>CM073467.1:58974166-61425000 GCA_037074535.1 Gleditsia sinensis | reverse complement strand
GAAGAAGAATTAAAAAAAATTTAGTACGAGCCTTAATCAAATTAAATAGATTTTTTTTCAAAAAAAAATTATGTAATCAATTTGATTACGTTGAATCTTTGAAATCAACCGAACCGACGAACCCCCTATTTTTAATAGAAACTATAAAATTTACTTGACAAAATTTTATATAAATATAAATATTATTAAAAAACTCAGGCCCAACACATAAAATTGTTGGACTTTATACCATCTCCAAACAACACGGCCACAAAGAGTGTAACGTCGTTTGGTTAAGTTTAAATCAGGTTTGGCAAAAAAAAAAACTGCCCTTCAGGAACCCTAGCTGTGACCTCATTTCCTCTCCAATAGTGAACAAAGTTTTCAAATAACTTCTTCTTTTATGGAAGTTTTTTGTCTTTCTCTATGGAAGCTTTTTCCTTCCATTAGGAAAGTCTTCTCCTTTCTTTAAGAAATGTTATTTTTTGAGATTTTTTTCCCTTTCTACTACAAGAGATTCGGTGCTAGTAAAAAATTTGGGAAGATTTACAATTTACTCTTCAAATCTACAGTGTTTCAAGGTTGGAAGAAGAATTGAATATGGAGTCTTAATCTTCAAAAAAGACTGAAAGGTGTGTTGCCTCTCCTTAAATGACTTCTTTGTCTTCCTATGGGATGTCTAGTAGGTTGTGGTTTTATTAACTTTGTTGTCATTTTTCTATAATATTCGGTTAGTACTAGTTAGAAAGTATGTTGCCTCTTGATTTGAGATTTTTGTCTTCCTCAGAAATGTAGGTTTGATCTATATTTTAAATTTTATTGTACCTTGATAAAGCTTCTGTAAGTTTAAAACTTTTATGCATAATTATTGAATGTAATGATCTGTTGACTTGTCAAAAAAAGTTTAAATTAGGTTTAGAATTAGTAGAGCACCTATTCCTTGAGTGAAAATGGGTGAAACCCACATGGTTTGGAACTGAGTTACAATGTGTGATTAGTAATCAAGGTTGTTTAAGACTGCATGAGTGATTGCGGGATATGAAAGACCATTATGAGCATAGAGGGGCTGATTTGGGAGAAGTAAACTCTAAGGTGTTCTTCCATATGTGGTATATGTGAAAAGAAAGGAATGAATATATTTATGAAGGTGTGCTGCTACACTCAATATTAATCATTACACATAGTCAAAAGAATAATCAAAACCAACACACAAGACATATTCAACACATAGGTAGAGAATATGTAATAAGAATTTATATAGGGGGTAGGAATGAGCAAGGAAAGTAGAGAGCACCTTAGAGGGGATGGATCAAGATCTAAACTGATGCAACCTGCACAAATTAAGCATGGACAGCCATATCGAAGTGGTTTTGAGAAACAAAGAAGCAAGATTACTCACAGGTTTGGGTAAATCTACATGGACTTTGTAACATCCCGTAATTTTTAGATATTTTCCTTAAAAATTCTTCACCTTACATATATGCATAGAAATGTTCTAATATTAATGGAATAGGTAAAGAAAGAAAACCAAAGAGGAAATATTAGAAATAAACATGCTAAAGAAAGGTGAAATTCTTAGGTAAAGAAAGATAAATTTTTTGTGAAGTAAGTAAAGGTCTTAAAATTTCAAGAAGATCGGATTAGGGTAATTTTTCTTAATTTAAGAGCAAAAGTTACTAAGTTTAGTATCTCCACCTGTAATTGGGCTTTAACCTATGGACACTTCATATAGAGTTTTTCTACTTCACATGAATTTTTAGCAAGCTAATAGGATAGCCCAAAGAAGAAATAAAATATAGACTTGGACTAGGATATAGAAATTGGACCGGTAGCCCAAAAATCATCAAAATGTGACCAAGCCCATTATGAAAAGTAGAATTTTAACCAAAGTAAAGAAAATGGGCAAGAATGAGCCCAAACCCAAGAGGAAAATAAAAATAAAAATAAAATTAAAGTGATGAAATAATGGTGTAATCAAGATTAGGTGACATGGCATTAAGACAAAAAAATTTAGCAAGTGGTATGATTCTACATTCATCATTTTGGCAAGTGGCATAATAATACAATGCTTTAGGACAAAAACATCTATATCCTACACTCATAATTTTAGCAAGTGGTATGATAAGACATAGTATTAGGACAAAACACCTCTATCCCACATAAATAATTTCAACCAAATAATGGAGATTGAAGGGTTAGAAATTTGCCACTTAAAAAGGCAACCTATCATAATTGATTTAGACAAAAGAAAAAAGTAAATGAATCCCTAAATCAAAGGGACCTTGTCCCATATCTTAAGAACATATTATCATAATTTTCAAAATACAAATCTCCTTTTCCTATGCATATCTTGACTAAGGAAGAGGAAGACAAGAACATAAATTGTTTGTTTTCCAAAAATTCAACAAAGTGTATCCTAATTGTGATAAGGTAGACCCATGATCATGAAAGGTGAATTATTTGGTGGTCTATATAAGAAAACCCAACCTTACAACATTATAATTTCGTCCAAGTGAGGGAGAGGAAAAATAGAAGCAAGGTAGAGTGAGGAAAGGAGAGGAAGAAAGGAAGAAAGAGGAAGGAGAAGTTTAGAAGACTAAGTGCACTAAGTAAGTTTAACAATATTTCTTTTTGAAGAAAACCTTTGAAACTCATAATATTGATATGAGATTTTGATCTTAGAACTTTGATGATTGGTCATGGATGTTGCTATATCATGTTACATATTGATCTTGCATGTGATGTATGTTTGAATACTTAGGTTGGTGTAGATAGTTCTGCATGGGTATGGCTATGGTTGACAGAATTTTAAGTTTCGGTATTTTAATTTCTGGGAACAATCTATAAGGAATTAAAATAAATGGTTAACATAAGAATTAAAGATATATGTGTCACGGATTTTTACCAACTGGAATCATTCCATTTGGAGTCCATATGAGGTAGCTATGGTCTGATTAGTAGTCAAAGGTCAGAAAATGAATCATCAGGGAATAATATGTTAGGATAGTTTCGGTAATTTAATTTCTGGGAATTATTGGTAGGGAATTAAAATAAATGGTTAACATAAGAATTAAAGATATGTGTGTCATGGATTTTTAGCCACTGGAATCACTCAATTTAGAGTCCACATGTGGTAGATATGGTCCGATTAGTTAGCCAAGGTCAGAAAATGGTTTATCAGGGAAGATTATGTTAGGACAGATTTTGTATTTTAATTTCTGGGAATTATCTGTATAGAATTAAAATAAATGGTTAACATGAAAGTTATATATCTATGTCTCATGGAAATATACCCACTGGAATTATGCAATTTGGAGTTCATATGAGGTAGATATGATCCGATTAGTAAGCAGATGTCAGAAAATGTTTATTCAGGGAAGAGTATGTTATTAATGCTTTAGTTTTTGAATTTCTGGGAATATTCTGTAGGGAATTAAAATAGCGCGCCAACTTAACAATTATAGATATATGGCTCATGGATTTTTACCAACTAGAATAACTCAATTTGGAGTTCCAATTTGGGAGATATGGTCTAATTAGTCAGTAAAGGTCAGAACCTATCCGAGAGGAACTATCCTGTACTTTGAGGGAGTAATATCACCTTGATTTTTTAATATTTCGCTAAGCTGTTCAACATAATAGTTTTAGATAATTGTTTTATCTTGAAGTGGACAACAAGATCACCTACATCAGAGTTCAATTGAGGGAGTTATGCTCTGATTAGTAAGAGAAAGTTAGATGTGATGAAAACCTGCATCAAGAAAATAAAGGAATAAAATTAATATTTAAGAAAGAAGATGAATCTTATAAATGAAATTAATAAATAACTAGTATATCCATAGCCATTGCCATTGTATGAACTTCTTACCATCTTAAGTGTGAAATTTTGACATGGAAATATTTTATAAAGTGATATTTGAAATGGTTATGTTCATGGCATGATTACCAATGATTTTTGGTAATAGTTATATTTTGATGAACATACTTGTTATTGAAAGCATATTTTTGGCTATCATTGTGAAAAGAAAAGAAATGAGCACGGTCACATGGCAATTCGTGTGGTGCACCAGTAGGGGACGCCCTACCAACGGTTATGATCATGATAATGAGAAAAGAAAGAGAAAGTGGACCATGTCGGACGGAGCGAGAAAAGCCTGTATCAGAGAGTAGAGGATACTCACCCTGACCGGGGTAGCTTGAAATGAGAATAAGTTGATGGCCATCATATGATATTTTGAAAATAGCTAATCCTGTCATACATATCATTACAGTATGATTCTTATGTGTGTAGATATAATGCATTCATGTGATCAAAGATATTTTCTGTAGTTTATACAGCTGAACATGACGTGATGAGCTTTACTGATGATAATTTATTGTTGAACTTACTGGGATTTAATTCTCACTATATTTCCATATCATGTTCAGAAAATTATTTATGCAGCTTTTGTTTCTAAGGCTCTGGCTTTTAGTGCACATTGGATCGAGTTACTTTATGTTGGGCAGATTTCAGAATCAAATAAGATGTTTGTAGTCGAGTTGGCTCAGATCTCGGTGAAGGTGCAACCACCCGTACCTGTATCTCCAGAATTGGTCAACCAAAATAAACAAAATGTAAATATCTATGTGTTTGATATGTTATACGTATGTTTTGATTAATGACATGTATGTGAACTCAATATTGTATTAATAATAAAGAAAATAAAAAAAGGTTGTTACAGACTCTCTCCTCCTTAGAGGCTAAAGCAAGAGCTCTAGAGAAGGCCATTATTATGGTTAACAATATGCAAATTAGGACAATAATCTTTGAATTGGATAACAAGAATCTAATAAAGGCGTGTAGTAGAAAATCACACCTCTAGTATATTAATCATGTGATAACTCTAATTGAAGAGATTGCTAATTGTGATTAAAATTATCAGTTTGAGTTGGTTATGAGGAAATGCAATGTTGTAGCTCACATAGTAGCAACAATGAATGAAAAATGAATCTTTGACAGTAGGTGGATGTATTGCCCTCCAAGAGTTTTGAAAAAAATTCTGCAGGAGGATGCCTTAATCTTGGAGATAGGATAGTAAGATGGGTTTGAGCAGCTTCTAAAGTGCTCAGTTTTTTTGAAGTGTAATACTTCGTGTTGGTGTATGCTGCCTCTCCCAATAGAGTCAGACCAGTTCTGTTTTCTAATCTCTCTATCTCTATGGTGAGACCCTTTGGGCTGCGTTGTTGTCTTATTTTAGATTATGCCATGTCCTAAAAAAAAGAATTAAAATAGGTTTAAACCGAAAATTACATTTAATTTACTTAAACTTATCTAATATTTTATGCTATGTAATAGTACTCTACCAACAAAAAAATAAATGGTAAATTTTCTTAAAATTCAATTGCTATTAAGATAATAACACACCTCTTCCACTTCACTGATGGTGGTAGAGAAAGCAAAACACTTCTTATGATACCAACATTGGTTTCAAACGAACCAACGCAAATGAAAATTCCTCCTTACTATGGCATAAAAGATTGTGACATATCTCCATTGAAATGATTAAGAAATTAGTAAAATAATGGATATTAAAGGATCTTGATTTTACTAACTTTAGTACTTCTATGGACTGCATAAAAAGAAAGCAGACTAACAAGTCATCTAAAGGTGCCAATAAGAGTAAAGAGATTCTTGAGATCATACATTTAAATATATGTGGTCTTTTTCCTACCCTATGTCTAAATGGTCAAAAATATTTCATCTCATTTATCAATGACCATTGAAGACACATTTACCTTTACCTCTTGTTTGATAAATAAGAGGCATTTGATGGTTTTAAAGTCTTTAAGACAAAGGTAGAGAAATAAAATAAAAATAGTAAGATTAGACAAGGGTGATGAATATTATGAAAGATACATAAATAAGAGATAAGTACCAGGTCCATTTTCTAAATTCCTTCAAGAAGAGGGCATTATTGCCCAGTACACAATGGCAGGCACACCTCAACAGAGTGGTATAGCAGAAGGAAAGAATTACACCCTAATGAAAATAGTGAGAGTATGGTCAGTAATTGAAGTTTTTCAGTATCTCTTTAGAGTGAAGCCGTAAAATTATTTTGTGTATGTTTTAAACATAGTTCTATCAAAGGTTGATTCTAAGACACCTTTTGAAATATAGAATGGATAGAAGCTCAGTTTAAGACACTTACACAAGAAGAGTTTTCTAGTTGAAGTAAAGGTATATAACCTTAATTTGAAAAAATTAAATCCAAGAACAATAAGTGGTTGTTTTATTGGCTATATAGTTAACTCTAAAAAGTATATATTTTATTGTCCTTCACATGTTTCTAGAATAGTTGAAGCTAGAAATGCTAAATTTTTTGAGAATCATCAATATAGTGGGAGTGAGAGTACTTAAAGGGTGTTTGAGGAAACAAGAGAATTACTAGTTGTGCCTTCGTGCATAATTGATGTGGTTCCCATTCAAGCAATTCCTCATCAATATAATGTTGAACAACATCAATTGCCACTAAATGAGGATTTGCCACACGAAGAATCCATTAATATGGAACTCACTAAACAAGTAATAGCATAGCTAATTGGTCAAGAAATAGCTACTATTAATTAGGGAACAATGGTACCAAGGAAATATTCAAGAATTAGGAAACCAACAATTTTTAGTGATTACGTTACATACCTCTAAGAAGTTAATTGTGATGTTAGGCCTAAAAATCATCCAAGTTCATTTTCACAAGCCATGAGTGAAGTAAATCCCATACTGTGGTATAATGCCATGAAAGAGAAAATAGAATAAATGGCTAAGAACCAAGTCTAAGACCTTGTCAAATTATCAAAGGGAGCATCCATTGTTGGATGAAAATGGGTATTTAAGACCAAAATAGATTTTTTTTGGTAATATTGAAAGATATAAAGTAAGGTTATACAGCCAATGGTTTCACTAAAAAAGAATGCATTAATTACCATGAAATCTTCTCTTTGGTCTCTAAAAAAGATTCATTTAAAATAATTATGGCCTTGGTAGTTCATTTTGATTTAGAGTTACATTAAATAGAAGTAAAAATAACATTCTTAAATGGAAAACTTGAGGAGGAGGTATACATGCATCAGTCTGAAGGCTTTGAATGTCAAAATGGTAGTCACTTGGTTTGTAAATTAAAGAAATCTATATATGTATTAAAACAAACATCCCGCCAATGATAAACTAAATTCCACAATGTTGTTCGCTCTTATGGTTTTGTAGAAAATATAGTTGATTAGTGTATATATTTTAAGATTAGTGAGAACAAATTCATATGTTTAGTCATATATGTAGATGATATTTTACTTGCAAGTAGTGACTTAGGTCTTTTGAGAGATACTAAGTTATTTCTTTCTCAAAACTTTGATATGAAGGATATGTGTCAAGCCTCTTATGTTATTGGCATAGAAATTTACAGAGATAGATCCTTATGGACATTAGGACTACCATAGAAAGCCTACATTGAAATTTTTTTAGAAATATTTAGGATGAAAGATTGTTCATCCATAGCTGCTCCTATAATCAAAGGACAGTCAACTTCAGTGTCCCTATAATACATTGGAAATAAACAGATAGAAAATGTTCTATATGCTTCAACAATGGGAAATCTAATGTATACATAAGTTTGCACCAGACCTAACATTATCTTTGTAGTAGAGATGGTGGGAAGATATCAAAATAACCCTGTAATGGAACATTGGAAAGCTACTAAAAGGGTTATGAGATATCTATAGAGAACCAAAGACTACAAATTAACTTACAGACATTCTGATTACTTGGAAGTGATTGGATATTCAGATTTTGACTATAGAGGATGTATGGACTTTTTAAAGTATGCTTCAGGATATATTTTTCTATTAGCTAAAGGAGCTATATGCTGGAGAAGTAAAAAATAGAGCCTCATCACTTTATCCATAATGGAAGCAGAGTTTGTTGTTTGTTATGAAGCGACATCACAAGTTGTATAGTTAAAAAACTTTATATTTGACCTAAAAGTTGTTGATTCTATTGAAAGGTCACTAAAAATTCATTGTGATAATTCGGATGCTATATTTTTTGTAAGGAATAACAAGGTTGGAGGCCGAACTAAGCACATTGATATAAAATACTTGATGATCAAAGATTAGGTCAAAGACAAGATTGTTGACATTGAGCATATAAGTACCAAGTTAATGATTGTTGATCCTTTAACTAAAGATATGTCGGCTAAAGATTTTAATGATCATGTAGAAATATAGGGCTTATTAGCTCAAATTAATTGTTTTCATATGATGTATTTTGATGTTTAGTCATTTTGTTAAAAACTAAATGCACATTCAAGTTTTATGATTAAAATTTGACTTGTTTGATCAATAAAGTTTGACCCAGAATGAACTCAAAATAAGTGATTCATAAAGTTTAATGCTTATTTAGAATGATTGTGCATTGTAATACATGGAAGGACATGTCTTGTTTATGAGACATGACCACGTGTATTGAGAATTTTAAGTAAGCATTTCATAACCATCAAGTGACAGTAAGAAATATTTGGTTAAACTAAAGATTGTCACAAGGGTCTTATTTGATAAAACCATGTAGATCAAGTGGGAGAATGTAAGCCACATTCAAAGTTGAAATAAGGAGATCCTAACTAATCAAAAGTGTTCCACTAATATTAAGGGATAACATTATTAGATAGTTGAGTGGTGGTGAATGCTCTGAAAGAATATTCTCTATTCCTAAAGTTAGTTATAGATAGTAGCTATCTTAATAGCGAGAGCTACAGTATTCCTAATATAAATAGGACAAAGTCCCTAGCCTAACCCACATACTTATACGTATACTTTCTGACTTACCATAAATCAAAGAGTTAACTAGTGGGAATAGGTTAGAAGCATTCTGCCATTTTAGAGTTCCTGCGGGACTCTAATTTTTCTTGAATTAATTTGCAGCAAAGTTATCAAGTATTAATTAGCAATGGCAAGAGGTATTTATAATTTCTTCTTATGCTATGTGATTGTACAGTAAATTAGTTGATGACATTCTATGTGCTTCAAGGATAAAAATCTTTCAAACCATTCTCCCACGACACATCGTCAGCAACATCTGCGAGACCCCTGTGTTTAGTGAATGGAAATCCATTTGGCTTTGATCATCCCCTCTTCTGGTTACTAGAACTTGTAATACAATTTACGGTAGTATTCCAAAAGATGCAGCAATAAATCCTACAAACATGTAACAATGGGATCCCTTCCTTATCTAAACTAAGAATTGCTCACTATCTTATAAGTTCCCTGGGAATATGGGCAAGTGAAACGCGCTTAGGAAGTCTAAAGAAGAAGAGGAGAAGAAAAAAAAAATACATATAAATCGAACTAAACCAATTTTCTGTACTTACGGTTCTGCAAGCTTCAATCAAACTAAACAGATTTTTTTTTCAAAAAATATGTAATCAATTCAATTAGATTGAATTTCCAAAATTAACTTAAATCAATGAACTGCCCTACTATTTATAGAAACTATAAAATTTACTTGACAAAATTTTATATGAATATAAATATTATTAAAAAAAACTCAGACTCAACACATAAAATTATTGGACTTTATCCTGACTCCAAAGAATGCAATGTCGTTTGGTCGGGTTTAAATCGACAATTATATTTAATTTACTTAAACTATATAAAAGACGGACTGGTCGAGTTTTCGTACTAAGGTAATTTAGAGATTTGTGAATTTGTACATATTTTAGTTTGCAATTTATGTATTGTTTTCAAGCTCTAATATTTTATGCCATGTAACAGTACTCTACCAACGAAAAAATAAATGGTGAAGTTTCCTAAAATTCAGTTGTTATTAAGATAAGAAAACACCTCTTCGACTTTCTCCATGGCAGAGAAAACACCTCATCAATATATTGAGCATATTGATGAAATGAATTTTTAATTATAAATTGAAAAAAATAAAATCCAACTATATAATAATATTGTATTGATATCTTCCGTTTACCGAGTATCACCGACTGTATCAGTGTTTTATTTCATTTTATTTAAAGTAATAAGATAATAATAAAATTTAAAATTTATAATATTTAAAGAGTTGATATTTAATTATAAATAATTTTTTATTTACTAATAATATTCAGATTATGACAAAAATAATATTACATATCACGATTTAGACAACAACAAATTAAATTAAAGTTTATTATATAATTTTTAAAAATTTAGATAATATAACACGCAAAAATATGAAATTTTTTTTTAAAACCACGTATAGTTAGAAATGTAATTATATCAAAATTTCATTATCTAAATTTTGTCTTTTAACTCTAATGTCTATCGACCATCATCAAGCTTCAATCAAGAACTTGAATGCAAATTTGATTACCATTGTTCTTAATTAAAACATGACAAACTAAGCCATTTATGGTGCTAAAGTAATTATCAGTCATGTAGGTTTATTGGAAACATTTTGGCACAAATAGCATATTCATAGTAGCCTACAGGGAATTATATGATCAACGATGGGTGAGTAACAGCGCGAGGGCTTCACTAGCATTCTTGTTTTGCGATACTCTGAGTCTCCTGTAATCTTCATATGCAAAAGGAAGAAAGAGACGTGGGTGATCAGAGTCCACCAACTCCTTTGGTGCTTCAACATTTCCTTCCTTTGGCCCCAACAGAAACGAAGCTATTGACACGCGAACACTCGCTTCCTTGCATTCTACACGATGCTTCACATACCGAAACCTTCCATTGCTCCACACCTACACACACACCCACCCACCTCCATTTTCATACTTAATGATGCAATGCAAGCTTCATTTACAAATTTCAGTGCAGATTCACTTACATGAGCAACATCCCCAAGAAGGGCAAAGAGAGTCCCTGCTTTTGGAGGGACTTCCACAAAGGAACCAGACTTGTTCATCACTTCAAGACCACCAACGTTTTCATCATCTTGGAGTATGGTGAGGAAACCTGAATCTGTGTGTATTTGAACACCAGGGGAGCCTATGGTTTCTGGGGTGAAGCTATATTTGTTGATCCTGAACTGGCACGGCCACTCCTTGAAATCAACACCCTTTAAGCCCAGAGACTCTGCCATCTTTAGTCCTATATCCATTAACAGGTCATGAACTGCCTGGCCGTATTCCTCTATTATCTTCCTGCAAAGAAAAAAACAGAGTCAAGCATATCTATCTTGAATAAAAGTAATTTTTTGTCAACAAATTTGCTTCAATTTGTAAAATTGAACTGCCTTTACTAAAATGCCTTGAATTTGATTCTTCTGGACTGCTTTAATTGGCAAGACCAAATGATATCGATTAAAATATTTTGAATTTATTTTTTTCTTAGTAATTATCTACTAATTTACAGTGTCCATTGCTGGTTTAAAGCTGCAACAAGTATGTTGAACATAGAGAGAGAGAGAGAAATCAAGAAAAAGTGAAAAAAACCTTTGGTGGGGTGAGGCATCCAATTGGGAGCAGAAAAGCTGCACAGCTTGGGAGGAACCCATGTCATAAAGTCCCAAGGCGTCGTACAGAGGATTGGCAGCACTTGGTGCTATGTAGCCACTGCGAGCAATGACATCGGTGTTGCGCTTCTTGATCTCCAGAGGAAGGTCAAGCAGAGATCGAACCACTCTCTTCATCTCAGCCATGAGGTTTAAAGGAATAAGGTGGTTGATGATTCGGAAACAACCCCATTCCTCACATGCCTCTCTTAGCTTCTTGCACACCTCTACATCTACTATCTGTTGCAGATCAATCACTGGGATGGACATATTTTCCTTGGTTTTCCTCGTAGAATTGGGGCGGGTGGAAAATCTGCTTGTCTGTCTGAGTGCTTTTGTAATAAAGATTCTAATGTTGGCTTTGATGTGACTTGAAATAATAAAAAAAGATATAATTAATAATTTGAGAATTAAAGTTGATGGAGGACTTATTTATCGAAGTTTTGACATTTTGTTGGAACGTTTTGAATGCAATGGTTGGCACAATTGGCAAGCACTCGAGATTCTTTAAGCAAGATTTCGAATTCGAGCCTTGTGTAGTATGGAGCAGACTCTTCTTGAAAGAGTTAAAGCCTCCGCAAGAAATCTTTATAGTTCGAACAGAAAAAAATAGAGTACCAATTCAAGAATTATAAATGACTACGTAAGAATGACGATGTTTATAGCTACATATTGTTGACCATTAGTGGTTCATCATTAGTGAAAAGAGTAGGTAAAGAAGAACGAGCAAATCCCAGTTTTTTAAGGATATTGTCTAGCGTTGCCTTCCAGTGGAGCTTGAGAAAATCTTACGACTTGAATCAAGGCTCTGGACCTTTTGACACTGGGTAGCTACTTTTTTTTGAAGTCGGTTCTTTTTGTTTTGACGGCTAAAAATTAATAAAAATACTGATTTCTAATACTTAATATTATATTTGATGATTATCAAATATAGAACATAACAAGAAGCATTGAAATAGTTTAAATGGCTACGTATGTTTGATTTTTGAAGACGAAGTGGTCACATTGTGCTGAAACGGACATGCGTGCCTCCTCTATCTTCAGTCTTCGTGTAGAGTAAGACGACTGGGAAAGGACGCACATAATGGGATTGGGATTGAATTGACACTACTCATAATATAAGAACAAAAACGATGCCTCGTGGTCGTAATTAATCAATTTAGAATGGGAGGCCTCCTTGATGTCCCTATATACATTTTGCATTTCATGTCAAAGCAAACCCAACGGGCCGGAACTGAAATTGCACTCAGCTTTGGATATTCACCCTTTCCATGATTCCAGTTTGGTCGTGAATGAATCTTTAGAATGGGAGGCCTCCTTGATGTCCCTATATACATTTTACATTTCATGTCAAAGCAAACCCAACGGGAACTGAAATTGCACTCAGCTTCGGATATTCACCCTTTCCATGATTCCAGTTTGGTCGTGAATGAATCTTTCCCTAAATTAGATTCATGCCTTTACTCCGTGGTATACCAAAAAGTTTTAACCCTGAATGGTAACTCCTAATATAAATAAATAGAAAATATGAAGTTGGACAGTCCTAGAAAGCCATGCACTGCTATTTTCTTTAATAGCCTGATTTCACGTTTGAAAGTACCGCTTTTGGGTTTATGCCTTTCATATCTCAAAGCTTAATATGCTATAATGAGTGGATATATGTGTGTGTAAAATAAATTTTACTAAATATATGTTTACATATTTATTTATAATAATTTAAGTCCATTTATTTATTTTTTTAAATCGAAGGAGTGTATAATATATAGTCTATGGGTAATGGGGCTTCACCAGCATGCCGCATTCTTCTAGAATTCTGCCATGCAATATGGTTTGTGAATTCTTTTATACATAGAGCTACTACATGGAATTGCGGCCATCTGTCCTCTCTCTGGTTAGTCTTTTTTCTAGAATGTCTTCTAAATCTTCATCGTCACCCTTTCTCTCTGCTCGTTCCTTCCAATATGCAACCAACTTCTTCAATCGTGCTACCTCTTTTGAAGAAACAATTTTGCGAGGATCATTCGCTATTGATCTCACCCTTGATGCATACCTAAATAAACATAATAGCAGACAGCACACAATCAAATAAAACATGAGAAAAATATCAATCATGTTCATATACCTGAAAGTCAACCTGATGCATGACAGATTTCTAGAAGCAAACAACAGAACCAACTACTGTACATAGTAAATATCAAAGAAGATACATGAGAGAATTGTACGTCTCGTCCAAGTTTGATTCTGCTGGAGATACATTCACAAACATAAGAGTTTTGGCATTTGGCGTTGCCACCGATGGAATCACTCATCAGCATAGATAACTTGTGATTCCTTAAAAACTGATAACATCCCCAAATGCTGATAATGATTTATTGATGCTTTGAGCTTCTTTAAGTTGACTACCTGAGGAGCTTGATTTCTTCAATCTTTCTGAACCAGCAAGATCCACAAAACTTAGCTGCATTTTAAATTCAACATAAAATATACTTAAACATCCGCGAACTTGTAGCTGTATTTCATCAAGCAAATCATGTTTTTCTCACATGTTTAAGCAACAGTAAAGGAATATGACTAACTGACATACGTCTATGTAACTCAGACAACCCTATCTTACTGCTGTTCAAAGGGGAGAAAAAAAATACATAAATTATACCTTTTCTCTTGCAGCTGATTGACTTTGAAGGTTGGTAGTTTCAACTACAATTGATAATATAAGATGAGATCTTGAGCTCTCTTCATTCGTTTGTGTTCCAGACGTATGCCGTTCTTCAGATCCTCTTTGTATTTTGTTATTCAATTCCTCCATGGTGGTAATTGACACTACTGTTACATTTTCCACAGCTACCATACCCTACCGATAAAAACGTTACTGTTCAGAGCAATCTGAGAAGAAAAAACATTATTTTCCACAAATTCGGACAGTGTATTCGCAAGTTCCTCAATTTCCAAAAATTAATTTCAAATTGTTCTGAACATAGATATTATTAACCCATCAAGAAAAAAAAAACACAAGCATCCGCCTATTTCGTACCATTTATAATCATGTAGTATTTATGAGATTATATATTGTAATTAATGGATTGATCAGCTCACACACCGTTAAAACCTAAAATGAAGAATGGAGCCCAATGAATACATAATTTATTACAAACAAAATCCAAGCTGGACCGTGGCATATGTTTTATTAGTCAAGGTCTTTCCACACGGCAAACCATATCGCTAGAGGCACAATTTATATTATTATTTATGAGCCAGTATTTTATCTATTGTTGGTACATAATTTTTTATCACTATAATAAAAATAAATTTTAATAACAAAATTTTAGCGACAATTAAAAATATTATATCTAAAACATAAAATAACTACAGTTTTTTTTAAAATTATTGCTAAATAACAATTAATGAAAATTTTTAAAAAATTATCGCTATTTAATAACTATTTTTTAAAAAATTATTGTTAAATATCGTTAATATTTTTTATTTTTTAAAATGATTAATTTTTAGTAACAATTTTTAAAAAACAGTCGTTAAATAATAATAATTTTTTAAAAATCGCTGATAAAAATTATTATTTATAACTCACCTTTCAAATCAGTCAATTTTTAATGATAATTTTTTAAAAATTGTTGTTAAAAATATTATTTTTAACATGCTTTTAACGAAAATTTTAAAAAATAATTTTTAAATATTTTAGTTTTTATATATATCTTGCACGTATTTTCTTTATTTTTTATCATCATCTTCTCTCTATTTAAATATAAATTTTAATTTTAAAGTTTAATTAATTTTTTATCATTGAATTATTTTTTTCTATGAATATTATTACTATTTTAGATACAATTATAAGAATCTTAAAATATATTAAAATAAAAAATAAAAAAAAATTAGTAATCTATAAGTGAAAAGAAGAAGATGTAATCTAATTTCTATCAATAGTTGAAAGATTGATTATTGAATTTCGTTTAAAAAATAATAAAATAAATAAAAGGATTTAACGAAAATTCACCGCTAAGGCAAAATATAATTTTAACAATGATTTTAAATTGTCGTTAAAAAATTTCAACTAAAACACCATTTCAAAAATAAATTTAACAACGATTTCAAAATCACCGTTAAATATAATTTAACAACAAATTAGTCATGATTCTCAAAACTGGTGTTAGATTATTAATTCTACAACGATTTTTATAACCGTCATTAAAAATTTTAATTATGGTTAAAATTATTAAAAAATTATTATCAAATTTTTTTTTATACAGTGTATCTGCTGTCAGTGTTTAAATTATAATATATAATAAAAATAATTTTAAAAATAATAATTTTAGTACGCCTGTGTGACGATCTGAAATACAGGTAATAAATAAAAAATTGTATACCAACACCAAATCATTTTCCATTATTTATTACGTTGACTCGGTAATATTAACATGACCCCAAAGACAAACACGAACTTGATCGAGTTGGTGATATTACTATAGGTTCGTAAACTCCTTCGTTTCCTTAATTTTTGTCCAACTGGGCGATATTCAGGAGGGTGTGCGAAGTAGCGCGAGGGTCGAACCATCAATCTTCTTCACTGCGAATCTGATGTTCTTGTATTCTTCATAATTAAAAGGAACATACATACGGGGATGATCAGAGTCCACGAACTCCTCTGGTGCTTCAACGGTTCCTTCCTTCGGCGCCAACAGAAATAAAGCAGTCGAGAATCGAAATCTTGCTTCCCTGCATATTACGCGATGCTTCACTGTCGGAAACCTTCCATTGCTCCATACCTGCACACACTCAACTCCGTTTTCATACTAAATTGATTCTTCTTCTTTTTTTTCTTCAAATATTCTATAATATGGTGAGGGTGACTTACATGAGCAACATCCCCAAGAAGGTAAAGCAGGCTCCCTGCCGCGCAAGGGACTTCCACATAGGAACCAGACTTATCCATGACTTCAAGACCACCATTATTTTCATCATCTTGGAGTATGGTGAGGAACCCTGAATCTGTGTGTATTTGGATACCAGAGTGGCCTATAGTTTCTGGGCTGAAACTATATCTGTCAATCTTCCACTGGCATGGCCACTCCTTGAAGTCCCCACGCTTCACCCCCATTGACTCTGCAATCTTTTGTGCCATTTCTACCAACGATTCATAAGTTGCTTTCACGTGTTCGTCTACTACCTTCCTGCAAACAATAATAGACAGAGTTCAACATATATTATATATATCTTGAATAAATTAAAGTATATATAATTGAACCAAAAAAAAAAGAACCTTTGGTGGGGGGAGGCATCCATTTGAGAGCAGAAAAGGTCGACGTCTCGGACGTGGGTGGAGCCGACCATGTCATACATTCCCAAGCTCTCGTAGTGAGGACCGCCTGCATTTCCAACGGTGTAGACAGTGCCAAAAATGTCGACACCGGTGTTGCGCTTCTTGATCTCCACGGGAAGGTCAAGCAGAGACAAGGAACTAAATTTCTTTTCTTTTTCCTCGAAACGACTGAAACGTTTCCGTTTTCTGAGTCACCGATGCGAAACGGAGTTATCGAAACGAAACGAAGTGTTTGTTAAGGAATTATGCTATTTCAATTAAAATTGCTATGTTTTGAAATGTTTCAGTAAAAATACTCTTGTTTCAATGAAAATTTTGGTGAAAATACTCTTATTTCGAGTTGTTTCAATAGAAATACTCTTGTTTCAAGTTATTTCGATAGAAATACTCTTATTTCGAGTTATTTCGATGGAAATACTCTTGTTTCGAATTATTTTGATGGAAATACTCTTGTTTCAATGGAAATTTTGGTGAAAATATTCTTATTTCGAGTTGTTTCAATAGAAATACTCTTGTTTCGAGTTATTTCGATGGAAATACTCTTGTTTCGAATTATTTCGATGGAAATACTCTTGTTTCGATGAAAAAGTACTAAATTAATTTGAAAAATAAAAAAATTGACAATATAAAAGTAGATGAAAATAACATTATATCATATCTAACACTAAGTTATTTTCTCTCACAAGTCACAATACTTTTATTAACTTCATACTCTCCCCCTTTATTCTTATGACATTATTTTCCTTCATTATCTTTATTTTAAAGAGGAAACTACAAAAATGATACAAAGAGATATTGAAAGGCAAAGAGAGAGAAATATACCTAAAGATAGAGATAGAATTATGGTCGACAGAGAAAGAGACTTAAATATAAATGTCACGAAAGAGTTAAGAAGAAGATGGAGAGATAGATGCAATAGAGAGATTATTGTTGAATACTATTAGAATTTGAGTTGAAGTCCCTACTGTAGTAGTATGTTTACTTACTATTCAATTATAGATATTAATTCAAATTAATTTTAATATAATTTTATATATCTATATCATTAATATTATGTTAAAATCTTTTAAAATTAAAAAAAATATTATTTGAAATTATTTGAAACGTTTCTTAAAAAATCTTCCGTTTCCTCAAAATTTCCGAAACGTTTCGAAATGTTTCCGTTTTTAAAGTCACCGAAACGGTACCTCGAAACAAAATTTAGTACCTTGAGCAGAGATTTAATCACGCTCTTCATCTCTGCCAGCAGCGTTAAAGGAAGAGCGTGGTTGATCCCTCTGAAGCAACCCCATTCCTCACAGGCCTCTCTTAGCTTCTTCAGCTCCTTTGCTTCTCCTATAAGTTTAAGATCAATCACTGGGATATTCGCCATCTTTGATTTAATTTCCTTACTTCCCTGATACACTGGCGGTGGGTGATTAGATACATCTATTTATAGGTCATGCTTAGTTAATTCTATTTCTAAAGTCCGTTTCACGTCTTCTCCACTATTTTTTTTTTTAAATCTATAATTTTTTTAAAACAAAAAAATACGCTATAACTAACTTATCTAAAATATTTTTTTTATTTTACTATTTATTTATATTTTATTTTATTAAAATATTAACGTATAATATTATTTTATTATTTTATTTTTTTATTTAAAAAATTACAAGTAACATTATACAGTATTTTTGCAATTTTTTTCATTTTTATTAAAAATAATGTTATTAATTGATTATTATTTCAATTAATTTTAATAATTTAATACTATAAATATTTCATGTATATCTTTAGAAAAAAATATAAATCTAAAAAATACCTTTTTAATGTATAATTATCTGTTTATATATTTTTTTAATTTAAAAATCAAATTTTTACACCATATTTTTTAGGCAGTTTAGAAATATACAATCTACGTCCCAGTTTCATAATTTTTTAATAATGAATGAATATTTCATAATTTTTTTTTAAAATATTCAAAAAAAATAGAAAAATAAATTTCTCCCCTGTGGCTCCAAAATCTCTTAAAGGCATTTTTAGTGTCCCTAATTAAACTGCTATCATATAAAATTAAAAATAGTATGAATTGTTTATATTTTTTAAAATATTTATACTATTTTTTTCAAACACATACACCCCTAATGTTTTTTGAAAGTCATCTCTATTTGTTAAATTATTAAA
The DNA here is from genome assembly GCA_037074535.1 of Gleditsia sinensis. NCBI lineage: Eukaryota > Viridiplantae > Streptophyta > Magnoliopsida > Fabales > Fabaceae > Gleditsia > Gleditsia sinensis. Next base: position 61,406,014 of record CM073467.1, on the reverse strand, counting down.
AATAATTGAAAATAACCAAATAATAATATTGTTTTTAATATAAAAAAAAGAAACAAAACTGTTATCTAATGTTATTCATATTTTTTTAGTAGAGTGAAATAGAAATATAATAATATAATTTTATTTCAAAATATTTTGTTAAAAAATATTCATAAATAATGAAATAATATAATAGCTAATAAAATATTTTAAAATAATTTAATTGTTATACATTTTTTAATTTCAAAAGATATCTGTTTATATTTTAAAAATATTAAAAATACTGTATAACAAAAATAAATTTTAAAAGAAGAGAAAAATTTTTCTGTTAAAACTGTATATGAAAAAACACTGTTGAGAGAATATTTTAAAGAAGAAGAAGAAGAAGAAGAAGAAGAAGAAGATTAAAACTGTATATGAAAAAACACTGTTGAGAGAATATTTTAATTTTATATGTTTGCTAATTTTTAAAGATTAATCTGATACTTTTGGTCCAATTCCAAAGAAGAAACAAAACCGAACAAAACCGACCGAACCAAATCGAACCATCAAAAAATCGAACAAAACCGATCTTGAGCGGTTTGGATTGGTTCTATTTTAGAGAAAACCGAGTGGTTTGGTTCGGTTTGTGGTTGGAAAAAATTTCCAACCAAACCGGACCGAACCGACCACCATGTTATGTAAGTTCTAAATTAAAAACTGTATATGAAAAAACACTGTTGAGAGAATATTTTAATTTTATATGTTTGCTAATTTTTAAAGATTAATCTGATACTTTTGGTCCAATTCCAAAGAAGAAACAAAACCGAACAAAACCGACCGAACCAAATCGAACCATCAAAAAACCGAACAAAACCGATCTTGAGCGGTTTGGATTGGTTCTATTTTAGAGAAAACCGAGTGGTTTAGTTCGGTTTGCGGTTGGAAAAAATTTCCAACCAAACCGGACCGAACCGACCGCCATGTTATGTAAGTTCTAAATTTATCTCTGAGCCATGTGAACCCCAGCCCGATTTATTGAGGCCCAGAATGTGAAATGGGCCAAAAAAACTTGAAATGAGCCAAAAAAACGAAATGGACCAAAAAAAAGTTGCTGAAATAAAAAAAATTATTAAAATAGACAAAAAACTTTTTTATTAAAATGGGTTTCCAAAACCGCCAAACCGAACCAAACCGAACCGCTTTTGAGTGGTTCGGTTTGGTTCGATTTTTAAATTTTAAACAAATCGATTAGGTCCAATTTTTTTTAAGTTTTGTATGAGCGGTTCGGTTTGGTTTAACCTCCAAAACCGAACCGAACTGCACCGCGAACACCCCTAGATTTGCAGATGTATATTGATGCAGATCTTTATAAATAAAAACTATATTGTGAAATAGCTTTTATTGAAGAATAGAAAAACACTTTGAATAATTTATTCTAAAAATAATTATAGAAAAAACTTGTCTGAGTAATTTGATTTTGAAAATAAGTTTTCTTTTTAAAAAATTATCTGGTACGAAAAAGTTTACATATGATTTTTTTTATATTTAATATAATAAAATAAGTAAATAATGTTTCTGTAGAACTCAGGCCATAAAATTTTAATAGTAAGTTACACCTAATTAAAATTAAATATTATTTTTATAATTTTACATAAAATAATAGTTATAATAAGTTTTTATAGACAAAGTTTATACAAAATTTTTAATTAAAAAGACATAAATAAAACTGACATTTAGTTTGTAATTAATTAATTTATAAAATATTTATACAATTTTATCTAATTAGAATGTTGATTTATATAGATATATTTGAAGTCGAATCTAAGAATTCAATTAAATCCTTATTAATGAATTGAACTGAATTTAATTATTGAATGAAATCTTATGTTTAGAAAAATATCAAAAATTTATATTGTTTGTAATACATTTTTATCCTTCAGAATTCATTAATTAAACTTTTAATTTGACAGTAATATTATTTTTCACTATCTCCTACAACACAATCTTTGTTCAATTTTGCAAAAATGATAGCTTGTGGCAGGAAGATTAACAAGAATAAATTAATGAACATAAAAGTAAGAGCTCCTGTGGCAAAATTAAGACTCCCCGTGAAAGAGAACTCGCCGAAGAAGAGTTTAGAGGGAGGCTAAATCAACGGTGGATATGAAAGAAGTTGAAAGGGGAAGGTGAGAGAGAACTCATGCATTGCCTTCTGACGAAGGGTTCACTGTGAAAATGTTTAGGAGCGTAAAATATTTTTTCTTTTTTTTTTTTTCAAATAAGCAATATTGTTGCACTTGAAATCCTATCAATTTTGATAAAATTTCAAATTTATGAAAGTATTTACTTTTTTTTTAAAGAAATGAATTAAATTCTATTTTTACTTAGGTTCCAAACAAGTTAAATTTTTTTTTTAAAAAATTAGAATTGAATTCAATCGAATTTCTATTTTTAAGGGATTTCAAACATACAAAGTATTATAATTTTTTTAATTTTACAGATTATTAATTATGTCTCATAATTAAACATAAAAAAAATTATTTAATAAAAAAAAAATTTTGTTATTAAAAACGGACAAGTCATTTGAATCATAAAGTCATTGAGTCATCATTCGTTAGTTTTAACTTCTTTTTTTTTGGGGGGGGGGGGGAGATTCATTAGTTTATCTCGAACATAACATTAAATTATAACTAAATATAATAGGTTACAACTAATATATATATATATATATATATATATATATAATTTAATTATATTAAAATCAATTTAATATATTTTAATTAATAAACCTAAATTTTAAAATATTAAATACCGGTCAATAAAAAGGAACCTTTGTTACTATATCGTTTGCATAAGTGAAAATTTTATATTTTTTATTACACAAAAAATAATAAAAAATAGAATAATGCAAAAATAGTGGTTAAACATTTTTAAGTTGCACATAGTAAGAAAGTCAAAATAGAATATGTTAGTCTAATATTCATTAAAATATTATCAATAAATCTATCTAATTACAAAATTATCACATAAAAAATGAATGTTATTAGAATTTCTTTTGAAAATATGTTAAAATTTATTTATTTTTAAATTATTTTTATCATGTATTATAATTTATACATTATTAATAAAAAAAATTATTAATTAACAATAAATTAATATTCAATGGCATGTCACCTCATTTAGTCATCTATAATAATCATAAAATACCAACTTATATATATATATATATATATATATATGATTTCTCATTTCATGATTATTATAAATGGTTAGATGAGGTGACATGCCATTGAATATTAATGGTTAACTGGTGCAGTAAATCCCATTATATATATAGAAAGAAGCCTCAAATTGAATTCAAAAATTATAAAGGTCGACTATTGACGATTGATACAGATGTTGTAAACAAATATATATAGCAGAGAAAACACCACTATGCTGATGGTATTTGTTTTGAAATTGTGTGTGTGAGGACAATAAGTCTTAATTAAGTATAATTTTTTATTGACTGTACCAAAAAAAGAAAGAAAGAAGGAAGAGCGATATGACTGTTCAATTTTTCAGGTAATTAAGTATAAATTTTTATTGATTTCTTACTCTGGCGAGCTGTATAAAAAGATGAATGTAAAGATTTTCTTAATTATCTTTCGTATGTTTTAAGATATCTGGTAGCTAGTGCTGTATTAAACTTTTTTGCGTACACAAATTTTGTTTAATGTATTGTATAAGACACGATAGAATCGTATGCAATACACATGTTTGTTGTATATACAATATACTTTATATTATGATATTTTTGTATAACATTATACGCTCAAGAAAGAAGGAATAAATTAGATGAAGATCCATGTATACGTAACGGATAAGTCCCTCTGAAGACACTGAAAAATTAGTAAGCAAATATATATATAGCAAAGTCAACACCACTCAGCTGTTAGTGTTTATTTTGAAATTTAATTATGTTTGTGAGGATAATAAATCTTAATTTAGAAGGACGAGGGACATGACTGTTCTAAGATGTAATGAAAAATTTATCAAAATGAACTTTACAGGTAATTAAGCATGAAATTTTTATTAATTTCTTAAGCTGATCGAATTTATAAAAAAAAAATGAATGTAAGAATTTCTTAGTTATCTAAGACTGCGTATGTTTTAAGAAGTCTGGTAGTGAACAAATGATAAGGTGACACCTATGTACTTATAGTTAAAACTAAACTAATCAATTTAACTACTTGGATCTACTCATTATCTGCCTCTCTCAAACTCAGGTTAGAAAGTGATTCTATCCTGAGTTTGTACCAAAGATGAGAAAAAGAAATTTTTAGACAGTGGTTTGGGGAAGACATCTAGAACAAAGAATAAGTCTAATTCAGTTGGATGGATGACCTCTCACGAACAAAGAATAAGTATAATTCAATATGGTTGGTTTGATGACGTAGAATTGGATTAGCTGCTAATAGAAAAGTATTAAGGTTATCACAATAAATCCAAGGAGAAGATCAAAATGGAATCCTTAATTCAGTCATAAGATAGAGAACGAGTTCATGTTAACTTAGCAATGACATTAGCTAAACTCTGGTATTCAACTTCAATGCTAGATCTAGAAATACTTTTTCAAAACCCAAGCCACAAGATTATCACCAAAGTAAACACAATCATCAGAACTAAAACTTTTATCGTATAGGTCAGCTGCCTAATCAGCATCACTAAAGGCATAAAGATCAGGTTGTTGCGGTTTCCTAAGGTGAAGACCATAATCTAGGGTGCCATGAAGATATTTCAACTCTCTTTTAACTGCCTACCAATGGTTGTCAAGCGGTCGATGCATGAACTGAGAAATTTGGTCTACAGAGCAGCCAATGTTCGATCTAGTTACTGTAGCATATTGCAATCCACCCACAAATGACCAATAAAAATGTGGGTCAAACATAAACTTATCTCTAGCAGTTGATAACTCCATTCTTTGTGGGAGTGACCTGAATTCCGAGGAAGTAGGTGAGATTGCCTAAATCCTTCGAGGAAAATTCAGTAATGAGGGCTTGAATTTATGTAGGAGAGCTACCAGTCAGAATAATGTTATCAACATAAACCAACACATATATAATCGAGTGAGCAAAAAAATTAAGAAAAAAGCAATTGATCACACTTTGCAGCCTGAAACCTGAAAGTACACAATGTGGTTGCAAGTTTCTCAAATCGAGTTCTAAGTGCTTTTTTGAATCCATAGAGAGCCTTGTGAAGTTTGAACACCTATGCAAAATCCAGAGGTTGTACCATATATACTTTTTCATTGAGAATACCATTTAAAAAAACATTATTAACATCTAATTGTCTAATACACCAACTTCTTGCAAGAGCTAGAGTGAAATGGTGGCTGGTTTAACCACAAGATTAAAGGTTTTAAAAAAGTCAAATCCTACTTGGTGAAAATTTTTAGCCACTAATTTGGCTTTATATTTGTGAATAGACCCATCAGCATGCCATTTAATCTGAAGCATCCACTTACAACCAATCGGAACTCTACCTAAAGGTAAGGGAACAAGACTCCAGATTTTATTTTATTGAAGAGCATCAAATTCCTCCTTGTTAGGAATGATTCACCCACAAAAAAGGATGAATTAAGTGTTTTAAAAAATTTTACACTGAAGTATAAAAGTGAAAATAAGTTTGAAAACTTTTTCTCAAACTTTAAAACAAACCTTATGAAAAACCAAAAAACAAGTTTTAAATAGAAGGAAAAAAATCACTTCAAATAAATTTAAGTTTGTAAAACACAATTTAACAAAAGAAAAAAAAGGTTTTATGAAACCAATCACAAGAAAATCAATAATCCAAATTTTAGATAAAAAATAGAAAAGCACACTTTATACATGAAACCAATAAATCAGAAATTTAGAAGAACAAATTCAGAAGAAGACATGTGCAGCAACTAAGCCAAAAGATGAAGAAGAAAGCACTAACATAGCCAAGCTTTAAGATGTAAAGATGCTCAAAAAAACAAAAAAGCTTAAACATAGGAGTGGGGAAAAGAACACAGAGATTTATATTGAATTAGCTTAACTACCGAGTTTACATCTAGTTCTTAAGACGCAACTTGAAATTTTTATCATACTACAAGTTTAAAACAAACACTTATGAGCCATTATAGCACCACAATTCAACCAAATTGAAAAGCCAGATTCTTGCACCTCTTACAACACTTTACAACAATACCACACGAGTTTCTATAGCCAAACTCGTAAAGGTTTCTCTACTTGACACAATCCTCCAAAGAAGAAGGCATAATTCCTCTCTTATAGATCGAGTGTGCGAATAACAATTTAAGCATATATAAGAAAAATAAACAGAAATAAGAGTTTAAAGATAAAATAAAAGACTAAGCACAATTATTTTCTTTAACAGTCAAGACGTCTGGTACTTAAAGAAAAATGAGAAATATAGCTGCTGGAGATCATTTTTTGTCAAAATCGATAAAATTGTACTATTATAAGGTTATAAATTTATTTTTTGTTCAGGCACTAAGTGCCTATTATAGGCTAAATGCACTTATTATTATTTTAAATTTTTATTTTCAACTTTTCACAATGTCCATAAGCTTTTGTTGATAAATATAAATGACTTTTGCTGATAACTATAAATGCCTGTTGTTCTAAAAATTGAAATTTGAGAAAGACATGGACGTCGTTGAATACTATAGGCTTCTGTTGATCTTCATGACTATTGTTTTTCAAAATCCAAAAGGGCCAATATGTGTCCAAACGAGTTCCTATAGCTAAACTCGTAAAGGTTCCTCTCCTTGATACAATCTTTCAAAAGAATAAGGCATAATTCCTCTCTTATAGAGTGTGTGAATAACAACTTAAGCCTATATAAGAGAAACAGAGATAAACAAGAGTTTAAATGATAAAATGAAAGATTAAGCACAATTTTTTTCTCTAACATAGAAGACATCTGGTATTTATAGAAAAATGAGAAATATAACTATTGGAGATCTTTTTCTGCCAGAATCAATGAAATTTGATTGTTATAAGTTATAAATTTCTTTTTCGGTAAAGCACTAGGTGCCTATTTAGGCTATATGCACTTGTTATAATTTAAAATTCTGATTTTCAACTTTTCAGAATGTCCATAAGCTTTCGTTGATAGCTATAGGTGCCAATTGTTCTAAAAATTGAAATTCAAGAAAGGCATAAGCATCGCTGGATACTATAGGCTTTTGTTGGTCCTCATGATTATTATTTTTCAAAATCCAAAAGCCAAGATGTGTCCAAAACTATCAATAGACACATGTTGATTATTAATTTGTAAAGTTTGCTCTCTTTTAAGCTAATAGGCGCCTACTAAATTTAATAGACTTTTATAGCACTTTGAAAAATATAGTTATGAACAAATTTACAAATTAAAAAATCAATTAATTTAGAAAACCAATACTTTAAAAGTTTTAAAAATATTTTAAGATTTCAAATGTTCTTTAAGTTTTTTTTTTACATAAAAACTAAAATTAAGGAAACCTAAGAGATAAAACAACCTTTGAACATGGTTTATTTATCTTAGTTCCATGTAAGCCTTTGATACATTCCTTTGAAAATCTTCATGAAGGCTTGATGCATCTTTTTCAAACTTGTGTATTTTAAAAAAATTACTCTTTATATGTTTGGTAACATCAAAACCATTGAAGGCACATCTACAGAGTTAATACTCCTGCATAACAAGTTTCCATTTTGGATGTGACAAAGAAAACTTAACTATGGTAGGCTCACTGTTGTCAAGATGCACAAGATAGGCTTTCAGTTTGTGTATGCTAGCCTTAGACCATATAGTCATAAGGTGTAGATTAACTAGAACTAAAGTACTTTTATTATTCTCAAAAACAACAGAATTAGGACCAAGAGGTCCAAGATCAGTAGTAGCAAAATTAGGTAAAACAGTAGTGTCTGTAGAAATGACAGAACCATGATAGGGCACAGAACCAATGTTAATAACAATATCAGTATCAGCAATATGATCAACAGTACCAGTATTATCAGTAACATCAACAGCAGTATCAATATTAGTAGCATTAGTAATATCAGCAACAACAACAGTGTTGGTATGAGCAGTAGGAGTAGAATTAAAAGATGTTGTAAATTGTGATAAATGACTAGAATTGAGAGAAGGCACCAAAGAAATAGAAGAAACTGAATGAGAGATAGAAGAGGAAACTAAAGAGTACTGGATGCAAAGATTAGCTTGGGATAGGGAAATGACATCTCGTAAAAAATAACATCCCTGGTGACATATAATTTGGAGGTTAAAGGATCAGAGTGTAAGTAATTGGGGTGGGTTCCTCCACATAGAGGGCCCACACGATGACTTATAAAAGTAAGAAGGAAATTAAGGCAGCTGAAATTATTGACCACACCACACCCCACATCTTGACAAAGTGCAAGAATATTGAAGAATGTAATAGAATTTGCTGAAGGAGAGAAATTCAATAATTTCGGCTGTGAATGAAAGAAATTGGCAAAAAGACGTAGAAGCTGCACGCGGAAGGAAATTAGTCGCTTCCTTCATCATCCTTTGCCTATAAATAGGCAGAGAGGAAACGAAGCATAACAACATCACTCAAGGTGGAGAAGCAAGTCAAGGAGAGGCAAGAAGTAGGAGCTTTGAGGCATTTGACTCTTAAAACTTGGGTGATCTTTTGTGGTATCATTTAGTAGTAATACACTATTGGTATTATTGGGTGTATTTTGAATACCAATTTATGTAGAGTGATACACTGGTGAGAAATACATCATTGAGATATATTTGGGTGTATTTGGGATGTGGGTGTATTTGGGAGTGTAGTAAAATCACTTTTGTATTCTCCATTTGATTTGTTAGTGAAGTTTGTTGGTCGTTTTGTTCGTGAATGTAGGTTATAAGCCGAACCACGTTAATTCTTTTGTCTATTATTTTTCTCCTTATTATTTTTCTCCATTAATTGCCTGTTTGGGACCTCCGTGATGCGTTTTTTCGCAAGTGTACGAATCGTTCAAGTAATAAAGTGTACAAAAGTACGGATATCGAACCCACAAGGAATGGCGTTACTAAGTACTGAAATTGACTAATCCTAATTTTATCTGAAAACTAAATTGTTGAAATTGTTTAAGAAGCAAATTAACTTACAGATAAATGCAAAGAACACAATTGAATGTTACTCACAAATGATTAAAAACGCTAAGGCATTTGATTTCGCTGAATCAATTCAATCCGATTTCAAGTCATGTTATATGAGAATCAAAGCTAAAAGTGATGGTTGAAATAACCAAACTTATCTAATACTCTCTCTCGAGTTATATTAGAATTATTTATCTATGATAATCAACTATATTTCTATGAAGATTTAATCACAAACAAGCACATTATGATCTATGGAATTTCTAGAATAACCACATACATCATGCATTAGTTCTCACACTCGCATTCAACATATGGTATTTATCACAAGAAGTATTCATTACACATCTCCTCTTGGTCTCAATATAATGCAACTAATCATCTAAATCTTGGCCAGAAATTTAGAAGCATTAAGCATGGAAATAAATACTCAATTTGAAGACAATGAACTCATATAACCATAACCAAAGAAATCAGATTTTCTTGATTCAACTACATCATAGCCTTAGCAAAAATGAATTAGTTCATAATGGAAATAAGAACAACTATTATCTCAACTGAATACATCAATACAAATTCGGAATAAACTGTAGAAAAAGCAAGTTAAGGAGAAGAGATGAAGAACTCTTGGAGATGAACACTTGGCAGCAACAATAGTGATGATCCTTCAAGATTCTCCAAGTTTTCTCTCCAAAATGGCTTCCTCTCCTCCAAAAATGCCTCTCCTCTGTCTATTTTGCAGTCCCCTCTTTCTGTACCTTATGGTATTTATAGATCTAGGGTTTTGGGGGCAATTTTGGAACAAAATAACATAAAAACGCAATTTCCGGACGAAACTTGCCGGCGGTGAACTAATTCTCGCCGCGGCAAGCTTTCTGGAAAAATAAATAAAAAGGAAGCTCTGCAGTTCTCGCTGGCGGCGAGATACATTTGGCCGCCGGCAAACCAATTTCGTCGATGGCCAAATTTAAATCTGTCATATGCGCTCTCGGGAAAAATGCTACAGCATTCTCGCCGCGGCTATAATATTCTCGCCGTGGCGAGAATTCCAAATCTTGAAACTTGATTTTCTTGATTTTCACTCAATCCCGGTCATTGGGATTTGTCTCAAACTTCTCAAAATTATGATTTTACCTGAAATTGCACTTTAAACACGAAATACCCGTGAAATGACATTTGTGGATTAAATAATTAAATAAACACAATTTTTACACAAATATCAATATTTAAATCATAACAAAAATGCAATAATTTGACCCTTAGCACTCCGAAATCCCAACAAGTGGTATCAGAGCCATTGGTGGTTATTCCTTTAAAATCTTTAGTATGCTCTGTGGTTGCAGTATTGACTGATCTTCCACATCAGAAAATATTTTATTAGAATTACTTGACTAAAAATAACTTTGAATCCTTTTAAAATGGCAGCAAAATTTGAGATCAAAAAATTCAACGGCAATAATAATTGTAGCCTTTGGCGTGTAAAAATGCGTACTTTGTTAGTACAACAAGGGTTGCTAAAGGTAGTAGAAGGAAAGGAGGCTTTGCCAGCAACACTGTCTGATGAAGTAAAAGAAGACCTCTTAGCACGTGCACTCAGTGTAGTTCAGTTATCTATTGCAGATGAAATTTTACAGGAAGTTGCAGACGAGACAACAGTGGCAAAATTGTGGCTTAAATTGGAAAGTCTATATATGACAAAGTTCCTCACTAATCAGCTTTATTTGAAGCAGCGACTCTACACACTTCGAATGGAAAGAAGGTACACCTATTAAAGAACATCTGGATGAGTTTAATAGAGTTATTTTGGATTTAAAAAATATTGATGTCAAAATTGATGACGAAGATCAAACCTTAATCTTATTGTGTTCTCTACCTTTTTCAATGGAACATTTTGCTGACACCATGCTCTATGGAAGAGACACCCTTGCTTTAGAAGATGTTAAGGCATCATTGAATTCATGTGAATTGAAGAAAAGAGTTTCTGGAAATTAGAACAAGAATCAGGATGCAGCTCTGATTGCTCGAGGGAGATATAAAGAAAAGGGTTTGAGTAGAAATGGAGACGAGTCAAAGTCTAAATATAGAAAAGGCAGATGTAACTACTGCAAGAAGGAAGGACATTGGAAATTAGAATGTCCAAAGCTCAAAGAGAAAAGAGAGAATACTAGCAACATAGGCAATGTGGCTATGGATGAAAGTGATTTTCTCTAAGTATTTTGCTGAAGGTGGAGCTTTAAAAGCTTCACGTGGCTCCCTTATGATAAAAGGGAGATTAGAAACTTGATTTTTGTGAATATTGTGTCAAGTTCAGTATAGCCACTCACAGGACTAAGGGCACAATGGATTTCATCCATTCTGAACTATGGGGCCCTGCACCTGTTTTGTCAAAAAGTGGTGTCAGATAATTTCTTTGAAGCATTATGTATGCTTTTGTTTGCACATGTCGTTATCTTTGAAATCTGCAGTGAAATGGATTTTCAGATATCTTCGTGGTACTTCCAAAATATGCTTATGTTTTGGAGATACCAAGCCTGTGTTAGTTGCTTACACAGATGCAGATATGGCTGGCGATATAGATTCAAGAAAGTCTACTTCGGGTTATCTGATTACATTTGCAAGGGGAGCTGTGTTATGACAATCGAAGTTGCAAAAGTGTGTTGCTCTTTCGATTGACTGCAGAAATGGTGAAGCCCTCTATGTAGTCGGGAGAGGAAAATTTGTAAGTAATTGGGGTGGGTCCCTCCACATAGAGGGCCCACACCATGACTTATAGAAGCAAGAAGGAAATTAAGGCAGCCGAAATTATTGACCACACCACACCCCACATCTTGACAAAGTGCAAGAATATTGAAGAATGTAATAGAATTTGTTGAAGGAGAGAAATTCAATAATTTCGGCTGTGAATGAAAGAAATTGGCAGAAGGACGTAAAAGCTGCACGCGGAAGGAAATTAGCCGCCTCCTTCATCATCCTTTGCCTATAAATAGGCAGAGAGGAAACGAAACATAACAATATCACTCAAGGTGGAGAAGCAAGCCAAGGAGAGGCAAGAAGTAGGAGTTTTGAGGCATTTGGCTCTTAAAGCTTGGGTGATATTTTGTGGTATCATTTAGTAGTAATACACCATTGGTATTATTGGGTGTATTTTGGATACCAATTTATGTAGAGTGATACACTGGTGAGAAATACATCATTGAGATCTATTTGGGTGTATTTGGGATGTTGGTGTATTTGGGAGTGTAGTAAAATCACTTTTGTATTCTCCATTTGATTTGTTAGTGAAATTTATTGGTCGTTTTATTCGTGGATGTAGGTTATAAGCCGAACCACGTTAATTCTTTTGTCTATTATTTTTCTCCTTATTATTTTTCTCCATTAATTGCCTGTTTGGGTCCTCCAAAATCCCAACACAGAGCACCTATACCCGCTGTGTGTAGGCTATAACCAAGGAAAACACATTGCACAGACTTAGATGAAAGTTTTTTTTTCCTGTTATAAGGCCTTTTGTGAGGATACCAATAGGACCCAAAAACCTTAAGAAGACGATAATTTGGCATAATAGGAAATAATACTTCCATAGGAAAATTATTTTGTAACAATGAAGTAGGAAGTTGATTGATAAGAAATACAAAGTTTGAAAGGCATAATCCTAAAATTGAAGAGGTAAACATGCAGTAGCAAAAAGTGTCAAATCCATCTCTACAATATGCCTGTGCTTTCTCTTAGCAGCCCCATTTTGTTCATGAAGATGAGGACAACTAAGTGTAATTCCATGAGTGTCTAGTTCTACTAGTTCTCTCTAATAATCTCCCCCCAATTTTTCTTCCTTTTACTAAAATATTTTCTTTCTTATAGAAAACAAAGAAGGGAAATTTTTTTCGAAGTTTTTCCCTTTTTTAAACCTTTATATTGATGACCCTAATTAGTAAGGATAGATCCTTTTATACTTTTACTCGGTTCGAAATTTGTGCTAGAAGAGAATGGAAACAATGTATATCTCTGAAATTTTGATGGAAAAAAATGTTAATTAAGTTTAATTAGTTTTTGATGTTATATTCTTTAGTTAGGAAAATTTGCACTAACTTTTTTAATTGTAATTTTTCTCTTAATCCGAAAATCTTTACAATGTCTCTACCAATTCGTATATTTTATTACAATTTGTCTCACTCCGTCTAAGTTCACTCTCAACTCTGACGTTTCATCATTCAGGCCACTCAAAACATCAAAATATTCCTCCATTGCCGCCTCATTTTCTAATCTGATTTGGTTGTAGGGTCTGAGCGGTTGCGCATTGCTTGATTTCCCAAAAAGTGAAGCTACGCTCTGGAAGCATCATGCTTTAAAACTTCATTCTTTTTTTCTTTTTTCTTTTTAACAATAGAAGATTTGGGTTTGCAAAAGATAAACAAAACTCTGTGCTTTCTACATTTCATAGCTTACCCAACACGACATTGAAGTTTCTGATTTTGTGAAATTTTTCTTATTTTTAAAAGCTTAATGGGTAGATCACATTTACTGTGAATTTCGATGCAATAAAGTTGAAATTTTTGTTGTAGATTGCAATGTTTTGTGAGTTTTTGTCTTTACGTTTGTTTGTTTGTTTTTTTTTTTTTGGTTTTTGTTATCTCTCTTCTTTGTTTGAACTCCTCCGTTTTTGTCTTTCAGAGTCATCTTTGTTTGTGATCGAGGTTTTTGTTAATCGATTTGTTTATTCAAAGATTTCACCATCATTTTGTCTTAACCTATTCTGCGGGTTCTTAGTCGAGGAAATGAATTTGTCATTTGAGTTGTACTTGTAGTGAATTTTGGGGAACGGGGATATTCGCAGGTTGGAACAAATTGGTTTTGGGGAAATGTTAAAATCAGATAGATAGATGAGGGGTGTTTTGACATTTGTAGGTGGTTTGAACGGTGAAACGTGACAAGGGTGTACAAAATCGATTCAGACCGAACAAAACTGATCGAATCAACTCAAACCAAAATAAAATTGAACAAAACCGATAAAAAAAATAGTTCAGATCGGTTTTTATTTTAAAAAATCGATTAGTTCGGTTTAATTTTCGGTTCAAAAAAGATTTAAATCGAACTAAACTATTTAAATTAGTTATATATATATATATATATATATATATAAAATATTTATATTAATATTAATATTACAAAATTATTAGTTTCACTTTACTCTGACACACATCTAATCAATCTTTTAATATCAATTTTTTAAGCTCTGTGCCACTTGTTTAAAAAAAATAAATAAGTTTTGTTTTAATCTATTTGTTACCGTACGTGAGGCCGCCTGCTACTACAGGCTTTGACAAGCCGTGACTGCATTGTGCAAGACTTTTCACTCACTCTATTCTATCAGCATTTCAGTCATAAATTAGTGTGATAATTGATAAGCTTTGTCTTGAGCCACTCAAAATATAAGTTTTCAGATTTCTTTAATTTTTTTATTATTATTTACAAATGAGCTACAGTAATATTTTTTCTATTTGAAATCCTACGATTACTAAATATTAAAATTTGTGATCACTCACCTTCAGTTCCTATACACCTATTCCCAGAGGCGACGAAACTTGTTTGTCTAAGTGAGTGCATTGGCAGCATGAAGACTGTGAGAGGATTGAAGGCAGAGTTCAGCGTCGGCACAGACACAACAGCCTGAACACATAGTGGAGTTCAGTCCGATCACAAGGTGATCGGACGGCCGAAGCGTTCCCTCCACTGGAGTGTACTGCCTTTAAAATTTGTTTTCTCTGTGAAGTCTAGAACTTCAGACTCTCACCTTTCAAGCTCTCTACTCTGCGGAGAAGAACGCTTGCAGTGTCTCAAGCCTCCAAGTCAAGCCTTCTTTGCCCACCATGACTTGGCGTTTTTCTCTTCGTGGGACCTTAGACCTCTGCTTGTTTGCTTCTTTTTCAATATGCTAAGCGTCCCTGTGCTGTCGAACTAGCACATAGGCCGAGAGGGCGCACACTCACCGTCGCATGGTGGCCGAAGATAGCAATCTAGCATGGCAGCATAATATACACCCAGGTTCCGATTCTGATAGCAAGAGTCAAGGTCCGGAATGGCGAAAACCAAAAGAAAATCGATGAACCAAATCAAACCAAACCGATTTTTTGCAAGTTTGGTTTGGTTCGGTTCTATAGATTTTAACCAAACCCGACAAACCGATCAAGTCCATCTTTTCTAAAAAAATTTGTAGTTGGTTCGGTCTGGTTAGATCTTCACAATCAACCGAACCGAACCTTTGAACACTCCTAAAACGTGACAGTGAATTTGAATGGAATGAGGTAAGTTTTAATAGAATATATAAATTGAGAAGAGATTATAATAATTTTTAAATTAAAAACATATAATTAAAGATATAAATTAGAACGAATGAATAAATGTAATTTTTTCTCTTTTATCTAAAGAAGTTATCGTCTTCAATAACTCACTATAATGTCCATTGAAGTTTAGCTATATATGGCCCTTTAAACCCTACCATCACTTAGAAAAATGACAAAAGGGTAGATGATGCATATTTTCGCAAGTGTACGAATCGTTCAAGTAATAAAGTGTACAAAAGTACGGATATGGAACCCACAAGGAATGGTGTTACTAAGTACCGAAATTGACTAATCCTAATTTTATCTGAAAACCAAATTGTTGATTGTATAAAAGGCAAATTAACTTACAAATAAATGCAAAGAACACAATTGAATGTTGTTCACAAATGATTAAAACGCTAAGGCATTTGATTTCGCTGAATCAATTCAATCCAATTTCATGGCATGTTATATGAGGATCAAAGCTACAATTGATGGTTGAAAAATCCAAACTTATCTAATACTCTCTCTCAAGTTATATTAGAATTACTTGTCTATGCTAATCAACTATATTTCTATGAAGATTAATCACAAACAAGCACATTATGATCTATGGAATTTCCAGGATAACCACATACATCATGCATTAGTTCTCACACTCGCATTCAACATATGGTACTTATCACAAGAAGCATTCATTACACATCTCCTCTCGGTCTCAATATAATGCAACTAATCATCTAAATTTTTGGTCAGAAATTCAGAAGCATTAAGCATGGAAATAAATACTCAACTGAAAACAATGAACTCATATACCCATAACCACAAAAATCAGAGTTTCATGATTCAACTACATCATAGCCTTAGCAAAAATGAATTAGCTCATAATTAAAATAAGAACAACAACTATCTCAACTGAATACATAACTATAAAAATGAAATGAACTGTAGAAAAACAGAGCTAAGGAAAAGAGATGAAGAACTCTTGGAGATGAACACTTGGCAGCAACAATGGTGATGATCCTTCAAGAATATCCAAGCTTTCAATCCAAAATGGCTTCTTCTCCTCCAAAAACGCCTATTCTAGGTCTATTTCGCCGTCCTCTCTCTCTGTACCTTATGGTATTTATAGATCCAGGGTTTTGGGGATAAATTTGGAACAAAAAGTCACAAAAACGCGTTTGGTCGCCGAAACTCGCCGCCGGCGAAGGGATTCTCGCCGCAGCGAGTTTCTGGAAAATTCCCTCGCCGCGGCGAGCTACATTTCGTCGCCGGCGAACTCATTTGACTGGCGGCAAAAATGATCTCGCCGGCGGCCAGATTCGAATCCAAAATTGCGCTCTCGGGAAAATTTGCTGCAGCATTCTCGCCGCGGCCAGATTTCCAAACCTTGAAATCTTGTTTTTCTTGATTCTAACTCAATCCCGGTCATTGGTATTTGTCCCAAACTTCTCCAAACTTATGTTTTTACCTGAAATTGTACTTTAAACACGAAATACCCGTGAAATGACATTTGTGGATTAAATAATCAAATAACCATAATTTTCACACAAATATCAATATTTAAATCATAACAAAAGTGCAATAAATTAACTCTTATCAGTAGAATATTGTAGAAGCGACTATAATGTAATTTCTTAATTTTTGGCAACAAAAATAGTGTATTTTGGAAGCATAAGAGATTCCCAAATGATTATTAATATTTTTAAATTAATATTTAATTTATTGTTATAAATAATTTTTTATTTATAAATAATATTTAGATCATAATACATAGTATAAATAATTTTTAAAAATATTATTTTTGTTATGTATCATAATTTAAATATTATTTATAAATAAAAAAATATTCATCTAAATTAAATTATTTTTTAAAATAACTTAATATTTTTAAATAGTCTATCCCCTCTCTCGTTTTAGAGCCTTCATGTCAATCACTATTCACTAGTGAATGCGTAGTAAGTGAAGGGCTTCCCCAGCTGGCATGTTTTTGGACAATCTAAGGTTTATGTTAGCGTTCAAAAGTAAAGAAAACATAGAGACCCCACCACCTCAGGGCTTCAATATTTTGATATTTGGAGCTCGTTTAGCTGAATAAAATTAAAAAAAAAATTACTGTTTAATTTAATCATACTATAAAAAATAATTTTTTTTAATAATAAATAAAATTTAAAATTTTATCATAAAATAATATTAATTTTATATTTTTTTATTAAAAAAATTAATTTAATTATATTTTATAAAAATTAATTAATTAATTTTATTTATTTTATCTTTCTATTTTTTTAATTTATCTATTAATTAAATAATAAAATATGATATTACTTAATTTTATTCATCGCATATTAAATAAAATAATAATATTTTATTTTATTTTTATTAAAATTTATTTTATCTAACTAAACAAACCCTAGTGTTAAAGAAAAAAGTAGACATACACCATGTGTCTCTATTAATTGGCTGGGGAGAAAACAAACCATGTCAACCGATCAGGCTCAAATAAAAAATATTCTACATTAATTTGAGTTGTTTGTAGATTACTTCTTTATTCAAATCAGAAAGTTTTAATATGCGATCAAATAAATTTAAATTTAAATTCAACTCCAACTATAAAGTTTCTATAATTTTTGAGTAAATTTGGTTTAACCTCGCTTTGACTTAGGTTCATCCACAAAATTCATTTATTGAGATAAGAATACACCTCTTCCACTTCGCTGATGGCGGTAGAGAAAACAAAATTTGCCGTCAAAGTAATAACTAATAAAAGCATCCTCCATATATTGAGCAGATCGATGAAATTAACTTTTTAAAAATAAATTTATAAATATTTAAATAATTATTCATCACTAGTAAGTCGAAATTTATAATATTTAAGTCATTGTTCACTGTATATTTTTTTAGAATTTGTTTAAAAAACTATATATAGTGAAAAATGTAATTATATCAAAATTTCATTATCTAAATTTTGTCTTTAATTTCTATCCACCATCATCAAAGGTTCGATTAAGAACTTGAATGCCAATTTGATTACCATTGTTCTTAATTAACCCATGGAAAATTAAGCAATTTATGGTTGCCAAAGTAATTACCTGTCATGCAAGTTTATTGGAAACATTTTGGCGCAAATAGCATATTCTCAGGAGCCTAAAGGGGTAATATGATCAAGAATGGATGCGTAATAGCGCGAGGGCTTCACCAGCACGCTTGTTTTGCGGCAATCTGAGTTTCTTGTAATCTTCATATGCAAAAGGAAGAAAGAGACGTGGGTGATCAGAGTCCACCAGCTCCTCTGGTGCTTCAACATTTCCTTCCTTCGGCCCCAACAGAAACGAAGCTATTGACACGCGAACACTCGCTTCCTTGCATTCTACACGATGCTTCACATACCGAAACCTTCCATTGCTCCATACCTACACACACACATACCCACCCACCTCCATTTTCATACCCAATGATGCAATGTGAGCTTCATTTACAAATTTCAGTGCAGATTCACTTACATGAGCAACATCCCCAAGAAGGGCTGAGAGGGCCCCTGCTTTTGGAGGGACTTCCACAAAGGAACCAGACTGGTTCATCACTTCAAGACCACCAACGTTTTCATCATCTTGGAGTATGGTGAGGAAACCTGAATCTGTGTGTATTTGAACACCAGGGGAGCCTATGCTTTCTGGGGTGAAGCTATATTTGTTGATCCTGAACTGGCATGGCCACTCCTTGAAATCAACACCCTTTAAGCCCAGAGACTCTGCCATCTTTACTCCTATATCCATTAACAGGTCATGAACTGCCTGGCCGTATTCCTCTATTATCTTCCTGCAAAGAAAAAACAGAGTTAAGCATATCTATCTTGAATAAAAGTAATTTTTTTTGTCAACAAATTTGCTTCAATTTGTAAAATTGAACTGCATTTACTAAAAAGTCTTGAATTTGATTCTTCAGGATTGCTTTAATTGGCAAGACTATCGATTAAAATGTTTTGAATTTATTTTTTTGTTAGTAATTATCTACTAATTTACAGTGTGGACTGCTGATTCAAAGCTGAAATAAGTATGTTGAACATATAAGTGAGAGAGATTATAAGAAAAAGTGAAAAAACCTTTGGTGGGGTGAGGCATCCAATTGGGAGCAGAAAAGCTGCACAGCCTGGGAGGAACCCATGTCATAAAGTCCCAAGGCGTCGTAGAGAGGATTGGCAGCACTTGGTGCCATGTAGCCAGTGCCAGAAACGACATCGGTGTTGCGCTTCTTGATCTCCACAGGAAGGTCAAGCAGAGATCGAACCACTCTCTTCATCTCAGCCATGAGGTTTAAAGGAATAGGGTGGTTGATGATTCTGAAACAACCCCATTCCTCACATGCCTCTCTTAGTTTCTTGCACTCCTCTGCATCTCCTATCTGTTGCAGATCAATCACTGGGATGGACATCTTTTCCTTGGTTTCCTGGTAGACTTGGGGCGATTAGAAATCTGCTTGTCTGTCTGAATGCTTTGGGTTTGCTTTGATAGGACTTGAAATAACAAAAAAAGATATAATTAATAATTTGAGAATTAAAATTGATTGACGACATTTATCAAGTTTTAACATTTTATCCAAATCTGTAGACACGCAGACACTTTGAATGTAAGGTATTAAAATTTATTTTAAAAAATTAAAAATATTTTAAAATTTTTTTAAAAGTATTTTAAATAACTTTTTTTAATTTTAAAAATTTTTAACATAATATTAATAATATAAATATATAAAATTATATTAAAATTAATTTAAATTAATATTTATAGTTGAATAGTAAATAAATATATTAATATAATAAAAAATTTAATTTAAATTTTAACAATATTTAACAATAATTTTTTTGACATTAATTTTTTTATCTTTTTAATTTTTGTATAGACTCTATTTTAAAATTTCTCTCTGTCGATTATAATTTTATCTCTATCTTTAAGTATTTATCTCAAATAATTTTCTCTCTATTTGTCTCTCAATTTCTCTTTTTATCATTTTTATAATTCTCTTTTTAAAATAAAGACAATAAAAAAAAATAATGATTATGTTTGATAAATTAAATAAATTAACTTATAGTTTATTTGATTAATTTATAAATTTATTTGACCAAATTAGAGGTGTTTGATAAACAAGTTTATTTGAGTAGTTTATAACTTTTTATCATACGCTACTTCAAGTAGCGTATAACTTTTAACTAATATCTTTTATAATTTTTTTTTTATCCTTATTACTTTATTCAAATTCTAACACTATCATATTCACAATATGACATTATTTTTACTATACTCGAGCAACATTCAAATTACATACCCCATGATGAATTTTTAAATATTGTTGATAGTGACACAAAGAATGAAAATTTAAAAACATTTACTGAGATGAAAGAGATTCACAATAATATTGTTAATTTATTATGAAATTTTAGATGATATATTTATTTTGTATTTTTTGGGATTATATAATAAAATATAATTACTAACAAAAAATGATAAATTTTATATAAGTATATCATTTTATGTTATTTTATATTTATCAGTTAATTCAATAGATAATTTTATTAAACATTTTTAATTCAATAAATTAACTTAACAGTTTTCAACTTTCAGGTAACAGTTTTCAGCTAAAAATTCATTTTTCATTTTTCAGTTAACTTTTGAACTTTTAACTAACTTATCAGTTATTTTTGCCAAACATAGCCAATGTCATGAAAATGAAGAGAAAGAATAGGAAGATAATAAAAATGTTGTGACTTGTGAAAAATAATAATTTGACATTAGATGTGATGTGATG
The DNA here is from genome assembly GCA_037074535.1 of Gleditsia sinensis. NCBI lineage: Eukaryota > Viridiplantae > Streptophyta > Magnoliopsida > Fabales > Fabaceae > Gleditsia > Gleditsia sinensis. The sequence continues at coordinate 61,384,802 of CM073467.1, read as the reverse complement.
TTACTTTTATCTATTTTTAAATTGTCAAGTTTTTTATTTTTTAAATTGATTTAGTACTTTTTTATCGAAATAATTCGAAATAAGAGTTTTATCAAAATAATTCGAAAACAATTTAAAATAAAAGTATTTTCATTGAAATAACTTGAAAATAATTTGAAATAAAAGTATTTTTATCGAAACAATTCGAAATAAGAATATTTCTATTAAAATATTTTGTAACATAATAATTTTAATTGAAATGGTATAATTTTTTAATAAATATTTTATTTTGTTTCAATAATTTTGTTTCGCGGTGATTTTAAAAATAAAAATATTTCGACTGTTATGATAAAAAAAAAAAATTAATACCCTCCTTGAATGCTATATAATGGGTTGGTAATTGTTTTTAAAGAGCATTTTATTTTAAAATTTTTTTAGAATAAAAAATTTTATTTGAAAACTTATTTTTCATTTTTAAAAAAATAAATTTTGAAAAGACTTATTTTTAAATAACAAAATAAAAAAAATTACTTTTATTCTGAAAATATTTAAAAACTAAATAATAACATGTTTTTAAAATAATTTATTAAATTTTTTATATTTTTATTTTATGAAACAATTTTTAAAAATAAAAATAAAATTAAACAAGTCTAATAATTTAATATTTTATATATCAAACAGAGTCCCAGCTCAAAAATTATAAATGACTACATAAGAATCACATGCTTATAACTACATATCGACATCGTTGACGATTAGATAGTAATAGTATTTTATTCGAAGAATTTAGAGGGTCGAAGAGGAGAAATTTTTAAAAAAAAATATATTATTTGGAACAACAATTTTTAAAAAGGTAAAAAATATAAAGAAATAAAATCTCTCTCATTTTTTCATTTTTTTAAATTTAAAAATTAAAAAGAGAAGAAAAATCTATAAAAAAAGATAAAATTGTTCTAAAAAAATAATTTTTATTTATTTAATTACATATTTATTTTAAATTTAAAAAATATAATAATTTTATTCTCTTGTTTTCTCGAAAAAATATATATATAAATTACCAAATAAAAAAATTATATTTTCTTCTCCTTATCCTCCTCCCATTTCCTCCATTAAAATACTTTGCTTATTCATGATTAGTCAAAAGAGTAAGCAAAGTACAACAAGCAATTAGTCAAAAGAGTAAGTAAAGAACAACAAGCAACTTCCAGTTTTGTAGGATATTGATTTTCAATAATAAATTACTACTTTTTTCTAAGGAAGCAAGCTCTATGGGCCCGCCTTTTAATTATTGTTTGATTTATAAAAAAAAATTATTTTTAAAAAAAATTATAATTTTAAAAATCTCATTTTCAAAAAAATTAAATAAATATATTTGATTATCACTATTTTTTTTAGAATATTTATCAAATTTTTTGTCACTTTTATTTCTATATTTCGTTGATACAAAATATTTTTATAAATGTAATGTATTTTTTTAAAATATTTTTAAAAAAACTTTCAAAAAAAAATATAATTATATACTACTCATTTTAAAAATTTGGCTAATTTAATTTACTACTACAACCAATTTCAAAAGTCCCTTGTATATATACTACTCAACCATAAATATTAGTTAAAAATATTATACTCTTGAAGTATAAATTATTATATTATTAACATAAAATTTTAGCACCAATGTTTCTAAAAAAATACTGAACAATATGAAATCAGTATCACAAACCAAAGGCAACATGATTTCTCAATATAGTGCAACCATTGTCTTTTCTGCTAGTAGAAGTTCAACAGATGCCATGAAAGCAAAAAGAGCTTAATTAGCTCTAAAAAAATATGGTGCATAACATTTACTATAAAAAACTACAAACTACTACCATAATGCTATAGGTAGAAGTTGAAAAGGTTCAAAACAGACTTAATTAATAATACAGTGTAATTAATGGATGTTTGTTGCTAAAATTTGTTGCACATAAAGGGGGCGTTTGGTTCAGGAAATCTCATTCCCAGGAATGAGATTCCCATCCTTATAGGTGGGAAAGTTTTAGAGGGCAAATTTTACTAAGCCTTTACATTTATATATGCCTGGAGATGTTTGTGTTCTGAAAATAAATTTATTTGACCGTGTAACAAACACGATAATATATTTTCTTTTAAACTTTCCTGAGAATGTTTAAAAGATAACTTGAAACAAACGCCCCCAAAGAACTTTCAATTCAGCATCAATAGTAAAGAAAAGATCTATTGCACTTTGAGTCTTTGTAATTATAGACTCAGCCTTTACTCTTTCCATATCAGTTAACTGCTCGATCTTCTTCAATTCTTCAAATAATTGCATCCTCCTTTTCCTCCTTCCTTTTCATGCTTGAAGCATCCAACAAAGTTATCAATATTGTCCTTGGTACTCTCATACACTTTTCTTAGAGTTTGTATGGTCTTTGAAAGTTCAACAATAACAACATCATTCCCAATGGTTCTCTTCTTATTCTCTCTGGCACTAGATGCAAAATCTTGGGCTCTTGAAGCTCCAATTCCAGTGTGAGTGGAATAATGACCAAAAGAGTGTGGAAGTTGTGTTTCAACCACAGAATCAATTGGAGCATCATCTATGTCCACATCATTGCTCGTAAAAAAAAACATTTTCTTGCATCTCTTTGTCTATCGCCTTATCTGCATCAGCAGAATCTTCACCATCCATCTCAGTGGCTCTATCATTTCCAAACACCAATGCCAAGTCATCAAAATAAAGAAATGACTTCTTGAACAAACCTGCAGCATTTGAATTTACTTGTATTCCAAAATAACAAAAGTTACTATAACATAAATACAAATGATACTTGTAACATAAGCTAAATAATTGTATCATTACCTTTACCCAATTTTTGAATAAGTCTTTTTTCCACCACTATTATTTTTTCTTGGTCGTTCCACCCAAATCTACTTGCCCTTAACATTTCAGCTATAGCACAATATTGTTTTTTTCAACTGCTTTTCTCTTGATTCATTATGTGGGTTGGTTTTCAATCCACAACCTGACATTTTTTAGTAAAGCCACTGCTCTAACTATTTTAGATATCCAGGTCTAAATGTGCCATTGTCTCTAGTCTACTTTCTGCATGCCACAAGCTCCAACAAACACTATACAAACTTTGTATCTTCATCTCTTGTCCATTGATACTTTTTACATATCAAAATTGATTGGCTTGATTCTTCCATATTCTTTTATGACATACAAATGATGAAAAAAATGCAAATATATACAAGATAAAAATTGTCAATAGTTATACACAAATAAATAAAAGTAGAATTTTATTAAAAAAAATATCCATTATATCAAATAAATAAATAATGTCAAAAGAGAATAAATTAACTCAAGTTCATTACAAAGATTCACAGATAATTGAATTAACTGAAAGTAAAACATTAATTTTTATTTCAGTGTTGTCCTCCTCTCCAAACATTGAATATTTCTATTACAAGGTTATTTCTCCATAGACTCTAAGCATTACTTGCCTCAACATGTCTAATCTTTTCTTTAAGCATGACACCCTCATTGTTGTCAACTTCCGTCTCTATTATTTCTCTCTCCAATGGATCCACAGACATCTTTCGTCGGATATGATTATACAACAAGTAGCATACAGTAATTATTCTCACTTGAGTCTTAATTGAGTAAAATAACTTATTTTTTAAAATTGCTCACCGTTCTTTTAACAATTCGAAATATTTCTCAATTACACTTCTAACAGAAGAATGTTTCATATTAAAATACTCTTATAGAGTTGTAGACTGTAATCTATTCCTCCACTCATTTGAATGATACCTTTGTCCTCTATAAAGGGTTAGAAACCCTTTCCCGTTCGTATATCTAACATTACATAAGTAATAATAACCTATTGTAAAATATATAAATTTAGATTAAAATATATCAAAAAAAATTAAGACAAATTATATAATATCATATAAGTACATAAAGTACTTTGAGAGACTTTCAAGCCATTCTTACGAGAGATAGCATCTCTTAAGACCCTAGAGTCCACAGCTGAACCCTCTCACCCAGCCAAGACATAAATAAATTGCATGTCTTGAAAACAAACTCTTAAGACATTGATTACCGGTTCTCCCTTTTTTGTTCTATATCTAAGTTTATCAGCTTTTAATACATTAACCTTTATATAAGTTTTATCTAATACTCTTAAACAATTCTACATTGAGAACAAAAGAAATACATAGTCAATGAAATTCAAAAAAATAAAAACAAATTCTACTTATATTTCAAAAGAAAAATTGCGAAAAATTACTTTGAACTATTTCCATATCTCATCAGTGCAATTTTTTCAAATTGACTCAGGTTCTTTAAGGAGTTCTTTATAGCATCTTAAGATGGCATGCAGAACATAATTAAATCTCCTACTAATGGTCTCACCACTCCTTATGAATTATTTTTTAATTATTATATTTTTAACATTATGGGAGATTATATGTAAAAAGATTGCCATCATCTCTTTCACTCCCATATTCTTAAATGGCTCTAATTGACCTACCACTCTCAACATATGGCATAAAGAATGGAAGCTCTTCCTATCCATCATAATGTTTTCTATACAGGCTAAATCTAAAAAAATACCACTATATCAAAATTAACTTCCCTTATTAGATGTCGACTATATAAATTTCAAGTCTTATTATTACGATGTCTAAGATAATCGATTATGATATATGCGTAAACTGACATCAACACTATAATAAAATCATTTAGCATTTATAAATACACAACTAAGATTGCAATAATCCTCATCTTCTTTGTTCTTTGCAATTGATCCATGATTTGTTAAGTCAAATAACTGACATAAGAAAAAAAATTAAATTAGAATCTACATTAAAAGAATTACTTTTCACAATACATTTGAACATGGAATATAACATAGTCATAAATTCATTTAGCATAGTTACAAACTCATTTTTTGATTTTTTAGGTTCTCCAAAATTTTCTATAGTCTCCTCTATAAAATGAACATTCTCAAAATACAACAGTTCCAAAAAAATCAAATAGAACTATCTACAACTCCTATATATCATCTAGTACACAATTTATGTATATCATCCAATACTCAAACTCAATCTAAATTAAGACAAATAAAATTAGAACAGTATACTTTAATCCAGAAGTCAAACTAAAAAATAAAAGGTCCAAGAAAGCTCATCCACTTATATCCACAAGTATGATTTATAAGAGAAGATTTAATTAAAAAAGAATGACCATCCACACATAGCAAATATGAACTTATATCAATTATGATTGAACCATATACCATATAAAATATTAGTTAATAGGAGAAAAGTAGACTATTTTAGAAAAAACAAAAGTAATTTTTTTTGTTTTTTTAATTTCTTTTCATTTTTTTATGTGCATGCATGGATGAAATGTTCTGCTACTTATAAAGCAAGCTATCAATTCTGTGGATCTGTCCCTCTTTTCACTCCTTCTCATTAACTTAGAAGTCAGAAATTGGACATTCTTGGCATTACTAGGTGCTCCTTTCTTCTCATATTAATCAAAGTGATCCTATGTATGCAAATGATTTGTTTTCAAAATTAATTAAACAAAACAACATGTTATAAAGAAAAAACAGTGGATGGTGAGGAAAGCATAGTACCATTTAATGGTAAAGGAGTTCTGCAGTACATATTTAAGAACAAACTCCAAAGAGGTCCACCATCACTCATACATTCCCCCTACTCTCCTTGCTTCTAACTCTAAGCATAATTTTTCAATTATGATCAAATGTCATGTTAATATACATAGTAATTAACTAGCTACTGTTAATACTAACTACTTTCCATCACTCATCTCTTCTCTCTTTATTATATATAAGGGAAACTAATTAACAGAGGCAGTTCAAACCTAAAATTTCCCTACCTATCTAAGCAGCCCTCTATCCTCTACCCATAAAAAATAGAAGGATGAAATCATGCATAACCCGCAACCATTCTTTCCCAATGAACAAACCCAATCACAACTCTTGCAGCATATTTACAAGCAAGACCAAACCACATCATATGGCTTTAGAAGACAACCCAATACTTGTCCCATCTTCAGGAAAGCCAAGACAGAAACAGTTAAACAAATCCAACAAAATGCAAATCAGATGGGCTTTTGAATGCAAAGCATGCTAATTCTTAATTCAATTTAGTCCTCAAGTGAGGCCTTTTATTGACCCCTTACATAAATTCTCAAATGGACAGGAGAATCATAAAGCTTAGTAAGCAACAAATTATTGTTTCTAATTGCGTGAAATAATTGATAAAATTCATTTAGGTATAATTTTTCAGCAGCTGTTATAATAGCTAACACTATCAGAATCTAAATACAATTGGAAGAAAAAGAAGAAAAAAAATAATATAAGTGTTAATAAAAGCATCTGCATGTCATATGTAATAGAAGTCTAAGCAATAAGATCTATTAACCATCATCGCCCACCTTGAACTGGTGCCTAGACATCGCTTTTGGCATATCTCCAATCCTATTAATGATTCTCTAGGATTGATTAAATATCAAAGGAAAAATTACATTTTCAACCATTTCTTTTTTTAGTTCCATTTTTTGTTAGTTTGTTCATTTAATACAAGTGAATAAAAAAACACAAGAATATAGAGAAATAAAGACTTGGAAAATTTGGAACCCTGAACAAAAATGTTATTCCACGAAGTTAATCAGCAATTAGCAAATCCAGATAAAAGATATTGTCATGTTAAAATTCATAGCGTACATATTTATAGATGATGCAAACAACAGCTTTCCAAATTGTTCTAAAGGAGATGCGTAGAAGTAAAAAAACAACTAAAAAGTTAGATAACCACCCAAGCTCTTTCATATACGAGGAATGGAAACCAAAATAGAAAATATCAACATCCAGATTGGTCTAAGTGCAAACAAAGCCATAATTAGTATTCAGAGAACACATAACAGCAAATCCAGATGGATCACATACCTGCGTGCGCGATGCTGGTAACAATGAGATGAGCTTGTTGCTGTTGGTCCGTAGACGACGAGGAGTTGAAGGCCGGAGGGATGCGTTGTCTCGATCAACAAATCTGCTGGTCCGCGATGCTATGAGGGGTCTGCGATGGGTTGGAATTCTTGAGCTAGAGGGAGATGCGATGGGATGCGCTGGAAGTCTTGAGCGGCCAGGGAGAGGGAATGCGATGCTATGAGGAAGGGTCTGCGATTAGGTCTTCCAAATGGAAAATGCCCGAAAGTTTTCCCCCTCTTTCGTTAACATTTCTGGGAATAAAAAGTTTTCAGGAATAAAATTTTATTATCGTGAGCAAACGTGGGAAAGTTTGTTTTCCCTCAACATTCCTGGGAAAGTTAAATTTATAACCCATATACAGTCTTATTTCAGCTTTCACGTCATGGCTCCCAGTATTTGAAAATAAATTTTTGAATTCAAACGGGATTGATGGCCATATATGAGTAGAATATTTCCTTGCAGCTGCAACAAACATGAGCAAAGACAATTTCTCGCAGAACTCGCAGTCAAGCTCACTGTGGAAGAAAATGGCGCTCGTTGGCAGGCCGACGAGTGCACAGTTATCGTGTTGGTCTGGTCATAGGGGAACAGTCACCAGCTTGCTTCATGATGAGTCCCTGCCCCTTCTCTCAACCGTTCCCTGTGACACGCCGCCGGCGACGTTTGCGAGACCCCTGTGTTTGTTAGGAATACAAACAAAGTCCCACATTGGCTAGATATTGAGAAGTAAGTGGGTATATAAGTAAGGATACAATCTCCATTAGTATAAAGTCTTTTAGAGGAAGTCCAAAAATAAAACCATGAGGGCTTTGGCCCAAAGTGGACAATATTATACTATTGTGGAGATATGTATCGTATCCGCTATGCCCAACAATTGGTATCAGAGCCCGGTCTAACTATGTAGAGGAGATTCGCCGAACAAAAGGTGTAGGTCCTTAGTGTTCCGGATTATGAGAGTTGGTGTAGTACTTCCACCGACAGAATCTCCCCAGTTGTGAATGAGGAAGGAGAGTGCCATTCGAGGGGAGGGGTTGTTGTGTAGCCATCCGATGAAATTCCATGGTTCTGAATGAGGAATGAGAATACCGTTCGAGGAGGGATTGTCCGGATGATGAGAGTTGGTGTAGTACTTCCACCAACAGAATCCCCCCAGTTGCGAATGAGGAAGGAGAGTGCCATTCGAGGGGAGGGGTTGTTGTGTAGCCATCCGATGAAATCCCATGGTTTCGAACGAGGAATGAGAATACCGTTCGAGGAGGGATTGTGATGGAGGCCCGAGTGTGGTCCTTTGTTCGAGGGGAGGATTGTTAGAAATACAAACAAAGTCCCACATTAGCTAGATATTGAGAAGTAAGTGGGTATATAAGTAAAGATACAATCTCCATTAGTATAAGGCCTTTTGAAGGAAGTCCAAAAATGGAGTTGGGATAAAAGCTATGAAGAGCTGATCAATCTCGAGCTAGAATGGGGAGAAGTTGATGCAATTGAATCTGAGGAGGCAACAACAGCAATTGAAATTGAAACTGAGAAGGCAACAAAAGCAACCAACACTGAGGAGGCAACAAGAGGTAATGAAACTGCTAGTGATGAGATTGTTGTCTCTGATGCTAGAGTAGCTCTTGAGACTTTCAGCACAAAAGGTAGGCGTAATAGACGAGCACCATCATGGATGAATGATTATGTTAGTGGTACCAGTGATGAAGGTGAAGAAACTCAATTTTCCCTGCTAGCTGACTCTGACTCTAATCCGATCAGCTTTGAGGAAGCAATAAAAAAGTAAACAATGGAGGCAAGCCATGAATGATGAAATAAGCTCCACCGAGAAGAATGGTACCTAGATTTTGACTGACCTACCAACAGGAGCTACAAGCATAAGTGTGAAGTGGGTGTACAAGACGAAATTAAATCAGCATGGAGAGATTGAGAAATATAAGGCTCGTTTGGTTGCAAAAGGGTATGCTCAACAACATGGGATTGACTATGAGGAAGTATATGCTCCTGTTGCACGCGTGGATACAGTGCGTATGATCTTGGCTCTTGCAGCTCAAAGAAGCTGGACAGTTTATCAGTTAGACGTCAAATCAGCTTTCTTGCAAGGAGAGCTCTCAGAAGAAGTCTATGTTGAGCAGCCAAAGGGATATGAACTGAAGAATGAAGAGAGTAAAGTATATAAACTCAACAAAGCCCTATATGGACTCAAGCAGGCGCCAAGAGCATGGTTTAGCAGGATAGATTCATACTTTAAGGCTATGGGCTTTGAAAAGGATGCGCGTGAACAGATGTTGTTTACTAAAGTCAATCAACAAGGTAAACTTTTGATTATTAGTTTGTATGTTGATGACTTAATCTATACTGGGAATGATGAAGAGATGATGCAAGAATTCAAACTGTCTATGATGAAAGAATTTGATATGTCTGACTTGGGAAAGATGAAGTATTTTCTTGGTATAGAAGTGTTACAGTTTGATGGTGGGATATTTATTAGCCAAAAGAAGTACGTGAAAGAAATGTTAAAGAAGTTTGGCATGGAGGAGAGCAATTCTGTGTTTAATCCCATCATTCCAGGATCTAAACTGCACAAGGACGATGATGGTGTCAAAGTAAATGGCTCACTCTACAAGCAACTTGTTGGAAGTATGATGTACTTAACAACCACACGACCTGATGTGATGTATGCAGTAAGTTTGATCAGCAGGTATATGTCCAATCCAACTGAACTTCATCTTATGGCAGCAAAGAGAATTTTGAGGTACTTACAAGGGACCATTAGTTGTGGGATTCTCTACAAGAAAGCTAGAAACAAAGAATTGGTGGGCTTCACTAATAGCGACTACGCTGGGTGTATGGAAGATAGGAAGAGCACGTCTGGATATGCCTTTCTTCTGAGTGATGTAGCAGTGGCCTAGTCCTCTAGAAAACAATCTATTGTTACATTGAGTATGACAGAAGCTGAGTTTATAGCTGCTGCAGCCTGTTCCTGTCAGATGATATGGATGAAAAGAGTGTTGAAAAAGCTTGGTTATGAAGGCAGTGACAATCCGGTTATCTTTTGTGATAATTCTTCAGCAATCAAGCTATCAAAAAATCCTGTAATGCATGGCAAGAGTAAACACATCGATGTAAGGTTCCATTTCTTTCGTGACTTGGTGAACGAAGGAGTTGTACAGCTGAAGTTCTGTGGAACCAAACAACAGATGGCAGATATATTTACCAAGCCGCTTAAGCTTGAGATATTCCAGGAACTCAAGAAGAAACTAGGAGTTTGTCATGCACCAAAGTAAACTAGCAGACAATCTAGTTTAGAAGGGGAATTGATAGAATTCAGTTTGTTAGCCATTTCAATAAATGTCCTATTATTTAGGATAGTCTGTTAATTCGATTTAGTCAAATGCTGTCCATCACGTTTGCCACTCTGTTAGCTAGTATCTAGGAGTAGTTTGTTTGATCTGTTGCACGATTGATTTTGTAAGGCTATATATTAGCCATTGCTCTTTGTTAATAAAGTAAGTCAGTTTTAGATTTATTCTCTGTATTCAAGGTATCAGAGCAAGGTTCAAAAAAAAACGAGAGAAAAGTGAGTTCCAGTCAAAACAGAGTTTGTGAGGATGGGGTCAGAAGGAGGAAACGGTAGTTTCTCTCAGCCCTCCATTCCCAAGTTTGATAGGGATTATGATCACTGGAGAATGGTCATGGAGAACTTGCTTCGATCCAAAGAGTATTGGGCAGTTGTGCAAACTGGCTATACTCTGCCCGCTGCTGAAGGAACAGAGATGACTACTGCACAGAAGAAAACAATGGAGGAGATGCAGCTCAAAGATTTGAAGGCTAAGAATTACTTGTTCCAATCATTGGACAAGTCAATTCTGAAGACTATCTCAAAGAAAGAGACGTCTAAGCAGCTGTGGGACTCCATGAAAATGAAGTTCCAAGGGAATGCTCGAGTGTAGAGAGCACAACTTAATCGTCTACGCAGAGACTTTGAGGTTCTATCAATGAAACAAGGAGAATTGATCAACGATTACTTCGGACGAGTGATGGTAGTTGCCAATGAGATGCGGAACTATGGAGAAGACATGGATGATGTCAAGATTGTAGAGAAGATTCTGAGAACTCTTACAGATAAATGGAACTACATTGTTTGTTCCATTAAAGAAGCAAAAGACATTGACGAGCTTTCCGTGGATGCACTGCAAAGCTCCCTTCTTGTTCATGAACAGAAGTTCAAGAAGGAAGGAGATGAACAACATGCCTTGAAGGTGTCATATGATGAAGGAAACGGTGGCAGAGGACGAGGAAGAACTGCTTTCAGAGGAGGAAGAGGCAGAGACAGAGGTCATCAAGGCTACAATAAGGCGACCGTAGAATGTTACAGATGCCATCAACTAGGACACTTTCAGTATGAGTGTCCTAATTTAGTAAAGCAAGCAAATTACGCAGAACTGAATGAATCAGAGGAGATGCTACTAATGGCACATGTGGAGTCATTTGAGGCAAATCAAAGTGATGTGTGGTTCCTAGACTCAGGTTGCAGCAACCATATGTGTGGCGATTCATCATTTTTTTGTGACCTGGAGGAAGGATTTCAAAGAGATGTCAGATTGGGCAACCACATGAAGATGAATGTGGTTGGGAAAGGAAGTATAAGATTGACTCTTGAAGGAGTCAGTCATGTTGTGCAAGAAGTATTCTATGTGCCTGAATTGAGGAACAATCTTCTCAGCATTGGGCAATTGCAAGAAAAATGTCTTGCCTTTTTTATCAAGGACAGTGTTCAGTGAATAGAAATCTATTTGGCTTTGATCATCCCCTCTTCTGGTTACTAGAACTCGTAATAAAATTGATGGTAGTATTCGAACAAATGCAGCCATATATCCTGCGAACATGTAACAATAGGATCCCTTCCTTATCTAAACTAGAAATTGCTCACTATCTTACCTGGGAGTATGGGCAACCAGCAGAAGTGAAGCGCACCTAAGAAGTCCAAAGAAGAAGAGGAGGAGGTTCGGTTCAACATACCTAAACTAAACTAATCAAAACTATTTCTTCTAAAGATATGTAATCAGTTCAATTAAGTTAAATTTTCAAAATCAAGTGGAACCACTTATTATTTATAAAAACTATAAAATTTATTTGATAAAATTTTATATAAATATAAATATTATTAAAAAAAATTCAGATCCAACACATAAAATTATTGGATTTTATCCCGACCCAAACGACACAGGCGCAAAGATTATAATGTCATTTGGTCAGGTTTAAATTGACACTTATATTTAGGTTTAGTTTGGATAAACAATTTATTTAAACGTTTATAGAATAAAGTTTTATGTAAAAAAAATTTATACTATAATTTTTTTTAAATTAAGTTATTTAACATTTGAATACATATTTAACAAAGTGATTTTTAAATTTATAAACTCTTTTTAAAATATTTAGATATAATTTTGATACAAGAAAAGAGGTGAAAGGTATAATTTTGATAAAATTTTAACTTGTAAAAATATAAAATAATTTTTTAATAATGTAAATTTAAATTTTTACAGAATTTTTTTTAAAATTTTAAACATTAACTTATGAAATAAATTAAAATTAGTTTATTGAAGATTAATAAATTATTTATTTAAATTTATTTAAATATTATTTTTTAACATAAAAATACTTATATTAATAAAAAAAATTTAATAAAATATAAATTATACTATTCAAACAGAATCTTAATTCACTTAAACTATGTAAAAGCCAAACTGATCGAGTTCTCATACTTTTGATATAAAGATTTGTGAATTTGTACATATTTTAGTTTGCAATTTATGTATTGTTTTCAAGCTCTAATATTTTATGCCATGTAACAGTACTCTACCAACGAAAAAATAAATGGTGAAGTTTCCTAAAATTCAGTTGTTATTAAGATAAGAAAACACCTCTTCGACTTTCCCGACGGCGGAGAAAACGCCTCATCAATATATTGAGCAGATTGATGAAATTAATTTTTAATTATAAATTGAAAAAAATAAAATCCAACTATATAATAATATTGTATTGATATCTACCGTTTACTTATCAGTGTTTTATTTCATTTTATTTAAAAGTTATATTTTCATAGAGAATTTTTTTTCAATTCTTATAAAACTAAATTAAAAAAGTTATATTTTCATATTTAATTTTTAAAATTTAAAATAAAATTTTCAAAAAATATAAATTCTTTAAAATATATTTTTACAAATATTCTCACAAAAAAGTTTATACGTGAGTTAATAGAAATCTAAATTTTTTATGTTATTATTTTTTTAAAAAATATAAAATAATAATAATATTTTTTATTCTCTTATTTTTTTTTTATTTCTTTCATCGTACTAAATTTTTTAAAAAAAATATATTACAATCAAATATAATAATAAAATTTTTTTAACTGAATATTTAAAATTAATTAAACGTATTTTATATATTTTTAATAATTATTATTATTAAAATATATATTTTTCAATAAATATAATTTACAAAAATAAAAAAATCTTACGTAACTAACCATTCTTTTAGTTAAAATTTATATTATTCAAGTAATTGTTTACTGTATATCTTTTTAAAATTTAAATAATATATTACAAAAAAACCACTTTTTTTTAAAACTAAATATAGTGAAAAATGAATTATATCAAAATTTCATGATCTCAATTTTGTCAAATGTCAAACCACCATCATCAAAGGTTCAATTAAGAAATTGAACGCAAATTTGATTACCATTTTTCTTAATTAAAACATGACAAATTAAGCAATTTATGGTTGCAAAAGTTATTACCTTTCATGTAGGTTTATTGGAAACATTTGGGCACAAATAGCATATTCATAGTAGCCTACAGGGGTTTATATGCAAAGAACTAAATTTTTTTTCTTTTCCATTGAAATGATCGAAACGTTTCCGTTTTCTGAGTCACCGATATGAAACGGAGTTATCGAAACGAAACGAATTGTTTGTTAAGGAATTATGCTATTTCAATTAAAATTACTATGTTTCGAAATGTTTCAGTAGAAATACTCTTGTTTCAATGGAAATTTCGGTAGAAATACTCTTATTTCGAGTTGTTTCGATAGAAATACTATTGTTTCAAGTTATTTCGATAGAAATACTCTTGTTTCGAATTATTTTGATGGAAATACTCTTATTTCGAATTATTTCAATTAAAATTACTATGTTTTGAAATGTTTTAGTAGAAATACTCTTGTTTCAATGGAAATTTCGGTGGAAATACTCTTATTTCGAATTGTTTCGATAGAAATACTCTTGTTTCGAATTATTTCGATGGAAATACTCTTGTTTCGAATTGTTTCGATGGAAAAGTACTAAACTAATTTAAAAAATAAAAAAATTGACAATTTAAAAGTAGATGAAAATAGCATTATATCACATCCAACACCAAGTTATTTTCTCTCACAAGTCACAACATCTTTATTAACTTCATACTCTCCCCCTTTGTTCTCATGACATTATTTTTCTTCATTATCTTTATTTTAAAGAGGAAACTACAAAAATGATACAAAGATATATTGAAAGGCAAAGAAAGAGGAATATACCTAAAGATAGGGATAGAATCATGGTCGACAGAGAAAGAGACTTAAATATAAATTTCACGAAAGAGTTAAGAAGAAGAAGGAGAGATAGATGCAATAGAAAGATTGTTGTTGAATGCTGTTAGGATTTGAGTTGAAATCCCTATTGTAGTAGTATGTTTACTTATTATTCAATTATAGACATTAATTCGAATTAATTTTAATATAATTTTATATATCTATATCATTAATATTATGTTAAAATCTTTTAAAATTAAAAAAAATATTATTTAAAATTATTTGAAACGTTTTTTAAAAAAAATTTCGTTTCTTCGAAATTTCCGAAACGTTTCAAAATGTTTCCATTTCTGGAGTCACCGAAACGATACATCGAAACAAAATTTAGTACCTTGTTTATGTGATCAAAGGATGGGTGAGTAACAGCGCGAGGGCTTCACCAGCACCCTTGTTTTGCGATAATCTGAGTTTTCTGTAATCTTCATACGCAAAAGGAAGAAAGAGACGTGGGGGATCAGAGTCCACCAGCTCCTCTGGTGCTTCAACATTTCCTTCCTTTGGCCCCAACAGAAACGAAGCTATTGAGTATTGACACGCGAACACTAGGTTCCTTGCATTCTACACGATGCTTCACATACCGAAACCTTCCATTACTCCATACCTACACACACACACCTCCATTTTCATACTCAATGATGCAATGCAAGCTTCATTTACAAATTTCAGTGCAGATTCACTTACATGAGCAACATCCCCAAGAAGGGTAAAGAGGGTCCCTGCTTTTGGAGGGATTTCCACAAAGGAACCAGACTTGTTCATCACTTCAACACCAAAGGAGCCTATGGTTTCTGAGGTGAAGCTATAGTTGTTGATCTTGAACAGGCAGGTCCACTCCTTGAAATCAACACCCTTTAAGCCCAGAGTGATACGAATAAGCTAGCTAAGGAGGGTGATTGCAGGGCCTCGGATACCAGTGCTGATTACGTGGACCCAAGAAGGAAGGACGAAGCACAAAAGAAGAGTGACGCAACGCTTAAACCACGGAGAACGAACAGAATGAAGAAAGAATCTATATGGATTCGGGATTACGTGGCGTAATGTGAGTGGGTCATCTTGCATGGGCTGTTAGGATGGGCAACATAAACGTACAGGGAACGTGTTTTTCGTGTTGTTTCCTTTTGCGTTTTTTGTTTTCTGTTATTTCAATTGAATAAGTAAGGAGATGTGAGAGAAGGAGGGTACTGAGAAATATTTTGAAGCTTTTGCTTATGGAGTCTTTCCCTCTACTCAAAAGGGGGTATCATTTGTAATCCTTATACGTTTCAGAGGCAATATATTTTCATATCTACTTCTTGTTTTTCATCCATTTAATTCTTTCCAC
Source organism: Gleditsia sinensis (assembly GCA_037074535.1). Taxonomy (NCBI): domain Eukaryota; kingdom Viridiplantae; phylum Streptophyta; class Magnoliopsida; order Fabales; family Fabaceae; genus Gleditsia; species Gleditsia sinensis. Next base: position 61,368,854 of record CM073467.1, on the reverse strand, counting down.
AACCCGATACATAACATTTGGTGCTTTCATTGAGAGTCTCTGCACATGGCGGAGGGAACTCGATTTACAAAGTTAGAGGCAGTCACTAATGAGTTACAACGAAATCAGATAGCCCTTGATGGAAAACTTACCGTGATGAGCGATCGAATAGGGCACCTGGAAGGAACGTTGAATGGGTACAAAGAATCATTCGTAAATATGGAGGAGATGATGCGAAGGCTTTTGCAACCACGAAAGGAGAAATCATTTGAATCCTCTACCAGCGCAAACCAAGAAACTCGGATGGAGACGTCGACTATGGCAGAAATTTTCGGAGGAAAAGGTTTGAAAGTAGATGTGCCCAGGTTCAATGGGACTGACGCAGAGGATTGGGTTTTCAAGATCAAAGAATTTTTTGAAGTCTATGGGGTACCTGAGGAACAACGGATCAAGGTAGCATCATTTCATATGGAGGGAGCGGCTTATGCATGGTATAAGTGGGTTATGAGAAATTCTTTAGTACAGACATGGGCAGAGTTCTTACAAGCTTTGCTGTTACGTTTTGGAACCTCATTGTATGATGACCCCAAAGGAGCGCTTAAGGAGCTAAAACAGAGTGGCACCATAGCAGAGTACCAGGCGCAGTTTGAGGAAATTTCGACGAAAGTATCAGGGCTCAGTGAAGCTTGGTTGGTAAGGCTTTTCATTGCTGGATTACAAGACCAGCTCAAGTGTGAGCTATTATTAGCTCAGCCACACACTTATTACCAGGAAGTATCGTTGGCCAAATTGCATGAGCATAAATTCGCTAGCCTACATAACACATTAAAAGCCATCACAAAGCATTCTCCATCATTTACACATAAGGCCCCAAGCATGGGAATAGCTTATCTAGCACCGAATAGTAAATCATCTGCTCAAACAAGCTGGTCAAGCAAGACGGGAGTGGTAACTAACCAGAACAGTTTAAGGGGTACAACGCAGACATTGAGTAATACTACCTCTGGGATGGCAAGTAACTCGGTGCCGTACAAAAAGCTCACCCCAACAGAATTAAGAGCAAAGCGAGAAAAAGGATTATGTTATTATTGTGATGACAAATACAGCCCCACTCACAAGTGTAAGACAAATTACCTTCTGTTGGTGGGACACGACGAGATAGAAGAAATGTTGAAGGATGATGAATTGGAGGATGAATCGAATATAGGAGTAAATGAGAATGAAGTCAACATTATGGAAGTAGAAGCAGGGATTAGTATAAACGCACTAGCTGGGCAATTCCATCCCAGTACGCTGCGGGTTGTGGGACTCTGTGCAGGAAAGGAGGTGCAAATCCTGGTAGACAATGGCAGCAACAATAACTTCATAAAAGGTACTATAGCAGCTGGGTTAAAACTTCCACAAACGTCAATAGCAGGATTTCAAGTGGGTACAGGAAGTGGGGTAAGTATGCACTGTAATAAGAAGTGCGAGGGAGTTAGATTGAAGATACAGGGGCATGAATTTACAACTGATCTCTTTGTTTTGGAAATTAAGGGAGCTGACATTGTCCTCGGTGTACAATGGTTGATTGAGCTGGGCCTTGTTATCACCAACTACAAAGAGCTAACCATTCAATTCAATTACAAAGGCAGGGAGGTTAAGCTCCAAGGGGAAACCATTTTAACCCCTACGCCCTTGAAAGAAAAGAGTTTACATAAGATGATAAATGCTGAGTCTATTGCAGAATTTTTCAATTGCAAGTACTGTTAGAAGAGACAAGCCCAAGTCAAATAGAGATCCCAGTGTGTGCTCAGAAGGTGGTTTGCAAATTCAAACAAGTTTTCGAAGAACCTAATTCACTTCCACCTACTAAGGAAGTTGACCACCGGATTCCCCTAGACCCTGGAGCTAAGCCCATCAGTATTAGACCTTACAGATATCCACAATTCCAGAAGGCAGAGATCGAGAGGCTGGTAGGAGAAATGATGAAGGCAGGGTTGATAAGGGAAAGTAGAAGCTCGTTTTCATCCCCCGTATTGTTGGTTAAAAAGAAGGACGGAAGTTGGAGATTTTGTGTGGATTACAGGGGCCTGAATGGGATCACAATCAAAGATAAGTTTCCCATACCCACGATTGATGAAATATTAGATGAGTTACAAGGTGCTAATTACTTCTCTAAACTGGACTTACGCTCGGGTTACCATCAAATAAGGATGTGGGAGCCGGACATACACAAGACAGCATTTAGAACTCACCTTGGCCATTACGAATTCGTAGTTATGCCATTCGGATTAACAAATCCTCCATCAACCTTTCAAGCCACCATGAACAAGGTATTTCGTCCTTACTTACGCAAGTTTGTTGCGGTGTTCTTTGATGATATACTCATTTATAGTCAAAATAAGGATGAGCATTTACAGCATTTGCATACAGTCTTGTCCACTTTAAAGGAGCATTGTCTTTACGCTAAGTTGTCTAAGTGTGTGTTTGTACAAGAAGCCATCGAATATCTGGGACATGTTGTGAGTAAGGCAGGGGTACAGGTGGATAAGAAGAAGATCATAGCCATGCTAGATTGGCTAGTGCCGAGGAACATTAAACAATTAAGGGGGTTTCTTGGCCTTACGGGTTACTATAGAAAGTTCGTCCCAGGCTATGCCCACACGACGTTCCATTTGACCGAGTTGCTCAAGAAAAATAAATATAGTTGGAGTGATGAGGCACAAAGAGCGTTTGAAGAATTAAAAACTAAGATGATTACAACGCCTGTATTGATGTTACCCGACTTTCGAAAACGCTTTGTGGTGGAGACAGACGCATCAAACACCGGGATCGGAGCAGTTTTAACTCAAGATGGGCACCCATTAGCATACTTCAGTAAGAAGCTTCCCTCGAAGCTAATCCATGCTTCAGCCTACGTGCGAGAATTATATGCCATCACCCAAGCTGTACAAAAATGGCGATATTACCTGTTGGGTACGCTATTCACCATCAAAACAGATCATTGAAGTTTAAAAGAGCTGGTGTCCCAAGTGGTGCAAACTCCCGAGCAACAGTTTTACTTGACTAAGTTACTGGGCTTCCATTATGAGATTGTATATCGCTCAGGAAAAACCAACACAGTGGCAGATGCTTTGTCTAGACAAGAAGAGTTCGAGACTGAGTTATATAGTTTAACGGTTATACAGCACCCCCTCCTCACAGCTATTAAGAAAGTCAACGAGGAAAATGATGAAATGCAATCATGGCACACTCAGTTCCACTAGCAAAAGTTGACTGCAGAGTTTACAATCAAAGACGGGTTAATGTTTTTTCAAAACCGGATTCTGGTGCCCGATTTACATCCTCTCAAGCAATCCATCTTCCAAGCATTCCACGATGTGCCCACAACTGGACATGGGGGAATACAAAAAACATATAGAGCTATCGCAGAAGTGTTTTTCTGGAAGCACATGAGGAAAGAAATCATTGAATTTATTAAAGGTTGTTCTATTTGTCAAAAGATGAAGTACTCAACTGAAAAGAAATATGGGTTCATACAACCTCTACCCATTCCAGACAAGCCGTGGGCTGACATCACCATGGATTTTATTATTGGATTACCCAATTCGAAGGGGTGTGTGGCAATCTTTGTTGTGGTAGATCGATTTACAAAATGTGCCCATTTTACTGCCTTAAGACCATCTTTTACGGCTGGCTCTGTTGCTGAAGTCTTTATCCAAAATGTGGTCAAGCTTCATAGGTTTCCACGGAGTATAGTCTCTGACCATGACCCCATTTTTATAAGCAAATTTTGGTCCCAACTCATGCATCATAGTGGCACAAAACTACTACATACCACTGCATACCACCCGGAGACCGATGGTCAGTCAGAAGTGGTTAACCGGGGCATAGAGCAATACCTTAGACTCTTTACACATGATCAGCCGCAACAATGGACAAACTACTTACCTTGGGTAGAGCTATGGTACAATACGTCATTCCACAGTGCTATTGGAATGTCACCCTATCGAGCTCTATACGGTGTGGAACCTCCCTTGTTACTAGCTTATGATACAGGGACTTCTATGGTTGACAGTGTGGATGAGTTACTCCTCAAAAGGGAAGAGGTTCGAGCACCGTTAAGGTTAAATTTAAAAAAAGCCCAGGAAAGAATGAAGAAATATGCGGATAAGAACAGAAAGGCAAAGGAATTTTCAATAGGAACATGGGTCTAGCTCAAGTTGCAACGATATAAACAACAATCGTTAGCCAAGACACTTAACTTCAAGCTGTCACAGAGATACTTTGGCCCTTATCAGATTGAGGAACGAATTGGGGTTGTAGCTTATAAGCTGAAGTTACCTCCAGAATCGAAACTTCACCCAGTATTCCATGTGTCGTTGCTAAAGGGGTATCACGGAGAGGATCCAACCAGCATCCCAGCCATCCCTGAACCAATAGTGGTCCAAGAATTACTACCTGAAGCGATCGTGGACCAGAGAACAAGCAATATAAATGGAGAACCAAGCGTCGAAGTGTTAGTTGAGTGGAAAAATTTACCACGCGAAGAGGCTACATGGGAAAAGTTGACTATGCTTCGGGACAATTTTCCACACTATAACCTTGAGGACAAGGTTATTTTCGAACAGGGAAGTATTGATACGAATAAGCTAGCTAAGGAGGGTGATTGCAGGGCCTCGGATACCAGTGCTGATTACGTGGACCCAAGAAGGAAGGACGAAGCACAAAAGAAGAGTGACGCAATGCTTAAACCACGGAGAACGAACAGAATGAAGAAAGAATCTATATGGATTCGGGACTACGTGGTGTAATGTGAGTGGGTCATCTTGCATGGGCTGTTAGGATGGGCAACGTAAACGTACAGGAACGTGTTTTTCGTGTTGTTTCTTTTTGCGTTTTTTATTTTCTGTTATTTCAATTGAATAAGTAAGGAGATGTGAGAGAAGGAGGGTACTGAGAAATATTTTGAAGCTTTTGCTTATGGAGTCTTTCCCTCTACTCGAAAGGGGGTATCGTTTGTAATCCTTATACGTTTCAGAGGCAATATATTTTCATATCTACTTCTTGTTTTTCATCCATTTAATTCTTTCCACAACCCGATACATAACACAGAGACACTGCCATCTTTTCCCCTATATCCATTAACAGGTCATGAACTGCCTGGCCGTATTCCTCTATTATCTTCCTGCAAAGAAAAAACAGAGTTAAGCATATCTATCTTGTATAAAAGTAATTTTTTTGTCAACAAATTTGCTTCAATTTGTAAAATTGAACTACATTTACTAAAAAGTCTTGAATTTGATTATTCAGGACTTCTTTAATTGGCAAGACCGAAGGTTATCGATTAAAATATTTGAATTTATTTTTTTCGTAGTAATTATCTACTAATTTACAGTGTCCAGTGCTGGTCTAAAGCTGAAATAAGTATGTTGAACATAGAGAGAGAGAGAGAGAGAGAGAGATTAAGAAAAAGTGAAAAAACCTTTGGTGGGGTGAGGCATCCAATTGGGAGCAGAAAAGCTGCATAGCCTGGGAGGAACCCATCTCATAAAAGTCCCAAGGCGTCGTAGAGAGGATTGGCAGCACTTGGTGCTATGTAGCCAGTGCCAGAAATGACATCGGTGTTGCGCTTCTTGATCTCCAGAGGAAGGTCAAGCAGAGATCGAACAACTCTTCATCTCAGCCATGAGGTTTAAAGGAATAGGGTGGTTGATGATTCTGAAACAACCCCATTCCTCACATGCCTCTCTTGGCTTCTTGCACTCCTCTGCATCTCCTATCTGTTGCAGATCAACCACTGGGATGGACATCTTTTCCTTGGTTTCCTTGTTGACTTGGGGCGATTAGAAAATCTGCTTGTCTGTCTGAATGCTTTATGTTTGCTTTGATTTGACTTGAAATAATAAAAAAAGATATAATTAATAATTTGAGAATTGAAGTTGACGGATGACTTATTTATCAAGTTTAAACATTTTATCGAAATCTGCAGGCACCTTGAATGCATGGCAGATTTTAGCCTCTTAAAAAGGGGTTTAATTGGCTATGTTTTTGGGAAAGAAAAAGCTCTTAAAGGGGGAGAAGAATGCTGCTCTGTTATCAGCTGAAAGGGAAGCAATTCTGCTAGAATTTTCTAGCAGATCCAGCTGCGTAGATGAAAGAATATCTAAGGGTGTTTTTATCATTTCATAGTTACTTTTCATAGTTACTAAAAGGATAAATTTATCATTTTAAAAAATCTGATTTTTAAAGAAGACATTCTTGGAATTTTTGTAAAGTTATAGGGGCAAATTGAAAACTAATAAAGACATGGTTGGAATTTTCATAAGGTTGTAAGGTCAAAATTGTAAGATAGAACAACCAAAAATTTTATGCATATTAACTGATTTTGTAAAACTTCAATTTCTAAGATTTAAAACATATTTTCATTTCTAATAAAATAACATATGCCATTTTTTTTTTTAAAAAAAGGGGGTATAACAATTGAAACCTCTTTCATTTCTCTCAGTTCTTCCAGTTCCTTTAAATTATTCTGCAATGCAACCAACTCACAGTCCTTGACTGACAAAGTCAACTCAGCAGCAGCTAATTCTTGTTTAAACTCTTCAAGCTTCTTTTCAAGGCATACACTTGAGATTCAGGGCTTTGCGCTCTTGCTCAAATTTACATTCAAGAAAACTAATCTGCATCTCATCAATTACCATGGATGTTGATTTATCACCATCTGAAAATTACAGGTCTTAATTTTGAATGCTGTGTTTAAATGTTGCATATTACCTCATCAACATTTCTGTTCTCAAGCTCTGCTAGCTTCCTTTCCAAAATCAATTTTTCATTTGTTAGTCTTTTGATTGTTGCTTCTGCTGCAAACAGCTTATCTTCACTAAGTTTTAGCTCATCCTCAACCTTTTGTAACACCGATAAAGTACCACCCAAGGTTCACAGTTTACACATCAAAAAGTGAAACAGCCATATTAATCAAAGAGAAGATCTTGATAACATGAATATCCATAGTTTCAAAAGTGTCTTACTTGATTATTTTCTCCAACAGTATCCTTTTTGGTGGCATTCTCTATTACCAGATTACTGAACTTGGCCAACATTGCTTCTATGTTCCTTTTCTCTAGAATTGCACCCTAGAATATTCCACAATCAGCAAGACAACTAGATAATGCAAAGACGAAACAAGAATTATTCTCCTAAGTTAAGACCTTTACCTGAAGTGACTTGTCTTTTTCATTGCATAATGATCTAAGCCTATCACGATTACTTGAAACTTCCACAAGACTTTGTTTATTAGCTTTTAAGGATTCTTTCAAGCCCTCCAATTCTTCTTGCATTTTCGCTTTTTGCTTTTGCTTTTCACGCAATTTTTCCAGCAACTAAGCGACATAATTTAAATTTAGAAACATTTGATTGAAAACACATTAGCATCCTGAAGGTATAGGAATAAAATTCTTCTATTTACAATTTCACATTGAATGTGCTGTTTTATAAAGTATGTGCTGAATTTTAAGCACAGTATATCAAGAATTGGAGAAGCTAACAGATCATTAAGAACAGTTCTTTTACTTTCATTTTACCCAAAGACAGACAGATACCAAAGTTCAGCATTGGGCCTTGTGGCGCTCTGGTCTAAAACCTACAGAGTATTTGACTCACCACATTCTTCACTTTTTTCACATTTGAGCAAATATTAATAGGGGTTCATCTGACATATCCAAAAGAAATGCCCTCCGGGTATGATGGTTCACTTTGGCGTTTGTTAAAACACCTGAATGACATACTATTCTATAAAGAAGAAGCTTAGACTTACTTGATCCGCATTTCTTTGAGATTCTTCATCAACTTTTTATAAATCTTGAACACACCTTTCATATGATTCCAGATTAGAAGGCTTAAAATTGTTAGAAATATCTCCATTCGCAGAACCACTAGCAGCAACTCGTGCTTTGGAATGGCAGCGGAACATTACATAATTTATGTGTTTGAAGAGCTGCACAAATTTCTTCGCCCTAGAAAGAAGGATAAACTCCCAGAGGTAAAAGAACTGCATAGTAATAAAGATATTAATAATGTTTAAAATTTTCTTTTTTTTTTGGTAAACAATAAAGTCCAAAATTAAATGCTCATGTCAATGAAGGTGTTACTATCTGTTTGGTATCAAACTGGAATATGTGAAGAATGCCTGCCACTCGCATTTTAAAAAATACAGCAGTATTGCTACTTCCGAATTGTGTTGTCTCTTAACTCAGCTGAATGCAGATATTCCTTTGGTACTACTGGACGGAAAAAATTAACCTGCGGACAATTGAACAAAAAGAACATACAATGCAAAGCAAAATAAGTACATCATATAACATTCTAATTTATCTTCTTTCTTAGTCTTACCCCTCTCTTGTTAATGCCCAATATTATTCGTCCAGGTAGAAGTCCAATAGGATCATAAATCTTGTGAAAATTGAAGAAAATAGAATTCCCATAAGGAAGTGTTCTCAATATACGCAGTAACTGTTGTCTTGCACCATCTTTTGTCAGATGCTCCTATAAAAAGGGAAGAGCATCTTATATCACGGGAAAAAAACTCAGCAACATATTTCATCAGTTGTAAAGATGAGTATGGCATATTTTACATGCATAATTAAGGGTTAAAAATATAATTAATAACACAAGCTAAAAATGGTAAATTTTCTCTAGTAATTAATTACTAATTTAAGGTTAAATGAACTTAGACAGTATCCTGATCTCATACCAATGAATGATAACGGGAAAGGATGTCCAACTCCCATTCCCGTTTTGCTCGTGTAATTGCAATTTGCCTCGGTAAGAATAGCTTCAGAAGTGAATTCCAGTCACACAGAAATATAGAATCTCAATAAGTTGAAGTCACAAAAATATTAAAAGAAAAGATTAGATGCCAAGTTTGCTCGCTGGGATGATGATAATCTAAGTTATTACCCTGACATTTGCAAGATACTTGCAGCAAGACAAACATGGAAAATCACTTACGTGCATGATTCAGGTGCACTAACAAATCCAATCTCAGCCAAGATTTGCAATGCTGATAGTTGGGCAGCATCATCCCTTCCAACAGGATAATTACCCAAAATATAATCATGTTGCAACTGTAACAATGTACACAAGCATAAACATATTCAGAACTTGAAGTAATAGTTTCATACATACACTAGATATATATGCTTTTACTAATTTTAATATAAGCATTTGTGGTGATCTTTTCTCAGAGCAAAGGATAAATTTCCAAAAAGGATTTCAAAATGAAAAGACATACTTGAACATAGGACAATTGCACAAACATTGGATCTGCCACAGCTTCATCTGACTCACGAAACAGCTTTTTCTTGTATACCAGTTTACAGTGCAAAATTTCCCCCTTGCTTCGATCTTTTGCTGCCTTAAATTCCGCCAGGATATCCCCAATATATATGTTATCATCTAACGCAATGTACTCCTCTGAGTGACAATGAGGAAAGCAGTCAGACTTCAGATTTGAACTAGTACAATAATATAGCAATCAAGAAGAGGGGAAGAGGCAAGCCAGTCCCAGGTTCAGGTGATTTGGAGCAGTAACAAATTTACGGCATTCAAACAGACTAAAGCTAGGGCATGTTGACAGTTTGATGGTCCCTGCAAGTTCCTGAAGCAAATATCAAGCTGATCAATGAATACAAGTGTCTACAGTTTGATAAAGTATGCAAGTGATTGAGGGCATCAAGAAAACAAATTCCATAATTTCCCCCCAATAACTTCATGACTAACCACATAGCATCCATTTCTAAACCTAATTAAATTAACCAAATATGTAGTAATGAAAGAACAACATCTTGCTATAGAAAGATAAATTGCTACAATTTATAACAACAACGACAAAGCCTTTTTCTCATTAGGTGGAGTTGGCTGCATAGATCAAACGACACTATAGTAGTCTATTATAAATAAAATCAATATATAGATTATTAAAAAAGGACAGTTCAGTGCACGAAGCTCCCACTTAATGGAGTTTGGAGAGGGTAGATGTATGCAGTCTTAATAATATTACTTATTGTTTTCTTTGACCTCCTTCTACCTTTAACTATCAGGCTGCTCTCCATTTGATCTACTCTTCTCAATAGGACTTCTGTATGTCTTCTCCACACACGACCAAACTACCTTAAGCAAAATTTCACTATCTTCTCCACAATAGGTGCTATTCTAATTTTTTCTTTAATACACTTATTTCTAATCATATTTCTTCTAGTGTGTTCACACATTCAGCACAACATTCTCATATCTGCGACATTGAATTTATCTTCATGTTATCTTTTAACAATCTAACATTCAGTACCATACAATATAGCAGATCTTATAGTTGTACGATAGAATTTTCTTTTAACCTTGAGTGACACTTTTTTATTACAAATAACACTTGAAACCTTCTTCTATTTCATCTGTCTCGTTTAAATCCTATGGTTTACATCTTCTTTATTTCGCCATCATTTTATATAATAGATCTAAAATATTTAAAATTTGTGACTTATTTTAATAGATAATAAACAAATTTTAGTTCTAAATTCGTATTTGTTCGCTTTTTATTAAAATTACATTCTATATATTCTATTTTATTTCTACTTATATGAAAGTCATGTGTTTCCAAAATTTGTCAAAATAACTCTAACTTTATATTTATTTCCTCTTTCGATTCACCAATTAAAATTATATCATCTACAAAAATCATATATCGAGACTCCAAATATTGTATATGTTCAATATAGCCAGTCCCAAACCCAAATTAAAGAGGAGGATTGTGTTAACCTTACGACAGTCAACATAAAACTTTATTGTATTTACATGAACATGAATCAACGAAGCTACAATTTATAAATCACTAAATATGAAATGCAACCAACAACATGTCAAGGCAAAGAAACAAGAGACAATGATCACATTTCTTATTATCAGGAAAATGCCAATAACAGGTTAATTACAGTATCAGAATCTTAGGAAAATAATAATAATAACAATAATATGCCTAAAACATCAAAGTAGGAGGGTGCTGGAGAACATAAAAAACACTATAAGGCAGAATCACAATCAAATGGATATGCTGTTAATGAGATTTTCTTATTAGTAGTTGAAGCAAAACTCACCAAGTGAAACCCTTCCACCAATTAGCTACAAATTTATTCTGTCAGCCACAAATTCAGCTCTCACAATGAAATGCAACCATAATAGATTTATGAACTGTACAATCTACAAAAAGACCTCTGTGCTTTCATTGTACACCAAAAAAATAAAAGAAGAAAGACTACTAAAAAATCCCATTAATCTTATGAATCAAGCGTATCGAAAGACTTGTACCAGTCAGTCTCAAACAAGAAATAACATGCTTGAAAATCAAAAGATTCAGTGATAAACATTCACATTGCCTTTACAGTTTACAGGCCATTAAAAATTGATATATTGAATCCTTCATATGAAGCTTGGTAAAAGAAATCGATTATTTAGTGTATGCTCTTCCAGCACCTTAAAGAAACTAAAAGTTGAATGTTAATGTGAAGTTTTCCTTGTAGCTTAAACTTCGCTGACTTATTCTTCCAGTTGTAGATTTACAGCAACTATGAGCCTTAATCCCAAAAAGTATGAAATTAGCTGCATATAGATTTCCTTCATCAGATTCCATCAAAGACAAAATTCTGCCATAACATTTCAAACCACTTACACTCATTTCATTCCCACTCTCCCCCATATTTATTTCGCCTACTTGGATTTTCTCATACTTCCATAATATGATATAGATTTATATCAGTTATAAAAGCATAAAATTGCAGATAAAAGAATAAAAGGATTTCAAAGCACCTCAACAGCATCTGCAACCGTTGTTGACATGGTTGTAAGCTTTTTCCCAGTTAACAGAGCTTCAATCTCCTCACATCCAGATATTATATGCAAGGGACCAGCCTTGACAGAGCGCTTCAAGGCATTTAATGTGTTTAGTGCAAGAGCCTGAATCTCAGAATCAGTGTTCACACCATTATGCTACATTATGAACACATTCTGATAGACATCCCCCAATGTCTTTACTAGGAGGCATGGAGGATGCACTAAATACATCAGCTCCCATGCTTTAATCAAGTATGTCTTGATTTTGAGAGAAGAGAGATATTAAAATCAAGCACAGAAAACACCATGATTTACAGCTCAATAATTCAGTCCCCAGGCAACATAAAGCATGATACTCAAAACTATATTTGTATACCTCTCAGGGTTATTTCTTGTTTGTTTTGATATCTGAATAAAAAGTTCATCTCGGAGTTCTGAACATTTCAAACTTTGCTTCTATAGTTTCAATACAAGCTCAACTCATTCACCTAAGCTTAATGGATTTGCATGATCAGATGAATCAACTCCCATGTATTTCAAAATAATCAGAAATAATTTTTTTGCCTGGCTCACCAAATCATCATTAATTCTAAGCAATGATGTTGGTATTGGATCCTACAAGATTTTGTGAGTTAGTTCTTCATGTGTTTAGAAATTCTGACCACATGTATTTTGGTGAAACTCATATATAATTAATTACCTTTTGGAAACACAGCATGTCCTCAAAAGTAAATTTCTCTTGGACTTGGAGGCCCGGAGAGATTCTAGAAAAAAAACCCACGTTTCCCAGCAGAGAGAATTTGCTTCTGCATTAATTGTAAGAACCCATCCACCTACAACGAACAATATTAAGACAATTATAGTGTCATTAAAAAATGACCATGCACATAAAGCAAGAATCTAAATAAAAGATTATTAACTCAGATACTTGGTTGCACAAAGATTATGAAGACACAAAATGAATAGTCTTTAAGCACATGGCAGCTAGATTAGAGTAAATATACTTTCCCACCCCGAACCTATCAATCAAGGGGACAGTGCCAGCAAGTTCTGCTCGAATAGCCATTGTTAGAGTTGTTGGTGTACTCCAACAAACAAATTAATTAAGTCTCAAGACTTGAGATGGTTGGACATGGGCAAACAACAAATTCATCCTCACTTGTCTTAAAACTAGCCACTCAGTTCAAGGGTCACAAGTGGAAAAGGATGTTATAAAGAGTAAGGTTGAACATTGTCAATAAGAAGAGAATGCAAGAAATAAAATTGAGTGCATGCAGTGAAAGGTTACAAAGACTAGGCTAGAGCTCCACGCTTTGATTCAGAGTTTCAAATGCTGTGTAGGATCCTCTTTTGGAGAAGCTTAAAAATAATAAGAGGTATTTCAATGTTATAGAATTTTTTTAAAAAAAGAAAATGGAAAATATGAGGGTTAATAAGTTGAATTTGCTAATTTGATTTAGAAATTTTAACAACATCCTGTGTTTCATGAATCAAAGTTGGCTTTTATCCCAAATCCTGAGAAGTCAAAATTAATCAAGCCATAACATACTAATAGTTCACTCCGAATATATTTCCAATAATGTCTCATCTCATAATTCAGAAAATGCATATATATTAAATTCTCCTAAAAATTACTTAACACTACAAAGCCAATCATAATCGTAATACTTTCCTTTTATCTTCAAAGGAAACGATGATACTTACGGTGGTGCAAAATTAGAACTATCACTGTCATAGTCATCATTGCTAGTAGCAGCATGGTTGTGTACAGGAGTATCCTCATTACCATTGCCAGAGCTAAAGGAAGATCTGTTTGTCCTTTCACTTTGAGCCATGGATGGTGGAAAATCAACGATCATTTTGCTCAATTCAGCTTATAAACTGAAATTAGTCTACCTTACATCAACAACTGTAGCTCTTCTTTGCCCCTTTAAGCTCCAAAACTACGTATACATGATAAAAGTAGAAATATAACTTAACAAAAGAACTTTAAAAAAAAAACTATATGTTAGGGGTTGTTTGGTTGGAGGGGAGCAGAGAGGAGGGGAGGGAAGAGGAGGGAAATTTTTAAGATTCCCTTGTTTGGTTAAAATTTTAGGAGAGGAGGGGAGGGAATATTGATCTTCAAAATTTCCTCTCCTCCGAAAGTAGGAGAATTTGAAAGGAAGAAAAATTTAGTTGCAAAAATACCCTTATATATTTATATTAATACCAAAATTACCCTTAGTTCTTTCTTTTCTTTTTTGTCTGGATGAAATGCCACACGAAGGGATACAAAGGGATCAGCTTATATACATCACCAGAAGACAAAAATTTAGCATAATAGATCACTTTTCACCAAATAACTATATCATTTTATTTTAAATCATGCCATGGAGGGGCTTTTGAACTTAATAAAATACTTACACAAAAATGTCAAAAAGAGATCACTTATATAGACACTTTGTATCTACGTAGAAATCAAATTTATTAATCATGCAAAATTTTCAAATATGTTATGCTGTAGTACATTATATCATCTTATAAATATTATAAAATAAAGTATAATGATCATTTTATTTTAATTTTTTTCCTTTCCTTTACAAATAAAAAAAAATTTCTCTCCTCTCTTTTCTCTGAATTAAATCAAACAAAAAAAAACTTATTTCTCCTCCCCTCCTTTCCCTTCCCTTCCCTTCCATTAAAATCCCTTTCCTCCCCTCCCCTTTCATTAAAATTTTAAGTTCAGAATGAAATACAGAGAAGAATAAAACCTATTATCGGATACTGTCATAATAGCTAGAAATTAATTAGTGAGATGACGCCGTAATGACCAATATGAATAAACAGTGTTTTAGAAGCTATTGAATTCAGTTAGAGGTTAGGAGTGAGTGACGGTACACGTGTATCGCAACCTGGAGCTCATGGAGTTAGCCGTTAGGGAGTGTGATTGAGTCTATTTGCATGAGAATATCTTGTTATCGTTTTCATCCACCTTATTTTTCATTTTCTGGTGTAAGAGTTTCTTTCCATCTCGGAAGGATATCTAGAAATATTATTACAAAACTTTTTGCCTACATTCTGTTATAATCCTTGAATTACTTTTCAACTATTACAATTGGTATCAGAGCACTTTTCGGGCACAACTCCAATTCAAAAATTGATGAACAACCATGGTATCCAATAATGAACTTGAAAATAGAATGAGGGAAGTTGAGAGAACGATGGCAGACCGTTTTGGTTAGATGGATCAACCGTTCGAGGCTCATGAGAAGAAGCTTGAGGGGATAGATCAGAAATTTGTATAGAAGAGGGATCCAGTAACAACTCAACTGAAGGAGGGAAGGAGGGATATCCTTACCGACGGTTCCACGTACCCCTGAATCTTCGCGATTCACCCTTCCTGTGTTTGATGGCACCAATTTTCGAACATGGCTAGCAAAGTGCGAACAATATTTCTTCCTAGAAGAAGTTACCGAGGATAGGAAGCAAAAGTGATCATACTAGCAATAAAAGGAAAGGCATACGCATGGCTCAAACAACATCTGAACATGCGAGGTAAGAATGACATCTCCTGAAAAAAACTGTTAAATGACATTACGATGAGGTTTAATGATGGAGTGTTTGATGATCCATTAACTGAACTAATGCAATTAAGACAAACCAGTAGTCTAGAAATTATTTAACTATATTTGATGAATTGGATGCTCGAGTTGGACTGAATTCAAAAAAGGCTATGAGCTGTTTCCTTAGGGGCCTAAGTGAAGTGTTAGAAAAGACAGTGAGAATACAACGTCCAAAATCATTGATGGAGGCAATTCAAATAGCCAAATGGCAGGAAAGTTTATTATACTCCCTACCTGAATATAAATTTCAGCCACAGAACATCAATCCCAACCACACCTTTCGATCTAATTTATACTCTCCCACACTCCATTCTTATTCCTTTTCCACCCAATCTCCTGCTACTAAGCTTAATCCACGTCACCACTTCCACAACAACATCTATCCCACCCAGAAATCCATTTTTGTTACCTCCACCGTCAATAGTAACTCTATGAGTAAGACCATACTCAACCAAAATTCTAATAACAACTGAGCCAAGCAATCTTACACACCACTTCATAGACAACCAAGTAAGATGGCTCAAGGACTATGTGGAGAGAAGTGGAGCTCTCAACACCTTCAAGATTGTAAGAAATCAAAACTCTTTAGTCTATTAGTTGAGGAGGAAGGTTTAGAAGAGTCAAAAAACACAAAAAAGCATAATAAAGGCGACAAAACAGAGGTAATGGAAAGCAACATACATATTTCTTTGCAAGCAATCAACGACCAGTCTGGGGGCCATACCATGTTGCTCGAAGGCTTAATTAAGTAGAAGATAACATTCCTTGTAGACACATGTAGCATGCATAATTTTTTGTCAGAGAAGCTAGTGAAAGTTCTGGGTCTCAAAACCTGCTATGCTAAGAGGTTATCAGTTAGAGTGGCTAATAACCAACTTGTTATCATCACTTCTCAAGTATTGGGAATGGAGTGGAGCATAGAAGGAACCCTGTTCAAAGCGGTTTAGTTAGTACTTCCTGTCTCAGGTCTCAAGGCTATACTAGAGATGAGCTGGTTGAGGGCACTAGGGAGGATTGAGTGGGACTTTTTCAATATGACTATGACAATCAGTCATAACAAAGAGAGGATCACCCTTACGGACCGGCAGAAAGTACTGGAAATAAAGGAAGCCACTAAAGGACTAACGAACTTGAGGTTTATAGGAGAATGTTTTGCCTTAAAGCTCATACACTCAGAAGACAGCACAGCCGAAACTTTTGTTAGACAATTTCCTCAAGCCCTCACCACAACACAACAACACCAACTAGACATGTTACTAAGCCAATATAATTCCCTGTTCCAAACCCCTACCACCTTGCCACCACCTCGACCCTATGATCATAAGATCCCTCTGATTCAAGAGGCTTACCCCATTTCCTTATGCCTCTACAAATATCCTTACCTACAGAAAAATGTCTTAGAAGAAATGGTGGAAAAAATGCTCAAAGCGGGTATAATCCGTGAAAGCACATCAGCATTCGCAGCCCCAGTGATTTTGGTCAATAAAAATGATGGTTAATAGAGGTTCTGTGTGGATTATAGGAAATTAAATGTCGTAACCATTAAAAACAAGTTCCCCATTCCTATCGTGGAAGAGTTGATAGATGAACTTCAAGGATCCCAATTTTTCTCTAAACTTGACTTACATTCTGGTTACCATCAAGTTCGCATGCACCCAACTGATGTCCACAAGATAGCGTTTAAGACACACAATGGCCAATTCGAAAGCTTGGTCATGCCCTTTGGGCTTTCAAACGTGCCAACAACATTTCAAGCACTCATGAATTATGTTTTTCGTAAGTTCTTGTGCGAATTCATTATAGTTTTCTTTGATGATATTTTGGTTTACAGCCGCAGTTGAGAAGAACATTTGTTACACCTCTTTTGTACCTTCAATATGCTTCAACAACATTCCCTCTTCTTAAAGAAAAGCAAGTGTGTATTTGCACGGACCACGGTGAAATACTTGGGATACGTTATCAGCAAGGATTGGGTGCACATGGACGGGAACAAGGTTGAGGTAGTCTTGACATGGCCACTTCCTAAGACAATTAAGCAAGTGTGTGGGTTCCTGGGACTCACCAGCTATTACAGACGTTTTATTCGAGACTACAAAAGTATAGCTTGACCTCTTACCAACTTGCTAAAAAAGAGGGCATTTGTATGGACACAAGACGCAGAGGAGGCTTTTTCAGCATTAAAAGCGGCCATCACCTCAGCCCCGTTGTTGCAACTTCTAGACTTCTCAAAGAAGTTCATCCTGGAGACAAATGCATCTAAAAAAGGAATTGATGCAGTTTTATTACAAGAGACTGTCCTATAGCTTTTCTTAGCAAGGCCATGGGTCCACAATTTGCTGCCATATCAACCTATGAATGTGAATTATTCGCTATCGTATTTGCGATGAAAAAGTGGAGTCAGTACTTCATAGGCAATCATTTTACTATTCATACGGACCAACAAGCCCTTAAGCATCTTTTGAAACAAAAAGGAAAATTAGTGGTAGATAGAGATGCAACCCTACAAAATGAGATTCTGCAATTTTTTCATACATCACCGTAGGGAGGACTCGAGATAATCGGCACTTATCACCGGATCAAGGTAGTGCTCTACTGGAAAGGCATGCAACAAGACGTCTAGACTTTTATTCGACAATGTGACACTTGTCGACGATATAAGCATGATCTCTCAAAATCACTGGGATACCTCCAGTCTATCCCCATTCCAGATGGAGCATGGCAATGTCTCTCAATGGACTTCATCGTTCAATTACCAAATTCGGTAGGCAGAACAGTCATCTTGGTAGTGGTGGACCGTTTTACCAAGTATGGCCACTTCTTTGAGTTGAAGCACCCTTACATGGAAAAAGATGTTGCTCAGCTTTTTATAGATCATGTAGTTCGCCTACACGGCTAGCCATTGTCTCTGACAAAGATTCCATATTTCTCAATACTTTTTGGCAAGAATTATTCAGACTCCAAAGAGTTCAACTGCAGAAATCTAAAGCATTCCATTCGCAAACAGACGGCCAATTCGAAGCAGTGAATAAGGTAATAAAAGGTTACTTGCACTGCTTTGTAAGTAACGTCCTTAACAAGTGGCTCCAATGGCTTTCCATAGTTGAATTGTGGTACAACACCCACTACCAGACAGCCATTCACATGACACCATTCGAAGCATTGTATGAGTATTCCTTCGAATATGGAAAACCCCTTTGTCACAGGTGTTTCAATAGTAGGTACAGTGGAAACAACAATGCGTTCTCGAGATTAAATTCTTTTTTTTGCATAAACAACACCTTCTGAAAGCTCAAGAAGAAATGAAAAGAAATGAAATAGTATGTTGATAGAAAGTACTCGGACAGACAGTTTGAAGTGAAAGATTGAGTTTACTTTTCAACCCTATAAACAGGATTCTATCATTAACAGAGCTTTTAAATTAGCAGATATTTACTATAGTTCTTATCAGGTCACAACAAAAAGTGAGAAAAGTTGCCTACCGACTAGCCTTACCTGTCGAAAGTAAGATCCATAACGTGTTTCATGTTTCTTTATTGAAGAAACATCGTGGCACCTCTATTCTCCAGCAGGTGCTGCCTTCTTTTTCAGAAGAAGGTGATATGCCGCGATGCTTCCCTTTGCCATTCTGGATAGATGTATGGTAAAACGGAAGAACAGAGCCATAATAGAGGTGCTTGTGCATTGGTTTAATACATGCAAGGAAGATGCTACGTGGGTTCCTTACCACAATTTCATGCAACAGTTTCCTCAGTTTTCACCTTCCAAGTCCTCTGCCTCACCGGAAGCTCCTGACCCAGCCTTCCTTAAGGACAAGGAAGAGTCAAAGGAGAGGGCTCTGTCATAATGGCTAGAAATTAATTAGTGGGATGACGCCGTAATGATCAATACGAAGAAACGGTGTCGTAGAAGCTGTTGAATTCAGTTGGGAGGTTAGGAGTGAGTGATGGTACACGTGTATGGTAACCCTGAAACTGTTACGTTCCGTTTGGTACACGGAAATAGGCTGATAAAATGGGAATCTGGACTCCCATTCCATCAGTTGTCACGTTTGGTTGGCAGTATTCGGAAGGCGATGGCGTGAAGGAAGGTAATGCTTATTACCTTTTAAAAAGAAGGGAAACAGTCAAAAGGCAGGGAATCACGCGTTAAAATACCGAAATATCCCTGCTTTACTGCCCCGATTTCAGCCTTTTTCTTCGTTATCTCTTCCTACATTTTTCTCTCGGCATCTCTTCTCTCTTGCCATCTCTGCTTCCCACTCACCATAGTTGCTTCTCACTCAGCCTCTTGCTTCCCTGTCTCCCTCTCTCGACCTCTCAGCTTTGCTTCCCTCTCTCCCTCTCTTGGCCTCTCAGCTTCTCCCTCTCTGCCGGCTTTGTTCCTCTTGCTTCGTTCGGTGCGGCCTCTTACTTCGTTCAATGCTCCCTCTCTCGGCCTCCTGGTAAGCTGGTTGAAAGATTGTTGCTTGGATTTCGCAAGTTCTGCATCAAGGTGTCCCGATATGCACAGATTAGCATTTTCTGGCTAGAAATTTTTGCATCTTGTTTCTGAGTTCCCTCTGCATCTTCATCTCCTCCCCTGATCTTGAATTTCGCTGGGTTTTCCTCTGCCTTCCTTAAATTTGCATTTAGCTGAGCATGAATTTCTTTGTGTTCCCTCGGCATTTGCATTTAGCTATAATGAATAAGAACTTTGAGCTCAATAAAAATGACATAAAACTTGGGATGCAAATAAAGAAAAAGACCTTCACTAGCGAAGAAAGGTAGGGCAGGAAAAGAGAGATACAACAGAACAGAGTACAAGTCAAAGCAGTGGAGGAATAGAAATATAAATTATCCAAGAACTGCCTTCTCTTATACCTGTTCATGGCTTGAATCTTCTTGATCTGGGTAGGATCCATTGAACTCAAGTTACCTTTAAAGAGGATCTTAAGTCTGTGAATTGAATTTGCATCCTCAAATGGTCATGTGATCTTTCACGGGTAGCCAAACATGGTGGGACAAGATGACCCACACTTCCTTACTTTATTGTCTTTGGCTTACTTACAATCTATTAATTTTATGCTATAAGTCATTTGATCTTTCACGGGTAGCCAAACATGGTGGGACAAGATGACCCACTCTTCCTTACTTTATTGTCTTTATTGGATGGATTTTTGTTAAAGGAGCTCTTTAGCCTTTTCTTTTACATATCTTTTAACAGAAGGTTCATCGATGAGTGGAAATATAAGTATGGGAAAAAGGGTAGAAGGCAATGTAAGACAATAAAGATGCTTATTTCCTGGAAAATATAATATCAAATAAGCATGTCAAACAACCACTTTTGACATATTTATGAATTTCTTTGTAATTAATTTGGTCTATAAATTTTTCATTGATGGAGTCTCCCCAAAAATATTTGTATAATGTACTGAATAATTTCTGCATAGCTGTTGTTTTAACTTACTAGTTAAAGAACTCATGATCTGTGAGCAAATATGTGATTGTGATCTAGAGATTTCAAAGTTTTGCTCTTTTTTTTCCTTTTGTTACTTTTGCTCCAATTAGAATTCAAACTTAAATCTTTAGTACTGAAAATGACTTTAGTACTATTGAATTAAATTGTTTAAAGTTTTTTTATTTAATAGTTCAGTTCAATTTAGTTCTCCTAATTGCTTGCTGTTTTTTCTTTGTAAAAAGATGCATTAGTTGCTTGATTTCTTGTCTAATTCATTATATTTTTTTCTAATATATCTTGGCTATTTAATATTCTATTTTAATTGATAAAACAAGTTTTTCTTTTTGATTGATCTGTTTTAGCTTTAATTTTGTGTTTTTTATAATATATATTGGCTATTTCATATTCATTATATCTTTGCTTGGTTGAAGCTTTTGAATTGCCTTTTTAGAATTTTACATGAGTTATAGGTTTGTCATCCTCTGTTCAACAATGCCTTGTCCATACAGGTCCTTTGGAAGTGTGCTTTCTTTTCAAAGAAATTGTTTTTATTTTATTTTATCTTTTTCTACAAAATTCAGTAGAATTTAGTAACTTATCCTTGTAATTTATATGGCTGTTCTATTTGAATAAAATATGACCTTTATAGTTAGTAGAATTAGTTATGCTCT
The DNA here is from genome assembly GCA_037074535.1 of Gleditsia sinensis. NCBI lineage: Eukaryota > Viridiplantae > Streptophyta > Magnoliopsida > Fabales > Fabaceae > Gleditsia > Gleditsia sinensis. The sequence goes on along the minus strand of CM073467.1, from coordinate 61,347,301 downwards.
CATCTTGACTTTCTCTTATATTATTTGATAAACAACTAATGATTATATATTATCTGATATGTACAATTTTTATTAATTGATTTTGGCACAGATATGGACCCTATGAGAAGACAACTCCTATTTCTTGTGTTGATGTTTTGGTTGAATGTCGTGCGTGTCTATCGTAAATATTATTTTACAATATCTCGTAGATTCATGTTGTGTAGAGGACATATGAGTAGTAAGTCATACACTTTAACCTTCCATGCTAAGAGAGCGCACCTTAGGTATTTGGTATATAGTAATAATACCAATTGTTTTAACCAACTTAGGATATACAGAGTAACATTTAATCGGCTATGCTCTATGTTGGATTCTATAGGGGGTTTAAAACCTACTAAACATATGCTAGTCGATGAGCAAGTAGCAATATTTCTACACATTCTTGCTCATCACGTCAAGAATAGGGTAATCCAATTTCAATTTGGTCGATTAGGAGAAACCATTAGTAGATATTTTAAATTGGTGTTGAATGCTGTGATGCGTGTGCAAGAGGAGTTATTCAAAACACCTAAACCGATTCCTGATGATTCAATAGATGATAAATGGAAATGGTTCAAGGTAAATAATTATGTTGCCTATATTATTGGATCATAACCTACATACTATTATATAATATTAACTCTACTTTTTTTTGTCTAGAATTGTCTCGGTGCTCTAGATGGAACACACATAAGGATAAGAGTGCCACTAAAAGATATATCTAGATATCGTATTAGAAAAGGAGATATCACAACTAATGTATTAGGAGTGTGCTCCCGAGAAGGACAATTTATATATGTATTGCCAGGATGGGAAGGGTCAGCAGCTGATGGCAGGATATTGCGTGATGCAATCAATAGAAGGAATGGGCTGAAAGTACCACAGGGTGAGAAAATTTCTTAAACTTTTAATTCGATCATATGTTCATGTAAATATATATTTATATAACACTTTTAGTACAAACACTTGAATTACTAATATCTATATGTATATTATAGGTTGTTACTATTTGGTTGATGCTGAGTATACTAACTGTGACAGTTTCCTAGCACCCTATAGAGGACAAAGATATCACTTGAATGAGTGGATAGATGGTTACCAACCCACAACCCCATGTGAGTGCTTCAATATGAGGCATTCATCTGCACGTAATGTAATTGAGAGGTGTTTTAGACTATTGAAGTTAAGGTGGGCAATTCTTAAAAGTTCTTCCTAGTATCCTATTAGGACACATAATCGTATCATCATTGCTTGTTGCCTACTTCATAACCTTATTAGGCAGGAAAATACGCCGAATCTATTAGAAGATCAATTGGATGACACTCAACCTAGCACACAAAATTTGGATAACACCCCAATATTAACATTGGAGACAACGGATGCTTGGAGCAATTGGCGAGATAATTTGGTTAATCAAATGGTCAATGAGTTTAGGGTGAATAGATAAATAATATTGTACATTTTTATGTGTATTCTGACATTGTTATGTGTATTCTGACATTTGATTGTATATTTATGTGCTACATTTTTATTAATTTTTACATTACTGCAATGTGATTGTATTTTAACACTGAATTTTAATATTTTTCTATGGTTTGTTTTTCTTTTAACATTGGACTATAACTATGGATGACATTTGTTTTAATATTTACACTTTTATAAATGATGGATGTTTTGTAAGCATATTTGTGACACTGGTTAAGTTTTTGTTTTAGCTATAGTCTTGCACAATGTCACAATATTCAGACGGTAGTTCTCAAAGTGCAAAACATGTATGGACAGTGGATGAGGATAAATTACTCGTCCAATGTCTTGTTCAGTTGAAGGTTGAGCAGAAGTATATGGCTGATAATGGGTTTAAGCCTGGGTATTTACAAGCCTTGGAAAGCATGTTACAAGAGACGTGTCCTGGTTGGAGTCTCAAAGGGATACCTCATATACAATCAAGGTTAAAAACACTGAAAACCAGTTGGAGTACCGTCTTTGACATGGTATATGGTACAAATACCAGTGGATTTGGATATGATAATGATACCCATTGTGTCACGGCAGATAAAACAGTATGGAATACATATATTCAGGTAAATGATGTTATTAAAGTTATGCTATATCATATTACATATTTGTATTTTATTATAGTATGTTTCTATTTTAATATTTAAAGACTGTTAACTGTTTTGATTTATGTTTTTTTTATTTTCTTCAGACACACAAGAAGGCTGCACCTTTTAGAAACAAGCATTTCCATCACTTTGAGGATCTATGCATCGTTTGGGGAAAGGATCGTGTAACTGGTAAAGATGCTCAATCTGCATGTGACGTCATTGAGGAGATGGCCGTTGAAAATGAGGGTGCCGGACTTGAAGACTTGGAAGACACAAACATGTTTCACGATCCTTTAGCAGAGATGGCATATTCTGAAGCCCCTAGCAACACTGCAAGTGAGGCCAGTTCAGGATCGAGGAGGAGGCGCAGACGCCATAAGGACCCTTTTATTCAAGCATTTCGAGATGTGGGCAGATCTTTAGATGATGGCCTTCAATTAGCAACATACAAAGTTGTTAGAAGTGTGGAGAGAATGTCTGTTGATGCTGAGATGAATACAAGAAGAGAGCGTCTCTATTCGGAGTTGGAAAAAATTGGAGACTTGACGAGACAGAAGCGTCGTATGGCTCATATTACTATATCACAAAATAATCGCTTGTTGGTTGGATTTTCATCCGTACCAGACGAGGAGAAAGCAGAGTGGATTCGCAACATAATCCACTGATAATATTTGTTATATATGCTTGTTAATTATCTTATCTTTGTGTTTAGTTATTTTGGCTGTTTACTAATTGTTTAACTTTTGTATTTGACTATTTTGGTGTTATTTATGGATGAGGAGAAAGATTATAAGTTATGTTATTTTCACGTGTTAAAATAGATATAGTAAGTTATATTATATTAAATCAATTATCACGTCTACTATACTTATTTTTTTATATGAATAACATTAATTTAAAATTCATATAAAGGATTTAAAAATTAGAATATTTTTTTGTGTGTTATCATATATAATAAAAATTTATTTATCTTTAAAAAATCAAAATATTTTTCATTAAATAGACAACAAAAATATTATTAATTATTTTTTTATTTATATTATTTTTAAATAATTTGTTAAAGTTAAATAATATTATTTTATTATTTTTATATTTTAAGAGTATTTTTGTTTTTTTATTAATTTTTTATTTCATTTCATTTCATTGCGTACCAAACATTTTTTTTCACATTATTTTATTTTATTCTATTCTATTCTCAATTCTTCTTTTTATTCTTTTCTTTGCCATCGACCAATCCATCGATATCTTAAAAGTGTGATGAGTCTATATGCATGAGAATATCTTGTTATCGTTTTCATCCACCTTATTTTTCATTTTCTGATGTAAGAGTTTCTTTCCATCTTGGAAGGATCTCGGAAAATACTATTACAGATACATATTAATGATGGGCAAAGACAGAAAAACCCATCAATCGAAATGTTAAAATATTAAAGTAGAAACTACAAGATCGGCAAAATTATTAGGCTCTCAACCAGAAACTCGATTCCAAGTACGTCAGTTTTGCCCATGAATACCCCCATTTTGGCATTAAGGAGATACCGCACTGAATCGCACTCAAAGAAAACAGATATGGTACAAGCTGACCAACTGAGGATAGGAAAAAAAAGAGAGTAAAAAATAATACCTTTCAATCCGCAGTGGGACAATAGCCACAGTGATGAAGTGTCTGAATTAGTTGTAAGGAGAGGAGAGAGAGTTTCTAATACTCTAACTCTGTATTGTAATAAAGGAAGAAAGAGTTTGAGCCACGGGATGAAGTCAATCGCACTCCATTTTCAAAGTTCTTACAATGAGGGAAACGAAAAGAAACTGAGTAGAGCGAGATGGAAAAGTAAGAGATTCGCGAGAGGAATATAAATGCCCAGGAAAAGAGAACATCAGCTCGTTTTTACTTTTTTTTAAAAATGAAGATTGAGAGAGAGAGAGATGGGTTATAACTTTATTACCCCAAAAAAAAAAAGATCTCCCATTACCATTTTTTCTAATATGTTCTTATTATTAATAATCTTCCAAGGTGGAACTGATAATCCAGTAATACGGCCAAACGAACGTTCTTACATCTGAATTGGACTGGGTAATTGGGTAAGGCTGCAAGTCTTCATCTTTGTTACTAACATTTTATAGCTAAATATGGATAAACAAAAATTAGGTAGTATATTTTATCATCATCATATTCTTACAATCTTTTTGTATAATTTTCTTACATTCTTAAAATATTACCACGTGGCCTATGTCGGCGTAGGAAAAGCATAAAGTATAAATAATGGGTTCATAATTTGAACGAGTTAGCGTGGGATCCACAACCTTTCAGCATCTTTTGTTCCCCAGGATTGAGGGAGTAGGAAGTGGACATTACATTTATATTACTTAAACTATTTATTCACAATTTCAGTGTGTTTAAGTGGTGCAATATGAGTTGTTGCTCTTTTTTTAATGAAGTTTAAACTCAAACCTATGTTAAAACATTCATTTTACTATTTTTAGTGTTTTTTTGTGAACCTGGTAAAAGTAATATCTGTAGAAATTAGTGCTAATACTTCCAACTTATTATTTTCATAGTTTCAAGTATAGATATCATTTTGCGTTAATTTATTGAATTTTGACCTATGTGCTTTAAGTGGTAATCACACACATTTTAATTATTTCATACTTTTTTTGGCTTTTCCAGCGAAAAAGGAAAAAATGTCCTATAACTTTTTTATAGCATTGGAAGGGGATAATGAAGAATGGTTTTAAATTTAATTAATACGAAATTATAAGGGTCGCCAGAATGGCCACTTTGACTAAATATTTCATACCCCAATTGACATGTTGCTGTCTATGATAATAAAATTATTTGCAAATTTTCATTTAATAATTAAAGTTTTAAGTTAAAGTGTTCCTTGACATTGTTTTAGAGCTTTTATAACCAAATAATAAATTCAATCCCTGTCACTCTTGTTCTCATAATTATAAGTTAAATTTCTATATTAAGAGATGCCGAGCTTATACTTTATTTACAATGAATTTTGTGTGAAAGAGATTTAAATTTTATAGTTGACATATTAATTTCTGGCGATCAATGTAAAACTAATGAAAACCAACATTGGAAGTTACCCTACACACCCAACCACCAGAGCAGCAGTGCAAGCTGGAAGAGCCTCTTTTGATATCTAAGGCAGACATGAAAAAGGTTGAGGAGCAGTCTTCACTAATAAAATGAAATTAAATTACTTGGCAAAGGCAATTTTTAGGCAACTACTAGAGGAAAAATTTTCTGAAAGAAACTCAAATGATTGTGACTTCCATTTAACCAAACGAAATGTCGATTTGCTTTCCCAAAGGAGAAAAGTTGGGATTAAAAAAGCTACCTCGATATGATCCATCCAAGGATTCTGCATTCATTCCATTTGGCTGGAGCAATCAAAGGGTCTAACATAACTTGCAGGCTCTTCTCTATGATATAGGTTGGAAATTCTCGGCAAAGATGGTAATATGCCTTTTTTTTCCTGTACGATCCATTGTTTATTTTGATCCACCCCAATTGATTATATGTATTTATACTAATGCAATCACGAGACAGAAGTGGAGTAGGGAGTTGCAGAAGATATAATACGCTGAACAAAATTACAAATCAAGGTTTGTACCCAGAAAAATTACAAATCAAGATAATATATTTTAACAGCAAAATGGGCCAATAATCAATTTTATCTTCTATTAGAAACAATGTGATTTTCTGATAAATAATTTTGTTTAACCCATCTGATCATGGGTCATATAAAAAGGCCCTTAATCAGATGGCGCTTGATTTTGGGAACCCATGTTATTTCAACTGTCAACTATATGTGTGCCCTTTCAGAAGGAATTCTTATGATAAATCTAAAGCTATGACTTAAGGATACTTTTACCAAAACTCCTTAAGCTCTCCATGGCAGTTCGGATTTGCTCCGAAATTGTAGTGTAGAGATATCTCTGTGCTGCTTCATCCAGGCCACTAGCAGACGTGCTGGGCCATCCAATAGTAGGAAATGACCCATTACGAGACTGGGAAATAGCCATCAGCCTCATTTTTGGAACGTCAAATTCAATTGGCTCGCCAATAACTATATTAATCTTCTTATTACATAATGGTAAAGGAGGCCGTCTACCAAAGATAAATTTCTCAGGCATCACCTTGAAATATGAACAGAACCAAGCATGAATAACCAATATAAGCATACGGGATACATAAACCAACTCATATTATAATTACTATATATATGGTCCGGCCACAAAAGACATGAGCAATCATAGCAATTATTAAGCTGTTATTCTAAAACTAGCCAGGATTTGACAAAATGTGCAAGCAACACTGAGGACATTTCAAAAAGCACAGATAGACATCAAATTGCCCGCACTATTTTATTCTACGTCATATTATTTTGATAAGTAAATCACACTCATTTCCTTAATTAATGCATTTATTACACAGTCTTTCTCTTCATATATAATAAAAAACTCTTTTCTCTCTTAATTAATATGCTTATTTTATTACCTTCTTTTCTAATATATATAAATCTTCTTTAAAATTAAAAAATATGCCACAATTTAATTTAAATGTCTCAAATATCTTTCATGAAAGATAAACAAATAATAAAATAAAATAGCACCCTCGCAATTTTTCTTTCTAATTAATTATTCTCTAATACTAATTATTCTTTTTCAAAATAATTGTGAAATAGCTTAGATTATCAAAATATCAATTTTGTTGGCTTAAAAATTTAGTTGAAAATTGAGAATAAAAATTTGAAAATGTGATATTTTATTTAGTTATTTTTTTATTTGTTTCTTTTTCAAAAAAGACATTTAATTTAAGTTGTAGTATATTTTTTTCTTAAGGAAGATTCATGTCTATTTTTATAATAGAAAAAATGACTGTGTAACAAAGATATTAATTAAGAAAGGGAGAATATTTTATTCTTATTTTTAAGAAATGTTTGTGTATATTTTCTCAATGTAATAAAAGCAATAATTAGAGGAGGATAGAATATTTTACTCTTATTTTTTATGGAGGTTTGTGTATATTTTGGTAATAAAGGAAAATATTATTAATGAGGGAAACGGAGAGTAACTTACTCTATTTTGATAAACTAATAGACATTTAACTATCAAAAGCGTTGAGCAGCACAACCATGAGGATAGAAAACCAATCTTTTGACAGTCAATGTTTTATTACAGGAGCGCAAGATATGTTCAATATCACCCTAGTTTTCAAATAAGTTCCTAGTAGCAGAAAGACAAATGAAGATCCAGTCTTATATGATGCAGAAATAGTTTAGTATTCGCAAATTATGTTCTAAAGGTTTTGGAATAGACATTTTGACATTTTTTTGCGAGCAGTGGCTTTGTCGAGCCCCCTTAAAACCATTTTTTAACTATTCGAGTCAGAGGCTTCGATAGCAGTAAGGAGTTTAAGATCCTTTGGCAATGTGGCTTTTTTTTTTTCAGGCCTTTGGTGTCTATGGCAGGGATGAAATTTGAGAGTTTCTTACCACAGATTTCTTTCTTCGCACCTTCAATGGGAATATGGGATAGAGTAGTTTTCTTGGCTTCTCTTTGGGCTTCAGCTGATGCTTTTTAGGAGGTTACTCTAATGGATTTAAAGACGGATTGGAGAGGTCTATAGAGCCAATGCTTTTCAAATTTTATTTTATACTTTTTTTCTATTATGTTTGTTCTAGGATTTCTTATCCTCTGTCTTTGTACTTCTTTTCGTTCTCTTATAAATCCTTCTGTTATTGAAAAAAAAAATCATTGTACAGGTTTTCCTAGTTGAGCAGACAAGATCAGAAAAAAATGATACCACTTGTTCAGAAGACAAGCCTAGACCAACAGAAGATAAATATTATAAGGAAAAAGTGTTGAGAGTTACCTCCTGGAAACCGTGATGTATAATTGGCAATACAAGTGGGGTTAAGGGTGCACGAACAATTAGACTAGCAGTTCCCCACTTCAATCGTCTTATAGGAGCATCTTCTTGAGTCACTTTTCCTTCTGGAAATGTATGCAGCTACCATTGCAAATTCAAAAATAAGATATCAGAACAAGTAAGATCAACTCACAGCACATTGAACAAGTTTTCCTTTCAAGAATGGCATTCATTCTACCACAACTCATGAATAAATCAAATTAAAACCTTCAACACATCATATTCTGGAAGAAATATGATAAGAGCAATGAAAAGAAACAGATGAAATTTATTGCTCTCTTCAATTGTTCATATTACAACGATAATCCATCATGCTGCTGACTAATGCATAGGAAGACGTGACTTGGAAATTCAGCTATCCACAATAATAAACACTAAGCATAAACCACCGAAAAAATTATCATGAAAGAGTTAGGCTCCTTTAAAGAATACACACACACACACACACACACACATACATATACAGACACAGAGAGCATCACATAGATACCCAAGCTCCGTCATTAAGCCGCTCAAGAGCCTCATTCATGTGTTCCTGATAAATTCCACCGCCCCTTGTAATAGGTATGCATTTCCCTGTGTAATATAATATGTCAGAGACAATAATTTAACCATACTCTACCAAAAAACAAAAAAGTTGTCAAGAACAATCTTGATGCATAGATTGATGAGCTTTCAACTAATCATGGTAAAAAATTTACATTCTGAAAGTTCCATTTAGTTCAAACTTTGAGCCTTCATGAAATGAAGTGGACTTCAAGTATCCAATATTACTGAAATATCAAGATTTTATCTGAATCACTAGAACGGGATTGGATAGTGAGACTCTGACTTCTACCAAATACATTACATTCATTGTATTCAAAGACATTTTCACCATTTTTCGTTCTTTTCGAAGGATTCAAAATCAAGTTTCACCCTATGTTGAAGGTTGAGCAATGCCATCTGCCATTATTGGTCAGAGCATTCATGCTCTGAAGGTACACTATCTACCCATGCGTCCTTTATCCCATTACGCAACTTAATAGGAGCGACTAAGCATCCCATCGCTTGACCGTAGCCCTTTACAAATTTAGGAGTTAGGACACCAACTTATCCAACATTCCTAAACAACTATTACTCTATCTTCTTGGGAAATTCACGCAGACACATTGTGTGTTCACATAATCAGCTCAAAAAAAAATTGATAAACGCAGTAACCTACACTGCTCAGCTTAAGATGAGTGGCCCATTCAACCCCCCATTTCATTTCTGCAACCTACCAATTCCCATAACTTTTAAACATACAAGAAGTTTGATGAATTACAAGAAGCAGCATTTTCCCTGAGACGGGACTTACCAAGCCTGAAAATGTACGAATAAAACGCATTCTTAAAACATATGTCTTCCGCAGCCAATACCCATCGACCTAAATTAGCATCAAAGCTAGGAAAACCTTTGAATCCCCACATAACGGGATCATCCAACCTGTTTAAGTTGCAAAATTATAATAATAATAATAATAATAGTAAAAGGATAACTCTGCAACCACTGTAAAGCAAGGAAACCACAGTAGAGTAGAAGGTGCGAAAGGGAGGGCAGAGCTAACGTGGACATGTGATTGCTAACAGTGATAAGGGGCACACCGGGAGGTCTTGATCGAACAAGACGAATCAGGGTATCGGCATTATGAACGTAGGTGGAGTTGAAAAGAGAAGCAACTGCTTTGGCGAAGGCCCCCACCGCCATGAACACCATTTTTCTAGGGAACCCTCCCAAGTGCTCCGCCCTCGCCGCCCACTCCATCGTCCGTCCCATTGGTTTCACCTAAACAGACGGCGCCGGCGCCGACTTTTGAATTTTGCACCTGGCTTTAATTCGATATACCCAAGAAACCGATTCCCACTCGGATCGTCCGAGATGATAATATCGAATTTCCCCATCTGAAATCTGAATATGTCTACATATTAATTGGGCCGTAACATAGCATGGTGTGGACAAGCCCACTGGACCCTAGCCGAATAGCCGCGAGAGGAAGAAAGCTGCAGACTTTGGAAAGATTGTCAATGGCAGCTTCCTCTCTCCTTCCTATTTTTTTTTTGTTTTATTATCCTTTTATTTTTTTTAATAGAAAAGTTCTCATCTTTTATTTAAGAAGTTTTTTTTTCTATTAAGAAAGTTTTTTTTCTTTTTTTTAAGAGAAGTGTTGAAACTTTAAGATTCTGCATTTCGTTATTCAAGTATACAACTTTGATGTTTGAGTAACAATAATTTTACGTGGAAAAAAAAATTGAAGAGATCTAACATTCAGAGAAGGTGGAGAGGTGTGTTGCCTCTCCTAAAAGCATCTCTTTTTCTTTTTATTTATTAGATGTTGTATTGTTCTATATTTAAAATTTTAAAATGTAAGTTTGGATAATCTAGTATATGTGAAGTGTGTTGTCTTTACATTCTCTGGTTTGTAAGACCTGTTATTTTATGTTCTGTATTATCAGAAGTTGCGGAATTAAGTTGTTCGACTTAATTTATCTGCCTTTATCTTCTGTAATTTGATTTCACGTCTGATGTAATCAATAATGATTTTCCACTTGTTCAAAAAAAAAAAACAAATAAAATAAATAGCGATCTTAAAGATTAGGCCATTCTTCGCATCTTCAACTATGCTAGTAAATAGGTTTAACTCTGTTTTCTTCTTTTATCCATTATTTTTTACATCTAAATTTAAGCATATTGCACCTTAACCTGGTTTTACAATGCTCATGGTTTAGCAAAACAATGCTAATATAACTAAATTAATATTATTATATCCCATGTCTATCATATTTTGTTAATTAGATTAGTTTATGCGTGGAGCTATAACTTTATAATTATCCAATAATTAAATTATTAAAATTATGAGATATATAGGAAAATTATTACTCAATATGATACGTTTAAAGTAAGAAAAATAAATAATAATGCAATTATACCTGTAGGCTTCAAGAATTTTTTTTTAAAAAATCTATAAAAATTTTGAAAATAAGGGTTTTTATTCTGTTTTTGTTTTTTTTATTTTTAAAAATTATTTTATAATATAAAAAAATTTATTTGATACATTATTTTAATCATATATTATTTTTTATTTTTTAAGTATTTTGAAAACAAAAATAAATTTATTTTATTTTAAAAATATATAAAAAAATTTCAATTCTTTATTTTAAAAATAATTAAAATTAAAAATTTATTTTTAAAGATAATTACTATTTTCTTTCTAATTTTGGGTACTTTAAAATATAGAGGTGTACATAGTTTGGTTCGGTTCAATTTTAAAAATTAAATTAAATCAAACCGATTACAAATTTTTTAAAAATATTTAGACTTATTCGATTTAATTTAAAATATAAAATTGAACCAAACCAAGATTATAAAAAATTAGTTCAATTTGATTCGGTTTAATCAATTCGCACGGGATCCAATTTTAAGTATTTTAATTTTTTTTTGGAGATTGTCAAATTCTTGTGCACTAATTATGGCAGTGATTAATATATATATATATATATATATATATATATATATATATATATATATATATATATATATATTAAATGAACGTGAGTTTAAATGATTTAATCACATTTTTTTTAAACATAAAATATATTATTTAATTTAATCAATCTTTTAAATAAAAAAAATTAATTTAAATTAATTTAAATTAATTTTATTTTAATTTAAATTAATTTTGTCAATTTTATTCAATCTGAATTGATTTTGTACACGTTAAAATGGGATAGGAGGGGAGAGTAAATGGGACCCGCCCACGCGGTTGTGCCACAAAACAGGTAAAATTATTAGGTAGCAACCCACCCACAATGCCATTCCTACTAAACCGGCCCGTAAGACCGTAACCGGTTCAGTCGTCGGTTTTGGAAATTTGTATGCAATATTTAGTAGTTAGTAGCCTAGTACCAAGTCTTTGACATTTTCTCTCAGGCGAAGTCCACCGCCTTAATCCTCTCCGGCCCGGCGGAAGCTGGTGGCTAGAGGGTACGGAACATGACCTGCGCTACCATTCCCTTGTCTCTTTTGCCACGTTTTCCCTCTTCTCCTCTCAATTTCAGCTATAGAAATTCATTTACAAGGGGTCTGTTTCAACTTCATCAACAGGCATCGCCATTCGCCACCGCCGCCACTCATTTTCATGCCTTTCCTTTCAGACAATGCGATATCCTAAGTAAAGCTAGCCCATTTCATACTTTTCGCTTTCTCTTATTTCCTCTCTCGTTGAGCGGTGGTGGCTGTGACGATGGCGGAGGCGGCAACAACAACGACAACAACAATGGTGGTGATTGGGGTTATCCTTTTGACTCAGAGGATTCCTTTTCAGGGCCTCATTACACCCTTTTCTTTTCCTTACTCTTCTGCTCCACATTCTGTTGCTTCTGCCAACTCCTGTTGGCGAAATTCGCAATGGCGAAAACCACTTCTTCTACGAGAATAGACTCGGAGAACGAAATTCAGTCCGAGTCCGTCTGGGAAGTGAAGGGAGGCAAGTGGACTAGGCTTATCCCGGATCATATTGAAGATGCTTTTGTTTCGGCACAACCCGGATTGTTCACGGAGTTATCATCCCTGACTGCTTTAGAAGTTCCAAGCTTTCTGTGGTTGAAGTTTAGAGACCTCATCATGGATTTGATGCTCCCTGAAGGTTTTCCTAACAGTGTCACTAGTGATTACTTGGAGTACTCCCTGTGGAGAGGAGTTCAAGGGGTCGCTAGCCAAATCAGTGGAGTGCTAGCAACCCAAGCCTTGCTTTACGCTGTTGGATTGGGAAAAGGAGCCATTCCCACAGCGGCTGCCATTAATTGGGTGCTAAAGGATGGAATTGGGTACCTCAGCAAAATCCTGTTATCGAACTTCGGTCGCCATTTTGACGTCAATCCAAAAGGGTGGAGATTGTTTGCTGATCTTCTTGAAAATGCTGCCTTTGGTTTGGAGATATTGACTCCCGCCTTCCCCCATCTTTTTGTACCAATTGGTTCTGTAGCTGGAGCATCGCGCTCTGCAGCGGCACTAATCCAGGTGACGTGCGTATAGTATGAAAATCTGTATACACACACTACGTTCTTGAATTTCATTCCCAATTTTCTGATTATTTCCAGAGTTGATCTTAATCTGTCTTCCATATATTTCAATCCGTAAACGTTGATGCTTCTGAAATTTTATTAGTTCGGTGATTCGGTCTGCATTGATGAATATGCTGTATACCTGTGCAAAAATCTTGCTAGAAGTGGTTAGCGTCTTGGTCGTCATTTACTAGATGTTTAACTCAAATTAATAGTATTTTGGGATAAATTGACAAAATGACTGTTTTAAGCTTCACCCCTTCCTGTTTGATTAAGGTGAATAGATGCGTAAGAATAGTATTTTTGCTTCACCGAAAAAATGCTGTATCCATAACTCAATTATTTGCATTGGAATTTGAGAATATTGAGCAATTTAAGTAATGCACACCCAATTGAATGTTCAAACTGACTCTTTCTTCACAGGCTTCAACCAGGAGCTGTTTCTATGCTGGATTTGCTGCTCAAAGGAACTTTGCCGAGGTGAAAAATAGTTCCCTTTAGCTTCAATTTTTCAAGGAAGATTGATTTAAGGATTCACCCCATTAATCACTTTGATTGGTTGCTGTGGAATATTTTTATCTAGTATTTACAACCACTAGTAGCTTGGTTTGTTTAAAAATTTGCACAAATTGATATCACTTATATATTTTCTTTCTGAAAATAATTGTAAATTGTAGGTAATTGCTAAAGGTGAAGTCCAAGGAATGGCTAGCAAGTTTATTGGTATTATGCTGGGTATAGCATTGGGTAACTGCATAGGCTCCTCCACACCTCTAGTTCTTGCTTCTTTTAGTGTCGTGACTTGGATTCACATGTACTGCAATCTGAAGTCATATCAGTCCATTCAATTAAGGACCTTAAATCCTTATCGCTCAAGTAATTTTTAATCTCTTTCCATCTCTCTTACACACACACACACACACACACATTCACACACTCAATATTGTGGTAGTGTTCTATTAGGCTTGGAAGGAGTCAGTTTATACTGTTGATGAAGTACGTGTTATGTTATTTACAGACTTACTCTTCTAGGTAGATGTTGCTTCCCTATTGCAAATTCTGATTATGCAGCTCTTATTCATGTTTTTACCGTAATTGTAGGAGGTGGAAAACTGAAAATTTTACTTGGGGTTGATTTGTTTGTAAGGAGTACAATAGTTCAGAGCACTACATATCATAGTTGATTATTATTGGCTCAATGTTGGCAATTACGGAGGGTCCAATGTAGCAATCTCAGAGAAGTCCCAGACAGTTTAGGACCCCCAGGCCCAGCAAAATTTAAAGTGATGATTAACAAAGAGAAGTATTGAATTGTAGCCCAAGTTTTACTCTGAGAAAAAATAACTTGACCTGGTGCCATTATTTGATATTAGATTATGTGCGAGTATATTTAAGAGAAGGGGAGACTGGAGTTTTTCTGCTTGTTATGCTGGAATGTCAAATGGTTTACATTGTTGTGCTTATGTTCATTTTCTCACCAAAAAATCACCTGAAAAGGAATGAACAACAGCTACAGAGGAGAAGATAAAAATGAAAGGATAATAATTAGTGTAAATCCTATAAGTCTACGACCTCTTAGTAGCGCATGGCCTCCTTCTGTTTCTGTGTGTGTGTGGTGGTCTGTCTAGCCACCTTTGTTCTTGCTAGCTAACATTAAACATTCAATACACCTAATTCGATTTGACTAATCTCGAGTGATTAAAAGTTGCCTTGCAAGTTGCTGTTGAATTTGCCATTACAATGTCATTGTTACTACCTCTATTATCTTATGTATTACTTATTTGGAAATTCTAATTCTCTTTGTATGCCTTTTGTATTGATTGTTTTAACAGGTTTGGTTTTCAGTGAATATCTACTAAGTGGCCAAGCGCCTCCAGTTAAAGAGGTCAACAATGAGGAGCCATTTTTTCCAACTTTACCCAATTTAAATGTAACATTTGCCAACAAAGTGAGTTATTCTTGTCTTCTTGAATATCTTCCTCCTTTTTATTGTTATTTGAAATGTCAATCCTTTAAATGAAGCTCTTACGATTCAGTTCAGAAATTTGCTGCATGCTAAAATAAGCATGCAGGGATCGCCCTATCTACAATGATAATATGTTGCCTTTTAACATTGATTGAATACGCTTGGGTAAAAAGCTGGAGGGTATCTAAAAGGGGTTGGTATTACAGATTGCATGATCTGAAATTTATGTGTTGTGGCTTGTTTACTTTTGTAATAGGTACGATCAGTTGTTCTATCACCTGAAGCAAAGGATGCAGCTGCAGAAATTGAACACCGGCTGCAGCTTGGATCCAAGCTAAGTGAAATCGTCAACAGCAAGGAGGATCTGCTTGCTCTCTTCAGACTTTATAAGAATGAGGGCTACATATTGTCAGAGCACATGGGAAAATTTTGTGTCAGTTAACGATCATCTTCACTTTGGATTTTATTGTTCGTTTTCCTTATTAGTCCTACTTCTCTTCTTATCTGATCAGCTTTTCTTTTGGGAGGAAAGGATAGGAACCCTTCCTTTTTGGATTTTTATTTTGAAATATATGTAAATGCTTTACAGCTCTTAAAAAAGAAAAGGAAAAAGAAAAGCTTATTAAGAAAAAAAGTTTTAGTGAGTTAGGAGAGGGTAAATGAATGTTTCATCTTCAGAAATTATGTGCTTGAATATATGAGAAGTAAAAGGGCTGGGTAACTTTCCTGTTCAAGAAACAATTTTGCAAAAATATCCACTGCTATCTTTTATTCATTTTGGTCTCAAGTCCCAACTCTTGTGGAAGTTTTGTTGACAAGGTTACATGTGGGGAAATCCGAATATTTGGGGATTTGAGAAATTATGGAAAAGAGAGATCCTGGTTTTGTTAAATAGTTGGAGGTTGAAGGCTGCATGATATGTTTTTTTAAAAAGCACTTCGATTCTTTTGTGAGCTGTTCTTCATTCTGTTCTCTGATAACCTAAAATGAAAATGAAAAGTCAGGTGCAAAAGAAAGGTAAAAATTACTTGTCAAATGGGTCTTAAGTGAGAATCCATTGAGGCATTATTAAGCTCTAACATGGTCAGTTACTACTGAGTTTTATGGGTATTAAATGACATATTTGCCTATTTCAGGTTGTGCTCAAAGAAAATTGTTCACCACAAGATATGCTTAAGGCATTGTTCCAGGTCAATTACCTGTACTGGTTAGAGAAGAACGCAGGAATTGAAGGAAGAGGAGCTCTTAATGATTCCAAACCTGGGGGGAAGCTGCAGATATCTCTAGATTATGTGGAAAGGGAATTCAACCATGTCAGAAATGATGGAGAATTAGTAGGCTGGATCACAGATGGGCTAATAGCGAGGCCTTTGCCTAATAGGATTCGTCCAGGAAACATGGCAACTTAAGTGGGTAGCTGATATGATAAATGGCTGGTCATTTTTTTTATCTGTGACCACTTGCATAGTGCATGGTTTGCCATGAGGAAGCAAATTGGATTTAATTGGAGATCTTGTGATTGCTTAGTTCTTTGCCAATGTTGAGCGGCAAGCCCCATGCTGCAGAGCATGCAACTAAATGGAATTTAGGACAGGGAGGCAACAACAAATAATTGAAGCCACCTCATGTGAGTGTCATAAAAACAACACAAGCTTTTGCGAAATTCTTACAAACATATTTTGCATAGCTAACTGGTGTAATAAGCCAATACAAGTTCATCAAAATAGGTATGTCGGTAGATTTTACTAATTGAAGCATTTGCTTCGATGAGTTATCATGGACTCTTTACACCAGCCGATTGTACAATATATGTTGTATTTTTACAAGGCGAAGATGCCAATGAATGGATTGATCCGGAGATGGTAAAGTAAATTAGATGCAGACAGAGATGATTTGGTGTCAAGTTGCTGCCTTTACTCCATTAGCAAATTTTGTTTGTTAATTATGCATAGGTGCTTCAAAATGTCATTGGTTTATGACCAATCGGCTTTTGTCCGAAACAGGATACAGATGCCTTCATGCCGGGACCTATACTTTACCTTCTGCAAAAATGAAATTGGGATCTCTTTTTTGAGGTTTAACAAAGTAGACCTTACCAAAAAAAAAAAAAAAGTAGACCTTACCCAGAAAACAAAAATTACAGTTACACTCGTAATTTCTCCTTTTTTCCAATAATGCATGGGTTTTTACTTTCTTACATGCCCATTATATTGTTATAGATGCTCTCAATGCAATTTCAAATTTCCCATTGAGAAATCATGATTTCTTTCTCAATATAAATGGAAAACTATGACCTTGACGCTTGAACTTGTGCTGCATTCAACAACCTAGGCAATCCTGGGCGTCGCAAAAGAATAATTTTGAACGGAAGGCGTTGCTTTTGTCCATTAAAAATGCGAGGACTAGGATAAAAACCCCAATAGTATATAGCTAGATGACCGATTCACTGTATAGCGATTTGCAGCTGATTACTCGTAAAAACTCGAACTTGGAGGTCCCATTTGCAGAACAAACGGCAACGATATTCATATGAAGGAGATTGAGGCATTGTGGAGCGAAGTGAGGGATCTGAGCTTGGGCAACTCTACCAGAGTTGAAAGGCTAGAATTGCCCCCAACCCCACTTCAATTTATCAGAGACTTTGTCTCCCCAAACAAACCCTGCATCATCTCCAACGCCATTAAACACTGGTCTGCTCTCTCTTCCTGGACCCACCACTCCTATCTCACTCAAGCTCTTTCCTCTGCTTGTGTGTCCCTTCACCTCACCCCAAACGGCCACGCAGACGCCCTTGTACCTTTGAACGCCCACGTCCACCATGGTGCTCCTGCGCCTGTCCCTACATCTTCCGCTTCCCTGGAAACTACTGCTTCTTCCACTACCACTTCTTCGCTCTGCTTCGCCTCTGCCCACGTCGAGCGCATGCCTTTCCATGAAGCTCTCTCTCTCATCTCTTCTGGTAGTGGAGATAGTACTTCGAACCTAAAGTTGGTGGCTTACGCACAACAGCAGAACGATTGCTTTCGGTCTGAGTACTCGGCGCTGGCTGCTGATTGTGATCCCCACATTCCCTGGGCTACTGAGGCGCTTGGTTGCATTCCTGAAGCTGTCAATCTCTGGATTGGTAACCAGCACTCGCACACTTCGTTCCACAAGGACCACTATGAGAATCTCTATGCTGTTATTACGGGAGAGAAACATTTCCTGCTCTTGCCTCCCACTGATGTTCATCGCTTGTACATTCGTGACTACCCTGCTGCTAATTATAGATATTCCTGGGTATATCTTCTCATTGATAGCTTAACAGCATTTACAAATTTCAACCCTTTTGCCCCCTTTTTTCATTTTCTAATTTTTTTTTTTTTATGAAGTTGGAATATGTTTTCTTGTTACTTGATTTAAATGTTATCATCACAGGATACTGGAGAGTTTACTTTAGAACTTGAGAAGCCAACAAGATATGTACCTTGGTGCAGTGTGAATCCTTATCCTTCTTCAGAGACCAAGGACGATGAGATGTCCAAATTCCCATTGTACTTCAATGGCTCTGAGCCATTCCAGTGTACGGTCAAGGCTGGCGAGATTCTCTACTTGTGAGCTTCCCTTGATTTGTGCTATGTTTTTGTGTTTTAATCTTATATCTATCAGCTAGATGTTCTTGAGAGAGCATCAGTTTTATTTCCAATTATTAAACTTTACACTCAACTGACCCTTGTGCTTCATCTATAAAGAAAATGCACCAATGCACAGTTCACCCCCAGTTTTTTGCAGCATAAAGCAATTTCAAACCAAGCATTCTTTTAGAAGCTAGAGTATTCTGTGATGCCATATTGCGCTCCTCACTTCATGATTTGCCTACTCATGATTGAATTTTTTACCTTGCGATTAGTCTAGATCAGTAGGAATGCTATGGAACAAGCTTTGTTTTCACTGCATACATTACACAATTAATGTATGAGATCTTATATGGAAAATGAAATATTTTGATTGAATAAATTTGCAAAGCTACGCTGCTAAATGAGTAGCTGTACCATGAAGGAATTTAGTTCTATACGCACACCATCATTTCAAGGCCTATGAAATATAGGATCTTTCATTGATGAAATATTGAAATTTCTTACAAGCCCCTGGTCCTAGTATGAGTTAATTCAGTTAATACCAAATTTCAAAATTTTAAGTATAGAATTCCAAAGTGGAGAATCATATGATAAATACATGTCTGAAGTAGCATCTGAAACTAAATTTAGGATCTTTCAATCTGCTGTTATTACTCAGTTAAAGTTGCACTTAATCGATGTAGGTGAAGTTACCTGTCCATTGAAACTTAAAAGTCATTCTAGTATGCTTGTTCTTGCCCATAGTTTGTTGTCAGGTTCCTATCAATTCATGCATTTTTACCTTTCTACCAAAAAACTGAAAAAAAAAAAAGAAAAAGAAAAAAGAAGCTGAAGAAATGACTGAACATCAACATTGCACAAATTAAGTACTAGATGCCTTTCAACATCAATGGGAATAGTCTGTCAAAACTTGCAGAGAACTTTGGTTCTTGCTTTATTTCATTATTTGGTTACTTTCAAATATTTTGTGCTTTGAAGAGTATTGGATTGGTAAGCGAACAAAGAGATCCATTATTGGAGCTGAGCATTAAAAAAGTTACATTCTATATCTCTTCTCTTATTGTAGGAGCTCCTTTAGTAGAGTAGATTTTCTATATATGTATGGTACTGATCAGACTGATAGGATGGTATTAATGCAGGCCAAGTATGTGGTTCCATTATGTTAGGCAGAGTCCAGATGATAGAGGTTGCACTATCGCTGTAAACTATTGTAAGGATCAGGTAATTGTTTTAGGGGGACGGGTCCAATATTTATCTGAAGTTCTAATGCAGTTTATTTATTTATTTGTAGGGTATGATATGCAATTTGACATCAAGTACGCTTATTTCAACTTTTTACAATCTATTCATTACCGATCAAATCTAAATCCAAAGTTGAATGAGAATTTGTCTGAGGATTTGGATAATGCATTAGCTTGTGATTCTAGATAAATTTTTGAATTCTCTACTGGTGATCCTTGGCGATGTAGAAGATGAAAGACAAGAAACCATGGCTACTCAAGCCAAGACCCTTAGTCTTGACTTTATGATACAAATGACAGGATGGTCAAAGATATTCTTTTTCATTATTGGTAGGGGCATTGTAATAGTTGAGTAGAGAAATATTATGTCCAACAATTTGAGAAGCTTTTTCTCCATTAGAGTCGTCTATATATTTTTTATTATCGGTTGGCGTAACAATAAGATTGTTGTTTTGTAATCTGAAAGTCACGGATTCAAATTTTCGAAACGGTCTTTTTGTTTGTGAAAGTAAAACTGTGTACATTTATCCTCTTTAAACTCCATCCAATGGGAGTTTCGTACATGCGGTCGCCTTTTTTTTATTTATATATATTTATGATGAAATATCAATGGTACCTTTTACCATCTATTTCCACCTTTCTGGTTTATGTTATAATTATTAATGTAAATAGGTTTATGTGTAAGGGTGTTTTAGTCTTTAGTCTTTTTTTTTATTTTTTATTTTCCTTATATTGTTTTTTCTTTGCTAGAATTCAGATTGCATTGTATTTTGTTTTCTCCCCTTTGCAATAAACCCTAGCCTCCTTCTTCTTCTTCATCTCCATTCTCTTCTTTGCACAATTTGCATTTGTTCTTTGTATTGTTTACATGGTATCAGAGCAAGGTTTGTAGAAGGTAGTTTAAATCCATCCACAGCTTTAAGAGCCTAGGGTTTTCTGTTTAAGAGCCTCGTTGCATCGCTTCAAATCGGTATTATTCTTCTCTAATCTTGATAACCTCTGTATTTTCTGTTCGAATTGCAACTTTTGGGACTGTCTGATAGTTTGGGGTATTTGGAATTCTGAGCGTTTTTGCAATGGCTAGTAATAGAGATGATTCACTTCAGTCCATTAGTGTGAGATTAGATGGAAAAAATTACTCATATTGGAGTTATGTAATGAAGAATTTTTTGAAAGGGAAAAAGATGTGGGGTTATGTTTCTGGAACTGTGAATAAACCCATAAATGACAAAGACAGATTATGCCATGAAGTTATAAAATTGGGATGTAGACAATTCTAAGATTATCACTTGGATAAATAATTCTGTTGAACACTCAATAGGTACCCAATTGGCAAAATATGAAATAGCTAAGGACGTTTGGCAAAACTTAGCAAGACTGTATACTCAGTCTAATTTTGCAAAACAATACCAGTTAGAATCTGATATTCGAGCATTTGAGCAGAAAGATATGAGCATTCAAGAGTTCTATGTAGTAATGACAGATCTTTGGGATCAATTGGCTCTTACAGAATCTGCAGAGTTGCGTGCTTGTGCACCATATATTGCTCGCAGAGAAGAACAACAATTGGTTCAGTTTTTGATGGCTCTTTGTGATGATTTTGAGAGACTTCGTGGTTCTATTCTGCATCATAGCCCTCTCCCTTCAGTAGATTCAGTTGTCAGTGAGCTTTTGGCTGATGAGATACGTCTTAAGTCCCAAGCTGGAAAAAGAATTCTCCCGGCACCTAGCTTGTCTGTTTTGGCAATTCATTCTCGAGCTCCTGCACATTATGAGAATAAACCTTACACAAAGGTTGGAATTGATGACTGCAGCTTCTGTAAGCAAAAGGGCCACTGGAAGGCTCAGTGTCCTAAGCTGTTAAATAGAGCACCGCAACAACACCAACAGAGACCTCACTTCAGACCTCCTTATTTTGGCAATCAATTTCAACCGCGACCATATCGTCCTCCACAGTTCAACACTACAGCAGTTGTTCCTCCATCTGATTTTGGAGCCTCATCCACCAATTCCGCACTTGCAGCTCTTTCTGAGCAACTTCAAAAGCTTCTTGTTGCTCAGCCACATGCTATGTCTGCCTCTTCTGCGATAGGTCAGCCACCCCCTACTTCTTCAGGTATATCTTCTTCCATATGGGTCTTGGACTCTGGAGCATCTCACCACATGTCCCCCGATTCAAAACTATTTGTTTCTCTGTGTCCTGCATCATCTGTATCTGTTATGACTGCTGATGGTACGCCTATGCCATTAGCAGGAGTAGGTTCAGTTGTCACTCCTTATTTGTCTCTATCTAATGTTTATCATATTTCTAATCTTACAATGAATCTTGTATCTGTTAGCCAATTGTGTGATTCTGGTTACTCAGTATATTTTTCTCCTACCTCTTGTCATGTGCAGGATCCTCAGTCTCACAACCTGATTGGGACAGGCTGTAGGCAGGGGGGACTATATGTTTTGGACAAGCTGAGAATACCAGTAGTTGCAGCTCCTAGTGTTGACTTGTCTTCTTTTCGTTTGTGTCCTTCGCCTTCTGAATTTTATTTATGGCATTCTCGTCTTGGTCATGTTTCAGCTTCCCGTTTAAAATTCTTAGCTTCTACAGGAACTCTAAGAAATTTGCAGGTTCATGATATTTCAGATTGTAGTGGTTGTAAACTTGCAAAATTTTCTGCTTTGCCTTTTAATCGAAGTACTTCTTACTCTTGTTCACCTTTTGATTTAGTTCATTCTGATGTGTGGGGACCTTCCCCCATTGCTACAAAGGGAGGGTCTCGATATTATGTCTCTTTCATTGATGATCACACTCGATTTTTTTGGATTTACCTTATGAAACGTCGTTCTGAATTTTTTGACATTTATAACAAATTTTAAGCTCTTGTAAGAACACAACATTCAGCTGTTATAAAGTGTTTTAAATGTGATCAGGGTGGTGAATATACTTCTAATAAATTCTGTGATTTACTTGCCTTAGATGAAACTGCTTATCAAACTTCTTGTACAGATACTCCTGAGTAAAATGGTGTTGCTGAAAGAAAACATAGACACATTGTTGAAACAGCTCGTTCTCTTTTGCTGTCATCTTCTGTTCCTAGTGAGTTTTGGGGAGAAGCAGTTCTTATTGCGGTCAACCTAATCAATAAGATTCCTTCTTCCATCACTTCAGGTTTGTCACCTTTTGAAAAACTATATGGAAATGCTCCTGACTATACTTCCTTGAGAGTTTTTGGCTCTACTTGTTTTGTTCTTCTTCCTAGTGTAGAGCGTACAAAATTGTCACATCGTTCTGCCATGTGTGTGTTTCTTGGATATGGTGAGAGTAAAAAAAGATATCGTTGTTTTGATCCAAATTTGCAAAAGCTATATGTATCTCGTCATGTTTTATTTCTTGAGCATATACCCTTCTTCTCTATTCCTACTACTTCTCACAACTTGACCAAATCTGATCTCATTTTTATTGATCATTTCTCTGACCATACAGAAAATGTTTCTCCCCAAATTCCTCTCACTACAGGTTCTGACCCCTCATTCACTCCCATAGTTCCTTTTCCTCTTCATTATTCTCGCAGGGTTCGCACTATTAGTTCTGGAGATACTGGTACTTCTCAATCTGACATTTCTGGTAGTAGTCCTCTTCCTGCAGCTATCCAAGCTCCTCTTGAGACTGTGGATCCTCCTCCTCGCTATCCTCAGCGCATGCGTAAGTCTACTCACCTACCAGATTTTTCTTATTCTTGTTATTCCACATCTTTTACTTCTTTTTTAACATCTATTCATAATCTCTCTGAACTCTTATCCTATAAGAGGCAGCTCTTGACCCCCTTTGACAGAAAGCTATGGATGAAGAACTTTATGCTCTGCACAAGACAGATACTTGGGATTTGGTACCTTTACTGCATGGTAAAAGTCTAATTGGTTCTCGTTGGATTTATAAAATCAAGACAAAGTCTGATGGGTCTGTTGAGCGTTACAAAGCTAGATTGGTTGCCAAAGGGTTTTCTTAGCAGTATGGTATGGATTATGAGGAGACTTTTGCTCCTGTTGCAAAGATGACTACTGTTCGTACTCTTATTGCAGTTGCATCTGTTCGTCAGTGGCCTATATCTCAAATAGATGTTAAAAATGCCTTCTTGAATAGTGGTTTGCATGAAGAAGTCTACATGGTTCCCCCTCCAGGTGTATCTCATAATCATGGAGACGTTTGCAAGCTTAAGAAAGTTTTGTATGGTCTCAAACAGGCACCACATGCATGGTTTGAGAAGTTCTCTACTGTTATCACCTCTCTTGGATTTTTCCTCCAGTGATCATGACTCGGCTCTCTTTGTGAAATATACCACTACAGGTCGTATTTTGCTTTCTTTATATGTCGATGATATGATTATTACTGGTGATGATCTTGATGGGATTGCATTGTTAAAGTCAGAATTAGCCCATCAGTTTGAAATGAAAGATTTGGGTTCTCTACGATACTTTCTAGGTATTGAAGTTGCTTTTTCTCTAAAAGGTTATCTTCTTTCTCAGTTTAAGTACACTGCTGAAATTCTTGAGCGTGCTCGTCTTACTGATACTCGAACCGTCGATACTCCTTCTGAGGTTAATGTTCACTATTCTTCTTCTAATGGTACTCCTTTGCAAGATCCTACCTTGTATCGAACAATTGTTGGTAGTTTGGTATATCTCACTATTACTCGACCCGACATTGCATATGATATTCATATTGTTAGTCAGTTTGTTGCTGCTCCTACTACGGTTCATTGGACAGCTGTTCTTCGTATTTTGCGGTATCTTCGAGGTACTATCTTTCAAAGTCTCTTACTCCCATCTACCTCTTCCTTGGAGTTGCGTGCATACTCTGATGCTGATCATGGTCGTGATCCCACAGATCGGAAGTCTGTTACTGGTTTCTGTGTCTTTTTAGGCGATTCTCTTATTTCTTGGAAGAGCAAGAAACAATCTGTTGTTTCTCAATCTTCTACTGAAGCAGAGTATAGTGCTATGGCTTCTACTACCAGAGAGATTGTTTGGCTACGTTGGCTACTTGCTGATATGGGAGTTTGTCTTTCTCATCCCACTCCTATGTATTGTGACAACCAGAGTGCTATACAAATTACTCACAATTCCGTGTTTCATGAACGCACCAAACACATTGAGATCGATTGTCACTTTACCCATCACCATCTCCAGCTTGGCACCATTACTTTGCCTTTTGTTTCTTCTTCCTTGCAGATTGCGGATTTTTTTACTAAGTCACATTCTATTTCTAAATTTCGATTTCTAGTTGGCAAACTCTCGATGCTCCTTGCAGCCGCATCGTGAGTTTGAGGGGGGATATTAATGTAAATAAGTTTATGTGTAAGGGTGTTTTAGTCTTTTAGGTTTATGTGTAAGGGTGTTTTAGTCTTTAGTCTTTAGTCTTTTTCTTTTATTTTTCATTTTCCTTATATTGTTTTTCTTTTGCTAGAATTCAGATTGCATTGTATTTTGTTTTCTCCCCTTTGCAATAAACCCTAGCTTCCTTCTTCTTCTTCATCTCCATTCTCTTCTTTGCACAATTTGCATTTGTTCTTTGTATTGTTTACAATAATATTCCATCTTGCTGTTGTGTGATAATCTCTTATATCCGCAAGCTTAAAACCCCAAGAAACTTCCTCCCATTCTTTCTTACTTCTATCTTTTTTAAAGAGAGGCTTGTTGAAATGCTATGATAAAGAGAAGAGAACTGTCAGTACCTGCATTAATTTTCAACGCATTCCAAGAAATTGACAACTTCATAGAACCTCCCCTGAATACGTACTTTCCCGGAGTATTGCTCCTGTTGATGAGCTACCACCAATAGCGTGAGATCATACAAGGCTCAATCCCACCTTGCCTTCATAGTGCGTATATTCGAATCATCCCTAACCACAATTCCTCGGGATCTTACCACCTCTAATCGTAATGTACCTCACGGAAAACCCACCCTTTGTAGCTGATATTTCAAGATCTACAAATACAAAATTGAACACAAATTTGACTACCCTTTTCATTCCCAGTATCTTCTCTGCCCTTGCAACTAGTATCGCTCTCACTAGTGCTCAAAGTCTAGAAACTTTAGATGGGTCTCTACCCGTGGGAGAGCCAACAGCAATCATGTCAATTGGGTTAATTCCTATTTAAAAGTCTGCGAAAATGGTGGAATTTTTTGTGATGGCGAAGTCATGGACGAGTGCGAGTCGAATATAGGCACGTCTCGTGCCTTTGTTCCATTTGAATGGAAGCGGAAGTAGGCGAGGAATGGAGGCACAAGGCAGAATGAAATAGTCCAAAAAGACGATTACCAAAGAGCCAAACCGGTGTTTACTATGCCCACATTGTTGATACGATTGCATTGATCCGTTAAGAGTTGAGCGCGACACAAGCTGCAGAAGCTACAAGTTCATTAAAGCCGGAGAAGATAGTGGGAATGAAAGGGTAGCCAACTTTGTGTTCCATGTTTTTCGTGTAGGTCTTGACATATCAGCTGATCCAAGAGGTGTTAGTGTTAAGATCCCAGGGGAGGAATTGTTGCGTTAGGCATCATCAAGGTAAGGTGGGAGTGAGCCTTGTTTGACTTCTTACTTTGTCGGAGGTCGCAAAATTATGGTCCAAAGATACCTTCGACGGAGAGTTTAAAATAGTGTTTGATATTAAATTTTTTAAAAATTTAAAAAAAAAGTGAGGCAGGAAATTTTTTTTTTGTATGTTTAGTATTAAACATAAAAAATCATTTTTGTAAATGAAATATTATGAAGATTTTCACCTATAAAGATGAGAATAAATGTTTTCTATAGAAATAAAAAAAAATTATACAAAATAATCAAATTATCTTTAAATTTAAAATTCTAAATCTTAAATTTAACTTCGAAATATTAAATTTTAAACTCTAACGCCTAAACCGTAAACTCTAAATCTTAACTTATAAATCATAAATCTTAAACTTAACTCATAAACTCTAAATTATAAACTTTAAACGTAACTTCTAAACATTAAATCCTAAACCTTAATCTCTAAACTCTAAAACCCTAACCACTATCTTAAACCTTAAAACTCTAAACCCTCAAATCTAAAATCTAAACCTTAAACCTTAAATCTTAAAACTCTAAATTCTAATTCTTAAACTCTAAATCCTAAATCTAAATTTAACTCTAAACTCTGAACTCTAAATTCTAAATCTTAATTTTTAAACCCTAAATGTTAACTCCTAAACTCTAAATAAGAAATCTCATTTCTTCTTTTTTTTTTAGTAAAAAAAAATCTTATTTATTTATTTTTATTTTATCATCTTATTTATCATTCTTTTTATTTTAAAAAATTTCTTCAAGATTATTTTTGGAAGAGTAATTATATTCTCAAAAATATTTCACGTGAACCAAACATAGAAATGAAAAGTTGATGGTAATACAACAAATTATTCTCATAAAAGTAAAGTGACAATCAAACATATTTTTTCAACTTTTTTATTTATCTCATTCTTAGAAATAAGATTCATAAGAATATAACTCTTTTGAAAATAAAACATTACATAAATCAAATGCCATCCAAAGAGTTGGCTTAGAATGCATTGAATATTAATGCAGCTAGTGATGGTTCTTGTCTTCTCTTGATCATTGTTGGATGTCTATATGTCCAATGGGGATTCACACACTCTACCATAAGTGATGTCTTTGTGACAGAGTCGTTAATTGTCTTTGTGATTCTCGAAATTTGCTCATGTGTAGGGTTATGATCCCTTATGGTAGGTCATATGCTCTTTGAGTTGGGCTCTGTTGTTCGGCCAACCGACTTGATGGGATTTCAGAGTTAGTGGATCATCAGGTTGATTGTTGTTGGATTTCAATTATAAGAACTTTGTAGGCCTATCATCCGTTAGGGCCAGAACTGAATGGTATAAGTGAAATTTTCTACCAAAAGACTTGGGATGTGATCAAGAATAATATATGCAATACAGTGAAGAAGTTTTTTGAAACTCGCCAACTCCCAAAGGAAATTAATGAGACGCATATTACTTTCATCCCCAAGGTGCAACATCCAAAAAGCGTGGGGCAGTTCCGGCCTATAAGCTGCACTACCTTCAGCTACAAAATTATCTCTAAGATCACGGTCAACCGAATGAAGGGCTTTATGAATTGTATGATCTCTCACAACTAAAGTGCTTTTGTTAGTGAGAGATTAATTCAAAACAATATTTTACTAACTCGAGGCTTTCCATTTCCTTAAATATAACAAGAATAAAAGGAAACATTATATGGTTATAAAGCTAGACATGAACAAGGTTTATGATATGATAGAATATAATTTTTTGAAAAGAGTTATGGAGGTTCTAGGTTTTGACAAGAAATGGATAGATTTGATTATGACATGTGTAAAATATGTCACCTACAAAATTAAAATTAATGGATCTTTGGGACCTACTCTTTACCCGCAAAGGGGTTTGAGGTAAGGAGATTCCTTATCCCCTTATCTTTTCATTATGGCAGCTAAAGCACTATCCAGAGGCATTTCTAATGCTCAAAGTGCTGGCAAGATTTCTAAGATTAAAATGGCTAGATATGCTCGTGAATTATTTCATTTGTTCTTTGTTGATGACTCTATTTTGTTTTTACAAGCTAATGATTTCTAGGCAAAAAATATAATGAGAATTCTAGAAGACTACTCCAAAGCCTTGAGTCAGAAGATCAACCTAGACAAATCAAGAATCATTTTTAGTAAAGCCACCCTGGATGAAGTTAAAAATAGAGTAAAAAGTGAGCTCAGAATGCCTATTTGGAACAACTCGGGGAAGTACTTGGAGATGCCAGCAATGTAGGGTAAATCGAAAAAACATGCACTCAACTGGATTATGAAAAAAGTTGTGCAAAAACTCTCTAGTTGGAAAATGAAAGTTCTGTCCCAGGGAGGTAAAGAAGTGCTAATTAAGGCAGTAATTCAAGCTATCCTATCTTATGCTATGTCCACCGTCTTATTTCTTAAAAATTTTTGCTCCAAGCTATGGTCAGAAGTTGCCAAATTCTAGTAGAGAAATACAAAAAAAAGAGAAAGGAATTCACTAAATTAACTGGGAGAAATTGATCAGGAGAAAAAGTGAAGGAGGTATGGGCTTCAGGAACTTCAAAAGTATGAATATCACTTTGCTAGCAAAACAAGCTTGGAGGATTTGGGAGGACCTAAACTCACTATGTGCCTAGATTCTAAAACATAGGTACCACCCTAACACTAGCTTCCAACATGCAAAAAGAGGAGGATGCAGCTCTTGGAGATGGCTTAATATCATGTAAGGCAAATAACTGTTATGTAAAAATAGAAGATAGAGAGCTAGCAATGGGGAATCGATTAATATATAGGAGGATAGATGGATAAAAAATGATCAGCTGATTGAGAACTATTCAAACAATAGCTTGGTAACTGTAGACTTTTTTATTGACCAATCCTATAATACATGGAAAGTAGAACTTGTTAGAGAAATACTACTAGCCTATCTCCTAAAAGAAGTTATAGATACCCCTATCCCCATTAGTGAAACACTTGATAAATTCATTTGGCCTATGTCTACTGATGGAGAATATAAAGTTAAGTTGGGGTATGAAGATGCTAAAAATCAGACCTCTAAGTTAGAAAGGGAGGGAGCCTCTTCATCAATCTCGGTGAATCATAAACTATGGAGCAAGGTCTGGGGATCTTATTCCCCACCCAAGATTAAAACATTCATGTCGAAAGTATTACATAATGCTATCTCTAGTAAGGAAAGCCTATACAGAAGGAAATTAACTCAAGACCTACTATGACTTATCTGTAATGAGACAGCAAAAATGATAGAACATATCTTTCTATCATGTAGCTGGACTAGACCTACCTAATTTTGGGCAAACCTATCGAGCACCAATAGCCTACAAGAAGATCACAAATTAAGAGATTGGATGTGGGATAAGATAGAACAGTTTAACCGAGTCAAGGAACTGGAAGAGTAGCAAGTAGTCACAAAGTGCTTCCTACTGATGTGGTTTATTTGGAAAGAAAGGAACGCACATATCTTTGAACAAAATCAAATAAACCTAGCCAGAGTAATCCAAAATACAAACCTTCTTTTATTTAATCTCATAGAAGCTCACAACAAATGCAAATCAGAAGCACACAACAAAGAAGGCAAAATACTAGAAAAGGCAACTAAGTGGGAATGCCCCTCTAAGGGCTGGTTAAAAATAAACACTGATGCTGCCTATAATAGCACAAGCTTGGACTACTATTTGGCTATCCTAGTTAGATGAAAAGGGGAAGCTACTCACTAGACATACAAAAGAGGATCTTGCGCACTCAACACTAGAAGCAGAAAGCAAAACCATGATAGAAACCCTAACCTTTGTTAACAACCTACAATAAATCATGTTATCATATAATCAGACTGTCAGATGCTGATAGAGGTATGCAACGACAAAAGACAAATCCAGAACCTAAACCATATTCCCCTCTTGATCAAAAACTGTACCTCAGAAGAAAGAGAATTGCAGTTTGTCTAGACCTCTTGTGAGCTCAACATTGTAGCCCATACTGTAACTAAACTCATTAAGAAGAAACGATTAAGCAGAAGGTGGATTTTTCAACCTCTGAGTACTATGAGGAAATTACTAGATTTGGATGTTGAAACCTAAACAGTCTGAAAAATTCGTGCATTGTTCACTAAATTTTTGTAGAGTGTAGTGCTCTATTAATCTCTTTTCACTATTGAATTACCCTCGTGTTTATTTATTTTTAGAGCTAGATTAAGAATTTATTTCCCAAGTCTCTGTGTCTCTTATGGGTGGGCCTCGAACTTTTTTATCGTATTGTAGGCTCCAGAAATAGTCCAAAAAAAAGGAAGTGTAATTTAAAGGTGTACCAAAAAAATTTCAAAATGTAAACATAAGAGATAATATAATATTTTTACAAGTTATTTAGGGATTATTTGATTCAAGAAAGGAGAAGAGAGAAATTTTAATAGAGGGAAAGGGATGAGAGAAAATGGGAAAAAAAATAAAAAAAATTTTGTTTGAATTAATTTAAAGGGAGAAGAAAGAGATAATAAAATTTCTTTATTTAATTTGTAAAAGAAGAGGAAAAAAAATAATATAATATAATTATTATACTTCTATTATTTTTAAAAAAAGTATATTAATTTTTTTCATTAAAATTTTTTGTTGAAAACTCTTAGTTTATTGTCCTTTTATTAAAAAAAATATTTTATATTTTTATTTTATTTAAAAAAAAATGACAGACGCCTTCCCTCCCATCCAACTTCTCCCATTTTTATAAGGAGGGATTTTGAAGAAGGTGAGAGATTTTACCTCACCATATTCCCTTCCTTTCAAAATACTCAACCAAAAAAGAATTTTTTAAAAACCCTTCACCTCTCCTCCTGTCGCCTCCCCTCCAACCAAACATACCTTTCAAAATTTTATGTATTTTTTAACACTTTATTTAAAATGTGATTTTCTTGTGTTAATATTATTATTAATAATAATTATTAAGTAAATAATAATCAATATATAGATGATCAATAGTGTAAAAATTCTCCTTTATAATAATATATCATCAGTATAATGATACTGTGTAATTTTTCAATAAAATTTTAATAGATTCGTTGCACGGACCCAAAATGGGGTGCCCAGAAAAAAAATGTTTACATAACACTTCCATCATATAATATCACTTTATTGACTATTGATTATTTAATTTATATAAAAACTAATGTGAAGCCCACTAGTTCATTATTTAAATTGAATTATTTTAACTAACAATTTAAAGACAAAATGTTTAAATTACAATGTTACATATCATTAAACCCCAAATAAGGTGGACCAAAACGCCGAACTAACCTTTAAAGGCCCGTGTTTAAAAATGCATATGAAGGAAAAATTCTGGCTATCCTTTCAAACGCAACGGAAATGCCTCGCTGGAAACATCAGTTGAAATAGAAAGTAGCTAGTAGCTATCATATTTTAAAAGTGGAAGCTTGCAGGTAAGAATTAAAATCAATTCAATAGCTTATTTGACGTATAAGAAGTGAGTAGTGCATTATGTTACAACTTCTCCCCGTCATATATGTATTTCCAATTGTTAGACCTGTCACAAATGACTTAATCAGCAATGGGAGATTCTCCGTAGTAATGGTGGTTAATTAGTCTAAAAAATGGTATGGAATCAGGGCCCTTAAATATCTATCTTAGCAGTTTGATCAAACATTCTTCATTGTGCTAATTAGCTTTTGGTGCTCGACACTACCCGAAGGCTTACGGGCAACAGGAAACTGTACCAGTGAGGCAGAATAAGGGACCGGTTGGCCTTTAGAGGAGAGCCATAAGAATGATGCCAATTGCTAGAACAAGAGTTCTTGTTTACAGTGAGATCCACTAGGAGCAAAATCACTTGGAATGACATGATCTTAACAGCTCATCTTTAGCCCCACCGTCATCTCCATGACAAAAACTCTGAAATGCGGGGACATGTACAATTCTTTTACAATTTGTGGTGAAGGTTAAGAGAAAAATAACATATAGCACTCTGAGAAACCCTTTCATAGTAATAATTTTTCCAGGGGCAATGTCTCAAATTGTTAGAAAACAGGGGAACGGGGGGAAACTCTTATGACCAAGCAGCACCTGTTTCGAAAGATGGTACAGAGGCTTAATGACCAGAAAAATTTAGTCTAGAAAGTTCAATTAGATCATGAAATTGTTGCTAATGTACAAGAGAAGTTTAGGCTTTACAAATATAGGAACGTGTGGAAATTTTATTTATTAACGGTAAGGAACTTGTAATACTTTGGAAGTTATAGAAAGAGCAATCAACAAAGAGAATACTAAATTTCCTTACCACTGATTACCTATAACCAACTCTTATGATACAAAAAGAATGCCTATGTTAAATGAGAATGCAAAACTCAACGGAAAAGTGGGTTTTCCATGAAAAATGTAATTTTAGAGAAAAATATAGTGTAATCATACCAAAGTTTCCTGTAGACGATGCCCTAAACCTTCACCATGTGTGCCTCAGCCACTGAGGAATTAAGGTCTTCTCGAGATTGTGATCTCCTACTCTGCAGACGCATCTTACTTCTGTGAGGAGACCAGAAGGTTCCCATATTACTGCTGTCGAATTGCATCTGCCCTAAATTGCTTGACGAATAACTATGTGAGACACTACTAGCTGATGGGTACAAGGAAGATTCCATAAGCTGGATGCCACTGCTGCTGTCACCAAGGCCATGCCCCAAGCTAAATGGTCTTTCTTGTGCCCCTGCAATTGTTGGGCTAAGTGGCATCTTCACTCTTCCATCCCCTGCAATACCATAGGTAACTTGGATTAAAAGCTCAACCATAAAAGAAATAACGTATTAAGGACATTGTATATTGGAATTGCTTGCACAAGGAAATTAAAATTTCAAACCATCCAAAAGGGCTACCAAGCTACATAAAAACTGAAATCAAGCACAGTTTACTGAAAAGGTAAATGATCCATATTTGTGACAACTGCAGCAATAGCTGAGAATAAATGAGATCAAAATTATACATTCATAATCTCAATTTTCAGTAATTTATATGGTGACGACAAATTTTCTTTTAATTGATTGTCACTTCATACTAAAAACAAAACATGTAAATTTCTTCTGTCTAACAGAAAATAATTTTGTCTGAAATCAAAATTTTCAGGGCGCATTTGTCCCCTATGTATTGCAGCAGGGAAAAAGAGACTTGAATCAACAATGAAGATTTTTGCACAAAGCCAGAGCATCTATGGGGTTTTAATCAAAGACATAAATATGAGGATTTTCTGTTTAAAGCCAAAGGATATGCCCAACACTCACTCTAAAGTCTAAAGATGAAGACTTCTATACAAATAAAAAGTTGGAATATTAAATTTGTGACAACACTCTATGCAGTTTCATATCCTAGCCATAATATATTTCTAGTTTACCATAGAAATGTTGCACACTTCATGACGAAAGTAAATTAAAAATAACCTTTGGCACATAACTGGAACAAAGTGACACTGTAACATTGTGAGTGAGAGAACACTGAAAAGCTCAGAACATAGATTTCTGACCAAACGTTTACGTAAAGACTCCAATTGCCTTATATAAAAAGTAGTCCAGCGTTATTATTCGTTGACTATATATATATCCATTGACAAGTTTAAATGAAGAAAGATTGAGTACTCATAATTTTGATGCCATTTTCCTTCTGTAACAACATTTGAAATACTAGATAATATATACGGTCATTCCAATTTAAGAAGGCTGCAATATTGCTTCTCCCAAGAGGGGGTGACGATTTAACTACTGAAAAGATATTATTGCTTCACATAATAGTGCAGTGAGGTGAGGTATATGAATGGATAAGCACACTCACTAGTTCAATTGATGAGAAAGAATTTTTCACAGAAGCAGATACTGTTCACAAGAAATATTAGAACTAGATTGCAAATATTTAGACCATATAGACATTCTTTTATCTCTTTCCTATCTGACAATCTAAGGGTGAACTTTTGTAATTAAACAATAAAAATTCCCCATAAATAATACCCATAAGATTATTGAATCCAGAATTCAATAGAGAAAACCAGAAACTAATAATTTTTCCGTGTTTCATAGCTCTTCCCCACTCCCATTTGGGGACTATAAAACAGTTAAAATCTTTAGAGAAAGATCAATGAGGCAGTAGAATTAGAATGTACTTCCCTCTAAGAAAATACAAAACAATAACAAGGCATGATTAGATAGATACCATATATTGTTTAGGTTGTAGCAAGTTTATGACATTAAATTTATAGCATCATCAGAAGTCATTAATAGGAAAAAGAGCTCACCAGAATTTATTGGACTCCACCGCTTGAACCGGAAAGGGGATGGGATATTAAGAACAGATGCACTGGACGCACTGTTATGCCTGAAAAGAGGAAGATATGGCCTCCGGAAAAATCTTGGGATCCAATTACCAACAAAAGATAATGCACAAAGTAGGAGAATCAAAGAAAGTAACAAAATAGGAATAAGAATAATAGGATTTATCTTCTTCTGGAGTAAGTCAAAACCAGGAAGTCCAAATCTAGTGGAAAATGCCTTCCCAGCTTCCAACAAGGCAACTCCGAGTGTCCAAGTGATACTTCCAGAGCCAACAGTTATCTGGGGATCCGTAATATGCAAACCCTCTCTAAGCAGTGATGCAATATATGGTGCCCTAAAGCAATACTGCTCAATAAAAGGCTGAGGAGGAACACTTTTCTTTGCGACCTCCCATCTTTTGTCACAGAAATCCCTACCCTTTTCCAATACATCATCAAGCGTGGCTTCAGAAGTCAGGTTAAAAAATCGATACACCACATAAAATCCAGAAATCACATAAAAATGGCCATATGGGCGAGGGAGATTATCACGAAGAGCACAAGGATGCACTTCACAATCAAGTCCTGGACTGTGATTGGACCATTCAGACAAATTGACAGCAACTTTTGCAAGTGTACTACATTCTTGCCAATTTGGAGCACCAACAAGCACCAATGAGGTTCCTGATTCTCCTTTTTTACCCAATTTTTTTCCATTAATCACAGGGCTTCCGCTTTCTTGGTTATTGGAAGAACAATGAGAGCAGGTGTATTGCTCCTTGTAACCAGACTGCAAGCAAGGATGTTTAAGTTCTAACTTCCTATTAGCAAGATCTGCGTTGGTGGATCCAAACTCTTTCTTATAAAGATGAACCACAGACTTGCCAAATGCCTCATTCAGACCATAGCCTGAGAGAGAATAGGCGGTGAGATGATGGTTCACTGATCCAATCCTAACATATAAGCTAGTTTCACTATTCAGTTGTTGATCACTCTCAAATGTAACCTGCAATGATGAGCCACCCAAATCAAGAGCACCATATGTTGCTTTTCTTGGTCTAGCACCCAAGATGCCACTATGATAGTTGAGGGCTATCCATCCAAAGTAAGCTTCTTCAGTGCCAGTGATAGTCTTAACCCAGTCCTTTTGGCACAAGAAAGGAGAGCCCTTCAGTATAGACCATGCATTATCCAGCAGCCATTTTGAGTCAGCACTCGGAAGTCTTCGGACACCAGCAGTAGCATAAAGGAAGAGAGAAGTACTCTTGTGAGCATGTTCCGGTATTTGCTTCTCTGCCCACCTAACGAGAGGTTTTAATGCTGCCTTCAAGCCAGATATATTGTGTACCAACTTATCAAGGCCGGGTTCAGTCTCCATTCGATCATAAGCACGCCCACTGTTAGATTGCTTTTGCAGACCATCCCTAAATGATTTGATAGCTATAGGAAGACTGCTATCTTCCTTGTGTTCAATAGAAGCCTGATATACATAAATTCGAGTCCCAGTACTCCCACAATCAAGTACGACATAATATTTGCCTGATCCTTGATTCCAATAAGAACATATAAGCATGAAAATCATGTAAATTAGAAAAATAAACAACAGAAGGCAGAGTGACAATGTGATTGCTCGGACCCACTTCTTGCGAACAGATGGGCTTCCCCCTTGAACCGGCTTCACCTTAGAGAAACTAGAGCCAGCATTTTCTCTCTGTAGAAGAAAATGGGGTTGCTTCAAATGGGTCGCACGCACATCAATCCCGATACCAGCATCGCCATCTTCGAGATCAAGCTGGCGATACGAAGAGAGATCCTGAAGAGATGAAGAGATACGTAGATTATTCTTGCGTAAAGACGAATCAACAAATCCAAAACCAAGGGCGGACGCAGCCTGAGGCAGAGCAGCAGCTGAGGACTGTGGAGCTGACAATCTGCTCGATGCCGCAGATATAACTCCCGCAATTTTACCAAAAACCATATCTTGTTGCTCTTGGAAAAAGACCCACAGGGATTCAACAGTTTAAGATGCAAGTTATCGTTGGGTAGTTGAAAAATGTGTAACATTTCATTGCATAGTGGTTGAGATCAAGGTTGCCGGAACGACCCAGGACGGAGCCACCCAATGCAGAGTGAAGGCAATGAAACCCACTGAGATTATAGGGGCAAAGAAATGATTAGTAGAAGTTGTTGTGATGGTGGTTGTAGCAATGATGAGATCAGGGTGTGGCCGTACTTTTGTAGTGCTAGAGTTTGCAGAGAAAACAATAGTGAATCAAGAGAGAGAGAGGAGAGCTTACCGAGAACGCAGTTAACAGATCTCCACACACGCCAAGGGTCGTCGGTTAGGTCGATGGCAAGGAAGGCAAACAAGAGTGATGAAGAACAGCATAGTTTTGGCATTTTTGCAGTTTCGGACACTCAGGGAAATGGGCCAATGGGCCCTCTTAGCAACGGCTTCAAAACGGTATCTCGCGTCTGCATTGGCCCATTTCTGTTTTAGTGAATTAAAAAATAGACATTTTCCAAAAAAGAAACTCTACTTTGCCTCCTATTGGTCCCAAAAAAATGTTATTAAAGAAGTTATTACACAATTATTCAGTTTAAAATTTTGAACTTACCAAAGTGGCATTTGAGTTCGATGAGTTGAAGTCACTTCTAGACAATTGTGAATGCAGAGTGATATAGATGGCAATATTCACAATAAAAAAATCAATCTTTTTCCTTTAAATGAACTATTTTTTTATAATAAAAAAAAAATCAATTCTACTCAAAGATACGCGGTTTTAACAAAAACATAAAATACCAGCAGCACGTATTGAAAAGTAGTGCAACTAAAAGTTAAAATGGTGTAAGTAAACTAATTAAAAATTGAGAGGTAGTAGAATATAAAGTTACAATGATTCCATCAAGCATCAAAGTATGGAAGTGGGAGCCTTTTCATCTAATTCCATTTTTACTCCTCTTTTAATTAGCACATTTCCTACAAATTAAATCCCTTAATTCTTTTTTTTTTTATTTAATTTTTTTGGAACTGGTATAATCCTAGTGATACCAATGACACATACATAATCTTTTTTTATTGTTTACAAATAATTAATATGATTGCATCCGAGTTTAAGTAACTCTAGTTAAACATTTTCTCTATTAAATTCAAATGTAACCATATAAGAGCATTGTGCACATTTTCTAAGAAAAAAAAAATGTAAATAACATCGCTTTAAATAATTATGGTCCCAACTCTATAGTGCAGGCGGATAATATTGTTATGTAAAATCCATAATTTTAAAAGTTGTACGACTTCAAGGAAAAAAAAAAGCTTATTGTCAATTACGAAATGTTATATATTTATTGAAACCCCTCAAGTTTTTTCCTGACAAATAAACAACAAAAACAGTGGTTTTAGAGACATTACAGACAGAACAGAAACGGAACTTTAGGAAGTGCTCCCTTAAATGAGCAAAGGGGTGATGGGACAGAAGAAAATTGCATTTTCAAATTGACTTAACACAAATAACATTTCAGACATGAATGACGGTTTTACCTAACAAACAGTATGACAAACTATGAGAGAACTTTACAAGGCATTACATAATCAATTTCCTTAATCCGAAGGCTTTGATGATACACATACACCTCCTGGGTATGAATTCTTGTCGAGGAGACCATCCGCACGAATAAGTGGTTCAGAGACCCGAGAGACATGAGGAATAACTCCAACACTTGCCTCTGCCTGTCTTTCTCTGTAAGATGCCCAAGTAACCGCATATAGTCCCACAATAATTAAAGATCCCCCTATCACACTGTTTTCATGCATTCAAAATAAGAATATCGAGTATGTGAGTTTACAATAAATAAATAAATAAATACATCAATATTGTGGATGTGTGTCTCACTGGAAAGTGTGACTGACAAACTTACATATTTCTTTATGATTGAAATTATCTATGTATCTTTTGCAGAGGACTGAGCCTATAGCCACTTGCATAATTTAAAATAAATGCATCAGGATGTGTAGGAAGTGATAGGAGCGGTACCTTCCCAAATAAATTGGACTTCCAAGGAAAATTCGTGACAGGATGGCAGAAGCGGCAGGTTGAAGTGGATTATAAAGAGCAACCATGGCTGGCCCCAAGATCTTATTGGACCATGTCAAAAGTCCATAATTAAGGGCAGATGCAATTGTTCCCTAAATTAACACGGGAAATATTAATTATCTACAATGTACATGTTTTGAAAAAAAAAACAAAAACAAAAACAAAATCCCAAAAACTGCAACTAAAAGATGAGTATATAGTCAGCTGAATTACTGTTCTAAAATGGAAGCACATAGGAGATAAACACCACCGGATTACCTTACCCCAGTAGTTGATGAGTTTTATCACTCCTTTCTCCACTAAATACATTTTTTGAATAACATATTATGTCCTCTTCGATGTCTATGTAAGTCATTTTTTGAATAACATATTATGTCTCTTGCTTCAGCCTCTAAGATAAAATAAAACCAACAGCCCATATAAGGAAAATCCCATCTGATTCTCAGCCATGGCTGCTACTATGTCGAAATTTTTTCCTAATAACACCTATATGAATGAAAAAGTTGTTTCAGGGGGAGACTATAAATTAAAGAGGGGGGTTCGGAGGCTGGAGGTGTCTTTTTACTTCTGGAGGTTACTTTTGCTAGGACTGGGCGTGTATATACGGCCTGATACTCATTTGACAAGATTACTCTCTCTGTCTCCCTCATCAAGAAGTTTGGCATCACTAATGCCTTAGAGTATTTAAAGGATAAACCCAGCTGGTAAAATAGGATGTTAAAATGCTGTAGGAACCAAGGCTAATGCTAGCTAGGTAGGTAGTATTAGTCTCGAACATATTTTACGAGTTTTAATGCTTTACAAAAGTAAAACTGCCAGACATTGTCGACTGCACACAAATGTTTATTATTCACGAAATACCAAAATATAAAATATAAATAAATATTCGAACTGCTCTAACAAATTGCGAAAGTAAACAATTTATTATAAAACATGTTTAAATATTTTTGTCAATTGTTGAATGCAACTGGATTGTAGAATCAGGTTGAGAACTATTTTTTGCACGTGTACCATGAGTTACCAATGGAAACAGAATCAACTTTGAACATGGGAACAAAAATTATAGGCAAAAACTGCAGAAAACTTGCAAACCCACTTGCAAGAATATCTTTTTTCCCTAAGTCTATAACACCAGTGGCCTAATACTTGAAGACACTGATCAACAAAGTAGGACCATCACGACATTAGATACCCTATCATATATTCCTCAAGTGAGGATGGCTTCCTCTAAAACACACACACCCACAACAATCGAATACAAGTTCAAGCATAAAATAATGCAAATAACGAATAGGGGCAAGAATTTAAGTAACTCACAGCATAGATAACGGCAAATATTTCTGACTGTGTCAAACTCCAGTCTGTCGACTCATTAGTCATGAAGAATGCTGTTATCACCATCAGCAAAGCTCCAAAGAAGTATGAATATGCTGTCACAGATAGGTTGGCAGGATACCTTTTTAAAACAGGAGCCTGAAAGTTATTCATGGAAACTAGATCAACTGAACCAAAAATTTCACATATAAGAAACCTTGAGATCACAAAATAATGGTTCATAAAATTTGAGAAGTGAGGGCGACCAATTTGAACCATGACTGGAATCACCTAATATACTAGAGAAGAGGAAGCAAACTAATCCAAAAAGTTCTGTGGCTTAGCTGGATGCTCTATTGTAATCTACAGAGAGAGGGAAAAAAAATAAGAAGCCAAATCGATTGCATGTTAGCAGTGTTTTTAGACAAGTTAACAAAGATTTTGTTTTAAAGTATAATTTAATCCAAGAAAAAATTACTTGATCGGGAGAATTGGGGAGGAAATGGAATTCTCCATAGTAGTGATATTGCAGGATAAGAAATCTGATAGCCCCACCCCCCCCCCCCCCAAAAAGTTGGAAGAGCTAAGCTTTGATGATTTCAGTCTTTCTTTTAACCAAAGATGATACAATACTGCAAATTAAGCGCAACCCCAAAGAATTTTACATTTATTTTAATTTCATTAAAAAAAAAAGAAGCAAACACAATTGCTCAACAGTTTATGGACAGCTGCATTGCCAATCAAAACTCCAAAAAACTCAATCCATATATTCTGCACAAAGGGGTTGTGTTGATAAACAAGAGACTACGTATTTCATAATTCTGAAAACACTTAACCGAAAAATTAGAAACCAAGTCTTGACTCTTGATAGGCCTCAAAACTGGCAGCAGATACTTAGTATTAAACTATCAATTCTGTATTTCTA
Source organism: Gleditsia sinensis (assembly GCA_037074535.1). Lineage (NCBI taxonomy): Eukaryota > Viridiplantae > Streptophyta > Magnoliopsida > Fabales > Fabaceae > Gleditsia > Gleditsia sinensis. The sequence goes on along the minus strand of CM073467.1, from coordinate 61,306,125 downwards.
TTCAAACCATAGGCCAAGTAGCAGCCTTAGTCTTAAAGAGAACCTCATCCTTCCAACATGAATTGGCTGTAGGAAAGTGAACCCTTTATTGGGAACAAATTAGGAAATGAAAGAAGTGTTTACACTAGAAGGAACTATAACTGTCCAAAGTCCAAAATCTTTTATCTTTAACAGCAGAGGTAAAAAGAAATTGGAATATCAAAAAGTTAGGGAGTATCTTAAATTTCCTATCATTGGATTTCTGAAAAAGGAAAATCCGAATAAGTAAGATTTATAAAACCACTACATTTTTTCTTAATGCTATAATCAACTATCATTTAAAGGATATATAAAAAAGATATATACCAGAAAGGCTAGAAAAGCAGCCATGCACATGCAGTTTCCTATCAAGCACAGAACTCCAAGGTGAAAATTGTCTAACCCCAGATCCAGAAAACCCCCAATCAACCATCCAGATGGCTCAGGTTGTCCGTTGGTGCTTATTGCACTTTGTGCTGTGATGTCCATTTCTGAGTATCCTATCAGTCCTGGACCACGATACAATACCATGAATATGGCACCAGAAACACAGACAAAAGTTCCTCCAACCTTTGCCAGACCTTCATATCTGAACAAGTTCACTCTTTCTGTACTGCACGAATAATTTAATTAATATACTCATGACTGTAAGCCCTAGTGCATCTGAACACGTTTATTACTGTACATTTCATACTAAAATTTAGAGTGTGCATGTTTGTGTATTTGTGATCTACAAAAAGAAAGCTTTATAAAAGTTAAATATATGTAATGTAACCTACACTATTCAAGTAGAAATTGACAAGAGTGTAACTGACCCCATCATCGCAGCCAAGAGAAATGTAAAGACTGGAATGGCTGGCTGTGTGGCAGCAGCATAAGTTGGATTAGTATAGTTTAAACCAAGAAGAAACAGAAGCTGGTTGCCAAATATCCTGATTATGAATCAAGAAGTAAAAAATACCATATAAATTAATAACAGTGTCTCATTCATATATTAACGTAATTAGCAAAGATGTGACTATATCAAGAACCTTACCCAGTTAGACCAAGAAATAAGAACGACACCAGGAGGTGCCAAGTCAAGGGTGGTCGCATCTGTCTATAGACAACATAGTATAATTAGGACAAATTATACATTAGAAAACGAATTGTGACTTATTTGGAAGGTAAAATAAGTAGTCATCTAAAATTTCACTTCTAATGTCTGAATGTGTAGCACGGTCAAATATGCAAAGTTGGTACGACCATTGCTGCCAATAAACAAATTAGCAGCCATCTTCATATATCATAATACTATACGGAAACACTAGAACTCCAAAGATAATAGGAACTATCAATGACAATCAAGCATAAGTAAATCATTTCTAGAAGGACTGATGCTAATTAGTTACCTCAACCTAAGCCCGAAAAATATAAGCCATTGCCACTGATATAAATAGAACATTGAGCGTGCTCTAAATTAGCACGAAGAAAGCTATAGATATCAATAAATCGAAACTCACACTTTTTAGGAAATTAGGAATACCCTACAATCCAGACTTCAGTGGTCAGAAGAAAATTGTAGGTCCCAGAAACGTCGTATCAATAACACATATATTTAATATACGTTGTGTTAAAGGTATCGATAAGAAGAAAATCATAGCGTGGCACTAAACATAGGCTAACCCATACCCCCCCCCCCCCCCAGGAGTAGTATGCACATATAAGCAGTCGGATTATAACCATCAATCATGAACGCAAGAAGACAGCCCCCCTCCAAATTATGAATAAAGAAATGTGAATAGGTATTTGAGCATTCAATTCAACCATTTACTGTCTTTAAGGAACCAAATGAAAAACGAATAAATAAACAAATAAATAAAAATTATCGAAGAAAAAACATAAGTTGTAAAAGTTGAAAAACATAAGTTGCCAACGAGGATTCCCTCTAAATTATCTTCCGTATCTTTCAGTTGTATCAAATCGCGAAAATTTCAACGGTATTAGACATATCTATTGAAACTTAACACAAATTTAACACTTCAACGAACAAAAGAAAGAAAAACATACTTTTCACGGATACAAGCGAGGGGAACAAGAATAGAAAGAGCAAGAATATCGCGGAAGACGCAGAAGACTAACTGATTGACCCCAACGTTGAGGGCCAATTTGGTTATGACATGGTAGCCTCCATTGAATAGCTGCCCCATCGCCAGAGCCAAATGGGCTTTCCATATGTCTCCCCCCACTGCTGCCGATGACCCGGATGCTGCTGCCGCCATTAGCGCACCGTCTGTCTTACTCACACAAACACACAAGAGAGAGAGAGAAATAAAGATATTGGGTGGTTTTTATTTTATATTTTATTTTATTTTGAGAAAGTATTATCATTATTATTAGTAACGAGAAGCGGGGAAAAGAGGGTGGGAAACATCATCCGAAGTGTACCCTCGCCAAAACAAAAGCTGAGGACCAAAACGACAAGGCTAGTGAATGGCAGGAAAAAGCTTTCCCTCAGACTAAGAAACAGAGCTATTGACTGGGTCGGGAGCACATGATGCACAGCATTAGAGGATGGTTAAACAAGCCTTGGGATGTGCACTGATCGCAAAAGGGAAGGCAATATCTGTGCGGACTAGCTTGCAGGTCAGAGACTGCAGATGAAGCTGGGGTTTCACCTTACCTTGGAACAGTGGTGCTGCGAGACCTCGCTTCCCACCTTTGGTTGCCTGTTGACGCTTCTTGTTTTCTGTTTTTCGGGCTTCTAGCCCCGTTGTTTGAATAAGGAGGAAAAACAAAAGCAGAGCTATTGAACAAGATATGGGTGGTTGGCTCGTTAAAACAGTGAGCTAAAAATGAAGTGTGCTTCTTTAACTTTAAATCACCACCAAACGCTTAACAAATATGATGATGCTTGGTTTCGAAGGCACGTTATCTTCGTCGCAAACCTCCAGTCTATTCTTATATTATGTTTATTATAAAATTATTATTATTATTATTTTACAGTGTCTTTTTATTCCAGAAAATATAGACATTGAGTTTTTTTCCAGAGTACTTTTATAATTTTTTTACTTTCTTTTTTTAGAGTAAATGTTTTAAAGTTCAAATTCATATCCTTACCCTTCGAGCAGTTTATTTATTACTCTATTTAATTCTTGTTGCTCTGCATTTTAGAAGCTATATATATTTTCATGGGGGAAACGAGTTTGAATTGTGTTATATATTTTCAATATTATCCTTTGTTATAATGAATGTGAAAATAATAAAAGAGTAAATAAATAAAACAACTCAAATTTTTTTTAATATGCCTATTTTTTATTTTTGGATTTAATAAATTAGTCTATCTTTTTTTTATTTGCCAACTAATAAAGTAGACTATCTAGTATCTAATATGTTCTAATTGGCATAATAAATATACAAGTCAAATTGATTAATACAACAACATATTAATAAGAAAAAAAAATATGATACACAGGTACCTTTAAGCAAACTGACAAACTTATATCATACGAACAAAGAAAGACTCAACAAGAAACACAAAATAAAAACCAAAGAATGCTGCTGTAATGACATCATCAGGGCCAAAGCAGGTTCCTTTTATCTTTGAAAACACCAAAACAACCAATAAACGCTCTTAAGCAATGAGCACCATGTCAAAACTCAATATCCAACAACGCTAGACGAGAACAGTAGTAGAAGGTAAGGAAGCTAATTCATCAGTGGTTGTTCAATTTGATGGGGGTGGAGATAGAAAAGGAGCTGTTGGGATGGTTGGCAGAGGAGGTAGTGTCACTTTGGGTGCTGTTGGCAAATTGCTTGGCAATGGGGGCATTGTATTTGGCAGAGGCATGGTGGGCAATGGTGGCAATGTGGCTGCTTTAGGCAATTGAGATGGGATTTGAGGGCTTGGTAGTGGTGCCAAGATGGGTTTCGGCAGAGTTGGTAATGGTGGAACAGTCGGTTTGGGGAAATTTGGCTGAGATGGAAATGGAGGCAATGTGGGCTTTGGCAGAGGTGGAATTGTTGGAAGACCCAAAACTGGAGGTGGAGTTGCTGTTGTCTGCAAGATGTGACGAGCTGCTAGGCTCATTCTGGTGCTTGACAATAAGATAGCCATTACCATTAGCACAGAAGCTAGCAAACAATGCTGTGAAGATGTATCCATTTCAGCAAGATCCGGGATGATATTAAGCTTTTTTTAACTCGTTGAGGAACTTTTTAGCTCTCGGGTTGAGTTGGAAGAGAGCAACATCTTAATGGGTATATATAGTTGAGTCGTGAGACTGCTTCTCAGTTGTTTGATAAAATGTAGCTGAGGAAGTTCGCGGAAGCACCAGTTAGTTCACCTTCTAATCAAGTAGACTTGGGAGGCCATCAACTTCAACTACATAGTTCCACCCAAGCAATCTGCCCTTGAACTTGAATCAATGATGAGGTGAGAGATGATTAATCCCCGACCATTTATTATTAAGTTAATAACATCTTTCCCCCAAAAAATAATCAGTTATTTTTAAATAAAAGTTTATTAAAATAATATTAAGCAAATTAAAATTATTAATTATTTAATTCTTTTTTATTTTTTTTAAGTGAGATGAATGAAATAGTCAAAAATTTTAAATGTTATTTGTAATAAAAAAATATTATTTAAAATAAAAAAAATTTATTGTATAATTATAAGACTTATGATATTAAATGTTAAATAGTTAAAAATTAATATAAAAATAAATTTAATATTATAAATATAATAATGTTGTATCAAATATGTAAATATATTAAATAAAATTAATTAAAAATAATTGCGTTAAAAATAAAATTGAGATAATATTTATTGTAAAAAAATTAATAAAATTTTATTTAAGGTGATTTAATAACAGAAGATCTACAGAAATTTCGATAAAAAAGAGTAGATCAGGAAGCCCACATATTCAAAAGAGCTTCTTGTTGTTAATGCTTCCGTGTTTCTTCTGATGCGGTCATTTATTATACATTAATTAACTACTTTACCATGTTTTCCTTATGTCCCCTAGTAGTACGTACATTAATTTTAAAGTCTATCTTATCTTGTCTTTAAGATTTAAAATACTATAAATATTCATTCCGTGAAGAAATAACATGGGACAGAAACTTGCATTTTCAAATTCAGATACAATTTTCAATTAAGAAACAACATCTGATATTGACAACTTGTTCACAATTAACATTTCACAGAGACACAATCAATACAGATTTACCTATCTAACAGTATGACAAATTATGAGAGGACTTTACAAGGCATTCTCCATGATCCATTTGCTTAATCTGAAGGCTTTGGTAATACAGATACACCTCTTGAGTATGAATTCTTGTTGAGTAGAGCATCCGTATGAATAAGTGGTTCAGAGACCCAAGAGACATGAGGAATAACTCCAACTACTGCCTCCGCTTGTCTTTCTCTATAAGATGCCCAAGTAACCGCATATAGCCCCCCAATAATTAATGATCCCCCTATCACACTGTTTTCATACATTAAATATAAGATTAACAAGATCCCAAATAACACACACACACACATTCTCCGGATGCTATAGAAATAAAGGAGGGAACTTCAGGAAGTTCAGCTAGACAAGGCTTACTATTAAGTCTAAACTAATAAGAGTTTGTCCAGAAGTAAGACAGAGGACTGAGCCAATAGCCACTTATGCAATTTAAACCAAGGGTTGCAAGGTAGACTGAGTTTATAAAAAATAAGTTTAACAAGCCAATTATGATAAAATATGTAGATATATTATGTGCACTTTTTAATGGAACTAATCTATAACATACTTATATATCTCATGTCTCTTCATGATTGACTCAATATACTTGTTGTAGACTGAATATTTTCGAAACTAAATGCGTCAAGTTGTGCTGGAACTAATAGGAGCTATACCTTCCCAAATAAATTGGACTTCCAAGGAAAATTTGTGACAGGAGAGTAGAAGCCGCAGGTTGAAGAGGATAATAAAGGGCAACCATAGCTGGCCCTAAGATCTTATTGGACCATGTCAAGAGTCCATAATTAAGGGCAGATGCAACTGTTCCCTGGATTAAAATTGGTAAGAATCTACGTGTTTAAACAGATCCCAAAAAATGCAACTGCAAGATTGATATAAAGTCAGCTGAATTGCTGTTTCCTTTCTTGCCCAAGTAAACAGTAAACACATCCTGAATACTTCATCCCAGTATTAAGTGCCTTACAGAAATAACACCTTCACTTTTTAACACTCTAGTTTAGTAAAAATAATAGTAATAAAACCACCGGACATTGCCATAGTTTAATGAAAATCATTAGTAAAACATGAATATAGACACCAAATGCAACACAAACATTTAGTTCCATCTAATCCTAATAGCCATTCTTAATGTCCTTTTATGTATTCCCTATTGTGGTAGTAAAACAAATTCAAAAAGAACTCATGAACAGAAAATTCCAAAATTAGATCACACCTACGAAGTAATAGCATAAAGTAATTTTATAACTGAATGATGCAGTGGTATTTGTTATATGTTACATGAAGTACCTAAATATATCATATAAACAAATATTTGAACTGCTTGAATAGTGAAAGTGAACAATTGTTTTTAAAAAATAGTGTTTAAATTTCTTTTCAATCATTTAATGCAACAAGATTTTAGATGAGCTTGAGAACTATTTTTTGCAAGTGTACTATCAGTTACCAGCGGAAACAGGATCAATTTTGCAATTGGAAACAAAGATTATAAGAAAAAACCTAGGAAAATATGTAAAACCAAATGCAAGAACAACTTCTTTTTCTTCTTTTTCGCCTTAGCCTATAATACCAAGGGCCCGAAACTTGAAGCACCACGATGAACAAAGTACCACCACAACATTGACTACCATATCTACTCCTCAAGTTAGGATGGCTTCCTCTATAAAAATTATATATAAATAAAAAACACATAATGATTGGCATATGATGTTTTCAAGCATAAGCCAATTCAAACAATGAATAGGGGTAAAAATTTAAGTGACTCACAGCATAAATGACGGCAAATATTTCAGACTGCGTCAAACTCCAGTCTATTGAATCATTACTCATGAAGAATGTGGTTATCACCATCAGCAAAGTTCCAAAGAAGTATGAATATGCTGTTACAGATAGGTTGGCAGGATACTTTATTAATACAGGAGCCTGAAAGTTATTCACAGCAACTAGATTAATTATACCAAAAATTCACACATAAGAAAACTAATGATGCACAAAATAATGGTTCATAAAAGTTGAGGAGTGAGTGAAACTAATTTGAACCGTTAAGAACTTTGGAATCACCTAATATACAAGGGAAGGGGAAGAACATTTATCCAAAGGTATTTTACGTCACTAAAAAAGTAAGCAAACACAATTCCTCAATAGTTTATAGCCAGATTCTTTACTAACTGATAGGCACCTAAGCAACTTGAAAAATTTATCCTTAAAAACTAACTATTAAGGGAGAAGAATCAAACCACTTAAATATTACATCTAACATCGTCCCATACTACTTGACTTAAACATTACATACTACTCAAGTCCCTATCATAGCATCACTCCTGAGAGCCTATGTCTCCGCAGCTACACTCTATGACGCTTCACTCAGCCTTTCTAGTTAGTCCCTCTACAAGTAGTTCTTTCCGTGACATCGACAACCAATTCAGATACCCATAATAGACACCCAAACAACTTGAAAATCCACCTTTAAAAATTAGCCGTTAAAAGAAAAGAATCAAATCACTTAAATACCCCGTCAAGCATCCCATGCTATCTGATGTGAGGATTAAGCATCTCATACTATTCAACTCCTATCAATAACCTTAACTCCAAATAACCCATTCCATATATTCTGCACAAAGGGATTGTGCTGAGAAACAAGCAAGCATATATCAAAATTCTTAAAGCACTTGAGCAAAAAATTAGAAACCAAGTCTTGATAGGCCTCTAAGCTGGCAGCAGATACTTAGTGTCAAACTATCAATTCTATATTTTGATCTGAAACATAGGCAAAGTAGAAACCTAAGACTTAAAAAGAACCTCATCATTCCAAGGTGAATTGGCTATAGGGAACGAAACCCTGTTTCCAAAACGAATTAGGAAACGAAAGAAGTGTTTCCATTAGAAGAAGGAACTATAACTGTCCAAAGTGCAAAATTCCCTATCATTGGATTGCTGCAAATCGCAAAATTTCTGAGAACTATTAGAGTATCCCAAGTGTGATACAGAGAAATTGAGGCTTAAAGGTAATTGAGACAAGTTGCACTAACAACTACTTTTTTCCCTAATGCTATAATCAATCATTATAAAAGAATATATAAACAAAGATATGTACCTGAATGGCCAGAAAAGCAGCCATGCAAATGCAGTTCCCTATCAAGCATAGACATCCAAGGTGAAAAGTGTCTAACTCAAGATCCAGCAAACCACCAATTAACCATCCAGATGGCTCGGGTTGACTCTTGGCACTTATTTCACTTGGTGTTATAATGTTCATTTCTGTGTATCCTATTAGTACTGGACCGCGATACAAAACCATCAATAAAGCACCAGAAACACAGACAAAAGTTCCTCCGACCTTAGCTAGACCTTCATATCTGAGCAAGTTCACTCTTTCTGTACTGCATGAATAATGTACGCATTTCTTTACGTCCTGGTGTATCTGAATAAGTTCATTAATTTATATTTCTGTACTATAATCATGAGTGTGCATGTTTGTGTATTTGTGTTCTACAAAAATATAGCTTAATAGAAGTTAAAAAATGTAAACTACACTTTCAAATAGAAATTGATAAGAAAGCAACTGACCCCATCATCACAGTCAAGAGAAATGTAAAGACTGGAATAGCCGGCTGGGTGGCAGCAGCATAAGTTGGACTAGTATAGCTTAAACCAAGAAGAAACAAAATCTGATTGCCAAATATCCTGATCGTGAATCAAGAAGCAAAAATTTCATATAAATTAATAACACACTGTCTCATTAATATATTATGTAATTACCAAAGATTTGACCATATCAAGAGCCTTACCCAGTTAATCCAAGAAAGAAGAAAGACGTCAGGAGGCGCCAAGTCAAGGGCAGTCGCGGCAGTCTACAGACAACATAGTATAGTATGGTTAAAACACTTCTACCTTAGAAAACGAATAGTGCTTTGTTAAGAGGTCAAAATAAGCAGTAATCTAAAATTTCACTTCTAAAGTCTCAATGTGCAGTGTAGCACAGTCAAATGTGCAAACCTGGTATGACCAGTGATGGCTGCTGCCAATAAACCAATTAGCAGCCATCCTCACATATGAAAACCCTGGCACTCCAAAAAGGAGAAGAAGAACAACTATCTATGAAATCAAGCATTAGCAAATCATTTCTAAGACCTGACTTGAGATAATAAATAATTACCTCAAACTAGTCACGAAAAATATTAACCATTGCGATTTATCTTAATGACAAAATATTGAGTATGCTCTAGATTAGCAGGAAGAAAGCTCCACTACTCCAGATATCAATAAATCTAAATACACATTTTTTAGGCAATTAGGCATACTCTATAACACAGACTTCAACGGTCAGAAAATTGTAAGTCATAGAAATGGCTTATCTTTCAGTATAACCCATGCCAATCATATACATTGTTAAAGGTATCAATAAGAAGAAAACCATAGCGCCATACAGAATGAGAGGATATTACTATTATTATTATTATTATTATTGTTATTATGTAATTATCACAATAAAAGTACCTAAAGGTATTTTATCCTATAGCAGTATCTTGTGAAGGTTAAATTATTTTATCAAGTTGAATTGGCTATTCCCAAAGATCTAGGAAATTTGGAATTGTTGTTACTTCCATCACCATTTCAAAACTCCAAAATGAGTTTTTCCAACGAAGAGTAGATTCGCTCAAAATGAAAAGATATTATCATAGACTAGGCCATTTTCCCTAAGAGTAACATGCACATATATGCAGTCAGAGTATTACAATCAACCATTAACTCAACAAACCAGCCCTCTTCAAATTGTGAAGTAGCAAATGTGAAAAAGTGTTTGAGAGCACGCAATTCAACCGCTTAATATCTTTCAGGAACCAAATGAAGAAATAGAATAGTTAAAGAAAAAGAGAACCCAAAATCCCCTTTTTTCCAAGGAGAACCGAAGAAAAAAGTTGAAGTTGAAGACGACATGCCAATAGGATTCCGTCGATCGTCTTCCTTATCTTTCTTTCGGTTGCATTTAACCAAGAAAATTTCAACAGTCTTAGACATAGCTATTGAAACTTTGCACAATCCTGAAAGAACAAAAAACAAAAACATACTTTTGACGGACAAAAGCAATGGGAGAAAGAATAGCAAGAGCTAGAAGATCGCGGAAGACGCAGAAGACTAATTGGTTGACCCCAACATTGAGGGCTAATTTGGTGACGACGTGGTAGCCTCCATAGAGTAGCTGCACCAGCGCCAAAGCCAAATGGGCCTTCCATATATCTCCTCCCGATGCTGCGGCTGAATCGGATGCTTCTGGCATTAGCGCGCTTTCTCTGGCTCGCTCTCTCGTACTCTCATAAACACACTAGGAGAGACAAAATTATTATTGGGTCGTTAGTTTGTCAAAACTCGAGTGAACGAAGAATGAAGAGTTGAAAACATTCTTTTATTATTAATATATACTACTGTTCACAGTTGAAACGGGAATGATTAACTAAAGCTTAGCTGAAGAAGAAGAAGAAGGAAGGGAAAAAAAATTAGGAAGAAAATATTATATTACTCTCTTTTTTTCTTTACTTTTTCTCTCTTTCTATCATCACAACTGTCACTTTATATATATATATATATATAATTGCAGAATTTCCACGTGGAAAAATTACGATGTTGTAATACTAAAAATTAGTCACATTAAGTGATGAATTTTGTAAACAAAAAATAAAAAAAAGTTTTTTACTTCAAGTTATATAATTTTTTTGATTAAAAAAAGTCAGTTTTCTTTGTTCTTCGCTCACGTCCCGTCATGACGGGTCAGGGCCTCTTTCAATTTCTATCCAACAAACGCATAACAAATTTGATAATGGTTGCTTTGGAACGCACGTAAAACTTTGCCTCTGACTCGGCTGATTTTGAATTTTAGCAAAGCTCCAATCTTTTCTTATGTAAAGATGCGGTGGCTTTTGTTCCAATTTTAGTTTTTTTTAATTAAGGTGCCCTCCATTTTAGAAGCTGCATCCTCTATATTTAATGTATTTATTTTATTAAAAGGAAAGTATTAAACTTATAGCTTACTTTCCAATCAAATCAAACTTTCACTCAGATGAAAATGTTTAAAATGACATGAGATACACTAATGATTCAATTAGCTCAATGTTATCCAAGTGGTTTTTGAAATTAACAGTCTCAAATTTGAATTTTAATCGAAATTAAATATAAAACAATGACATGAAATATTGAAATACTCAATTATTATTTTTCCAATTAACACTTTTTCAGTGTCTCCATTAATATGGTTGGTTCTGAAATGCAATATCTTGAGAAGTATTACTTGAATAAATTTTCTTTTAAAAAAATACTTCAATATGCCTAATTAATTAAGTTTAATAGGTTTGTCTATCCTATTATGTTCTGATTGGCTTAATAAATGTGTAAGTGGATATATATATATATATATATAAATCACACGTCGTATAAATAAGAAGAAATATAATATAATACACAAATACCTTTAAGTAAATTGACACACTCATATATGATCAATGAATGACCCTACAAGAGAACACGACAAAAAATGACAAAAACCAATGATGCTGCTGCAAGAATCAATATAACTAAAGACGTAGCATTAGGGTCAAAACCGGCTCCTTTTATCTTTGAAGACACCAACACGACCAATATGCCAAAATATCCAAGCTAATTCATCAGTGGTTGCCGATCAATTATTTGATGGGGGCGGAGAGAGAAAAGGAGCAGTTGGGATGGTTGGCAGAGGAGGTAGCGTCACTTTGGGTGCTGTTGGCAGAGTGCTAGTCAATGGAGGCACTGTAATTGGCAGAGTTGGTTTAGCAGGCAAAGGGATGGTGGGTAATGGTGGCAATGTGGCTGCTTTAGGCAACTGAGATGGGGTTTGAGTGCTTGGTAGCGGTGCCAAGATGGGTTTTGGTAGAGTTGGTAATGGTGGAAGAGTGGGTAATTTGGGGAAACCTGGCTGAGATGGAAATGGAGGCAATGTGAGCTTTGGCAGAGGTGGGATTGTTGGACGAGCCAAAGCTGGGGGTGGAGCTGCTATTGTTGTCTGCAATAGGTGACGAGCTGCTAGGCTCATTGTGGTGCTTGACAATAATATAGCCATTGCCATAAGCGCAGAAGCTAGGAAACACTGCTGTGAAGAAGTAGCCATTACAGCAAGATCAGGGATGAGATTGAACTTCCTTTTTCCTTTCGTTTTGAGTTGGAAGAGAGTAAATCTTGAGGGGTATGTATAGTTGAATGAAGTTGAAACTGTTTCTGAAGTGTTTGATAAAATATAGAGGAGGAAGTTTGCAGAAGCACCAGTTAGTTCACCTAAGTAGAGTTGGGAGGCCATCAACTTCAACTACATAGTTCTACCCAAGCAATCTGCCCTTGAATTTGAATCGCTGACAAGGTGAGAGATGATTACTCACCAACCATTTATTATTAAGTAAACTCTGTCTCATCTCTATGGAACTTGAGAATACTAGCTTGCTGATTTCTTCTGATCATGTTTATACTACTAGGCTTCAGTATTAACGAGTGAATATCTTCAAACTAGCTGTGATGAGCCTGTTTACTGGCATAACCAAACAAAAAGAGGGAGTTTGGTTTTACGTAAAGAAAATGTGAAGGCAGCGGTGGTAGGTTTTGAGTGTTGACAGGCCCAACTATGACTGGGCCTGTTTCACGAGCTTATTTCTTATTGGTCAAATACGACAGCCAATTTCGGGTATGAAGTCAAAACATTTTCATACGATGAAGTAAAAGTGAAGTGAAAAAAAAAATGAAGACAATATGGAATCATATCGGAAAAAAGATAAATTTTTGTGGTCACAGAATAATAATATAAATAATGATTAATGGTGCTTCCCTACCCAGAGTGCTCAAAAAATGGTATCATACCCTTTAGTTTACTTTTTTTATTTGACAATTTACGTGCAAAAATAAATTATAATATCTTTCTCAAACTTGGTACCATTCGAACATTGTTTAAGTTATCACTTCTTCTTTTCTTTTTCTTTTTTTTAAAGAAGTTACCTTTAGTAAAAAAAAAAAGATACATAGAATATTCAATTAATTAATAAGATTGTCAATTCAATATAATAATTTACGATAGAAATCCATATATACTGAGAGACAAAAGGCTGCAAAAATTATAAATTATTTAAGAATAAGAATACGAATGATACATTTAAATTAAGTCATATCGACCCGGACAAAATTAATTTGAAAGCATGTTATGAGATGATAGATATTCTAATAAATTAATTAATTAGAATTTATTAGATTCAAAAATAAAATATATGATCCGCCAAATAATGATTATTAAATATTAGTTTGTGTTGAGACTAAATTGGAATCAACTCTTCTTATTTTTATTTTTTTGGAAGTGGAAACTTGAAGTTAATATTACAACCTTATATCAATGTGAAAGAAAAACAATCCCAAAAAAAAGGGTAAATTGGATTATATCCAAAAACTACATCATTTAAATAGTTTGATCACTTGAAACTATAATACACTAAAATATAAGTGAATAATCAAAATAATTAACATATATGATTAAAATAGTAAGCCCTAAAAGCTTAAAGATAAGTAAAATGAGTTAATTCAAAATGTTTGTAACCGACTTAAATTTATAATAGTGTAAAAAATTAAATTGATACTACGCAAATATAAAGAGACAATGAGAGAAGTTTGAACACCCTCATTTATTCTAATTTAAACACCTAAAGCTCCAGTCCCCTGGAAATCCCAAAAAAATTCACCTGCTTACCAAGAACAATACACACTGGTTTTACATTGCTCACCAAAAAATATATACAAACTAATTTATACTCACTCACTAGAAAAGAGAAATCACAATTTGACAAAATGAAAATATTGCACTTGATGCTATTGCTAATTAAATGCTTTCTTAACGGTGTTCAACCGTTGAGAAAATATTGAGTTAAATTTGTACAAAATTAAGATATAATAATATCTAGTTTAAGCTGATTCGAAATCAAGACATTTATAAAATTTTATTTTCTTTCATAATTCTTGAAACTAGCCATTACTTAGCTGTTGAGTCATTTTCTCCTTAATATAAATGCTTGTGCTTTAAGCCTCGTAAGCATTCCTCATAAGTAATTTTTTTTCTTTCTATAGGGTCTTTGCACATTTAAAGCCTTGAGAAGTTTCATCTTGTACCTTAAAACAACAAAGAAGTTGGAGATCATTAATATTGCACACAATATAGGAGTGCACAAAATTGAACCAAACCGGACAAAATCACCAAACCAATCCAAAACAAAAAAAAACATCGAAAATGTGCAGTTTAAATTATTTTTTATTAGTGAAAACTAATTAGTTTAGTTCAGTTATTGATTGAAAAAAAATTTTAATTGAACCAATCGATTATATATAATATATAATATATAATATATATTTAATATTATTTATTAAATGGTATGATAGCGAGACTGATGGCATTTTCCTCCTATATTTTTCTTTCCGTTTGTTCGGTTTGCTTCTTCCTTCTCTAAAAAGCACTCTTCCTTCACTTCTAGTTCATTTTTTTTCTCCGTTCTTACTCCTTTGTTCTTCATCCATTTCCCCTCTTCTTATCTTGGTTTTTGTGCTTGCTTCTACGTTGATTCATTCTCCCTCCAAAAAGATAAGAATTTTGTTAATTTGTTAATATTTTTAAGTATATTTAATATTTCAATTTTTTTGTAAATAATTTTAAAATTTGTATAGTTAAATGTTAAAAAAACTAATAAATTAAACTAAACTAGACTGATTAACAATGGGTTTCATTTGGTTTGGTTTTTTCATTTAAATCAAATCGACAAATCTAAAATTTTTACATTTTTTATAATTAGCTCGGTTAGATTTAATTAACTCCAAAATCGAATCAAATCAGTACACCCTTAACACAATATAAGTTAAATCTCTTGAATATTTTATTCATTAGAATTAACGGATTTAATATTAATTCTTTAACATCATATCTTAATTAGTTGATTATCGTGAAAATATTTTGTAAAATAAAGACTTGAAACCTTGGTTGGAGCTAATACAATGTGTTGAATAATTATGTTTTCAGTAATTAATTATGTTAATTTGTTATCATAATACAAAGAAAAAGGGAAAAAAATTGAAACTGCTGAAATTAGAAACCAAATTTATGAATAAGCGTGGCAGAGAGCACAAGTGGAACATTACGATCATGATCTTTGTAGTGACCCATCACTATCAACAAGAGGATCAGATATATAGGCAAATCGGGGGCTGTGTGAATGCAGTTCAATATATTGCTTACGTGAGAATGAGTGGGGGATTATGCTATCTCTCTCTCTCTCTCTCTCTCTCTCGATACGGCATCTGATTAATCTATATATGCGCGCATGCTATGAAGCATATCAGGTTGCATAATGGTAAGATGGTGCAGTGGATAAATATTTATAAAGATATTTCAAGCCGCACAATCATTCCAACTATCATGTGCCTCCCCACTATCAACAACAACCTAAGATCTACCTTCATTCCCAATAATTTTCCTTTTTCATCTCTATATTTTTCACACAAGCCTATATATATATATATATATATATATATATATATATAACCCATCAACATAATATCCCTAGATCTCTGAATAATATATATCACTTCAGCAATCTTATCTAAAACATGCATGTTGATTCGTTCTCTTTTATCCCAGTTGAGTTTGACGAGGGCGGAAAGCTAGCAAAGGAAAATCATAAGGGAAGAAAGGAAAGAAAAGAAAAAAAGGAAGAAACAAGCGTGTTTTCTGTAGGTTTTGCTGTCTGAAAATCTTAGCCTGGTACGCGGGATTTGCCCCTCGTTTTTCATTTTTCTCCACATCGATTCCCAATTTGATACCAATTTAATTGCATGCCCTTTCCCTTGGTGGATTCATCATTGGCAGAGGCATGATTTCATTTGGAATCTTCCTTCACATCATGCGTTAGCAAGCTAGCTACTTGTATTTACGCATGTTAAACATGCCAACGTACGTACACAATATATCACATTATTAAGAAGAGTACGTACTTAATATGGGAATCGTCAGTGATTACTCTACAAAAAAATTCGAGTTTATCTAAACCGTTTTAATTAGGAGAGAGTACAGTTTCAAACAAAAATGTTAAACCTAAATCTAAAAATCTTAAACAGAGACGTTGGCCAATAAAATCAGTGCCTACTAGTACTACTCCACCAATTCAAAGAGAGAAAATAATATCCAACTATACCTTTGTTATTTCTTTTCTGCAAAATTCACACCGTAAGTACATGGAATATCACTCATGAATCACTTCTGAGATATGTATCCATTTTTTTCAACTCTCACCGATTTTTCGTTCTTAAGGCACCATGCACTTTCAACTTTTAGCATCAAATCAGCCTCCATTAATAACAATACTGCGCTATATCAAGCAAAATAACTGTTATTAATGTTGCAAGCCAAGCTCAGAAATATCACACTTAGAAAGCCTGTAAAATAATTGATTTTTTAATTATATGTACTAAACATCCATCATAACAACCAAAGTGCATCTTTTTCAGTAAAACCTCATTAACTTTCTAGTTGCAACTTCTGCCTCTCTTTTTCTTTTTCTAAGCTCACATGATGTATATAAATGAACCAGAGTTGTGATTAAATGATCATGATTGTTTAATGATAATCCCCCATTAACTTTATTGACAATACACAGGAATATATATGCAGTTGAGAAGATAATATAATTAATTAATGTGAGTTACGAATAGAAAGTGCAGTACTGCGGGTGGTGCCTTCAATCAGTTGGCTGATCATCTCCATTATGAAAGAAAGTGGTATTCCTATATCATTGAGATCTCCACGTACTACACCCATTATATGGATGTAACCCCAATAAAACCATTTTTACTTTTAACTCCTTCCATGCGTCCTAACTTTACATCATATCAAACCTCATTTGTTGACTTAAATAGTCAATAAATTTTGATTTTAACATTTAAAAAATTTCTGTAGTATCAAAGTTTAAACTTTAAAAAAAATATTTGTGAAGAAGAATAATTTTAATATTTTAAGGAAAACTCTTATATGAACTAAAATAAAATCCAGCAGGGCCTTCACAGACAATTTTTTATGTATTTTAAGAATGTAGAAATGTTTTCTTTTTATCGAAACCTAGTGGCTAGCTAGTACTTAGAAAATTGTATGTAAGTTTTACGAAAAAAACAATTAAAAATTGATATTTGATTTATAAATAATTTTTTGTCTATTAATAATATTTAAATTATAATACGAAATAATGATAATTTTAAAAAGTACTATTTTTATTACATATTATCATCTAAATATCATAAATAAATAAAAAATTATCTATTATTAATAAACCAAAACATTTTAAAAAAACTAATGACCTTGGGTTGTTTTGCTTTGAATTCTGTGATAGGGATTTTATAGACTTATTATGATGAAACCAGCTAGCAGATTCTAAGAATTAACATGAAAAAAAAATGCTTGAAAGGAATCCAGTGGTGACTGGAGGGGTAAGAATTTTCTTGTGTTTTTTCCTTACTCTCTGGCTTTAATGGATACCATTTGAAGTATTTCCCACTATAGAGAATTATATTCCTTTGCTATTAAACAATTTTATCATTAGAAAAAGTTGGAAATTTAATCATATATGATTACAAAGATACTGGGATCACTATTTTTTTCTTCTTCTTCTTTTGGTTAATGAGTTCTAAAGTATCTCTAATAGTTAATGGAAGGAATATATACAGATAATCTCCATTAATAGAATAAAGAAAGAAGGAGCTGGCCGAAAGAGAACGTAAAAATAATAGGAAGGACAAAGAAGGATGATAGGCTTTGCCTAATGATTTGATATATAAGCATTTAGAAGCATTATTACGAAGATGAAAGTGGAAATCCATGATATTGTTTAATAGTTTGAATTTGAAGAGTATTAGAAAATTGTTATTGTAATCTGAATCTAAGACTTTTTCTGACGAGTTCCTAGTTCCTAGTTCCTACTCACCTTAACCACCAGAAATATAATAAAGAACCCAATATTGGATGCTCTGCTTCTTTCTCCTTTAAGGATCATGATAGGAAAATTTGAGTGGTACACGGTTCTATGTTGATATTTTTTTTTTTTTCATGTTTACATTGTTTAAGTAGTGAAGATAATATTAATTCTCATAAATTGAGATTTTAAGAATACTATAAATAAATTGGGGACGGGAGCGCTTGTTGTGTCACATCAATATAGATGTGGTATATCGCAAAAGGATATCGCAGTCTACTAATTAAATTGCAAATTAGTAAATATAAATAGGGTGATTCAAATAGATTGGAACATTAAAAAAGATAGATTGGTATCAAAAGATGAGAATGATATATGCAAAGTCAGCCACTTGTTCTGTTAAAGATTTGCATTATTAACTTTTTATTACCTGTCAGTTTGTCCCTTTATAATTTTTGATTAAATGAGTGATGCAAGATTATCACTTCTTTAGCCCCTCAAGAAGATCCTATGTCGTTCTTGCCTTTCTTTTATTTTTTAAAATATTGTTCTTTATGATTTACAGGTTGAAAGGCGTCAACTGAGAATTAAGGTTGCTAAATGCAGCAATTTCAAGGACAATCGTCCAATTGTTAATGCCAAAAGAAAAAAGACATACATCCGAGGAGATCATCCATTTATTTTAATTTTTTATTATCCTTTTTTTATTTTTTAAAGTTAAAGAAATTAATACGTAATCTATGAATTTTGTATTTTTTTCATTATAAAAATTGAATTAATGATTCTTTACTCCAATTAATTCTCATCTAACCTATCATTTAAAGTTTAAACTAGTCTCGTGTAGTGAAGCTTTACATTTTATGAAAGAAATATGAATAAATAACTATTGGTAAAAAAAACTAATAATTTATTATTAAATTAATTTTATTTTATAGACATTTTAAAATATTATTTTCATAAGGGTTATGTAAAATTATAACGTAAACAAAACACGTTATGAACTAATGGTATATTTATAATAACAATAATAAAATATTATTCTTTCTCTTTATTCTCACACTCTCTCTCACTTTTTATTACTTATCTTTTATTTTTTTCAATTTTTTCATATGATTTTCAAAAAAATAACATTTAAACTAAATAAAAATTTTAAAAAATTAATATTTAATATTTTTAAACAAACAAAAAATTTAAAAAAAAAATTAAATTTTTTTTTAAAATATACAAATTTTTTTTAAAAAATTTAAGTATAACCAAATATAAAAATAAAATATTTAAAAAATATATTATTTTAAGATTTATAATAATTTTAAAAATTAATTAAACATATTTTATATTTTTTAAAATTATTATATCTATCAATTATATTTTTAAAAAATATAATTTTAAAATACACATTTTAAAACTAATTAAATTTTTTTTGTAAAACTTGAGTCTTGAAAGCACATGAATAATGAATGGAGTGGAGGGCCCATGAAGTGGACCCCACGCGTCACCAAATGATTTGTGCAACGGGATGCGCGGGAGATTGTCGAGACCTAATCAGTGTGGGGACTGGGGACGCAAAAATTAAGAAAACGACACCAAAGCTTTGCTCCACTAGAAAATGGGAGTGCGAGATACGTGTCAGCTTCCCAACTCAATTTGCTAACTAGCTAAACGACACCTTCCCACCATCGCCCGTCCCCCTAAATTGCATTTATCCGTCGTTTCGTTTTCACGCTTGGATGACCATAAGATACTAATTATTGCGGCTTAGTAAATCTTATTTTTTTTTTTATTTTAAAAAAAAAGCATTCAATATTATTGCTGAAAGCTTCCTCTGTCCAATATGAGAAATGATAAAACACCACTACAAAATGTGGAAAATTATTTAGGGCAGATAAGAGAGTAACAAAACCTCTCTGTTAAAAGCCAGTTTGAATTTTCCATTGAAAAGCATTCAAAAATGATGGTGATAGCAGAGCATTTCACCACTTTTGAAACAGTGGAGACCCTTCTGGAAGTAGAAAAATAATATCTAATAACTATGTACTGAATTCGCTCGGTGATTATTTTATTTAAAACTTGTTAAATGAATTATTTAATTAATTCGGCATTTTTTAAAAAAAAAAATACTAATAAAATTAATTATTTTAACTTGTGTCAGTGTAAGATAAATATTGAAGTAATATATTTGGTTTTATTTGAATAATTTTATTAAATATGTATAGTACGTTTTGGCCCCTACAAGATGAACAAAATATCTATGTCCTCCTGTCATAGCTTGTTATTATAGTTTGTATGATAGAATCACGTCAACTGAAAAATGAATGAAGCAAATGGATCCACTCTAAACTGCCCCCACCCACTCTCCTTTTGAGTTTGTTTTTCAAATTTCACTCCAGTGTATGATGGATTTTGAGTTCAATACAAGATTGAGGCTAACACAATGCATATATTAATAATTCTTGTTAAACAAATACATCATTCTTTTACTCTTTCAACCCCATTATTTATTGAGAAAATTCATCATAATTTTCTTCACCAAAATTACTTTTTATTATTATATTAATTTAAATTTAAATTTTACTAATTATTATATCAAATTAAATAATTTATCTAATTCTCTATTATTTTTAAATCAATTTGACCGTTAAAATATGTAATAGAGTGTCACAATATTAACTTTTTTTTTTATTTTACAAGTGTTTCACTGAAAATAAAAATTCAAATAATAAAAAATTAATATGGCAAGAAATTAGAGTAAGAGATATATACAAAAGTTAATATATCTATATTATATAAATTATATAAAACACATAAAATTTAAAATTATCATATTTATTACATTTAAATATCTTAAAAATAAATTTACAAGTGCTTGAAAAAATTAAAATTTCCATGTAAGAAATAAAATAATAATAATTTTTTTTCTTTTTTTCTTCTACAAAAATGAAAGGATAAGAGAATAAAAAAAGAGGACTGTAATTAACATATTGAACTTAACAATTCTGAAGAAAGCTCTAAACATCATATCTATTCAAGAGATTCATATGATGTGTGTATTAAACCTTTAAATATTCCAATCAATCTCCAAACTTGGGTGAATATTACTGTCCACAGTACTCACTTTACATGCTATAAATTATTAGTGACCTTTGAGTATAGTAAGAATAATCACATTGCCCCTTTAACATAAGAAGGGACATTCATGGTGAAGAATAATGTAATTCCACTCATGGTGAAGAATAATGTAATTCCAAAATTAGAAAGTTCTCCCACAACATTATTGCCCTGCCTATCATACAACCTTCTTTTACTTTCACATGCTGTATAACCATATATTGTGTATGTTTACAAGAGCAAACAGAAAAAGCTTTTGGCCTGGCCAAATATATAAATATGTTATGATAAAAATTTTAAATTTAATCATTTTTCTTCATAGAAATCTATAGAAAAATGTAGATCACCAATCTTCAAGGGGATTAAATGGCCTTGAATCTTAAATTGGTTACTTGTTCGTTCGAGTCTTGATACGAAAATGAGTCTAATATATTTTATACAAGTCCGAATTTGAATACTATAGTATAGTACTCTTGGTCATACCTTACCTATAGCCATCTCTAGTGATAATGACAAAGACACCGAATGAGCACAATCAAATTGCAAAGGGATTGAACCGGTCATTCTAATTACGAAACAAGATAAAAGAATATTTCATAGGATAAAAGACTGATGATGAATAAGAAATCCTAACCCTCCTCCCTATTCAGACAAAGGTGCTAATAAAGGACACTAATCTTATGAATCTTATCAGTAATAAAACAGCACTATAGCATCTGATGAAAAAGGAGGACATTCCACAGTATGTAGTTCTTGGAAATTGGGTTCCAAGAAGGTTCAGAGTGATGGTAAATGTGGTTGATGCTAGATAGATTAGGTTTAGGGTAGATATACCCTTAAAATATAACCAAGAGAATCCATGCCTAAGTAGCTATAAGATATAAACATGAAAGTGAGAGGGAATGAATGAGAATATGTGAAAAAGTAAGGGTCCTAGTGGAAGGAACAACCTTAATTATGCATCTGTATATAAATTAATACAAGTTGATGATAGAAAACTTATATGCGCACTTAGGCTTAAGTAGCCCATACTCCCAAGTCTTCCCCACAGGACCCATTATATATACGCTTTATCTCAGTGCTCTCTCAAAAGGAAATGAAAAAAAAAAATTATTTTATGGACAGAAATTGGAATCTGATTGATGGGTTCTAACTTTAATCATTCCTCTCTTAATCAGCTTAAACAGAGACTAATAGCTTAGAAAAGGAAAGAAGAATGGCAAACACATTGCTTAGCAACTTACTCCCCTTGCCTTTTAACTAAATATAATAACAGAGAATGACCATAAAAATAGTCATATCGAATTTTGGCGATACGAATGTTGAAAACAACAGTACTATAATCAATAGCTTGTTAGAGGGAATATAAGAATCATTTAGCTTTACAAGGAAAAGCACCATTAATTTCCACCTTTCCATTTACTACTAAAAAAGTTTAGACAAGTTTAATCACCGTCTCTTTGGTAAAACCCCACGTACCCTTTTCCTTTTTTTAAATATTCTTCATCCTTTTGAACTTATTCTTGCTGTTTATACTGCGAGGAAAGAAAGCTTTTCCTTGGGCGGCATGAACTTTGTGTACCTCTTACATCACAACCTGACAACTGTTCAACAAAACTTGCAGGGCAAAGGATTGTGTTATGGGTATGAGGTATTGACGATATAGAAAGTGTCTTATTTTCTTTCTTCTTTCTCTGTTCTATTTTCCTTTTTTTTTTTCAATGGACGGCTACCACTAGCAGAGTAAAGAGAGGGAAGAGAATATAGCACACTTTTTTGGTTTGATTTTGGAGGGTTCTTTTACTCACTGCTTGACCATAACTTAAACTAAAGCACATGGAGGTGACAAAATCATGTCATTGTCGCAAAAAGAGAAAATTATATAAGAAAAATAGGGTTTGTGAAAATACCAAATTTCTCATCCATTCATTTGTAAAAGATGTTTAATTCCATAACTAGTTCTATATAGTCGCATTCCTGTAGTGGGAAATGACTAACCAACCGCAGATGTTGGGTGCCCAGAAGGACTTTTTTTTTTCTTCATTTATGCAGCAATAAAGAATAATGTGCTATACTTATTTACATCCTAATTCGTTCCAACAAAGAAATCTTTAGAACTTAACAAATAACAGAAGAAGAGGCCAAATGCATATAGAGAGATGTTATCGATAAAGCAATGACACTTTAAAAAAGGATTGTCTCTGTACCCAACACGTCAGTAATTTGTATTAGATATACCGAAACATTTATCACAGTATCAATGTCTACACTTCCTAATATGTTATTAACTATAATGTTATGGGTTCTGGTGTTCATAGGAGATGTCGAGGAAACCTCTGCATAATTAAGTTTGACTGTTGCACTGTAAAATTTTTTAGGGTCAAGTTCACATAAATCTTAAGATTCCAGGTCATGCAAGCCTCGTGGCAATCCTAAGTAAGTGGCCTCGAGCTAAGTTCCTAGTTTTTGTTAGGAGACAACGGGACGTGGCAGCTCACAAAACTCCATTAGAAAAAGGGAAAGGAAATGCCATAAATGCCAGAAAATTAACACAAGAATAGCCAGATATGTAAAAAGACTGAGATTTACCATAGTTTACATGCATGCCCTTTTGTTTCTTTGGGTTAAATTAGTCTCACTGTTGAAATGGTGGAAGAGCCATCACGGTCACTCTGCGGTCTGCATTAGTCAGATATTCAATGCTTCCCATCCTCACATGCCCACAACATAGTACGCACGGTGAATATATGAAAACCTTATCCAACAGATAGCTCAAAATATCGCAGTATGAAGCATTAGAGAGACCCACTTGCTTCACGAGCTTGTATATAGACAGAAATGCTGCAAAACACTATGATTGTCACGACAGGCAGTACTAGCATTTTTCTTTCTTTAGTTTTGCATTTCAAACCTACATGCACAAACATACGGATATAATGGGCATATCACTATTGCCAAAAAAATAAAAGAACAAAAAATTCATCCAAAATATAAAGCCAAAACATGATGCAGTATTGGTGCCTTGACTTTTTTGTTTGTGTGGCTTGACTGCTAGATTTACTTCTTTATTTGTTCGTTGGCTTAGATTTTGAACCGACCCGCTCCATGACCTCATCCATAATCTTCTATGAAAAACCCAAGAAGGAGAAAAATGGAAAATCTTTGATAGAAGTGGAGGTTGGTTTTGCCTATTTTTATTACTGTTTCTTTTGTCTGCATGTAAGATTGTTCCTAGGCCACTCAGTTGCTGTATACAAATGGGGTTCTTTCTTTCAATAGAGCATGTCTAGCATGTATGAATTTTGAAGCAGCGGAAAAAAAAAATTTAAACACCCTTGGTCAGCGAGGAAAGCTGATTAAGAATAAACAGAGATGTTAATAAAGGTAAACTGAGCAAAGCAATTGTAATAGGGCAACACCCCCCCCCCCCTCCCCGAAAAAGAAAAAAGGATCTTTATGAATAAATGGTTCAGAATTTCTAAATTTATTTGAGTGATCTTGGTTGTGTTAGAATAATTTGAGATAAAAAGAAGGTGGCATCCCACCATCAAAGCGAGGCCTAAATAGGACCTTGGCTCACAGTGAACATCCTAACCTGTCAACCCCTACTATATATTCATGTGTTCTTCACAACACATTGAGAAGTCAAGTTGAAAGGAACTTCTTAACATCTCTCTCCCCCAATCGGCACCACCCACACTGCTACCACCAAAAGACTGCAAAATCCCTCACCTTCTTTAGCCATGCCACAAAACTGCATAGCACCTAAACCAGAATACTGCAGTAGTAACCCTGAAGAAGGAGCACAAGAGATGACCGAGGCCGATAACTCAACTGTCCTTGCCTACCCCATTCAAACCAATGAACAGTCCTTACCAAAACTGAATTTATACCCAATAACTTTGAAGGTATTCTCTTTCATAAGACCATATATACTTACATTGATTTTTAAACAGCACCATAAATATTCATGTTAGTTTATCAGATATAATCGTGCTAATTCTTATGGTCTCCGTTCTGTACTCACTTGCAGTTCGAGGAATTGGTATACAAAGCTAAACTAGAGCAGAAAGGACTGTGTTGGGGCAGTGCATGGAGTTCCAGAGAGAAGACCATATTAAATGGGATTACAGGTATGGTTTGCCCAGGAGAAATACTAGCTATGCTGGGCCCATCAGGCAGTGGCAAAACCACACTTCTTACAGCTCTTGGAGGCCGTCTCAGTGGTAAATTATCTGGAAAGATCACATACAACGGTCAGCCTTTCTCAGGTGTCATAAAACGAAGAACAGGGTTCGTAGCTCAAGAGGATGTTCTATACCCTCATCTGACTGTTTCTGAAACTCTAGTATTTACTGCACTTCTAAGGCTGCCAAACAGCTTGACCCGGGATGAGAAAGTTCAGCATGTAGAGCGGGTCATCACTGAGCTGGGACTGACTCGGTGCAGGAATAGCATGATAGGAGGCCCACTTTTCAGAGGAATATCAGGTGGAGAGAAAAAGAGGGTGAGTATAGGTCAGGAAATGCTCATCAATCCAAGCCTCCTATTGTTAGATGAGCCGACTTCAGGTTTGGACTCTACCACAGCACAAAGGATCCTAAACACAATCAAACGCCTGGCTAGTGGGGGTAGAACTGTTATCACCACCATTCATCAACCCTCTAGCCGTCTCTTCTATATGTTTGATAAGGTGGTCTTGCTCTCTGAAGGCTGCCCCATCTATAATGGTCCTGCTTCAACGGCCATGGAGTACTTTTCATCTATTGGTTTTTCCACAACCATGACTGTCAATCCAGCTGATCTCTTGCTTGATCTTGCCAATGGTAATAGACAGCAATCGTTTTTTTTGAAATAAGAGTTTTTTTTTTTTAGTCTAACGATAACATAAACTGAGGGACTTTAAGGGGAAGCTGGGCAAACACTTCTATTTATTATGCCTGCAATGCCTCTTTTCCTTTTTAAAGTGGAAGTAGTGCTCTATATGTTGCTTTACTCAAATGAATTATAATGCGACCCCACTCTCAAAACTTCCTGAAATTTACTACAGGAAACTCATGGTCGATTTAGACAGACCCATATCTTATTTTTTTACAACAGTGAACAAATTAAAGAAAGCATACTAAAAATATCCTGACCATTTTGGAAAATTGCAGGGATTGCCCCAGACTCCAAGCATGCAACTGAGCAAAGTGAGAGCCTGGAGCAAGAACGAAAGCAGGTGAGAGAAGCTCTCATTTCTGCTTATGACAAGAACATAGCCACAAGGTTGAAAGCTGAGCTTTGCAGCTTGAATGTGAACAATTACAATATCACAAAAGATCCTTCTGCAAGTAGGTCTTCAATCTTTTTAGCCTTTGTACTTTAAACAGTGATTAAATTTTAATTTAGAGAAAAAGATCACAGATATTTCCTCTAAATGCTAGTCATTTGTTGGTCGTACTGTTCTGAAATACATTTATTACTTAATTTATGCAGGAAATGACATAAAACCAGAGCAATGGTGCACAAGCTGGTGGCATCAGTTCAAGGTACTGTTACAAAGGGGCGTGAGGGAGCGAAGGCATGAGGCTTTCAACAGGCTTAGAATATTCCAGGTCATAAGCGTTGCTTTTCTTGGCGGACTCTTGTGGTGGCATACACCAGAATCGCACATTGAAGACCGGGTAAGAGTTGCTATGAGGGTTTTTTTTCTTAAATTTAAATTTCAACTTGATTAAATTTCTTTTCCTTTTCATTTTCACGTCAGCATCACAGCATTTCATAGTGTCTGTACTCTGTTCCCTAAACTTTTCTCCAAAAGATTACTCCAAAAACTATAAAAATAATTAATAATCGGCACAGTTTTAATTTTGCGAGCTAAAACCCTCAAGAAGAACTAAAATGGGGCGGTATTTGTAATGCAGGTAGCCTTGCTCTTTTTCTTCTCTGTTTTCTGGGGATTCTACCCTCTCTACAATGCAGTTTTCACATTTCCTCAGGAAAGAAGAATGCTGATCAAGGAACGGTCATCAGGAATGTACCGCCTTTCTTCCTACTTTCTAGCTAGAACAATAGGAGACTTGCCACTGGAGCTTGCACTTCCAACTGCATTTGTCTTCATAATCTATTGGATGGGAGGGCTTAAACCTCATCCCGTGACTTTTATCCTTTCCCTTCTAGTGGTTCTTTACAGTGTTGTTGTCTCTCAAAGTCTTGGCTTAGCATTTGGTGCTATTCTGATGGAGATTAAACAGGCCACTACTTTAGCTTCTGTCACAACTCTAGTATTTCTCATTGCTGGAGGATACTACATACAACAGATTCCTCCCTTCATCGCGTGGCTCAAGTACTTAAGCTATAGCTACTACTGCTACAAACTTCTTCTCGGTGTCCAGTACAATGAAGATGATTCTTACGAGTGCTCAAAGGGGGTCTTGTGCAGGGTTGGTGATTTTCCTCCTATCAAATCAATGGGTTTGAACCATTTGTGGGTTGATGTGGCCATTATGGCTTTGATGTTAGTGGGTTATCGACTAATTGCTTACATGGCACTACATAGAGTGAGGTAGAATTCTGGCACAGCTCTCGTACAAATAGAACGAGAACTAGAAGTTTTTGTCCTTCTTCAACCGAGGAATAATACTAGAATTTAGGAGTTTGTATGGAACTCGTTTAATGAAATTTTGATCAACTCCCCCTCTGAGTTGGATGTATCAGAATTTTTGTTTATGTTGTAGAAAATACTAACTCTTCTACTTTAGAATAAATTTCTAATGCCTGAATACGAGGGATTTGCCGCATGATGAGAAGCAAGGACAAGAACATGCATTTTAATCTGCAGAAAGGTCAAAAATAGCGGCAAGACATTGAGACTCAGTGACCTTTATCCAAGGAACTCAATTGTAACCACAAATTTGTTGTTTCATCTCTCCCTGCATAATTTGCCACGTCTATCAGAATAATTTGCCATAGGGCGTTATGGAAATAACAAGGAGATAATGCTCATTCAGTGAGAGATATCCAACAGTTTTTTTCAATTTTTCACTCAAAGGTCAAAAGCATGGTGCTTTTAGGAAGCTGCATGAGTACATCCATTAGAATTATGCCAGCCAACCACGTGACATTCATCACCCAATAATTCAAAAATGATGATAGGATTAGAACCATATTAAGCTTGGTTGATGCGCATCAGAAAGAGTCATACTGAAATTATTAGTAATAGAAAGTGGGTGGATGGCCACATGCTCTGAGAACTTAGTAGGAGACCAATGAAATCAGGTCGATTCTTCATGCAAATAAGAAATGACACCTAAAAGATCCGTGTCACACTCTACTTAAGCATAGTGCTTTATCCACTCTAAATCACTTTGAAGTTCGACATGAAAAGGACTACCTAAAGATCAGGTAAACGCAGTAAGATTTCAAGCAGGTACACAGCAGGGTATAAGAATTTTTTTCTGTGTTTCATTATACAATTCTTATAAGGCCACTAATTATTAATTCAAACAGATTTATATGCAAGCTACATCCATGAAATTGGCTAAATAGGAAAAGGAAAATTTTAATTCAGGATGACACCACCAAACGTAGAACAAAACTATGTCACCCAAGTTGAAGAGGTTCGTTTTCAGGAGGAGTGTTAGGTATGCTAATTAAGTAACTAGCATCTTTGAATTGGAATTCTCTTTTGCATAGACAGCAAAAGGGTATAAAGATTGCAATTTTATGCATAATAAAACCCTAACTAATCCATGGCCAGTCTTTTGATGCACGTAAGATGCTCTAATAACTCACAAAAGTTAAGCAAATGAATCTTTTGAAGCACAAGGAAAAAGTCATTAGAATGCTTACGTTACGTGCAGAAGGCAGAAGCAAAAGGATTCATTGTACTTGTCACCCCCCACGACTGAAACAATGGAAGCTGATAAATTCGTGGTCAAATTTGGCATCCACGTTGCTCAAGCATCAGAGGTGAAAGGTTCCCTCCACGTGTTGCTGTTTGGCAGCCATGCCCTTATTGCCACAGTTCAATTAAAGCCCTTGATGCTGGAATTGTGTTCAAATGTCAAAGCAAAGAGGCAAAGGGGATAGAAAAAAAAAAAAAAAAAGCCTTCTAAGGTGCATTAGACGCATTTTCATGGTTTAGCAACAACTAATTATTGAAAATGTTAGAAATTACAAGATTTTTGTTCTCCTTTTTCACCCTTCTGCTTTTCTTATTTTTCTACACAACGAATCAATGTTGTATGCCATAGATTATATCGGAAAAGTTAATTAATTGAAATGTGAGCAGAATGATTTATACCCCGTTTGAAAGTTCAATACCACAAAAAAAAAAAAAAAGCCCTTCATTTTATAGGTGCAAAGTATAACCAAAATTAAGATAAGCTTTCTACGAAAGAACCATAATATTCCGCAAGAATCAAGATATCTTGTTAACTAGCATTCAGTTAATCAAGACAGTGGCTAAAAATAAGTCAAAAATAACTAACAAATTAATGGTTATTGGTTAGGGAACCAGATACCACAAAGACATGAGGAAAAAAGTGGACAGAAAATGCAGTTCATAGGTTATGAAAATTCCTGAAATCGTAAGAGAAACAATTCAAAGGTTGCACATGTGAATGGGACCTAAGTTGTCTCTAGCATGACAGGTTTCGTCCGGAGCTTGGGACGTGCGGCATATTGCACATATCCGAAGTGTCGGCAGTTAGCTTACAAGAAATGGCAGATAGGGATGCATCGTCAAATATAGCATGAACAAACCCCCCCTTTATGCGTTTTGGTTAAAAAAAAGGGCCTCCTCTATCTTCTGCAATATCTTCTTTGATGCTTCTTGTTCTGCTTAGACACACGGTCTATGACCTTTATTTAGATATACGATGTATGAGATTCTTGGTTATCTGTGGGTTGTAGGTGATGGTTGTAGATTAACCTTTGGTCACATGTGATTCATATGTATTATCAAATATTTTATTTTTAGATTTTGTTAATATTGGAAGCCATATTCTAAGAAATTTGTTTATGAATTTTGTTATTCTAATATACACAGCTAACTCTTGAAGATGATTGAATTATTATTTTTATTAATATTTTTATTATTCAGTTCTCACTTTTATTATAAAAAATTATATAAAACTTTTTTTAAAATAAAAATCTCTTAATTAATATTATTATTATATCTCTCAAATCTTCTTTAAAAATAAGGATAAAATACTTTTTTTATTTTTTTAATTAATATTTGTATTCCATAATTCTATCTCTATTATAAAAATGTACATAAATTTCTTTTAAAAATAAAATAAACAAAGTACAACTTAATTTAAATATTTTTTATAAAAGAGAAATATATAAAAATAAATAAATAAAATATCACTCTTTTATTTTTTTTATTTTTAATTAAAATTTTAAATTAATTAAATTATTATTTTAATAGTTCAAACTATTTTATAATTATTTTGAGAATTATTTAAATAATATTAAAAAATATAAAAAATAATTATTTAAAAAGAAAATCTGCGAATGTACTATTTTTTTACTTTATTATTTATCTCTATTTCAAAAAAAATTTAGATATTTGAATTAAGTTATAATTTATTTTTTATTTTTTAAAAAATTATTTATGTATTATTCATAATAGAAAAAAAGATAGTAAAATCTCATTAATTAAAGGAAAAGATATTTTTTTTTAATTTTTAATTTTAAAGAAGATTTGTATGTATTTTTAAAATAGAAAGAAAAGCAGTGTAATAAATACATTAATTAAAATAAATAAAAAATTAATTTACTCAAATGAAAAAAAGGGCATTAATTTCACTCATACATCATCTAAATAAGGTAAGATGGCATATAATAATCGCGTTTTTGCAAGCTCAAATCTTCTAATATTATGGGCTCATATTAGTAGTTAAATTTTCTCAAAGAAGCTCCATATTTTTATGAGTGAGTCTTTACTCCTTCTTTAATAGATCCAAAGTGTTGTTACAAAATTTAAAAATGTAACTATAAGATTCAAATGAAATTTATACATATCACTAGGTAATATTAATCTATTCTTATTCTCACATTAATTTAAAAAAATATTAATTTCTCACTAATAATGTGTTAATTTAATATTTGATGAATAAATTGTTATTTATTTTAAGATGGAATTAAGCTTCGGGATTTAGTTTTTATAATTTGTAATCTAGAGGTATACTAAAGGAGTTGGTCTCCAAATGACAACCCAATATTGAATACCAATGAAAATGGGCTAATGGCCTTGAATGTCGGGCCCAAGCTCAAGTCATCTGGCCCAAAAATAACTTGACCAAAACAAATTATATAAAAACGTTTATGTCCCCCAAAAAAAAAAGGGATCCAAATCGGATTAAAATAAATTTGGTATAAACTACCATCTTGCACCAATTTAATCTCTACCCAGTAATTTGATTATGAAATACCAAAAAAAAGAAAAAAAGATTGATAATATAAAACGTTAATTTGATTAATCAACAGAAGGTTAGAGTAAAAAGGGAAGAGGAAACGACACCGCGTTTTCTCAAATCCATCCTCTGGTCCCCGCAGCATTTGTCGACGGAGAGGACTAGACAGGATCAGTTTTTGGTAGCAACTTCAAAGCAAGAAGAGGCAGAGGTAAGTCGGGGATGGACGGCGAGGAAGGAGGGGGTATAAGACTGAGCAAGAGGTTCTCCGATAAGGATGGAGAGGTAGATTACAAGAACAAAGCCGGCACTGCTTGGAGTCATTCCTATCTCAACCAGAAGCCATGGCACCCTCTCTCCTACCCTAACCAACGTCGCAAGTGGATCGCCGAGCAGAGCCACGCCCAGAACCAACGCCGCGCCGAGGAGGTCGCCCGTGAGGCAAGTCCCTTCCCTACCGTGTTTCTTTTCCCAATTCGATAATCACGTCTATGGCTTCTTTTCGCTAATCGCTGCCCTGATTATTGGTTATCTGCTCTTTACAGTATGCTCAGGAGCAGGAGTTCTTTCGCCAGACGGCTGTTATCTCCCAGAAGGAGAAAGAAAAGGTTTATTTTTCTAACTACCCCATTTTAAACGAACTTGCTTTTGTTTTATGGGGATGAAATTGGTTTGATTTAACGTTAATTATAACGTGTAGGTGGAGTTAATGCAAGCTGTTAGCTTTATGTATGTTCGGCCTCCGGGGTACAACGCTGAAAGCGCCAAAGCAGCAGAGATTGCTGAGGAGAGAAAAAAAGAGGAGCTAAGTAACCCGCCTCAAGACCCAAATGCAAATGGAGCATCCTCTTCTATGTAACTATCACTTGGCATCGTTCTTATCTATTGTTAGTTGCTGGATTTCCGTGTATCTTATTCACTCCTAGGACTCATCAAATTATGGGCTGACTCTTTCTTTAGTTCTCAACTTGTTGTTTTCGTGGTGATTGAAAGTTCATTAATCCATAACGTGCTTACCTTGCAGGCCACCTGAAAACTTACGTGGTAAAGACCATTTGAGTGGAGAGAAGAAGAAACGAAGGCCAAAAGATGTGTTTGGGCGTCCTTTACCAACTGAAGAAGAATTTGAAATTCTAAAAAATGCTCCACGGTATGTTTGCCATTATAAACCAATAGAGAATAACATTCTTTGTATTGTTCATTTGTACATTGTCAACCATCTTTTGTAGTATCCTTTTGATTCTTAAGATCCTCTATTTTAGATATTGCAGAGTTACTTGAATTTTGCAGAAACTGAATTTTCAAAACTATCGGAAGAAGTTATTATCATCTTCTAAGACTTCCTGATCGATTTTGAAAGCTGGCAGTTTGCATTTTTTCGTTAGAGAAAAGTGAATATGCACAGGTAGGATGGTGGATTGAAAGGATGATTTTTGGGTCTTATCTTAAATCTTTCTTTTCAACTAATTAACAAGATTTGCCAAATGCACATGTAGTCAACTTGTAGACCTTCACCTTGCCCCTCGATGGAAGGAACTTCTAGCTTTAAACTCATGGTAGATGCTGTATCTGCTAGGGGAAGTCATTCATTAATCCTCCTTTAAGAACAAGTGCTGAAATTGCATTTCCAGCTTGTGGGTTTTTCTTTTTCTTTTTTTTTTTGGGGGAGGGGGGGGGAGAGGAAGGGATTCTCTTTAATTGTTTCTCATGGAATAGGCAGCTAGGCATTAAATGCACAATATAGGTGTTGAAAGAATTATGTAGTAGTATATGCATTATAGTTCACTTAGCAGGTAATTGATAAAAGTCTGTCAGATTGCTACAGGTTATATAGCTTTAATCCTTGAAACACCGAACTTCATAAAATATTTACCTTTTGTCATGACAGTGTATGTAGCATGTTTAAATTTTTATTACTCAATAAATTGCATTAAAGATTACATAGATTGTCGTGGATCTATTTAATTGTACTTTAGTAACTGAATGTTTCCAGGCTAGACACAGGAGTTCCTGGCAGGGTGAAACCTTTTGGAGTTGAAGTCCGCAATGTAAAATGTTTAAGATGCGGGAGTTATGGTCACCAAAGTGGTGATCGTGAATGCCCTTTGAAGGATGCTATAATGCCTAGTGAAGAGAGTAGATTGAAAAGGGATGATCCCTTGAATGCTATACTTGCCCACACAGATCCTAGTGAGGTAACTCATTTTTTTTAAATTTCGTTTGGGAAATCTGTCAACTTTTTTTATACCCTTATGCATCAGTGGAGGATGATGTAATCAAGTTTTTTTTTATAGGTATTTTTCTTTATGTTTTGACAAGTTCTAGTTTGTGTTTACTTTTTCCTGTCAATTGATATGCTTCCATTCCTTCAGTCTTCCATTAAAGAATAAATACAGTTCTCAGACTCATTTACATGTCCTTGCTGCCACTATTTAATTCTCTCAGTCCACGGCAATATAGATAGCACATCGTCCTTTGAAGAATGTAGGACTGATTCCTCATCTTATAGTGATATAGCTTCCCCTTTATCACAATTTCACAAACTGATGTTTTCACTTGCCCACAATTATGTGTGCAACAATGTGAATTCAGCCTATCTTGCTTTATCTCAATCCCAGATTAAGATCTTTAGTTTAGGACCTAAATTCACTTCCAACCACTTGTTGCTTTTTAGATCATTCAGAATTTCAGACTACAGTCACTGTATCATTTCTTTAGTTATGCAAATTGTTGTCAAGATGCAATGATGTATATCAGTTCTCCCTTTCTTTAAGATGTAATAATGATATCTATTGTCTTGTGTTTGATAACGTTGCAGCCTTTAAAGTGGGAGCTGAAGCAGAAGCCTGGAATCAGTCCTCCTCGTGGAGGATTCAAAGCAGATGATCCCAACCAGCAGATAGTTGCTGAGGACATATTTGATGAGTATGGAGGTATCTGTTTTTTCATATACAATTAATTTCAGATAACAATTCAAATGCCTTAAGTAATTGGATGTTTGCCCAGGCCCAGCCATAATCACCGTCTATTTTCCAGGTTTTCTCAGTGCAGGCGATATCCCTGAGTTGTTGACCAACTTCTCTATGAAACCCAAAAAGAAGTCAAAAAAGAATAAGCACAAAAAGCAGCAATCAGTACATTCAGAAAATGAAACATCTTCAGATGATGGAGAGAGGAGATCAAAGAAGAAGAAACTTAATTTGAGCAAAAAAAAGCGACATCATCCCAAGTCAAGTTCATCAGACACTACGAAGTTTGAAAAGGATCAAGGAAAGAACCAGCACAAGAGTTCTTGTTCATCAGAAGATTCCGATAGTGACAGGGATGATCGAAGTAGAGTAACCAGACGAAAGCAGTTACCCAAAGGTTCTGGCCATCCTGGGCATGGCAGGAGTAAGCATAGCAGCCAAAAGCATTATTTTTCATCAGAGGATTCTGATTCTGATGAGTACCATGGAAGTCACAAGAGCAGAAACAAGCACTCTTATTCATCCGAAGATTCTGACAGTAACATTGACAGTCAAAGTAGAAAGACTAAACGAAAGCATTCCTATTCAACTATGGGGTCTGACCGTCCTGGGCATGACAGGAGTAAACATAGCAGAAAAAGACATTGTTATCAGTCCGAGGATTCTGGTCCTGATGGACATCATGGAAGCCACAAGAGCAGAGATGAGCATTCTTATTCATCTGATTATTCTGACCATCAAAGACATCTCAAGGTTAAAACTAAGCACTCTCAGAAGCATAACAGAAATTATGGCTCTGATCACTGCCATGGATATCACAAGAGCAGGGATGGGCATTCTTATTTATCTGCAGATTCTGATACAGACAGGGATGGTCAAAGCGGAAAGGCCAAACAAAAGCATTCCTATCCACCCAAGGGTTCTGGACATAATGGCCACGAGAGGAGTAAACATAGCAGAAAAAGGCATTCTTATTCCTCTGAGGATTATGGTCCTGATAGATATCATAAAAGTCGAAGGAGCAGGAATGAGCCTACTTCATCCGATGACTCTGATCGTCGAAGACATCATAGGGTGAAAATGAGTGGCCATTAATCAACATACCATCGCAACCCTTATGAGCACCACAGGAAATATGAGAGCAGACATAAGGGATCACACTAGCACCCGTTAGGAGAGTCCAAGATATTAAACACCTTCGCCTTCATCACCATCGCTGTGGTCTGATTCACATTAAGAATATCTATTATATTAAACTGGAGGCAGCAATTTAGTCAGCCATGAATCTCTTTTATAATATTCTTACTATTTTGAGTATGTTTTACGCATCCAGATAAAGAACCATGAATCCGGTACCGACGTTTAGGCCTCATTTGAGAATCACTACAATCCATAATAGAAAGCTCCCAATCTACAATTCCTGCGTAATTCATTACCCTTGCTCGTGCTACCATTCATTTGGGTCATAAATACGTGAATTGTTAGTGTAGCTTTTCCGATAGACAGCCAACGAAAACAAGAGTGCTGAAATTACAAAAAAGGATCCACTGAACCACCACTTCCATGTGCTAAGCTCGCTCATCAGATCCGTCCGCAGAAACCCATTTACTCAGTTCGAAACCAGCTTTGCACCGGATTCACCAAAATCATTATAACAAAATTCTGGGATGAAAAGTTGTTTATCTCCGAACTAGAACTGAGGAATCAAAGATTGGCACATTTCTAGATGCGCCCCAACGAAATGTATATCAGGTCTCAACCGAGGATTCAAACCAACAGGGTCGTGCACACATAGCTTGGCAATGTAAAAGCAATAAAGTAGCATAATATAATCCCAACAATGCGAAAGTCTTAAAAAGGCAACGTAGTAAACAGCTTCCATATCATATCAGCCCACAAATAGAAGACAATACAAACGGGTTCAAAACAAGTCATTCACAAAACACATTTCTAAGTTTCCCTAATAATTAGTCAAACTGGGTTTATAATTCATGTACATTGAAGCACCATTGCCCAAAAGGTTAGCTAGGGAAAAACCAAGTAAAAAGGAACTAATCAATTTACTGGGACAATGATAATGCGACCGTGATCGTCATATAGAATCCACCAAAGAAGGTCATCAGCCTGATTTGATAAAATGGTTAGACAGAAATCTGGCAACCTCTGTGAACCCTACTCTATCTTTCCCATCAAAAATGGTCTTCAGCTTCTCATCGCAAAAGATCTCTTTCTTATTTGTAGGATTCTGCTAAAAGAATAGCCAAGTCATGCCACTATAAAGAAATGACTAAACAATGAAAACGAAGAAGACGAGAGAAACTTTTGATAATCCAAACGAGGTAAGTTATTTTGCTTTCATGACTAACAATTAAGCTTTCACTCACCCTAACCCAGTCATTGACTAAATCCACAAAAATGAAAATATGGAGAGAAAAAACAAGTCAGAAAATCCAGCACAAATAGGAGAATATAGAATCAACAAAAAAATATTAAAATGCTTAATGGAAATTCCAAAACAGAATTAAAGCACACATCTCAGAGCAAAATATCAATAATGTAAACTCCAAAGTAAATTTTGTACTTCAAGTCATAATTTCTCTGCTTCAAAAAAGCCATCAACTATCAAAGTTTACCTATTAAAGTACATTCATCTCACAATCGTCACAAAAATATACATAATTTCTATGCCTGTGAGCGTATGACATATAGGGTAGAAGTTTACACAACAAGAGCAAAAATTTGAACAATTTCTAAAGCAAGTAACTAAGCAATAGGAATTAAGGGAAAGAGGTTTTAGGAAACGTATTTTGCCTTCGTTATTTCAAATTAAATGAAACTCTGAGGTACACTTGAATAAGGGAATGGGAAACTGTGCGTTTCCTATTTCCTTATTCCAGTGTAACACACAAGAAAGAAAAATACTTATGGGGCAGATTATCAGCCTAAATGCTGTAATATCGGTAGCAAAAATCATATATCAGTTGTATAATCTAGTATTGCAAACATGGTTTGACGTGTTAATAAGCAACACAAACCACTGTGAATACAACAAATGATGACATCATTGGATAAGAAGTACTCATTTTTTTAAGATATACAGTAATTTTATTGCAAACGCTTCTCGGCACTAATATGAGGGCAAACAAACTCACACCAAAACACACGCACACAAAAAAGGAGCCAGTCGCCAGCACTACTGCATCCTGCATTAGACAAGCAAACCATTCAAAAGAGACAACGTGTTCACGGATTCCATAACCCATTTTCGAAAGGAAACGTCAGAATCTTTTTTAAAAAAAGTTCAAAATATGTTTTAGTGTAGACAGAGATTTCTCACGAGAAGGAGAAATAACGCAGAAATTTATTTTACACTTCAGAGGCTGAAGTCTTTTCGAATAGTCAGAGGAGGAAATGCGTTGAAATCTAAAAATGCAAACATAGAGGAACCTACGGTTCTAATTCTTCTTATTTTTCTAGAAAAGTAAAAATGGGAAACGCAACACTGGCACAAAAAGATAAAGATCAAAATATAAATATATAGCAGCATTGATCCGCAGAGATATGAAATAATGAAGACCTGAAGATTGTGGAGCTTGATGTAATCCCAGATTTTCTTGATGGCATCAGTGCGTGATGCTTGAGAGGCACCGAGAAACTTACCAAGCTGCGGAGAGATAGGGACCACCTTCTGTAAGCCGATGTTAGCTCGACTCTTCTGTGGGGCCGTTTTCGCCGCAGTTCCTCCACCGGACGAAGCGCCCTTCGCCGCCGCCGCCATCAGCGCCCTACTGTATGACCCGAAAACCCTAGCTGCCGCCATGTTCACCGATGAAACCCTCACAGAACACTTACTTTCGATTTCTAAAACCCTAGCAGAGAGTAGAGCAACCCCAGTTCAGAGTGACCAGGGAGTGCGGACGGAGGATTTTGTGTTGCCTCGAGGCTCCCCGTACTTTTCTAAGTTTGTTAGTTCCTTCAATTAAGGTGCAATTGCCGATGACGTGGTCTTTTGTTAGTGGGAAAGTGTTCCCTACCTATTGGGTTAGTCATGTAAACGACGTCGTTAGTATTCGATTTTATGTGGAGCCGACCGCCTACTATCACTGCCACTGATAATTCAAATTACAATTATTTTTTCCCGCTTGAGTCCGCCTCTTAAATGTTTTGAATTATATATTTCCTCTCAACAAAAAAAATCTCATAATATTAACTGTTTTGGAATACTATCTTTTTTTGTTTGTTTTAAGTGTTATATTTAATATTTTTATATTTGATATAATAAGTAAAAGTTATAAATAAAATTTATGTCAGTAATTGAATAATATTTATAATAATAGAGATTTAAACTTATAATTTTTGTGTGTGTAAAAAACAATAATTTCAATGATTTAAATAAAAATAATTTTTTATTTAAAAAGTGTGAATATGTTGTAATTAAAAGTAAAAATAATAATATTTTATAAAAATTATCATATTTTATGATTTTAGATAATATAGAATATTATCTAAAATGTTGCACTTTCTTCTGTCTTTTGATACAAGGTGTTTTTGGATGTTTACTCCTTTGCTATGCCAATGATTGTACCAAATGACAACTTCGTCTCAATACTCCCAAAACGAAGCTTAGGATTTTTTTTTTAAAAAAAAAAATTAACTTATTTATCAACAAGTCTAGAACAGACTATTTCATTTCACCTATTAGGTAAAAATAGTTTCGGTCAATAGAGCACTGACTGGCCTTAAAAAAAAAAAAACAAAATGGATCGACTCGTTTAATAGTCTATTTAACTTGAAAATTTTCTTTTATATTTTATAATATTATTTTGTTAATATATACATACATTATCATAATTATAATTTTTTATACAAATTTTACATTGGTTTAATTTTAAAAAAATTCATTAAAAACCCAAAAAGTAGAAACAGGCCAACCTATTTAGTGATATTATGGGGAGGCTTAAGATGTCCCTTTTTCAATAATAAGCATATCACACAACTTACATAATGAGAAAACCAAGAGGATTCAGAGAGTGCAAATAAATTTGTGGTGGGATAAAATTTATGTCCAAATGAGTGAAGCTACTTGGAGAGATTAGAGTTGAGCTTTATTTATTTTACGACGCATTTGATATATTCTAATTTTAAATATTATGATATAAGATACTATGAATTAAATAGTAGTATATAATTGAATGAAGTTAATTTTTTTCTCTCAGTCTTTGACTTTCTCTCTAGTACTAACTTCCATCGCAAGTCTTTTTAGTTAGAGACACTATAACATTTAATATATTATATTTAGTTATAAAAATAATGTAATTAATATTTCATAAGGTTTAACAAAGTTAAAAATAATATTATGAGAAAATTTAGTTATTTTATAATAATATAAGATATTATTAAAACTATTTTAAATACATGTTAACTATATAAAATATCTAAAGACATGAAACGTCAAATGACTTGAGAAATAATGGCTATGCATTGTGTCTAATAAAGCGTGGTTAAATATAACAAACATTAATCCTCCCACATTATTGATAGATAATACTATTTTTATCGTTTGATATAGATTTTGAAAAAAAATATAACAATTTTACAAAATTATCTATTTTCATTATTAATTAACCTACCATAATTTTCATACCTAGTAGAGGTATATTGCCCCCAAGTATCATACCCTTTATATCTAGAGGAGTAGGGAGTTATAGCCCAAGTGACTCCGTAATTATACTCAAATGAATATGCCAACCCATGGAAGAAGGTGGGATGGGAAGTCTATGAATTCCCCTGAAATAGGAATGTTTGAATATGTTTAAAATATTATATATTAAAATAAAGAAATAATAAAACACGTAAATAACAAAATAAAATAATAAATAATAAATATTATATTATAAAATATAATACATAAAATATAAAAGCAATAAAAATTAAATATGAATAGAATATAATATTTAATATAT
Source organism: Gleditsia sinensis (assembly GCA_037074535.1). Classification (NCBI taxonomy): domain Eukaryota; kingdom Viridiplantae; phylum Streptophyta; class Magnoliopsida; order Fabales; family Fabaceae; genus Gleditsia; species Gleditsia sinensis. The sequence goes on along the minus strand of CM073467.1, from coordinate 61,265,438 downwards.
AAAATAATAAAACAAAATAATTAAATATAATAATACGTAATATTATAAATTGTAAAAAAAAATATGTAAAAAATCATGAAGATATTTTTTAAAATTATAAAAAAAATTCAACAAAATATTTTAAAAAATATAAGTGATGAAACAAACATAGAAAATTACATTTTAAAAAATATACCATGACATGAGAATCTTTGATTTTACAAATAAACATCTCCTGAGAGGTTTTTCATAAATAGATATTTTTTAATTTTTTTATTATATTAATTAAAAAAATCAAAGTAAACATTTTAAATTAATTAGTAATAAAAAAATTTATCCTCTCCGAAAATTATAACTATATGATCTTTATAGAATTATCCATCGATGAACCAACTTACACCAGACCAAATTAGGATGAATTTAACATAATTTTTTTTAATTTGTTGATGATGGTCGTGAACATTAAATTTGTTTAAATCAAAATATAAGTGACTAATATTTAGGAACAAAAATATTCAAAGACCTTCATTTTTCTTATATAACATGATAAAAATAAAATTAATTTTATTAATAAACTATTGCAGGATCAATAAATTTATACTCTCTTTTTTTCATTCATTTTGGCGAGGGTTTATAGTAATTTTCTCAATATTTTTGGCCCCTAAGCCAGAACTTGGAGAATCTGAGAAGCCCACGTGCCCAGACACGACTTGACCAGATCCGGATAGATCCAACCGTCGATCTTTTCCCTCTGTGCAACATCATGGACTGCACCTTTGGCGCCGCCTATATCCTTGTGCTTGGGTGCGAGGCCAAACCGTCTCTCAGATTCCGGCCACCGGTGACCTGTATCTGCCAGTTCTCCCATCTGTCGTCCGATCTACAATACTTATACTGGTCGGCTTCTGTTCGGCTTTTCTTTCTATCTGTTTCCTGCAATTGCACCCTACCTAGCGTTTCCGTGGCATCATGACTATCTCTGAAGACGAGGACGAGAATTTGGCTCACTTTCTCGAGTCAGAGGTTCTGTCCGAGTTTTCTGACCAGGTGTTGCAATTATTCGTTTTTTTTCTCAATTTTGTAATTTATAATTTGATACTGATAGACGATGGATTAGGTTTTGAATTGGGAATCGAATTTTTTTTTCCAGTATTTTTACCCATAATTAACGCGTTTTAAGTATAATAGAAGAGAGAATTCAGTAAATAATTTGAGCGACTTTTGTTGCAGGAAGAGGAAAATGTGGAGGAGCCTAGAGCAAAGAGAAAGCGTGTAGAGGAGATTGAGAGTAGTAAGGAGGAAACCAAACAAGATTCTAGTTCATCAGTGGAGCTTAAGAACTATAGCTTCAAACACAAAGTGGTGCCAAGGACAATGGAGTCTGGATTTTTCAGCAAAATCCCTCCTGAACTTTTCCATCATATCCTTAAATTTTTATCTTCCGAGGTACATATTTGCGCTGAATTTAAGTGGACTAAAAAAGAACACTGTAAAAATTATGCCTGTGCATATGCGTGAATTGTCTGCTTCGGTGCCCGAATGTGCTGACAATAATGCGTGCAGGACCTTATTTCTTGTTCATTGGTCTGTAGATTTCTAAATTTTGCGGCATCCGATGAATCGCTATGGCGTCGCTTGTAAGTAAATATCTTTGTACATTTTGATTTAAAGTACTGCTATATATTAGCTAGTTAACATCTAACAGCTTGAATAAACTAATTTGGATAACGTATGCTCTCAATCTGGGACTTCTGTCAATTAGCTAATAGCTAGAATATTGTTACTCTAGTTCACGATGTTTATGTTTTCTTGTTTTGTGAGATGTGTATGCCCGGACCATGCTCCCACCTCTTTTTATCTTAAAATTGCGCAGGTACTGTATGCGATGGGGTCTTCTTCCCCCTACAAGAAAGATAAGGGAATGCCCATGGAAGAAGTTATACATTCAGGTAATTACACTTTATGCTTTGTTTTGAATTTTTTGGTGGATCTTGTCATTTATCCTATTATTATGCAGCGTGATGGAGAGGACATGGATGAACTTATCAGAAACTGCTCAAATGAGTTTAAAGAGTATTACATTCAAATGCAAGCAGCTAAACGAAGCCAAGCACCTCTCCCTTCACAGGTAATGAGAGTTTCCTCTGTAATCTGGAACTTTATACCGATATATTGGGACTATTATTTATTGTTACAAACTCTGTTCAGGATAGGTTTTGAGTCGTTTTATTAACCTGAAAAAGAAGAGGAAAGAATTAACAGCTTGTCTGGTCTGTGGATTGGAAACAGGATCCCTGAGAATAAAACATGAAATGATATATTTTCATGTTTGGTTCAAGTTTTAAAAAAAAATCTGTGGAATATAACATTCTGAGGTATAAAACATGGGAGTATATTGGCATACATTGCCAGGTTTATTCTTATAGGGTGGGAATACTTTTATGAAGTTATAAGACACATAGTAGTCGAACACTTTGTGAATCGTGCATGTCAGTTCGATTTAAGCGGCCACCAATACAAATTGGTGGTCAAACCGTTGAAATGCCTAAATCGTCGATTCTGACGTAGTCATGGTGCTGCACGAGTCCTGTTCATCGTTCCTGTTATGCAACTGCAACCTTTTTTTTTCTTCTAAACCTTAAGGCCAAAACACTGCATTTTGGATTATTGCCTCCCCTTCTCCCAAAAGCAGCGTTTTACTCAAGGAAGAATCAACTCCTTCCCTGTTTGCTGTGCTGTGAGTGAGTGGAAGTCCTTTTACTTATTTAAATATTTTTTTCTAAATTATAAAATCAAGAAACAATTCCTCCCTGACAAAGTGGAAGTCTTTTGATTTATTAAAATAATATTTTTTTAAATTACAAAAACAAGAAACAAATGGCAGGGGAAAGTCTTTTGATTTATTTAAATAATATTTTTTTTTAAATTACAAAAAGTAACTTTTTCTACAAGTAATTTTAATCCTATTCAAACACAAATTAGTAATATTTAAATAACCATTTCCTCTTCTCAATTTTAAATTTATTTAAACTCAAATGACACCCTTTCCTCTCCACAATTCTAATTATGTTTAAAATTATTAAGATAAATGTATTATTTTAAGTATTTTGTTTATGTTATTTACTTATTTACATTTTATGTTATATTTTTAAAGTTATTTTTGAATGTGTTTGTAAATTTTACGATTTGATACGATTCATTATTCACAATTCAAAAATAAATTCTTCGATTTACGATTTGACTACTATGATGAGATATTTTTATCCCCTTACCTTCTCTTATCTAACCCTAAATCTCAAATTCTCAAACCTCTCCAAGCCCGAAAATTTCAAATTTGAAAACTTTAAACTTAAAAATCTTAAAACTCCAAAATCTTAAAACCTAAATGTTAAATCCCAAATCCTAAAACATTAAATTCTAAATTCTAAATTCTAAATCCAAACATGTATTTTATCTTTTTTTTAATAAATTGTCGAACATTCTCAAGAATATTGATGTGAACAAAAGGTGGGAATGCTAAATTCTTAAGAATGTAATAAAATATTTTCAGAAATATTTATGTTGAACCAAATATGGGAATATTATATTTCTGGGCTCCTAGAAATCTTTGATTTTGCAAACCAAATGCCTCGTAATCTTTGTGCTTAATCACCTCTAAGTTCTTCCTAGTGGCTCTGGCCTTCTCTTGGAGGAGGAAGAAGCATTGGAAACTTTAGTTTATATTATAAAGGTTATTTGTCTTTTACTTTTTTAAAATTTTATTTTATTGGTTAAAATGGACAGTTTTTGAGACATGTCTACCCTAACAGTGGTTTTGAAATATTGTGCTAATGCTATGCTGCCACTGCCGCTGCCATGCAGAATAATTATAAATCTTGAATTTTGTGATTAAAAATTAATACATGGGCCACGATGTCATTGGCTGATTGCTGTCCCTTGTGTTTATATGAATTTTCCCTTCATCTTCAGTCTCCCCCACCAAAAAAAGAAAAAAAGAGAAGAGATTGAATCAGTTTCTGATGGTCAAATTTCATTTGTCTGAACGGCTGATAATTACAGAAGATGAAGAAGAATGTTTTTCCATATATCTTTTCAGATATTTGGTGTTGTGCATGTATATTTGATATCTTAACCTTTTCGTTTTTCATACCGCTATAAAAGAGAAATCTCTTAGTAACGTCTGTTGTTTTTTACATGTGAAGCTGAATGACGAAAGGATAATTATTGACAAAACATTAGCTGACCAAGTGTCATCGTGGAAAAGCAGCCGGGGCCTTGGTGATACAGTGGTCATTAATCATGCTTGTTCTGGGGAAACATGCTCTTACTACCAAATTGGAGATGTATTTATTTGTGAGAAGACTGGACAAGTTCATGGTGGGACACATTATCTATGGCAAGTCTTCTAGTTTTATTTAAACACTATATGTGTTATTGTTTGTGTAATTGTGTTTATTTTCTTTTCCAGTATGTGACGATACGTGTAGAGAAGTTGTTATGGATCCTACTAATGAGCTTTTTGTCTGTACTATATCGGGGCACTGCTTTGATAGATTACTATCACCTGATGAAATGGAGCCTGATGCTGTGAGTCCAAATGTCCTCTTGCTTACATATACTTTTTGATTCTTGCATAACATTTTATTGTAATGTATCAGTGTATATTAATTATATTAAAGTAGTTGTCTTCTATCTAAATTGTTACGGTGAAGTCTGAGTACTCAGTGCAGATATTAATGTGGGATTTATTGTAATCTGTTTGGCTTTAAATATTTGGCTTCATACTTCGTTAGTGTCATTAAACTCAGAGGTAAAGTGAAACTACAATTATTATCTTGACAAGTTCAAGTCATTTATCAAAATTTATTTAAGTTGATGAGCAATAAACTCTGTGTGTATGGCTTTGTTCCTAATGCTTTCTCGGTTTTTTGGAATTTCAGGAGCAACAACAAGGTGGTGCGACAGATGAGGCAGAACCATTTTTGGGTTCTGGCCGTTTCGGTAAACTCATCTTTGAATTTCATAGATTTCTTTGGTTTTCTGCATCAGTTGTTGCAAATAGATTTGTTATGATGTGTTTTTCTCTTCATAGGACGGGCTTATGTGCTCGGGTATAATTGTGCCGATGAGAAGGAGCTTGAAGCTACTTTGAGGTTTTGCTGATCTCCATTTTGCTGTGCTGTGGGGTGGATGATCTAATGGTCCATCGGTCAAATTGTCAAAAGTATCAAAATGCATACATGTTTAATATTAAGTATATATACTTCTTCAATTTGCATAGTGGCGTATGGCGTTTTACTTGGCACAAGAATAGAATATGTGCTTAGCTTTGAATTATAAAACTACCTACGCATATGCTTTGATGTATAGCTGAATTCAACCATACAGTTTTTAGTCATTGCTGAAATAGATGTCTTTTTTATTCTTCATATTTTTTTAAGAGTAAATGATGCAGAGATAAAGTATTCCTTTTGGTGACTCTGGATTGCCATGCTTTTTAAAAAAAATTGTAAGCATATCTTTTTTATAAAGAATTATGAGTTTAATTAATTGTCCATAGTCAGATAAGTATATAAGTATATTATATTCATATAATTTTTATTAAGATTTATTTTGGATATATTTATATGTGTAATTATAATTGTTCAACCAAGTTTGTTAGATTATGCTCTTGTAATCTAAGGGTAAGTGGTATTGAAAAAATTTTGGTAAAGTTTTTTCAGGTGAGATTTTACAAAAAAATATAATCAAAAATATTTTTTTAAAAATTAATTACATAATAATAATAATAATTTATATATTTTTATGGTGAAATTTAGTAACAAATACTTTAAAAATTATCTTTGATTCTTGCCCTTTATATTAAGTAATTAATTTCTTTTAAACATTAAGCTTGTCTAACTATTGGGTCAACTAGCAAATGCTAAAAATATCTAAAATAACAAATTATCTTTAAAATGTAGGAATTTTATTATAAAATAATAATGGAAGTAAAATTTTTAAAATAAAATATTGTGGAGGATGCTTCAACCTTGATATTGTGAAATCTGCTTCGATTTCCTTATCTTCTTGCTGAAAATCTTAATTGTTACTTTACATATAAAATAAAGAAATAAAATTGATTTTATGAGATTGGTTTAATGGTTAAAAAATGGTATTCCCTATCTTAATTATTTACATTCAAACTTTAAAATGAGCATTTAAAAAATTTATTTTTAAAATATTTTAACTAATATAGCGAATATATTTTTTAAAGTCGTTTGATTATTTACATTCAAATTTTTAAATTAGCATTTAAAAAAAATTATTTTTAAAATATTTTAACTAATATAAAGAATATATTTTTTAAAGTCGATTGAAATGAAATTTATTAATACTCAAATCGAAAATATCCTTATTATATAAAATAAAATACAATCAATCTATGTATTTATAATATTGAGAGTGTATCATAATATATTTTATGTATTTATTTTATCTCACCAATCAATCTATAAAATGATTTGTTTTTAGTAAGTATTATTGTTTCAGTTTTTCACTATATTTGGCAATTGTCATCCCTAAATTGGAATCTGATTCCCAATTCAAACAAAGTTGGAAAAAGTGATTCTCTGATAGATTTTTTTGCCTTTGAAATATTCATTATATATATATATATATATATATATATATATATATATATATATATATATATATATATATATATATATATAATTGTACAATATCTTCTACAACAATAACAAGAAATTAAGAGCTTTAAATTTAAAACTTTTTATCATTTTGATTTTTTAAATATTTATCCCTTTTTCACGGGGATGTTTCTAAGTTCTAACGTCAAATCCTAAATTGACGGACGACTCAAGATTTCCCACGTGTCACTCTTTCACAAGGATTACCGCAAGCTTAGACGCGTCCACGACGCGTAACGCCTTTATTCGGGTGCGCTAAAAGCCATCAACTTTTACCTGTCCTTCATATAAAACCCATTCTCTTTCCCACGCCCACTTTGATCATTATTCGTCAACTTCTTTATCCTTTTTTGTATATTTCATATTGGTAAGTTCTAACTTCTCTTCATCTTTTGGGGTCTCCCTTCATCCCTTCGTTTATTGTTTCTTGGTGGACTTTTGCAACTGTGTATGGTGATCGTTGTTTGTTATTAATTGCATGAGGAGCGAGATTGCAAAAGATTATAGTAACTGTTTTCTGGAATGAATTTTGTAGCTTTCTGATATGCATAGGAAAATTTTCTTTGCTTGTTAAATGAATTTGATGGGTTAGTCTTTTTTTTTTTTTTGGAAAATCAGAGTTAGGTCTTTGTGGTATTATTTTTCGTTAATTCTTATGCTGTTCCGTCATTGATGGGTCAATAACAGGCCTGGATAACTGAAGATCAAATGCTGAACGTGCTTTAGATTTATGAGAACGAAAAAGTTAGTACACACTTTTTTTTTCTTTAAATTTTTATTTTTATTTTTTAACTTTAGTACAGAATGGCTTGGATTTGAGAACGCCTATTTTATGTTTGTTTCTGCGTCTTTGTCTCTCGAATCTTTCTGCAAGACATAAATATTATGTATTTTGTATCAAAACATTATCTTACTCTGTTACCATGTTCCGATCCTGTAGCATCATCTCTTCGCTATTAAGATGGGAGGTGGGCATCATGACGAATCTGACAGAGGATTTCTTTCAAACGTTGTTCATGGATTAGCTAGTGGTGCTCATGGTGCTCCTCCCGGGGCTTACCCTCCCCCACCGGGTGCCTACCCTCCCCCACCCGGGGCCTACCCTCCTCCTCCAGGGGCCTACCCTCCGGCTCAAGGTTATCCCTCATCCGGGTATCCTCCAGCAGGGTATCCACCATCTGGCTACCCGCATGCTGGTTATTCTGGTTCATCTGCTCCTTATGGCCCAGGTATGATTTCTTTGAATAGTTATTTCTCTATAAAATCTATAAGTGACTAAATATTGTAATGCCCCGACAACAAATGCTGTAGTAATAGTTGAAGATTTTGTGAGGTTTCCAACTCTAGAAGCATAGATTTATTAATCTTAATTGGGATTCTAGTTCTGTTAAAGAAACCATCCTCATATGTTGATATAGACTTTGACCTTGGTTATTGTGATTTGTGACTTTCTCATGACAATTTGGTCATCAATCGTCTTGTCAGCTCACTTAACTATCTTTATTTTTCCGAAACATTCTCCGCTGTACTTGCTACTTGCTTGGGTTTGTTGAAGTTTTTTTTTTTCCTCTTCCATTGGCTATTGGGAAGTTTTTCTGCTGTTTATGATGTCTGTTTCTGTCATCAGCGCACGGATATGGATATGGATATGGACATGGACATGGATATGGACATGGACATGGATATGGACATGGACATGGGCAAGGAGCGGGTGGCATGGGAGCATTGCTTGCTGGGGGAGCTGCTGTTGCTGGAGCTGCGTTTGGCGCTCATCGCCTCTCCCATGGCCAGTACGGGCATGGCGCTCACTTTCCCCACGGCAAGTTCAAGCATGGAAAGTTCGGCAAGCACGGGAAATTTAAGCATGGAAAGTTTGGAAAGCATGGTGGGTTCAAGAAGTGGAAGTGATCTAACATATATACTGTCAAGATTCCAATTGCTGCTGCTGCTGCTTATTGTTTTTATAAATAAACCATACTTAGTATGATAACAATTAAGGCCTTGGTTGACCATTTGCTTGATGTTCTTGGCTGAGCCAAAGATATGCATTTATTTTTACTATTATTTTCGAATTTAAACCGCAGAAAAAAAATGCACAGTATCATAAAAGTGCGAGTCTTGATTTGTTGCTAACAGCAAAAAAACATTGTACAACTGGGTTCTCCATTTTGTTAGTGTCTGTTTTGTTAGATGAAATGAAAAAAGAATAGAGATTAGAATCTTAAATGTTGTGGTTTGATTGGATGGAATGGATGGAATAAAGTAGAACGCTATTTTTGTCGGCTATATAGAAATGGAATATAAAATTTAAAATTTTATTGTTTAGTTGAATAGATTCTATGAAATATTTTATTCCATCAAATAAAAAAAAAATTATTCTTTTACAAAAGTTAAAGAATTTTGTATTTTAAAAGTTAGGGAATCTTGTATTTTATCAAATAAAGAAAAAATATATTTTTTTAATACTCTTACAAGTTGTGTTTTTTTATCTTATTGTATTTGGTTTGAATTTTAATTTTTTTTTGTTATAAAAAATTTATGTTATAGTGATTTAATATAATTATTAGATTATATAATAAGAATTTTTATAATTTAAAATTTAAAGATAATTTAATTTTTTTTTATTTATATTGGTTTTTTTATTTTTTATTTATTTTCATATTGTTATTGTTTTAATTAAAATTCGCAAGTGTAAAAATATATTGGAGTATAGATTTAGTGGTATGAAAGATCCATTCTACAAGTATTGTCAATTGAGATAAAATTTAATTTAGATATAAAATAAATATTTTTAATCTAATTGTCAAAAAAAAATTTGTGAAATTTTTTTTAAATAAAGTATGCAAGAAATAAAATAATAATATATTTAAAATAAAAAAAAATGTTAAAGTTAAGGGATTCACTCTTAATATATCAAATAAAAATACAATTTAATTTTTTTATTACTTAAATAGAGTCTTCACATAAATAAAATTTTATTTGGAAGATATATTACTTTAAACTCACTTTAATTTATATATGAAGTATATTGACCTTCTTTTTATTGTATTACTAATAATAAAATAATTATTGTAAAATAGATTCAAGTATACATTGTGCCAATTATTATATTATCTATAAATCAAGAATGATTTAAATATTTATTATATCAAAAATTGCCTATAATGTATCAAGATTTACAATTTATAAAATTTAAAATATAAAAATATAAAAAAAAAAGCATAACAACATATAGATGACAGAGTCAATAATAATAATAATAATAATATAAAATAGACAGTAAAATTAATCATTAAAAAAATAAAATAACAATAAAGGGGCAACAAAATATTTTTCTAAGAAAAAAATCACAATAAAATAACAATAGAGAGATGACAAAACCATCATTTAAAAAAATTAACAAACAAATAACAACAGAGATGCGACAAAACCATCATCTAAAAAATAAAATAAAATAAAAATAAATAAGAAAATAAATATAATATCAAATATAAATATTAAAATTTTGAGTTAGATAAATTTTTATTTTTATATCAAGAGTTTCACATTTTCACCTTAGCATTAAGAGATTAGTTATCTATAATCAAAATAAAAAAGTAAAATGAAAAATGAACAGATATGATAATATTATGAAAGAAAATAAATATTCAAAATGTCTAAAGAAAGAAAAATATTACAAACACTTGAAACTTTAACAAAAAAATTTTCAAATTCACTTTTAACTCTTTCACAAGTCTTCTCAAACCCTCTATTTGTAGATGTAATTATGTTTTGTAATTGTCAGCAATGGTGACTAACAAGTTACATTAAGTTGATAAATTGGTCAACGAAAGTAATATTTGAATTATTACTTTATATCCACCAAATCTGTTGACTTTATAAACATAAAAATTGTAGATAATTTCATTATCTTTCTAGCCATATAAATTGTGAATAAATTAGATACGTAATTTGTGACTTACGGCCAGAATATTGGAACAAAGTCAGGTTAGACTGCAACAACAAAGAAATTCTATTCTAACCCAATTCTGATCATCATAATGTCTTATTTTATTAACCACTTGAACATGAAAATTGTAAAAAATTGTGTTAACTAAGTACCCACCAAATTTCGTATGCATTAAATATATATTTTTTAAAATAGGACCCAAATATTACAATAAGATTATGTTAGACTGCAACAGTAAACATGTTCTCTTCTAATCCAATTTTTGACCATTTGGATATATGTTTTTATTGATCACATAACATAAAAATTGTATAAAATTGTGTCAACTATTTATCTATCAAATTTTGTACCTATTATATATGTATTTTCTAATATAAGACTAAAATATTTCAATAAGATCAAGTTGAAAAGTAAACAGCAAACAGATTTTTAATATTGAATGTTTTACTTTGAATCTTTATGTTTCAATTCTTTTATAAATGTGGTTATAAATCAATATTGAATTTATGCATATATATATTAGGATGTGTCTTAGGAGTCAAAAAGATAATATTTTTTACTCATTTATTTTCAATAAATTTATTTTGTTCGCTTAATTTATAGACATTATTTACAAAAAATCACAATTTAACTTTAATTCTTAGTCCATTTTTTATTCTTCTCTCTATCTATAAAAAATACACAAAACTAAAGATAAATAAAGGAGATAAATTCTTAATTAAGGCAAAAAAAATAATATGAAAATATTTAATTTATGAATATAAAATTCACTTATCATGTACCAAACAATAAAATATCATATTACCTCAATTCTTTTTATCACATATCAAACGAAGTTATAAATTTTTATTCCCCTTTTCATTCTCACTTATTTTGTTCTTTTCATTTCTACTAAATTTCATTTCACCTAATCAAACAGACATTTAATCTTTCAAAAAATGAGTGGAATATGATATTCTCCAAGAATAGAAAAAAAAAAACACGTGTCTACTATCATTCTTAATAAAAACAATGACAATGGAAATAAAAATAAAAATAAAATTATAATAATAAAATAAAATTAGAAAAGTGGTGAAGCAAGTAGAATAAAAAGAAAGTCATTTTTTAAATAAAAATTAAATTAATTTATATTAGAATAAAAAAATTTAAAATTTAAAATTTAAGAGTAATTTAATCTTTTTCTACTCATACTATTTTTTTAATTTATTATCGTACTAAATAATAAAATATTATATTATTTCAATTTTTTTTATTATATATCAAATAAAATAATGCGTTTTTATTTCTCTTTTCATTTTCATTTTTTTTTCTATTGTCGTTAAAATTCATTATACTTAATTGAACAAACACTTATTTTTATCTTTAGACGCCAATTTCCTTTCCTTTATTGACTCAATATTGTCGCTTAATTTGTAGCATAATTATTATAAACAAGCATAGTACTCTTGTTTATGAACAACCTACTGAAGCAATAACTCAAAGGCTATGTTTGTCCTTAGGAGGATAAAAAAACCTTTGAATTAGATTTATATGTTGTTGCTTAAAGCATAACTATCTTCAAGTTATAATAGTAGTTTCAATCGTGGTTGTGATTGACATGGTTCACGATAAGTCACTGTAATTGTAGTAACGGGTGATTATAGTAGTTTCAATGTGTAATAACAATTTTTATGTGTAAGTAAGAATAGCCGTAGAATAATAATTTGACAGAGTTAAGTTTATCTTTATTTTTATTACTGTTGCATATACACATACCTGATATATTATTCTTAAATACAAACTCATAAAATCCTGATAGAACACAAATAGTTTTCTTAAATTTTATAAAATTTGTTCTGTGTTCCATAAGGCATATAAACCCAACAAAAGGTCTTGAGCATCTATGTAGATATTATATCGATGCAGCCAGCAGAGAGATGAGCCAAGTGCATAGCTTGATTCTGAACAGAGAAATGTTGCTTCCAAAGTTATTAAGAGGTTTAAACTCCACGAAAATAAAACTGCATTTTGTTGTTGAGCATGATTTGGCAACTTATCTTGCCGATAAAGTCATTGTTTGTAAGGTTCACGACAGGGGTGGGCATAGGGGCTATCTTGCTGAAGTTACTGCATGCTGCAGCATACGGTGCTTAGAACATCTTCCATGGGAAATGCCAGCTTCACTGCAATTTCAAGCATGGTGGATTCAAGAAATGGATGTGACTCTAATTGTTGCTGATTTTTGTTTTTATGGTTTAGCCATAATTCGTACTAGGTCCATCAAGATTTGGTTCAACCTTTGCTTCATTTTAGTATACAACTACGGCTTTGACGTGCGAGGGTGTTTCTTGCTTTGCTTTCTGTCATTAATCTTGTCAAATGTCTCTATTCATCCAATGATGTGTTTGCGTTGCTTCCCATGGATAAACATATGAAAAAATGACTTCTCCTGCCTATATTGAACTAACGATTCTAAATTAATCTTAATAATTACTTCTTCTTCTTTTCTTTTTTTTTATCCGGAGATATTAAATGGGAGGAGAGGAGGAGGGGGGGGGGGAATTGAATTCACGTTCACTGTAATCTCTGACAGTTATGATATACAAGTGTTACCGATAATATTAATAATTATTTGAAAAAAAATTATCTTTGTGATGAATATAACTCTTATAACTTATTTCTATATTAAAAATATTAATTCTTTATTTTACTAAAAATTATTTAATAACATTTTATAATATTATTTATGATAAATTTTGATTTATTTTTATAAAAAAATTTAGTTATTGCATTATAAAATCATATGTATAGTATAAAAGTTTGTTTATCACATAAAAAAAAAATTTAGTGTAAAAAGAGACTACTTTCAATAACTTGCTTAGCAAAAATCTAAAATCTAAATCACACTTTGTAAGTAAAGGGTTTCAATTTTTAACAGTTAAATCAACACTTTAGCAACATATATTTTATTTATTTTATTTTTATTTTTTATTTATCTAATTAATGATTTAAATAAAATTTATAAACTTGAATTTTAATTTTTATAATTCATCTCAATTAAATTTAAATGAATGTAACCTCAATTTTAAAAGATAATTTTTTTTATTCAAGCACTAAATAGTATATAGCTGCAGGTGGGTAACTGGGCAAGTTCGATTCGTTTCAAGGCGGACTCAAATAGACCCGATTCCAGTTGTATGCCAAGGAAAGTAACCCTAGCTGCTTTTCTGAACCCTGCGTGAACGTTCCCAGCACGCGTCTCTCCCCTCTCTGTGTCTCGCTGATCAGTACATCTGAAGGTGCGTGCGCATGCTGTCTCACATCCCCTATTTGAGCTACTCTTGACTTCTTTATATTTCGTTCATCGCCACCATTATTTTTTGTTTTTGCGTGCAGTGTGACAAAGTTCAGCAGGAGGAGATATGGCGGATCGTTTAACGCGTATAGCCATCGTGAGCAATGATAGGTGCAAGCCTAAGAAGTGTCGCCAAGAGTGCAAGAAGAGTTGCCCTGTTGTGAGAACCGGTACTCTTTTCTCTGCTGCTATCTACCTGTGTAGTGATAATTTGTTTTTATTTTGAATTGTTTTTTTCTCTTTCCGGTTGATTTGATCCAATTGTATCGTTGAATTGACGTAAATGTCTCGGCGTTTAACAAAAAAAGTTCTTTTGAAACGAAAAGCTTTTTGATGATCTGATTTGGGTTTGAGGGTGTTTGGGGTATCAAGTTATTGTGTATTAATGTGTAAAGAAAGTTCAAATTGCCAATCTTTGGGTGAAGCGGACAATTTGTATGTTAATACCGTTTTTGTGTTTCTTCTGGGGTTTGTAGTGACCAGTTGATTGTCTGCAGGTAGATTGTGTATTGAGGTTACTCCTGCATCCAAGATTGCTTACATATCTGAGGAACTGTGCATTGGGTGCGGTATATGTGTTAAGGTATTATTGGCGTAATTATTATTGTCATTTTTCTTCTTATCCTTATTTTTTTTGGTGTTATAGTTGGTAAGTTTATGTGATGAGATCATCCGTTGATGCAGAAATGCCCATTCGAAGCCATTCAGATTATCAACTTGCCTAAGGACTTGGACAAAGACACAACTCACAGATATGGGCCTAACACTTTCAAATTACATAGGTGAGTCATTTAATTGCATTTCCCTGAAAATTGGTGACTATCTATTTTCCTTAGTTTGTGACGAACAAAATTATAATGGCAGGCTGCCAGTACCAAGGCCAGGGCAAGTCCTTGGGTTGGTTGGAACAAATGGAATTGGAAAGTCCACTGCCCTTAAGGTTTTGGCTGGCAAATTGAAACCAAACTTGGGTCGTTTCAATGTAATGTTCTTACTTTGTACTCCATTTTTATCTAAATAATTTTTTCTTATAAAAAAGAATGTAATACTTCAACTTATCCTTTCTTCGTTGCATGTTGGTGAGAAAATCCCGCTTATTATTAATTTTCTCTTTTTCCTTTCTGTTTGCAGAATCCACCTGATTGGCAGGAAATCCTAACCTATTTTCGAGGATCTGAACTGCAAAATTATTTTACTCGTATCCTAGAGGATGATTTAAAGGTGATGGTTTTCAACTCTAAGTTGTATGGATACTTGATGTATGTGTCTGTTCATGTTGCTGTTCAATATGTATGAGGTAATGGTTTATTGATTTTGATTTTTACTTTGAATCAGTCAGAAAATAGATTAACCATTATAATTGTTAGACAAAGAAGAGTGGAATTCACAATGTGTCTCTTTCATACCTGTGTGTTTGTCTTTTATTTATCTTCTGGATCAATGGTCAATTATATGATATGAGAGAGTCCATGAACCTGTTTTAGTGAGCAGTTCAAATATAGCTTGGTGGTTGAAAGTGCTGTGGAAAGTACAAGTTTATTGTCCAGCAGCTTTGATTTATTGTTTTACAAATACTGTGGTCTGTAGCATCATAGTTATGCATTAATTATTGCCCATGTTTTGTTTGAAAGAGTTATTAACAAAATTAATTTTTACGAGATAGTATCATATGTTGATGTTTCAATACCTGTTTTTCATAAATAGAACTCTTTTCAGTTATAATTAATTCATTAGCTATTGATATGATAGAAATGAGAATAAATATTTTGCAGTACACATAATTGTTGTAGCACTAGCATGCATCTGAAAGCAAACTGCTGGTTCTGATCCTTCAAATAATTCTGTGGTCTTTAATTCTGAAAATACCTTTTCTATCTTTAGTTGGTAACCTAATATTATCTGTTCTTACATTTTCTTAATATGCATTCCTTAAGCTGTTGCTTGAATTGTGTTGATAAGATTGTATATTTCTTCCTTTGATTCTTTTCTGTTACTGATAGTACTTGTAATTTTATATAAATAGGCCATTATCAAGCCTCAGTATGTTGATCACATCCCAAAAGCTGTACAAGGGAATGTGGGGCAGGTGCTGGAACAGAAAGATGAGAGAAATGTTAAGGAAGAACTTTGTGCTGATCTTGACCTAAACCAGGTTATAGATCGTAATGTTGGTGATCTTTCAGGTGGGGAGCTCCAAAGGTTTGCCATTGCAGTTGTTGCCATCCAGAATGCTGAAATATATATGTTTGATGAACCTTCTAGTTATCTTGACGTAAAACAGAGGCTGAAAGCTGCCCAAGTTGTTCGATCTTTGCTCAGGCCTAATAGGTTTTGTTTCTTTTTGCCTCTGCAGTATCTGCTTTAAATCTTGTCTGTATTACAAAGTGAATTTTTTTTGAACAAATGTTGACCTATCTGCTCTTCATTTTTTTCAGCTATGTAATTGTTGTAGAGCATGATCTTAGCGTCTTGGACTACCTATCAGACTTTATTTGCTGTTTATATGGCAAACCTGGTGCATATGGAGTTGTAACACTTCCTTTCTCAGTCAGAGAAGGAATTAACATCTTCTTGGCTGGCTTTGTTCCAACAGAAAATCTAAGATTCCGTGATGAATCTCTTACCTTCAAGGTGAATGTCAACATTTTATTAATGCATCACCCCTGTTATGTTAATATACTCTTTCACTTACTTTCTTGTCCTGTCTAGGTTGCTGAGACTCCACAGGAGAGTGCTGAGGAGGCTCAGGCATATGCTCGATACAAATACCCAACTATGAGCAAAACTCAAGGAAATTTCAAGCTTCGTGTAGTTGAAGGAGAATTTACTGATTCTCAGATTATTGTGATGCTGGGTGAGAATGGGACAGGAAAGACAACATTTATTCGTATGCTGGTATTATTTTATTTTTTCATATTTTTAACCAGGATAATTTTTTTACTCTTAAGCTATAAATATCAATTTGTCTTCTCCCCCTTTGTGTCATGCAGGCTGGTTTATTGAAACCTGACACTATAGAAGGTGGCTCTGATTCAGAGATGCCTGAGTTTAATGTCTCATATAAGCCTCAGAAGATTAGCCCGAAGTTCCAATCAACTGTTAGACACTTGCTCCATCAAAAAATACGTGATGCATATACACACCCCCAGTTTGTCTCAGATGTTATGAAGCCACTTCTTATTGAACAGTTAATGGACCAAGAAGTTGTGAACCTTTCCGGTGGAGAGTTGCAAAGAGTTGCATTATGTCTCTGTCTTGGAAAGGTTGATATTTTAAGCTTCATCCTTGGGAAATTGCTTGAGTTTGTTTATGCCCCTTAATCAGTTTCCCCAGCTCCTTTCTTTTTCCTTCACATTGTCGACTACCTTCATAGATTTTCCAGGACTGTGTCTGTGATGTGAGATGTATGTTTCCATTGGCATGTCATGCACATGAGTATAGATCTAATCCTGTGCCAATTATTTTGGAACTATACTAAATTTTGTTGTGTGCTTCTCTCTGTGTCTTAAAATGTATGCCCCCCCTTTTTTTTAACTAAATTGTGGTTGCCTGATCTGTCACTATTGTGTAACAGCCTGCAGACATCTATCTTATAGATGAGCCAAGTGCTTATCTGGATTCTGAACAGCGGATTCATGCTGCTAAAGTCATCAAGAGGTTTATTCTCCATGCGAAGAAAACTGCATTTGTGGTTGAGCATGATTTCATCATGGCAACTTATCTTGCTGATAGAGTCATTGTTTATGAGGGGTCTCCATCAATTGACTGTACTGCCAATGCTCCACAATCATTGTTGACTGGAATGAACCTTTTCTTATCAGTAAGTCTCATAACTTCTGAGTGGTTCTTTTAAGGGAAAAAAAATGCCATAATATGCTGGTTGGTCTTATCATTTTGAATATAGTTGCAATTCAATATGATTAACTCCAAATATTTGCATGCGTATTGCTCATATAGAGTTTTCTCCATCTTAGAATGTGCTCAAATGGGCTAACTGTAAGCTTCAGTTAACAAAAAAATATATTATGCTGTGCTTGTTAGATAGTGTCCCCTGCATCCTTCTAGTTATATACCCCAGAACGTATTTCATTATCAACCAGATTTTTCTCCTTTTGATTTAATGTAGATTGCATATTCTTTTGTGTGTATTTTTTTGTTCTGTGATTGTGCATGCATGATAATGCTAACGTGTGTCACTGTTGCAGCATCTTGATATCACATTTAGAAGAGATCCAACTAATTACCGCCCAAGGATCAACAAACTGGAATCAACCAAAGACAGGGAACAAAAATCGGCAGGGTCTTATTATTACCTTGATGACTGAGTTTATAGTTATGGGCAGGTTAGTCCTCTCTTTTGTTTCTCTTGTTTCTAAGAATGTTCTTCTTGACCCCTGCAACTGAACTTTTGTTTTCTTTTGTTGCAGTTGCTCATTTTGCCAATTTAACAGTGCATAAGTTTGAATTTCTGATGGGATCTCAGCTTTCATTCCTCCGATGCCTTGACATATATGAGTGTCCTTTGCCCATTGAAGGCATAGCTTTCTCCTTGCATAGAAGAGCCTGCCTGCCGGCCATATGTTGGTTGGTGTGTGTGTATATGTTTAGCTGAATGTAGTGCAGCTGCTCATCACCAGTTTTGGTATGACTTTGGTGGGTGAATCTGAATTTTACTCGAGTTTATCATATTGGTCTTGTTTTCTCATTATTTATGTCCTAAGTTTAGGGGAGCAATCATGATGTCAAACTGAGTTAATTGCTACTTTGGTTTTGTTATCAGATTAATATACAAGTATATACTTACTCCCATTTTATTTGATTTGGAATAATATGTTCTGTTTTTATCTCTTTCTGCTCAATCACGATGTCAAATTGAGTCAATTGTTACTTCGGCTCTCATATCAGTTTAGTATATAGCGAAGTATTCACTTAATCCCATTTTTATTTTTTGAGCCCCTCCGACACACTCTTGATTCTTCGCCCCTCATCATGTATGCATGTAGTAGTAGTAATAACTATGGTTCATCATACCACATGACATGGATGAAAGTGATTGCCGTCGTTCCTAATGTCTAGATGTGAAAACCAAGCTCCAACCACATTTTTTACAGTCCATTGCTAACAGCATTATAATCATTAAAACAAAACTCATCTTTCTCATTTTGAACTTTAAAGCTAACCAATGCATTTTGACAAACACTGATATCTTTGTTATTAGAAAAATCAGTGTACAAGTTTTTTCAATTCCAACAGCCAAATGGATAATTAAGAAGACAATTTGTCAATTAAACGCTTGAAAAACAAATATAATTTCTCCTGCTTGTGATTGAATAAGAACAAAAAGGGGTACAATAGAGGCGATTCAATACTGGAAACATAGACTTGAATGGGGAGTCGCGCACCCTCCCCGAAGAATTTTAGTTTTCCATTCCTTCAGTTTGCACTTTGCACAACTGGTAATTTGATGCAAGTCAAAAAATTTCTTACTATTAAACAAGAGCAGCGTAAACTCATCTGTATAGCTTACATTCTCAATATATGGATACATATTCTTCAGTTCTGCAAGGTATGCATTCCCTTGGTCTCCAAAACAAGTCAGAAACTAAACCACATTCAGATCTCTTTCTCTATGTTCCCCAGGCCAACGTAGCATTTTCAACAATCATAAACCTGAAGTTAGATCTCACCAAGGTGGATGATCATCCTCGGATGTTTGAGGAGGGATTGCTTTCCATCCAGGTTTTTCATCCCAGTACATGTCATAATATATGTGACCAGGAGTGTGATCTAGCACACAGCACCATATACCCACATACCGCTTGACACGTTTTCTGAATTTATCTTCTCTTTCCTGAAAATTCAATTGCAAATGGCACCAAAATTTGGTAAGTTAGAGTGGATTTCTTCTCATCTTTGATGCAAGACTCAAGAAGTACCACAACAGAACAAGCAAAATGGCCTTGCCTTGTCAGTGAAACCAATGAAAGCATCTTGCATTGAAGAGAACTGGATGACTTTCACATCCTTGAATGATGAGAATACTTTCATGAACTGCAAATCCAAGCAGAACAAACAGGTTCATTAAAACGTTTCAAACAGAAGTATACTGAGCATAGAACAAAGGAAGGTTTGAAGGTCTCTACATTCCCCTTCCATAATTCCTTTTTCCAGCAAATCTTATAAACTGACCTGAGTTTGGTGAGAAGGTTTTATTAACCATTGTCCTTTGACCAACCTTTAGTTGACGAAAAATTTTTTTCACTCCACTTGGACATTTGTTGAGACAAAAAATTTTAAAAAATCTATTATCATTTCAATTTTCACATATTGGGGATGTAAATAGTAAACACCCCTATTAAAGGCCAGGCCATCAAAATGATTCAAAACTACAGTCATTTTCAGCATTAAATAAGTTCCTGGCCACGCAAGTAGGTGAAGTTGAGGATAGTTTGAGATGGATTGATTTTTGTTGGTTCTGACATCAGATAACTAATCAAAAGTGAGCACTAAGAATTCACAAAAACTGAACCAAGATCTTTGGTCTACTGGTTTGATTAAGACTGCATTCAGCCTATTATGTCTCAAAAATAAGTTGACCAGTGTTTAATTTTCTAAAAGATAAATGAGTTTTTACTAGATCATTGCTCACTTATTCCAAGAGTTCAACCTGTTCAGAAATATGAAATTTATTTTATAAACATTGGATGTTTAAAAATATGGATGGAAGATGTTTTATTCATTTCCTTATTTAATTAACATTTGTCCTATGAATAGAGAGCTTAGAAAAAATAAAAGTCATTTTATTAACCATCCCAACCTTGAGAGCAAAAAACAAAAAAAAGAAAGAAGAAATCTCAATATTAGTAAAAGAGAATGTAAACCATATGATTCAAGTAAGATAAATGAAATAGAGAAAGATTTCGAGTATCATTTGTAATGAAAAAATGTCACTCAAAATAAATAAATAAAATTCTACCATACAGTTACAAGACCTACAATATTTTGTAGGTCGAATGTTGGGCAATTAAAAGACAACATGAAAATAAACTCAATGTCGTAGAGATCAGAATGTTGCGTTAAATCTGTGGACACATTAGAAGAGATATTATTAAGAATGAGTACATTGGAGAAGAAATTAAAGTATCACATATTGTGGAGAAGACGATAAAATCTTGTTTGAAGTGGTTTGGTCATATATGAAGGAGACATGTAAAAGTCTCACTGAGAATAGTAGATCAAATGGAGATCAACTCGATAGTTAGATATAAAAGAAAGTCAAATAAAATAATAGGTGAAACTATTAAGAAGGATCTAGTAATTAATAATCTCTCTCTATTGACTTTATTTATAATAGGTCACTGTAATGTCATTTAATTCATAAAACCAACCCCATATATTGAAAAAATACTTAGTAGTAGTTGTTGTTGTTGTTATATTAGTATACGACACTGATCATTGCCTTCTAATTACAGCAACTAGCTAGATTGTTCAGAAATATTAAGTTAATTTGGAATTTGTGAACCATATGTGAAAGAAGCCTCTTCATTCTTCAATTCTTGGAACACTGTCCTTCTTCTTCCAGAAGACAAACTGCAGACTGAGAGACCAGTCTCTGTATGCATGTAGAGAAAATTGCATTCTAATTTGTAGATCTAGTATCATGGTTTTCTAAGTGATCTTTCCAGTCAGCTCCTTAATAATGACAATAACATTAACTTGGTATCTCAGTAACAAAGAGACATGGCATACAAAATCATGTCAATTTACTTTATAGGTTGGTTTTAGAAGAATTTGAGCAGAAACAAGTTGGTTAGACAAGAAAATTGGTATAAGGTTGAACAAAATTAAAAGTACCATTTCATCATTGCTGTGCTTTGGAAATCTAAGTAGTCCCCCAACAGTGGTAGCATTTGAAGCCTCACAATCTTGGGTTCCTTCTTTGCAGAGATGAACATCAAGCCATGACTTTTTCACCTGAACTCAAAAATCGGACAAACAATTCTCACTGAGTAACATAAATAAAAGAAAGAAGACTTGATGGTTTAGAATTTAGGTAAAATTGACATCCATTTACCTCTGAGGGCATAGAGGGGTTATCAAGAATTGAGTACTCTCTAATATCTATGCCAGGGCCAAACTCTTCCTCTGGGAGTTCTTTCAACATGACATTCACCTGAAATAGTGCATTTACACAGCGGCATAAGGCAGGGACTGAGACAATGCTTTAGTCATGCAAACAAGAGAGATATGGAGAGAAAGCAAGGATGAGTAAGAGGTCGTACTAAAGGGTCCAAACAAAATG
This sequence comes from Gleditsia sinensis, assembly GCA_037074535.1. NCBI lineage: Eukaryota > Viridiplantae > Streptophyta > Magnoliopsida > Fabales > Fabaceae > Gleditsia > Gleditsia sinensis. Next base: position 61,243,185 of record CM073467.1, on the reverse strand, counting down.
CCCCAAGGGAATGAAAAAGAGTTATTATTGTAAAGTACTAGTACTAAGCTTGTGGCACCCTTCCCTTAGCACCACAGTCAAATGGCTTTCTTGAATTACATAACAGGAAGCCTATAACTAACCAAGAAAACAAATTATTTCAAAATCAGAAAAATTACAAAAATCTAAGATCACATAAAAGTTAACATTTAACTTTGTAACTTGTAAGTATGTTGTTGAGGGAACAACAGAACACAAAGTTTACACCTGAATCAAAAGCTTAAATAATTGTATAGGCTAAACGTGGTAAGATATATAGTGTGTAAAAGAAAGGTTCATACAGATAAATTTTAAAACTTTTGAAGCCATTCAAGTTCCATTTCCCTTTCCCTCTTGAAATGACATACACTAACAACATAGGTCGTCGACTTTAATATAGATTAAAAATATTTAAGTGATCCAAAAAGTCTTCTGAGAGCTAATTTTCAAAAACTATTGGTGCTTTTGAGGGGTGGTTTTAGAAGATGATTTTATAAGCTCTTGTGCTTTTTTTTTTTTGCACACCTAAAAATACGTAAAACATTTTCCCATAAAATTACAACGAAATGCCATTTAAAAATATTTTTGTTTGTTGTAACTGCTATCAGTAACTTTGAACTCCATCATGTTTTCTAATGTTTGTTATATTACTATAGCTACAATTATGGGAAAAAAAACCTTCAATTTACAAATAAATGTACTTCATTATGTCTCTTATCAACCCTAATTTGCCTTCTCAGTGAGATGAACATTACAGATTTTCTCTTCTTCTTTGGCTATTAAGTATGCTGAATTAACTTAAGCGGGACAAACTGTCCCCCATAGGTTTGAGGCCCTACTAAGAACATTGTTCCTCAAATCTAAATTTTTCAAATCAGAGGCAAGTTGCAATACCTACCGTAGACCTAACTAATTCGGTTCTTGTGATGCATAAAAGCCTGTACTATGAAATCTTTATTGAGTACTAACACACAAGTAATGACTATTGAGACTGTTATTTAATTTTCCACATCGTCTAAAGAATAAGAACCATAAGGAATTACTTAAACAAACTGGAAATACCTCAAATACATGGTCCAAAGGACAAAGAAAAGGTTGTCTAGTCATAGACCCCTCCAAAACACCAGGATGAGGAAACCAAAGCCTATCCACCCTGCACCATAGTGGAGGCATGACCTAAACATACACAAAAAGAACCCAGTTTAATTAAGTGAAAAAAAAACACTTACTAGAAACAACCAAACTAGCCAATAGCACTTGCCACAGGAATAAATTTCAACCAAAACTGAGCATCAGAACAAAGTAGATCAACCATGGCAACTTATTAGGCCATCAAAGGTCGTATTTGAGTATATTTTAAGTTGTAGGAGTGCCAGTAACTTTGGCCAAGAGGAAGTGAAAATATGCTAGAAGTTCTTTTTTATACCCTGAATAATTGGAAAGCAGTTGCATCAACAAAAGTGGGGTAGGAAGAGCACATAAGAACCATGAAGCTGAATAGTTGTAATATTTTTAATAATTTCACCAATGATGGTCAAAAATGAAAATGACATGAGTGCTGTACTCAATTGTAGCAAAGAAAGAAGCAAAAAAAATTGGAACCGTAAGCATCAATGAGAATACATGCTAAGATCAATCTCTTACAAATGGTAGTATACTTAATTTCAGTTGACAAGGCAACTGAGGTGAAAAGAATAATTACCGTGATAAAATTTATTTCTGCACTTCACAGGACAAATAGGAAACTCTAGGTTAGTTAAAATTGATGCTGATGACGACAGTTGAAGTATTTCAATAAGTAAAACAATTGAAGTTTAACTGTCGAGGAAGCATACAATCAGTTCTCCTCTCACAAAAGTAGTAACTTACTATTAACATCCTTTTGGTTTATATTAACCAAACAACGCAACTGTACTGCACAAGGGCACAGTAATATAAAGTAACTTGTCAGTTCTGAATTCTTACTAGATTGTAAACATTGTTTAAGTAGTATTGAGCCAAAAAAAATTTATCTTTCATATAATTGACAAAGGTTGATCACTTCACAGGGCTCAAAAGAAATATTAATTAACCATTGATACCAATGATGACAGTTATGAGCAATTGAGCATTGATGATGAGACAATTTGCAAATCAATAAGTAATAAAATAAGCCTTTGTGTCCCTAGAAATTAGTTCTCACCAGCGTTCTGTTCAAAAGGGAAGCAATAGCAAGTGCTGTCCTTATCTGTTTTATCTGGAAAAGTTCATGGACAATATAAATTACAAGATACAAAATCATAATTTTCATTCAAATGCAGAAATAAAAAGGATCAGGTCAATACATGCATACTTGATAATTAACAAGAGAAAAATGTGATTCAATGGTATGCTCCCCACTTAGCAACAAGTTCTTTGGAATTGATGGCTTAAACAACAAGAAACCCCCTGCAAGAGTTCCTTAATAAGTTAGGTTGTGGTATTATCATGCAAAGGAATAAAAAAACGAACCATGAGAAGATACTGTAATTAATGCATTGACACATTGAAGTGTCAACTTTCAGTCTTCAGTGTTAGTGTGATGCTAGCATCAATGGAGGATGAAATAGAAACCTCTCAGTTTAAGTAAATTCTGAAAGTGAGTGTGTATGTACATGTACCTAAAGATAAATTAAGTGAATGGTACGCATACCTAAATTGAGGAAGAAATAAATAATTACCAGGTGGATTATAGTATTCAGGTGGATCATGGAAGACCATGGCTTCTCGAAGTCGGTGGCGCTTTCCTTCAGTACCTCCATATTGAAATGTTGTGTGTATTGCATATGGCTCCAATCTGAGTTGCTGATACATGGCCTGCAAATAGAATATGCAATTAAATTCGTAGGGCAAGCTTGCTTACAATTTAATTTTCCGCAAGGGTTGAATCAATATTCCTCCCAAGTCCCAACAGTCAATTGCTTAAGAGAAAACCAAAGTTAGGGTAAATAAAATCAGAAAAAGAAAGAAGTAAAACTGTTTAAAACTATTAATAAGTCCTACCTGGACAAAATATGTATGTCCACTACAAAATATACTAGCAGGCAAAATTCCCAGCTTCAGATTTCCATCAAATGCATAAACAAGTCCACTGTCCTCATCAACAGACGGTCCTAACTGTCTGCGTACAATCTCATTAAACCCATTTTGATCCCATATCTTTTCATCCGCTAAAAGCATTTCTTTCCATTCCTTTGCCAACTTTTTTGCTGACTCTGTAGGTCTCCAATGGAAAATTCCTATATTGTAGGCACCACTAACTATTCAAGCCAAAAGAACAATATGATCAGTATGGTATAGGATCTGTTGAAGAACAATTGAACAAGTTCAATAACATGCACAATTAAATGAGAGATGAAGAGAAGCAATAAAAGTAATAAATTGGCTATTGAGATTGCTAAACAATAAAAAATAGGGGGTGAGAATTGCTTCAAATTGTGCAATTTATTAAGTTGGTAATGCAAAAGGATATGCCACATCTGTGCTTCAAAAAGATAAGTTTTGTTTCCAAGTAAGCGCAGATAAGACCAATAATAGAATTTAAAACTTCAAACCGTGCAAAATAAAGGTTGCATGCTGAAGACATATTTTGCTAGTCCTTTGTACTGTAATTGTAACTTTTCCGATTTTTTCTCATGTTATTAATTGAAATTTATTTCTTTCAGAAAGGAGAAAGCATATTGGATCTCAAGGGAGGATCAAACAATTTGACTTTAAGTTCTTGAAAACTATTCTCGCATTCCTCAGTTCAATTAAATGGACTTCTTTTTTTGGTCAATCGAGTCAAAGGCAAAGCTATTTGAAAAAATCCCTATATAAATTTTCTGTAATATCTCATTAAACCCAGGAAATTTCTAATTTCAGTCATAGTTTTTTACTTCTCCCATTTCAGCACTGCTTCAGTTTTACTGGGATCCACCGACACACCATCTTTAAAAATTACGTGACCCAAAAACTTCACTTCTTCCAACCAAAATTCACATTTTTTCAACTTAGCGAAAAGTTTCTTTTCTTTCAAGACCTAAAATACTAATTGGAGATGCTAAAGTTGTGTTCTTCCTTGCTCTTTCCTACTGAATTTATTCGCTATCTTACACAACATTTCCACATAACTATTCAAAACTCCTCTAAGTTAATCTAAGTGACTACCCACCCCATGGTTGCCTAAGATCAACTGCTCTGATACCAACTTTATAATGTCTGGTTTTTACTTTTATTTATTATTATTATTATAGCAACTTTATAGGATTCGATTTACTTTTATTTTCACATTTCGCATATTAAATCTGCCATATGTACAAACACAATATATATATATATAAGTTACAAACTTTACACATGTAATAATTACACAATACAACATTTCAGTATATAAACGAAAGTTCCTATTCAGCACTCCACCCTTGAAACACAAAGGGTGAGGAGGTGGTGCTAATTTCGAGATCTTCATTTGTAACGCCATTTCCTGTCATTTCTTTTTATTTGAACATAACACCATAATAATAGTGAAAACAGAGGTTCCAATAGATTTAACATAAATAAAATATGATGAGAAAACATGAGTTATGTTTAGCTGTATAAGTTACAACGAGGAAAAAGAAAGAAGAAGAAGGAAAAAGAAAAGGAAGAGGAAAGGAAAAATCAAAGTAAATTTCTTGGTCGTCTCTCTAATTTCATCATCATTTCTTAAGGAATATCCTAATTCACGATATGGATGTAGGATTTTATTTTGTGTGGAAGGAATCAAGCACGCAAGTTTAAAGATTTATCTGAGGTAGGCTTAATATCCACTCATGAATTTTGTATAAAATTATATATATATATATATATATATATATATATATACTTTTTAGATGTGATTTTGGATAACATGTAGTCTGAATATTTATATAGAATTCTATTTTGGATGTTTGGACATGTATATAGGTGCATAGGATTATATAAAAGAAAATCAAAGGAGAAGTTAGATTAAGCTGAATTTCGGAATAATTGGGAAGATTCTATTTTTGGAATTATGGGAAAATTCAGTAAGGATTTTAAAAAAATGATCAACATATGAATTGTAGATATATGTCTCACGGATCTATAGGCTTTAGAATTACTTAATTTGGAGTCCATATGACTGATTAATTGAACAGAGGTCAGAATGGTAAAAATAAGCGTTTTTGTTTTAATTTTCTGGCAATAATCCGTAAAGAATTTGAAGAAATGATAGACACAAAAGTTGTAGATAATTGTCTTAACTTTTTATAGGATTTGAAATCACCTCAATCGGAGTTCGTATGAAGGAGATATGGTTGAATAAGTGAGAAAATATCACAGAACACATCCAGGCCATATTCTAGGTTATTTCAGCACGGGTAGGCCAAGTTAGGTGCTTGATTATAATATTTTTCATTGTTTTCTACCTAAAAACAGTTTTGTTTGTTGAAAGATTTTTAAGAAACAAATGTCCAAGAAAAATACCTTTATAATGATGATTTTAGTATCATAAATTACCATTTTCTTTATTTGATTCAAAATTAATTATATTGGACATTTGGTATGTGATGAATGATTATTAATTATTGGATATGAAAATGATGCATGGCATATTATAAATGAAATTTAATAGCAAGCGTAAAGTTCACGGCGAGTTGTTTGATAATGGCAAGCGTAAAACTCATGGCGAGTTACTTGAAAATGGCAAGCGTAAAGTTCATGGCGAGTTACTTGATATTTATATATTGCATTTGATGAATATGTATTTATATATATATATATATATATATGGATGAATATCGATGGGTTGTGTGTCTTGAGACGGTACCAAGTAGAGGACGCCCTGTTAGCCTGAGTGAGTAGGAGGACCGCTCCAACCGAGCGACAGTGGTAACGTGAAGGAGCAGGAGGGTGATGTACTTACATTCCCTGATCACTTATTGTGACTATAGTCGATCGGTCACTATACATATAGCAAATGAGTAAATTAAAAGCCGTGATATGGCCGAGCATTATAAAAAAAATAGATTTTTAGTGTATATATAGTATGATAATTATGCATAAACAAAAATTATATTTTATCTCAAAATTTTTATATTTCTCTGTAGCTTATACAGCTGAACATAACTCTTGTATATGTACTGAAAATTCATTTTTTTTATAATGCCCAGCCATATCACGACTTTTAATTTACTCATTTGTTATACGCATAGTAACCGATCGACTACAGTCACAATAAGTGATCAGAGAATGTGAGTACATCACCCTCCTGTCCCCTCACATTACCACTGTCACCCGATTGGAGCGACCCTCCCTTGGCTCACTCAGGCTAATAGGGCGTTCCCTATTCGGTACCGTCTCAAACCATACAACCCGTTGATATTCATCCATTCATCCATATATATATATATATATATATATATATATATATAAATGCATATTCATCAAATGCAATATATAAGCAACTCGCTATGAGCTTTATACTTGCCATTTTCAAACAACTCGCCATGAGCTTTACGCTTGCCATTATCAAATAACTCGCCGTAATTTTTACGCTTGCTATTACATCTCATTTATAATATGACATGCATCATTTTCATATCCAATAATTAATAATCATTCATCACATACCAAATGTCCAATATAATTAATTTTGAATCAAATAAAGAAAAGGGTAATTTATGATACCAAAATCATCCTTATAAAGGTATTTTTCTTGGACATTTATTTCTTAAAAATCTTTCAACAAACAAAACTATTTTTAAGTAAAAAACAGTGAAAAATATGATAATCCATTACCTAATACGGCCTACCCGTGCTGAAATAACTCAAAATACGGCTTAGACGTGTTTTGTGGCCTTTCCTCGCTTATTCAATCATATCTCCTTCATACGAACTCCGATTGAAGTAATTTCAAATCTTATAAAAAGTTAAAACAATTATGTACAACTTTTGTGTTTATCATTTCTTCAGATTCTTTACGGATTATTTCCAGAAAATTAAAACAAAAAGCGCTTACTTTTACTATCTTAGATTCCGACCTCTTCTTAATTAATCAATCATATCTCCCTCATATGGACTCCAAATTAAATAATTCCAAAGTCTATAGATCCGTGAGACATATATCTACAATTCATATGTTGATCATTTCTTTAAAATCCTTGTTGAATTTTCTCAGAATTCCAAAAGTAGGAATCTTCCCAATTATTCTGAAATTCAGTTTAATCTAACTTCTCCTTTGATTTTCTTTTATATAATCTCATGCAACCATATGCATGTCCAAACATCCAAAACAGAATTCTATATAAATATTCAGACCACATGTTATCGAAAATTACATCTAAAAAGTATATATATATATATATATATATATATATATATATATATATATATATATATATATATATAATTTTATACAAAATTTATGAGTGAATGTTAAGCCTACCTCAGATAAATCTTTAAACTTGCGTGCTTGATTCCTTCTACACAAAATAAAATCCTGCATCCATACCGTGAATTAGAATATTTCTTAAGAAATAATGATAAAATTAGAGAGACAACCAAAAAATTTATTTTGATTTCCTTTCCTCTTTTCTTTTTTCTTCTTCTTCCTCTTTCTTTTCTTTTTCTTCTTCTTTCTTTTCCTCCTCTTTCTTTTCTTCCTCTTTCCTTGCTGAAAAGCCTTGCTGACACTTCCCCCTTCTCCCTCTTAATTTATCATTATTTTTCCTACCTACCACCCTTAAATTACAATTTTACCATCCTCCATTAATTACAAAAATGACATCCTAATGTATTTACAAAACTGTCATCCTAGAGTATTTACAAAATTGTCATCTCAAGAAATTTACATAAATGTCATCTTAATGAAATTACATAAATGCTCATCATATTTTATTTATGTTAAGTCTACTGAGAACCTCTGTTCTCATTATTATTATGGTGTTATATTCAGATAAAAAGAAATGAGAAATGACAGGAAATGGCGTTACAAATGAAGATCTCGAAGTCAACACCACCTCCTCACCCTTTGTGTTTCAAGGGTGGAGTGCTGAATAGGAACTCTCGTTTATATACTGAAATGTTGTATTGTATAATTATTACATGTGTGAAGTTTGTAACTTATATATATATATATATATATATATATATATATATATATATATATATATATATATATATATTGTGTTTTTACATATGGTAGATTTAATATGCGAAATGTGAAAAAAAAGAGTAAATAAATAAAAATAAAAGTAAATCGGATCCTATAAAGTTGCTATAATAATAATAATAAATGAAAGTAAAAACCGAACGTTACAGTAATTGTTCCCATAATATCATTCTTCTAATCTAAAGCCATGCCAAGATGGTAACTAGGTAATCTGTAGTAATGTCTGAAAACTGAGTCTGTATTAGTTAAGATAAAAGGTGATTTTATGATTCAGAGAAGGGAACTTATTCGATGTCCATATAAATCATTTGAGAAGCAAATGATAAGTTAAAATATCTATATAACTCATAAATACGGAACTTGCAGAATGTTGGTGTACTATGAGAACCAATATAAGCACAGTGGAAATGATAATGATAAATTCTGCTCATTGTATAATATTCACCTTCTTGCCAAATTTCCAGGCTATCATCAACGACAGTTGGTATAACTTGATCACTTGATGTTAAAATATCTGCTCCTGGATAGCGAGCAAGATACGGAAGTGGGTTCTGTTCCACAATCATATATTGTAGTATATGTATTAGGAATAACAAATATCTCAAAATGATCATGTGATAGGGTATGGACCTCCTAAGAGATAAGCGTAAAAGATAATTATACATAATGAATACAACGGATAATAATGACATAGAAAGATTGAAAGAAATTAAATAATACTATATAATATAGAGTATCTCAGAATCAAATGCTAGAAAAAAGGAAATAAAAGATTCTAGACAATATGTATTCTGCTGCTCCTTTTGAATCATTCGTTAAAAAACTAAGGAGCATATAAATCAACCTAATAATTAAAACAATTTGATTTAAGAAAACATATATATATATATATATATATATATAGAAATGGAAAGAGCACCTTTAACCAAACCATGTCAGTATCACACATCAACAGCTCGTAACCAAAAGGCAAGATTGAGTCTATCAGAAAAACTTTTTCTCTCCCCATTTTATGAAACGTTGGAGATCCCCAGCCAACATCTACCGTGCTCATGTGACTGTCCATGTCAAAAACTGGTACCCCTTTCCAATACAATGCCTCCAATAATTTGGTGTCCATTGCACCTAAAAGGGTAGATTTCAAACTCATTTTACAAAGTCTAATCAAGTTAAGCTAGTCTACTGTGGTGTCATTAATACTATAGACAAAATAAATGATTTAGAAGGGTACAGGGATTAAACGAGGATGCTCACCAACAAGAAGATTAGAAAGTCCCAGATCTGTCAAGTGTTTAACCCAAGTCAGAATAAAATCCATGAATGCATAGTTACCAAAGGTCACTATTATAATATTATCTGTCACCCTTTGCTGAATCAATTCTTTGGTCAGTCGGAAAGCCTTCAAAGGTGGGATCTTTTTATTTTGTGGTGGAACTTCCCAAATAGGCCTTGTCCACTTATTTTGCAGCCCCGGGCCAGTTGGCACAGCATGCATAGTAGTAGCTGACTGAGAAAAGTTGAGCTTTCGATCTATAAGACTTGGATGCTCATCTGGAAAAGAATGCTGGGTTAAAGTTTAAAATCACACTCAAGGAAGAAGACCAACGCTTGATGAATTGGTAAGTGCCTTAACAAAACTGAGGAAGGTAACTAAGAAACAAATGCTATGTCAAAGATGCCACGCCCACAAGTAAAGCAGGTTCACTAAATGTAATTCTCACACATTAAATCAAATAGAGAGAAAATCGGATTCATAGAATGAACTTTTAATTAGTAGTATTGAAGTGTGCTGTCAAATGTCAATAAAACTGAAGCAAACTCATTACAGCAACCCCATATTATGACTCATCTCCTAAGAAGCATGGACATTGACATGAAAATCTCAAGACAGAATTTGAAGCATCCATGGAAATTCAAAGTGTCGTGTAGCGCCCAATACAAATGTCCAACATATATTGGACACGGACACAGTTCCCTTTGGAAGCATCAGCGCTTCATAGCTCCTCTCTCTATCTCTGTCTATCTGTCTATCTATCTTACTCTTCTGTCTTTAGACAGTTTAAAATGTTTATGTCACATCACAAATCAAAGGAAAATCCTTTTAGCTTTCCATCTCTAACAGCAATAAGATAACACTTCCAGAAGAACTACACAATCCACTGCATTTCAAGTGCCATATCTTCAATTTAAGAGTTTAATAAATGCTCCATAACTAACACATCTGTGAACACTCCCATCCCCCCCCCCTTTCCCCGAACACATAAGGATACAAATAACACCGACAACAATAAGAGTGGGCAGCGGGGCAGAAAGAGATCAACATGGAAGAAAAATATCTATGAGACATTTATTCAGATATTAGAAGCAAACTTGGGCACCAGCATTTCATGTTCACCTGAAATTCCATTTAAGGGTTCATTCTTTAATACCGTTATCTAAACCCCAAAGAAAACTAATATAATAAGGTTTCTCGCTGCTAATATTCAATCAGACTCATTAATACAGAACTGAGTCTTCCAGTAAGATCTATCAACATTGCCATGTTACAGAGCACAAAGTTGCAGTCTTCGAATTCAAAAAGGTATTTCACATGCAAACTAACAATAACAAGCACGTAGCATGACAAGAAAAGGCAAAAAAACTTATGCATCGACGAAGAATAGTCATATAAGCAAGCATTACAGTGGAAAGCGTAAAGCTGAAGAGGTACCCGAAACCGAAGCAAAAGAGGAAGGAGAAGAGAGCCAGCCAGAAGTATCACCGGCAGGCTTGCTCGAGTATATAGCGGAGAAGACATAAAAGGACGAAACTACGATGCCAATTATCACAGTGGTGTAGATCGTCAGGAACAGAGGCTTCGAATGAGCCAACTCTTCACACGCATTTTTCAAGGCCATCTGATTCTTCTTGATATACTCACCTTCTATTTTCTTCCTATTAACATCACATTCAGAAATCAGATGAAAACGACCGACTCCAAGTCCTGTATTTTCGACGTCAAGGTCTTCCTTCAGAACAAGAAGAAGATGAAAAATGGCGAAAAGTAACGAAAACCCAGATTCCTGATAGAGAAAAGCGAGTGAGAAATTAGGCAGTAATCAGACTTTCGTCGTGCTGCAAATCAGCATTTCATCACGCCAGAGAGAGAACCCTGCTCGCCCCAGTTCAAGGTCAAACTTGTATGCTGTTCTGAGTGTATGACTAAGCCAATTTGCCAACCCAATCTTAACAACGATATAATTGAATCAATTTTATTTTCCTTTTTCTTTTTATAAGGAAAACGAGGTGGTTAGTAAGAAAAACTTGTTTTTTATAAAGAAAATATCTTTTTAAGTCTAATTTGAAAATGGATTTACTAGGAAGAAATAATTTATTCTCTCCGGGACAGAAATTCGCCCGGTGTAATTTTCTGTTCATTCAAAATTTGCAATGATTTGAATGAAAAATAAAATTTCACCGACTTATTGGCCAAAAAATAAAAATTGCAAATGTTAAGACGTGGGAGAAATGTTCCTTTAAATAAAATAAAACAGATAAATGTAGAATAATTAAATATAACATCAATTATTGTGAGCATTATTGAAGTATCTATACTATAATATACGCCTTTGCAATTTTTTTTTTTATCTCTTTTAAAAGAAAATATAATAACTCTAATAACATCAACAATTTAGTTATTAAGTGATGAAATCAGGAGTCATAAATATAAATAAATAATTTTTATTTATTATCATATGGATCTTTAAATATTAATCTCAACAATTTTTTCACACAGAACTACTTGTTGAAAAGTCAAAGGACAAACAGTTCCCTAAGCCTTAGGGAGCGTATAGTATAATATATAAAGAACAGGTTGGCCATGCATAATACAGGATTGATATTAACAAAATAGTAGGAATCTAGTGGGAGGGAAAGTTGCAATTTTCTAATAAAACCAGGCTGTGACTCCAATCGGCTACCCATAATCATTTTTCCTGGGGTTTTGAATTTTGATTAAAACAATTTCCAAAAGAATGTGATTTTGTTTTTGCTCAAAATGGAGAGCTTAATTTTAATAAATGCAGCTTTAAATATATTAGTGGCTGTTGTCTTCTTCCTCAAAGGACCTGAACAACTCTCGAATAACCAGTAAAGTTTCATTTCCAGCCACTCAATAATTTGCCTGAAATTATTACTATTTTTTTTTTCGTAATTCTGTGCGTATGTGGTAGGTAGCTTATAATAATCAAGTTATTTTTTTTTTAATTATTTTTTGTTTCCAGATCTAACTACCCTGCTGTCCTATCCATCACACTCCTTATATATAAAAAAAAAAAATGACAGATATGCATAGACATATAATTAATAGGTGTAAAAGGGGTAAAACTGAGACAAATGAAATAGAAAAGAAAGCAATGAAAAGCAGCAAAAGAAAACTCCAGAAAGTGTTGCCAAATAGCAATAGCATCATCTTGTCTCCAGGATCAAAGAAGACCTAAGATTTCCAATTGAGAAGGTGAAATTACAGACTATAAGAAAGGGACCGAGGATGATGGAGGAGGTAGGTGGGAGCAGCAAGAAGATATTTTAATCTTAAAAAATTATATATTTAAAAAATAAATTGTATATTTTTTCAAAAACTTGATTAGTAATAGATCTCTTTCATAAAAAGAGAAAAAAAAAATTAAAAATATTTTTTAATAAAAGAAGAGATTTTTTTAATGAAAGAGAAATATTTTTTAGAACAAAAAGAGGGAGGACCGGATAGCTGCCAGCCACCCCCCAAACTTGATTCGCTAGGGTTGCGGCAAATGTTTTTTTTTTTTTTTTATAGACGAAAGGATAAGAAGATGTTCTTGGATGGATTTCTCATGCAAATAGAGTTGGGTCTCAGAGAAACTTAAAGCCCATGAACATGATCATTTTATTTCTAATTACTTCTCATATTTGTCCATTTGGGCCTAAATTGCATTGTCTATGGTCCACCTTTAACTTGGGCTTAAATTGCAAAAATCCCTTCTATGGGCTCAGAAGTTCATAAGCAGCAACCTACCCTATACGACGATCACTCCCAGCCTCAGTGTACGAAGAGATGTCAACTCCTCAAACATTATTACGATTGGGCTTCCCATGCCTAACTCGTAGACTTTAGGCTCTGCAAATTGGGATTTGACAAGAGACGCCAACCACAGTGAAAGGCTCATTTGCTTATGAACACGCGGGCATTTTGTCAAACAATAGTGATGCTCGTAGCCAATTTTGACCGACTCAGGTTGTTGATTAGTGAAGCCAATTGCAGCTTAACCAGAAAAAATTGAAGTTGAGATTCTTTTTAATGTAATTTTTTTTGTGCCATTATTATTCTCAACACTCCTGAGAATAAAATTAATTTCGTTTGAAATATTAAGATAATTTTTATGTTTTAATTTTTGACATTACAAAAATTAAAATTAAAACTCATTTAATTATGAATGGGTTTGCTTTTAATATCATTTGTTGACTTTATTTGAAGATGGGTTTGTATATATTATATGATCACCCACCCCAAGTCAAAAGCCAAGAAGCAATTGTAGGCCCAAAAAAGAGGGAGTAAAATCCAAAGAGCTACTATAATTGATGTGGATGGACCACTGCTAGGTTTCTAATTCAAAGTCTTCTCCCAAAACAAAATCCTAATTGGACCACTTGGTGGCATTATTATAATGCTATATGATTTCTTTGAGTTAGCCTCCATAACTGAAAACCAGCAATTCATCAACTAGTGGGGAAGTTCTTGTCTTTATATTAATTAAAAATTAATTAATTTAAGTTAAGCTGATGTCATTTACAATATTAGAATTCACAAATCGGTCTGCTAAATGCACATAACTAAATAAGTCAAACTCCAGGCCTTTGCCAGGGCAATTCTGAACTAGTTTCTTGGACATGCATAATTTTAAATGATATTGCTGCACATGATCCTAGGGACGTTGTATAGCTATATTATTTTCAAAATAATTCCTCCCATTTTAATGCCATTTATTGGGTGGCGTAGATCGATGTAGTTTGCAAGCAAATGCGATACAAAAACACTTTATTAGGTTTATTCTTAGCAAGTGGTTTTATTCTAAACCCTGCCCTTCTCAGAACTAATCCGTGATTTAATCCTTGTTTAAATGCTAATAATGGTGATTCCCAACTCTTAATGAAAGCCTAATTTTTAATCAAATTTTCAGAGTGCATGTATCCATAAAACTATTCACTTTTTTTATTATTATTAAATTTTTTCACTTTTAAATGCAAATTAAAATTCTCACGTTCATAATTTATTGATTAAATTGTTATACCAAAAATAAGAAGTAAAAAAATTCAAAATTCAAAATGCAACTAGCCAGTGATATTGATGAGATCAGAAGTAAAACATGTTAATAAATTAAGATTTTTATACGATCATTTTTTTAAAATCAAAATTCTTATTTTTTTTCAATAACTATTCTTTCTCTGTCTCAACAAAAAAAAAAGTGTATGATCAGCAATGAATTCTTTGCAGTTCTGGCAAGGACTAAATATAAAATACTGAAGTACAGTACAAGAGGGACGCTGGACCCTTAATTATATATACGTACTAAAGTTTAACAAATAATTGTTTATAATACGGTTGTACAAATTATGTACTCGAATGCGTACATCAAATTAAATGGAAGCACGTGTCTCTAGTTGCATCGATTTTTACAATTAATTTATTTATTTATTAGTCCCAATAGAAGTCACTAGATTAGTCATTTTTTCATTGTTTACGTCTTGATCATTTATTGATTTCAAAGGGATTAATATTCGTATGAATTAATCTTAATTATTTTCTAATTGAAATTAAAATTATATTATTAATCTTTATATATATATATATATATATATAGGAATTGAACAGAGTTTAGCTAAATTAATCTTTAATTGATTAAAAAAACGGCTTAATTATATTCTTGTGGCTAGGCTTTTAAAGTCTGATGAAATTAATAGAAATTTCAAACTTAATATTTATTTGATTTGATATTTGACAGAAAAGCAAATTTAAAAAAAAAAAAAAAGAAACAGAAAACTAATGGGCTGCTCGCTCTGTCTGTCTGTCTGTCTGTCTTTATAGAAAAAGGTGGGCTTGTTTTGAAGAGTGGTTTACACCCAGAAAGTTGTAAATCAGTGACAAAATAATTATATCGCGTGGGGACTGGATATAGAATATAATGTTTCTTTCTCTTCAATCTTCATCCCCATCCCATCCTTTTTCGTTTTGTCACATTCGTACAAAGACAAGAGAGAGAAGGCAAACATTGACTATAATATTATTTCCATTATTGAATTGCCAAATGTAAAGCTTTCAAACCAGTCCAACTTGCGATTAGGGGGAGGGGATTGAAGATCTAAAAGATGCCAAAAACGGTCGAGTATTTCCAAAAATCAATAATAAATAATGACCGAGTTTGAATATTTGTGACCAAAACTGGCATTGACCCACGAAGCGGTTTTCTTTTTTCCCACAATCTGAAACCCAGTTCTGGTTTTGTTTTGGCCCATAGGAAATACCACAGTTTCGTTATCAGTTGAAATTTCAAGCACAACACCGATATCGACCATTCCACAGAGATATAATCTCTAAACTCGCCAATTCTCATTTAAAACGCCAAGTCACCGACCTATTCTCTGACTATCAATCTAAATAGTAAAGCTTGAGGTAAATTAAATTCCATGTTAATAGATTCCAACAGTGATTGGAAATTTTCCATTTGAGAGAAGAAACAAATTATGGAGAGGAGGAGGGAAGAGATTCCGGTCAAAAATGGTTGGTCCAAGATTCAATTTGGAGTAGCTAGTGGTGCGGTATTGATACTAGCTCGGTAAACAAACCCCACTTTCAAATTAAATGAAAGAAGGCCCAAGGCAGAGCGTGTGTCTTTGACTCCACAATTAGTAGGCAAGTCCTATTCAAGATTCCGCGGCTTGAAACTGTGAGTAGTTTGTTTGCATACATAGTCCGTGCAAGTGGGTTTGATTCATAACCAATTTGCTCGGTGGGGTTGTTTTTATTTTATTTGCATTACATAAGCGGGTCGGACGCGGTTGGGCTACGCAAACTGAAGTTAATCAGGCGATATCCGGTAAGATTAATTTCAGAACCGTGAATTTGGGTCAACTATCAATGATCAAAATGGGATTAACTTTTAGGAGTGCGACCCGTTGATTTTAAGAGTTGAAGACTCGCAGACTCATCCAATTTAAAATCTCGGCCTCCACAAGTTGATTTAAAAGGGGGAAATTAATTAAACGAGGATATTATTAAGTGCAAGGGATTGTCAATTTCGTAGGATAGGAATGAGACTTAATAATTTGTTAGCGTTGGGTCCACACTCAACAGTGTTTTTAAAAGGGCGGAAGAGAATCTTGTGGTTGATGATGTATAAATCCAAAAGCGCTTTTTATAGTACAAATATATTATGATTACGGCGAGAGTGATTTTCAGAGCAAAATCCAACAGAGAAGAGTTAACTACATCACCATTCACCAATCCTTGTGGTGAATGTCCATTTCAAAAGTGTCACTAATTAAGTAGTAGTACTACTATTATTAATACGGCTGTTTGATATGTTGTAATAAATTTTAATAGAATAAAAAAAATAGAATACTATTATTTTATTTGATATATAATAAAAAAAATTAAAAAATATAATATTTTATTATTTGATTAATAGAAATTGAAAGAATAGAAAAATAAGATAAACAAAATGATTAAATTAATTTTAATATAAAATAATTAAATTAATTTTTTTAAATAAAAAAATTTAAAAAAAAAATAATTTTTTTTTTTAAAAAAATTCTAACAAATTAATTTTTATAAAATATAATCAAATTTATTTTTTTAATAATTAAATTAAATTATTTTAATACAAAAAATTTGAAGTTAATATTATTTTATGATAGAATCATGAATTCTATCTATTATTGGAAGGAGTCCATTTTTCATCATATGATAGAATGCTCTATTCTATCCATTCTATCATATTAAATAATAAAATTTTATTTTTTATCTCAAATTCTTTTTTATTTCAATGTACTAAACGGGCTGCAGTGAAAAGTGGGAAGTGGGAAGTGGGATGCCTCTCTCTTTTTTAAAACTTTTACACTGGAAAAATACAAAAATGATAGCTGGAGCCAAGTTTAGTTCTCCTCAAAATGAAAGAGTGGGGACCAGACCAAAGCCACATCAATTGGACTTGCCTAGTCCAGCAGCGTGTCATCTGCCTTTTTGAAAAAAGAAAAAAAAAAAAAAACCACTTCAAATTAACAGGACTTATCTATCTGCGCGGTTGCTAATTCCACTTATTTGATGATTAATTAACAAGTTGAAAGTTGTAACCATGGACATAAAGTGAGCCGAAAAGTATGAATATAAAAAAAAAAATGGCCCTTATCAAGCTGTCCGTGAAAGCAAATATCAACAATCTCATAAAATATTATTTTTTAAAAAATTACCTAATATAGTGTAGGTGATTTAGTTGCATTTGGATACGGTTAATCTCTCTAAGGTCATTGTCATACATGCTACGTACTGACAGCTAGTTTTTTTTTGGTTTTTTTCCCCGGTGGTGATGCTAATTTAATTTGGTGCATAGTGGGACACTAACAATATCTTCGTTGGGATCATTTTAAAGATGTTTTCGTGATTTTGTTGCAAAAAGTGGGAATGAAAATAACAGTTGAAGGATTTTATGAGCTAGTGCTGATCATAGCTCCGATTGTGGGCTTGATATTTTGATATCAAAATTTAACACATTTTTATATAAAATAAAAAATATAACCCGGAGTTAAACCTTTTTTTAATACAAATATTATCACACTCTTTGATTATAAAATTAATTTTTTTAAAAATAATAAAACTGTCTCTGTCTCTGTCTCTGTCTCTTTCCCATTTTAAAGGATTTTTATATATTATTAATATTGTAAAATTAATTTCTTTTAAATTTTGTGTGATAAAATAATTCTTGCTACAAGTGTCTATTCCAAATAAGAGAAAAAATGGATAGCCCAAGCTTGTGTAGGCTGATTCAACCGACTGATAAAAAAACAAATTGAGATTGAGAATTAATTCATTTAATGGCAAATTAATTAAGGTATAATAAAGGAATCTTGGGTAAGCATAGCTTTTTAATTGTTTTGATTTTAATAATAGATAAGCCTTCCACGTGTTTTTGGGCATGACGTAGAAAGACAAAATAGCCCAGCATGGCACCGCCACTTGCCCTTCCACCACTCGTGGATCATTATAAACAAATCGAATATGAAAATGACATTAGAGAGCTCACGCCCAATCCAACAAATTATCAAATGCCTTTTTTTAAAAAAAATAAATAAATAAACGAGCTAGTAATAATAATGACATTATTATTGATTCTTTAGACAACTCTTTTATTTAAATATTTTGAAAATACTCATATAAAAAATAAAATTAAAATTATTATTATGTTATATGCACCGTGATGTATGTTTTAAGGCTTCTTGCTTTAATAATAACAATAAAATTATTTTGTGTACTAATGTTTGAAAATAAAATCATAAATTTAAATTTATTTAAATTATCAATAATAAAAATTAAGAGATTGCTTTAATATCTGTATTCATAATCTTAATTAGCCTGAATTATTTATAATTAATCGAATTAGTTATAAATAAATTGAAATATATATTATGATAATTTAAAATTTTTTAAATTAATTCAGTTGTGGTGTCAAATGATCCCAATAGAAAAAGAATACTATAGACCACGACAACTATACATGAGATGAGATTGAGAAGGAAAAGAAAAGTGTACTAGAGGCATCTAACAGAACCCAGCACGTACGTACGTATTGCACTTGGACATTTTGACTTACCGGGAGTCAAACTTTTAACAACGACCGATCTAGATAAGGCATCTACAAACCGTTTGATGACACGTGTTTAATTGATTCCCTAATTTGTGTAATTAACCTATAGCTAATATAGCGCGGTACATTCTAGAGTTTCTAATTTCGAAGTTATTACGAGAACATTTGTGATAGATTTTTTTTACACAAGTTTTTCTATATTTTTTTTAGTATATAAATAATTTTGTCCGAAATATCAAAAAAAATTTATAAGTATTTTTTTTATAGCAGAGAAGTAAGAAAATTGGAGAAAATGAGAACAATAAAAATGGAATTTACAATAAATTTATTTAATCTTAAAAAAAAGGACATTTCAATACACGAGGCTTCCACTAATAGAGTCTGGAGAGGGTAGATGTACGCAGTCTTATCCGTGTAATCAGAGAGGCTATTTTTAATTAGGAATCGAATTCGTGACCTTCAAATCACAAGATAGTAATTTTATTGTTGCGTCAAGACTCACCATCTAAATTTATTCAATTTTAAAGATATTTTATTTTTACACAATGATAGAATTTAAAATTAATATACTGATAAATTAAAATAGGTTTAAATTTACAGTTTTAGCCCGTTTAACTTTTATTGAATGAGTCAAACATTCGTAATTAATTAGTTATATTTAAATACAAGTATAAAAGAATTGACTTGTTTAGCTAACGGACTGATGTAAAACGACTCAAGAAACTAATTAAAAAAGGACTAAACAAGCTATTCGGAAAACTAGCTGTTTGATTATTCATTTAATTAAAAAATTTAAATTTTATTTTTATCCTTGATGACACTACTTTTTTTAACACACAAACACACGATCTAAAAATACTTTTGTTATGGAAAAATGTTTAAATTTTATTGTTTATGGTGGCTTGCTTAATCGTATTATGTAAAATTTTAAATTATTAAATTATGCTTAATTAATGACTTAAAAAGCTAATCTTATTTTAAAATGAATGAAGTTATTAGTTAATATAGAATACGAATTTACAAAAAACAAAGGGGAGGGTGCGTTTGTTGTTAGTGTGGAGATAAGAATTTTATGAACATGAAAAAAATGTAATTGTGAAGACTGGAAAAAGGATGCCAAGTGTCCTATTATTATGGTAGTAGTGTTTGACATAAACGGCCGAACTGTCAACTTCCAGAAAACGTTTACCTGAATTCTAATGTGATGCATATGACTATGAGTAATCGATCTGTGATGGTATTGAACACGGAACGGAAGTGGCTCAAACATGCACGATTGTGAAGCTCAAATTATTTTAGTCAGGCTTTGCATGCTTTTGATATGCCTCTCGCTGGTCCCGACGTCTTAGAAACTTTGTCAGGGGAGGAATTTTAATAGAGGGAAGGTAGAAAGGTAAAATAATTTTTTTTTATATTTGATTTGTACGATGAAATAAAAATAATTATTATATATTTTTTTATTTTAGATAAATATAAAATAAAATAATTTTAATAAAAACATTTTTATTTTTTCTCTATTCTCTATTTTCTTTTTCTTTTTAAATTTCTCCATTTTTGAAGAGAAAAAAAAATGAGGGGATTTATCCCTCTATTTTCTATTGTTCTCCTTTAAATTATTGTTTTAAATAAAATATTTTTTTAAAATTTTCTTTTTTTTCTTTCTCTTTTAAATCTCTTAAACCAAACACTATGTTAAGGCTAGGAGCCTTTCGAATTTCATGTTGGGATATATTATGGTGAAGTGTGGATTGCCGACGTAACAAGATTGCTATGTTTTGAGGGTCTTTGTGTAACATCAACAGTTAGCGCAGTACCAAAACTTCAGTTCCGACAAGAGCTTCGGCAGACAAGAAATTCATTTGAACAAATACATTATAGAATGATCAGTAAAGGGGCCACCGAGATCTCACAAGATCGGTCTCAACAATTATCGGAGCAGTATTTCAACTAGTTTGTTATGCGTGAAGTTGTCAAGTCTTGTCGTTTGGTTAAAGCAAGCTCGATTTGCATAAATTATGAAACATTTTTCCGAGATAGTCAGAATGATGTCGTTGTTGCGGGGCTCGCATTGTTAAAATTGGGAGGCTAGCTTCCAGTAGATCGAAACACCGTTCTTTGTACTCCACTATCTATGTGACGATCTTTTTTACAAAATATCCTTTTTTTTTCAGCAAATATAAAATTATTTAAAAAAAAATTCTGTCTTCCTAGTCTGATTTTTTTTTTTTGCAAATTATTTCTGAATTAGGACTCCTCTTCTCGTTTGAACATGTACAATTTGTTGTCTTTATATTTGATGTACAAGTGTATTTTTTACACATTCTTTTTAATTTATTATAATAGTTAATTATGTTAATAAAGTGTTTTTATTGTTTACATAGTTTGTCAAATGTTGAAAATGTGATTTGATGAATTTTTTTAACAATAATAGTTGCTCTATCTTTTCTCCAAATTAAAAATTGATATTTGCAGTTTAGAATGTAATTTTTGTGAAAAAAAAGTGTTATATATGTGTAGAAAATTGGGATAATTAAATTTATTTAATTTGTAATATTTTTTTAAATTCATTGACTGTAAAATTCAATATTCTTAAATAATTTATAAAAAATTTAAGCTATTGTGAGTGTCCCATAATAATAAATCAACTACAGTTTAGAATTAAAACTAATCATTAAATTTTGTATTCCACTTTTGTTGGGGGGTTTCCAGTTTCAATCAGACACAGTGAAATTTGTTTAGAGCCGTACATTTGGAAACAAAAATCTCATGTAGTCAGGAAATTAAGACAAAGCTGCAAGCAGATAAGATCCGAATCCCTATTGATAAGTTCGAGTGCGCATGGGAACTCGCTACACTCAAAAATATCAGGACGCGTAACATAAAAAAAAAAGGGAGTAGAATTATATACAAAAAAAATATATAAAATTAGTTGATTGATTTTTTTTATAGTATAAATTAATATATTAAAAATAAAATCATTAAATCAGCAATTAAGGTGATACAAAAAAAACATTAAATTTAAAATTTTTGAAAATCGTTTTTATTTTTTCAATTAATGTAATTTTAAAAGTATTATAAATTGATTTTATTTAAAAAATGCACGTCACAAATTCACATATAATTAATTCTTAAAGACGAGGCATTGAAATTCCAAGTTTGAGTTACTTTTCTTTTTCCATAGAAACATTCTACGAATGTGAATGTAAATCTGTGTGGTGGCATTATCTATCTTCAAAAAGACTACCTAGCTAGTTGCAGTGCAATTTGTCGCCCAACTAAATAAAAAAGGTTTCCTCGATCGTCACCTTAAAGTCTGTGCTCCCGGGCACCCCTCCAAGTTCATGAACTTAGCAAATAGCAAGCAGTGCTTTTAAAGGATGCAGAGCGAGAAGACGTTCGTAGTCGTACAGGTGTCTTGCTGTTGTCGTCGTTGCCTTTGCTTACTCATTTTCCAATATTCTTCTAATTTTCCATAGTTTAATTTCGTTGTGAGCTGAGAAATCGGAGATTTTAATTTTTTTTTTTTTTAAAGAGAGGGCGTGGGTGCCCAATACGAGTATGCTCGGGGTCCCATTTCCCTCTATCATTTTGGTTTGTTACAGTTGTAGTGCGCGTCCTTAATTTGCTTCCGTGATTCAATATTTATAACTTGGGTTTTCATTATCCTTCTAGAAAATTAGTATTACATTAATGCTGGAAGATAAATATATATATGATCAATGTATAATTAGATGAATTTTGTCCCTAATAATTATTTTATAATTTTTTTAGTTTCGATATGGATAACAAATAAATTAATTGAGGATGTTTAAACTGACAAAAATACTATTTATTGCAATTTTTTTAAAAAAATTAGTATGAGAATATTTTAATGATAGGATAATATTTTGAGAAGTAATGCTAATATTTACATATTTTTTTACACTCTTTTAGTGCGTAATTAAATAATATTTATATTTAATGATAGGAAAATGTATACTTAATAATATATTTTATATTGAAATTCCGAAAATGTATACTTAATGTACGTAATTAAATATTATTTACGTGTTTTTTTACACTTTTTTACGCTTAAAAAACTTCATTGTAGCATGAAATGTGTAATTAGGTATACTTTATAACTTTAAGTTTATTAATCTTAATAATATTTTTTCATCAAATTAAATATCTCTTTATTTATTATGAAAAATTAAATATTTGAAGTTATCAAATGATAGATTTTTTTTTTAAAAAAATAGCTTGGTTGTTCTACGAAGCATTGTAAGAACTTAATACATTAATAAATATATAAAAAAGTGTGCTTTGAAAATTTCCAATCGTGAAATGAATTTAGGGTTCAATCAATTTTCAGGATATCTTTAATCATAATATTAAAAGAAAAAATAGATCTTTTTTGAGCCTTTATCAATTGAGTATTTTTCTAAAAAAATATGTTTAATTATTCAATTATTTTTATAATTTCAACTAATTATTTATAAATAAGCCTTGTCGGTTCAAAATTTTGAAATTACAGTTTTTTAATTAAATATTTTGTTATTAAACTATTGTTATTGAATTTAAAATAAATATAAATCACATGTAATTTTTTAATTAACATTTAAACATGTATTTATATATAATTTTAAAAATACTGACCAGAAATTAACTATAATTAAAGAATTGATTAAAAAAAAGTGAAACTACAAAAAATTAATTTTAAAATTTTAAATTTTTTTTATATATATATATATATATTAATAAAATTATAAAAATGTTCTGAATATCTAATTACCCCAACAACAACAAAAAAGTGAAGAAAGTTAACACGAAGGAAATTACGTGGGTACAGGAAGGACAGCATTGAAGTAAAAGAGAGTTTGATGAATCTTTTTCTCGGGGATTTAAATAGTCACGTTGGCTCTCAGACTTACAAGTTGTTTCATTTGGACCACATACATCCAATAGGACGGGAAAGACAATTATGGACTTTCTTTCCTCGCTAAAAATAATAATAATAATAATAAATTCTATAATATTTAATTTCTTCTTATTTTCTGTCCGGGTACAGGATGCGTAAATTAGTTTGATAATAACGCAAAGAAAATAAAATAAAAAAGTGAATGTATGTTGCGATCTCGTAGCGTTATAAATTTCGCGTGGCCTGCGAAACTTTTTTGGGTGATGAAAAGCATAGAGTTGTGCGCATGCGGATGTGGCCACCACAACCCAACGATACAGAAGAGGCCAAGTGGCGTAAAAAATGTTGAATTTAATGAATTTATCACAATAATATTGGGTTGGGCTGGTGGGGCAGATATATATTATAGGATCACGCCTTTTTTTAAATAAAAAAAATCCAATTTTTTTAATGAGTGTCAAACTCAAACTATCAATTAGATTCCATGAAAAGTGTATCTTTAGTAATTCTTGACTTCCGTGATAATTATGATTATATATATATATATATAGACGAGGTTCTTAACATATCCTACTTTAAAAATATTTTATAATTTTTTTAAAATTTAGCCTAGATATCTTAAAATATATAGACATGTTTGTTTTTAATTTTTAAAAATTATTTTTTATTTTTAGAATAAAAAAATAAAAAACAATATATTTTTAAAATAATTTATCAAACGAATTTTTTTTTATTTTTATTCTACAAAATAATTTTTAAACACAATTTTTTAAAAATAAAAAAATAAAAACAGAATCAAACAAGTTCTATATCACTACTAAATAGTAAAAATAAAGATAAGTCAGGTTTAATTGAATTTATCAAATTATTTAATTTAATCAAATTATATTTAAATTAAAAAATTATCGCATAAATTTGATTAAAGTTTTGTATTAAAAAAATTAATTTAAAAATTTATTTGTGTAAATTCTTTGACTCGATTAATT
Organism: Gleditsia sinensis; assembly: GCA_037074535.1. NCBI lineage: Eukaryota > Viridiplantae > Streptophyta > Magnoliopsida > Fabales > Fabaceae > Gleditsia > Gleditsia sinensis. The sequence continues at coordinate 61,218,243 of CM073467.1, read as the reverse complement.
ATTATTTTTAAACTAAATTCAAATAAATTTATTGAATTTACTTGGAGATGTTACATAGACCGTTCACAAGTTTTTTTCTTGGCCATTGCAACATTAAATATTCTGCAACGTTTATCTAGATAGAAACCATAAATGGAAATGTTATCTCTAATTGTACACGGATCTTCCTTACCAATATTTAATTATATTCTAACTAATTAAGCCTACCATATTGATAAGTGAAAAATAAAAATCTGTCACTATAGTTTTTACATTTAGAGATAAATATTAATTATCACCATATACTAGTGTTACATTATATATACCCACTGCTGATTTAAATTTTAAATATTACTTAATCCATTTTATAAATTAAATCAGTTCGTTGATTAGTGATTTATTAATCAAACGGATTTCAAAAATAAAAATTAACATATTTCTAAATAAAAAATATTTTAATCAAACCTAAGATATATTAATTATAAAGTGAATTCGAAGACTCGTAGATAATTTTATATCATGAATTATAATTTTTAGAAAAAAAAAACAGTTATTTCTACTAATACTGTAAATATCAGAAACAAAACACGCGAAGTGAGAAATATCATAATCATATTCATAATTTTTTTAAAAGAAAAAAGAAAAAATATAGTAAAGTTAATATATAAAGCTAGCACTGTTAGTTTCTCTCCTCGCCGGTAAACATACAGTGAGAAATACCATGAGTCATAGAGATATTCGAATTGGCGAGACCCTGTCCATCTATGTGGGGAACGCCGTTTAATTGCATGCGTACGCGCTTACGTATGAATTCCTCCGAAACAAGTAGATTTGACTCCGCTAATGCTATTTTTCAACATTGTATATTATTAGCTATATTTGTTGATACAGAAATCAAGTTTTGGCGCACGCAGGACAACATAATTTTGGTCGAAGAAATCAATATCCAAAACCCCCTCAGCAATCTGCGTGGAATGTCAATATCTATTTGATGCATTTTATAATTAAAAAATAATAAGTTTTTAATAATATATAAATAAAAAATAGAGTAAAAAAATTTATTTAAATTTAACGTCGAGATGAGCCGAGAGCTTATTTATAAACGAAACTCATAAATTACTTGTTAAGAGGGATATTCTTAACTCTTATAAATAAAATATTTTCATAAATAGTATTTTTTTTTTTGGGTGTGAAATTATTGTCGTTTCGTGCATGTTGCAGATATGCATGCACAATGGTTATGACGAAGAAAATGTCAGTGTGAACGATCCTTATGCCCCGTGCTTTTCCTTATTCGACTTTTGTACAAGCCTGCAACTCTCTCTCTCTCTCTCTCTCTCGCGTCATGCTCAAGTAAGACGAGCAGTGCAGCCTCCCTTTTGTTATCATTTTTCACACTCGATCTCATCTCTTTATGCAATTCTCTTAATTATTTATAGGGCGTCTCTTTTTTAATCCGACCCTTGTGAGTTTATTATATTGATGATCTAAATTACAAAAATTATTTTGTATAAATACATATATATACACCCAAACTTATATATAGCTACCATTAATTGGAAGACTACATGCACGGACACAATAGTTGCATGAAAAATAAAATAAAAAAAAAAGATCACAAAGCAGCTGCAGTTAGCAAATGCAGAAAAAATGACATTGGTTGTTGAAGCATACTATATAATATTTCATCCTTCTAATTAAGTTATAGTTTGCTGGCAGCAGACTTGGGAGCTTGCTTTGCAATCAACAAAGATCGATGAAATATTAAACACGTACCAAAGAGAGATCCTCAGGTAATACTAATTTATTAATTAATACAAAGTCAAAATGATCAAAATTCAAATGTTAAGGTCTAATTAATCAATCTAGTTTAATTATGGACGAGTTCTTAATTTAAGTTGTTAATTATTATTTCCTATACTAATCTTCAAGTTTTATTAAGTTCAACGGATAAATTAAAATTAATATCCTCCAATCCTTATTACGTAAACAATTCAAACTCAAATATTTTGTTGGTTTGCAAATTCCAATGGCTTCGATCTTCACCTGATCGAGTTAAATTGTTGAGATTATCATACTTATTAAAATTGGAATTAATTATTATTAATGTTGTGATTGAATATATTTCGCATTGACACACACACACATATATAGTGGCTAGTCAACTTCACCCACATGCACATATCATGTGCCTCAGGCTACTTGTCAAAAATCCATCTGCAAATACAAATGATTTCTAAATCGATGTGGGGATATGTTATATGTTTCACAAGTTAACGAGATCATATATATATGATCTTATCTTGGTTCCTTCCAAGAAAGAGGGAGGTTTTTTTTTTTAAAAAAAAATTATGTTTTAATTATTCAATTATTTCTTATAGTTTCGATCAATTTTTAAATAAATTTTCACAATTAAAAAATTTGACATTGGATTTCAATAATTTTAAATTTTTAAATTAAGCATTCATCGTTATATTACAGTTAATTAAAAACTCGTTAATTGATGCTAAGTTAATAATTTAAGTGCAATTTTCATGTAATTTTAAATAACTGAAATTCAAATATACACACATATGCAATGCTAGGCAATAAACTAATAACATAGACTTAACTAGAAAAAATTGAAACGTAATTAATCAATGTCAAAATTTTAAATTATAAAGATCTATTAAAAAATTGACTGAAAATATAAAGATTAATTGAATAATTAAATAATAATAATAAAAGAAACCCAGCTCATCAATTTCAATCTTTGCACTCAATACTTTTTAAAAATATTTGTTTTTTAATCAATAAGTAACATTGCTCCGTATCACTCTATGTCGTTCAACTCAACTAGGTCAAAATACTCTTCAATGAGATCATGGCCGGGAAGCAAATGTTTCAATAGTTTATGAACTAAAATTAGTTAATATCCCTTTTTTTTTTTTAAAAAAAAAGATCTTAATAAGTTGGTGACTAGGCCAAATATTTATCCGCCTATGTTAACATAAGAACAAATAAAAAATAAGAGAGAGAGGGTAGGAAGGAAGGAAAAATATAAGAAATAACTTAAATTATACATGAACACCACAAACCGTCTTAAGTTCCTGATAGCTTGATGAAATTTTAACGTCACTCCTTCGATCTTTTAACGAAGTGAATTAATGTTGAAGCATACTTGGAAGATCGAAGCAAAAATAAATAAATTGTGTATAGTTACGATATATATAATTAATAGTTTTATTTTAATTTCTTTTAAAATGTAATTTCTTGCAGACAAAATTAATTAGGTGTAACTAACATAAAAATGCGGATTGGATGAGAAAGGAAAAGAAGACGAAAGACGTGACAACCTATCATCAAATATTGGAATTAGGCTGTATTATTACTTTATCAAATTTAATTAGAAAAATATATATATTTACTTTTTCTGAAAGAGAGAGGAGGAGGGACCGGGGAACATCTCAATTTTAGCTATTATTGTACCATTTCTAATTTGAACAATCAAAGATGATAATTGTAGTGGATAATATTTTGTCCTTTCCAATCACAATAAAAAAAAACTTAATTCATCCATGAAATGGACACAAGATATAGATTTAAGAGAGTTTCCTGCAATTTAATAGCATGCGATTTATAGAAATGAAATATATGTTCCCAAAAAAATCATAGGACGCAGTAGCAGTAATAAATAATGATACCCAAAGAAAAAAGAAAGCATATTTACCGAAAGAAAATATAGAGATTTATGATTTGGGACCATTAGAGTTGGAGACTTCAATTTCTTCCAAGATTTCTAGATGAATGAATATGTTACTTTAAGGAGGGTGGCAGTCTCTATAAATGAAAAAGGCTTAACTCCCACCTGCAAAACCTAATCATTATATTATTGAAATGTCAAAAAGAACACGACCCAATTTCTAAAGAAGACCATAAATCAAATCCTAAATCTAAATCCAAGAATGGGTTTTCCATATTATGTCCAAAAATGGTAATGTTTGGCCATACGAGCTTAGTTTGAAGTAGGTAAAAATCTAAGTTTAAAGTTGTTATAAGGATGTCTCTGATTTGTACCAAGAAAACGAGTTATTGTTGTGATAATAAGGTGGGTTTGGCAGAAAGGTTTGGTTAGAAGAAAAGATGACGAGGATTAGCGTATGATTTGCATTAAAAAATAGTAAGAATCCAAATAGTACGGATGGCGGTAGCAACAAAATTAAAAAAGGCCCTCTTTCCTTCTTTGTTTCAAGTTCCCTTTTGTCTTGCTTAAGGGGCGGTCTGGCGTTGATATTTGCTCGCTCTACAAGATTATTAAATTAAGCATGCTTCTCTCCCTGGCAACCTAGGGCCATCCTCAGTTCCCTTTCCCCACAAACAGAGACACCCTTTAGTTTTCATACGGTCAACCAAATTCTTATGTACCAGAATACCCCTTTTTTCTTTTTTAATTTTCTTCCATTTCTTGTGACACGTGCTCACTGTTCATTTCCCGTTCTCTCTCTCTTCCTCTTGAGATAGAAATTAGAAATAAAATAGACTAAAAACGCGAATGAGCTGGAGGGAGATTCCGTGTGTGGAAATCGAGCTGTAATTGAAAGCCTCACCTCTTTTCCCCTCTTTCTCCCCCTCTTCCTAATTCCTATCATGCTTTTACTCTCCTCAACTCAAGCTGCCTATAAATACTTCAATATTCAACTTACTTTTGCTCACACACCTCCTTCCTTTCCTTCTTCTCCTTCACCATTTATCCATTACTACTCACTCACACTAGTTAGTAGACATGGAATTCAGCACCACGTTTATCTTCTTTGCTTCTTTTCTCTCCATTTTTCTGTTCAATTCACTCATCAAATCCTTCACCTCCAAACGGAGGGAATTGCCACTCCCGCCTGGTTCCATGGGTTGGCCTTACATTGGAGAAACCTTTCAACTCTATTCTCAAGACCCAAGTGTCTTCTTTGCCTCTAAAATCGAAAGGTACTTCCCGATTCTTTCCTTTTCCACTATAACCCTTCACCTCTATTACAGCTAGTTCTTCGAATGGTCACTTACATACATACTTGGATTGTTCCTTCTTTTACAGGTTTGGCTCCATCTTTAAGTCCCACATTCTGGGTTGTCCTTGTGTGATGATTTCGAGCCCCGAAGCTGCGAAATTTGTGCTCAACAAAGCTCAACTCTTCAAGCCAACATTTCCAGCAAGTAAAGAGAGGATGTTGGGAAAGCAAGCTATTTTTTTTCACCAAGGAGAGTACCATGCTAATCTCAGGAGGCTTGTCCTTCGTACCTTCATGCCTGAAGCTATCAAAAACATCGTCTCTGACATTGAATCCATTGCCAAAGATTGCCTAAAATCTTGGGAAGGGCAAGTGATCACCACTTTCCTAGAAATGAAAACGGTGAGCCCCCTATCGTACCAGAGCACAGAACAGAACAGAGGAGAACAGAGCTCAATCCCCTCTTTCTCCTTCATTTTTATTTTTACCAGAATAATATTTAATAATAATTTCTCATCGATTTCTATAATATTTTAACTAATAAAATAATTGGTTTTAATTTTCTCTTGCAGTTCACCTTCAATGTTGCTCTGCTTTCGATTTTTGGAAAAGATGAGATTCTGTACAGAGAGGATCTGAAACGCTGCTACTACATCCTTGAGAGGGGGTACAACTCAATGCCCATTAATCTTCCAGGGACGCTCTTCCACAAATCCATGAAAGCCAGGAAGGAGCTGGCTCAGATCTTGGCCCAAATCATCTCGACCAGGAGGCAGACGAAGCAAGATTACAACGACTTACTGGGTTCATTCATGGGTGAGAAGGCAGGACTCACCGATGAGCAGATAGCGGATAATATTATTGGCGTCATCTTTGCTGCTCGTGACACCACGGCCAGTGTGCTTACGTGGATTGTCAAGTACCTCGGTGAAAACCCCCGTGTCCTACAAGCAGTCACTGTAAGTTTCTGGGTCCTACCCACCAAGAAAAGTTGAAGTTGGGGAAGTGCTTTGTTTCTGGTCCCCTAACCTTAAACCGCCTACTTTTGATTTTGCAGGAAGAGCAAGAGTCCATTTTGAAGAGCAAGGAAGAAAATGGTGAAGAGAAGGCTCTGAATTGGGCAGATACTAAAAAGATGCCGATAACTTCAAGGGTTATTCAGGAGACTCTTAGAGTTGCCTCAATTTTGTCCTTTACTTTCAGAGAAGCAGTAGAGGATGTTGAATATGAAGGTCAATAACCAAATCTGATGTGACACCTATTTTTCTACCCAGAAATTCCTTTTCTATTGCTCACAAATTTGTTTTCTTCAGGTTATCTTATACCAAAAGGGTGGAAAGTTCTACCACTTTTCAGAAACATTCACCACAGTCCAGACAACTTCGAAGAGCCAGAGAAGTTTGATCCCTCGAGATTTGAGGTAATTGTCCTACTAAATGTTTCTTTTTTCATATATCATTTTAACTTCCAAGTCCAGAGTTTGACAGATTCTGTGAATAATTTGCCAGGTTGCCCCAAAACCCAATACTTTCATGCCATTTGGCAATGGGACCCATGCATGTCCCGGGAATGAATTAGCCAAGTTGGAGATTTTGGTGCTTCTACATCATCTGACCACAAAGTACAGGTTGGTAAACTTCATTACCAATGACAATCCCCTTTTAAATACAGATTCTATAGTAAGAATCTTCCTAACTATAGCTGTTATTATTTTGATGCAGATGGTCTATGGAGAATGCACAGAATGGGATTCAGTATGGTCCTTTTGCTCTTCCCCAGAATGGTTTACCCATCAGCTTATATTCCAAGAAGTAGAGAGATATCACTCAGAGAACAAAAGGCAAAAGCCAAAGCCAAAGCAGTATAAAAAATAATGATAACTTTCCAAAGATGGAAAGAAAGGTTACAAAGTTCACAAATTGGTTTGAAGAGCTACACCAAAGAGCAATACATAACCTAAAAGGGAGAGTAATCCTTCCCTTTTCTTTTTTTGGCCAACAGACACCCAAAGGGGAACGTCTTCAAGATAATAAGCAGAATACAAACAGTGAAGTCAAGTGTACAGAGGAGGTTTCACCATTTCAGTTTCATTATCATAGCTAGAGCAGATACTACTGAATGTTCTTTTCATTCTTCACTTTTTTTTTTTTTTGTTTTGCAATTATATAATGAGGAAAAGTCCTCAAGAAATTGGATTGATGTATTCATCTGGGCTTGCATCCATAAAAATGCCGCAAGGCAAAAAAAGAAAAATTTGAATTCGACGTCCTCTCTCTCTCTCTCTCTCTCTCTTTTAATATTATTTCATCATTGAATTATGACAAAGAAAACTTACACAGATGGCAAACACACTCTAATTTTCTTTATAAGACAAAAATATTTTAATGGCAACTTCTTATTAATGTATAAGAAGATTATTTTTAAATAATGATGTATTCAAATGGTCTTTATTTACTAACTTAGCTTTGAGCTTAATACAGCTAATTAAAGTAAATAATTTAACAATATGAGTAAGGTAATGGACTCTTAAAACTTTTTAGGAATTATTTAAATTCTTTATCATGAAAATACTGCCAGTGAATTTAATTAAAAATAAAATCTTTAAAATCAAAAAAAGAATTATATAGCACCAACACTAAAAAAAAAATCAAATTAATTTAAATAAAGAATATGAGGATAAATAGAAAGAAGAGAATGAAAGAAAGAAAGAAAGAAAACAGATCATTTACGGCATCGCTGAATAATTGGAATAATTAAAGGTGCTTCCCATCATCCAAACATGTATTCAATTATTCAAAATTTGACCATTGCATTTGCCCATATTGCCAATCAATCAAACTCAACCTTCCTAAGATTGAAACACATGTCGTTTCTACCGAGTCAATATTGTCCCGGAGATTAATCACACCTACATATTCGTTTCTCCTCTGTCGTTTTTCTTCCTTTATATATATATATATATATTAAAAAAATATAAATAAAGGCATTCTTAATTAAAACTTGACTTCATTTAATAATTGAATCCGTTAATTATATTTTCCTCTAAAGTTTATAAATTTATGGCATTTAAATAGAGGAGACTGTATTAGTTATAACTGTTAAATATTTAAACGAATTAATTGTCAATATTAAAATAAAAAATCAAACTGGGAGATTTTTGTATTTTCTTTTCTCTCCTTATACAATCCCCTTGATATTTTTGTGTGTTTGGTAATCTTTTCTCTATATATAGACCTATTTTTCTAATACTGAAAATCTAAATTATAAAAACATATAGTTTAATTTATTAGCATAAAGAAATAAAAAATATGAAATAATTAAGAAACTAATTAATTGTGGAAAAGATAGTAAATAAGATGGGAAATTAAAGTATCCTGCTTGCAGTGCCGTGGTTTGGTGCAATACAAGGAACTGGTGTTTCTGGACTTTCTCAATCCGGATTCATCAAGAAGGTTGGCTTTGTTCAAAGCTCGTGTAGAGGTTTAGGTTAGATTATGCCCCCACACCCTATCAATTTTTCCTCAAATATAAATTTCCCATCATATTCAATTCAACTTATGAAGAGAATTCTGGTGCGTAACATTTGAATTATATATCTTTTCCTGCTGTTCTCATTTGACCTAATTATTGATTGAAGTTTCAAGTTTTACTTTAAATAAAATTTTATTAAATTTTGAATTTGACTCTTTTTAAATTTGATTTGACAAAAATTGTATTGGTGATCCATTCCATCGTCAACTCTAATTTTCATATATATAACCACTCTCCCCTTCTTTAACAAGTGGAAAGTACCAATAAGGGTTTATTCAATTAACTGGGTCAGGTTACATCGACATAATTAAAGAGCATTAAATCGAGTTTAATTGTTGGCCAGTAGGCATTCATTCACTAATTTTGATGTATTTTATTTGGAGCTGAACCTTATTAATTTCCCTATTAAATTTTTCAAAAGAAACAACCGGAAGGTAGGCGAAATGAAATCACCATGACATACTCTCGTTAACAACTATGGAAAACCCTAGCTGCATAAATTAGTGAAACTATATATAAAGCATAGCTTGTCTTTTTACGAACACAGACAATTAGATGCTGAAAACTCCTGATTGTAATGGATAAGGTTGCTAAAAATGTTATATATGCAAACCAAATTTGAAAGTTGATCAAAAGAATATCTTATATCTTATTTGTAAATTTTTTTTTCCCTAGTGTTCTTCTGAAACGAAGTTATCTACGTCAAGAAGAAATGGAAGAAATAGAAAAATAACTGAAAATTCAATGAGATCTGCCGACTACCATTTTTGAAAATACATTCATCCTTATATCAGCTTAAACTTTGTTGACCGAGTAAATCTCTGTTCATTTGATTCCAGTTTCTTATCTATCTCTATCAAGCCCATGTAGCTCTTTACTTTAACGTTGAGCTTGCACCATCTTTTTCACAACTTTCCACCATCACTTTCATGCTATATACTGATATTGAATTTCCAACTTCATGAATGTCTCACTTTCATAAGAGGGGGCGACTGTTTTGGGATATTAATACTCTGATGAATAACAGCCTTCTGAACGTAGACTTTGCATTGCTGAAGAAGAAAAATCAAATGAGAAGGAAGGAAACTATACACATGGCCACCTTATATGTAGCTTCACGAAAAGGTCAAATGTCAATCATGTGTTCCTTTCGAGAAGGGAAGAAACAGTTCCCCTTGGGACTTTGCCATAAATATTCTAAAATCATAGCCGAAAATACCGAGTCAGTGCCTATGCATCTTTCTTAGCAATAGGACAAGTGTCTCACATTTCTTATTTGATGTTGCTCTGTGGATTAATTCAAAGATGTTGATAGATCTTCCTCCTAGCCTACATTTCAAATCCTTCACAGCTATGCAGAATGGTTCCACTCTGATTTATCCGTATATAACCTTCTAACATCCGTGGTTTTTTTTTCTTTTAATATTGCGGATAGATTAAGTTCAGATTAATTTGCATACAATTAACTAATTTATATTTCTAATTTAGTCAAACACAAGTCATCAAATTAGAATTAGAGAATTCATAAGAAAATTACTTAGGTTTGAATTAAGTAATTAACTAACTGTTTGATGAGATCATTATCCTTGTGAAATATTTAGGTGCATTAAGCGAAAGTCTCTTGTGTTTAAATTAAATTAAGGGAATGTATAATATATGTTTTATGAAAGAAGAAAAAATCTAGGAGTGAGGCCAAATGAATATTCAATAATTTCAATGTCAAAGAATTAGGGTAGTAAAATAAAAATGGTCGCATGAACGCGTACAAGGTTGAAGAGAGTTTGTAATCAAAGTTTACAACTAATTATATAAGGTTTTAATAAGAGATAATAAAATTTTTTCCTATCAATATGCATGGATTCGATGAGAATAGATGGTACATTTGATCTTAGCTTAAAAAAAGTGTGGCATTTTATGTTGTTAATGTTGACCAAATTTTTTGTGTCAAAATTAAAAGAATAATTTCTTACAATATAATTCGAAAGTATTTAATTGCATATCACACGCTTGTCTATATCATTAAATCAATTCTTTGAATTGAAGTTAATATTTTACATTAACGTGGGTTAATTGAATATGAATATTAAAGCTCGAGTACAAAAATGAGAGTAAAACTATGTTTATGTGGCATAGGGGACCGCAATAGTGAGATCTGGAATCTCTGAAGCAGTCGACGCACGAGAAGGAAGGGAAAAGTTTTTACGATACCAACCAAAACAATTTGTTGTCGTCCCTTACCCACCCACCTCGTGCGCACCTCTATTTTCCTCCCTTTTTACTTTTTGTATTTTTAAGACTTTTTTGTAAGTTCCCATTTCATTCAAAACCACCAATGACGTGCATATTACGAGGGTTAGCATCATGTCACTGCATTTCAAATGCTGAAAATAGGAATCCATCGTTTCAAAGACTATGGCAGAATCACTAAACCTCATTCAATGATTCATTCAATCACAATACGTAGAAAATCAAATGTCCATGTCACTCGAGCTTCTCTGCTTCTCAATGCACTTTAAACAACAGGAAGATTTCCAACTTCAAAGCTCGGTTATAGACCTGTTATATCAAAGCCGAGCCATGATTTGAATCCGACCTTCTATTTATTTATTTTTGGTGCAAGCGAGAGTCACAGACTAAAAAACACAAATTCAAAAAAAAAAAAAAAAAAAACTTCACCCCTGATATCATCTACCAAAAGGATCCCCAGTCTATTAGGAGGTCTGATAAAGTAGTGCAAGCCAGTGCACATATTGTGAGCCTTTCTAGCCATCCAATCGGCTACCCTATTGTCTTCCCTGTAAGCCTTGATTGTAGACACCCTCTAATCTTTATTCTGGAAGCGCCTGATGCAAGAAACTAGGTCCACACATGGGAGTTCTCTATTACTCAATGTGTTATATTTTTACTTTACATGAAGTTACGACTCATAATTATAAACCCAAATTAAATCATTTCTATTCAAATCCTGAGATTTGGGAATTGTCAAGTATACCTGAAAAGATGACATATAAATAAATTTAATTCATAATAAATGAAGCTCCAACAAGCTAAATGATAGAATTCGTTTGTTGGCCTATTCAGTTCAGAATACACGCAAAATGTTCATTTGACTTTGCAAATCTAATATATTCATAATTATAAGTTCATTACCCAAGAGAGAGAGATTTGAAGGCAACAGAAGATATAAAGAAATGCAAGGAGAAAAAAAAAATCATGAGCAAAACGGTCTTCCATGAAGAATTAAATGACCCTACCCTCATTAACACTAAAATTGTCACGAGTACAAAAGCCAAACATCAAACTAATATTTGACTACCTTATCAAGCTTCTCATTGTTGGAAAAACCGTTATATGAACATAGATAGAAAATTGCACAAAATTATTAAAAAAAAAATAAAGAAAGAAAAAGTACGGCTTAGTATAACAACAAAGATGAACCGCATGACCGGGCATGAAAGTACTCTCAAGGGTCCAGAGTGGACCAAAACCTGGCTGCAATGAGTTGCATTTGAATTCAATTAGCACGGAAGTTATTCTGCAATGAGTACAAGACTACAACTGCTTCTGCCATCATTCCTGGATGTGAATCACCCCATTCTGGGTGACAGTAATTATCCATGTCTGATCGTAATTCAAATGATTCAATTTTGCATATCAGATGGCCAGTTGTTTCAGGAAACTCCATAGGCAGCAAGTCGCAAGGCAATCTATCCTCAAGCATCATGATTTAGAACTGTCTTTGTAACAAGATTAGCCAAGCAAGTCCTTGAACAAGTTGGGATTCTGACTTGATGGGTTCACACCCAACTGCCTCACAAGTGCATCCTTCTCCAATGAGTCTTTAAGATTTGGACCCTTCACGGGTTGAGATGGAGGCGTCACAATTGTTTCTCCAGTAGTACCTTTGACAGCTGCATTTGACAATTCGGATAAAAGATTTATCTCCCCACTCACAGGGATAGAATAGTCACCACTGCCACTCTGCCCACTTGCAGTTGTCTCTGCATAAAGTGACATAATATCAGGTGCTTCCTTAGTAGCACTTGCATTATGATTTGTTGTCGAGGTAAGGCTTGGGTCAAGAAGTCCTTCCAACTGCGTGAACGGGTCCACCAAGGGAGGAGCAGTTGGCTCAGTTGGTTCCCCCAAGTTAAGCAAATCTGGAGGAGGTTGATGATTTGTTTTCTCCCCAGCTACTTCATTGGATACAACCGCAGCCTTCGATTCCTGAGATCTGTCTCCAGCTATGGCATTTGCCTTTGGAACCTTATGGCTAGCTGATGGTCTTTTGTCAGGCTTACTAGAACCACCAAACAATAAACCAGCAAGTTTCTGCTTTTCTGGAGAAATTTCAACCTCTGTCTTTCTAGAATCATAACTATCACGTACTTTTGAATTTACCTGGGTCAACCCATTCACAGGTTTTTGGGAAGAAGAGTCTGAAGTAGTAGAAGAGGTTGGAGTTGAATAAGATGGCCTGCCCCACTTCCTCTGAACACCATCAAGCCGAAGCTTAAGTTCTGATGATCCTGCCTCTGATGCTGATGTCACTGATGAGATCTGGTGGGTCTCTCTAGAATACAATGTCTCAGGTACTAGAACTAGGTCAGTTGAGGATGCAAGTGAAACTGGAATAACTTTTGATGGTGCAGGAGCCTTTGTAAGTTCATATGCCTCAAATCTCAGACCATGCTGTGAAGATTCATGCTGATCTTGACCTCTGAAGTTGCTCATATTCTCCACTCCAGTACGTTCATTCTCTGGAATGTAAGGCTGAGCACCCCTTTCCAGAGACTGTTGGACATAGCTGTTGAGGAATGAAAGGTTCTTGTCAACCTGGATAGACGATTAAACATGTCAATAATATTGGATTAAAAAAAAATTATGTCCATGTGGTAATATGCATTGTTTCAAAGTAAACTACAGTTACAAATTAGCAAAAAAAGAGATGAGTAAGCCTACAATACAAATTCAAACTTCTAGGCAGAGAAAGATGTCAACAAGCAAATGGGTGAAGGATTTCTTTTTGGAAGCAGGCGAAAATAAAATTAACTAAAGGGAATAACAAAAAAAAATTATAAATTAGTATCGAGTAACATGGAGAACAGGGCAGAACAGAGGCCAAAATTGTTTCCTTTCTGTTCAAGAAAAAGTAGCAATCCTATTTGACTACAGTTAGATAACCGCTACACAAAGCAAGTAGAAAACAGTTATTAAAAAACTGCATGGCAGTGCATTTCAGGCATTAACGCTCAAATAATTTTTCAAGCTTCCAAAGTTCTTAACATTGCAGACATTAATGCACAAATAATTTTTATCACTATTTATGTTGATGCTTAAAGAAGAATAAATGTCAATCAGCTGATTCCAAAACCATCAATAAGGAATTTTGATTGTGCAGCAATCATACTCCTAGAATATGTGTGAATGCTAGTTACTACTTAGTGTGAACATGAGGTGTATATAGCTGTTGTAAAGATTAAAAGAACAAGAGGGAATCCTTTGAAAAGCCTTGATATCTTGGGAGGCTTGTGTTACATATATTTATAGTAGAGTGAAAGTTGTTTATCTTGATATACAACCGATGTAGGATTTATATAGTCTAATTATTTCAACACCCCCTCAAGTTGAGGCATATTCAAGTTTCAGCTTGTTACAAATTAAAGTTAATTGATGAGAAAAACATCAAACTCAAGTAGAACTCGATAATAGAAACTAATTAATATTATAAATTAATTAGCTCCCCTAATGACAATATTTTTAGCATAATGTTGACTTTTGGACAAAATGTAGCCCAAGAGATGACCTAGAATAAAGACCACGTCTGAAATGACTGCACACAAAAAAGTGACTACATGCCATTACAGATCATCACCATGGTGGCTGAAGAAGAGAGCACTACTTAAATGCAAGTAAAAAGCACCACTAGTTTCATGCACAGCAGGTAGAGTGGCTAGAGTGACATGAGGAAAGCACTATTAGCATGATGCATAGTAGGAAGAACGGTTGGACTAACACAGCCAAAGAAAGGCACCTTAGATATGACCCACATCAAAGAGTAGTTGGAGTGACATGCAACTGGAGAAATATGTTGCTAGTATAGTACTCAACAAGAAGAGAATGGCTACAAGAAGTGGCAGAAAAGTTATTAAAAGTGGCCGAAAAATTGTTGAAGTCGTCAAGAAACTGACAGAGACCTGCTGGGAGGGACAACGAAGTTCTGTTAGGACAGTGGCCAGAAAACTGGTGAAAAACTATTGAATGACTGCCAGAAATGGTGGTCGGACATCCAGAGGAGAAGGGGGCCTAGAGCTCCTTCAAAGAAGTAGGCGAAGTTCCAACCCTGAAATCTACAGAATTAGGCTTGCACTTCTCTCTCACCATGCTCTGATACTATATAAAGAATAAAAGAGAGAGAAAATGCTTAAAAAGCTTTGATATCTTGGGAGTCTTGTGTTACATACATTTCTAGTACAGTGAAAGTTGGATACAACCAAAGTGGAACTTATATAGTCTAAATATTTCAATAGTTGCAATGTAGTTATTGTAATTTAATGTCTGGCCTTGTATCAAGTCTCTATAAATAACATGGTTGTGTAGGTCATTAGGATTACTAACACATATTCTAAATCTTATAGTTTCCTTCTTATTTCTCTAGCTTTAGATGGCATCATGCTGAAGCTCTGCCCACATCTTCAAAGGAGCTTTGACCTTGTTTTCTAGTGGATGTCCAATCACCATCTCCGACGATCATTCGATGGTATATTTGATCGCTTTTCTAGCAAAACTCTAATGTCTTTTCTGAAGACTTTCCCAACAGCTCTCTAACCACATTTTTGGTGGTTCTCTGGTTCCTTTTCTAGCAACTTCTCCCGCTATTTTCCAACAACTTTTGTGTTAGTTGTCTAACAACTTTCTTGATAACTTTTCACCCTATTATGCATTTGTATCTACCTGTCCTTGGTTGCTATTCCTCAAACTACTGCAGATGCTCTTTCTCATCCGAGGTGAAGTTAAGCATTGATGAAATGGCAGCCATGCACTTTAGTGGTACTTGGGAACTTGTTACCTTCCCTCTTGGAAAATCTACAATTATTGTCGTTGGGTTTATATTGTGAAAGTGGGTCATAATGGTTAAATTGGCAGTCTAAAGACACGCCTTGTTGCCAAAGGCTATACCCAGACCAACAGCTCTGATTATGGTGATTCATTCTCTCCCATGGCTAAAATTCCTTCCATTCGACCATTGCTATTTACTGCTGCTATTCGTCAGTGGCATCTCTATCAATTAAATATTAAAAAATTTCTCTATGGTGACTTTAAGGAAGATGTATATATGGAGCAACCACTTGGATTTGTTGCTCAAGGGGAGTCAAGATTGGTTTGTCAGCTACAACAATATGTTTATGGAATAAAACAGTATGCTCGAGCTTGGTTTGAACATTTTAGTACTATAATGCAATAATTTGGTGAGACTCAAAGTGAAGCTAACCATTTAGTCTTTTATAGCCATAATGCCTCAAATTTATGCATTTACCTAAAATAGTATGTGTGCATAAAATTGTAGTAACAGGGGACAATTAAGAAGGAATCTATCAGATGAAACTACATCTTTTTAGCCACTTTCAGACAAATGACTTAAGTAGACTAAAATATTTCTTGGGTATTGAAGTAGCTTAGTCAAATACAAGTGCGACAATATCTAAGAGGAAATATGCCCTTAACATACTTGAAGAGACATGCATGCTAGATTACAAGCTTGTTGACACAGCTACGGACCCAAATGTCAAACTTCTTCCAAAGGGAGCCTCTTTGAAATCTTAGTAAATATCGTAGACTTGTTGGAAAGTTGAATTATCTCACAATAACTAGGTCCTATATATCATTTGCTTACGAGTCTAGTGAGTCAATTTTTGTAGTTACCATGTCATAGTTAGTGGGAGGCTGTCCTTTGCATCCTTAGATACATCAAGTGAGCTCCAGACATGGGATTGCTCTATAGGGATTGAAAATATGCTCAAGTAGTCAGTTATTTAGATCAAATTGGGCAAACTCTCCTACAGATAGAAGATCTACTTTGGAGTATTGTAATCTCGATGAAAACCTAGTGTCATGGAAAAGTAAGAAGTAGGATGTTTGATAGCAGATCATTACGTACATATTCAAGAAGAAGCAAAGCACATGAGAATGACTCACACATTGACCCAGTCAATTAGCACGTTAAAGACCAAGTCAAAAGAACATGTTCTGCTAGGATGGGCAGTTGTTGTAACTGTCCATAATTTGAGGCCACTTTGATATTTACTTCCATATTTTTAGTAGTATTTGTTAGCATCAGTTGTGAGTGTTTTTAGGCTTCTATTATTTAGAATAACTATAAATAGGTGCTATCAGGTTATGTTAGGGATATGATTGAACTATTATCTTTTGTATTGAGAAGATCCTCCTATGAATTATCTAAGTTATAAGTGTTGAGATCCTTGCATTTATTTCTCTGATAACAACTTTGATCCTTCTCCATTATTATTTTTGCATTTCCCAATCTTTATCATTTTGGTATCAGAGCCTGATTGACCACTGTGGTTAACACACGAGCTACAACTTCCCAAAGTGAACTTGACCCTCAACCAATTTCCGATTCCATTGCCCAACAATTATCTTCCATTGCATCCAAATTAAATATCGTTGATTCTCTAGCAGCTGAGGTTGCAGCTCTTAAAGCAAATAACAACAGCGCACGATAGGGGGATTTTAATACCAGACCTCGTGATAAAAGGAAGTCCACCTAGTTAGAAGATGATGACGTTGAAAGCCCCTGGTGGTCCAACAATCCTTCACACCGACTTCACACTAAAATGGAATTTTCTAAGTTCGAAGGAGGTGACTCATGTGGGTGGATTTTGAAAACTGAAAAGTATTTTCGTTACTTTCAAATGCCTGATAAGTTAAAGGTGGATGTAGCAACCATGTACTTTACTTGACTTGTTTGCCTGAATTAATAGTGAGCGTACAATTCTGTACTGGGAAAAATTAGTCAAAGCCTTACAAGAGACTTACGGGCCCGCTGAATTTTAAAGCTGAATTTTAAAACCCAGATGATCACTTGTGTAACATCAAACAAACTGGGTCTGTCCATGAATACAGATAGGAGTTTGCCAAGCGAACTTCACTAGTCCATAACTGGCCGGAGCATTGTTATTAGGCGTTTTTCTCAGTGGATTAAAGGAAGAGTTGAAAGCTGATATTTGAATCCAAAAACCTAGATCAATTTACAAGGCTATGAGTTTGGCCTTAGAATTTGAAGCCAAAACAAATCCATCTCGTCTGGCCCGTGACCCACATAGCTCAATTACTCGAAGGCCCAATTCATACGTTCTTGGAGCTCCAAATGAGCGCTCAGCACCAGATTGAGCTTCGAATGTTTATCCATCTTCTATTCGCAATCCACTCCCTCCTTCACGACCATGGGACACTGAACGGCAAGCAAGACGCGACAAAGGTCTCTGTTTCTATTGTAATGAACGATTCACACTTAGGCATTGTTGCCAGCAGCCTCAATTCTCCCTCCTAGAGCTCACAGATAGAGAAGAGTTGGTTAGCGAAAGTGAGGAACAGGCTCACAAAGACGAAGCAACTCCCACAGACATGGCCGAAATCTTGCTTCATGCTATTTTGGGAAGAAATTCGGGCGCCACCTTGAAACTACAAGGAACTATAGATTCCAAATCAGTTTTGATTCTTGTTGATAGCAGTTC
Organism: Gleditsia sinensis; assembly: GCA_037074535.1. NCBI lineage: Eukaryota > Viridiplantae > Streptophyta > Magnoliopsida > Fabales > Fabaceae > Gleditsia > Gleditsia sinensis. Next base: position 61,199,999 of record CM073467.1, on the reverse strand, counting down.
GACGCATAACTTCATCGCTGAAACTATGGTGGATGAATTGCAGATACCGGTGTAGCAAATTCCCACTTTCGGTGTGCAAATTGGGAATGGAGAGGTGATTTGATGTAATTTACTCTGCAAAGATCTTTCCATTCAGCTGCCAGGTCTCACCATCATCCAAGATTTTTATCATTTTTCAATCGGAGGAACAGACTTGGTGTTGGGTATCAAATGGTTAGCTTCATTGAACACGATTCAAGCCAATTGGAACAAAATGTTCACGTTTTTCATCTGGATGATAAACGCTACAAATTACAGAGAGTTCGCACCTCATCCCCGAACACTGCTTCCTTTCAAGCGCTCCATCAAATACATACATTACAAGGGACGACCATTGCACTACCTGAGGCTATCCAAACCCTATTGCAAGCCTATGCGTATGTGTTCTCTGAGTCGTCATCCCTTTCACCTTTTAGAACCCATTCCCATGCCATTCCTCTAATTCCTAATTCTAAATCACCAAACATTCGGCCTTACCGATACCCATACTACCAGAAAACAAAAATTGAAAAACAAGTTGAAGCATTGCTGACATCAGGCTTTATCTGCCCTAGTTCTAGCCCATACACCAGTCCTGTCCTACTGGTTAAAAAGAAAAACGATACATGGAGGTTCTGCGTTGACTATCAAAAGTTGAATCAGATTACCATCCCAAATAAGTATCCAATTCCAAATATAGATGAACTTCTGGATGAACTGCATGGAGCCACGTTTTTTTTTTCAAAGATTGATTTTTGCTCGGGGTATCACCAAATACGTGTCCATCCTGATGACATACATAAAACTGCATTTTGAACCCATTCTGGACACTACGAGTTCATTGTTGTATCTTTTGGCCTTACAAATACTCCATCCACGTTCCAGTTAGCCATGAATGATCTCTTCAGACCTCATCTCCGTAAGTTCATTCTTGTCTTCTTTGATGATATACTAATTTTCAGCCCAAATATCCAGCAGCATGTCACACATTTGCAGACTGCTCTCCACCTCCTCCAGCAAAACTCATATTTTGTGAAGGTCAAAAAATGTTTGTTTGGTCAATAACATATCCAGTTCTTGGGGCATGTGGTATCATCAGAGGGAGTGGAGGTAGACCCTGAAAAAATTTCAACAATCATGGATTGGCCAGTACCTAGAAATGTGAAGGAACTTCAGGGATTCCTTAGCCTTACTGGTTATTATCGAAAGTTTGTTCAGAATTATGAAATTATTGCACGATCATTGATAGATTTAACTAAGAAAGATAACTTCTTTTGGTCAACCAAAGCAGAAATAGCTTTTGTCCAACTCAAACAAGCTTTAACATCTATACTAGTCTTGCAACTACTAGATTTCAGCCAACCATTCACTGTGGAGTGTGATGCCTCATCAGATAGCGTAGGAACCATCCTTATGCAGTTTGGACACCCCATTGCTTTCTTTAGTAAGGGATTTCATTCTCTAATCGTATTAAATTTGCTTATGATAGAGAATTCTTAGCTTTAGTTCTTGCTTTGCAAAAATAGAAGCATTATTTGTTAGGCCACCATTTTGTTATACATATTGACCATTGCAGCCTCAAATAATTGATGTAGCAACGGGTAACTACCAATGAACAACAACGATTACTTATGAAACTCCTTGATTTCACCATCAACTACAAACAAGGGAAGGAGAATATAGGCGCAGATGCACTATCAAGATGTCCACAGCATGCTGGTTTTTTGGCCCTAGCAGTACCAATCACTATGGATTTTGTGGAACTTCCTGAGGCTCTTCAAAAAAATCCTTATCCTCAGTAAATTCTAACATCTCTCCAATAGAATTCAAGGTTTGTGCAGGATTTTCCAGCTAGTGAATAATAAGCTGTTTTATAATAAAAGGCTAGTCATTCCTGCAAACTCTTCTTTACGGTCTAAACTTTTATGTGAAGCACATGAAACTTTGACTGGTGGACATGGTGGATATCTGAAAACTCTCAAAAGGCTTATAGTCAATTTATATTGGCCACGGATGAAACAAGATGTCAAATTATTTGTGCAAAATTGTCTTGTTTGCCAACAAAACAAATATCAAACGCTTGCATCAGCCGGGTTGTTACAACCATTGCCTATCTTAGAGAAGATTTGGAAAGATGTTTCTATTGACTTCATTGTGGGCCTCCCAAAATCTAATGGTGTGGATACCATTCTTGTAGTGGTAGATCATTTCAGTAAATATAGCCATTGTATTAGTCTATCTCACCATTTTATTGCAAAAACTGTTACTGCCCTTTTTCCACAAAGAAGTGATTAGACTACATGGAATGCCTCGCTCTATTTTATCAAATAGGGATGTCATTTTTCTAAATGCATTTTGGCAGGAACTTTTCCGTCTCAGTCATACTCGTCTTCATATGAGCACATCTTATCACCCCCAATCTGACGAACAAACTAAAGTGGTCAATCGTTGTTTGGAGGCTTATTTACGATGTTTTGCGCATGAACAGCCAAAGAGATGGAGTAAATTTCTGGCTTGGGCTGAATATTCTTTCAACACAGGATTTCATACTTCCACAGGCACTACACTTTTCAAAATTGTGTATGGAAGGGACCCCCCAACATTGCATCCTTTTGTTAGGGGCGAAACTCGTCTTGCTGACCTTGAAGCACAACTTTTCGAACGAGATAACATTTTGAAGATTATCCGTGACAACCTTCTAAAAGCCAAGCGCGTATGAAAGCACAAGTCGACTCTAAACACTGCGAGCTTTCTTTTGAAGTAAGGGATGGTGTTTTCCTCGTCTTCAACCTTATCGACAACATTCTTTGCCCAAGAGACGATATGAACAGCTTTCTCCTCGTTTCTTTGATCCATATATTGTTCTTCGCAAAATTGGTTCTGTGGCTTATGAATTGGCACTGCCATCATGATAAAAAATCCATCCCATTTTTCATGTGTCCTTATTACGTCCTGCTCAAGGTCAAGTTCCATCCACCCAGTCAACTCCGCTTCCCATCACTGCTGCATGGGAACTTCAACTTGAACTAGAGAAGATTCTTTCTCATCGTTGGATCCGTGAAGTAGGCAAATCAGTACTAGAACTCTTGGTCCAATGGCAGGATCGTTCTCTTGAAGAAACCAGTTGGGAAAACTATGATCTACTGGCAGAACAGTTCCTGTCTTTCTACCTTGAGGACAAGGCAGCTTTTCAAGGGGGGGAGTATTGATAGCAGACCATTACGTACATATTCAAGAAGAAGCAAGCACGTGAGAATGACTCACACATTGACCCAATCAATTAGCACGTTAAAGACTAAGTCAAAAGAACATGTTCTGCTAGGATGGGTAGTTGTTGTAACTGTCCATAATCTAAGGCCACTTTGATATTTACTTCCATACTTTTAATAGTATTTGTTAGCATCAGTTGTGAGTGATTTTAGGCTTCTATTATTTAGAATAACTATAAATAGGTGCTTTAGGTTATGTTAGGATATCGATTGAACTATTATCTTTTGTATTGAGGAGATCCTCCTATGAATTATTAGAGTTATAAGTGTTGAGATCCTTGCGTTTATTTCTCTGATAACAACTCCGATCCTTCTCCATTATTATTTTTCCATTTCCCAGTCCTTGTCAATGTTGTTGCCAAGTCAAGTGCAGAAGTTGAATATCGTGTCATGGCCTTGGCTACTTGTGAACTTATGATTGAAACAATTACTTAGGGAATTGAGGTTTGGAGAAATAGGCAAGATGGAACTGATTTACGATAATCAAGTAGCTCTACATATCATCTAACCCACTTGTTCATGAGTGGACCAAACACATAGAAGTTGACTATCACTTTATTAGAGAGAAGATACATTTTGGGTGCATCACAACTAGATTTTTCAACTTCAATGATCAACTAGCACACATGTTAACTAAGTCCTTGAGAGGCAATATCACATATATTTGTAACAAGCTCGACGCCTATGCCAGGTATGCCTCAGCTCAAGGGAGAGTGTTATAATGTGTAAATGTTAGTTATTACTTAGCATGAACATGAGATGTATACAGCTGTAATGTAGTTATTGTAATTTAATGTCTTGTCTTGTATTAAGTCTCTATAAATAACATGATTGTGTAGGTCAATAAGATCACTAACCCTCATACAAAATCTGAAGATTTCCTCCTTATTTCTCTAGCTTTACACATACAATGAATGTATATATATATGATTTTATTCAGAATCAAATTTAAATAATATAATGGAAAGGGAGTGAAAAGAAGTTAAGACGAGTCATTCCATCACATGTAGCCAAGTTTATCAAGAAAAACAAAGGAATTTGACAGCTAAATGACTCCACTTTTCTATATTTAAGCCATGGTTAAAAATTAAAGGTTTAAATTGCAACCCACCAAACAATTCAAACAACTACAGACCACAAAGTTCTAAAGAGTGGTAGGACTATGTCTTCATAGGTTAGGCTATGTTGCATGGATAGAAAGAAGATCACAGTGGAGAAAAATTAAGACATTAAGGACAAGGGAAAGAAGGATGATGCTGCTCTAATGGAAAAAATTGAGAAACCTGAGACAAGAAACGGTGAGCAAAATCTAAGCACTGGACAGGTTGAAGCCTACCCCACTTTCTTAGTAAGCTTTCTAAAAAATATGTCCAGACATTTGTAAGCTTTTTCTAAGGATATTTAGGTGGGGTCTCAGGGTCCAATCAACATTACAACCCACCAGTCTTTCTCGAGCTGTATAAAAATCAGCAGCTAATTATGGTAGGACAGTTAAATTGAATGAAAGAGATTAATAAATAGCAGTTACTAGCATTCTGGGAAGATAGCTTCATCCAAAACTAAGATATTCTCATGAAGAGACATCCATTGGACGCTGAAGTATGGTTTATTGAGAAGGCTTTCCCAGACCACATTGTTTAATTGCAACAAACACCAAAAAGTCTTCAAAGTATTATGAATAAACATAGATAAAACATTATAATTTTAAACTGATACAAGAAGATTCAAGAATTAACAGTAACCTCAATATCTTCACAACTTGCATCTTGTGGCACTATAGTTTCAACAGCTTGTCTGTCCAACCCAATAAGAGCTTGGAATTCATAAGCACGTTGCTGCAAATCCGTAGAGTGGGACGTTAACAATTCTTCAACCAAAGATTGACACTGCAAGTAGACAAGGAGGAGTTATTCAAGTTCACATTATTGTATCAGTCAAATTTCAGCCTCAAGTTGCCATAAAGATTATAGGATGCATTTGTTCACCAACAGCCTAGACACATGCAAAATGACCATCAAAACTGATCTATCAATTTCTATTGTCACAACAAATTATGTTCAATCATAGAGCAATTAATCGAGTGTCTCATTGGCAATAATATATCTCTGAAAACCTCACTTAAAATTCTTAAACATATATATTTTGAGAAAGAAACTCTCCCAGGAAATTTGTAGAAACAACAAATTTTAAGATCTAATCTTCATGTTTCTCAGTGTTCACATACTTTTGTTAACTTCTCAACCAGAAAAAGCTGACTTTATGCATCGAAATAGTTATGTGAATGGAAATCTCTGCAATCAGCAATGCCTTAGGAAGACTTCTATAAGGCAATGATGGGACTCTTATGCATGATGACACAGATGGGGTACCCATGTATATTAAAAGGATGGTCAAAGGTTATAGAGTCCTCAAATTTTAATTATCCACTTCAATCACAGAAAGCTCATAAGATGGCAAAGCCACAGAATTTTAACCTAAAGTCTTTCAGCATATACCTCGGGCAGCATATCCACTTTCCTCCCTGCTGCTATTTCAAATGCACAAGTTTTCATTAGCGCTGAAATTGCATATGCCTTCACAAGAAGAAACAAGTTAATTCCAACTCAAAATTGTGCATGCAGAAAGATTCAAGAAACTGATGCATATCAGAGCAAGACAGAGGGTGGGGCCGAAGACCTCTACCACTAATGTGAACAGATCTCATTAAACTTTTAAAACATAATCAAGCAAATTGAATACCAATACTATTCGGAATCCAGAAATTTAGATAGAAATTTCACACTGCATTCAACAAAGTTCAGCACAATACAACAAGCCAAACACACTCTGGTTGGGCAAACCTATCAACCAGCCCCAAGCCTAAGCTTTCTTCTGAGAAAGACAATTCCCAGACCTACAATAACATACAACCAATCATACCCCCTACTCCCCCACTCATACACTAACTTATACACTTCAAATAACTATCCTAAGGCATAACTACCACACATAAGTAAATAACTACCACATAGAAATAAATAACCGACTACACATAATCATAACATAATCCTATTAGGCCTTCTGCTGCTGCTTGGTCCTCCTAGAGTAGACAAGCCATGGTTTAGGCCTACTCTCCCCATGCTCCAGCACTTGGCCCACTTGCCCAACCTCAAGGCTCGGGATAGGGGTCCTAACAAATACAATCACTAATTTACTTGCAAATGCATTAACACTTGCACAAACTTGCAAAAAAAAGTAACAAGTGGTAATCTTACCAGCGAAAATAGCATAACAATTAAGCAGGTAGGCTGACTACCATTAGATAAGCAATAAAGTTAGTTTTCATGTAAGTCCACAGAAAAAATTATTGCACGCTCACCCAACTAAATCAAGCAGAAAGGTAACATAATTCTTGTCCAGGTATGTATTTATCATATTCCATAATTATGCTAAACAACAAATGTCCATCATCACCATAGACAAGCTATAAGTACAGACCATAATGCACAATGTAGGTTAAGAGAAGTAATATTTTCAAACTATCTAAGCAGCAAACTCAATTACTTGCCTCTTGAAAATGTGAGTTAGTCAGAATTCAGAAATAAATAAAGAGGATCAAGGGAAGGGGTGGAGCAGACAAAGGAGTAAAAGACTAAGAATCCTGATGTAATTCCTCAATGGAACTAGAATGCAGTTAGGTTATGCTTCAAAGTTCAAACATGAATAGCCCTGATTTTCAATTAATAGCATGTTATTTTGATCCTGATGAATTTAGAAGCAACAATAAAACGGAAACAAGCTATCCATTGATTATCGAAGTTTCTGAAGATAAAAAGTTTTTTAAAAAATTTCTTCCTTACTAGTGAAAAGTTGATTTTAAATAGATACCTTAACAGTTTCGTCATCAGAATATGCTTCTGCCACGTCACATAATTTCCCACTGATATAGGAAGCAGAATACTTTCCATCAGCTGTGCCATACTCCCCCAGAACCCAACAAATGACCTGTAATCAGTGCTTAACATTATGCTAACAAACAGGTTGAAGTTCTCTGCAAGGTAAAACAAGTGGGGTAGAAAGTACCTGAAGAAATAGAGATGGCAGCTTTAGCTCCCCAACAATGTGCAAATATGACTCTGCCTGAACCTCAGAAAACAGATTCCATTCAATAACATGTACGAAAATGCAAATTTTGTAGTGAACATATTAGATAAACAGTGATCAAAATAACATACAGCAGATGATCTCAACTGACTATCTGCAGCATCATCGTCCTCTCCAAATCCTTCTGCAATCAACCGCATCAAATTGTGTGCTACCTTAATATTCACAAGATCTCCAGCATGCTCAAAAACTTTATTCATGGTCTGTGCAATCAATATAACAGAAATCATTAGCTATGAAAAATAGAAAAGCTAAACTGAAGAATATAAAGGCAAAAATTCCAACCACCTGTATAAACCAATGATTACTAGGTGCAAATTGCTCAGCAAGTTCCACACATCGAGATGCTATATAGGTTTTATAATGATCATCACTTATGCTAGTCATGTACTCAATCATACGGTCAACAATCACTTCCACATTAGAGGACTTGGTCATTTTGTACAACAGTTCGAATGTTTTTCGCTTTAGAGTATCATCAGGATCCTGCATCACACACATAAGAATTCAACAACAATTGCAAAGGCAAGCATGATTATGCATAGGCCATAGAGATATAACTTGCCAATCAACAAGGAGCGCTATGATGTTAAGTGGTGTACACAATTAGCAAGGGTGGTGCACATTCAGAGAGTACTAAACCCCATCCCATGTTTACAACAATGAAACATTAATTTTAAATAAAATGAAAATTGTTCTTCCCAAAACTCACTAATGCGTGTCATTCCAAAGACCTAGTGAAATTTATTAAAGGAAGAATTACTATATAGGAACTCCTAGAAAATATATTCCCAATCTAGAAACTTTAACCAAAAGAATGGCTAACAATGTCTAAACACATTAACCATTTATTGCCGGGATTAACAACCTTTTTTAGTTAATGTTCCTAAACTGGAAAAAGGCTTAGTTGTTGTTTGTTTGTTCCTTCCTAAACTGGGAATATGTTCCAATAGGGATTCGGCTCAGGATTGCCCCTTGTTAATTTGTCTTCAAAAACCAACTCTAAACGCATGTTTTCATGAACTTGACATAACAAAATCTGGTTGGTTTTACATTTAGATAAATCAAACATTACTTAATATTTATATACCCCCAAATACAATTACTGATAATAGGTAAAGACTAAATGGATCCATTTAACAGATTCATAGATAATATATTACATGAACCAACATTGAAGTTACAATCAACCAACAATTCTAATATTGATGGAGGAAAAGATTTAGACATGCTCAAAGAGTTAATTGCATTGCTTAAGGTTGATGTATAAGCAAAGAGGTAATCATTTAATCAATACAAGGGATTACAAGCTCAAATCCTTATTTAGACGTGTAAATACCATATATTATGACTATACATATCGCTATCTTAAACATCACATGCTTTTTGCATGTACATTTGGCTCTACAATTTTATTAGAAAAAATATGATCTATTCATGGTCCTCAAGATAGTTGAATATTTATGAACTTTTCTTCCTCGCCTCCATTAGAAAAAAAAAATCCTTCTACTCAACTAAATTAACATAAGATAAACTAGCGCCATTCAACATCATATGGTTAGCAGCCTCAATATGAAAAGATGGAGATAAACAAATAAAAAATAATCTATTAACTGACTGAGTTACTAAATAATTATGACGTCTGACTGAATACTCAAACATATTCATTTAAACTCTTAAGCATTTAAAAGAAATATCCTCACCTCTAAGCAGTCAATCACAGCCAGTTGGTGTTGTTCTGCAATCTGCGGACTTATCTTTATCAGCTGACCAAGGGCATCAATGCCCATGTACTTGAGATTGTGACTGTCACTCTGGCCACGTAATAATAACAAATATGTAATACATGACATTGACATCCACATGCAGTAACAAAACCTAGTATAAACTTGAAACAAAATTGATCAGGAAAAAAAAAACCTTTAAAAATTTTGCAATAACTTCAGCAGCAGCTTCTATTAACTTAGGATTGGGATATATGGAAGAGGCACAGCATATGCACTCGTAGAGAATAGCGTTCCCTATATTACTTGATGAATCCCCCTTCCTGATTATATCACCAATAACAGTATACATTTTTTCACTTGCTTGCTTGTCACCACTTCCCAGCAATGCCAAAACTTTCAGCAATTTAATCTGCATATTCAAAATATATTTGCTAGTGAAAATTAGATTACATCCAAGCTAAGAAATAACAGGGAAAAAAAAGGAAAAGAAAATGGAATCAAAGCTGAACAAAATTAAGGCCAATTAGGATCCTTTTGGTCACCCTCAGAATGTAAATTTCACATTTTTAAGACTTAGATAAAGGCAGCGGGCATTTGATAATAACCAAACATGAATCAGAGACGAACATAAACAATGAAGAACCTGAATGAATGGAGCGGGCATCTGATGATAATCATAGCTCTTTGGCAATCTGCGTTCTGCTACTTGTTTAAGAATGCTCACAAAGCTGATGACGAGATCCTTGTAAGAATTAATGTCAATCTTCATAAGATCAAAAAGAGGGCATAATGTAGCACCCATTACACCAGGATCATTATCACACAATCGCTTGCGGAAATTGGAGATCAAATGGGACACGGAAGAAGGTGATTTCTGATAGAAGCGATGAAGGGCCATGACAGCCTTTTTCCTAACGGCATCTTTGGAATGACCCAAAAGCTCAATCACCTGCGGCAGTACAGCCGGGATAGTCTCTTCATTGATCAACTTACAAACGGCATTAAGGGCAACACAGACGACCAAGTAGTTATCGGACTTGAGGTCCTTCTGAATGGTATTGACGATGAGGATGATCAAGTCGTGGTCTTCATTCAAAAAAAGGGTTACAGCCAAATACCCAGTTCGTTTAAGGAGGAGATTGTCGTCGTGGGTCATCTTAACAGCGTGGATGTACCCAAATGAGGCATCATGGCCAAGCATCTCCACATAAACAAGGCGAATGATATATTCCTTCATCTTGCGCTTGGGAATGTCAGGCTCAATGATACGACGCTTGAGGGTTTCGATCTCATGGAGGACGATTCTATCTTCCTCAGCCTTGGATCGAGCTTCGCCTATGGACTTGACCAGATCAAGGAACTCCTTGGATTGGCCGAACCCACCCTGGGAGCCCATGGCGAGCTCCCTGCCGATTGTCTTCAATTGCTCCAGCTTCGCTTCTTATACTAAATTCTTGATAATCAGGGAACAATTCCAAGTCAAAAACTGAAGCATTTAAATTTGTTGGTCTCTAAGAGAGACCAAAACTAAAAGCTAAGGACAGGGTGCCAGTAAATTAGTGGAAGCTAGCCAGATCCTAGATACTTCTAGCGCAATAGAAGCAGAGAGAGAGAAACAAGAGTAGAAGAAAAGAAAGGGTTTTGTGGTGTGGGGGGTGGGTGAAGAGAGCACAGAGCGTCCGATAACCTCAACCGGGTGTCAGGAGAGTAGAAACTAGAAGAAAGAAACAAAAAAACTGTGAAAATTAACGGTGTTATGTCGTCGGTACCCTTCACGGGTAATGGACATTGAGCATTGGAAGTTGGCCACAGTACGAATATATGGAATTCCGATTTTACGTGTGTTTGACGAAGATTCCCAATTATGTAAGCTTCTCTGATGACTCATTTAGTAGTAATTATATATATATATATATATATATATATATATATATATATATATATATATATATATATATATATAATTTAATCAAACCAATATATTCGTTTTGATGACATTATATTATTAAATTTAAAAAATTTAAATTAACTCACTCCCCATAACCATCATCTATTATTTTTATCATCCTCACTATTTATTCTATTATAAATTTAATATTAATTTGTTTTAATATAATATTTAGAGTACTTTTTTACAGCATAAATAAAAAATTAATCTTTTAAAATTTATTAGACGTATATACACGAATTATTCACTCAACAATATCTTTTTTATACACAATAATATTTAAAATCAAACTCAAAATCAATATTTAAAAGACTCAAATTTCTTACCATTCTAATTAATACATTATTGATTAAAATTTTTTTATATGAATGGTTAACTTTTCATCTTTATTTTGTAAATTGATGAGTAATACTACAATTTATTTATTTTATTTTAATTTATAAAATTATTTCTTAAAAAATAATATTTATATTTTTCTTTTTATAATAAAAATGATATATTTGGTTAAATTCTTGAGTTTTATTATAAAATGCATATAATTATAAAGCTTGAATGTTTTGTAATTTTGTTTTCAAAGTAAAAATAAAATAAAATAAAAGGAATTAAGACACGTCACACACACATGTGCAAGACATTTTAGTACGACAATGTTTTGATGCAGGGAGGGCGATACAATGTCCAATTAGGAAGCCCGCTTTTTCTTCGTTTGAGAGGAAACGCCGATACTCTTTATTTTGCTTGCTTGGGTTGAATTGCACTCAGATACAACAGAAACCAGGGGATGATAAACGATTGTGGCCATAGACACAGGAAACCCTAATGTTACAATCTAACCATTGACTTCGAAAATTTTCCTTCATTTTCTTTTCCATCATTGTTTTGTTCTGTTGCACTCCTTCGTCGCGAGCTTCGCTCGAATTTCATTTCCGAAACAAGGCTTATCTTGTTCACTATATGGCGAGTGAATCCGGCACAAAACCTCCCTCAACTTCGTCGCCAAATGCGGAGGAATCTTACATTGGGAGCTTCATAAGCCTGATTTCCAAGTACGAGATTCGTTACGAAGGCATTCTATATCACCTCAACATTCAGGATTCCACTATTGGCTTGACGAGCGGTACGTTGATTTTGCGCTATTATCTGCTTTCTATGGACAGTATTTTGTTTCGATGAGACATGGTTTGATTAGAAGCTTTTATGTCTATTTGATATTAACGCACTGGTATTATTGTAATAACGAGTTTAAGATTTTTTGGGGTTGGTAGTATATATGGTTGGAGGTAACATGGCCCGGTTGTTTGCTTATACTGAATGTCAGAAGTCAGAACATAGTAATGGTCAAATAATGTGAATCCTTACCTGTTGAATTGTTGGCGAACGAAGTAGCAATAGCATTGGGTACCTTTGAGCGAAGGAGCGAGAGCCACATTCAAACTCTAAGTAAGACAGCATCTGAACTCAAGATCCCGAGATTAAGCTTGGCAATCATACTGTTTGTGCTTTGGATTTACTCAAATCAACATTGGCACTGCCTTTCTAACCCAATCTTTCTCCACTCGTTGATATGTATATCATCAGTATGGCATTTCTTCTACCACTGAAATGGATCCAAGAGGAATACATGATTATGCTGTAATGTCATGTCTTTCCTGAAGTATTTCATATCTCAACATGAAGTATTTAGGCCTATTCACACGTGGAATTGATCTTTGATATTCTGTGAATTTTTTTATATTTTTTATATTGGTGCATCATGTTGTAGTTATAACCCAAGCCCCTGTTACCCGGAAGTTGTTGTTTTATGAAAGTTTACGATGATTTCTTTTTAAAATTGAATTGCTTGTCATGTGATATTACAGTCAGGTCTTATGGAACAGAGGGGAGAAGAAAAGATGGTCCACAAGTTCCTCCAAGTGATAAGGTTTATGAATACATTCTTTTCCGAGGAAACGACATTAAGGTAATCACAGTATAAGTTAATTGATCTGTGATGTGGTACTATCAAGAAAAGTACCCATACAATGGGATATTCCTGGTTGGTTGCTGTGAAGTACCTTTATGTTGGGGGGTTTTCAAATATTATTATAATGTACAAATCTGTCATTGGGGGCCCAAGGCTTTAAATCCTTTTCCTTTTCGTTCTTTCATTCATCAGCACAAGTTTGATGTTGATAATAGAATTTTTACATTATAGAAAGATATCTTCTGCTTTTTTGAATTGGTTTTAATTGTAGAATTTCCCCAAATTTTTGTGATGTAATTGATACATTCTGTACCCTTCAAATTTATATGATCTTTCTTCTGTGATTTCTTTGTTTCTTCTCTTAAGGTTAATCATGTTATATTATAAACCAAATAATGGTTCATTTTAAATCTTCATTCACTAATTCCCTTTTTTTTCATTGGTTATTGTTGAGCATGCACTAGGTCTTGAACTGATGGTTTATATCGTCCTTCTTTGAAGAAAAAAAAGTTGGGGAAGTGTTTAAGGCTTTATTATATTCCAAAGGTTATGGGACAAATTATAATGGAATTTTACCATTTAATGAAAGCAAGCTGGTTGAAGGTTTGGCATTTTGATCAGTCCAATTTCCATTAGAAGTTTTATTAGACATAAATCCCTACATGATGGATGAAGACTATGTCCTCCTGTCTGGAGTTGAATGTCTATCAAGAACTACTTATCAATTCTAAACTAAAATAACAAAGACTACTGTCACATGGACTGCACTCCATGAAATAGTAATCTGAAAGCTCTAAAAATTACTGGCTTATTTTCCCTTTAATTAATGGTAATTGATCCCTTTCCCATATCTCTATAGTATGTTGAATCAAAGCCTTCTCCCAATGAATGGCTGGCAAGAATCTCTTCAGCTGCAAGATCTTGTAGATCTAAGCTGGGCATATCCTAATGAAGTTTACCATTTCAGGATTTGCAGGTCAAGTCCCCCTCTACATCTGCCAAAGCAGAAGAGCAGATATTCAGTGATCCAGCTATCATTCAGGTACTTATGTTTAAAGTAGGGGTGAGCAAAATGTCGAGTAGGGTTTATCAATCTGACCCATAAAAAATCGAGTTGGAAAATACAAACCTGAAACTGACCGCATATTTGAGTTACCCAAAACAATCGGTTTAATTTGGGTCGGGTTTGGTCCAAAAAATTTTTATAAAAAAAAACATCACCTGATCTGTCTGATCAAACTTGATTTTTTTGAAAATTTTAACCCGTGTCAACTCGCATAACCCGACCCAACTTGATCCGAAGTGATTTTTTTAATTGGGTTGGATCGGGCTGGTAGATTTTGCTCACCCTGAGTTTAAAGACCCAAGAAGAATGTCTATGGTATTTTGGTCACTTTTACTAATTATTGAATTTATAGTTTTGCCTCTTGTTTTTAATCTTTTTTCCTCCCAGTCACAATATTCTGGAGTTCCTTCAAGTTCTCCTTTGGCTTCAGCTGGTGGGAGAAATTTAACAAAATCAATTCAAAGGCAAGATACTCCTGCTATGACCAGTAGAGACCTTCCTGTTGGGCTGCCTTCTCATCAATCTGTAATACAACTGGGCCCATCAGATCAATCTGCTGTTACTCAAGTTTCTGGTGCTCCATCGTTTTCTAAACCAATGTATTGGCCAGGATATAGTGGAATATCAGGCAGTAGCTCTAATTCTACGCAGCAATCTGGTCCACCTCAGCCCCCATCAGTGGTGTCACCTTTAAATATGCAGAGCTGGGTGCAAACTCCTGAAACTCATGCATCTTCAAAAATGGGCTGGACTACTTTATCTGAGTGTGGTATTCCTGTATCTTCTCTAACTGCTTCATCTCTTGTAAATCCAACTTGTGCACCCACTCCTACCCCTTTGCAAACTTCTGATTCTCTAGATATTTCATCCCTTTTGTCTTCTAAGACACCAATACCATATCATGCATCCAAGACTTTATCAAGCATGCCTTTTTCTTCACCTTTCCAAGGCATAAACTCTATTGATAACCAATTTTCTGGCATGATTTCTCCTGATACGAGATCAAGCTTTCCTGGACATTCAGTCCATCATTCTGCTTCTTCATCTGTAGATTCTACTTCAGGCCCCTTGCTAACACCTCCGTCTTTGTTAACTCCAGATCAGTTTGCTCAGCCTAGACAGCATTTCTTTTCTTTAACACAGAACCTGACCCCTGATCAGAAGCATATAGTTTCTCTGACACCAACATCCTTTAGTTCCTCTTTATTAGTACCTTCTCCAGCATCTCAAGCACCATTGCTGCCATTGCCGCCATTGCCAACCTCAGTGCATAAGGTTAGAGAATTTTCTTATTTGTTCTTTTAGGGTGGGTGGTGGTGAGGCAGGAAATCACTGATCATATTATGAGTAGAATTATTTATAAGGCTTCTTATTTTAATTTCTTTATATTCACTTGAAGTTATAACAGTATGTAGATAATTTAAGCAGTACAAGTTTCTTATTAGTAAGTGAAGTTTTTCAAAAACTGTGTAACCTTCAGCAGAAATGCTTCAACCTCACGTGCTGGGATAGAGATTCTCTAAAGTGGAGAATGGATAACCATTGTTGAAAACATCAATGATTTATATTTGTATACCTTGCAAGTAAGTGAATAATAATTCATAGAAGCATGAGAACCCACTCCCTTGATTTTCTCATCAATAGGAACTACCTGCAGATTATTTAGAGTAGCTAAATCCCACATGTTTTTCTGTTCATTTGTAGTTTTGTTATTGGTTGTATGGATAAGGATAAATCTCCTGGCCCAAACGGTTTCACAGCAGTTTTTTTCCAAAATTGCTGGGACTGGGATATAACCAAAGGAGGATATGTGCAGGTTGTTTGACGAATTTCATCAGAATGGTAAGGTTCCTGTGAGCATGAATTTAGAAGGACAAACCTATTAGGGTTAAGGATTTTAGGCCTATCATTTTGGTGATTGGTGTTTACAAGTTGATTACTAAGGTTCCCTCATGCAGGTTGAGTGAGGTGTAAAAGATACCATAATGGAGAACCAAATTGCTTTTGTTCCAAGTAGGTTGATTTTGGATGCAGCCTTAGTAGCAAATTAAGTGGTGGAAGATATGAGAAGGCGAGGGAAGCAAGGCTTGGTTTTTAAGTTAGATTTTAAGACAGCTTATGGTTGTGTCAACCGGAGTTTCCTTGAGAAGGTTCTTGTCAGGAAGGGTTTTGGGAACAAATGGAGGAGTTGGATTAAGGGTTGTTCGTTCTTGTCTACTTTCTCTGTTATTGCTAATGGGGAACCAAAGTCTTAGTTCTAAGATCAAAGAGGATTTAGGCAAGGAGAACCCTTGTTGCCCTTTTTGTTTACAATAGTGGTTGTTGAGTTGGTTGTTTTCTAGAGCTGTAGAGGTGGGCCTTATTAAAGGTACTTCAGTTGATTTAAATGGAGTGATGGTTTCACATCTTCAGTTTGTTGATGACACTGGTCTTCTCTTAGAGGTTGATAGGGACAGTTTTGTTAATGTGCTTGGTATTCTGTAGGTGTTTGGGGTTATATCTAAGCTTGAGATTAACTTGGCTAAGAGTGGTTTGGCAGGAGTGCATGTCTCTAATGAGGTTCTTCATGAGTATGCAACTTTGGTAGGTTGTCAAATCCTTTAGTGGCCTTTATTTTATGTGGGTATTTCTTTCAAAAGGAAATCCAAAGGTTGCTTCTTTTTGGGATCTTGTGGTTCATAAAGTTTCCAGGAATTTGGATACTTGGAAGGGTGCATATTTCTCTTTAGGTGGTCCACTGTGTTATCTCTCACTTTTTCATATCCCAGTGGGAGTGGCGCAAAGGATGGAGACAATTATGTGGGATTTTCTTTGGTCTGGGGTTGGAGAATTGATTGTTGTAGACCGAAAGATGGAGGCTTGGGTTTGGGTAATTTGGTGGCTAAAAATCTTGCTTCGGTGGGTAAATGTCTATGGCGTTTTCCTCAAGAGACTTCTTCTTTATGGTATCAAGTAATTTGCAACAGGTGTGGTTTAAATCAGAATAGATGGGATGCCAACCTGGCCCTCACTGCTACTCAAGGGAGTCCTTGGAAATTTATTTGAGTGCTATGAGTCTTTTAGACCTTTTCTTTCTTTAAAGTTGGGTGATGGTTCTCAGTTAAGATTTTGGGAAGATATTTGGGTAGGTGGGATTTTTTTTTTATGGAGGGGTTTCCATGTCTTTGTAATTTGTCTTCTTTGCATAATGCACCTGTAAAACAATGTTATAATCTTCAAAGTGCTTTTATTTATTGGGATTTTCATTTCTTTAGAAATCTTAATGACTGAAATGTTCAAGATTTGTAGTCTCTAGTGATTCCCCTAGAAAATATTAATCTTTTGTCAATTCCGAATAGGAGAATTTGGATTCTTGATTCCTCTTGTGTTTATTCATGTAAATCTTACTTTCACTTTTAACTCATTCTCTTAATAGGAAAAGTTTGTGCTGGATAAATTTATTTGGAAATCTAAAGCTCCTTCTCAGGTAAAATCCTTTGTTTGGACTACAGTACTGAAAAGGATTAATATAAATGACTTGTTGCAGATTCAAAGGCCTAAAATAGCTATTTCTCCCAATGATTGTGTTATGGTATGAACAATTCTGAATCAGTTGGTCACCGTTTCTTACATTGTCATGCTACCAATTTTTTGTGGAGTAAGTTGTTTGGGGTATGCAGAGAAAATTGGGTTTGTCCTAGCTCTTTGGAAGCATTTCTATCAATAAAGTTTAAAGGGTTTGGACGGAAAAGAGACAACAAAATATTGTGGAAATTTGCTGTTTTTGCTATTTTGTGATGTATTTTATAGGAGAGGAGTGCTCAAATTTTCCAAGGTTGCTTGATGTCCCTAAATATGTTATGGGATAGGATAAGGCTCATGGCTTCATTCTGGTGTTTAGCTCATGGTTCTTTAAGGGAGTCGCAATTTCAGGTTTAAAAAGGGATTGGGCTGCTGCTGTGGGATAGGATAAGGCTCATGGCTTCACTCTGATGTTTAGCTCATGGTTCTTTGAGGGGGTCACCATTTCAGATTTACAAAGGGATTGGGCTGCTGTTGTGCATGTTTAGTTTTCTGTTTTGGTTTTAACGTCTTTTGTTTACCTGACTTTTAGTGGTCTGTTGGAGGATATTATTCTCCTTTCTTATATGTCTCCTCTTTCCTAATAAAATCTCTTTTTCTATCGAAATTTTTTTTGAAGATCATTACAAGAGGAAGGGGGAACTTTTTAAGATAAGGATATGCTTCCCATTAAACTTGGATCTAAAAGGGATAGAAAATGAAAAAAAATGGAAAAACGTTGTTAAATTTTTAATATCCTACTCAGATACCAAATCAACAGATTAACATGACTTTGTATGCTGGGTGGTGCTTGTGACATTTAGAGAACTTTATTCCTGGGCATAACTTGTACATTAAACCAGCTCAAGAATTCCAAATTGGAATTTGTTACAGATCAAGATGTAGTAAACTCAACTAGGAATGTGATTGCTCTCTGAAGAATGCTTCCCAGAATGTGTAGAAGGGGAGCATATTTTCTCATTTCGGGTTATGTTGTTGTAGGTCCATCTGGTTAGTATGATGGTTGTGTTATTTACCTATTTGTAGTTACGTTACATTGATAGGATTTATTTTGTCCATTTGTGTTTAAGAATAGGTCCAGATGATCCACTAATATTTTGTCTAAGGAGCATGGATATCGATACGGATATGGAATACGAGTATACGACACGATACGAATACGGATATGATACGTCTCTGTCATTTAAGTATAAGTGCTTCATAGTTTGTTGTGTTTTGCCTTCATCTAATGTAGGAATTTTGTTTATGTTATTGACCTATTTGGAAAAAAAAGGGATAAGTTTTAGTGATTGCTAATTTACTAGTAGTTATATCCACCATTTAATTTGAAACTTCATTTTGTTTCATGTTGCAGTTGCTGTTCTAGCAATTTGATAAATTTCAATACATATACAACTGTTGTTTTTTAAAATTATAATATTAGTCTCTTATTTTTTAAATTTTTTGTAGCCTCAGTACTCAGCTCCACAGTTCAGTGAAGAGTTTGATTTTGAGGCCATGAATGAAAAGTTCAAAAAGGATGAAGTATGGGGTTCTCTTGGGAGGGCAACTAAGACAATAGAGGGAGTGGAGGATAATGCTTCCACTCACAGTTTGGGTGACAGAGAGTGTCATGGACTGATACCAAACCCAAACCCAAACCCTAAGGTAGGAGTTGGAATGTCTCCATCGTTGCTAACATTTTCAACCATTTGATTTGTTCATTGCAAAGTCATAAGTTGCACAGAATACTGCTTTTGCAGTCCAAAACAAGCTATGTTTAAACTCAATGAAAACTTTTGTTCTTGCTTGCAGCCTGCATATAAGAAAGATGACTTTTTTGACACAATTTCATGTAACTCTCTGACTCATGGATCAAGGAATTGGCAGAATCGTTTATCTGAGAGAATGAAGCATGATACTGAGGTCTGCAGGCACATTTAAGAACTGAAACTGCTGCGTATAAAACACTTCTAAAATCTAAATTTTTTTTTGTTATTGATGCTCTGTTTATCTGTTTTGTTCAGACATTTGGCAATTTCCAACAGAGGCCTCCAATGGGTTATGGTGCCTATGGTGCCGGACGTGGTGAAAATTACCGGGGCTCATACAATTTGGGAAGGGGTTATGGCTATGGCGGGAGAGGGCGTGGCTGGAACCTGCCTTTCTAGTAGCATCCATATTCTCTATTTTCTATAGAGCAGTTGGTCTTTCTGTCTGCCAAAGCTCCCCGCAAATTTCTCCTTTGACTTCCTTGTGATCTTTGGCTTTGTGTGGAATGAGTTTTGAGACGAGTGATTTTAACATGTGTCATATGACTTTTCGTGCTGGGGTGCTGGAATGTCAAACTTACAAATTACTGCCAGGTTCATGTTTTTTTTTTTTAGTTTGGCACATGAGCTGGCGTTTGGCATGTACCTTCAAGTAATTTTTGTCTATATAGCAAACAGTAGCGGATGAAGCCCTACGATGGTTACGTTTTCTCTGCTTTTTTCCTCTCGTTTTCTTTTTATCTAGCTTCCCAAATTTTCTCTGCCAGGTTCAATCTGTCTGGAAGGTTTTTCTCCAGTTTGCGTACATATTTATTGGTCACAAGTTTAGGCGTGATTGGTAGGGTCTAATGATGATAGCTTCAAACGCAGTTGTTTATCTTTATCATTTCTAATTAGAAAACTGTGTCCGGGTTTCACGATTTCTTACATAAAATTTTTAGGTGCACTACTTGCAACGAGCCTTTGAAATGTGACGAGTTTTTATCACGAATTGCTTGATTTAAGAAAATTAAATAGTCATACCAAGTAAAATTTCTTGTATGAAAACTGAATCTTGTGCTTGAAATGTTGACTTGGTCTCAAGCTGAAATTTCGACGCAAGATGGCCAAGCCAACTCCAAGAGCCACTCATATAATTGTGACTCTTTGCGGTGCTTAGCAACTAAGAATTTTATAGAGACAATGGATGCAAGGCGAGGCAACTGAACAGTTAGGAATTTTAAATATAAAAGTCAAAATAAAATAAACAATCATTAATATCTATAGGTCGGATCCAAAATGGAGTTCCTGTATGAGGCAGTTTCTGTCTACCTGATAGATACAGTATATAATTACAGTGTCTCTTTCGTATAAATTAAAAAAAGAAAAAGTAGTAATTTATATCTAGTGGGCCCCGTCATTCCTATCCTTTTACTTAACAACACTCTAAAGAATAGTATTCCTTTCGCTTAGCAACTTGCAGACGTGGTCTGGTTGTTAAATTCTGTCTTTCTTCACTCATTTATTGGTTTGCACATAAAGAAAACTCTGTTTGATTCCTCCTCTGTATACAAATGAATTGTTTAATAATGTGCTTTATTAAATATATCACCCCATTTGTGCGTGTATTTTACGACCCTCATGATCTGCCTTGCTGTTCTTCATTGTTGAGAGTACTGATCCTGTTGTAGAACCTACAGTGACAAGGATCAATATGGCCGAACCAATGTAAGTCCCTCCTTTTACTAGGTAGCACTCCCCATTCAACCATCCTGCTCCATAAGGTTGCCTTCTGCTCATGCTTGTGGCTGAAATCAACAATATAACTGCCATTCCAAAGCTAAGCCTGCCAAGCATGACCAACTTCGACTTGTTTAGTGTTTTTTATAAGGCAAAAACCATTATCGTTAACTTGTTTGCTTTACGTTATATTTTGCTGGTTTTTGAAGGACGGATCACTTTAAGGAATTTGGGACATGACCAACTGTCTTCTGTTATTCTAGTATTTTTAAATACATTCAATCCTACTAAAAATAAGACATGTCAGATATATATTTTTAATAAAATTTATTTCTCTTATATTTATGTTTATTTATAATTAATTTTATTTATTTATTTTAAATATACTGAATCCGTCTTAAAAAATCTTTAATATGTTAGATAAACTTAGTTAATAAACAAAAAATTAAGTTAATTATAAATAAATATATGAATATATCAAAAATAAATATTGTTAAAAATTTAAACCATTTATGAGGTATTTTTTTTTTCTTTCAGTATTACTTTTCTACCTAGGTGGCCTCCCTCCTGAAAATGATTCAATTTGCAAACACGTGGCCAATTTGCCAATAATGGGGAGCCACATGGTACACCGTGTAACAAAATGACCTGGCTTTTATTTCGTTGACAAATACCAAGACAAAACACGAGGAGGAAAATCCAATTTGACAACTAGATTGGGAGGTAACATGCCTCTTTCCAGAACTTTGATTGCAGAAATCAAATCTAGTTTTTCTTAAGAGCTAATTTGTCAATTCTAAAAGGTAGGTGATCATCAAGTTGGGGCCATTGATTAAGCCAGATATCTGTTTGTATTTCTCAGTTCTGTAAATGTTGAAAGTGAAGTAACAACTAACAAACAGATATGCGAAAGATTGACAACCTACCAGGAGATCAAAAGCAGAACTTTTCCAATCGCAGGTATCTTGTACTTGGTATTTCCTTTGCCTCCTGAACAAGAATTCTTCAAAAATGCAGAATTCCCGATAATCTGGGCAAAGAAGAAACTAACCAACGCTGCAATTCCAAACCCAAATGCTTGGCTTGAAGGCAAGTAACAAAGTTTTCCATTCCATCTGAGATCCTCTTTCTGCAAAACAAAACCCAGAATCAGAAAAAGGAAGAAACTTTAGACCGCAAAACTAAATTAAAATTATAAAGCTGTACCTTATTTCTCTTAAACTCGGCGGCTATACAAGAGATGAAGGAGATTAGGCCGAAGAAGAGGGAGATGATTATGAAGAAGATTCGTCCGGTAAATTTGCATTTTGGAGGAGTTTCCATGGTCGGGTGTGAAGAGACTTAGAAGGGGAGAATAGGGATCAAGGAAGAATGAGGCTTGGAAGCTACTCAAGGAACAGAAAGATGACTTGGTGCCCTGAAGGTGGTGGTGTTGGCCATCCCCTTCTTCCTTGAGTTTCTTCCTTTGTAGTAGTAGTTGTTGTTGAGACTTCCTTCCCAGCAAGTCTTTCATTGCTTTGAAGGAGATACCATTCCTAACTCTATGTAGACGGTTCTTGGAAAAAGCTTTCTCTCAAGTAAGACCTTGGAGCCGGTCAACTCCTTCAATCGGGTAATTGCCAGAATAGACGTTCAAGAAAGAGAATTTTCCCACCAATCAGAACAAAAATAGATAACATGCAATTATCTATCTTAAATTTGATCTGATTAGTACAACCGTCCTAAGATGTTCCTGGTTTTCTCTTCTTATAATAATTAATTTACTAGTACTATTTTTTTTTTTTTTGACGTCTTATGACATAAGAAAAGAAAAGTTCATGTTCCACGTTTGACACCCAAATAGATAGCAGTCTCTCTCTCTCTTTCTGTGGGGTCATTGACTTTGGAATGAAAAAATTGGACGACTAAAAATGAAGGGGGGATTCGAACCCAGTCATTTGGTAATTGGCATGATCCCCTGATTTGCGGATGGCGGTTCCTTCTCTGACGCTTCCTCAAAGATTTACTCTTTTATTATCTCAGATTCGCTTCCAGTAAAGCATGTGAGCTTAGGGGAAGCATCAATGCCATCTATTTCTCTCTGAAAGTTTCGATTATCCCATAGAGGGTTTTGACTAGGATTTGTTTACTTGTCGAATCCTATCCCCAAAATGCTTCAGACGGATTGGCTGGTGGATTCGCATTATATTTTGATAACCGCAGCTTTCATTGTTTTCAAAATTCCTCATTTAAACAATCATGCAAATGGGTACGGCGAGAATATTAAAACTTTCTTTCATCTGGGTTTCGCTTCTCTTTCCTCTTCCTGCACCTTCTCAGAACGAAAACGAACTTGGATTCTTTCTTCTTCTTGATAATGAGGGCAGGAGTACCTACTACCCCAATCCAATCTAGAATAAGAAAGGGGCAGTTTTTATGATTAATACCCAGTTAAGATCGCTCGCCTGATTTGTTTAGTGTAATTTCTGGATTAAAAAATCCTAGTTTAACATGCCGTGTGGTTGGAAAGAACGAAGGAGGAGGAGGAGAGAGGAGATAAAATGGAACTCTAAAAATATTCAAAATTTTTGGCCTTTCTATGCATTGTTATTTTAAAAAATAAAGAATGAAAATTTAAATATATTTTAATAATTTAGTCTTTTTCTTTCTTTCTTTTTATAATTTTTTTAAATAAAAAATGATAAAAAAAAAAGATAATTATTTATTCTATACTGATATATTTTTAGATTTTAAATTTTATTAATTAAACAGTTTATTTTTTATTTTATTTAATATATTTTATTATTTTTTATATTTATATTAATTTTAATAATTATATCTATAATTTATATATTATAATTTTATAATCAATTAAATAATTAAATTAAAAATAATATTTATTATAATTTTTAAATAAAATAAAATATTTTAATATAAATTTATTAGTCAATATTTTTAAATAAAATTAATTTTATTATATAAAAATTATAATTATAATTCTCACCTCCTCTCCATTAAAAAATCTTCCCTCCCCTTGTTGAACCAAGCAGCCGCTAAATAATAGTCACCTATTTATAACTGGCCAGTGAATTTACTACCTTGTCCTTTTTTATCTGCAATGGCCTCGACGGTTATAGATTTAGATTTAGATTTAGATTTCATTGCGTCTTTATTGAATTACTGCTGTTTTGGGATATTTTTTCACTTACAGGTAATATCCTAATACAATATTATTTGTTTATTTAGGACTTCGTTGACTGTTCTGTTAGAATTATCTGTGTTGTTCACAAGGTCATGGTGCTTGCTGTGATCACACAGCTGTTCTGTTATAACTATCTCATCATGTGGGCACGGAGAGGCAACTCTGAAGTGGAGAGAGTTTTACCGAGATGATCGAGAGTAGAAACATATTTTACAAATAATATAATTTTAGTTTTTTAATTAAAAAATAAATAAATAAAAAGTTAAAATTAAAGAGATAAATTTTAGAAATATATTGTTTTCTTATAAATAAAAATAAAGCAAAATATATGAAATATAATTTAAAAAAAAAAAAAGAATAAATAAAATTTTAAAAAAAGTTAAAATAAGTAATAAATTTTAAATATTTTAAATTTATTATATAAAATGAAGATAAAATAAAATAAAAAAATTATAAGATTCAAGCATAAAATATAAAAAAATTTCGAATTTAATTTACATAGAACTTCACCATTGAGCTCATCGTGATCTTTTCCTTCTAAGAACTTCAAGAACTGATTGTGCTGTGCAATAAGCAATAGCCTGAACAGTGAGCATTGGATTCACACCCAAAGCTGTTGGGAAGACACTTGCATCTGCCACATAAAGTCCCTCTACTTCCCATGTCTCCCCCATCTGGTTCACCACTGATTCCTTTGGATTAATACCCATCCGGCAGCTCCCCATCTGGTGCGCTGAACTTAATGGCGTTGCAATGTCTGTTAATGGCCTTGAACTTTCCTCTTTTACAAACTTTTCAAATTCGTGATAGCTCACCCGCTTTACATTCAAGGTCCTTCCCTTAGCATGATGGGTCCCAATTTCTTCAGCTCCAGCTGCCGCAAGAATTCTCAGTACCTTCTCAAGTCCTTTGTTTAAATTCTTTTCGTCAACGTCTTTCATCTTATAACTGATAGAGTTTGGTGACCTCACATTCCCAGATCCTTGATCCCTTGCCAGCGCAAATATGTGGGCTGTTCTAGGAAATCTGCGCATTCGATCTTTTATGTCAATCCCAGAAACCCATGGCATTAGAATTGAAAACATACCAGGATGCAATGCTGGTGTTTGTATCACTGCTCCATATCCAGAAGATTCAAACTCAGCAACTACAGTAGACATTGCTGTCATTATCCCTCCCTCATAGCTCTTCTTCTGTTCCTCAGGCCACACCTCTGGTGATGGTGCATCTGGAAAGTATCCCCAAGCCATTACCACTGGATGAAGATGCAAGTGTCTCCCTATGTTGCCATTCTTTAAGCCGCTTCTTTTCAGCAATGCTGGAGTACTGAGTGCTCCACATGCTACAATTGTGACCTCGGATTCCACCACATATATGTCTTTAGCTCCCTTGTATTCAAATTCAAAAGCTACTCCTCGTGCTACTTTTCGATCTCTTCCTTTCTTTTTCTTGTGCAAGACTTTTATTGCCTCACAACCCGGAAGAATAGCTCCATTACCTGATTTCACCAAGTCCACCAACCATGTTTCTGATGCACCTTTCTTCCTTCCATCTTTACAACCCATGCAGCACCAACCACAATAGTGATCTGGTGGAGAATTCCGAGGAATATTACTCACGGTGTAACCCATTTCTTGACACCCTCTTCTTAGGACTACATTATTGAAACCTTCCTCCGTGATTTCAGATTGAACTCCCATTTTCTTAGAGACAACATCCATGGCTTCTTTGTATAATTTGCTTTCAAACAGTTCCAGCTTATGGTGATTACACCACTCCTTGCAAACGTGCTTGGGGGTTTTAATGCAGGCTGACCAGTTGATTGTAGACCCTCCACCAACAGTGGATCCTGCTAGTATGAGCACACGCATATCATCGGTTGCAATGAAACCATGGGAGAGGTACATTTGATCCATGGTTGGTCCTTCAAGAAGGGAAAGATTGTTCCTAGCACAGTAGCTCCCTTTCTCCAGGACCAGTACTTTGTAACCAGCTTTTGCCAGAGCTCCAGCTACCACACCGCCTCCTGAGCCAGAACCAACCACCACTGCATCACACTGGATAACTAAAGAAGGAGATGATAAGCTGAGAGCTTTGGTTTTCCGACGAACAAAAGAGACAGGGAATCCACGTTGTCGTAGAGAATCTACAGTGATGTCTTGTGGGCAATTAAGATGGACGAGGCCTTTGTAAAGAGGTCCTACGACCTCTTCAGCATCATAATCTTCGTCTTCTTTTTGTTCATGTCCTTTTGATATTCCTTGTAAAAATTGATTCTTTAACTGGCATTTGAACTCTGGGTCAGGTCCGCTGTATCCAATTGCTTTCCATGACGGATTGTCTTCTGCTTCATCTAGCTGATGAAAATGAAGGGTGCTGGCGTGATTACAAGGTTCGAACTTCCAAGCAACCAGAAAAACACATATTTGGTAGTACAAGCTTTATATTATTACATTATCATCAATGACCAAGACTAACTTCCATATTAAAGGTGATTTATAGAACCTTTTGGTTGTTCTGGCATTTTAAAATTTGCCAGGTAAATCGGTTGAAGTGGGGAGGAGAGGGAAAGTGAAAAGAAGCTATAATTTATTGTTTTCTCAACTGTTTGACAAAAGAAATGGTAAATTTAACGAGAATGGAAGCCAGTTAATGAGGTTCCCTTTCATGGAATATCATTTGGTTTTGCCTTGCGCGAGGGGCATTGAGAAGGGTAGCCAGTGTCCCTACGTAACGGTAAAGGCAACGAAGGAGTGAACCGTTTTAATACTAGTTAAGGGCTCCTCCTAGTGACCCGGGACCCAGGCTGTGGGTCCTACTTATATTTATACCATTTTGAAGTGACGCAAAGGCAAAGTTGGGAAAGTCTTTTATTTGAGTTTGAAAAAGATTAATTCTAAATGGTTGTAGTAGCACGTGGAAATATCTTGAAAATTTTTAAAAAAAAAAGGGGGGGGGGGGGGGGGGGTGGTCACCGAATGTGAGTTGTGACCCCGTAGCGGCGTAGCCTTCCTTTGTTAGTTTTTTTTTTTGGACTGGCCTTCCTTCGTAGTTTGACCCTGCACATCTTTTATATCTTTCAAAGATGCTGCTTCCTGTGTGCTGCCTAACCCTACAAGCCCACGTTCAACTGCGCACCTCTATAGGCCCTTCTTTTGACTTGAATCTTTCGACTCTTCTCAAATTTCATTTACTTAATTATTTAAGCCAATGCCAGTCCCCAATAAAAATTTGTTTAACCCAGGTCCATATCTTACAGTGATAATCCAATTTGTTTTTGCTAATATTAACGAGCTAATAGAAAGGAAAAAAAAAACAAGTCAGACAAAAAAAATGATTTCTTATTATTAAGTCTCTTTTGAATTTTTATTAACTTAAAAAATTTAATTAAAAAATGGTGTATTAATAGTATAGGTTATTTTTATAATCTCACGTTATAAAATGAAAAGAAATTGACTGTAACATTATAAACAATAAATAAAATTCTTATAGCAAAAGAGATAAATTTCCGTGCATTTTCTCAGAAGGAAATTAATGCATGCATTTCACTTGCATCTCTATTCCACCCCACTTATGAACTTAAGGGACAATCACAATTAATCCATGTTACTTTTACTTGCATCGCTTGCAGTTGTTGGGCAGTGTTGCCTTTAAAGAAGGTGTCATGACCCGTAATTTGGTGGATTCTACTCCATTGAGGTGATATTCAACCATTAATGCTTGATTGGGGGACCCCCATCAGTCATCCTCAACTCAACTCTTTATGCCTATACCCCTCTCTTAATGTCATCCATATCAGTTCAAAATTCAAAATGTTTATTATTCTCAATTTTTGGTAAATTAAATCAACCCACTTTTATTTACTCAATTTACCAAAGCCCAGTATAAAAAAGTTCTCATAAACCGTTCTTGAAGTGCTTTTACATGTCGTATATTGTGAAGAATTATTTTTAATGTGACAAAAGTTTTCATTATTTTCTTATACCACTATAAATTTTGCATGAATATTCACTGTACAAACATATGAAGCATATATCAAAGCAAACAATTATAACTAGGAGTTAGAAAAATTAGGAAAAACAAATGAAAGAAACACAGTATTACCTGAGTAAAGAAGAGAAGAAGAGTGAGAACTTTAATGGTCTTGAAAAACATGCGAAGGTGAGGAAAGTAACTGAGAGACCAAGACCTGACAATGAGTTGGCGTTTGTGGAGAGGAAGATTGGGAAAGCTGTGGAAGAATGGAAATCGAAGAGACAGGCTTCGTAGGCCACACAGTATGAATGTTCCATACCATGTTGACAGCACCCACAGCACCAACCTCAGCAACTGCGTATTTGGGTGTTTCAGTCTCTCACTTATCACTCCTCCAAGCTACACATAACCAAAACCATATTACATAATTAATTATCGCAAAATATGACGTAGTTATATAGGAATAATTCTTTTTTTTCTATAATTTTGCAGAAATATTCTTGACCCTTATTTTTCTTGGATCCCTTGTTTGGTTGATTACATTTGTTTTGCATTACGATAAATGCAGAATAATGTAATTAAACATAAATAGAAGTTGCATCGTACGTTGTGATTATCACAACTAATAATATCTTAATAATTACATTTTACAAAAAGAAGAAGAAATGTTGCAATTATTGTATGTAAAACAATTCTCGGAATGTTATACTACATAACAAAAGCTACTAAAAATTACTACAAAACTTTAATAAAAGTCAATACCTTTTTCTCTGTAAAATAAGAAAATTACCAACATCTTTATGCCCTTCTTTTCTCTCTTTTTTTTTTTTGGTAAATATAAGTCTTCATTCTTCATATAGCACTATACATATAGTCAAATTTAGGGGCCACAGTAAGGAATATTATATAAAAATTTCAAGCATGCGTAGAAGAACTACTTTTTAATTTAAAAGCAAGAAAAGAATAAGGGATTAGAGCTATATATATAGCAAGCTAACCCTACACGGTTATGTGTTCCGGCCATAGAGGCTGAAGTGCGGTAGAAGGTGGTGACGGAGTCATCGGAGGCGTGAGGGACGACGTCGTCAATGGAAGGTAAGAAAGTGTCACAAATAGCAGTGATGGTTTTCATCTCTCTAAGGGAGAGAGAGTTGGTGAGTGGTGTTTGTTGTTGTTTCTCTCTCTTCCCAGCAAGAAGGAGTCCCTGTGTGTCAATGCTACCAAGCTCCATCACTGTATGATCTTTTGAACCATTCACTGATCCCAAACCCAACCTAAAGCTACCCTTTCTAAAGCTACTATTTTTGCTTCCTCCATGCTCCTCCATGCTTTGCTTCAGAGCTCACAGATTCAAGGTGTGCAAAGCCAGCAAAACCACCTAGGGTTTATATAGTAGTACCACTATACCAGCTTTGAAAAATAACACAATTTTTTTTAACCATAAATATATTATATGGAAAAATAGAGAATTGAAATTATGTCCATTGACGTTTTATTGTCAGAAAAGTACCATTTAAATCAATACTATTTTGAAATAAAATTAAAAGAGAAAGATCGACCAAAATAATGAGAGAGAACCTAGGTAAAAAAATAAAATGAGGGAATAATAAGGCGGAGGAATAAAAATAAAAATATTATTAGCGAATGGATTAATTTTAAGAATTTGAGAGAGCAACACGTACGTGGTGATGAAGAGCCAAATGTAGAAATTTAAATAAATTAATTAAATTAAAAAGGTGGGGTTTACGTAGGAATTAGACGGAATAGAGAGAGAGAGAAATTTTTTTTTGAAATAAATGTAAAGAGCAACGGTGCGTATTAACTCACTCATCTGCCACCATTTAATTTCCGTTGTGTTTGAATTGATTATACTTTATTTCTTTAGACAATAACATTTGCTAAAACCCAGTTAGTGAACTTATAATAAGTTAGTTTTGATCTTTCAAATTAAAATAAATTTTAAGTCCGAGCTAGCTAGATTCATTCACGGTAAATTAATCATAAATAGTTTATTCACATGCAACAACCAACAACTTTCACCAGCATATATATAGCATATAGAACCATATGCACGTATAGATAGAGTATATTATATAACAGTTAGAGAGAGAGAGAAATAAAGAGCAGAAAAGAACACTGCAAAAAGAAAAGGGGGATTCACTAATCCATTAGGCTCTTTGAATTAATTGATCAGTTTTATTTCATATTCGCAATCTTAGTCACTAAGAAAGGTACTTAGACGAAAAAAGTGAGAACGTACGTGTTAGCTTTATGATTGATTTATATCCCTATTAGATGTGTAAATAATTAGGTGTTACAATATAACATCTTAATTAATAACTAATTAATAGTTTCATTAAATGATCAGAGTTTAATTAAGAGGGTTTTGGTGCATCCTAATTGCAATTTTCTTCCTTAGTGATGAATTAGATCGCAATCCTTTCTATTGTGTCAATATTATCACTAATTAATATCCCCCAATCGTACAATTTAAATTAGATGTTATATTTAAAAGTGTGATTTTACTATATTGGTGCTGTAAAAATTAATCTTAATGAAAAAGCGTTTATAATATTTGATTAAAAAACATTTGTAAAAGCTGTGATGAATTATGCATCGATAGAAGTTTTTGGTACGTCGGTAGAAGCTATTAACTGTATTTTTTATATGAGCACATGAAATCTAAACATTAAAGCTTTTAAGTTTTACATATTATCAACCGGGCCATCATAATTTTGTTTAAATCATCTGTTAATTTTTTTCAAAAGAATTTATAACTTGGTGGAAAAAAAACAACTGCAATTCGATCGGCTTTTAAAATAAAAACTTTTTATTGTTAAAATAAAGGCACATCAAATTAACCTTTACATATCCTTAATTCAATCAAAATACAGCGATCAGTTGTTCAATGGCATTAATTTGGTGTCTTTTCTTAATTATTTTATATTTTTATTGGTGAACTAAAAGTCGTGAAGGTAGCATTACTCTTTTATATATATATATATATATATATATATATATATATATATATATATATATATATATATATATATATTTATTCTAACTTCAATATTATTAAGTTAGTAATGTTAAATAATTTAGAGAAATACAAACAAAAAAAAAAATTAGAGTTTCATTGATATTGAAAGAATACAATAGAATAATAAGTTAAATACAAAGAAACAATATATAGGTTAACTAAATTATGAAAAGACTATGCTACTCTTAATAAGTAATAAATAAATAAAGACTCTATATTTCTTAACAAGTAATACAATTTCCATAATAGCTACTAACTAACAATTCATAATAAATAGTGCAATGCTGAGAGCCATTAAAATGAGCTTGTAGAAGGCAGAAACTCCCTTCGATATATTTCCAGCTAAATCATCGATTAAACATACGAGGAGGTGGTTGAAATCTGAGTCCCAAACAGGGGTTTTTTTTTTTCCTGATATTGTCTAATTTAAATCACTAGGTCTTTATTCTGCTGCATTCAATTGGGCCATCTTGTTAATGGCACTGAGAGCGGCCTAAAACCAATTCATTTTCCTTCTTTAATAATGTCCTAATTTATGCACGAAAAAATTATTTGAATGGAAATGGAACAATAAGATTCTCTGCCTTTGAATCGTATCGACCCCTTATATTGAACTGACTTTATTTTGGAGGGATGGATATATATCATTATTTGAAGCCAAGTTTGAAGAATCATCAAGTTTAAATTAAATGGCCTCTCGTTGGGACTCACAGCTGTCTGATTCTTCCTGTTTTTGTGGCTACCAAACCCCACAGATAATTTCAATATCTGCAGGTTGAGTAAGAATTTAATTGTTTGACCCGCACTAAACTAAAGAGAAAAATTCTTCTAGATTTCATGTTTCATTTTTTCTCATGAGTTTTAATTTTTTCAATTTAAAATATAATTCAAACTCAAAATTTGACAATTTTTAAAATTTTATACCCACTATACAATTGGGTCCAAACTCGAATCTAACAAAAATTTCAAACAATTATGCAAAACAATAACTTTTTTTGTTTTGATATTCTGTCGTCAATTTGGAACTTGGAACTTGGAACTTTTGGCTTTTGTGTGTTCATTTTTTAATCTTGATCAATCATCAGTATTCGTTAATGATAAGATTTCTGAACCTTAATTATAGAAACAAAAAAATTATCAAAATAATATAATATCTGTAGTGGGAGTAGTATCCAAGCTTAGTTAATATCTTAGTAAGTTGTGGTCTCCTACATATATATTTAAAAAAAAACCTTACCAAATGCCCTAATAATTATTATATGTTTAAAGAATCAGATAAATTCTTACGTGCTCATGAAATAAGAGAAGCTCTTTTCTTTTTCTTTTTGTGGAAATAAGAAAGCTCAAACAAGCCTACAAAGCAACCAGTCTGGGATAATACACCCCTCTCAGATTATTCACAAGGGAGAAAAGGTGTGTCTGCTTTAACCCTTAATTGATGAAGAAATTAAGATTGTATAAATTCATCAAACAAGCCTAAAGAGCAACTCTTCTAATCAAACATATATATAATTTGTGAAGAAAGATTGTATAAAATTCTCTCATTAACTCTTCATTGATTAGCTGTTGAGTTTTTCTATGGTTTGAGTTTAGTGATATTTCCTTTTCAATCAGTACTCACAAGGGAGAAAAGAAGTGTCTGTATATAGTGTGACTTCTATACTAATTACGGAAATTGATGATTAACCAAAAACATTATCTTTGATCTCAATTAATGTGATATTAGACTCCAAACAGACAAACTCCTGTCAAATCTAAGTCATACAGTATTCGTGCATTGTATGATAACCATTGCACAGTGCACGAACCAACCTGCTGCTTTATCTCTCTGATTTTTCTCATTTCTATAATATATATTACAGTTTTAAAAATTAATTTTTAGGTATACTTGAATTATACAAAATAAAAAGATCAAGTAACACATAAAAATATCTGATTATGTCAAGTGCATTTTTAATAGAATTCACTTGTAACATGTTCAAATGTCTCTTCATAATTAAAATAATTTTTTTTATTTTTTATACACCTTAAAATCTCTTACATGTGAAAAACTAAAAAGAAGAGTAATGGCATATATGGACATCAGAGATATAGAATGATCCATGAATCAAATGTTGTATATTTAGAAAAGATAGAAATTAATATTATTCATATAGTGTACGTACTCTTGTGGTATATAAAAAGAAAGTTAATTAATTATATTGGTAATATTTTTAAATATATTTTTATTATTTGAGGTATTTTAGTTTCAACTTAGCCACCATTTTAAAATATTTTCATGACAAGATTTATGTGAAAATATTATCAAAAAAGCTTTAATATTACTCTATCTATTCATATAGTTTCATATATTTTAATTAGATTCAACATTTGAAAAAATTTGGGAGAATCCAATGGACAATATTGTGTTTTGGGATCCAATTCCATGTTGAATAACGAAAAGAAAGTTAGAACAAGATATTATTATTGACGGTCCTCGTGGTGAAATACAAATCTATAAATTTTCCACGAGAAAAAGGATAAATAATATTATCACTGCTTTTTTAATACATGTGTATTCTTTCAAAATTTATTATTTTCCATAAAATGAAAATAAAAGGATTCTCAAGACATACGTGCAACTATATATGCCTGATATAGTATAAGTTTGATCGGCTGTCAATGAAGTTTTAGTTGGGCGTTATACCAAATAATTAATGTTTGAGCTTTTGGAGTAGAAAAAGTTGTTCCATATGTGTCCCCCAAATTAATCGACGTTATCTCAACAATTAATGTCTCTCTTTATAAAGTATCCATACGTAGAAGATTCTTTTTATGCATTTTCTGATTTTTCTTCATTGGTTAGTTGCTGCAAATATTGCTGAATTCAAAAACAAATTAAAAAAAATCTTTGATATATTTTATGCAAACTCTAGCTACAGATAGAGTAATATTTCTATTATATTTCATAATTTTTTGTTTCACATATATATTTTATCTTTTTAGGTGAGGATGAGAGGAGAAAAAATTATTATATATACATTTTCCCGATAAATTTCTTTGAGATCGAATATTCAGGGCTACGTTGCTCCTATTGGGAGTTATGACATGCATCTTCAAATTTTATGAGTTTAATATTTATAGGCATTAACCTTTTAATAAGTTATAATTTAAATCTTCAAAGACTTAATTATTAGAATAATTATATTACTATATATATAGGATATCAGCTACTTCAGATTATTCTAATAATTAATTATTAGAATCATTTTATCTACATTCCACCCCAAATATTTAACTATTTTACTGGTAATAATAACTTTGTCTGTCAAGGACTAATCAATGACTAGTTTCTTTATCATTTTTATTTATTGATTATAACCCTTTATAATTCGTTGACTCATTTGATTATGTATCAACAAAAAAGTCGTTGGTTATATTTTAATAAGAGATAAAATAGTTCAAATATTATATATCTAACCACAATATTAAATGAGAGATAAAATATTCAAACGTCGATCGCTTAATCGCAATATTAATATTAAATGAGAGATAAAAGGATCTGCATCTTGTTAATAAAATTGTCTAATCCTTAACAATCAACGGCTAACCACCTTACTGTTTATTAGTTGACCTTTGAGAATGGTTCCCTCTATATCTCTCTCTTTTTAAGCAGAGATTTAAATTTAAATTTTTTTTTATAGAGAAAACTTTAAATTAAAAAAAAAACTACTTTATTTTAAAATCATAGCATATTATAAGTTTCAGTGACAAAGATTTATTGTAATATACTAATACTTATAAAAAAATTTAACAAAATTAATTATTTAAAAGATCTAGTCTTAGGCTTCCTTTCTTTTTCGCTGAACAAAAATTAAAACAAAATTAACCCTTAAGATCAGAGTAATAGACTATATATGTTTTCTTTTTTTTTAAAAATGATTAATGAATAATTAGTTATACATTCTAGCTTTATATAAAATGTTTCTCAGAGTAGTTAGCAAGTTTAGAGAAAATGGACCATGTCGTTAGATAACTGGAACAGGGTCAAAATGGATACAAGAATACATACACTTCGTTAATTTGTGTTTGGAAATGTCACCATCAAATTTGTCGTCATTTTATTTAATTGTTTTAAATATATAAATTACATAAAAAAATTTATGTAAATATATTACATGCCTTTTTTATGAATTACACTAAATTATTTTTTTATTAATTATAAGTATATTATTATGAATAGGTTAAATCTGTGATTTTTTATTAGAAATTTTGCGGCCCTAATTATTACTCGGTGATATGAAAAAGCAGATGGTCCAAAATTAATGAGAACGCACTCACAATAAGTAGTGAGTGCGTTAGCATAAACCAAAATTTCTGTAAGAAAGCATACGGAAAAATGGTTATTTTATCAAAACAAAATTATGAGTGACAATCTTCGACTCTGCGCCTCCAAGAAAATTATATTTCAACAGTTACAAGAGTCCAAGAGCTATTAGGATTTCTTCGTCTCCTTCTTTTTCCTTTTTTTTTTTTTTTCTTAGAATCGTTCCGTCGCTAGTTGAGAGGTCTAAGCTTTTTGCAGGGACAATCCATTTCCCTTTTCTCTCCTCTTCATTTTTTTAAATTTTTTTCTATTATAATCTCTTTTACATAATTTTTTTTTTTTAAAATTAACTGTTACGGCTTTTTAGTATTCTCAAAACTACTTCACCATTATTTTTTTAGTATTCTTCAAATAGAGACACAAATTTTTTTTTACAATTATAAAACGACATTAAGATTTATATATGAATTTATATATTTTTAATTTGATTTTAGATATAATTACTAGATATATCTAAAAATTGAAATTTTGATATGAAATTTTTGCATATGATATAATCTTAATTCGTAAATTTAAAAAAATATAAAATTAAAATTATATTAATAAATTTTAAAATATTTCAAATTATATAATCCTGCAACTTAAAAATTATTTTATAAAATAAGTCACAAGTTTTAAAATTTTTTTAGATCAATTATATAAAATGATAAAAAATAAAAGAAGACGTAAATCATAAGATTTAAGCGAAATGAATAAAATAAAAGAAAGTTTTGGATATCATTTATAATATACAAGTGTTGTTCAAAGATAAAAAAAAATTATACCATACAACTATAAAACTTACAATATTGTATGATATTGAATGTTTGACAATTAAAAGGCAATATGAATATAAATTTAATATCGCAAAGATAAAAATATTATGTTGAATGTATAGATACAATAGACGAAATATGATTAAAAATAAGTATATTAGAGAAAAAATTAGGATAATACCTATTGTGAAAAACATGATAAAATCTTGTTTAAAATGATTTGGTTATATGTAGAAAAAATTTATAAAAACTTCATTAAGAATAAAAAATTAGATAGAGAGTAATTTGATAATTAAAAATAAAAAAAAGTTGAAACTATTAATTTTTTTAATAATTAATAATATTTTTATTAACTTTATTTATAATAAATTCTTATAATATTATTTAATTTATATAATCAATCTTATTTAATAAAAATATATTTAGTTATTGTACTTACTATTGTTGACTTTTTATTTTGTAGATAGAAATGTTATATAGTGCTATTTTTTATAATAGTGCTGACAATATTTAATAAATCAAGTTAATATTACATATAAATGTGCATTTTTTTTTTTCTCTATTCTATGGTGGAATAGTAGAGATGTCCGGTGAGATAAAGAATATAATGAATATTGATTGTGACTATTTGTTGCTACTCATCTTGTTCAACAATTTTGAATGACTCAAAATAACTCTCTCTCTCTCTCTCCCCCTGAGTTCAGTTCATAAGAGCATTTGCTTAAGCAGCGTTACTTTTTTGGATATTTTTGAGGTAGCTAGTTTGTGTATTAAAAGTAGATTTCTATCTAAGGTGCACATCTTACATTGTCTGGTGCATTTAGGATAATAAATTTTCTTAAATATTGACTTCAAAATTTGAAGCCAAATAATTGATATTAAAAAAGTTAGTGTCATTTAATTTGATTATAAATGTTAGATGATTTTGATTAATAAATATTTGATATATTTACTTAAAATTATTTATGAAATATTTAAATGTAGTTAATAAATATAAAAAATATTAAATTTATATGCTGTATATATTATATAGAGATATTAATTTATATATATCACGACGCTAAAATTTATGATAAATTCATTTGTTTTCATTTTTGTGTTTTACAAACCCTAACTGCCTTTGGATTAATTTATTGGCCGAAAGCATTAACATATCCGTTCACTATGTTAGTACTGATTTGGTTATATTTGTGATATCTTTAATACAACAAATAAAATCAAAATTTTTTTTAATTAAAAAAAAAGTTTTCAAATCAAATACATAATTATGGGAAAACCAAATGAAACACTTTTGTTTTGACTCAATTTGGGCCACGGGTTCGTTTAAATAATTCCCTTTGA
Organism: Gleditsia sinensis; assembly: GCA_037074535.1. Lineage (NCBI taxonomy): Eukaryota > Viridiplantae > Streptophyta > Magnoliopsida > Fabales > Fabaceae > Gleditsia > Gleditsia sinensis. The sequence goes on along the minus strand of CM073467.1, from coordinate 61,162,176 downwards.
ATTAAACACCTCACTTAAGAGGCCTTATATTTTTGAGGCCGTAGGCCCATTAATTGGATAATGGATCTAGCTCATTGGACACATGTGGGAAAAAAAAAAAATAGGGATGACGATCGGGGCGGCGGGTTCAGGGGCAGTGAGGCTTTTCCAACTGCTCATCCCCACCGTGTCTCTTTCTTTCACATCTCCATTTTCAATTTTTACTATGCATGACAAATTTCTTCTATCTTGATTCTTTACGGATATAGAAACATAGACTTGTAAAGATTCTTATATTTATAAAATCTTATTATGATGAAACAAATTTTCATGAAATTTTTGCAAAAATGAGAAATCAAAACACTATATATAATCACAAAATTCAAATGCATCTCTAAAAATAAATGTATATTAGAATTTATTAATATAAATTATACATATACTAATGTTAATATAAACATGTGTATACTAAAACAATTGAATGAATGAAGAATATTTTAATTATTTTAATATTACAAAGTCTTTATGAGACCAAAAATATGATCCCTATCTCCATTCTCATATTCATATAGCAAGAAGAAATCTAATCACACCTTTGTCTTCACCGGCAAAATATTTCTCTAATCAAATCCCCTCAAGATCTCTGTTAACAAAAGCTAAGAAAAAAAAAATGCCATTTCTAGTTAATTTGGACTTAAGTAAATTTCATAGACCATGCATAGTGGGGAGAAGTTTATAGGTCTACACCAAAGACGAAAATAAATTAATTACAAAAGTGGTTAAAAATTGAGTTTAATTTTAGTCATTTTGCCGGGTTTAAACTTCAATTCGTCTTTTTAATGATAGTATGCACTCATTAACATATAAGAAAAGCTTTTCATATAGCTAGTTATAAAAAATTGAACTATATATATATATTATTAAAAAAAGTCAGGAAAAAGGGAAGAACATGAAAAAAATTCAAAAGAATCAAAACTTTTTTTTATACTGATTTATTAATTATTGATAATATTCCTTCCCACAATATCATACAAAAAGAATTTCTCGTCTTCGAGTTTAATAATTCTGTAAGAAAAATATTCTCGACAATGACATTATATTTTGTTTTCTTGCCAAACTGGTGTAGCCACCACATTTATATAGTTGTGAGACTTGTATTGGTGAGTAGCATTTCTCAAAACTAAAGATATTGGTTCAAAATAATAATATTGCACAATTCTTACATTAAATTTCTTTTTGGACGATTTTAAAAACGTACCCATACATCCATTTAGTAAATTTGTATATGATCTTTTTGGAAAAAGGTACTAAGAATTATTTTTTAATTATATATAATTTGAGTTGGTATTTAGTACATCAGCGGTGAATAATTTTTTGTCCATCAGCGGTATCCAAATCATGATACTTGATAAAAATAATTTTAAAAAACACTATTTTTGTCATATGTTATGATCTGAACACTGCTGGTGGATAAAAAATTATCCACCATCGGTAGACCAAATATTTTTTCATATAATTTATCACGTCAATCTTAAATTCTAATCATTAATTTAACAATAAAAAATAAAAATAAAATTCTTGTTTCCTTGTGTGAGATATTAGCGAATGCATCTGCCAACCCAAAAATGCTCGTAGGTAGCAAATATCAACAAAAGTTTATCGTCTCCAAACTCCAAGCCATATTTTAGTACTTGACGCTAGCCACTTTGGAATCAATAATGAATAGATGCCTACAAAAGGGCTTTTTTGATTATTAAGACCAGATTCTGGACAGAGAAGGTATCTGCTTATTTATGCTAAGGAACTTTTAAAGTAATGTCATAAAAATGACAGACTCAAAGTGGTCCATTAATTAGTCCTTGACAACAACCATGATATAAAAATGGCTCCACAGTTTTGCGCGTTTATCTTTTGTAATCTAGTTTTTACTTTTTCTGAATAAACTGATCTCTATCCAGAATATAAACTATCTCTAAGAAGGCTAAGATCATCATCAATCTAACTTTATAATCAAACACTTTACTGCGCACCAAAGTGCTCCATAAGTATGTATGATAAACAAAAGGACAAGACAAACTGCATATTGTATGATTTCTCATTTTATTAATTTAGATTCTATTTTTCTAAAGAATATATACTTTAGAAGTAAAATTTTAAATACACTAATACGAGAGAATGCGTCTTTAAAGTAATCTAATTAAGAAAGAATTTTAGTTTTGAATAAAATATGAGGATACCTCTAACTGTGATACGATCAAAAATAAAAATAGAGACAAAGGGGCAAGACAAACTGCATAATTGTGTATCTGCAGAAAAGATAGAGGAAGCTATTCATTTGTTAAGGATAATTTTACTTTACTGCACCAAGCTGATCAACATAAGGTTTCTCCTCTCTTTTTTAAGGTCATATAAGAGTTTTGTTGCTTTGGATATGAAGCTGAAAGCTCATGTCAATATTATAAAGAATGAAGATCATTTATGTTAGATGTCTGACAGAAACATACGGCTGAAATATTAAAGAAGGAATCGGAAGAAAATGATTGAAAACAAACTCAAGTTATATATTACTAAAACACCACAGTATGCATATTGTAGCTACTCTCACATTGAAAGCAGGATACTGCTTTTAAGTATACAGCAGAATTAATCCTAGAAAACCATAACACATCATGAAGAGATATTCATTTTGATTCTTCCCAACACATACCAATCTATTATAACAACTAGATTAAAAACTTAAAACTCTCATTCATCTGCAGAAGAAGGAAGAAATAAGATGAGAAAAAACAAACATATTTTAATCCCAAAATATCTAATATCTTCTCTCAAAGCTCATACATAATCCACTCGTCATGGACTATTAGGTGGTGTTTGATGTCCCACTCCGGGGCTATGACCGGGAGTTGTTGGGCGGAAGGCATCTCCTTCATTAATCTTATAATGGTTTATAGTATAATAAAGGGAGGGAGGTTTTGGGATCTTCAAGGAGACTCTAGGGATAGCTGGTGGCGGGTGAATGTGTAGCTGCCTTGAAGCTGCCACTGAACCAAAGTTAAGTTGCAGAAGAAGGAAGAGACAGATTAACAAGGATGTTTTCTCTGCCATGAATTAAGCTTTCTAGCTTAGGAATAATCAATGGGGGTTTCACTCACCTAAAGGAAAAGAAACAGGCTTCTTGAATCAAACACTAGTTCATAACCTAGCTAGCTGCTTCAAGAACCACTAGCTAACTGATGCTTGTGGTCAGCTGAGACTGCTATTTAACATGAGTACTGCTACGGTCCCACGTGCGGTCATATTCCTTAAGCCTTCAACATGAACATAAAATAAGGGTTTGATGCACATGGAGATGTCTCATAGATATTAATGTAATTACAGAAAGAGAAAGAAGTAAGCATTGGAATATTTTCCAAATGAAGCAAGTCCAGCATTTCTTCACTCTCCTAAAATTTCCTCAACCATTCATTCAAACGCACACAGACTTTAAAAGGAAAGGGCACTGGTCGTGATTAGACAACACTGAGAACACTTTGCTTTAATATATACTACTTGGTGTTTTGTTAAAGAGATTGAAATCTGCAATATGATGCAAGTTACTATGTTTTATAAAGAAAATGCTTCTTCCACTAACTTAACTATGGCTTTGCTGATACAGACATCTTCTCCCACATCCTTTTAATTTTTAGTTATCATGCTCTAAAATGAGTATGGTCTGAAAAATTTTGAGACTGGTTCCGCATTAATTATTCTCCATTTTCACTTTGCTTCAAGAGCAAGGCCACTCTAGTTTGGTGCACGTTAGAATTACTTAATATAGACAAGATTTGAATGACCAAACATATATACCCTTCGAACTCTTATTAAGATAAAACTTAAAGTGAGGAGAGTCATGTCTGTAGAATTTATTTCAATAGTATTATATGTACGTAAGACTTGGAGAGTGTCAATTTTTTAGACAAACAGAGTTGGCTATTCCACGACTTAAGCTACGCCAAACCCCAAAATGCTGTCTTTCTACAAATTGCTTTCTTTCTGTAGAACCACCATATGCTTAAAAGGAAATGAGCATTAGACTAGTGATTTAGCAGACTCCTAGCTTTTCTTCCTCTATTTTTCCTTTTTTTTAGGAATTAGGTGACGCTTCAGTGGGTAAAAAAATGTTAAAATGAACAAGTGAAATGTGAATGCCATGCCTCACAATTGAGCTAAGGGACTGTTTAGTCGAAATTTTCTTTTTGAATAATTTTGAATTTGTATTTAAGAATGTCAAATTTTTTTACTTGATAAAAAATTTTGTAACATAAATTTATGAAATTTCAATTTTTGAGAATTAAATTTTGAAATACATTCGCACAAAAAAAATTCTTGAATGAGAGTAAAAATTAAAAATTCTATAAAAGTAAAATCTTTCTATACAATAAGTCGATCAGAGATTCAAGTTAATTACCTTTATAAACCAAATCTCAAATAATTTATTTGACATGGTATTGAATTCCTTTTTTTTTTTTTATCAAATTGTTCTTAAAACTAAATCAAATTTTGATGCAAGATAAAAATATGCATGTGTTTTATTCATGCTTTAAGCCCCAAATCCATTACATTAGAGCAATAATGAGCTGTGAACCTGTAAGAAAGTTATAGAAGTACAGCTCTACACTAGAGAGTTCTTGGCCATTATCATTTATCACCCTCGGCGGCCCCTAATATATTGACCTCCATTACCGTGACTCCATACCTTAACTTTGAAAGAGAGAAAGAGGTTCCCATTTGTACAAAGGCTCAAATCCTTACTTTCATGGACTTGTGTCCTCGATAAAAAACAAACCAAGCCACCCTTTCTCATGCTAGTGCCTTAAAAAAATTTGTGACTTTTGTCCGCTATGGGTACGGTGATATCCTAGGCCAACCCACATCATTGGGAAGGAAACCCTCTTTTCCCCTTTCTTCGCCTGACCAGTCCCATGCCTGAAACTACTGCTCATTCAGCTCCATGTGATGCTGGGGTCTTTTCCTTAGATTAGGGCATATATCTGTGTATAAAACACCCACCTTGCTACTCTTCCGTATGCCTTTTCCTTTAAACTAAAGGAAATAGTACCAACGAGGATCTGTAGGCCAAGAAACCTAGTGGTAGCCAAACCTAGGTTTTCCAAAACTAGTCTTTACAACAAGGCGTTAGATTCTTCTAAGAGTAAAATAATATTGTTGTAATCAAGTTGTGAATAATTAATTTTTTAAGCTTGGTGACTTTTAACATCTGGTTAGCTAATTAAGTTGACATTTGGCTATGTTTCTGGCAAAGGTGGGCAAAAAGCAGAAAAAGAAGAAACCTAGGTTACAATGATATTATGTCACTATGAATATTGTCACTATTCACAACCATATATTTGGATTATAAAAAATCATTATCTGTTCACTACAAACCATTGATTTGTAATGTTAGTCATTTATTGGACTGCAGTGTCAATTGTGTTTTTCTTTTCTAATGATCATATAATTATGATAATAACATCACTCAGTATCCCGGAAACATTCTCTCTCAAATTTGCAATTCGAAGAAGCATCAACTTTTGGCTAATATTGGTGATATATATTCAATATCAATGGTCATTTTGTTTTTGTTTATTTTTTTTTGGGTTGTGATGTCAACTCCCTCCTCGCATTAGCTATCTTAGTATTTTAACAGCAGATTATGGATTTTGTTTTCATGCACTTAAACTGAGAACCATACTTCAGAAGCCAGAACATTACAGCAGGAAGGGAAATTAGGATTTATTTGTGAGAAGCAAAACCAGAGTAGGTTTCTTAAAGCATAACATGGTTTTTCAATCAAAGATGAGGGTGTAAATAACTCGAGATTCGCTACCCGTTCTTGAGCACACCTAATCAACCCGCGTATTCTGAACATTTGAAGTTTTAATATTCCCACAAATGAATCTGCAAGAATTTCCAGTTCTTTTATCAACTTCTTTTCTTCTCTATGTCAAAACTTAGAAATCTTCCCTTTTAGTGCTCTCCTCTCTCTCTAGGACCATTTTCACCGCTGAGAAATAGCTGTTGACATCTCTGTTTACTATATGCAAGTAAAAGCTAACTTGAAAATGTTGTAGACTTCAGAGGGCGTTTGGTACGTGGTAAAATTTTTTATTTTTAAAAATTATGTTTTTTAGGAAAATATAATCACTATAAGAACGTGGGTCAACTTCAACAAGTCATTTTCAACAACCATTAATAACTATTGAAAAAAGTAGTAAATACAACACATATTGACATCCGTTTAAAAATGCATAAAAACTTCAGGCGCTTAGCTTTAGTGGGCTTCCAAATGTTTGTTTTCTTTTTCAACAATGAAAATTTGGGCGCATAGTTTTACCGCTTTTTCTTTTTCAACAATCCCAAATACAACACTTTTTCTTTTATTCCACCATCAAACACAACCTACCCTCATAAAACACTCTTTGGCCCCCTTTTGCCCTGCACAATCTTGCCCAGCTCTGCACAACCTCGCCCCCTTTCAACTTTGCACTCGAAGAGTAGATTACTGCATAGTGACCACTACTCAGCTTTAGCGTTGCTTCTTTTTTCAGCCAAATCTTTCATTTTGCTTCTCCCAGTCGTTGAGCATTGCTTCTTCGTTTTGCTTCATTTTGGGCAAGGTATGTAATGTAATTTACTCTCCATTCACATATTTTACAATTTGTTTCTATCAATTTTGTCTTGGATTCTAATTTCAAACTGTTGGTACCAAAAATCCCTAAAAAAAATTTCTTCATGACTATCAATTTTGTTTCTAATCCACTTTAGGTATGTTGTCCTTGTCTTCAAAAATTTTCTTTCCTTGATAATCTATGTTGTTTCATTGTCATGATTTGAGGACCATAAGGCTTGACTTTGATTATATTTAATTGAGATGATGTTTACATAATTTTCTCATTATTATTTCTCTGTGATAGTGTAATTCTGTTTTAGAGGATTTTCTTTTCTTATTTCTATCTTCAAAAGTATTTATACTTGAATGAATTGTGTGCAGTATTTGAAGGACTTTAGCTTATACTATACAAATGGATAAGAGTTGGATGAAAATTAAGAATAAAACAGATGCTAAATATAGAGAAGGAGTTATTCAGTTTCTAAATATTGCCTTTAGACACACAAGTAGAGACAAGATTTTCTGCTCTTGTGTGAAATGCAATAATTGTAGAAAAAAAATCGTGAAGATATTCAAGGTGATTTGTTAGGCTATGGAATAGTTAAAAATTATACTGTTTGGTATAACCACGGGGAGGAGTTACCTAATTCACCTCAATGTTTTAGTGATAATGATGAGTCAGATAGGGAATCTATTCAAGACATGTTAATTGATCATTTTGGAGCTTGGGAGGTAGAGGAGCCAAATGAAGATGCAAGCACCTTTTATAAATTATTAGATGATTCAGAACAACTTTTATATCCAGGATGCAAAACCTTCTCTAAACTATCTTTCTTGATGAAATTGTTTCATCTAAAATGTCTTAGTGGTTGGAGTAATAAATCATTTACTATGTTACTTCAATTGTTGAATGATGCATTTTCAGAGGGTGTGCAATTGCCAAAATCTTATTATGAAGCAAAGAAGATGATAAAAGACCTTGACTTAGATTATGTGAAAATAGATGCATGTGAGAAAGATTGTATCTTAATTTGGAATGAGCATTCGGAGATAGAAAATTGTTTGATTTGTAAGGCCACTAGGTGGAAAGATGAAGAAAATTCTAATAGTAAAAAGATTCTTAGAAAGATTCTTCGATATTTTCCATTAACTCCAAGGTTGAAGAGATTGTATATGTCTAAAAAAACAGCATCTGAAATGACATGGCATGGTGTTCTAAGACATCTAGCTAATTCAAAAGCTTGGATAGAGTTTGGGGTTTCTTGTAAACATGTGGAATTTAGATAGCTGGCTGGTTAGTATTAAAATTTTGTTTTGTATTTTTATGATGTAATAACTATCATAAACTTCTAATGCATATTGTTTTAGAAAATGAGTGATCAAAACAAGAGTAATCAAACAGCCAACACTATTTTTCACACTACTGAATCAAAAAGTGTTCAACAAAGAGCTGAGGAAGAGGTAATACACACACACGCGCGCGCGCGTGCGCACACACACACTAGACATAAAAGTACTAATGTACTTTTGCATTTGTATGAACTCTATATCATATCATTTTCTAATTTTACAATAATAGAAGAAAAAAACTGGACAAGAAATTGGTCATGTTCGATTGTGGGAGATCACACACACAAGTTCTACTAGTGAGGCTATTAATGAAGAATCACAAGAGAAACTTGTAAGTAGCTTTTATTTAGTTATCATGTCTAAGTGTTCTTCGTTTGATGTAATCATTAAGCACCATTTTTTCTCTTAACATGTATATGAAATATAGGATCAACTTAGAAACATTGCATCTCAAGTAGAAGAAGGATATTTAGAAATGAATGAGAATAAAATATTTACTGAAGTTTTTGAGTCCGAAAGACATGAGCGAGTTCGTGGTTATGGAGCTGGTGTGACTCCCACACAACTATGGGGAAGAAAATCAGCACTTGTTTCTGAACTTGAGAGATGTCTTGAAGAATCAGAAAAAGATCGTGAACATTCAAATGCAAGAGTACAATCACTAGAGGAAAATGTGAACCATTTGCATGACTTGTTGACAAATTTTGTGTGTGGAAGGATGCCTCCAATTCAAACTGATTCTAGCAACACTGGTGGTTCTAATTCACCTAGAGATACTGTAAGCATTTTATCTTGTGTTTTTAATTGTTGTTGGTACAGGGTTTATCTACATAATTGATAAAAGAGAATTATATATTTTAGAATTAACAAGGTAGCTTCTTAAAAATTAAACTTATGGTGGTTAATTATCATTTTAGTGACAATGAATACAATTGCAATTTAAAATTGTCAAGTTTGATTCTTTGTTTTATTATATTTATTCATACTAATCATAGATTTATCTAAGTAAAAGGAAGAGACATGGATATATATACATATATCATAGGAAATTGTCTTGGTGTTTTTGTTTTTCATATTTCTAATTAATTGATCTTTACCATGGGACTTTTGACTTGGACTTAGTGTATTTTTTTCATTTGATTTATTTTTCAGGTTGAAGAAGATTAAGATAAAAAGCCTTCCATTTTTTGGTTATGTTTTTTTGGACAATATGTTGAAGAATCTCTAGTTGAGATATAACTTTTTGTAATGAACACATAACTAGTTAGCAAAAATTATTTAGTAGAGATGATATTTGTTAATGAGATATTTTGAATTTTGACAAATATGATTCATGATTTTATTTTATTTTTAAATATACTCTCAAAAATGATTTCAACAACCATCAATTGTCAAAATATATTATAAGAGATTGTTGAAAATGAATATACTTATTTATTTTCAACAGCCATTAATTGTCAAAACTGATCTGTAAGATCTAGGTGGAAGGAAGGCATTTTCAACGGCCACTAACTGTCAAAAAATTTATTATACTATTTTCGACGGCCACTAATTGTCGAAAAAACAATTTTTGACAATATTTTTGTTGACGGGTTTCAACAGTTATATTGTTGTTGAAAATTCTATTTTCGACGGTTATTTAAAGATTTTTCAACAAGACTGACCCTCAAAGTTGATCCCTTTTTTTTGTAGTGAATTTTTAAGAATGATGATTACTGAGAATGTATAAAATACGTTTGATTAGTTTTAAATATTTATCTGAAAATTTTTTATTACTACATTTGGTTATAATAATTTTTTTTTTGAAAATTATACTATTTTTCTAAAAATGAATTTACCTATATTAAGGTGTGTGAGAGAAAATGAGTGTAGAAATGACAGAGAAAATAATAAAAAAAAAGAGAAAAATTATGAAAAAGAAAATAAGAGAGAAATGGATGAGAGAAAAAAATATGAGATGAATAAGTGAGAGATGAAAGAGAAAGTGACAAAATAGATTATATTATTGTCTTTTTACATTTAAAAAAAATTATCATAGCATAAAAAACTTAGATTCTCACTCTCTTATATGAAAAACTTTTAGTAAGAATCTTGTTAAAAAATTATTCTTAAAAATCTATATTTTTTGAGAAACTTGTTTTAAAATTTAAAAATTAAATATAAAAATTTAATTTTTTTATGTTCAATTTTTCAAGAATCTAAAAAAATTTCTCCTATCAATCACTCCTTAGATGCTGCGAAAAGTGACTATGGAAGAATTCTCAAAATATCATTGACAAAAATTATAATAAAGGTTGCTCCGAAATACACATTGATTACAAAAGTAGAGCTTTAAAGAGGATTTATCTAACACAAGCTGGTGACTTTAATTTATTAAAGACACAAACATCGAAAGTTGCAATATTTCTTAATGAGACCTTAGACCAAAAAAAATGGTTTTTTTTTTTTTTGTGTTTTGAAGGAATATTCAAATATGGACACACAATATAAACTAAGATAGCCTAAATTTTTATCAAGAAAAAGATACAAACACAATGAAATCCCCTTGCTGAACTTGTCCCCGTTTAGATTGAAAGCATGAAGACCACAAAACCTTTTTCTAAACAAAGAGAGTAAAAGCATGTATGAGATTATCCTTGACCATTTTCAATTGGAGACAGAAGATTGTGGGTAGCTAGTGGGTGGCGGCCCACTAGCAGCAGCAGACATATGCAGATGGACGAACGCAAGAACTCACAGCAGTCGTCATAATTTAATATCTTCAAACAAAACATAAATTAATTTGAAGTTTGCATTTTAGCTATGATACATGCTTGGAGAAAGGGGAGTGAAGGATGACTATAGTGAACTAGAAAATAAACGAGTTTGTATGTGAAACGAGTACTCAAATTAAGCAATTTAGTGAAAATTTTGTCTGCTTGTAATGATGAAAGATCTAAATCTCCAGAGTCTTAATGATGAGATCGATCAGATTATAGAGCATTACTTGAATGAATTGCATATATTAGTTTGCAGAATATTCTAACAAGAAAATATGCATTGGAGGATTTGTTTGACTATTACATTCCATAGTATATGATATCACAACTGGGGTCCAAGAATTTAATATATATAGCAGAGCCAACATGATTATGCAGAGGAAAAAGAAAATTTTAAACACCAAAGGCATTTTGAAGTCGAGTGCAATAGCAATGATTGTGATGCAAAAGTTGGGGGGCAAAAAAAAAAAAAAGAATTGAAAGTGAACTCTCATTGTTCCAACTGAGGCAGAGTTTACTAGCTAACATCAGATGGTTAAAAGACTGTTCGAGTTTGGCATGTTGGATTAAAAAAATAATTTGAACAAAAGGTATAAGGTTGTAGGTCAAATAGATTGTGGGGACTCTGTCTAGAAGGGAACCTGGGATTATGGACTTGGGGGTGTGCATGAAATGCATCAGGCCCAAACCAAATATGATTGACCAAGCGCAAAATGGACAATGATAATTCAGCAAGCAGTAATCAGATATGGGCAAGACGATTGATATAGGATGAGTGGGGGATTTGGGTCATTGGTTTCTCCAAATTACGTAACATATGTCACAGTGAACTTAACCTGAATTGTGGGCTTTAAGGAAGGAAGCAGATTCGCATTGGATAGGGACATATTCACTTGTGGCTGAAATTGACCCCAGGTAGTGACTGCTTTATTTGAAACCAAGACTGATTGATACTCATCCATATGGGGCATTCAAAGTTTCTTGCAAGCATTTGATGAGCAAGTTCTAGCAGATTAAACTTCATCCCATATAAGCCTTGTTCTGTGCCAAAAAAAAAAAGAAAAAAAAAGAGGGACTTCTGTCCCTGTTTAGAGAGCTAATCTCATATACTAAATCTATTTACATGGAAATAATTACAACAAGAAAATATATAGTTATCCACGTAACTTAAATATTAAATATTAAGTATTTTGGATTGGATTAGATTTGAGCAGGTTTTTCCACTACCAATGCTATTAATCCTGCTAACATTGAATCAGATTTGATCAAGTTTTGCACATGCCTAATGAAAGATAGATGGAATTTTTTCTCTGGACCTTCAACGGTAGCCAGTGTTTTAAAATAGCACACTAGGTTGTTGTCCCATGATCCCCAGATTTTGACCTTTTTAGACTCCAAGTTTTAATTTCATCAAGGAACTTCCAACTAGTGTCTTTTGGAATTAGTTTACTACCTCCTCTACTCTTTGTACAGAGTATAATAAATCTTTTACGGACTATTCTGTGGGCATCTGCGTTGCTGATTACACCTTATACACGTTGTCTGATATCTCCTCTTTTGAGTTAAAAGTGACAAATGAACTTTATATTTCAGAAGAGGTGGTGTTGATATATTTGACCCTCCTCCCCTATGTCTCAAAAATACATTAGGTGGAATTTGCAAAATGGAATTTTTTATTTCTCAAACACTTGAAATATAGTGTCACTGCCTTTCTAGTAAGAGGTCGTATAGTTCATACCTTCTTAGTGAGTGTCAATGTTATAATAAAAATAGTGATAACATAAAAAATATTCCACGTTCTGCATATATAAAATCCATTCTCAGAAGGACAAAGGTTTTTCATTTTTACATTTCATCCTGTATTGACGGGTGTACCTGCAAATTGAGGTTTCAATGATGTTCTATGAACGGAGGAGGGTCAAATACATCAAGTAGCCATCCACGAGGGGATTCGTAAGATACAAAAACTGAACTTTTGTTTAAATGTCATGCAAGTAGTTTTTGATTTGTCTGGTTAATGGTACAATGAGGAAACTAGGGTATTATTGTGTGTATAAAGACGGATACTATTACATGGTAACAGTGCAAATATAAGGTGTAGATTAAGTGATACTTATTTGAAATTTAATATCAACTGCAAACGCAGAAGCACAGAAGAGAAGAAACCAAGACAACTGTGAAACTAAATCTTAAACATTACGGATCTTAATACTTACAATAACAGTAATTATAAAAACATCAATTTTACTATGTGTATGCTTTACTTTATATTCCAAAGATACTTTATCGAACCATTGATTTTATAATATGTATGAAAACTTCATTTAGTGCCATTCAGCTTAGACAGCAAGAACAGGCCACTTGAGGAAAGAAAGACGGAAGCGCAGAAGCATAGCAAATCCAGAGGAGTGTGTATAGCAGCCTTCTTACTCTTGTCAAACAACCCAATCAGAAGTAGCATCACTATGACATGACCAAGCTTGGTTTTCAGTTCATCGACAGTTTTTATATCCAGCCATTTTGGTCGTTCCTGAAAGAGATAAGCAACATAAAGTAATTAACATGGAGACAGATTTTATCAAGTAAATGCCAAGCCACTAATATTTCTGTTAAACGAGTAAATAGGAATGTATTAAGAAGGCCATAATATGCCAAACTCTTTTACATGGATGTTGTAGAAGAGGAATTCCCTGCATTTGAGAGCACAAGATAGTAGGACGGATTTTACAACCCAGAAATACCAATCTTAGCAGCAATGGAACATTGAACTATGTGTTATATTAGTACTTATTCTATATTAGTTGACCATAGCCTGTTCACAAAATTTTGTTTATAAGTATCTTATTACAATTATAGTGTAAATAACTTTTGAAGACTACTGGAATGAAACTTCAAATCCCCTGTGACAAATATCTCAACAAAGTAACCACGCCGGAGGATTTCATCTAACAGAAACTATTCTTTTAGAATACCACAACCACTGCATAAACAGATCAATTGAATGAAAGTTTGACCGATAAGACGTCTGACATTTTATATTCACCCATCCATACATATATTTTTTAAATTTTTGGTAACAATAATTCTACATTTATGACCAAGGAAAAACAAAGAATTCTACATCCTGCACATCTCTCACCACAAAGGCACAAGTATTAAAATTTAAATTGATACTTGCAGGAAGGTGATCATAGTTGAAGTTGTCTATCCTCATTTTGTTCAATTCAGCTTCTTTTCCCCCTCTTTTCAACTGCCCAGATACAGGAGACAATAACGGTACATATAACATAAAATCCTGCTCACTTTGCACGACACTTAAAACAAATAAACCCAATGTTTCTTGGACCAAAAACAAGAAAATGTTACTTACAAGTGACCCAGTACAATGCTATACAAAAGGGAAGAAAAGAACAAAACTTTCATTTGAGCAGTGCTTTAAAATTACTTTGTAATATAACATTTTCAACAACTGGTTATCCTATGATAGACAAGCTAGATAAAATTGGACCCAATTGGCTGGTGACCCACATGCAAAGGGTAAAAAAGAAAGAGAATGTACGAAAGCTAACCTTTAGAGTGAATAAGCCAAAGAGATTGGATCTGTAAGTATCCTTTTGATCTGGCTGAGAGCCTACACTACCAAGATTACTAACAAAGAGCTCATAGAGACCCATTCCAAAGACCAGCATAACTGTTCCTAAAAGATAGACATCTACATGGGCAATAAATTAAAAATTAGAAAATCTATCAAAGATTAGTTGAACAGGACATTAAGTAATACTAGCAACAAACTTAGAAATAATATAAGTAGTTTATTGTATCTACTTCCAAGTCCAGGCTTCATAAGTAATTTATATTCCAGTGTAAAAAGAAAAAAGAAAAATTAATACTATTTATCCCAATTCAAGTTCTTGTTCAGTTCATTGTATCTGCTTAAAAATAGATGTCCTTATCGAGGTAAAACCATGTAATTACCTTCTGATATTTAGGTATTAACACATCTAGTCTCGTCATGAAACTTACTGTTTTTAACCGTACAAATTGATCTTAGTATCTGCTCAAAATGCTGTTTAGAGAAGTATTGACTATTGAACAGTATTTCTTCCCAAATATTCCCACAACTTGCCACGAGATTATTAGTTCTTCATATGTGGACAGTTATAATGGGAGTAATCATTTTAGGGATATGGCGTGGCTTGATTTTTTCATAAATCAGTTTTAGATCTTTTGGAGATTTATTGCTTCTAGTTATGTTTATTTATCTAGATTTGCAAAAAGAAGAATTTACTTTCTACATCTTCAAAAAATTGTACTGCTCTATTAAAATTTAGACTTAAAAGCTAAGTCAATTTATGGATCCTACTCCTTTTTCTTTTTTTCCCTCCCTTTATTATTGAGAATGGAAAACTTGTTTTAAAAACACTTATAAATTTATAATACAGGTCCCAGATCCCTCAGCTTCTTTATGCAACTCATAAGTTAAAACCGCCGCACTTTTGTGCAATATTGTCACGCATTACAAAAGTAGAACAGCAAAACAAAAAAAAAAGTATTTAAACCATATTTGTTCATATATCTTTTTCCGTCTTTTGGATTTTCCATCTTTTGGAGGGGTGAAGCGGGAGAGGATATCTAATGGAAATCAGTAGGAATGTTGCTTGTTGCATTTATAAATACGATTAGCAATACAATTGCCAGAATTCTAAAAGTACAAGAATGTTACATTGTGTACATATAATCTAATTAAGTTTAACACATTGACTATCAGAACAATATTTAGTTTTGCTGCAAAATGTTGTGATTCAGCTTTTAAAAATATGGCCATACGCTGTTATAAAGTGTGATTAAGGCCTCATCTAATATTATGCCAAAGCCCTTCTAGGGAATTTACCAATTTAATTTAATTGATGACAAGGACTAATGTTTTGTTATCATCTAAGACAAGGATAAGATATAGGACAAAGAAGAAGCCAACTGCACAAACACTTAATAGTTTGTTAAGTTTAGAGCTAGAGACACTCACCAATAGCCTCTACCAGCATTTGGATTACTTTACTGCGATTTATGAAGTATAGCACAAAAGACTCTGTAACAAATGTGCAGCCCTGCAAGTTAAATGGTCAATAACATATAATTAAGCATTAAAATGAAATTCATCAGATCTACCAAAATGGTCAATAACAAGAAATTTATGCGATTACAAATTTCTTTCAGATAAAATTTAAAACATTCAAATACAAAAGTTCCTTGATTCTTCCCAACTTTCCATGTCCATTTTCCCCTCCATGGGCCATGGCTCTACCTGCTTCCTTTCCATGGATGCCTTGATCTCCTTAGAAAGGTTTTGGTTTGGAAAGTACAAAGGAAGAGCACAAGCAGACAAACATACAGGAGGTGCTGTATACTATGAAATCAACAATAAATTGATGCAGGATGCTGGAATACCCTCCCTCGCCTCTCAAGACTTAATAGAAACATGCAGGGGAAACTCCAATGACCAAGCATTATTTTAATCCATATTCAATTATGCCAAACTGTTTGGGATTTGGAACATATGAAGTTTAACCTTTGAAGTTTAATGAGTGGCTAGTCTCATCTAATCAGAGTTTTGTTCTAAATTAAGGATCAAGGCTTACATGTACTTCTGGATTGGCTAAGATACATGATTTAGCAAAACCATCGGGTTGTTTCTTGCAAGATTGGCTGCAGTGCAGTGATTATCAGAAATAGTTGCTGAAAGAAAGCAGCGACAATCAAATAGAACCTACACTTTTATTTTCCAAAAGAATGTCGGCATGTCAAAGGCGGCCTAAAAGCCATAGAACACATGCCTAAAAATTAACCAATTAGCCTACCAAAAAAAAGTAAATTAACCAATTAAAAAAGTATAAATATGATAAAATAAGGACACCAACTATGAAAAAGTAATTAAATATTAAAAAAAGTTTTAAAAAATTATACCTTGATAAAACAGAGGACTGATCCAATTAAAGACCCAAAAACTCCCAGAATAGCCATAAATCGGCATCTATAAATTACCTGCGAAATCCATCGACCAAAACACAAACAGTGAGAGAAGGTTGAGCTTGATTGTGTGTAACACATAATTCCAAAAGCTTCCTACAAAAAAATGTACACCAGCATATTAAGCTCTTGCCTTCTCGATGTCCTCCTCTACAGCTTCCAGCTTGCCAGGCTTCTTCCGAGATATTCCAGAATCATAACCAGAATTCGATGTGATAACCGTCGATGAAGAGTTCGCTGCTGCTGCTGAAGAAACGGTGGGTCCTGAGCTGCTGCACGCGCAACTTAGAAATCTAACTCCATGGTTCCCGAGCTCACATACCCTTTTCGCATTTGAGCTCAAAATATAATTTTGGCGGCTGAGGGGCGCTGATGATGTTGTTCTGAAGGGTCCCCGGACCAATGTCTGCGAAAGTTTCATTGTCTTGGCTTGAACTAGAAAGAGGAAACCCAGTAACAGGGAGAGAGCAGGAGTTGGGTTAGAGAGAGAGAGAGAGAGAGAGCAAAAGGGAGATGGAAGATCAATTATTATGAGTTGATGTGCGTTTGAAAGATCAGCCACATAATATGGAATTTACCGTCAATGCCTCCGTCACTGGGAAAGGCATGAATCTTCCACAGAATCACACATACCAGCCCATCTGGAGAAAAAGGGCGAATAAACTTCTGCAACGCCTCATCTCATACCATCTTGTCACCACTCACCACTTCACCTTGCAACATAAAAATCTCCTCTTTTTTAACTTTTTTGGTGCAAAACAACAAATTTAAAATCACCCATTTGGGTTTGGGCGACACGTATCCATCTATATTATATATATCTGCCAATTTTTTCTGCTGGTTTATCCAAGTCTTTTTTTTTTTTTTAACGCTAATTAAATGCATCGACCAAGTGATATTTGGATGGTCTTCAAGACTTACGATTTCGAATTTAAATTTTTGGTGTCTGATGCATACTAATTAAAATTTACTTTTGTCTTCTTCTTTTTTGGGTACACAAAGGAGGATCGAAACTGCGACCCTATCCCAAAGCCCCTCCCCACCCAACCACCTGAGCTACCCTCAGGTGGCCTAATTTGCTTTTGTCTTTAAGTTGATACGATTGGCACCAAATTTTCTTAAATATTTATAAATAGATATAAATTAGTAATGTAATCTATTAAGAATTTGCAGTATTTAAATGAATTTTTTTTTATCAATAGGAAAAATATAAGTTCAAAAAATTATAAAAAATAATGTAATTAATTTTTTTTTATTTTTTCCTAACAATATAAATGTTCGTTTAATTTAATTTTTTTGGACAGCGTTTGAATTTTGATCAAATAACAAAAGATTTCTTGAAATTTGGAGGTTAATTGTAGACAATCAACTTGGGCCGGACCTTATTCTCCTAACGAAGCCCATCTTCCATATATGTCTCGCCGGCGCCAAGTCCCTACTACTTCCCGGTCATCACCGTCTTCGTTCCCTCTGTATATTCCCCGGCCGTGAGGGAACTTGATCAAGGTCCAAAGCTTTCGCTCCTAGGTATATTTTCTACCTTAGCATTGCCAATTATTTTTTGTGCTTCATTTCTCTGTGATTGAAATATTCAAAGTTTTGATGGCTTGAATTTTTGCTCCAATGGAGGCTCATACTCCTAATTATTCATTAATTTGAAGTTTGAAGCTGTGATTCTGGCTTCGTTGCTTGCGTCTTAAAACAAAACATGGAGGATATGGCAGAAAGCCCTATAAGAAATGGACCTAAAAATTTCTCTAGAACGCTATCAATTTCCTTCTGATGTTACTAATCCCTGTCTTTCCCTTTGATCCCAACCATTGAATGTGTCGTGGAGTTAGAGATTTCTCTTACTCCATAAGTATAGCAACACAAGTTTTGTTATTACTTTTATTTACTAAAATATTAACAAAGATTCCTAGTTGGACAAAGGTGGATACCATATCTGCAATACTATAAATAATCTTAGTACAAAATCAATTGCTTTAAAGCTAGGAAAGGAAGATACCAAAACCTTCCCTGCCCCACCAATTAAAGAACCTAATTTGAGTTCCCCATCTCGCTAAGCTTCGCAAGTTGAGCTCCTCCTCACTTACCCACAACATAAAATTCACAAGAATTTAGCACTATGATTTAGTCTTCAATCTTCATGCCGTCCCTCCACGACCACCACCAGCCCTATGCCTCAAATGTTCAATACAAGATTGGTAACAGGTCCACAAAACCGCACCCACCCCATAATCTGGCTTGCAGCCATTCTCTGCGCTATTGTAGCCATAGCAGTTATAGTTGCAGGCATCGTAGTCTTTGCTGGATACTTGGTTATCCACCCCAGGGTGCCTATAATCAGTGTTGACTCTGGCCATTTAGACCTTTTGAGAAACGATTTGGCTGGTCTGCTCCAAACCCAGCTCACCATTCTTCTGAGAGCACAGAATGGGAATGCCGAGGCCCATGCAACCTTCTCTGATATAAGATTCAAACTTAGCTACCAAGGCCGAGATATAGCAGTGCTGATTGCAGAGCCATTTGAGGTGGCCAAAAACAGTTCAAGGTTTCTCAACTATCTTGTTCAATCTTCGTCTATACCATTAACTCCTGATCAAATGGAGGAAGTGGACAATTCATGGAAGAGAAATATGATTGGTTTCAATTTGAAGGGAAACGCGCGGACCCAGTGGAGAGTAGGGCCTTTAGGCTCTGTTAAGTACTGGTGCCATTTGAACTGTATGCTCAAGTTCCACCCCATGAATGGGAGTTACATTCCCTCGCGGTGCACCTCCGAATCAAACTAATTTTCTATTCTTTCCGCTGTCATACATGATTAAATTTGGTGTCATTTTTTTCCTTCCCTTCCCAGTCGAGATTTTCATGTGAAAAAGAGGCTATCTTTTAGATTATTTGCTTTTGCAGGAGATATTATACTTATGCTAGGTAACTTCAATTGCATGCGAAAGGAACTCTTACATAGGAAGTTAATACCTTTTGCAGGCGGTGAATAATATATTACCTCTGATATGGATCAAGTTTGTCAGTTTGCAGCTACCCCTTGTTGATCCATTAGGGACTTATTGGTATTTTGTTACAATCAGCAACCAGAAAAAGGAAGAAAATCTAAAGAAAACAAATTTAAATGAAATTTCTTAATGTCTCTTTTGCTTCAGGGTAACATATTGGCATGTTGAAATAAAAATGGTTAAATTGCAGTATCTCTTGGGCACATTGTTGATTATTGAAGCTTTTGTGTTCTGCCTCATGTTTTGGTTAGTTTGTAAGTGATAATTATTAGTTTCTTTTTTATTTTTAAAAAAGGCAAACCAGAAATAGCAATAAGATCGTGAGCGAATATAAGCTAATTTTTTTCAGTAAACTTTATCTATCACGGTTTATGGAATTTACTTATAAATAAATAAAAATAAAAAAGAATTAGGGGTAACCGTGCAAGGGACTAGAAAAAAGGCAATAAATCATACCTACAGCATAGAAAGAGGTGGCAAAGATGATGGCTTTACTTCTTTTGATGCCTTTCTGGGGACACGTTTCTCTCGAGCCTCGTCATTTGTAAGCATCAGGCGATTGGCACTTACCTTCGGTGTTAAGAAACCATTAAATGAGAATCGTAGTTCAGAGGGGAAGATTTTCATTTCCAATTTAGTAAATCTCAAAAGAGTGAAAAAGCTGAGAAAATACAGAGTAGAGTTTGGAAGTTGCAGAGCAAGGTCTGAGGAGTCCATATTAACGGAAATTTACAGGCCTTTTGTGTCCCACCCATAAACTGAAATCAATTTAGTTTTATTGTTAGCTTACAATTAATTAGTTGAGAGCTAAATTATACGTAATTTTTCAAAGAAAAATATGTATGTAATCAGTGATATTGTTTAAGAACAAAATTGTGAAATTTAATTTAACTTTAAATGTAATACATGATTTTTATAAACCTTCTCATTAAAAATAGAGATTCATAATGTCATTTGATTTATTTGGTGGTCCTCATTTACACTGACTGTCACATTGCGATAATAAAGATAAAAAGTTCGCCTAGTCCGAGGCATTCATTTGCATGATTTTCTGACCTCACATGCCTGTCTTAAGAATGGAAATTAATTGAGTATTTAAGAAGACAAGAATATTGGCTGTCTGAAACGCAAATGGAAAAATAAAACAAAATTGGATGATGAAAATTTGAATGTTAATATCATAATCTACCAAGATAAATTTTAAATTCATTTTAAAGGGAAAGCCATGGTTCATAAATAATGCAATAAATTTTTTTTTTTTAGATATATAAAATAATTGAGCAATTTATTGTCCTTACCAGAAATTGCATGGAGAGAGACACTTGCTTATGCTTTTCAAAAAAAGAAATTTTTTTGCTTAGCATTACCTAAAACAAAACGAGCTATTCGTTGCAGAAATACATCCAAACAGGGGACACTGATGGCACCCAGAACGAGACACATAGCACCTGATGACAGAAACGACGCCGACAACGCTCCTCATCTCCATTCTTTTTTTTTTTTTGGAAAAAAATCTCCATCCTTTTTCACTTCAATTCATCTAATCTTTTTGTAGGATAATATCATCAAATTAATTAGTTAATATTATAAAGTTTTCGTTTTTACTTAACGTGTCAGCTCGAAGACGCTTTCATTGCCACCTGTGCTCTCTACGAAGTCTGAAATAGAAATACCAGGCTGCCATTTGCATTTGCAGAACCTCTCGTAATCACTCTTTACCTTCCACTGTTAGCTTCCGCCTCTGCTCTGCTTCAATGTTTCTTTACATTTCATTTTCCGATTATTGTAGGTTTTTCTCTCCCGTTGCTAATGTACTTCCTTGGTATCCTTTTGCTTCAATTGTATTCTCTGTGTTGGGTTTCACATCATAAGCTCGAAATTAACGACAGAATTAATCTTCTCTTCTCTATTTGTCTTTTCAAATTGTGGGATTGTTGCAGGTGGATTGATCGAATTTGCTTTTAGTTCTAACCTATTTTTTATCAGCTATTTATATAGCAGTTTGGTGGATTGGGTTGGAGAGTCATGGTCGTATATAAAAGGAGAAGTTTCAGCCTTGCCGTACATGAAGAGGGGTTAGAGGGCTTTATTTTATCTACTACTCTCTTCTGTGTCTCCCTGTGTGTGTTTTTTAATTCCTTTTTTTTTTTTTCTGTTCAGTCAATGTACTCTTTCCTTCTCTGTCAGTAATAAAATTTCTTCTTATATATATACATACAGAAAAGAAGAAATTTACTCATTCACAAGCTTGTATATGTGGGTCTTCAAGCTTCAGTATCTCTTCCCCGAGTAGTTAGCTGTTAGCAAGTAAAGAAGATGCTGTGTCTTTTCTTCTTTCTTTCCCGCCGACTCTTGGCTAGATGTTCAGGGGCTGTCACAACATTTAGATTTTTTGGTTATTTTTCAAGCTTACTTTTGAATGTTATTTTTCATGTTGTAACTTGTAACCGCAAAGCTTAAGCTTTCAGTAATTCTCCGATCTGGAAGTAGATGCATTCTTTTTTTAATTCATGCACCGAGTAAGCATATCACTCAAAAAATAGGCTAGTCTCTAGGGTATTGCATTATTGCCTATAATGAGAATTGGTGCTGCTAATATATATTCTTTGCATCTTGAGCAAGACCTTTGAAAGACTAAAAAAGGCAGTTGTCTGATAAGCGTGGAATTCAGTATTCTGTTGATGTGAACATGTATGCTTAGTTCAGCAATAGGAATAGTTTGTGTGATGACTCGTCCGTTTCCAGAAAGATTGTGTCTTAGAATTCTACATACTAGCAGTGCATGCAGGGGGTTTTCCAGTGTTTCCTGGAAGCTCAATATAAATGGGCGCCAGGTTGAAAACTAAACAAATCTTGGTCTAAATTTTCTATGTTCCTTTTTTAATTTAACTGTCGGGAAGACCATTAGTTGTTGGTGGTACTCTTTTTTAAGGTGGTTAGAATATTCTTACGGTGGGCTAAAATGGCTCTCCTGAAGTTAAATGCAACGCAACTGTGTGTATGTGTGAGTGTGCTGGAAAAAATTGGTGGTAATACATGTTTGATTATTGTAGTTGTCAACAGAAAAACTTCTCCTTCGTACCAACCTTTTTTTGAATTTTAAAATGATTATCAATTGATCAAAATAAGGTAGAAAATTTTATGTTGACTTCTTGCCATTTTCAGCATATTTCCTCACAGTGACAAACACTGAAAGTCAATTAGTTTTCTAATGATAAATATTCATTTGTACTGTGAGATGAGTTTCCTATTTCTAATGTAAAGACTTACAGAAGCTTACTAGGGATAGTGCTGAATTATAATTAGTCTTTCCATAGAACTATCTTCTTTTCTACTTATTTATTTTCACCAGAGTCGTTTGGTCCTATATTATTTTTCATATAGATTTATTGATATTACAGGATGCTGAGATCAACTATATTGATGCAACATTACGGAACTGCTGAACATGTCACAATTAAGGAGGAAGAGCAGTCATTTTAGTCATTAATGGCATTGATATCTGAGCTATTGTCTAACATAATACTGTTGGTGACAAGGCCTTTCTCTTTACTTAAGTTTTCATGCTTGTTTATTATCAGAACTGCATTTGTTGTCATTTACACTTGGACGGAGTTGGTCAGGGCTACCATTAGCTTCCATTTGAACTTAATATTTGGAATTATGACATGGACAATCGGTCTTATCTCTCTACCTGCACGAGTTGTGAATGCTTTACGAAGGGAAAGGCAGGTAAGTTTTTATTCTGTAGTGTACATGTTTTAATTTATGACTGTGTCCTTGCCCTTGCACCTTCCTTTGAAACTTTTGAAATTCCTGAACGGTCTGCATTATGAGCATGCTCTTCAAAGGGCATTTTGTTTGCAATTATGCTGAAATTCAAGGATTTTTTTAATGATTTTTCCTCACACGCTATCCCTGCCAGGCAAAAGAAGGGCGGGATTAAAAGACCAAGATACAGATAAAACCTTTAATCTTATTTGTGCAAAACTGCAAACTATTATAGGATGCAAATGGAATCTAGTAATCTATTAGCCGAAGGCTATCAATTTGCAATAAGAGATGTTTGTATCTGCTTAATTTCATTTTGCCGTAAATTATAGATAGATAAAATTGTTATCCTACTTTGTCCTTTTTTTTAAGTGCTGAAGGAATAGATTAACTCTCTAGTTCATAGATATGGTCTAGGGGGTAGTTGGAAGATTTAGCACTGCTGGGTTTGATTAACCATCTTACTGAAGCTAGAAGAAAAATTCAGGTTTAAGGCTTTCAAATACAGTTGAAGAAAATGAGTCTGCTTTAAATGGGAGAATGAAAGAGAAAACAACCAGGGGAGGGAGAGGTACACTGTAGGGTAACCATACTTTTGAAAGATAAGGTACTTGTAAAGGCAATTTAGCATTTATCCTCCACCTCCTTCTCCCTAAGCATAAAGTTTATCTTCATGTTTTAGATTCAAGGGTGGTTATGTTGTTATGCAGCTGGAACAACAACTACTAGAAATGCAGAATGAGCTGGAGTGTCTAGTGTGGGATCAGAAGGAACTTCAAAAACATCTACAAGTAGCTGTCAAAGAACGCAAAATGATGGAGGTAGTATTAGCAGAGCTCGAAGAGGAGCATGATATGGCTATTGCAAAAATTGAACGGTTAGAGGGCAAGGTAAATGTGTTTTATTTCATTATATGTCTACTACCTACTTGGTACTCAAGCAACTGTTCAATTTATCCCTTTCATTGTGGTACAACAACAACTAAGCCCTTTCATTGTGGTAACTGTTCAAAATTTTCCATCAGAATAATAAATATTAAAGTTGCTTATTTTATTGAATTACTAATGAAATTAAGCGCTTAAGACAAGATTCATATCTTGCTTTCTGTTTAATATGCAACATAATTTATATCTAAAACCTAACGTGTAATTGGTCTTATGAAAATCTTCAGTATTCTTGGATACATATGGTTGCAAGAAAATAACAACGACCGAACATCATTGTAGAAGCAAAATAAACCTTTTTTTAATCTTATTATCCTCTGTGAGGTTTCTGTTTTAAATAGTATATCGTAGTCAGCAATTGGTTACTTTCTTGGTAATTATGATTGAAATTGTCCTGGTTTAGAAGTTTTGAGACTCCAAATTTAGATTAAGCGTTATAAGATATGAATCAGGAAATATAACCCATATTTCTCCAATGTAATATTGTCTTAAGTTGGCATCAGTTCCATTTGAATTTCAAAATGTCCTAAAACTTGGTTAAGTTGCTTTAAGTTAACTATGGGCTGATTATATGTAAGAAAAGTTGTTCTGTAACATCTTATGGCTTGAACTTTGTCAGAAAATTTTGTGGTTTTATTGCTTGTCTATAGATTCCCATGATTTCCCTTCTCTTTAATATCATTGCTTTACCATTTTCAGCTTGGTTTGTCCAGTGGGATTTAAGTTTCTGTTAACGTTTCTCTGTATAACCAGCCTAATCCGATTTTGTGCTCTCATACTTATGTGTCATTTACAGTTGCAGGATCTGACAAATGAAAATCTTAGGCTCAAAGAAATTCAGGGGAAGAGGTACTGGAGCTCTAAAGATCAAGGCGGCCCTGACAATGGCCAAAACAATGGTGACAGCAACTATGACATTCCTCATTCTGTCCTGTCATGGAAATCCAATTATAGTGGGAGTGGAGTTGCCCTACAAAACCTGCTTATGCACAAGGATATTTGGGATGATGAGAGCAAAAGTAGAACAGAGTTGCTCACACTCCTGAAAACTGGATCAAAATCTGGGACTGCTCTCCCAATTAGACCTGAAACATTCTCAAAAGAAGTAAAAATGAGTGAAGTACTTGACCATCACCGGGATGCTGCGCTTTCACAGTCAGCTTTCAGTGCGATTTTGTCACTTGTAGTTGGAGTGGTAGTATGGGAAGCTGAAGACCCCTGCATGCCTCTGGTGGTTGCTCTCTTCACTGTAGTGGGCATGTCCTTGAGAAGTGTGGTTCAGTTCTTCTCCACAATTAAGAACAAACCTGCATCTGATGCAGTTGCTCTATTAAGCTTCAACTGGTTTATTCTTGGTACTCTAACCTACCCTACTTTACCAAGGGTTGCCCATATGTTGGCTCCGGTACTGTCAAGTCTTCTAGCCCAAACAATGAGCCGACTTGGCCTCTTCCTTTCCTAGCTTGCCAAGACTTTTTCCTATTCAGTGTCAAATACGAGGCTGTTTGTCATGATGTATGCTTCTTTTTAGTTTGTACTAGTGTTTGTAACCGCTGTATGTCTTAATTATTTCTGTTTTAAGTTTTCAGAATCCAAACATGAGATACAGATTGTAAAGCAGTTTTGGCCCCTTTTGGGAGTTCAATAAGAGTCTCTGCAAAATTTTATCCCATTGATTTGATCATGTTTCTCCTTGGATATTTTACTGGGTTCAATTCAAAATTCTGCAGTAACAATTGTTTTCAGCCAACATCATAGTGGATCAGTTGACAAAGGGGTTTAATCTAATATATCTTGAACATCCTAGCACACCTATTAGGTTAGGACTTGACAATTGACTATTGACAATTTAAAAGTTGACATTTTTTTTAAATAGATTCAGTTTGTAAAAAAAATTGAGTGATCAGCAAAATTTATCTTTGTATATTTAATTTTCTATTTATGAATAATTTTATTTCTTATTTTTTTTAGACTAATTAAGAATTTCTCATTGCTCTATGCATAATACCCTTCCTTGATTATTCTTTTGTGAAGAACAAAAAAAGTGTAGTTGCACCTTTAGGCTTTGAATGGTGGGTGTGGAAAAGCAAGATGAGGAAGTGGAGAAGGTTTAGCTAGCTTTATCGGATGCTAGATCATTCCAGGCCACATTGCCACTCCTGTCATTTTCTACCCAATATTGAATTAGAAAGTGGATGGTGCATGCCCGACCAATTCCTATAATTATTTGTTTACTTGATTTGGAGTGATTTGTGATGACAATGACCTATTTCGGCATGGGCTGGGGAAGGAACGCATAATTTAGTGTTAGCTTTTTCTCAAGCATATGCCTACCCTCCAATTAATGTCTCTGCTCTGTTTTGGGTCTAGTTTCCGTGAAAGGAGAGAATGAAGGAATTTGTATGACCAATCCTGTAACACTGATTTATGTTCCTCTTTGCACTTACCCTAGTGCCATCAGAATAACCTCGAAGCATTCTAATTATGCACATCCTACTCCACTTTTAGCATATATTCTATTTTCTATATTAGCTTTAAATCAAAAAGCATTGTCCACCCAAAGTGTTGAAATATCTAGAGTTTAACAAATGTATGTAAAGAATTAACCAAAAAAAAAAAAAAAACTGCACATATTGCTAAAACTAGAGTAACGTAAAAAGAAAATCCATCAGTTGAACTAAGTAACCATCTTTTCACCACCATGACCTATAATCCGCACATGCTATTAGCATCTTGACTGATCTTGAAAACCACAATTTTTACCACCTTCGCAGGAGCACCCTTTTCCCTTTTTACTCAATGACACTAGACAATGATATGTCCCTGCGCCAGCTTATACATATGCATAGGATGGTGCTGCTATGAAAGTGACACCCAACAGCAATTTTCGTAAGAATATGAATAAGCTGGGAATGTCATGGACCATTAGTACTGCTCGCTCTGACGTTACCCCATGTGGCCTAGATAGGGCAAATGGTCTATTGCTAGTCTGTTCTCTTGCTATGAAGTTTCATAACTCCCTTTGCTTCAACATGAAAGAGAAAGGTTCAAATCATCATTCTCATTTTAGGTACACACTACATTGTGTGGTGGATTTTCAAGAAAGCAGTGTCTCATTAATCGACTACAATTGCCTCTACCCTTACAAGGAAAGAGTCCAAAACCACTTTGTTAAATGCATCAACCACACGTGGTTTTACAATAATTGAACCATGTGAGGCTCGCATATTTTGCTCAAACCCCATGACTGTGCACCCTTTATTAGACAAAATTCTACATTTCGAGCACAACTTCAAAAAGCAACAAATCACTTACACTTTAATTTTAATCTAATTTATTTGAATGTAGTACCGTTTCAGTTCAAAATTTTAAAACGATGAGTATTGAACTCCTTACCATTAATTTGATGAAGCAATGGCTCATTAATAATTTTATTGTAATGGAATTATAAGTTTTTAATCATTTTTCAAAGCAAATTTTTAAGTTTCAAGTGATTTCATATTTTGCGTGAGGTGGGGCAACATGCATTGGAAGGGCAATGATGGAGTGGTTTTCTTGTTCAAAATACAAAGATCGACCTCGATGGCAGTCAGATTGCGTGTCGTTTTCAATTGTAAGATTTATGTCTAGCCGTGGAATCTTAAAATTACAGCCAATTAAATTTGGATGTGGTGAGAAGCGCGCGAGAATGGTCATAAAGAAATATCTCATTCCTCCTAAAGGAAGGTGCAGAGAGGGAATATAGTTAGCTTTTGAGGGAATATGCATCAAGCCCCCAGTGAGTTTTACTCATGAACGTGTTTTCACTTTTGAGTGAATAGCGCCGAGACACCAGTGAATTTGGTAATAAAGTTTTTTTTTTAATTAAAATGATAATAAAAATAAGTTATTTCTATTGCATGTAACATCTTCGTTTTTCAATGCATCCATACGTTATTTCTCCAATGAAATAAGGTACAGTCATGTGACTTGTCTTAACTCCAAAAATAATTGAGTGGGACCGCTGCAACTACATATAGTAAAATTAAAAAGTCAATATTGGCAAACTATATACCGAAAAAGAGAACTTGACGCCACTTGTTATACGCTGAACCCGCCCCTGATTAGGGTTGTATGCGAGTTGGGACGATGGCACAAAGATAAAATTAAGCTGAGAAATGAAAAGTTTTCTTTTTCTTTTTGTCTTAACCTTTTTTTTTTTTACCCCTTGTTCTTTGCACTTTATAAACGTTTGCAACCATTAGTCGCTCAAGGCAACATAAAGATGCTGATAAAGTTATAGACAAGGGCTAGCTGCTGAACTTTGTTCCTAAGATGCCGGGCTGCACCTTCGAGTAGAGGTTCCCCAGGCATAATAAAAGAATTCAAGACCACGTCAATGGTAGCATGATTAGAGGGAGGTTGCAATTCAGGCGTAGTTGGGTCCTTAAAGAGCCATTTATCTTGGCTTTTAGGATAGGCTTGAACCTCTTAACAATTAATGGAATTATTAGTACGTCAACCTCAGACCAAAGTAGCCAACAGCTAGGTCTCCCCACATGAAGAGTTTCAAATAATGATTGTACCTTTGTCTACTGTGCAGAATTTGTCTTTGACCACTATTTTAGGGCACAACAGTGTGCCCTTTTTGGCTTATGATCTTGTTTCGTGTTCATGAAAGAATATGCAAATCTTATACTATTACATACATAATTTCATATTGAAGTTTAACTTTTATCATAGAAGTATCGTAACTGTAAAGAAAATTAGAACCAAAGGAGAAAGGGCTGCATAATTTAACAGGATAGGCTGCCTCGCAACATATTTGATATATTCTTTTTATCAAAATTTATTTTAATATCTATAAATATATAAAAATTAATCAATATAATTAAATACGATCACTTCTCACGGGTTAATTTGATCTATCTATTTTTTATATATTAAATTTATTTAAAAAATTGTATGCCACTATTGATAATTAATTGCTTTAGTATATATCTAAGAATTTTTTTTTTCAAAAAAGATAGCTATGATAATAAATGGCAGTATTAAAAAAAAGGGACGACAAAAGAACTTCCTAGGGAATCTTATTAAATTCAGATATCGCCACCTTCAAATATAGAAAGTAAGAAGTAATCTTTCCCTTTCCACTTATAAGCCTTTGGGAACATAAATTAATGGTAGATTAAAAGAATATCCATGCACCCACTTACTGCACGGAAAGTGGATTAAAATCAATAGCTTTTGTTTGTGTCCAAGTTGTCAAAAAGATGGTTATACTTACGATTAAGGGAAATATTAATTAGTCCGTATAAATAAATAAAAGTAAGTGACATTTTAACTCGCGAGAATTATTGCTTTTGTCAAAGAAGTCAATGCATGCATATTATGGTTCTACCAAGATAAATAAATAAACTTATAACTTAAAAATTTGCATGTATAATATATTTCAATATCATTTACAAAATAAACTTCATTATATCGCAAATAGGGCTTGAATCAAGTTTATATTATTTAAAATTAACAAAAATCTGACTTGCAATTAAATTTATTACATATCATATTAGAAGTTGTTAGAAAGTAGAAGCATGCATCAAAATCCGAGATTTAGCTTTATGAAAAGTAAATTTTGTAAAGATCTTTGTATAATTATAAAGAAAACCAATTGGACTTCTCTTGGGGCATGTAAGCATGCCTTCCAAAATGTCTGTGTTTCTTGACACATAAATGGTAATAATTAAGTGATCCAGCTATGATGAAGACTTTTGTCTCACAATTGCATGCATAATGCATTATTGCGCCCACTTAATAATTATAAGCTTTCTTATACGTGTATTGGAAAATATCACCCTATCCCATTGAAATTTATATGAAAGTTTTCCTAAGAAAGTGATAGAAAAGCAGATAAAATAGGAAGTAATTTAATTTAAAATCTAAAAGAAATGGAAATAAATTAAGGAATAGTTAAAATGGTAAAATTTCTATGTATTTTTTATCAAAATATTTTTTTTCATTTTCATCTAACTTTATGTTAAAAAAATTCACAATGAACTAAACTTTTACATACAATATTATGTTTACAACAGAGTAAACTTAAAAAAAAAATTCATGATTATTAGTTTTAACTAAACTTTTAAATACAATATTAAGTTTGTGATAGATGAATAAATTAATAATTTGTGTCATAAATTTATAAATTCATTTAATTTTCGTTTTTATTTTTTTTAAATATATAAATTATTTTTAAAATTATTAATTCTTTATATATTATTTATCTTGTTAATATTTAAAAATATCAAACTTATTGAATATTAATTTTTATAAACTTAAAAATTATTTTATATATTTAAAAAATATTAAAAATTAAAATTAAATAAAATTATTATTTTACTCTATTGTATAATTATTTTCATATAATATTTGTTAACTATTATTATTATTATCGAATTTAATCTATCTAATGAGATGGCAGCATTTAATTTCAGAGTCCACTTAACATTATCTTAAAGCATTTATAATGGAGATTCTTAAATTTCATTCTGAGTTATTATTTAAGTGGGTCATTGATCAATATGATACTCAAAAAATTATAAAATTTTAAACATTTTTATTTATAAAAATAACGGTATTTAAATATAAAAATTATATTTTATTATATATTTTTATTATTTTTAATTATTATTATTTAAAATATTATTTAAAATAAATTTATATTATTTTAAAAAATATTATTTATATATTTACTCTTTTAAAGTTTATATTAAAAATTGTATTTTATTTAAAATTTTATATTAAAATATTATTATTTAAAATATTACTAAATTTTTTTATGTATTTATTTTTTTAAAATTAAAATATAATTAATTATATTTTAAATTAAAATACAAATAAATATAAATAAAATATAAAAATATAAGATAATTTGTGAAATTTATTTAATAAAATTTTAAAAATTATATTATTAAAATATAATTATTTAAAATAAAAAAAATTATATAATAACGTAAAATTTACTTAAATAATTTTAAAAAATATCATTACTATGTTCCGTAAACGAGTGAAGCCTACATTCCTACAATGGCCTGAACCTCGTGTTAATAAATCCAACTGGGAGATTCCCCGGGCCCACACGCTCCTAGTTTCAGGGACACGTCGCACTTTCATCGCACTGACACGTGAGTTCTCTGTAGCACTAATTTGAAAGAAGGAAAGAGCACTGAATAACTGAATGGCACAATTCGTTGTTTCCTCTAAACCCATGACCAATTTCCCATCCACGGAGCTCATCCCCCTCTTTCACTCATTTCGAATAAAAAATGGGTTCCCTTTTGTGCCCTCAGGACTTTGGTAACCTATAGTGCATCAAAGCATCACGAGTGTGTAACCGCCACGTGTCGGAATCAAGTTCGTTTGTTCTCTTTATAAATAAACCTCGGCCATCACACCCTTCCCTGGTTCATTTCGTAGGGTTGGGCTAGTTTTTTATGAGGACTCTCTTTTCTCGTGGAGAGAGAGAGAGAGAGAGAGAATTGTGTTTGGTGGTTGGGGGAAGACGATGATGTTGTTTCACTCACTGCGCAGTCTCTGATTCGCTTGGTGCAGGTCGGGAACCAGTCCTGCTACAACTTCCGTGCTAGGTGGCGCGTTATGGACGGTTGCCTTGCCGGCGGCGAATTGGATCCCGCCTTGCATCAACTGAATCGGAGACCGCGGTGAAGCTTTGCATGGATCTCGGGTTTTCCGGCGATTATTGCTCAGATCTCAGGTCTGAGTTTTTATAGTTAGGATTTTTATCGTTTTCGAATTCTGGTTAATCAGATCCGAATATTCTTAAAGGTTTCCCTGTTTAGATTTAATTTTTTATTTGCCTTAGATTTAATCAAGGATTAAGTAATTCAGTGTTTAACTTTGAAAATCCGGGGACAGAAACAGTACAATTATTACACTCGAGCATTCCAGTCTAAGACTTTTAATTCATATTTGAGATTAATGTAATCTAATGCAAGTTTTTCAAATTTATGAGTAGTTATGATTATTTTAGCGTTAAAATTCAACTACATGCCGATAAAAGTGGCGGCCACACTTTTTAATGCTATATATTTCATTGTGTTTCTGGTGCTTAAGCTAGTTCGTGCTGCTTTCTGCTTGTTCATGGTTGCTTTCATTTCAGAATAGAAGCCGTAAATCTAATAAAACGTTTAGTGAGTTGTGTAAGATATTGAGGAGAAATGAAAAGCCTGCTTGGGTTGGTGAATTAACCCTAGTTGAGTTTGTAAAACATCGAAATGAAACCAAACCAGAGGTTGTCTTAACAGTAACAAAGCCAAACCAATCAGTCTTGGTATGTTCTGTTTGGCTTGAGATTCAGTTGAGGATTTGAGGGATGAAGCGATAGGACTTAATATACCAAAATGAAATAGAATCTTAGAAACAGTATTGCTGAATTTTCAATTATGTGAGAAATGAGGACTGTATTAGAGGATTGTATGATACTTAGCACGAAATATGCATCTCAAATTCTAATGGACTTATGGAGATAGCCTAATCTATCAAGCTGAGAGTTTTTGTAATTATCTTGCAAAGACATCCTATTCTGTTTTAACTTTAAAATGTTGTCAAATAATGAAGGATTCTACATGCTGTATAACTGAAACCGAGAACTGTTAATAATTGCGTGCCTTAAATACTTATAACTTACTATATGAGAATGTGATTTGGGAGTCCTGAGTTCCTCTCATTTATGTTTGCATTCATTGGTTTGTTTCCTTTTACATTACCATCTTTTGCTACAAATATGCTGCTAGTTTTATTAATATTTACGTTGTTTCAGTTTGCATTAACTATATATAGATGGCGCATGAAGTTGCATTTTACTCAAATAAAAAAGTACGGCAAATTTGGTGCACTATTATGCATATAAAATACAAAGATTAAATGTCCTGCTATTCGATGGTTTGGTAATCAACACTGGAGTAAACTTGACAGACTAATTACTTTTAAGATTATTGATGTCTATATTGGTGTAATAAGAGTGATTTTGTACCATAATTATGTGTATAAGTTGAAGATTCTTCAGATTTTCTGAGTTTCAAATGAACGACGTGTTTCCTTGTTGTTGTTTAAGCTGCATTCTTTTATTTTAAATGCTCTGAGTGTGTCTACGCAATTTAACAAAACTCTTTTTCAAATTTGTGTTCTTAAATATATGACACGACTATCTATGGTCAGCAGGCATAATTATCTCTATGCAATTTATTGTTTCACCGTATCTTTCATATAAGATGATTGTGGAATAAGTACTTTTACCTTTGATGCTACCACATGATAAATATAGATTTGCTCCCCCACATCGTTTGTGCATGCAGAGAATTGGCAGTTTTATGCCTAATTATTTCCCTTTCCAAATCAGTTTTTTAATTCAATAATTTAGTTATTGAAATAAGTATTATATCATTAGTGCATTTCAAATATGCATTTTTATGAATTTAAAACAGTTAAACTGCATTTAGATGAGTTGTTTTTAATATATTTTCATTTAGCATAAGAAAAGTAGACAACAGCTTATTTGGGGTTCAATAAACTGTTCTTTTGCGCTCATATCATACAGGTATGTTAATAAAGTTTAATGTGTGCTTATGATGTCGAATAAGCACGTTTTAGTAAAAAATAGGCTTATTGCGAAGGAGGAAAAGTAACTTCTTTATTCATTTGGAAAAATCCTGAGTTGCATGACATCAAGCCTGATATCTGCTCTCATTGTTTGGTTTGTTCTGGTTCTGGCTTATTTGGATTATTGATATAGGCCTTTATTTGTCAAGGATTGAACTGGCAAATATTATGCTCGGGAATTATGAAGTTTTCTTACTTGCTTACCTGTCCCCACGATTGCATTGCAGTTATCTGTTGGTTATCTGTAAATACTAGTTTGAGCTTTCTAGGGCCTACCTGAAAAGTGAAAGACGATTAATAATTGTTCATGACTTGACTTTGGAGAAGTATCTGCTATAAATCTGTTCTAGCATCTTGCGGTTGCTACCCATACGCAGGATTTTGGTTTCAATGGTAAATTTTCATGTCACTTTCTGCCCTCTCGGGTTTATACAGACAGTTTTAGCGGGGTTTGCGAGTGCACAATTAATAATCTGTTATCCCAAGCGTGGCCTGAGCAGAAACATTGTTGGAAATCGGAAGATAACTGAACAGGGATGTAGTTTTCATTTAGTTAAGTTTCTTATTCCTGTTTCATCTTCTCCACAAGAGTTTCATTGGGGGATATCATGCCTTAATGGTTATAGAATTTTTATTAATACATGGGAGTTAGATAATTGCATATTTTGGATATGATGATAACACAGATTCGTAGGTTTATTTATCATCCAAAAGGTCTGATGTGAGATTTTAGGCATAGAAACGTACCTTTATCTCTTGCTTTAATATTACGGTCTCTTAATCTATGGCTCGGTTGCGGCGTCCATTGCACTGTTACTGTCCAGAATGCAGTTGATGTGATTTGAAGAGTTGGACGTCATTGCAACTAGGTCTGGTACCATGCCACTTCTGACAAATTGGATTAACTCTTAAGTCGATTAACAGTTAAGTTTTATGATAAGTAGCTAATTATATTGATAATTAATTAATTGAAAGATAAATGGTTATAGCATAAATAACAAAATATCATTTTTAGTTTAGTTATCTTAAAACCATATTTGATTAAATCTGATTATTTTTACTTTGAACCATCAATATGAATATATGATTTATGTTATATTCAATCAACATCAAGCATTGTTCTAAGAATCTTATCATGATTGTCAGATTTTGTGAAAACAATTATAGATGTGCCCATGAATGTCAATCTGAAAATGAGGAAAATTTTACCAGTATGGGATGAATTTCTATTTAAGTGGGTACGTTGGAAGTCTTGAAAGAAGTTCTGACAACGGTGCTATTGTAATAATGTTGCCTACGTTTTTCTTCCTTAACTGTAAGTAATCAACGTTGTACATATTGTCTCTTTCCTTGGTCGGCATAAAGGCGATGGTGATGGTTGCCTTCCTTTAACCCTCTAGATTTCGGAAATACTTGTTTTCTGATACAGCACCGTCAAATTTTGCCGTTAGGCATAACCAGAAAAGGGAACGTGCGACTGTGCAGTGCCTATTGATAATTGTCATTTTCACTTGTCCCCTTTGAATGCGTCAGCAATGTCAATTTATGGTCTCATCAAATTATTTTAAGATTTATAAAAAAAAATGTATTATTAAGATTTGGATTAAGGGTAAATAAAAATCAAATTGGACCGAACTAAATTGAAAAAATCGAATGGATCAAAATCTAAATCAAACTGATTAAAATTAGTTTAGTTTGATTTTATTTTTTGAAAAATTGACCGGTTCGGTTCGGTTGGGACGGTCCAACCGAACCAAATTATTTTTAATATATTTAATTTATATTATTAAATTTATTTTTTATTATATTTTAAAAATATTTTATATATATTTTTTTAAATTTTTTAAAATAGGTCTAAAAAATTTGAAATAAGCCTAAAAATTAAAAAAAAAAAATAGGCTCAAAAAAATTCAAATGGGCCAAAAAGTAAAAAAATTTGGCAAAATTTTTTTTATAAAAAAAAAAAACTGAACCAACCGAACCAACTGAACCAAACCGAACCGAATAGGTCCAAATTTTTTTTTTTTATGGTCGGTTCGATTTGGTTGAGATCCAAAATCGAACCGAATCGAACCTATGTACACCCCTAATTTGGATGGATGAGACTCAGATGATATCAATATATCACGACCATCATTATCAACTATGGGGGTGTTTGGTACAAGAATTCTTTTTTATTTTTTGGGAATTTCAATCTGGAGAATTAGAATTTCCATGTTTGGTACAAGTTTTTAAAAATTCATTCTTGAGAAACTAGGATTCCCAAGAATTATTTTTTAGTAAGATTCTCACAAAAACATTCCCATGAGGAGGGGTGGAAATCTTAGTTTCCCATGAAAATGAAAATCCTCTTATGATATTAAATGATAATTATACTCTTTATTAATGGAATAATTATAATAATAACAAAAAAAAATTTCTCTCTCTCCACTTTCACTCTCTCTCATCTCTCTCACTTTTTCTCTCATCCTCTCTCTCATTCCCTCTCTTCACTCTTACTTTCTCTCTCATAAGAATAAAGAGTTTTTTTAAAAAAATATACAAAGATTTTCAGAAAATTAAGTATAACCAAATAGAAGAATAGAAGATTTACATATAACATTATTTAAAAATTTTCAGTAATTTTAAAAGTCAACTAAACACATTTTATACATTCTTAAAAATTATAATTTTCATCAATTATGTTTTTTAAAAAATATGATTCTTGAAAATAAAAATTTTTACCGATTACCAAATGGATCTGTGTTCTTTTTAGACTTTTTCACATATGATTGCTTTAGCTTAGAATATGGTCTACGTAGAAATTATTTTTACGCTCGCCGCTCTTTTTAGCTGAATACTATTTAATTCTTAAAATCACAAGTCCTTAGTCATTAAGTATACATTTTTTTTCCACCTTTTCCTGGAGGCAGAAACTATTATGATATAGAAAGGAGGTTTAACTTAGTAGTCATTTACTATATAATTGCGCCGTAGCTTTTGAAAAATGCACCCACATTTATGTTTTCTCATTAATCACAAATTAGTTCACACACTAAAAAAATTAATCTTTTTCTATGGTAAAATTTTTTTTCTAGTTGACATTTTTAGAAGTTAAATTTTTTTTATTATCCTTTTCTAAAGTTTAAGATGTAATTATTATTAGAGTTATTTTGAATATATAATAATTCTGTGATTTTTTGTTGACTAAGCAAGTCAACACATGGCGACTTAGCACTCAGATAGTGTTTAAATAACTAATGCTTTACTGTATAAAAGTTGATAATAGTTCAACATTTTGTACTTGAATATTGTCTTTAATAATGAAATGAAGTTTGTGGAGTTTTCTTCACTGTATCTCAAAATGGTATCAAAGAGCTTTTTTCGGTGTTTCTTGAAAAACAAACACACTTTTGGTGAAGTTGAAATTTCAATCAAAGTTTACTGATGATGTCGTATTCAGAAGCCTTGAAGAACAATCAGAGACAATTAAATTCTTCTATTTCCAGATCTGAAGGTTTGCTGCTTGACGTGATAAATAATCAAAGGAAATTAATTATAGTAAATTCTAGACCAGAAGATAATCCTTCGAATTCGTATTATCTACATCCACGAAAATCCTTCTTTTATACTCGTCTCACCAGTTTTATCTTGCCTTAACTATCATTTTTTGGAGTCGATCGATGAGGATGGCACTGCTCTCTAAGAACAAATTGAAATTTGTGGATGGCACCATACAATCTCCAGATAAAAAAGATTCTATCTATTCGGCTTGGGAGATGTGTAATACCATGGTCTACTCCTGGCTTGTAAGATCTCTTTCTCCATCAATCGCAAAAAGTATTCTTTGTCTACATAGTGTAGTAGATGCATATAATGATTTACGCGAGAGATTTTCTCAAGGTGACTCGGTAAGAATATCTGATTTACAAGAAGAAATTTACAATTTTAAGCAGAATAATTTGTCAGTTGTTGAGTATTTTACTCAACTGAAGGTTCTTTGGAACGAATTTTTGAATTTGAGGTCAATTCCTATCTATTCTTGTAATCCACAATATCAATGTGATGCTCTTAAACCAGTCAAGAAGTATAAATAAAATGATTATGCTATCAAATTCCTAAAGGGACTTGATGAAAGTTTTGCTACAATTCGTTTATAGATTCTGTTAATGGAGCCCCTGCCAAATATCAATAGACTTTTTTCTTTAGTAACACAATATGAACGACAATTTACATCCAGTTTTGAGAAACCAGAAATACCATTTATTTTTGCAAGTCAAGGTGGTAATATCAATATTCATAATGGACAGACTAGAAAGTTTAACACTAGTTCTTTTTCTAATGGATCTCAAGGATTCGGAAGAGGCAATTCATCTCAGTTTAGTAGGTAGCGAAGGTTCAATCCTAATTTTGGCAACAGGCCAGTTTGTAGTTTTTGTAACAATGCAGGATATACTATAAATACATGTTATAAAAAACATGGATACTTGATTGACTATCGAAACATGAATAGATTTCAAGGGGTACAAGCTAGTAGATAAGCTTTAATGAATTTGGTGAAGATTCTTGTACTAATGATCAGTTAATGTCATCATCAGTGGATCAGAAAATCTCTACTACCCTACTGGTTAAAGAAATGAATAATCTTTCAAGAAACTTACCTACTGATGGAAACTCGAGTCATCTACCAATTACTCAATATCAATATAAAGTGTTGATCAGTTTGTTGCAGCAAGATAAGATAACTGGAGATACTTCTAATGTGCAAGTAAATCAGTTGACTTTAGATTTTTCTTCTTCAGATGATAATTAAGGTAGCTTCAATCTTTCTTGCATTGATGAACACGTGCCTCAAAATGTAAGTTGGATTATTGACACTGGTGCAACAGATCATATTACCTGTCATCTTTTTGCCATTTCATCTTACGAATCTATTTCCAATATGTTTAACCTTTCAAATAATCGTAGAGTTGCAGTCACTCACATCGTTAATGTTGTCTTAACCTAATTGTCAGAATATTTGTTTTGTGAGAAGAGTACTGAATAGAGTATGCAAAAAATTAAAATACTGAAATTAAATAGAAATGTATTCAAAGTAAAAAAAACATGTTAAAATTAATGGATCCACTCTTAATACATCAAATAAAAATCAATTTTAACTCTTTTATTACTCAAATGAAATCCTCACATAAATAACTCTTATAAAATGGATTCAAGTATACATTGTGTCAATCATTATATTGTCTACAATAAATTAAGAATGATTCAAGCATTTATTATGCCAAAGATTGTCTACAATTTATCAAAATTCGCACTTTATAAAATAAAAAATGAAAGATGTAAAAGGAAGAAAAACATAACAACAAAAAGATGACATAGTCAATAATAATAATATAAAGTAAGCAGTAAAATCAGCCATTAAAAACTAAAATAATAAGAAAATAAATAACAAATGGGCAATAAAACTATCCTCTAAGAAAATAAAATAACAAAAAAATAAATAACAAAGAGAAAAAAACTATCCTCTAAAAAAGTAAATAACAGAGATGTAGAAAATAAATAACAGGGGGACAACAAAACTATTTTCTAAAAAAGTAAATAACAGAGATGTAGAAAATAAATAACAGGGGTAACAAAATCATCCTCTAAGAGTAAATAATAAGAAAATAAATAACAGATGGGCAGAAAATAAATAACAGAGAGGTAACAAAATCATCCTCTAAGAAAGTAAATAACAAAAAAATAAATAACAGAAGAACAATAAAGTCATCCTTTAAAAAAGTAAATAATAAAAAAATAAATAACAAAAGAGTAAAAAATAAATAATAGAGAGACGGCATAGCCGTCCTTTCAGAAGGAAAATAACAAAAAAAAATAACAGAGGGGCAACAAAGCCATCCTCTAAGAAAGAAAAGAAAAGAAAAGAAATAAGAAGATAAATACAACATCAAATATAAACATTGAAATTAAGAGTTAAATAAATTATTATTTTCATACCAAGAGTTTCACCCTTTCAACTTAGCATTAAAAAAATTAGTTTTCCATAATCAAAATAAGAAATAAAAATGAAAGATGAAAAAGTACGATAAAATTTATGAAAAAAAGTAAAGATACAAAATATAAAGAGAGAAAAATATTACAAACACTTAGAACTCCAACAAATTTTTTTCAAACTCACTCTTCAGCCTTTCTCCTCTCTTTCTAACTCACAAGATGTCTTTATTTATAAACAAAACAAAGGGAGTAGGTGACAAAAGTGGTGGGTAGCAAATTGTACTAAAGTTGACAAGTTGTGTTGCATTATGTGCTCCGAAAGTCATCGTGATATATCTCCTTGATAGCCGCCGAATATTTTGATTCCATCAACATAAAATTTATATATATTTTTATTATCTTTCCATCCATATAAGGTGGAGAAAAATTGGCTATGCATTTTGTTATTTATGGCCAAAATATTGGAACAAGGTTAGGTTGGACTACAACAATAAACATAACCTCTTCTAACCCAATTTTTGCCCTTTTAATGTCTGAATTTGCTGATCACTTAAACATAAAAGTTGTATAAAATTATATCTGCTATTCACATACCAAATTTTGTATCTATTAAATATGTATTTTTAAAAACATGGCCCAAATACTATAGTAAGGTTGGGCTGGACTACAATAGTAAACATGTTCCGTTCTAACCCAATTTTGACTATTTGAATGTATGAATTTGCTGATCACATAAACAAGAAAGTTGTATAAAATTATGTCAACTATTCATCTACCAAATTTCGTACATAATATATATGTATTTTTTGAGATACAGCCAAAATACTGTAATAAAATCAAGTTGAAAAGTAAACAACAAACAAATTTTTAATATTGGGTATTCTATTTTGATTCTTTATATTTCAATTCTTTTAGAAATGTGGTCATAAATCAAGATTGAATTGATGAATATATATATTAGGATGCGTCTCAGGAGTGAAAAAGATAATGCTCATTACTCAGCATCTTTAATGAATTTATTTTGTCTGCTTGATTTATAGACATCATTTCCAAAGAACCACAATTTAATTTTGGTTCCTTCAATTGAGTCCATTTTATATTATTTTCTCCATTTATAAAAAATAAACAAAACTAAAGACAAATAGGGGAGATAAATGCTTAATTAAGGTAAAAAATTAAGATAAAAATATTTAATTTATAAATATAAAACTCACTCATCAAATACTTCCAAACTTAATTTTTTGCTTGTCCTTAAGCAAAACACACAAACTTCAAAATTCAAAAGATGAGTGAGTGATGAGTTATTTTTGACTTACTAAGCATTCCTTAAATATTTAAAATGTGCAACCAAGAAAAATATCAGAATTTCAAGGTTATGTAGAACTTTAATTCAAATGCAACGTATAGTTTACTATTGAATTTCAAGTATGTGTGTGATAATCTTATGACATTAGACTTTTTGTATTCAAATAAATTTATATAATCAAATATTTAAAACAGATCTCTAAATTTTTGTATTTGAGACTCCATAGGCTTATTTTTCATGTCACTCTCCACTAATATAGACTAATTCTAACATTTAAAATCATTAGGTCTTTCATTAGACTTGTAATGTGTGACATAGGTTAATGGTGGATAAATATATGAAGACTCAATTCACTCTACAACATAAATGATCATTTAATCCCTCTCAAATACTTTTGATATTATCATATAAATTCTATCTCCAACTTTATTCTCATCCTTACGTTATTTGCTCATACAATATATATTTTCTTTAAACGTAAACACCCCCAAACTTATTTATTTGAGAAGTTCTATTTTTTTTCTTCCTTTTTTTTTCTTTTTTTGTTTTTTGTCTTTTTGAAACTCCTTCCATCCACCCCTGAACCATAAGTTTTCAAATGATCATTCCTGTGAGTGAAGGGTAAGGGTTAGAAATATTTTTGTTTAAAAACTAGATAATAATATAGGTGTATAAGAAAAGATAAATATAGGCTCATAATGAATTACTAGAGATAGCATAATGTATAGATTGGTCTGAAAGGCTCAAACGATTCTAACAATACTTAATTCATTTCTTAAATGGAGAGTAGTCTAGGATTTTGCCTTAAGTGACAATCAAACAAGTTCTAGAATTTTATGATATCACTAGTCATATTTGAATCACATAAACCTTCTCTAAATAACAATTAGTCAAATATAAAAGATGATGTGCTCATGATATTAGGATTCTCAAGTAAAATATAAGTCACAATAAAGTGTAGGTTCGCACATAGCACTCAGAACTTGTCTATTTTTCAAATATTACAAATATTTTAAACTATTTTCATCATTGGTGTTAGTTTTACCTAATCTCAAAATATCACTCAGTTTTTTTTTTAAAGTTAGGTGCTAGAACCTATACAAAGATAGGAGGCTCGGCACCCATGCATTTGTTTTATGAAAAACAAACACAAAACAAAC
Organism: Gleditsia sinensis; assembly: GCA_037074535.1. Lineage (NCBI taxonomy): Eukaryota > Viridiplantae > Streptophyta > Magnoliopsida > Fabales > Fabaceae > Gleditsia > Gleditsia sinensis. The sequence continues at coordinate 61,119,593 of CM073467.1, read as the reverse complement.
AACAAAAATTGAAAGAAATATTACTTGGAAGGAGATCTAGGAAAAGATGAACATGCAGTAAATTAAACAGAAAATAAAAATTTATTCAATCAAATAAAAGGTGTTACAGATGAAAATTCAAGTCTAATTTGCATTTTCTGCAGTTGTTTGCCGTCTAATCTATTTGAGTTGTAGCTAGATCAGGAATATGAACAGATGCTTGTAAATGCATCAATCAACTCATTAGCATTTGAAACTGAGATGAGAATCCGCCGTGCTGAGTGTGAGATAAACCTTTGTTCTATAGTTTGATCAAGAAAAGATAATAAACCATCAAAGAAATGATTAACATTCAACAAACTTATGGGTTTATGGTGGATATTCAATGTGCTCAGGAAACTATTTGAAAATTTTCCTCTAGAGTACCAAAATCACTTGATAAGGCAATGAAAGTATCAGCGTTGCTCATCATTCTAACAATGCACTCATGCATGGAGGCTACCCTAAAATCTTTGCCAATTGTTTTTCCAATGATATTTGATACAGCTATAGCTATAGAAATAATACCAAGAACTTGGCATCCTCCTACATGTGCAGCTATAGACACACCCCCTATTAACTCATAATTACCTTCACCATAGATTAAATAAATTTTTCTCTTGGCCAGTACCTTACCCAAATTTTGTGTTTCTTTCACATATTCTTCATTTTTCCAAGACTAGAACTACAAAAGACACAAATATTTCGAAATTGACGAAATGCAATTTCCTCCATATCTGTATTCACCTCAACTTTAAGTATGAAGATAAAAATAATAATGTGTGTATTTATAGAATTCAGATAAGGGCATACTTATAGTAGCTATACGAATAAGACGGTGACATAATTACAATAGCCATGTAAGTAGGCCAACGGATGACAGCTAAATTAAAGGTGAAGTCAAATGAAACTCATCATCCAATGACTCCTTACTCAAGCTATCCTTAATGAATTTTATTTTATCTTCCTGATTTACATGCACCCATCCCAAAGAATGGCAATGTGTATTGCAAGTTTCACGTTCACATTTATAGTAGACACCCATTCTTTTAACTCTACACTTTTTAGCAAAATTGTTTTTTTCTAAACCTGGCATGTAAGAAATAAAACCATTTGCAGATTCACCTGCTAATAATACCTTAACTTCAATTAGCCAACGGACATCAATAAGTATTTCCATGTTTATCAATAACCTTAATCTTTCAGCCTGTGCTTTATAAATTTTCATCAATGCATTGGGTGAAAGAGAAGGAAAATGATTTTTCAAGTTTGAGAGTATGTCTTCCAATCTCAATTCAATTTTTTTTGAAGAAATATCAAAAGCAACAAAACCAAAAAAATAATAGCAATTCAAAAGAAGATATTAGTGAGGGAACAAATTAATGCAAACTAAATATATATAAAAAATCTCACCTAAATAGCATGCGTAGCAACTTTTGACAAAGGAAACAAATCAATCTTGGTAAACACATAGAAGTGTCTCCTCTAGGTTGCATAACTCTAAAAATAATTTCAATCTTTGGCCGTTGAGTTTAAACACATCACCATTTTTAGGATTTTCAATTTTTACTGTACCATGTGGGTAAATGATGAGTCAGTTTTATACTTATTAATTAAATATTTTTATTTTATATTTTTGCCTTAATTAAGCATTTATCTCCCTTATTTGTCTTTAGTTCTGTGTATTTTTTATAGATGGAGAGAAGAATAAAAAATGAACTCAATTGGAGGAATCAAAGTTAAATTGTGGTTTTTTGAAAATGATGTCTATAAATCAAGCAGAAAAAATAAATTCATTAAGGATGGCTGAGTATTTTTTATAGATGGAGAGAAGAATAGAAAATGAACTCAATTGGAGGAATCAAAGTTAAATTGTGGTTCTTTGGAAATGATGTCTATAAATCAAGCAGACAAAATAAATTTATTAAAGATGGCTGAGTAAGAAACATTATATTTTTTTACTCTTGAGACACATTCTAATAGATATATGCATAAATTTAATTTTGATTTATGACCACATTTCTAAAAAAATTGAAACATAAAGATTCAAGGTAGAATACCCAATGTTAAAAATTTGTTTGCTGTTGGCTTTTTAACTTAATCTTACTACAGTATTTTGGTCGTATTTCAGAAAATACGTATATATTGTATATAAAATTTGGTATATGAATAGCTGACATAATTTCATACAACTTTCATGTTTATGTGATCAGAAAATTCAGACATCCAAAGGGGAAAAATTGGGCTAGAACAGAACATATTTACTGTTGTAATCTAGCCCAACCTTAATGTAGTATTTGAGCCATATTTTTGAAAATACATATTCAATGGATACAAAATTTGGTAGGTGAATAGAAGATATAATTTTATACAACTTTTTTGTTCAAGTGGCTAGTAAATTCGGATATTAAAAGAGCCAAAATTGGGTTAGGAAAGATCATGTTTACTATTGCAGTCCAGCCTGACCTTGTTCTAGTGTTTTGGACATAAATCAACAAATACGTGGTCAATTTTTCTGCACCTTATATGGATGGAACGATAATAAAAATATCTAAAACTTTTATGTTAATGAGATCAACAAATTGGGTGACTATCAAGGAGATATATCTTGATGACTTTTGGGGCACATAATGCAGCATAACTTGTCAACTTTAGTACAATTTGCTACCCACCACTTTTGTCACCTACTCCCCTTATTTTTTCTATAAATAGAGACATCTTGTCAGCTAGAGAGGGAGGAGAAAGGCTGTAGAGTGAGTTTGAAAAAGTTTTTTTGGAGTTTTAATTGTTTGTAATATTTTTTTCTCTTTATACATTTTGTATCTTTACTTTCTTTAATAAATTTTATCATGCTTCTTCATCTTTCATTTTGTTTTCTTACCTTGATTATGGAGAAAAAGTTTGATGTTGTATTTATCTTCTTATTTTGTTTTCTTTCAGTTTGAAAAAGTTTTTTTGGAGTTTTAATTGTTTGTAATATTTTATACTAAGGTGAAAGTGTGAAACTCTTGGTATAAAAATAATAATTTATCTAACTCTTAATTTCAATATTTATATTTAATGTTGTATTTATCTTCTTATTTATTTTCTTGTTATTTACTTTCTTAGAAGATGGCTTTGTTACCCCTCTATTATTGATTTTCTCTATTATTTACTTTTTTAGATTATGGTTTTGTTGTCCCTTTGTTATTTATTTTCTTGTTATTTTCCTTCAGAGAGGACGGCTATACCGCCTCTTTGTTATTTATTTTCTTGTTATTTACTTTCTTAAAGAATGGTTTTGTTGCTCCTTTATTATTTATTTTCTTATTATTTACTTTCTTAGAGGATATTTTTATTACTCTTTTGTTATTTTTTTCTGAGAGGATGGCTATGCCACCTCTATGTTATTTATTTTCTTGTTATTTACTTTTTTAGAGGATAGTTTTGTTACCCCTCTGTTATTTATTTGTTGCCTCTTTGTTATTTATTTTCTTATTATTTACTTTTTTAGATGATGATTTTGTTACCCTTATGTTATTTATTTGCTGCCTCTCTGTTATTTACTTTCTTAGATAATGGTTTTCTTACTCCTCTGTTATTTATTTTCTTAGAGGATGATTTTTTTGCCCCTTTGTTATTTTATTTTCTTAGAGGATGGTTTTGTTGCCCCTCTGTTATTTATTTTCTTGTTATTTTATTTTTTTAATGGTTGGTTTTACCGCCTACTTTATATTATTATTATTGACTCTGTCACCTTTTTGTTGTTATATTTTTTTTTCTTTTACATTTTTCATTTTTAATTTGTAAAGTGTGAATCTTAATACATTGTAGACAATCTTTGACACAATAAATTCTTGAATCATTATTGATTTATTGTAGACAATATAATGATTGGCACGATGTATACTTGAATTCATTTTACAAGAGTTATTTATTATTAGTAATACAATAAAAAGAAGATAAATACACTTCATTTGTAAACCAAAACGCGTTTAATATAACATATCTTCTGAATGGAACCTCATTTATGTGAAGATTCCATTTGAATAATAAAATAGTGAAAATTTATTTTTATTTGATGTACCAAGAGTTGATCCCCTAATCTTAACATGTTTATTTACTTTAAATATATTCATATTTAATTTCAGTATTTTAATTCTTTGCATATTCTGTTCAGTATTCTTCTCATAAAACAAACATTCTAACAACTAGGTTAGAAATATTTATTTTGGATCTGAATTAAATTTTCTCTCAATTGGCAATTCTTATGGGATCGACCTTGCATACCACTAAATCTATACTCCAATAAATTCGTGCGCTTGCGATTTTTAATTAAAACAATAATAGTAAATAGCATGAACAATAAATAAGCTTGACCATAGAGAACATAGTTTTCCTAGATTTAGTCGTCCTTGTGACTCTCTTGAAATTTTGGCATTATTCTCTAAATGTATTCTGTGCATGAAAATTGATGGATTAATACCCTTTATGTTTGCTATTATCCATCCTATGGTTTCTTTTTGCTCATTAAGGATTCTAATGAGTTCATCTTCCCGTTCTTTATCTAAATCAGATGCTATGACAATAGACAATGTCTTAAAAGGTCCTAAAAACACATATTTTAGATAATTAGGGAAATTTTTTAATTCTAACTAGGGTGATTTTTCTACTGATGGCAGTGGAACAGACTTAGAAACTGAAACTGTTACTTTTTTGGCTTCCCATTTATCAATATCCATTAGTGGAGTGGTCTCTAATAAGGAGTTTACCTCACTAACCAAACAATTCTCATCTATATCCATGTTGAAATAAGGCAAATATTTTTTCAAAGGGTCATCATAAAAAATAGTTAAAATGAATCATTAATTATACTCTCAATCATGTTGATCTCATATAAATCACCAATGTCAATAGGTTGATGAGATACATTAAAAACATTTAGTTCCACAGTCACATTTTCAAAAGATAAATTTAAAATTCTATTTTGACAATTAATGATTGCATTGGATGTTGTAAGAAATGATCTACCCAAAATGATTGGAATTTGTGTCTCTTTATTCTCAACACGTTTAGTGTCAAGAACAATAAAATTTACTGTAAAGGAGAATTTATCAATTTTAATGAGCACATCCTCTATAACACTTTTAAGAATTTTTGTGGACCTATCAGTTAGCTAAAGGGTTACTGGTGTAGGTTTTAACTTTTCTAATCCAAATTTTACATATACAGAGTACAGTAGCAGATTCACACTTACTCCTAGATCAAGTAAGGCTCGGATAATCACATGGTTACCTATAACACAAGAAATTGTAGGACAACTGGTATCTTTGTACTTGATAGGAGTTTTTTTTTAATTATGGAGCTCACTTATTCAGTCAAAAGTGCTCTTTACAGAACATTGGTTTTCCTTTCACCGTATAAAGATCTTTCAAAAATTTTAAGTAAGCAGGTACTTATTTGATAGCATCAAGAAAACGGATGTTAATGCTTACTTGTTTAAGCAGCTCTAAAATGTAACTGTATTGAGTACCTTTCTTATTTGTTTAAAGTCTTTATGGGAATGGATTTTTAGGGGAACAAAGAATAAATTCACTTTAATTCTCACTTGAATCATTAATTTGGGATTCATGCTAAGTCTGTTCTTCAATTTCAGGCATGTGAACATGATTATCAATTAATTTTTCAGATTTAAGGGTCGTTACAGACTTCACTTCCTCATCATGATTTGTTGATGATCTTACTTCAAATTGACTTTTAGGAATCAAAATAGGTTGACTGGAGAATTTTTCTTTCTTTCTCTCTCTTTCTCCTACAACACTAACTAATTGACTCAATTGTGTTTCAAGTTTTGAAATAGATTGTAAATTTTTTTGGGTCAATTGCATGAACTGTTGCAAAGTATCTTCCAAAGAATGTCTTCTTTGTTGTGGTACTCCGAAAGGAGGAGCATATTGAGGAACTGGAGGATAAGAGTTAGAAGGGGCAAATTGTCGCTCACCTTGACTCATTGAAGGCTAATTTTGCCTCCATGAAAAGTTTGGATGATTCCTCTAATTTAAATTATATGTAGGTGCAAATGGACTGTCTGATGACTTTCCATGAAATTGAAGAGAATTAACTTACTTAGAGAATGCTTATTGATAAGCTAGTATGGATGGACAAGATTGTGTAATGTGAGATGTACTATAACATAAGGCATATGCATCTATTCTAGTATTGGTAGAAAGGTTCAGAGGGTGGCTTAAAGTTAAAGGTTTGAGCTTTTTAGTCAAGCTAGCTAAGACAATTCTCACATCTGTGTATCACTCACTTCATAAATTCCTCCTTTTTTTTGTGTTTGAGACTTTTTATCTCTAGAATCTATGCAGTTCCAATGTTGAAAATTTTTAGATAAAGATCCTAAGGATTCCCAAGCTTCTCCTTCATTCAGTTGTAAAAATCTCCTACCATGTATGTTTTGAATCATTTGAAGATTTGATGAAGTTAAACCATCATAAAAATATTTCACCAATCTCCAAGTTTCAAAACTACGATAAGGACATTTCAAAAAAAGATCATTAAATCTGTCCCAACATTCAAAAAATTGTTCACCCTCTTCTTGACAAAAATCAAAATTTCTCTTCTAAGGGCATCAGTTTTAGACATAGAAAAAAAATTTGTCATAAACTTATTTATCAATTGGTTCCAACTAGTAATAGATATTGTAGGAAGGGAGTTCAACCAAGTTTTAGCTTTATCTTTTAATGAGAATTGAAATATTTTAAATCTAATTGATTCATCATTGAAATTTTGAAAACGAAATGTTGAACAAATTTCAAGAAATTCTTTCACATGCATAAATGGATCTTTTCTTTCCAAACCATAAAATGAAGGTAAAAGTTAGAGTATGGCTGGTTTGAGTTTAAAGTGAGTTGCAGTAATTTGTGGCAAAACTATACAAGATGGAGTATTGACTATGACAGGTGAGAAGTACTCCATAAAAGTTTTCTTGTGTACAACTTTTTTTTCCATTTTTTATGGTGTCCTAACAAAATCCAATGTTCCAATTTTAAAATCAATGGGTGATCCTAAACATTTTCTAACCAAACATTGATCTTTATCACGTTTCCAAACATGCATAAACTAAAAGAAAAACTATAAACAAATATTTCTAATAACTTACAACACAATTATAAAAGAGGATAATTTTACAACTTAATAACATATATATACAATATTAACTACGTACAAATACAACAAAAAGAAAAAAAATCACAAAATTATACAAATTTTTTTTAAGTGTTAGAAATAGTTGGTGGTATTTAATTAGTGGATCCCCAAGAAAGTGTGGAGGAGTTACAATTGTCTTATTTAAAATCCATACTCCTTATGAATTTTTATTTTTGTTGTCAGAATCAACATTTTACACAACCAAATTACCACACAATTTTTTAATAAATATTTTTTCACAAAGAAAATTTTCTATACAAATAATAAATAAATATTTTAAATAATGACTGGTGAAAGAATTATACTTACTTGGATCTAATTAGCTTTTCCGTCAAAATCTCTGGCAACGGCGCCAAAAACTTGTTGTTTTAATTAAAATTTGCAAGAGTACGAATCTATTAGAGTATAGATTTAGTGGTATGTACAGTCGATCCCATGATAATTGCCAATTGAGAGAAAATCTAATTCAGATCAAAAATAAATATTTCTAATTTAGTTGCCAAAGTATTTGTTTTGTAAGAAGAGTACTGAACAAAGTATGTAAAGAATTAAAATACTGAAATTAAATAAGAATGTATTCAAAGTAAAGAAACATGTTAAGATTAGGGGATCCACTCTTGGTAAATCAAATAAAAATAAATTTTAACTCTTTTATTACTCAAATGGAATCTTCTTAGACATGAGGTTCCATTCGAAATATATGTTACATTAAACGTGTTTTGATTTACAGATGAAGTGTATTTGCCTTCTTTTTATTGTATTACTAATAATAAATACACTGTGCCTATCATTATATTGTCTACAATAAATCAAGAATGATTTAAGCATTTATTGTGCCAAAGATTGTCTACAATGTATCAAAATTTACACTTTACAAAATTAAAAATAAAATATGTAAAAGGAAGAAAAACATAACAACAAAAAAGTGACAAAGTCAATAATAATAATATAAAGTAGGCGGTAAAACCAGCTATTAAAAAATAAAATAACAAGAAAATAAATAACAGAGGGATAAAAAAACCATCCTCTAAGAAAGTAAATAACAAAAAAAAAATAACATAGGGGTAACAAAACCATCCTCTAAGAAAGTAAATAACAAAAAAATAATAACAGAAGGACAACAAAGTCATCTTTTAATAAAATAAATAACAGAAGAGCAGAAAATAAATAACAGAGAGGCGGCATAGCCGTCCTCTTAGAAGAAAAATAACAAGAAAATAATAACAAAAAAATAAATAACAGAGGGACAACAAAGCCATCCTCTAAAAAAGAAAATAACAAAAAATAAATAAATAAGAAGATAAATACAACATCAAATATAAACATTGAAATTAAGAGTTAAATAAATTATTATTTTCATGCCAAAAATTTTAAATTTTTACCTTAGTATTAGAAAATTAGTTCTCCATAATCAAAGTAAGAAAGCAAAATGAAAGATGAAGAATCATGATAAAATTTATGAAAGTAAGTAAAGATATGAAATGTATAAAGAGAGATAAATATTACAAACACTTAAAACTCCAACAAAACTTTTTCAAGCTCACTCTTCAACCTTTCTCTACTCTCTCCAACTCACAAGATGTCTTTATTTATAGACAAAACAATGGGAGTAGGTGACAAAAATAGTAGATAGCAAATTGCACTAAAGTTGACAAGTTGTGTTGCATTATATGCCTTGAAAGTCATTGTGATATATTTTCTTCATAGCCACCAAATTTGCTAATCTCATTAACATAAACGTTATAGATATTTTCATTATCTTTCTAGAAATATAAGGTGGAGAAACATTGGCCACATATTTTGTGATTTATGGCCAAAATATTAGAGCAAGGTCAGGCTGAAATGCAACAATAAATGCCATCATTTTTAGCCCAATTTTGTCTATTTTAATGTCCGTAGTTGCTGACCACGTAAACATGAAAGTTGTAATAAATTATATCTACTATTCACATACCAAATTTTGTATCCATTGAATATGTATTCTTTGAAATATGGCCCAAATACTATAATAAGGTTGGGTTGAACTGTAACAGTAAATATGTTTAGTTCTAGCCCAATTTTGACCCTTTGGATGTCTGAATTTGCTTATTACATAAACATGAAAGTTGTATGAAATTATGTCAGCTATTTACATACCAATTTTTGTACATAATATATACATATTTTTTGAAATAAGACCAAAATACTGTAGTAAGATCAAGTTAAAAAGTAAGCAGCAAACAAATTTTTAACATTTGGTGTTCTGCCTTGAATCTTTATGTTTCAATTCTTTTAAAAATGTGATCATAAATCAAGATTGAATTTATACATATATCCATTAGGATGCGTCTCAAGAGTAAAAAAGATAAAGCTCCTTATTCAGCCATCCTTAATGAATTTATTTTGTCTGCTTGATTTATAGATATCATATTCAAAGAATCACAATTTAGTTTTGATTCTTCCAATTGAGTCAATTTTCTATTCTTCTCTCTATCTATAAAAAAATACAAAAAATAAAGACAAATAAGAGAGATAAATACTTAATTAAGGTAAAAAGATAAGATAAAAATATTTAATTTATGAGTATAAAACTCACTCATCATTATTCATCAAACCACTCGTATTTACACTCCTCAGCAAAATTATATTATTTAAAGAAAGCGTCAGTATATTTTAAATGTTGTTAGATCTCTTAAAGTTCATGCTAATCTGCCTACTTATTTTTGGTCTGATTGTGTGGACCATGCAGTTTATTTAATTAACCAGACTCCTTTTCCCATCATTTCCAATAATACACCATTTCAACTCCTATTTGGAACTCTACATACGCTTTCTCATATAAAAGGTTTTGGCTGCTTATGTTATGCATCAACTCAACTCATGCTCATACCTGCACCAAATTTGACAATCAAGCTCAAGCATGTATTTTTCTTGGTTTTCCTTCTTCCACCAAAGGTTATAGATTTTATAATCTCCAAACTTCCAAAGTTTTTTTTTTATCTAGAGATGTTTATTTTTATGAGTTGTCTTTTCCATTCCATGATTCTTCTTTACCTTTGTCCACTTCCACATATTTTTTTTCCAACACCTATCTCCGTTCCTTTGTCTGGTCTACCTTCTAATTCCTTTCCATCTTACTCAGTTTCTTCTTCTTCTTCACCTATTTCTTCTTCCTCCCATGAGTCCTCTGCTACTACACCTACCCATCCACCTTCCAACGGTCTTCGTAGATCTACTTGGTCTCACCATATTCCTCCTCATTTGCATGATTATCATTATTCTTTATCTCATTTGCATTTTAGTTATGTTTTTGTTTGCTCTAACCCTTACCCCATTTCTCATTATGATTCTTGTCATAAACTTGGCCTTTTTCACTGCACTTTTGTCAATCAAGTAACACAAATTAAGGAGCCAGCTTCCTATTCTGAGGCCATCACTCATCAATACCGGAAAGATACCATGACCCAGGAGTTTAAGGCTCTCAAACAGAATAAAACATGGATTATTACTGATTTGCCTCTTAATAAGACTCCAATCAACTGCAAGTGGGTCTATGAAGTAAAATATAAGGTTGATGGTTATATTGAACGATTCAAGGCCTATTTGGTGGCTAAAGGCTACACTCAACAGCTTGGTTTGGATTATTTACAAACTTTTTCTCCCGTTTCCAAAATCACTACCATCCGCACCTTGCTTGCTCTTACTGCTATTCATCATTGGTATTTATAACAGCTAGACATAAACATGGTGATTTGGCTGAAAAAGTTTACATGACTATGCCCCCCTAACTTTTCTCATTCGGATCCTACCAAAGTGTGCAAGCTGATTAAGAGTGTATATGGTTGGAAATAAGCAAGCCGTCAATGGAATGTCAAGCTTATAGAAGCATTAATTTCTCAAGGTTTTTCTCCTACTGCTTCTGATCCTTCATTGTTTATCAAGTTTCATGTTTCTTCTTTCATAGCACTCCTAGTCTATGTGGATGACGTTATCTTGGCTAGCTGTCATGACCCAAAATAGGAGTACGTAACCGGCACGGGTTTTGAGAATAATCTCATCTCGTAAGCCTCTAGTATGATACATATAAATGATTTTATCATAAATAGTATAGATTGTAACCAAACACATAATCACATTCATATGAGAGCTTAATTATCTAATACTGTATAATTTCAAATATCTCAAATATACATAAATACTCTGCAAATGGAAGCTGAGATCCTGTCTGTGATATATGGAGCAACTCTAGAGTACAAGTACAATATAAATCAAAATCTACGAGCCTTGAAAACAAAGTAGGCTCACCCAAAAATCATGTCGTCTAACTGGTCAACTATCTGAAAAAATGTAGAAATATCGTGTAGTGAGTTTGAGAACTCAGTGAGCAAATATAGTTTACTATAACTGAAACAGAACAGACCATACGCACGAGTTTTCATAAATAGAAATTATGTTAGAATATAACATTATCTAAATCAATGTATATAACAATAAACTAAAGATTTAAATGGGCTAAATTTTGTTAAAAGAAAATCTGAAATCTTAAGACTCAGTATAATAAACAATAATTTTAAAATCAAATAAGGAAATAGGAAGATAACTCTTTAAAAAAAAAAGTTTAGAGGAGGACTCAAAGTAGAACCATAATTATAATTCTTTTATACCCAAGCACAAAGCCTGGTAAGGTAATCACCACATATATGTTTTATCCCAAGCACATAGCAATGGGACAAGTAAATCACCATATTCTCATCATTCATATCATAAGGTTGGGAGGAGCTTTCCTCAACTCCCTAACATCTTCATATGTTAACTGTCCCAAGCACACAGTAATAGGACAGGTAAATCATCACATTTTCATCATAGGTAACCAGGCCAAATGCCACTGGCTATGGGAGGAGACATACCTCAACTCCATACTTATTCACAATTTAAATCCTCATGTGCCCTTTCGTAGAAGGGGCTAGCAACTTTCTTGCTAGCTAGGATTTCATAGTGCATCAAGACTAGCTATCTCTATCGCTAGCTAACAGTGTTTCTATCAATAATTCTTCCAAAATAAATTAGTTTAATAAACCAAAAATATAAACTAAAAGGAAAATTAGAAAGTATGAGGTTAAAATTATTTTTAATACAAAATATATCCCTTCCTTCCAAGATATTCCTCGGACAGAGTTCCAGCATATAAATTCATTCTCCAAAATTAAAAATACAACATTTTCATTTCAGTCTAGATAAACCACGACATTCAGTTCCAAAAAAACACATTCAAACATAATTTCAATTTCAATTTCATCATATTCATGAAATAATGATGTATCAGTATAACATAAATCATATGAACAATTTAAGAAATAATACAATTATAAAATTCAATAAAATGTAAAATAACACCATATTTTCATCATAGACTCAGGAGGGATTATTAGAGGTCTGTTCTGCATGTCCTATAGCTTCTAAGAATATAAATCAATATAAATATGAAATTCAATTTATACTATACACAATTAAAACTTTATTTTAAAATGCATGGGCATGAGAGAGATTTTAAAATACGTTATAGTAAATTATATTCACTCACTATTCAACTCCTTCATAAAATTTTCGTCTCCGGTTGTGTATCTCCCCTTCCATTTTTATTTTTATTTTTTAAAAAATAATAATAATAATTATTTAATAATTGAATGATATAATTTTTTTTATATAAATTCATATAAATTCCGTTTTTCATCCTAAAATATCACAAAAATTTCTAAAAATTTACATTCTCATAAAACTTTAGTTAAACTCTTAAATAATGATTTTTTTTAATAAAAATCTTAATAAAACAAATCACAAAATAAATATCTTTATACATAATAAAAGAAAGAATATTTTTAAAAATACAAAAAAAATTTATTATAAGCTAATATAATTATTTTAAGCAAAACAATAATTATTTTATTTAAAAATATACTTCCTTTTAGAAAAACATAATCATTTACAATAAAAAAATATTTTTTTATAGTAAAACGTTATTATTTAAAAATAAAAATTACGGGATATTACATTCTTCCCCCTTAAGAAATTCGGTCCCCGAATTTCAACCCATCCTACCACATGTAAGGAACGAAATCAAGGCATAATTCAAAGTTACCAACCTTATTACTCAAGTAATTAGGAATATCTTTCATCCATAAGTTCTTCATTTGTCGATCAACAATAAACATCAATTGTACCCATAGTTAAACTAAATTTTTGTCCAATTAAATTTCTTGAAATTAGGTAATATAAAAAGAATCTAATAAGTACTTCCTTAGCATTGATGCAAGAAAGTCTGTATCCACATTACTCAATCCTGATGGTAAGGCTAGGCAATGTATTACTTTGCCTATTTTGTTCAAGTTTTTAAAAGAGTCTATATACTAGAGCTTAACTTTTTCCTTCTTTCCAAACCTCATTACCTCTTTCATTGGTGAGTCTTTAAAAAAAATATGTGGTCACCAACTGATAATTTCTAGTGCTCAACATTCATGGCCCTTATAAACTTTTGGCCTGTACTGAGTTGCTTATATATATATATATATATTCTAATCAATTTCATCTCCATAATTGTAAATAAATACTAACCTTATCATTCAAAAATATATATCTGACGCGCATATTATTCTCTCTTTCCTAAGTAGCTTCCTTTGAAAAGTGATTCTGCTACATCACTTTTATCGTGGTATTTCTTTTGAACATTTTTCTATCTACTATAGTCACTGATTTTTGTTTTTCTCATATGACAAATTTTTGTCTAACTGAATTTCTCGACACTGAATAACATGTGTTGGGTCTGGTAAATATTTTCGTAGTATAAACACATAAAAGACTAAATGAACATTATCCAATTCAGATGGCAAAACCCAACGGTAAGCTACTGGGCCGATTCTATATACCGTGGACCTAACTTTACTCAACTTACTAACTATTAGGAGATTTATACTATTTCATATATAACCTCAAATGGTGCCATTTGTATATGGGCCTGATAACCACTGATATGAGCAAATTCAATCAAAGACAAATAATTTCTCCTTTCTCAACAATTATTCACACATAAATCTTTAATCTCAACATAATTCAAATCCTAGATACTAAACTCAACTTAGCATGATATAATCCCTTAATTCAAGTACCTTGATCCTTTCATTATTTTTAGACGTAGTTCTCAAAATATTGTCCATATTTTTAAATTAAGAGTTCAAAGATTAATTTAAATCATACTTCCCATATTTTATTCCTCAAGAACTTCAACACCACTAATTCTCTTGATTACATTCGTCAAAACACCATAAAGTCATTATCTGTCTATTTCTTTCAAACTTTTCATTACTTTACCTACTAACCACTTGAACACCATAATAATTGAGTTTCAAAGAAAAAAAATTATCTTTCCTTGCAATGAGGAAAAAGAACCTTGCATTTAATGCCAACCATTAATGAGGGAGAATACAATGACACAGACGAAAAACATAATAGAGAATGGTGCCAAAATAGAAAGTCAAAAATTTGGACGAAGCATTGAAGAAAATTAAAATCAGTGGCTGTAATTCTTGAAAATCTATAAACAAAATCTAGCTACGATTTTCGCAAAAATCGATGGCCGCAAATTTTGAATATATGTGTAAAGAATTTAATTCAAAGCTACTGTTATTCGGCGGAAGAATATTACTTGAAAAAGAATTATTTCAGAGCTTATAAAAGTTTGTGAAAAACAAAGAATGTGTAGTTAACTGGTAGGATGCAGTTGATTGCTTCAAAATATATGTAATCAATCAACTGTAAAATAAACTAATCCATATTAAAAATTCTCAAAATAGCTAGTCGACTTAATAATACCGATAGTCGACTGGCAAGAACATTGAAAAAAAAAATAAACCATCTGATTGTCCCTCTTCAACATTTAACTTATTTGCATTTTCACTCCTTTTTTTTTTGAACACTTTAACATAAATCATATGAACAATTTAAGAAATAATACAATTATAAAATTTAATAAAGTGTAAAATAATACCATATTTTCATCATAAACTCAGGAGGGATTATTAGATGTCTGTTCTGCATGTCCTATAGTTTCTAAGAATATAAATCAATATAAATATGAAATTCAATTTATGTTATACACAATTAAAACTTTGTTTTAAAATGCATAGGCATGAGAGAGATTTTAAAATGCGTTATAGTAAATTATATTCACTCACTATTCACTTCCTTCATAAAATTTTTGTCTCCGGTTGTGTATCTCCCATTCCCTTTTTTTTAATAATAATAATAATTATTTAATAATTGAATAATATGATTTTCTTTTATAAAAATTCATATAAATTCTGTTTTTCATCCTAAAATATCACAAAAATTTCTAAAAATTTACATTCTCATAAAACTTTAGTTAAATTCTTAAATAATGATTTTTCTTAATAAAAATTTTAATAAAAAAAATCACAAAATAAATATCTTTATGCATAATAAAAGAAAGAATATTTCTAAAAATATAACAAAAATTTATTAAAAGCCAATATAATTATTTTAAGCAAAATAATAATTATTTTATTTAAAAATATACTTCCTTTTAACAAAACATAATCATTTACAATAAAAATATTTTTTTTTATAATAAAACGTTATTATTTAAAAATAAAAATTACGGGATATTACACTAGCAGTGATCTCTATCTCATTAATACCATCAAAGACTTTCTTCATGTCTCTTTTCGCATCAAGGATCTGGGTCCTTTGATGTATTTCTTTGGTTTTGAAATTGCTAGGACCAATAAATGTATTAATTTTAGTCAAAGGAAGTATGCTCTAGACTTGCTTGCAAACATTGGTTTTACTGATTGTAAACCAGTTTCCACTCCCATAGTCACTGCTAAACAATCTCTCTCTAATTCTTCTGTTCTTCAAGATATTACATTTATCGAAGACTTGTTGGCAGGCTTTTATATCTTTGCAATACTAAACCCGCTCTTTGTCACGACCCCAATTTTAGGGCACGTGAAACACATAATTTACTAGTAGTTTTTTTTCCATAACATGTATAATATAATCCTTTATTATGAAAACTGATACAGATAGGTTCTCTTATGTATACACAATAAATAGACCAAATCTATAACATTAAAGTACAGCAGAAGTAAAGATCCTACCTGTAGCGTTCAGAACATACTTTAGATTATAAGTACAATATAATCAAAATCTATGAGCCCTAGAAATAAAGTAAGCTCACCTAGAGAATATATTTTCTAGCCGATCACTTATTTAAAAGATCAGACTCTTTATCTTTATCTAAAAAATGTAGAAATATCGTGTATTGAGTTTAACAATTTAGTGAGTAGATCATCAACTCAGTGGGTAGATAACATGTGCTATAACATAATGGGACAAGTTAAGGCATGATTTTTTCACATAATCATATAAGCCAATGTATAGATAATCCATTTTTCTTCTCTAAAAACATGTAACATTTTCAATGATAAATATCAAGAAATAAGGGACATCTAATAAAAATAGAATGTGGCATTTGAAAACAAAGAGATGATATGGCAACCTCAATTTAGCTAAAATCTCATAAAAATAATATACAGCTCAATCCTTAAAACAATTCAATCATTTCCACTGAACTGAGGCACTGACAACTTATGCATACATTATCATCTTGGTCACATTAAGGACCTTAACACTCTTACTTTTACTGTGCAACAACTTTCCCAGCATCTTGATTCCCTTACTACCTTTCATCTACGGAACTCCGGGGCAAAGTTTATTTTTTTAGCTAATGCTTCCTTACAACTTTCTGCTTTTTTTTATTTTGATTGGGCAACTTGTCCCACAACGCATTGCTCTATTATTGGTTTTTGCATATTTCTTGGCTCCAATTTAATTTCCTGGAAGTCTAAGAAGCAAACTACAGTAGCGCGGTCATCCTCCGAAACAGAGTATCGAGCTTTAGCGTTTGCAGTCTGTGAAGTTCAATAGCTCCTATACCTTTTCAATGACTTGCACATTCCTCATCCCCAACCAGTCATGGTCTATTGTGACAATCAGTCTGCCTTACATATTGCCCGAAATCCTATTTTTCATGAATGTACAAAACACATTGAGCTTGATTGCCACTTTGTTCGGGAGAAGCTTCAATCCAAGTTGATTGACTTATTGCCAGTTGCTTTTCTTCATCGACTCGTAGATTGTCTTACAAAACCCTTTGCACCATATTATATTATTCTATAATCAAGTTAGGCATTCAAAACATCTATGTTTTAACTTGAGGGGGAGCTATTGGAGTTACTCTGGATATATAATAGTTCTATGATTTTTTGCTGACTAGGCAAGTCAACAAATGATGACTTGGCACTCAATTAGTGTTTAGATAGCTAATGTCTTATTGTATAAAAGCTGATAATAGTTCGGCATTTTGTATTTGAATATTTTCTTTTATAATGAAATAAAGTTTTCTTTTCTTAATCTCAAAAGTTATTACTGTAATCTATGTAATATATTTATATATTTAGTAATAATTCATTGAATTATTTCAAGTTTATCGAATCTCCCCATCGGACATTTTATCACCGAATCTAATAATAGCAGGTTAGATCGATAATATCAGAGAGGGTATAATGATTATGTCCGGAAAGCAAGGAGTATCTCCATTTGTTCCCTCGAGCGAAATCTTTTTGGGCTGCCCTGTGTTGTCAATCGTCGCTGTTAGAAAAACTTCGCAAGAGTCCAAAAAAAAAAAAACTTCGCAAGTAAAGTTATACGTTATTGTTGATGGCCCACAATTTTGTTGAAAACTTGGTTTAAATTTCCGTGACAAATGCCTCTAAATTGTTTAAATACCTTACAACTAATTAGAAGGAAGACTACACCTGAAGAGAAGAGAGAGAATGGTTCTCAATTAGAGTATGCTCTGGATTTAATCAGACGAAAAGAAAAAGATGGCAAACATAAGTAAGGAATACATAGTCTGTGGCTGATATTATATCGTACTTGAGGAGCATCCTATTCCTATTTATAGGACACTTGGGATGATTTTGTGTGTGTTGATTTAGCCTATTGCTTTATTTATGAATTTCACTCATTAGTCAACAATAAAAAAGAAATTACAACTTTAATAAGATGAAACTCTTTGAATCATGCATGACACATTAATTAATAAGTCTATTATATTATTAACGGATTTCACTTACAAATGAGTCAAAGTCAACAATGAAAATATTATAATTTGAACATGGTAAAAATTTGTGAATCTTAGGTGATAAACACTAAATTTATATAGATTAAGCTTCACAAAAATATTCAGGTTGGGAACTTCTTTACTGGTGCTCGGATAGACTCGAATGGGTTTTTGAAGTTGATTTTGGGTGTGGGAGCTAATCTTGATTCTAGGTAGGCCCTGTAGGAGCCTAATACCATATTTGGTTTTACGAATCAAGGTAGATCCACTTCAAACGGCACTCTGTCTATTTTTCTGCAGCAGATCATCTTCATGTGTGTGATGATACTGATTTTGTGTATCTACGGGGCAACCATACATGTCATTTCATTTGATTTTTCTTTTTTTCGTCAAGTCACATTATTAATTTGTGAAATAAGAAGATATACAAACTTTATTTTCGCACAAACTGTCGACTTTTTCGATTCCTATGAAACCAACCTGGCCCAACCCAATCATGGAATTAAAAGTGGCTTATATACAATTTAAACTATTGTGTTAACTATATATTTAAATATTAAAATATAATATTTAATAAATAAAAATTTAAAAAGTGTATTATGTTTTTATTTTTTAATATAATTTTTTACTTATCCCAAAAAAAAACTTAAACATAAGTCTTTATTTTTATTTGCAGCATCCAACAAACTGTGACCCAATAGGAGAGAACTGCACGGCAGAGTTTTTGGGGAGGTGTCCCTCCATTCTTTTTTTTTTTTCTTTTTTTTTTTTGTAATAATTTAATTTTTTTTTTGTAATTTTTTTTAAAAAAATCTTTTTCTTTCTTTTGAAGAATTATTTACTTATTTTAAAGAATACTTTTTTAAAATATATATTAAAATTTCAAAATTCATATTTTTTATATTGAGATTTATAACTTTGTATTTAAATTTGAATAGAAAAAGATCATATTTATAATTTTATATTTGTATGGATAGAAAAAAAAATTAGAAATAATTAATTTTAGAAAAAATTGAGAAATATATCATCTTTTCAAAGATATGTCTATGTTTTTTTTATTGTATTGGTTGTGTATATAAAATTTTAATGTGTAATATTTAGTAAATTAGTATTTAAAATGTGTGTTATTTTTTTTTGTTATAATATTTAATTATTTATATTTTTAAAAAATGTAAAACTAAATTGGTTACATTTGTTTTGCCTATTTTTATTTTTTCTTTATTGACCTTAATACTTAATGTATTTCTCTTAATAATATTTTTTATTTGTATTAAAAAAACATTTTTTTTAATTTTTTTTTCTTTTTTTTAAGTCCTTTCTTTCTTAGAAGGTTTTTCTTTCTGTTATAAGTTTTTCCTTTGCAAAAAAAGAAATAGTGTTCATCAATCTTTTAAAATATTTAGAACATATTCTCCACAATTATAAATTTTCAAACTTAGAAGAAGAATCTTACTTTACAAGGTGTATTTCTTCTTTTTAAAGGAATTTTTTTCTTCCTTTAACTTTTATAATTAATTGTATTTTATTAAAATTTGTTATAATTTTCTTATTGTTGTTAGTTAATAATAATTAAAAATTATATTATCTTGATTTTGTTTTTAATTTTAAAAAATATGCGTAATAGATTTTCTTAATGTGTGATGTTAAGGCTTGTATACGTTCAAACCCATATACCCATTTATTAAATAATATGAACTTCTTGTAGTTTTCCTTTACACGGAAATGGTGTTTCAAAGTGTTCGAATTGCAGGCTATGTTTCGGGCCTAAAAATTTGACAAAGGTCTAATCAAAGTAATAAGGTTGGGAAAATTTATACCTCAAGATTTCAACTTTTTTTGTTTTTTTTTTTCTGTGTATAATCTTTTCAGATTATTGGATCTCCAAGCATAGTCCTTGTTTGGGGGGTCGTACACAATTAATTGTTATGAGAAATGGCAGAAATATCACGTTATATGTATGTGCGACACTTTTCTGACCGGTTTCGTTTTGCCTATAAAGAAAAAAAAAATGTGCTTTAAATTAGTGGTATGCATTAAGAATGAGGTTTGAATCAATTTGTGGACACAAATGGAGCTCGAGTTTCACACGCGTGGCAGTAACGATGGTCCGTCACATATTTTGAACAAAATCAACGATGCCCATTTGTTTCATTATTTGCTATTGTATATATATTGAACCAAACCAGACTTACTACTCGTTCAGAGCTTTGTTCACCACAGAAGAGCCATTGATCTCTTTTCTCTCTGTGTTTACCTTCTAATTCATATCAAACAGAGGGCAATAGCCATATGGCACCTGTACGTTCTCCCACCGAGTTTTGTACGTGGCACAGTGAGCCTGAACTCGTGGTGCCTGCAGAACCAACTCCACTTGAAACGAAGAAGCTATCAGACATAGATGACCAACAAGGACTTCGATTTCAGCTTCCTTTTATAATGTTCTACGAACACAATCCATTTAAGGAAGGACAAGACCCTGCTTTGGTCATCAAAGAAGCTTTAGCTCAGGCACTCGTCTATTACTACCCACTTGCTGGTAGGCTCCGAGAAGGGCCTAACAGAAAACTTATGGTGGATTGTACTGGGGAAGGTGTCTTGTTCGTTGAAGCCGATGCTGCCATTTCCCTTCAGCAGCTTGGCCACACAACTCTGCCACCATGTCCCTATATGAAGGAGTTCCTTTCTGAGGTGCCTGGCTCTGAAGGAATTCTTGGATGCCCTCTATTGTTGGTTCAGGTAAAGTCAGTTCTATTTTTTGTTCCAATATTAAGCATTACTCAAACAAGAAATACAAAAACTAGTTTATATAATTTGCGTGGGATAAAAGGAACCTTTATAGTTGTATGCTAAAACTGTAGATGTGCATATTGAACAGGTAACCCATCTTAGTTGCGGAGGATTTGTGTTAGCAATTCGCATGAACCACACAATATGCGACTCACTTGGCCTTGTCCAATTCCTCAACATGGTGGCTGATTTTGCAAGAGCCGCTCCCATCTCCCACGCCCCTGTGTGGCAAAGAGAACTGCTAACTGCAAGAAACCCACCTCGCATCACTTGCATACACCATGAATATGAACTTGATGAACCAGTTCACTATTGTAACACACAGACAATGGATGCCAATGAACAAATGGCCCACGAGTCTTTCTTCTTTGGCCCCAAAGAGATCCTTTCAATTCGCAAGCATCTTCCCCTTCACCTTCGAAAATGCTCAACTTTCGAGATCCTCTCCGCTTGTCTGTGGAAATGCCGTACAGAAGCTCTTGAGCTGAAACCCAATGAGATTGTGGGCATTTCACCCTTTGTTAATGCTCGGGGCAAGCAGGGTCTGGAGGTGCCTGATGGGTATTACGGCAATGCTTTTGCCTTCCCAATTGCGCTATCAGAAGCTGGATTGCTATGCAAAAACCCATTGGGGTATGCACTGGAGTTAATAAGAAAGGCTAAGGCACAAATGACCAAAGAGTACATAAGTTCAGTGGCTGATCTCATGGTACTCAAAGGGCGTCCAATGTATAGGACAGTTGAGAACTATCTCGTTGCTGATACAACTCGAGTGGGATTTCAGAGAGTGGATTTTGGGTGGGGAAAACCAGTGTATGGTGGCCCTGCAGGGGCCATACCATTCGTTAGCTTCTATGCAAGGTTCAGGAATAGGGAAGGTGAGGATGTAATTGTGGTGCCAACACTGCTGCCACGGCCTGCCATGAAGAGGTTCCTTTCTGAGCTGGCGAGGATCACAAGCGAGGAGGTTGTGGATGTGTATTATGAGAACACAGTGGCCATGGAAATCAGATCGATGTTATAAGGATTTTGTGTTTAAGGAATCAAAGTGGGCCATTTTATCGCCTTGTAAAAATTAATCACATTAGGACGCATATACCACTTTATGGGCCTTGACGGAAAGTTAGGCTGGTCACGACAATCCAATACAGATAGACGGTCCAATTTGTAATGTATTTGGACCGAAAATATAAAGTTTTCTTCATGATTGATAAAATTTGCAGTCTTAATTTTGTCAATTTTAAGAAGATATAAAATAAAAAATTTTAAACGTAATTTAACTTGCAATTCTCCTAATTTTCAATTTAATTTTTTTCTGAAATTGCTTCTATTTTTTTTGAGTGCTAAGTTTCTTTCTACATGTTTTGTCCATGCCAAATATGATCATTTCCCCTTTTGTCCCTTACTGCCAAAGTTCAAAAATTGTGTGCGCCAACAAATTCGAAAAAGATGTTAAATGCCCATTAATAGGGTTTTGAGGTGGAGCCATATTTATTGTGCGTTACATATATTTTTTCAGACTAATCAGAATGACAGTGTGCTGGGCCTTGTGCTTCCTTCATGAGAGAACCGTGAGGGAGAGAGAGAGAAGCTAACATGGGTTACGGAATCACGTTGTCCTGAGATACAATCTGCACCACAGCCATTTCTTATTAATGGCATGTGATTTTTTACTCTACAATTTCATCAAAGTCAAAGTTAGCAAGCTTGGGTGTATAGTGGGAACATGTGCAAACAAAATTGCAAAATATGGTAATTAAGCGCTTTAAGCTATCCTTAATTGATGCTATAAAATACGCAGATTCTACTCTAACCTACCCCCTGAATGAATCTAAAGATTAATTAATCACTGATCCAATTAAGACAAGAAAACTTTTAGGTAGTATTTTTGGTGAGTGTGTATTTTAATTTTATAGGGATCCACGCAGCTTTTTATTCTCTTAATGGATGGAAGGATAAAAAGGCATTGAAAAGAAAAAGAGACCCACTAGCTTATATTTTAAATGATGAATTTGAATATGTAAAAAAATAATTATAGAAAGAGACAGACTTAATATTTTGAATAAAATTAATATTATATTTAAAAAATATAAAAATATTCATATTACATAAAAAGAGAAAAGGGACCACGTATGGTAATGCCAACGCAAGGGAATAACATCAAAAGGGGACGAAACTGTGGGGGTGCCATGCCTATAGGCTATAGCATTTTTGGGGAGCTTCCTATGCTTTTTAAATTTATAGTGAATTGAGAGGAATAGAGGGGCAAAAGGTATGCAAAGGAGGTGCGAGTTTCTAAAGGGGACAAAACAGATCCAGCCGCTTCCACATCTTTTTCCAATCCTTCAGAATAATTGTTCTTTGTCCTATTCATACACACTGAATCAAAATAGGAAAATTTCGTTCAGCAGTTCAATTTGGGGAGTATTGAATATCGGAGCGTTCTTGAAAAATAAGAAAAATTCACCCAATGAATTGAGAAAATGTGCGTAGAATAGAATAGACAGGAAGCCTTAGTAGCGGCGCTTTTTGAGGCCCTGAAATGGCGCAATTCAAACTAAACAAATAGTTAGGTAATAAGGCGACCAAAGCAAGCAAGACATGCCCCTTTCTCATAGGTTTTGACAATTATCTCCACTGTGCTCTGTCAAGTTTGAAAATTGCCTCTTTTATAAAACTCACCCAGTCCAATCTAATGCAATTAAAAATATTATTTTAAACAAGCTAGTGAAATTAATATAAGTTTATTTTTTTATTTAAATTTTTTGAATTTGATATAATCTAATTTTTTAAAAAATAATTTAAAATTTCGATCGTGTTTAAATATTAAATTTTATGAAACCACATTCACCCTTCTCGTCCAAATGAGGCTGCCATATATTTTTTTTTTTGGAAAAATAATTCTAAGCCTATGTTTATCTTTTAATAAATAATTTGTCCCTAAGTTAACCTTTATATTAAAATATTAAATATAAGTGTGTTTTTTTAAATAAGTGTAAAATAGAATTTGTTTTTGACCTCTAATCAATAATGTTAAAATAGTTTTTCTATATATATATATATATTCTGTCATTATATTTGATGCCATTCGTGTCTTTGTTACTCAAAAAAGACGTCTCCTTGAACCTTATCACCAAAATATGAGATCTTAATTGTACTCAGAAAATTTAAATTTTAAAAAAATTGAAAATGGGTTCATACATAAAATTCTTGAAGCTGAGTTGGTTCTGAAATACTATATAGTCGCTTAACCTAAAAATTTATAAAATATTATGCTAAATATATAAATTGAAATATAGATTATTTAAATTAAAATTCAGTAAAGATTTTATATAATTTAAACACATACATTACATGTAATGCATAAGCATATGTACAGTGTAATATGCTTTACCGTCTCTTGGATAAAAAAGTTAAAAAATATTTTTAAATTTAACAGCAATTGTTAAAGTTTATAATAAAATTATTAATAAATTTTTATTTAATAATTTAAATTTTAAAATTTAAATAATTTTTAATTTAATATTAAAATTTTCATAATTAAATAGTCAGAATTTTATCTTTTATTCTTTCAAATAAAGAATTAAGTTATAACATCGAATATAATGAACCAATAATTTGTTTAGACTTTAATTTTAATTTTTTTTATATGAACGACGTTTTAAAAATTATAATAAAATTATTTATAAATATACACTCAAATATTTTAAAATTTAAAATTTAAATAATTCTTAACATTAATTATATTTGACTTTGAATGCATTGTTGATACACATAAATACATTTTTTATTTACATAGGTTCTAAAAAGTATACATACTAATTTTTTAAAGTACATAAAAATTCGTTTATAAGATATCAAGGTATAAAATAGTTAAAAAAATAATTTTTTAAGGTCAATATATTATTATAAGTAACCTAAAATTTTTTTAATTTTCAATACATTCATACCCAAAATATTTTATTTTTAAAAATTTTTAAAACTCGAAGTTCAAAAATGTACACTTATTAAATTTCCCCTTACATCAAACATTTATAACCGATAACAAAAAACTTCGGCAATACATTTATGATGATGTAACGAAATTAATGAGCTCACTTACTTACCTTGGACACATGGCACTCTGCTACAAAAGTTTAATTTCAAATCCAAAAGTTTTTTTTTTTTTTTTAAGAAAGTTTCCCTTTTTTCTCTAGAGAGAGAGAGAGAGAGAGAGATTAAGAAGTGTTTTTGAAATTAGAGTACGGCGCTATCCAGTGGACCCCACTTCCGTCCCCGTCCAAGTCAATCTTCATCCAAGGTGGAGCTCCGTTGCGCTCGCATCAGGACCGTTCAATCAATCTAGAGCGTCCAGAAAAGTTTATAGGACCCACTCTGCGAACGGTCCCGATTCGTTTACGGCGCCTTCGGTTAGTGGAGGGGAGGCTCGTCGCTCGTCTCATGAATCATTGCCGTCCCGATAGATAGCCAAATAGCAAATCCATCTCTCTCTCTCTATCTACTGTGCTTCTTCTGCTTCTGCTTCAACGACTCTCTCTTTCTCTCTCTACTATTTCTCCTTCTCCTATTAAATACAACCCCCATTCCCACATTCTCTTCCCACTCCAATCCATCAACCCCATTCTTCTATTCAATTTTCTACTTATTCTCTCTCTCCCTATGAATTTATAGCTTCACAGTGCCACTGTTCGAGCTCGATCGCCATTAAAGCTTGAAGAAATATCGATGCTCTACTCTGCCTTCTGCTTCTGCAACATCGAGGATTCGAGCTTCTCTTAGCTGAGGTATGTTCCGCTCATTTCTGCTTTGTTTTCGTCTTCCATTTGAACTTTCTGCTTTTTGTTCTTCGTCCACTTTTGAACTAAAGTGTCCCCGTCGCCGATACGCTGCCGGAAGCGAATATGGTCTCTGCTTGAAGCTGCGGGAAACATCCATTTCTTTCGTCACAGTTATGATTAGATCTTCCTTATTTTCTTTATCCTACTGGTTTTCTTAGATAGTTTCTTTTTATTTATTTAAAATATCTTAATTCAAAAGCAACTGTTACGAAATCAAATACACGGAAGGCTGAATCTGCCTGACACATGGTTGCTTAGACCCCCTTTTTTCGCTTCTGTCGATTTGACCGTCGTTTCAAAAAGTTATCATAAGTATTACCTTTTGCTTAAAAGTTTTTTTATTTCTTTTTTAATTCTACTCAAAATGTTTAACTCTTAAGTAAATTTAAATAGCCTACTGATAATAGAGTACCGAAAACATTATGGGTATTAATATTACATTTTTCTAATATGGTATATGTGCTTTCATAATGTAAAGTACGTATATTAATCATATGTGTACAGTATAAATTAGTCTAATTTATGGGCGTAATGTACCATTCATAAAATATTTGGTCCGAGTGCATAAAATATTTTCCTAATCATACAATCATTATCAAATACTTTAATATTGTATTATTGAGTGTTTTTCATGTGACATAATATTTTAAAAATGAGAAATAGACAAATTTTTTTTTTTCACAATTACTATCCGTTCAGTGTTATTAATTTTGAAGAATACGGATGCCAAATTTAATGTTCATTAAACTTAAATTGGGGTATTAAAACACTAAAGGTACAAATTTTTTTTCCTATAATTAAGTATGAGTTTTGGGATTTAATGGTGGATCAATGTCTTTATTTTGGGTATTGAATAATTCAGCACCTAAATGGAGATTATTTCGAGCGGGACTTGGTTTGTTAATTTGATGCTTACTGATGTTATGAGTTATGACATCGTGGCCCATTGTGTCATTTGTTCATTAAGCCAAAATTTTTGAAGTGACGGTATAATCGTTTATAAGTTTAAAATAATATTTTTGGAACATTGTCGTTGAAGGGCGTGGAAGGGTACAGAGGTAGAGTTATTGAAGTAACAGTGACCTTTCGCTGCTTTTATATTCGAACGGTGGAGGAGCAAGAAAGGGAAAGGATGTTGACGATGAGAAGACGTCTAGCTTGCTGCACCTGGGAAAGGAAAATTAGCATTGATCTTGACGAACAAGAAAGTAAGTGCTTACCATTACTATCTCCCTGTTCCCTGTTATCATTAAGCGAACCTGGAAAAAAGGGACATTGATAGCAGAACAAGATTATTATGCCAACGGATATTATTAACCAATATTAAACCGTTCTTGATGATCATTATTCTTCACTAGTCAGAGATCTAACATATAAAGTTTACTGGTATTTATTTCTGTTAATATCTCAACAATAATAAGAGAGTTAGATTTGAATATGAAAACTCTCCCTATTATTTTGCTGCTAATAATCAAAGCTGTCATTTATTAGTGATATTATATTACTAGATTTAGTATCCTCTCTATTTTAGGACATAGTAGTAAATTCTTGTTCAGCTCGAAGTTTTTGTTTGAACAGCAGTCTAAATTAATTGAACTGAAGGTTTGGGGGGTGGATGTAGCATGATGAGTGGGGCCCTTTACTTGACCAAAAAAGTGGGGTCCTTAACGTGCGAACGGTGGAGGATTGTTAGGACTTAGGAGACCCACAAAACCTTTGATGGTGATTACTGAGACTAGCTTTGTTACCTCACTTCAAACCTGAACATTATACTAGTAACATCTACAGAGAGCAGCTATATGCCTTATCCTTGCACGCTGACGAAAAGGACTTCACATCTTGACCAGTTCCATATAATCACCATGGTTTTTTTACAACAGGTGTGATACGAAATAAACTTTAAATATTCAGAAACCCACATTTAGTTAATTTTTTTGTTAGTCCTAAAATTTCAGTGACTTATAATATATTGATGTCAGTCTGTAACCCAGAATTTTTATTTTTTTTTAGAATTGAGATGAATGGGACCAAGTACAATGATACCGGAAGACGAACCAACGAATAGTCGTAAGAATGCTTTGTTCTATATATCAGGGGTGAGGGTCTTGTTTCAAGATTTTAAGTGCAGAGCAAGTAGAACTGTGGAAGTAGGATAGAACGGAGAATCACGAATAGTATGGGTTTTGATTAGAGATAGAACAACCAGTGGAAGTTTCAAGGATATCACTAACTCTCTGTGACCGACATGGTGGTGGGCCCTCAGGCTCAGCCTTAGGATGGTGCTGTTATTAGTCATAACAACCACTACCTACCACTTCCGAAGATACAGACAGAAGTAAATTAGTGCAGAGTGGGGATGCGCAAGTCGTCGCCTTTAAGAACTTTGGTCCTGAAAACTTTAAAATACTTTCTATTTGGATGGATTCCCGCTTGTGAATTCTCTTCTCAGCTTTGGAGCTCTCTTTTGTCCCATTTTTTTGGTTCCTTTCGAATTCGATGCGGTGCTTCCGCTCTGTCATATACCTGGAAGTTTCTTATTTTTTTACTTTTTCCCTTTCGAGTCCTTGTCGTATGTGACATTTGAGTGTCTGGTGAACCCTTTAGGTGATCTATCGTACTCATTGTGCACCTAATTGGAAAAAAGTTACCTTTGTTTCTACATTTACAAGGCCCGACTTTTGGAAATCCCAGTAGAAAAACAGTTAAAGAATTTAAATCTATCTTTGATGTCTTACTGAAGGGTTTATCTAACTCTTTTTGAAAGGGTGATTATCTGACTTGAGCTATCTATTATGATTAGACAACGGGAGTTGGAACTCAAGTTACAAGTCTCGCAGCCTCGTGATAGAGTCAGAACATATTTAACTAATGATGGTTGCATGTGACTAGGTATACTTTCTCCACAATATGGACAAATTTGACCAACAGCTATGCCTTATTCTTGCGTGTGAACACGTGTGTGTGATTGCTGCAAGATCTGTAATGGGTTTGTGGAGGCGGTTTCTAAACACCTATGCAGATCGCACAGCAGATTCTGCGTCTAAGCAAGTTATATGGGCAGTAAGAAGCAGTTTGTCGGACATACAAACGTAGTTTAAATATAAAGAGGATGACAAATAGGACAAAAAATATAAATAGCTTTACACATTGTGAGTACTAGCAAGGATGATATATATTCTAGTCAATGTTGCAATGGGTCCCATTAATTTTCTATAATGACCTGTAGGAACGTTTGACCTTTTAGTGAGAAAGCATTATAAAATTTATCGACTTGGATTAGAAGTTATGATGTCTGTGACAGAGAAATGTTGGAATCTCAATTATTCATTCTTCATGATTGAATTAACTCTAGCCATTTCTGAGAACGACACGTTTTTATTTGGAGATCTTGAGTATTTCTGAATAACATTTGTAGACGTTTCAACCTGCTTGCAAATAACATTGCCAAAGTTGCTATATAGTTCAGAGTTCTTTCTGTAATGTAGCTTGTATATGTTTGTATACAGAGGATAAAATCTATCTTATTGAAATAACATCAATAATTGGTAATTTGTAGTACAGTTAATTTTACATTTTACATTTTACATTTGACTTTTAATTTTAAACATGCTGTTGACATATTGCCAGTTTTACTTTATTTATTAATATGCTACTTTTAACTGCATGCCTGCATCACTTATTTGTCCAACGTCAATTAGAATATATTCTTGCACTGTTTCAAGATTGACAGATAGGTTTTATTTTCTTCTTGAGGTTATATGCTAAGTTAACCATAGCAACTGCTAGAAGTTATAATTTATTTATGAAATTATAATGCAATGTTTCAGGGATTATGACATATAATGGCCTTGAGAGTTGCATTCTCAATAATCAATCTTATGAAGATGAAAGCAGAACTAGTAGAGGAGATGGATGTATAACTGATTCAATTGCTGACGACGACTCGAGCTGTTCATCAAGCAAAGATGGTTTTGGCTCATTTTCTTCAAAATGTCTGACGATGAAAAGGGATGAACAGGGATTGGATGAATGGGAACTCTCAGAAAGTCCACAGCATTTTTATGTCAAAGAGAAGCGTTCTTATACGATCCGACGTTCAGATGTAGAAGCCATGAAAGAAAAGTTTGCAAAGCTGTTGCTAGGTGAAGATGTTACAGGAGGAAATAAGGGCCGCAGTACAGCTTTAGCACTGTCTAATGCCATCTCAAACCTAGCAGGTTTTCTCTGAGTCCATTTTACCTATCTTAGGTTTTATTTGTAACTATAGGCAACTAATGTGGCTCATCCCTGAAAATAAGTGATTAGCTGGTGTGTCAGGAACTTGTTGCATCAAAACCATATCTTCTGGTTTTAATTTTAAGTGAATCTAAGTGTAAGGTGAAAATATGCAGCAACTATTTTTGGCGAGCTATGGAAACTGGAACCTCTTTCTGAAGAAAGAAGGAGCAAATGGCAAAGGGAAATGGACTGGTTGCTGTCTCCTACCCACTATATGGTTGAGTTAGTTCCTGCCAAGCAAAATGGTGCCAATGGTGGGATCTTTGAGGTATGTTTTATTTGAGAAGAATAGGAAAAAATGTTTTATATCTCAAATTGCAGTAAAATGAGATAGTAATCTTCTTTAAACAGATAATGACCCCAAAAGCTCGGGCAGACATCCACATGAATCTTCCAGCACTTCAGAAGTTGGACTCTATGCTTATGGTAGGGGATCTCTTCATTCTCATCAAAGAACATAAAATTTCTGTCCAATAACTTACTATACTAATTAATATATTTGGTGTCTTGTATGACAGGAGACACTAGATTCAATGGTGAATACTGAGTTTTGGTATACCGAGGAAGGAAGCCGAGTGGAAGGAAGGAACACAAGTGCAAAACAAAGCAAAAGATGGTGGCTACCATCACCCCAGGTACCCAAAACTGGGCTTTCTGAAGGTGGAAGAAAGAAGCTCATTCATCAAGGAAGGGTTGTACAACAAGTATTCAAGGCTGCCAAATCCATCAATGAAAATGTGTTGCTTGAAATGCCAGTGCCAACAATTATTAAGGATGCACTTCCAAAGGTAATAAACTTGTGCTGTTGAAAATATTCAATCTAAAATTGAAATTACGTGCATTGGAGCCTCAGCTAAATTGGTTTCTCTTAGTAATTTTTAGCAGGAAATCAGATAGCAGCTCAAGAAATAACCCATAGGGGTGGGGTTGGAGGTGTAAAGTATAATGATGAAAAAAAAGTGGAATAACACTCAACACTCCTTAGCTTAGATCCTTGAAAAAAAACGAAAAAAAAAACTGGATCTAACCTTTGATCATGAGGAACTTGTCATCTTTGGATCAATAAACTTTAGCAATCATAATTCTTGGTTCAAAGTTTTTGTGTTGCATAGTGATCTTCATTGCATTATTATTTATTACAAAATCTGTTTCTATGTTGCAGTCTGGAAAGGCAAGCCTTGGAGAGGAACTGTATAAGATTTTGGTAGCAGAATCAAGCTCTGGAGAAGAAATGCTTAAGTCTCTCAAATTGAAATCTGAACATAGTGCCCTTGAGACCATTAACAAATTGGAAGCTGCTATATTTTCATGGAAAGAGAGAATTATGGAACAAGCCAGTGGCAAATCCCCAGTTCGAACCTCATGGTCTTTTACAAAGGACCATATGTCAGAGATGGATAAGATGGAGTTAGTGTTGGACCGTGCAGAAACACTTCTACAGCTGCTTAAAACAAGATACCCAAACCTTCCCCAAACATTTCTTGATGCCACTAAAATTCAATATGGCAAGGTGAGGTTCATGCTAAATATTAATGCATTTTATTAGTATTCTGAGTGGGTAAACTCCACTTACGGTAGAAGGTTTCAGCATTTATCGTTTTTGTTTGATTTGCTTCATTTACAATCCTTTGTGTTTTTTCCTCCAAACAACTGAAAAGTCCATCTTGTATCCAGTGTCAACAAGAGAGAGAGAGAGAGAGACAAAAAGGAAAATAATATAAGCTGTTGGGGACCATAATTTTCTTCTTATTGAAGTTGTGCAATTTCTGGCAAGAATTTAATAGTAATGTTAGTTTTTCTGTGGCTATTTCTGTAGGATATTGGGCATTCCATTTTGGAAGCATATTCCAGGGTTCTTGGAAACTTAGCCTTCAGCATACTTTCTAGAATTGGAGATATATTGCAGGAAGATGCCTTAAGCAATCCCAATTCCCCTGTGGCAGTAAGTTGCTCTCCTGGGATAAATCTCTCTGAAACTTGGGTCGTTACTTCACACATCAGGCACTCACTAATTGATAAGATGAACAAGGCAGATGGACGGTATTGTGAGTCCAGTTGTGGTAGTACTTCTGATTTAGAACTTTCATTTCTTGAGGCTAAAGCAAGCTCTGTAACTCAAACACCAAGTCGGAGTCGAGTGTGGTGCATTGGTAGGGAGGTTTGTACAAGTCTCTCCCCTCAAAATTCCCCATAGTGGCTTCTAGTCACATTTTTTGTAAAGTATATTAGTATATGCTCAATGAAACAGCAGCAAACTGATAGGTTTGCTTTATAATATATTTTGGGTGGTTTTGTTGACTGAAACTATGTACACCCATTGCCAAGGCCCGAGAATCTTGTGGCAAGCTACATTCAATCCTTATCATAGATTATGGTTGGAGATCATCAGCTAGTTCCTTTGCAAGTGACTTAACAACAGGACCATATAAATTATCAAGTAATAATTTGCTCAAACCGCATAAATCTTTTTTTTTTTTTTGACATATCAAAGTTCATAGTATTTATTAAACAGGTATTAAGTTTGAACTTACAGAAATGTTAATAAGACAAAACAAAATAAAAATTATAAAACAATACATTTTTTTAATTATTATTAATTGATATCATGAAAAAAATATAATAAATTTCACTTAAATATAATTAACTTTAAATTTAAAAAAAAATATAATCTTTCAAGATAAGTAATATATTTTTTAAAAAAAATTATAATTCTTAATCTTAAATTTTTTTTCACATTTGATGTATTGTAAATTTAAAAAAAAAATATGTAAATTTTTTAAAATTGATTAACACTGAATATTCTTAATAAAGAGAAAAAAGTTTTTTTTTAATTAAAAAAAGATATTTTTTTACTGAAAGAAAAAAAAATTAAAAATAGAAGAAGACAACGCGTAAAACTAAAAAAGAGTTAAAAGAGAGAAAAGGGGGGAGGGGAGGAAGCTGCCATCAGCAGCAACCTCCCCAAGCAAAACTCTGCGGCTAGGCTTCGGGAGGGAGGAACTCGCAGCTGCTCTCAAACTGCTTAAATCATACTATTCCCAATTGATATTCTTTGCAGTGCTCTTCGGTGTGGCCCAACACTCCGTTAAATGCACATTTTGGGCTCGTACGTGGCAGAATAAAACAATTATGAGTACTGTTTTTAATGGGCTAGTTTGGGCCAGTCTTGACCCTTCTCTTCTTTTCACCCCAAAAATACCTTCCAAGGCAAACTGCAACCTTATATTGCTCGCATATCTTATTTCCATTGGGAATTAATATTAGTAATATATTAATTCGTGCTGCAATCGCTTTATTTTGTTTGCTTACCCACATCAACTTATACCTTCTAGACCTCTGAAGTTTCTATTCTGGAATCTGATCCCCAGCTTTCACACTAATCTAATTAAATTAGATTTGTTTCTTTCACTTGGGGCAACTTATAACACAGCAAAATCCCAGGAAAGAAACAGAGAAGCAAAATTGATGGGTTATCCTGGGACACTTTGAGTTGTACCTTTTCTCTCCCTCGTGGAGTCTTCAAGCACATTTCGTGTAATATAAGAACTTCCACAACGTTTCGAAGTGCAATTTATTTTCAACAGTAAATTCAAATGATGGTTTCAAAGTGCTTGTTTCAACATAGTCCATCACCGCATCTGCCTCCTCTTTTGAACGACACTTGCTTTTGATTTAAAAACTACATCTCTTTATAATAATTTTTGTAAGTGCGTTTTCAAAAATAAAGTAGAATGAAAGCATCTTAGCCATAACATTACATCCAGGAATGAAAGTATATATTCATATTTTTGGAAGATTAATCAGCTTGAAAGCATTACTTACTCCCACTTCCTTAGTAAACAACTGAAATTGAACCACTTCCATACCATAAAACATGCAGTAGAGCGTTTCTGTAAAAAAAAAAAAGGAAAAAGAGGTGGCAAACTTTCAGCAGAGTTAGACTTTCCATACAGTTTCCAGCAAATACAAATAAGTTCTTGTTCTCAAATTACATCATACATAGGATGATATGAAGTTTAATAAATCTCAAGGGCTTAGACACACTATAACTAGACTAATCAGCAGTGAACTGGACTAAAACAAGTTCTCTACCTCATACAATATATACTTACTGTGATGGCAGCAGCACATTAAACTCCGGCAGAGATAGCCGTGGAAAGGAGAAAACCAACAGAAGTACATAATATAGACGTATAATGATTCCTGATACACATTCAGCCTCCTCCACTTTCAAACTCCCGCCAAAAAACAATAAGAAGAAGAAGAAAAAATAATGTGAAGGGGTTTTTAAAAGACTAAACCAGTAGCATTGGCAATGTTCAGTGTCATCTCTAAATTGATTTACCGGCAAGAAAAGCATTTCTGATTAGATCTAGTTCCCTTGTGACATCCCTCATATTCATTCTTTCTTTTGGTGATTCAGCTGAACAAGCAAGTCCAATGCAAAAAAGTTCAAGTAGGCACTTCTCCAGATCATTAGGATGCATCTGACTCAGCTTCTGATCATTCTTGTCGTTTTCTTCTTCTGCTGGAAAAGCCGTTTCTTTCAATTCTCCAAGGAGAAGGGTTGGGTCCCCTATTGGTAGAAATGTATCTGACAAGGAGTTCTTGACATAGTTATGGAGATTGAGACCATTTATAAACATTTCATCTGTGGGTCTCCTTCCTGCCAGTATTTCCAACACAAGAATTCCAAAGCTATACACATCGCCCTGTGTTGAAACTGTAAGATATCTTAAATGATCTAAACATGCTTCTAAACTCATGGCAACATGTATAAATCAAAGAAATGCGGAATAAAAATTTATTGACCAACCTCCCGCCATTGCTCTCTTTCTCAAGTTTGAAGAAGTTCTTCCAAGCTATCCTTTGGTCTCTGTGTATGGTGTACACTAATTTTTTGATTCAACCAAATTAGCTCAGGGACCCTTCACATATATTAATCATTCCAACAACTCTCACCATTATAGAGTTGTTGGATACAATAATAAAGATTAGTGGGAGACAAGATAAGGATTAGTGGGAGACAAGATAATGGCTTTCATAATCATCTATCAATAATACAGATAAGATAGAGGACCATACAATAATTTACATTCTCCCACTTGGTCCGAATATCCTTAAATTTCTGAAGAAAGCCAAATACACGAATCATGGCGGTTGGTACTCTATATTCAAGTATTACCTTCCATGTATCACAATGTATTTGTTTTCAATAACTTTAATGAACAAGCCTTATGCTTATTCTGGGTCCTCTTAATGTTGTCTTTTCTCTAAACATAAATGTATACACAAAATGAGAAAATCAACTTAAACTGAATAAATGTTTTATTACAATGATATATAATTTAAACATCAAATACTTAATATGGAATGTAATCCCATTCTCATTACATGATCCCTAAAACTTGTAGGTGGCATGCCTTTTGTTAGAGGATCAGCTATCATCAACTCAGTCTTAATGTGTTCAATGAAAACTTTATTTTCCTTGACACGTTCCCGAATTGCTAAGTATTTAATGTCGATGTGTTTACTTCGACTTCCACTTTTGTTATTCTTAGCTAGAAAAACTGCAGCTGAGTTGTCACAATACATTCTCAATGGCCTAGAAATTGAATCCACAATTCTAAGACCAGTAATAAAGCCCTTGAGCCATACACCATGCGAAGTTGCCTCAAAACAAGATACAAATTCAGCCTCCATGGTAGAAGTGGCAGTTAATGTCTGTTTTGCACTTCTCCAAGATACGGCTCCGCCAGCAAACATAAAGATGTATCCTGATGTTGATTTTCGTGAATCAACACATCCTGCGAAATCCGCATCTGAGTAGCCAATTACTTCAAGATTTTCAGTCCGTTTGTATGTCAACATGTAATTTTTAGTACCCTTAAGATACCGCATCACCTTCTTGACAGCTTTCCAATGGTCTATTCCTGGATTACTCTGATATCTGCCTAACATTCCAACTATGAAAGCAATGTCAGGTCTTGTGCAAACCTGAGCATACATAAGGCTCCCGACAGCAGAGGCATAAGGAATGTTACGCATCTGTTCTCTTTCTAAATCATTTTGTGGACATTGGTTCAAATGGAACTTATCACCCTTCACAATTGGTGCTATACTTGGTGAACAATCTTTCATTCGAAACCTCTCTAAGACCTTATTAATATAGGCTTCTTGAGATAGACCCAAGATACATTGAGTTCTATCTCTATGGATCTTAATGCCAATGACATAAGATGCCTCACCCATATCTTTCATGTCAAAATTCTTAGAGAGAAATTGTTTTACCTCATATAGCAACCCCTTATCATTTGTTGCAAGTAGTATATCATCCACATACAGTACAAGGAAACATATTTTACTCCCACTGATCTTTTGGTATATGCATTGATCCATGACGTTTTCTACAAAGCCAAATGAAGAAATAACATCATGAAATTTTAAGTACCATTGACGGGAGGCCTGTTTCAATCCATATATAGATTTCTTAAGCTTGCACACTAAATGTTCACCAATACTAGAGGAGAAACCTTCAGGTTGTTTCATATAAACCTCCTCCTCTAGATCACCATTAAGAAATGCCGTTTTCACATCCATTTGTTGCAACTCAAGGTCAAAATGTGCAACTAATGCCAAAATAATGCGAAGAGAATCTTTCTTAGATACAGGAGAAAAAGTCTCTGTGTAATCGATTCCTTCTTTTTGAGTAAATCCTTTAGCAACGAGTCTTGCCTTGTATCTCTCAATGTTGCCTAATGAATCCTTTTTGGTCTTAAAGACCCATTTACAGCCAATGGCTTTTGCTTCATTAGGTAACTCTACAAGTTCCCAGACTTCGTTATTCTTCATAGAATTTATTTCTTCCTTCATGGCATCATACCACAAATTTGACTCTTTGCAACTCATGGCTTGTGAAAATGTTTCAGGATCATTTTCAGCTCCTATATTATAGTCAGACTCTTGTAGATACACTATAAAATCACTAGGAATAGCTGACCTTTTTTCTCTAGTAGATCTTCTTAATGTTGTAACCTCATCTCCCTGAAGAGCTTGTGGTTCAACTAGTTCAGGAACTACTGGTAATTCCCGAACATTTTGATCAAATCGATCAGCTTGTGGAAACTCAATGACTGGTTGTTCAGAACCTGTTTGTACTTGAGGGGTGCTATGAACAATAACCAATCTGTCACTTGAAGTGGAAGGTTGAGACTGTATATGATCATATGCAGAAACTGAGTTCCTGAATTGATCACTCCCACTGATCAAGTCATTTTCAAGAAATTTAGCATTTCTTGATTCCACTATCCTAGTTGTGTGAGATGGACAATAAAACTTGTAACCTTTGGACCTTTCGGCATATCCAATGAAATATCCACTAATGGTCCTCGGGTCCAGTTTCTTCTCTTGTGGGTTATATATCCTCACTTCAGACGGACATCCCCAAACGCGCATATGTCGCAAACTCGGTTTCCAACCTTTCCATATTTCAAAAGGTGTCTTTTGGACAACCTTAGTTGGAACTCGGTTTAATATATACACAGCCGTCTTTAGTGCTTCAGTCCACAAAGATTTAGGAAGATTGGAGTTGCTAAGCATACTCCGCACCATGTCCAATAATGTTCGATTTCTTCTTTCTGCAATACCATTTTGGTCTGGTGAACCAGGCATAGTATATTGGGCAACAATCCCATGCTCTTGAAGAAACTTAGCAAATGGACCAGGTGCTTGTCCATTCTCTGTGTATCTACCATAATATTCTCCACCTCTATCTGATCTCACTATCTTTATTTGCTTTCCGCATTGGTTCTCAACTTCAGCCTTAAAGACTTTGAAGGCATCCAATGCTTCGTTTTTATTATGAAGCAAATAAATATACATATATCGTGAGTAATCATCTATAAAGGTGATAAAATATTTCTGACCATGCACATCCATGTCTGGACAACATATATCAGTATGAATGATCTCTAATATGTTCGAACTCCTATTAGCACCTTTTTTAGACATGTTGGTCTGCTTTCCCTTAATGCAGTCCACACAAGTCTCAAAGTCAGTAAAATCTAGAGTACTAAGTACCCCATCTTTTACTAACCTCTTAATTCTCTCTATGGAGATGTGTCCTAATCTCCGGTGCCATAACATAGAGGAATCCTCGTTAATATTACACCGTTTAAAACCAGTTTGAACTTGCATTGAACAATAAGTAGCATTACTTTGTAAATTAAGACGATAAAGACCATCAGACAAAATACCATTCCCAACACAATCAGAATTATATAGTAAACTGAATGATGTGTTTTTAAAGTTAAAGGAATATCCAAATGGCACAAGTCTGGAAATTGAAATCAAGTTTCGTGAGAAACTTGGTACATAAAAAGTCCTTTCTAAGTTTAATACATAGCCACTACTTAAATTTAAAATGCAAGTTCCAATTGCTTCCACATGTGAGCCCATCTTGTTGCCTGATAAGATGCTCCGCTCACTTCCCACTGGTTTCCTTAGGTTTTGCATACCCTGCAAAGAGTTTGCAATATGGATTGTTAATCCAGAGTCAATCCACCAGGTGTTAATATTAACATTAGCCATATTAGATTCATAACAAACAAATGAGATTGATTTACCTTTCTTCTCAAGCCATTTTTGGAATTTGATGCATTCCTTTTTCATGTGTCCCTTCTTTTTACAGAAAAAACACTTTGCTTCCTTTTTAATATCAGCTTGAGGTGGTATTTTACCTTTCCCCTTCTGATTAGCTTGAGACTTATTAGGTTTGTTCTTCCCACGATTTGTCGTCAGTAATGCACTCTCACCCTTCTCCATCACTAGCCTTTCTTCTTCTTGAACACACATGGTCATTAATTCATTAATTGACCATTTGTCTTTATGTGTGTTATAAGAAATCTTGAAAGGCCCGTACTCTTGCGGAAGAGTGTTCAGAATGTAGTGCACCAGGAAGGATTCCGACATATCAACCTCAAGTTTTTTAAGTTGAGCTGAAATGTCACGCATTTGCATTATGTGCTCACGCACACCTCTTATACTGGTGAGTCGAATAGAAGAGAATTTCATTATTAGGGTACTTGCTAAGGCCTTCTCAGAAGTGACGAATTGTTCGTCTACAGCTTTTAGCAAATCTCGGACCTTTTCATGCTGGTCAACGGAACCACGTATACCGGCGGTAATTTTTGTCTTGATGAACATCACACTGAGCCGATTGGATCGCTCCCATCGCTCATATAGTGCAATTTCCGCCGAAGTGCTCTTGTCAGATATTGCAGGTGGTTCGTCTTTCCTTATAGCATAGTCTATGTCCATCCACCCTAGATGGAGAAGAATTCTTTCTTTCCACATCTTATAATTATCTCCTTTAAGTTCAGGAATATCACAACGGATATCAGAGAAACTAGCAGACTGATTAACTGTATAAAATCCAAAAGTGTATGTCAAAATTTTGAGGTTTATTAATCTATATTTCATGTATTACCAATGTAAACATGTATATATATGAATCTAGTGACATAAAAATTGCCTGTGGGCTAAATTTTTAATTCAATTAGATTCATATGTACTTTATGATATAATTATCAAATTATGTACTTAATTTCATATCTTATGGATACTTTATGTAAATAATTTGATTTTTCTATCTAAATATCTTTATGATAAAACTATCAAATTATATACCAATTCATAATTCCTGTGGGTAAATTATGAAAATAATTTGATATTTTATCCTAATTAATTATATAAATATAATAAAAATTCCTGTGGGATAAAATTTATTATATTAAATATAATTAATTACAATATTATGCCTAATTCCTTATGTGATCCTAAACAAAATTAATATATAATTTTAATTAATTAAAGATGCTATGGCTAATCTCTAATTAATTAAGATTATAATAATCACTAGACATATTATTAAGTTTTATGAGAATCATCCTAAATTACATACATTCTAATATTATCAAAACTTAATGATATATTAGAGCATATAAATAATTATCTCATAAATAAATAAAATTTGCATAATTAAATTAAATATTATGCACAAAATACTCATTCTTAATAGCATGAAAATAAAACATAAAAATTATTCATGCATCATAAGAGTATTTAATCTAAATTGCATGTATATAAAATAACAAATAACATATATACATACACATAAAATAATTCAAAGAATTATAAATCATGATAATCAAAAATTGAGAAAAATATTATTTTGATTATTCAAAAACCATTAACAATAATTTCCTGCCAACTCTAAAGTAACAAACATCCACGGTCCAGTGGCAAAATATCATGTACCTTAACAAAAGGCTACGGGTTCGATTCTCCAAATATTCAAATTTTCATGTGCATTTTGAAAAGATTCTTTAAATATTAAAATGGTCCAAGAATAACCAAAGCTCCATCTGGACCAGTGGCTTATACTTGCGCAACCAATCCTGATGGATGCAGGTTCTAACCTCTGTGAAGCCATATTATATGCATTTTAACAAAATACTTTATAAATAATAAAAGAAGTACATATCTCCCTAAAAGCATTCAATGGTTTAGCGGTTAAGCCATCCAAAGTACACTCGCGGGTTCAAGGCATCCTGGATGCATTTTTTCTAATATATTGTATGCAACCCCTTAAAAATAAAACCAGCATGTATATCATTGATGATATTCGCTGGTTCAGTGGTCAAGCATGCAAAATCTTATGCCTAGGTCGTGGGTTCTAGCCTCCTGGATGAAGTTTTCTCATGTGTAATTTTATAGTAGGTGCTAAATATAAAATTAGCACAACTTTTACTTAAGAAGCATTACAGCACAACGGTCAAAACAAACTCATGAAGATTTGAAGGACGCGGGTTCGACCCTGGGTAAGGCCGTCTACAGAATTTTTATGTGCATTTTCATAGAACCCTTTAAATAACAAAAGAAACACACATAATCTTAAAACACGTCTTAGACCAGTGGCTAGGACTAAAGCAATTTAACCCAAGGTCACGGGTTCGAAACCCGCCAACGCATTTTCATATATATTTTCGAATAATACTATAAATAACAGAATCAGCACAAATATACTTGAAGATGCGCTACAGCCTAGTGGCAATTGTGCATATAATCCCGAGGAAGACGCGGGTTCAAGGCCAGTGAGGGCTGCGTCCCGCGTGAGAAATGTTTTTTTTTTTTTTTTTTTTAACAAAAAACACTGTTCATCTTCTTCTTCCTTAGACGGGTCACGAAAACCCGCGAAAAACCCGAATAAAACCCGCCTTTTTCTCCTCATTTTGACCACCAAAAATCATGTATTATATACCGAAATGATCAGAAAACAATTTCTAAACGATTCATGATCTCATATTGCATCAACAACGTCAAAAAAATTTCAGAAAAATCATGAACAATTACACCATATATATAAAGCAAAGCAGAGGTCATTTTGGCTCTGATACCAACTGTAAGATATCTTAAATGATCTAAACATGCTTCTAAACTCATGGCAACATGTATAAATCAAAGAAATGCGGAATAAAAATTTATTGACCAACCTCCCGCCATTGCTCTCTTTCTCAAGTTTGAAGAAGTTCTTCCAAGCTATCCTTTGGTCTCTGTGTATGGTGTACACTAATTTTTTGATTCAACCAAATTAGCTCAGGGACCCTTCACATATATTAATCATTCCAACAACTCTCACCATTATAGAGTTGTTGGATACAATAATAAAGATTAGTGGGAGACAAGATAAGGATTAGTGGGAGACAAGATAATGGCTTTCATAATCATCTATCAATAATACAGATAAGATAGAGGACCATACAATAATTTACAGAAACTTCACCTCCTATTCCATACTCTGCAATTCATGTACTTGACACAGTCAGATACTATCAAAATTATGATTAACATCAAAAAACAAAAAAATAAAATAAAATAAAACTTGCTGTTTCTGAAGAATTCAATTATGATTTATAACATTTTAGAAGCTAAATAATATCAAAGTATACCTGGAGGAGCATGGCCAACAGTTCCCTTTATCCCAATTGTGCTAGTTTGATTATGGGAGACGCCATTAATAGTCCAGAGAAGTCTTGCTAATCCAAAGTCACTAGCATGAGCAACCATGTCATTGTCAAGAAGGACATTGCTTGGCTTCAAATCACAATGAACAATTTGCTGCTCATTTTCATAGTGAAGATACTTTCATGCCGAACCAACATCAATAATAATATTTAGTCTCTGGAGAAGGTCCAAATTTCTTGGCTGATCTCCACTTTCAGACTCTGGATGCAACCATTTCTCTAAGCTTCCATTTTCCATGTATTCAAAAACTAGAGCTTTAAATTCATTGCCATTGTAATCTATACTGGAGCAACATGTTAAAATTTTAACCAGATTTCTGTGCCTGGTATTTCTGAGTGCATTACATTCAGCAATGAAGCTCTTGTGAGCTCCCTTCTTTTGAAGGTTTAGGACCTTTATAGCAACAACTCTTCCTTCTGACTCAATAATTCCTTGGTATACAAAGCCAAAAGCACCAGATCCTATCAAGTTATCTGGAGAGAACCCATA
This sequence comes from Gleditsia sinensis, assembly GCA_037074535.1. Lineage (NCBI taxonomy): Eukaryota > Viridiplantae > Streptophyta > Magnoliopsida > Fabales > Fabaceae > Gleditsia > Gleditsia sinensis. The sequence goes on along the minus strand of CM073467.1, from coordinate 61,076,732 downwards.
AGTTGCCTTGTGCAGTGTCTGGTACGAGACCTAGGAAAGTTGGTTCATTGTGGGTGGAGTAGAAGATTTTCTGGTGTTTGTTTTTCTCTTCCAATAGATAGCACCTAAAGATAATGACACAAGCAGAACTAGAACCACAGAAATTATTATTAGTATTACCTTCCAAGCATGATGTTTTCTGTGTTTCATAACAACTTCGGTAGGACATGGTGGCAGGTGTAGCTCTGTGATACCCCCACAGAGTTCACTGTTTCCTTCCAATGATAATGCACTTGCATTTCTAAAGACACCTCCCTTTGGTACTTCACCATCCAACATATTGAAAGAAACATTCAGGTATTCTATAACAAGAATATACTTTAGACCTTCTGGAATTGATCCAGATAAATTGTTTTGTGAGAGATCTAGATATTGAAGACCTTTCAATGAGGCCAAAGATGAAGGTATGGTTCCCTGGAAGGAATTACCTTGTAAGTTAAGGTAATCCAAGCTTATGCACTGTCCAACTGTTCCTGGAATGTCACCAGACAGAGCATTTTTAGAAACATCCAACTTATTGATGCTTTTAAGGTTGCCAACCTCAATGGGCAGGCTGCCATTAAATGAGTTCTGAGATAAGTTCAGTAACAAAGATAAGGATGACAGACCAACGACCTGTGAGGGAATAGCTCCTGTTAGGTTGTTATGTGAAAGGTCCAGGTACTGTAAATATTGGCAACTGCCAATACTAGGAGGAATGCTTCCTTCTAGCATGTTATGTGACAAATCAAGTTGAAACAACTGACTAAGGTTTCCGATGGACAATGGGATTTCTCCTGACAGTTTGTTTACGTTTAAAGTCAATGATTGCATCTTTTGAAACTTCCCAAAAGAAGCTGGAATGGACCCTGTGAGATGATTGAACTCCAAGTCCAAGGCAATCAAGTTAACGAGATTTTCCAAGCCTGCAGGTATAGTCCCAGCAATCGGATTGCCACCAATATAGAACTGGTTCAGTTGACTTGACAAATTGGCTATAGAGTTGGGTAAAGAACCTCCAAAGTTATTCAAATTCAAATCTAGCACCAGCAATTTGGTTCAATTTGTCAAAGATGTCAAGAAATCCAAGTCATTAGATGAGTTATTTCCTAGATTATTGTATTCCATAGCTAGAGACCAGAGACCTCGTAGGTTTCCAATGCCAGTAGGAACTTGTCCTACAAAGTTGTTCCTGGGGATGTTAAATAACAGAAGATGAATGCATTCGAGATGGAATCTGAGATAGGGCCTGAGATTTTATTCATACCAATGCCAAATTGTTGGAGATTAGGGAGGGTGAGGAACATGTTGGGAGGTAAAGAGCCATTAAACTGGTTGGCTCCAGCTGAGAAGAAGGTGAGAGATGATATATTGTAAAGTGAAGAAGGAAGCATACCAGAAAGTTTGTTGGATGCAATAGAGAGATGGGTCAAGTTACCCAGAAGGCCTATCTCTTCAGGTACATCTCCCTCCAAGTTATTAATCCCTAAAGAGAGAACGTTTAGAGAAGAAAGATTCCCTATGGAAGCTGGGATCTCACCTGTCAAATTGTTCACAGCAATATATAACTCTTCTAGCTTTGTTAGAAAGTCAAGCTCCAAAGGTATTTTACCAACAAGCTTGTTTCCTGATAAACTCAAGCTCCTGAGTTCAGAACAGCCAGACAAGTTGGTCGGAATTTGTCCCCTTAATGTGTTATCGGTGAGAAACAGCTGCTGCAGCCGAAATAAACGACCCATTTCCTGTGGGATTTCACCGTAGAAGCTGTTGTTTTGAAGGTTGATGTACCTTAAAAAGGTGAGGTTGCCAATATCTGGTGGTATCAACCCACGCAAGTGATAAGCTTGTAGGTTCAAGGCTGTGACTCTTTGATGTCTGAGGCTGCATGTGATTCCTTTCCAGCTGCAAAAGTGAGTAGAGATATTCCAAGAGCTCAAGATATTAAATGGGTCGTGTTCTACTGCTTCTTTAAATCTGAACAATGCCAATTGGTCTGTGTCATTTCCTAATGCACTTGCAGTAATCTTAGGTTGCAACCATCGTAGGTTGGCAGAAAAGAGAAGAACCATATGGAGGCATATGGACAAGAAGGCAGTTAAGTAAGATGAAGAAAGCTTCATTTAGTTGGAGAATCAGGCAGCTGAAAAAGTGTGTTTTGTAGTATAATTTTGAGATGTTCAAATCAAATGCTGCTATTGATCAAAGGAAGGCTTATATGGAGTTTGAGTGGCATATAGGAATGGTATGTGAGTAACCTCCATACCTTAGTGTTGAAAGTTTCTTGATATAATGCTATTAAATATATATAAAGAGAATATGTGGGTCACATGGTATACGTTAATAATGGGATTTGCAAATAAAGTTTAAATAAACAAGTGGAAATTTATCTGTTCTCGCTTCTCTGTTGACTTCTAAACAGATATTGCACTTGGCTTGCATGGAATGGAAGCTTAAGCTTGATTGAAAGTTTTGGCTTTGTTCCGCACCTCGCCAACTTGTTTTAGATTTCTCATAGAGTGGATTAACCCATGATTCAATATGAAGTTACATTTTGAAAACTATATTCTATAGTTCAGTCAATGGATATATCACCGAATTTCACGTATAAGTTGAACTTTAAATTGAGGGAGGGAATTGATCCTTGCATATATTTAATGAATTCACATTACTGTCATCTTTTGACCTTCACTTTGCTGCCAAGTACCTTGATATATATATATATATATATTGAATTCAAGAATTATACATAAGTAGACAAAATTGATGCTGAATTTTTTATAGGTATATTGTTGATCATTAGTTGTTGATTATTATTATTTAGTCAAAAGTAAAGAAGAGCAAGTCACAGCCGGAGCAGGGCCATGTGCAGAGGTCAATACTGAAAACTTAGTAAACAAATATATAAAGCAGAGAAGAGCCCACTCTGCTGCTATTATTTGTTTTGAAATTATGTGTGCGGGGACAGTAAGTCTTAATTTAGACGGAAGAGAGACATGATTGTTCAAAGAGGTACCGAAAAATTTATCAAAATGGATTTTTCAGGTAATTAAGTATAAATTTTTATTAATTTCTTACGCTGACCAGCTGCATAAAAAATGAATGTAAAGATTTTCGTAATTATTCTTCGTATGTATTAAGATGTCTGGTAGTGCTAGATTGGACTTTTTGGCGTGCACAACTTTTGTTTATTGTGGTGTACAAGACATGACAGGATTGTTTACTGTGGTGTACAAGACAAGACTAGAGTGAACTGTCAATCCAAGTCCATGTATTCAACCAAGTTGTGTTAAACCTCTTAAAGTATCGCCGTTTTCGTTGTTGCCTTCTGGGGTCCAACCAATATCTGTTAACCATCGTCGTCTCCTATAGAACTCTCTCGCCCGGTGAGGATACGGCGTTCTCATCCCTTTGTAGCGAGCAATATCATTTGAAATTGATGCATTTTAGGGGTTATTATATGACTTGAAAGACCAACCAGGCTCTGCAATTTTTATAACAAAATTCTTAGGTGCTCTATTAAAAATATTATACGTCAACATTATTTTATAATTTAATGTTAAATTATTGGTTGTTTGAAATTCTTCATTCATATGTTCCAAGTCTTAAAAATTTGATGACCAACACCTAATAGTTGCTTCTTTATTTTTTTCTTTTCCATAATTATTTTTCTAGACTTCACTCTTCATGGTCTTCCATGTCTGGTTTGGAGACATGGTCAGTTGCTGTCCCCTTATACTCTGCGGTCAACACTCACTATTCTTGCACTGCCATGGAGTTTACTTTTTCATTTTAATTCCACTACCCTGAAAAGGATACCATGCGCATGCACAACTGGTTATCGTTTTCATGCAGTTGCGTGATTGCCCCATAGACAAAAAGAGGTTTTAGTCAAAGATGCTGTGTCATTCAGCAATTTAACGCACCCTGAAAAGCGCTCTTTTGGCTCATCTTTTTTGTTCTTTTCCTCGTCACACACACACACACAAGGACGTTTTTTGGCCATCAAATTGAAGGAAGTTGGAAGACTCCTCCACACTGGCACAAATATCCGCAAGATACAAAAAAAATGATAAAAAAAAAAAAGAGGGATACAACATGAGGAATTTCCCTAAACCATATTTACAATATTCCTCATAAAAAAAGAGAGGAAAAAATAGCTCTCACTCTCTTAAGTTTCGCCTGGTGATGATGGTAGAGTGCAGTTCAGTCTATTTCTACCACGGTTTAAAGTTTATTGAGCAAGGAGAGTAAATAATCATTGACAACAATGATAATAACAGCAGAAAAATGACTGAACTTTTGATACAGATTAGGTGAGAAATTTTGCTACTTCCCCAGGAGCTCTGGCATCAGAGAGGTGATGCTGAGTAATAATAACTGGCCACTTCAGTTCTCCGATGGCAGTGAATCTGATATGCAGATGTCCCCCCGACACAGTGGGCATACCCTGCCGATAATATTCAAGTTAAAAGACACGTTCCCAGAATCTCCAGCAAAAGTGGAGTTAGTTTTGAAGAGACCATAACAAGGTACATCCTTCGCTTTCAAAAAAGGTAATCAGGGCTCTGCTATCGTTGTTCATATGAAGAGCCAAGATTAAAGACAATGTGTTTACAGGAAATCAGTAACATTAATCTATCAAATAATCATTTAAATTCTTTTCAAGAATTTCCTGCTCAATATCATTTTACATAATTGTTTATATTTATAACCAAAAATCTTGTTTTGACAAGAATAGCATGAACAAAAGCGTCAGGAGAAAATACCATGGTAAAAGTCATGGAAGATTAAAGGCTTGCTTGTTTTTAATTTTTAAAATCTGTTTTCTGTTTTAAAACGTTTTCAAAACAAAAAAAATTCTTTGCTAATTATTTTCTGTTATTGTTTTGGAAACAAATCTTGAATACAAATTATTTTTAAAACAGAAAAACATAAATAGAGAAAAATTATTTTTGATTTCTGTTTTTGTTTTTAGAACACAAAAAAGCAAAAAATAACATATTTTTAAAACAGATTATCAAACGAATTTTTTTATTTTTGTTCTGCAAAACAATTTTTAAATATAATTTTCAGAAACAATTTTTAAAAACAAAAAAATTAAAACAGAATCAAACACACCGTAAATCTTCCATTTTCTCCACAGTGAAAACCAATCTCATTTGCCAATTAGAGACCATTGGACTAATTTTGCTCAGACAGAGATTTGAGTGCCCATTGATAATCCCCAGAGCCAGAAGTTTTGCCAACATCGAATCTATATCAGCCTATCGTTTTGCAAATATCTAATATTTACTGGCATTACATTCCCACTATTAGAATTCTCCTATACAAAACACGTGGAACCCATTCATCAATTTTCAATACTCTTTTGTGCCACCTACTAGATAAGTTCCAAGGTCCCAGCTATTCATAGTTAGAATACATCACTAAATCAGCATGTTTAAATGTTATAACAGACAAAGTTGTATTAACTAGGGAGTTGTTAGACTTGAACACATAATAGAATAGAAAACACCAAATTTCTCATACCTGTGAATCTCCTTGAGCCACTTGTCTATGCATGTTCTGTGGAATTCATGACGACATGGTAGTACTCGCATACTGTCTCCATCTTCATACTCCACAAGGCAAATATAGCATCTGTAAAATTAAGGGATTACCAAGGGAAAAAATTTATTTCACATGTTACTCATAGAAGAGGAATGAGAAAAGAGTTATATTTAATTTTTTTTTAAAAAAAAGAAAAAGAAACAACGGGGGAAAAGAGAAAAAAAGAAGATCATTAAGGGCATTTGATAGACAGAACACCAAATTGTGGCTGTGGACTTGTGGGTAAGCCTGAATACTTACTGAGCAGCATCCTCTTGATGTTTATGCAACTTTGTGTATAGTTTGACAGGCAAGGACTCCACAACTTCATAAGGCGCAGGAACAGATCCAATAGAAGAAACAGAAGGGCGAGATAAAACCACAGATTGCTGGTGAATTTCATCCAGAACCTAATTAAAATATATATAGAAGGTTCAACTTGAATAAATCGATAATGAATAGCCATCAGAATAGCTAATAGCATATTCAAATTACCTCAAATAAGGCTTCAGCTAGCATAACAATTCTTGATATGCTAGCTCTAGCACTGGTTTCACCATTTGAATTGGCATCATGACTACTGATTCGGCATGTACAATGACCATTTCTATGTTGACCGGACAAGATACACGATCTATCATGCCCAGACAGGTTTTCAAACCGGCTACCCAATCGCTGAAGAGCACGAACCTAAACCATTTTATTTATGGATCAGAGACATTGTATAGAGTCCAAGGCATGGAGGGAAGGGAAGGGTTCATGAAAAATGTTCTTACAAAATTAACCCCAAGTTTTAAAAGTTCTATTTGTTTGTTTAAAGTTTCACAGTTTAATTATATCAATATCAACCTCATTACCTTACTATAAGTGGGTGCACCACATTTTTTGTCTTAGTAGTATGATATCTAGGTCTGCTTTCTGCTTTTCTTTTCTTTCTTTTTTCTTTTGGCAAAAGATATGCTTTTACTTGGTAAAATGGTAGTAATATAAAAACATAAGCAGTTACTCAAAAATGAGAAAATCCACAAACCTGGGACCGTATCCTTCTTCTTCTTTCTAGGAAATTGGATCTATGTTCCAGTAGATCATGATACCTCGCTTCTCTAGATCTTGAAGTCTCAACGTCATAGTCTTGGATGCTGAACAAGGAGCCAGATATACTGGATGGAGGATATCCAGATGTAGAAGGAGAATTGACAGTGTTACTATCAGATGGCGACACTCTTGAATCTCTCTCCCCTGCTTGTCTTCCATTATCTTGACTAGCATCTCTGACATCCCTCTCTTGTTGCAGTGGGCAAAAGGTGAAGTCTGATCGACGAAGAACTCTGTCACGAAGCCTTCCAACACTTAGTGTACGGCTAAAACGAACATTCCGCTCAACAGGTTCTTGAGCTCCATTTCGCCGATCATTATGTCTTGTCTCAACATTTTCTGTTCCAGCATGGATTCTTGGAGAAAACAAGTTCAGATTCATCCCTTCTCTTGTACCATCTATATGTCTGACCACATCCTGCATAGTAGAATTTGTTGGATTGTTTTGGAAGTTGCCAGAGGAACCTAACGCTGGGGCATTAGACCTCAAATTATTAGAAGCGTCTTCATAGCAATGTGAAGGCATCTGATCAACAAAAGATGCAGGAAGCAAGTCACTGCATTGTCGAGCTTCATCATGATTGACCAAGCTGCCAGCAGGTCCTGGATGCAGATGAAGGTCATCTTCATTGTTAAATATTGAGAGACTTGCAGAAGAAACAGTGCAAGGCCTTGATGACCCCAAACTTGAGGTTCTGCTTAGTCTGAAGCTTATGTTACCGGGAATGAGGCTAAACCGAGAAAGAAATCCACTTGAAGGGTTCAAAGACTCAGTTGAAGCTGCACGGGCAGAACTGCTACCAGTTCTGGATGCGTTATTGGAAATGTTTGTTCGACTCCACTCATCAAGGTGGATGTTGGGAGGCATACAAGGAATTTCATCAGTTTTAACCTTTCTAAAAGACTCCGTTATCCCCTCATCTGACTCTGTTTCGTTGCCATTGGTGTTCATAACATCACTGTCATTCACTTTACTCTGATCACAAACCTAAAGCACGAGTTACAAACTACAGTTAGCACCACAAACCACAAAATATTGACCAATAAACCAAATCTATTAATTTGAGATCATGATTATACTGGTCTTTGTGCTTACCAATCTTTATCTGGAAAAAATAAATATAGGAGGGAAAAAAAACCTAAACTATTCCATTGTACTTCAAAAGAAAAGTTCATTAAATTATGTCAATTCTTCCATTAAAAATCAATTTATTAACTCCTATGTCTCCCTGCAGAAAATTACAAGGCAAGAAACATCCATATCTAATTAAAAAAAATGGTAAATGTCAATTTACTAACTCAAACAAGCCAATTCAGTTTCCATGTCCCCAAATGCTAGAAAAGACAACCAACTCTTGGTGTTTAAGAGTTCCCAGGTTATAGAAGACATGCTTTCACAGATCCATTGCTTACAGTGGAAAGGCAACTAGTGTAAGTTGTAACTTATCAGCTGGCCAGAAGTGATACTTCAGAGAATTATTTTATTTCATTCGTTTTCCTTTAATTTGCTCAATAGGTGAAAAGGAAGCATGATTCTTAAGGAATATTTTATGTTCGTTACCTTGTTTTTAAAATATATTCTGGGTGTTTATAGACACCAAGCAACGGTGGAACCTCAGAAATACAATTGTCTCTTATAGTGGAAGCAGTGAAATTGAAAGTAAATATCCTTCCCACAGAAAATTATGTGTTCCAGGCTGTCTTCCTTTTGCAGATTATATGCGGCTCATGTTCAGAAAATATGTGTAAGTAATTAACTTGAAATTAATTCTTGGGCATAAATATTAGAGAATGCCATGCATAAAGTAGCAATGAAACTAAAAAAGAGAGATTACGAAAATTGAGGAATGGCTGAGCAGGCTACCTGGTCATCATTATCATTGTCATGAGATCCAGATGTTGTTCCTAAACAATACGACTGAAAACCTCTACGCCCTTTAGATCGACCCTTACGAAAACTACCCGAAGAAGACGATGTCAACGATGAACTGCAAGAAGAACTGGCTTTGCTACCACTGGATCCCATCTTCACCAAAAGTGCCTCCGAAAGTCTCCAAGGAGAAAAGCTTTTCTACTCACTGTAAACACCTAAACAGGAGAACCCAGAAATCAAAATGCGTTCTTTTTGAGATCCCAAATGTTTCAGATCTACATACAGGGGAAATTAAAGGTGCAAGTTTATTGGATATTGCATTGTTTGAGAGAATTTAGTGCAATGTACTGTTGTTATCTGTGAAATGGGTCCAAACAACAGAAGGTTGTAAGTGGAGAGTGGGAGAGAAAATTAGAGGGTAAAGGTCGAATTTAGGTGGAGACGGCAGTAGCTGGGTGAATGAGACAAGGTAACTCGCAGAGAGACAGAGAGAGGAGCCTTTTTTTTTTTATTATTTATAAGAAAGTGTGTATAACTGAGAAGACAAGGAACACTGGCGTTTTCTCTGCCAGAATTTGGGGGATTCAAATTAGTTGTGGTCGTGCACTGCATGCCCTCGAAGTCACTAGTCATTTGAAGATAGAGAAAAATATAAATTAATTATAAAAGGTCAAATTTTAAATTATAGATTTTTATATAATTATAAAGGGATTTGAAATCAACCAATTTTTTTTTTTTAATTTAGCTATAACATGTTCGTTATTATGTCAGATGAAAATTTGTATAAGAAGTCACTAATATCTAATTGAGTTTGTTAAGGGTCAATTATCTCAAGCCCTATCTAATTTCAGTATCAAACTCTCATTTTTCTGGTCAAGAATTTGAATCTCGAACTACAATTTGGTCTAAAGATTGGAAGGTCCAGAATGGGCCCCAACTATTATTATGGGTCCGTGAGAGTTTTAGCCTAACAATTTTTTCAACGTTTGATGATTTAATTGATGAAAAATTATAGGTGTTGTAAAAAAAATATTGATAAAATTATAGGAAAATAGACCAAATTTAGACGTGTTAAATCAATAAATAATGAAACCCAAGTTTACTCTTTTATTTATTATTATAGTAATTACTTCATAACCAAAAATTTGTAATTACCTGTGGCCAGAAAAATTGCAACACTTTATATACAAATGTAAAATGTAAGGTTATAGACCAATTGAGCATTTCGTGCATATTATTGTTTAAGTACAACTAAGTATTCTCTCGAAGCTATATATGCTATGCATATTACAAACCAAAAAAGGATTCAAAATCAACGATAAAGAGCTGAAGAACAATACAGCTCCATAATATATCTTAAGGATTATTATGATTTTACATCGTTTTGTGGGGATAGTGTAGCTTTTAAAGCTCAGGTCCACATACTGTGCATGGTTAAAAGTTAAAATTTCACATTTCTCAATTAGTCCTTAGCCAAAAACAGAAAGAAAAAAGCCAAATTTAGTTGTACCCATTTTCCTTTTTTGTACTCAAGAGAACACGAAGTTCTAAGAGATAATAAGCATGCTACGTGATGGGTAATGGTACAAATACTTTAGGCTATTATAAAAGATGCAATGACAGATAATAGTACTGTAAAGAAGAATGAGCAAGAACCAAAAAAGCCACAGCAAGAAACCCTTTAGTCATGTGAATGCCAAATTGTCTTCGGCGTTCAAAAGGTTGCATCAAATGTTGACGTCTTCGATGTTCAATACATTTTATAGGTATATAGGTTACTGTGAAGCGCTGGTTCTTTTTGGTGGCTTCAAGGTTCCTTCACTTCTTTTTGTGGGGAAGGGAGCACAATAATACTTGGGGAACTCACCAATGGATTGAAGACTTCAAAGCTTGGATAAGTTTGTCGGATGATTGTTCAGCTTTGCTCCTAGCGTTCAATTTTAAATTCTTCAATCTCCATTCACTGGAGGTTGATATTAGCGCTGGATTTAAATTCTATTGTTCAGAGAAAATTAAGGTATAAATTTTAAAAAGAGGAAGACACAACATGCATAGTTTGTCACTTAATTAGTGAACCCCACTTATATTTCAAATGTGAGTCCTAGTTCAGTTGTATTTTACTGTTTTGCCGTCTCCAAAATCGACAATGTCAATTTCTTAAAGAAATGCAGAGAATCCAAAAGGTGTAGAAAGCTTAACATTAGCAATGGACTTGCCTTCCACATATTAAAGCCTGTAAAAAATTGAAGAAATGCCAGACAAGCGAGCACAAACAGGCATGAGAATGATCGCAATATATTGTTTTGCATTTTTTTTTTTTTGGCCTTTAGGATGATCATGATCTTGATAGATACAAAGGACATGGCAGGAGCAAATCAAAATAGCCTCTAGGTACATGCTACATATCTGAAGGTGGACCACTCTAAAGATTTTTACGCCCCAATTGCCAAACTAACTGATCAGCAGCGGCCATGGCACGAGATGCTGAGCCAATGGAACCTTCATACCTGTTGTATTAAAGGCATATGATAAGAGAGAGAGATAGGAAAAGAAGGAGAAAGAGCCTTGTCAGTCCATGATAAATACTACTTTTTCCCGCGAACATTTTTCTTTGCACTAATTGTCTCTTTGAAATCATACTAAAAGCATGGCCCCAGAAAGTATACTCGAAGCATATTATTAGCATGTTATATTAGAATTACGTGCTTACAGAGCAACCAAGATATATGCCGCTGTTTGCATGACAATTGCACCTTCACCAGCAGGCTTTGATGTGTTTATGCACCTAGCACCAAACCAATTCTCATGGATTGAAGTGACCAAGTCTGCCATAAAAAATTTCCATTATCAAAGTATGAGAAGATAAATATAATGTGACATGGTAGCAGACGAAGTAAAATAAGATGAACAGAAAGTGTAATGACATGTATTAACGTAATTCTTTTACCAGGAACTCCAGAATAATATGCATGTACCTATCTATATGCAATTGATTACTCAACCCATACGTCATAAACTTCCTATCTTGGTTCTAAATTTACACTTCAATATAATTTTTTAAAGAAAAAAAAACTAAATTACACGTCATCCAATTTGATTCTTATCGAGATTCTCCCCAGTTAACATAGGATTCACAGATGAAACTAAATCTAGAATTACATTTCTCTGTTACTTCAATCCAAGTCTTGATACCATCCATGTGTGTACCAAAATCACAAGATTTCAATAAGCAGATGTACTCTATTTCTTAAACAAACAAAATAAAGAAGGCAGGTGCATAAATTGGCTGCCCATGCACATGTGCATACACTAATGAGAAAGCTTTCAGCAATTATGTGTTTCTTTCAAGGATTGTCAGGTATAACCCAGTGCATGAAGCTCCCACTTGTTGGGGTCTGGAGAAGATAGATGTATGCAACCTTATCCCACAAGCAGAAAGACTGTTTTCAAGACTTGAACTCCTGACCTCTAGGTCACAAGGCAACAACTTTACCGTTGCGCCAAATCTCACCTTCTTAAGTGCAATAAGTGCAAATCCTTGTAATCTCTCCTCAACCGACCTCATAAAATCACTTTAAAAAGGCAGTGTACAGTTCACAATTTGATTAGAGGAGAATCCACTCTTAAAAGGCTAGAGTGCTGGACTGATAAGAGGGAAAAGCCTCCACTATAAATGGGAGTTCCATGTCTCACAGACTCACACCAACACACTTAGGGCCTCATGCCCCAGCATCAACCCCATAAGGTTGGAAAGACTGAGAGCAGACCCAGCACACTGGAGTTATGGACAAACCAGACTCTAGTACCACTTGATGTAGACCTACTCCTAATAGAAAGGCTGATAAGAGAGGAGAGCCTCCACTATAACTGGTTGTTCTGTGTCTCACACGCCCAGATGATGTGGGACTCATGCTCTTGCATCGCAGCGGCAAATAAAACAGACTTTAGTCTCCCTCACCAGTTACAATAGGAAGCAAGCATCAAAGCCATTTAACCTAATAGTTCTTGAACCCTTGCCCTACTCTCCCAGTGTCCTGACTACATAGATATATTGGATATCCGTGCAACAACTTCCAAATTAACATTTCCCCCCCCCCCCCCCCCAAAAAAAAATTTAATAATAAGGCAGCAAATTATTATTAGGTATATTACGAGCAGCTATGATAAAGCTTACATTGATTGGACCCAATAATGAAGCATTCTGTCTGGAGTTTGTTACGTTTAATGTAGTCAATAAAGGGATTCAATTCAACGGGATTGGCTCTTATTCCTTCTTGTTCAGCACTGCCAGCAGCCAATCACCCAATTAATAAATCCATGTTATCTAAATGAAACAAAAAGACAAATCCAAACATCCAAAAGAAGTTCTTTAACGAAGCCAGTCTGAAATTCACCCACACAACATATGAAATATCTCCAAAATTACTTCAACCAATGATAGTAGTAGAAGAAAAAATTTAAACAAAATCAGAGGAAAGCCATGAGAATGCATGTGATTCTATCAGATGAGTTGTGATTTAACTTCTGAACAAACTTGACAACCATGGAGATACTATCTGGCTTGGGGAACTTGATAGACAAGTATGAAAATTCTATTGTTTATTCACATTAAAATGAGCTACTTTTGATTTGCAAAAAAATAAAAATAAAAATGAATACATTACAAAACAATATTACAATTCACATCACGCATAAACCATAACTTGTTTACATGGTAGACAACAGGCGAGATGGTCCAGTTGGGTCATAATTAATCAGCAAAGCAGCTTTTAAAGGTTGACCTGGAAGACGCACAGATAAAATAAATGTTATGCATCTATGGTATATATATAAACAATGCATACCATACAAGTAACACAGCGATGCATATCTGCATTTGCTATATCTTGCTCACCGGAAGAACCAATGTTAGTAGAAGCCCACTTATCCCATGTTTTATGCACAAAAGCCCAATCCATTGTGCCTAATACGGAACCAAAAGCATGAGAATATGAGATCTTTAGTTAACAACTTCGTTGCATTGCATACACAGAATCATTGAGAAAAAAGGTCTGATTTCATGATGTTATGGTACATGTCGTACAAAAGTAAGAGAAAATAAAATAAAAGCAGCCCCAAACAACTAGATATCCCATGTATGGTTTTATTGGAAGATATTTGTTTCCACTATTGAATTGGCACTCTATAATCTATAGGAAACATCATATATGTGATTATCATGATTCAAAGTAATAACCTATCATTTAATAGGAACTGGGGAAAAAATCTACTGTATAGTTTACCACATACTGTTGAGAACTATCTTATTGATATAGCAGAGGTAACTTTTCTCCCATATTCTTTGAAATTTTGCTACAAGATTTAGAAATGTGCAGACATAATTCTCCCCACTTAAATTCTCGTGAAACCATACTGAGATTAGTCTCAAGATATAGTATCTGATACTAGAGGGTGTGGGTAGCGGGTGAGGGAGGGGAGATGAAGGAGGACAGACGTAAAATAACTAAATACAAGCTAATCAATCCTATTAAAAAAAAACAAACAAACCAAGAACAATACGCTCTGCAAAAGTCCCTTTAGGCGAAGTAAGATTTGATTTTAAACCACTGATATGAAATTAAGAGGCACCGCTGACTACCTAATTGACAAAGATTCAAAAAGCAAAGCAAGAACAATACGCTCTGCAAAAGTCCCTTTAGGCGAAGTAGGATTTGATTTTAAACCACCGATATGAAATTAAGAGGCACCGCTGACTATCTAATTGACAAAGATTCAAAATCAGCAGCGTTGTAACATTTACACATTTTACAAATGCCTGCTGCAAGCTATGCTACTTTCCATGTAAACCCATCGTGCATATCTCCTTGTTCTGAGTGTTATCAATCGAATCTTACGTTGTGAAACATTCAAAAACAAGTTTCTTTCACACCCAAAAAAAAAAAAACTGCAAAAGTACTGTAGGAAAACTATAACTTTTAGCTGAAATGGATAGCACCACTAACGTTTGATTCCACTAAGCTCCACCGATCAAACCCTATAACCATACTCACATTCTCAACAATTCTTTTTAAGATAAACTAACCACCAAGAATAGAGTTACCTGATGCGAACACTGGCACTGTGTAATCCTTCAGACAGTGAAACAACAACCCTAACAGTGCGTCCACTAGGTTTCGCTTCACCAAGGACGCCGGCGATAAAGGCGGCGTTGGGTCGACGGCCAAGGAAGAGAGATTACGGGGTGAAGAGGAATGCGTACGACGGTGGCTGGAGAGTGACGAACCGAAGAGGAAAGCTTAAAGTTTAGTCGCTGACGGAGCGTAGTTAGACGGAGTCCGGCGAGAATGGGTAGGCACGGGACTTGAACCGGGGAGAACGAAGAAAGGAAGTCAATATTGATTATTGGTTAAAGGTTCACAAAGGAAATACGATAATATTTTTTTTAAAAAAAAAAAAAAGGAAAGAAAATAATAATTAGAAAAAATTGTATGGGACCATAAAAAAATTATTATGCTTAATGAGTTATTTAAATTAGTTATTTTATTTTTACAAATTGTAATAATACATTCCTCATAAATTATAATTTGAGATAATGTTATGAATCTCTAAATAAAAGATAATTCTGAAATTAAAAGTGTGAGATTCTATACCCAAAAATAAAGCCATTGTTACACTTTTATAATAATTAAATAAATTTCAATTAAGAAAGGAAGCAAGACTACAGGAATTGGATCTTTTCCTTAAACTGTCACTCTTTGTGTTGGCTGGTTCTTTCTCCCTCTTTCTATTTAAGAAATGAATCATTCATACGGAGAAAGACAACTGGAGATAGCAGATACAAGTAAAGCTAAAGCCTTTAGTTTTTGGCCTGGAAAGCTCTAATTTACCGTGTAAAGGAGGGAAAGGAAGATTAAGATCAATAGGGATTCGTTTTCTACAGAACAACTGCTGTTCAAAGTACAACTGTCAACTTCAAGTTGCCTGTTCTCTGCCTATTTCAAATTTGATGAATCTAATAGGGATGTTTGTAACTGGAGGAATATTGGAGAAAAATATCTCATAAAATGATCATTTTTAAGGAGTTTTTCTCTTGGGTAGGCAGTTTCTGTTTGCTTTTTTATTGCCGATTGCATTCCTAGAGGTCTTTCCAGATGATTTGGTAAATAAAATTAAAATTTGAGAGAGAGAGAATCAACCCAATCCACTTTCATCTCCTTAAATGGTCTCCTCCCCATCAATTATTTTCTTTTCTTCCAAAACCCTAAATCTCTCTGCTTAATGTTTTCCTTATTAAAGTTCTGTTTTGCTTGTCAGGGGGCAGACAAGACTTCCCACCCCTCAAAGAAAAAAGATCTCAGATACAAATTTATCAAATGTGGAATTCAAAGAGGTTGCTACACTAATACTGCTCCCAAATATTAGGGCTAAAACAAAATATGAAATTACATCAAATCAAAGCATGAGTCAATTTCGTGGGTTATGACATCAGTACACTGGAAGCAGTGTCTAATTGCAAGATAAGCAATTTAGCTCACCTTGTTTGATAAATTTGGAAAGCTGATCCTCCAAGCTGATGATGCATCAGACGTTCCTTTGGTTGCATTTTTCTAACATACACAGAATACATCATGCTCTTAACCCAATGGCATTTCAGTAATGTATATGCATCAAGTGCTAGCAACTTAGAACAAACTAAGTTTGTTATGAATATAGTAGTTTGTAACATTGAACAGTGATGGAGGATGCCCAGCACACAACCTCAGCGCAGAGGCAGCCTCTTATTTATTTGATGGCTTGATAAATTATAAATCATGTTTTCTTATTCAAGACTAAGACTAATTAACCAATGAGTATGGTTTATAAGAATGATATATATAATGAAATGAATCTATACTCCTGGGTGGTCTTGTGGCTCAAATACACGGTTATGACAAGTGGGGTTGCAAGGATAAGCGCAATCGATCTGATGGAAAGGACTTCGTTCAAAGTACCAGTCTCCTACTGCCTTTGCAATTGTCTGCAGAATGTTATGCAGAGAAGTTACTTTTTCAACTGGATATAAAGGGAAAGACAATAATAAACCAAAAGCCAGACAAAAATGGTCAACTAGTATTTGCAGTCTCTTACTCTATTGCTCAGCAGCGGAGAGTCCCTTCTTAACCATGTCTCCTGCATTTCAGTTTGGCAGTGGGCATAGCAAGAGTCTATAAACATTCCTTTAGACGAAGAGTTTCCAAGCACGCTCAATGCCTTTAAGAAGTCCAACCTGAAGCCTGAAAACCAATCCATGCGTACAAGTGAAGTCAATCAACTGGTGTAGAGTCTCAGGGTCCAGAACTCCATTGGCCCCTGGAAGCTTTCACCAAAATGGCAGAAGGGGATGACCAGGACAACTTTTAGACAGCTTTCTAAGATTATTGAAAGGTTAGCAAATTTCCTTGGTTTCCGGTTTCAGCAGTACACAAGTTATAAAGATCAGGGGGGGGGGGGGAAGTCCTGAAAGTAGGCTTTCACTCTTGAATTTCTAACAGTCTTAACTCTTAAGGTATTTACCTTGCATTATACTGAGTTGATCAGATGAGCAGTTGCTTATATCAAGTTTGCAGCTATGCCAGTGGCCATGAGGATCAGCAACACCCGGTGCCAAAATGTTCTTTATCTGAGTATAATAAACATTACCTTGAAGATGAGAAAGAAGACTAGAAGGATCTAATCAATCATTAAATGCAATAAGTAGTAAAAACAACAAATGACAACATGATTATAGAGATGAATGATTAATTTTTTATCCATTTTATTGGTCTGCAAGTATGACTCTGTCTTTAACCATTTATCATTTACAGAATTATTTTGAAAGGAAAGTTCACACAGTGAATTAGAAAATATTCAGACGAAAAAAGATAACTAGAATAAGCTCAATTCAATTTCTGATTGTATTCCACTTAATTTTGTCCATGCGATAATTATCCAACTAAAATTTTACTGTTATTGAGCTTTCCAAAAACTTAAAAAATGCAAACATTATGTTAGAAATTTCTAGCGAGGCCAATATATACACTTGAAAGACTCTGAAAATGAATTGATGTATCTTAAGCAACAGAATAAACTGACCTGCCACGAATCATAGGCTGCATTTACAAAGAAAATTGGTGTACTGATTTGAGATGCCACATATTGTGGGAAAAAGCACTACAAGATTGGTCGGAAGTATTAATAACACCAGAGAAAGAATCACTAAGGCAGAAGAATTCTATAATTTACAAACTTACTAGCCCTGGGCTGAGTCTTGAAGTGCAGGATTGAGGCAAATTGCTTGCCGAACCCTACAAAGTTAAAGAATGAAAATCAGACGTGAATATTATATAGATTTCCAATGGATGAAAAGTGGGAAAACATCAACAGCAGTTTTATTGTGCGAAACACAGCATATGAAAGTGCCTTGATAAAGAAGGGGTGAATAAATAGAGACATAGGAATAGTACATGTGTTGCAACAACTTGACTGTAAAATTGTTCAATGTGTGGTGCTCCTGAGACATCCTTTCTGTTATACAACAAGACGGTATTGAATAAAATAATTTAAAAAACTCCAAAAGATCATGACATAGGAAATTAAGGAGAATACGCATTGATAAAGTAGCCAGCATCTGAAAGGCATTTCACTTTAGCACCCGTAGGTAATAGAGCTTGGAAGCGATCACAATGCAATATCGAAGTCATTCCTCCGGCTGAACAACCAGAGAGAATAGCCTGTAATTACAAGATCCCATGAGTGATTGAAAAATTTACCAAGAGAAGAGGCAGTGGATGGTATATTATCAACAAATCATACATTTTCAGCATTTTTCATTCCTTTTGCTAGTAAATCCTCAATGACAGCAACAAAAATTCTTGCTCCTCTGAAGTGCAAATTTGTGGCCTAGTTTATATGCATCATATAATTTAAAACTCATCAGAACGACAAATAGGAAATAAAATTCACTACTGATTAAAGTTTTCCCAAAATTGAAAGTTCAAAATTTGTCTGAATTTTGCAAAACTCACTGGATGGACTGCTTCCACGTCACCAGTGAATGATGCACCATCACAGTACCTAACCTTAATTCTGTTCCAATTGTAGAAATCTGGATTTTACAACGTCAGTCAAAAAGCGAAACAGAATTTGGGTTCATGTGGATAAACAAGATCTATTAACTAGGAGGCAATACCTGGATTAAACTGTTGCTTGTTACTTAGAATTCCAGAAAAGGCAATCTTCTTGGCCATTTGCTTAGATGAACCCAAGCGAGTGTTCTTACGGGAAAGGCAGGTAGTGACATTGTTGCACCATCCTCCTCCCTAGAAAGGAAATCAAATGAAAGTTCATTATCAAGTATTTTCTTTTATTTTGGGTTAAAGAAATCCTACTTTTTATGGAGTGGGAATTTGTTGGAGGACTGGCACACCAGTCTTCCCAGGCAGTTTGTCCCATTCCCTTGGCAGTATAATAAAGCTATGTTGTACTCATACAGATGAATGAATATATAGGTAAAATAAACAACGAAAGCAATTGTTTCTTGAGTTGGTAAAGATTTATTGATGTGAGTTTGCCGAAATGGACACACCTCAATGTGAACAAGCCATTTATTAATCCCTGCCCCAAATCCCTTATCAAAGTGGTAAGCCGGCGGGCTCCCATCCAAACAAACTGCAGATGTCAAATCAAACTTCAACTTCCCAACTATTGTAAACGTTAGTGGAAATAATAACATTGAAGATGGACAATACGGTTATTAGTAAAGTTCACTGAGATCAAATACAACAATAATTTCTCACCAGCTCCTTTTGTTACTGCATTCTCAACATAAGTGATTGGTACCAAAAAGCCTTCTGCCTTCAGCAATATCAGTACACATACCAAAAGATTCAATTTCAATGCTGAGCCTATTCTTGTACTCTCCATTCTACAAAAACCCAACGAATAAAAAAGGATAAAGAAACGCAGAGAAAACGAGGAAACCAGAACTCTTTATGAAGAAGGGTCAAAGAAAGCAAAATAAATTTTCATAGAACCACATTATATTGGCCAAAAAAAAAACGAACCCCATTCGGATATCCTAGCGAGACAGCAATCATGCATACTAAAGTAAACCCTCCACATAAAAGTCGAGGAAACATGTATATGTACATACCATCTTTTGAACCTTTCTCTTCTAACTTTCAACTTCCCGACAAAAGATCTATTGTTCGTTCTTATTTCTTCAGAAACCAATGAACCAATTCAGTATTAATTTACAGAAAAGAACATTCTGTGAGGGAAAAAAAATTATCCTTAAGTCGGGCAATAATGTTTTCCTCTTATGGGGACCCTTTAATATCCATTCTGAATTAGCTGCGAAAAGCATGCATATTAAAAGGGAAAGAAAACAGAGAATTTTGAATAGTTTATGGACAATGATCTCTTAATCTACAAGTGATTAACAAGAGATTTTTCCAAAGAAAGATGGAAATATTTTCTCTTCATTATCTTTAGAATCAGCGAATTGTTTCGTCTTATTTGGTGCCTGAAAACTTAATGCATCAGATCCTCAATTAATATTATAGTCTACTCTTAGACAAAACAAGAAACCTCCGAAATTACTTCAAGCTAATTGAGCTACTCATTGATTCTACAGTGGAATATCCAAAAACAAGCATTTCCATATATGAAAACAACACCATCCAAGCAAAAATATCAATCTGCATTTATCCCACATAAGTAGTCCGACATAAATCATTGACCCCATCTTAACACTTCCGAAATGATCAACTGAGCGTTACAATATACAGAGCTAAACTTAATAAGATTTCACAAACTTCTACAAGGCATAAATAGAAGCTCCATACAATCCCTCAAACGAAAAGTTGTTAAAAACTAAAGGGAAGAAAAAATTGTATACAAATATTATTATTGCCTTACCCGCAGAATCTGAATGGAAAATGGGAAAATGCCGAATGGGATGACCAACCAGCTGGCGTACAGGAAGTACGTGACTGAAACCCAGTTCAGTGTGATGGTTTATAAAATGCTCTCACAAGAAATAAGAATGTGACTAGCTGATTTAAGCAATTTTAAGGACAAGGCGGACGATTGTAATAAACTGATAAAGTTAAAAGGACAATTGGGTAGAAGCCATATTGATATTAAGAGCTTTTTCTTTTTTAGATTTTTTTTTTTTTCCCTTTCTGTTTTTAAGAAATTGTAGTTTCCCTCCTTGAAGGGGAAAGAAAAACAAAGATTTTTCAGTTCGAGGCTTCGCGCAGAGAACACAAGAACCGACACTTATTCGCACAAATGCCCCTCAAAAAATGATTAATTAATTAAATGATGCTATATCGGGCATGTGAATACGACCCGAATGACCGGACAAAGCGAAAAAGCGAGAGCCTTCAAGGAATCTTATCGTTCTTACGCGTTCTCACTAAACCAACGAGTGGAGGCCGGCTATTATGAGCACATGCCCTTTTCATGCGAGCTCAGCTCACTCTCTTGTCTGTTTTTAGAGAGAGTGCATGACTATTGACTGAGTAGGCTGCTTCTACAGCCTGTACCGTAGCAGAGGAGAGAGAGCGGCTATTGGATGCATGGGAAACAGAAATCATGATTAGATGGGGGAGCCATCGGATTGTATGACGTGGCGTATTTTGATTAGTTGAGATTAAATAATTAATGCACCAACGCTACACGTGGTTGACGGTGATTAGTTAATTGGGAAGAGAAACTCCATGCACATTTATCACTAGACAGTTGCATTTCCTATTTATAGCAGCAAAGCTGTCATCCATTGTGCTTGTCCAGCCTCTTTAATTTTACTTTTATAAATACCTGAAAGGACTTTTTTGTACAGTTTATTTTACTAAAATGACAGGCGTGTCCCTTAAGGAACCCATCCCAACTGAATAGCATATTGGTTGACTAATGTCACAAACCGATGTTCCGTTCTTGATGGGCAAGAATCTGGACGCATCTGTCTCGGTCCTCTCAACTTTATCGCTTTAAAAAAAGAAAATAAAATATTTTAAAAAAGTGTTATATTTATTAATAACACTTTTTCAAAATATATTATATTATATTTAATTTTATTTAAATTATATATTTTAATTTTTAATTATAAATAACTGACTAAATATTAAACTAGTAATTTAGTAATTCAATTTTCTTCCGACTTCAACTAATAATTTAGACCAACACACTCATATTTCAATTAATCTCGCATATTTTACTTACAAATAATTAATATTTGAATTGATAATATCTAAAGAGGCATTACATTCTTACTCTTAGGATTTAAATATATGATTTGATCTAATTTTAATATGAAATAAGCATGAAAAATGGGATAAAACTAGAAAACCCAGTTATTTACTTTGTGTTGGGGTAAATTTAATTTGATATAATTATTCTAACTCCAATAAGATTTTGTTTACATGCATATTCCCATCATCTACCTTTCGCCTTGCATATTAAATTAGAAAGAACAATAACATGTGCCGCATGTGCAATAACATCTCATAACTTAAAAAATGAAATTTATTCACCTCAACTACTGAATTAATCACTGTTAGTTCGATCCATATTTATCATATATAAAAAGATTTTGAAGCTAGAATGATGAGTGTAGCTTAATTGGTGTTTTCCAACGCAATGTTGGGTGAAATTGAACACTGATATATAGAGCTTGCAAGAGCGAGCTAGCAGCTCAGACATGGGAGGTCGTGGAGAGACAATGAATGTTGGGTGCAGAGCTTCACCATCTGTACATCGATGAAGGTTGAGATGTGGACTGTCTTGACCGGGCTTCAGCTGGCTTGGACCAAAGTTTTCAAGAAGGTGGTTGTGGAAAGTGACTGGAGCTCACTGATTTGCGCATTTTCATGGACCACCGAGTGACTTTAAAGTTTTGCTACGATATCTTCTATCTTCCAAGTTGTTTCGTAATTTCCATTTTCTTGAAAGTTAGCCCTATTTCTATAGCCAAAAAAGAAGAAGAAGAAACTAGTCAATTAGTTCTTGAATGTTAGAAGATCTCTATAAAACCGATTAATCACCAAACAGGCTTATTAGCAGAAAGAAAATTTAAATCTTGTCATTTAGATTTGGGGAAAGAGAGAAGCCCCACTTCTTCCCACAAGGGGGTGTCTTACCCACAAAAAAACATGAAGGCACAAAACGTTAGTGGTCTCACTTGTGTGAACACACGAAGGCACATGGAAACGGTATCCCTCTATATATATATATATATATAGTTAAGAGGATCACACCACATCACATTGCAAAGGGAATTTGTAAAACTCAAATTAGGTGTATAAGTTATAAATACATATAATATAAATATTTTTTTATATAAACTAAAAAAATAATTTAATTTATCATCAGTAGATAATTTTTTATTTACTAACAATATTTAAATTATGATACGTAATAAAAATAATATTTTAAAATTATTTTTATTACGTATTATAATTTAAATATTACTAATAAATAAAAAATTATTTATTGATAATAGATTAAATATTAATTTTATAAGATATATTAAGAGATCAAAAATTATATATATTATTAAGGGTATGAATGGAATTCAAGATATTAATTTTATTTTAATTTAAAAAGTTTAAGATTGATGTGACATAAGTCATCAATTTATTAATTAAAATTGTTTAAATCGCATTCACAATTATTTTAAGTAGAAGAAATGACTACACAATTATGTTGCTAGAGGATTCCTTCTTCCACCAATTATTGCTTCAAACATTTAAGTCGGGTTTCGGCTTTAAAAGAAGGAAAAGAAAAAGAAAAAAGGGAATAAAATGGGGAATTTAAGAGTTTATTAGAATGTGAATTCTGATGGCCGGCATTGGATAATAATACTGTAGATGGTGGGGTTACAAATTGAGTGGCAATTTAACACCGAAAGATTCCAGATCTAATCTGAGGGCATCCATATTATAAAATCAACGCTGGCATCTTATCGGATTTATGACTTCTTGGTTTCATCCTTTTGCATAAAAATAATTGAACTCATCAAACGTCACTTGAGGTTTGGTCCGCTGAGCTTGTTTCAATATATATTTTGTTTAATATGCATCAGCATTATGTCACGCCTTGAAAGTGGCGTGATTATGCCGATGGTGTATGATGCCGACGATAATAATAGGCGATGACGAATCAAAATCTGACCGAGTCAGTCATGTTTACTCGATTAAATTCAGAGAATTTGTCGTTGTTTATGGACTTGACTATGAAAGAGACTCCGTGGATATTTAAACAAATTGGTTGCCGTTTCCCCAACGAAATCAGTCGGCATCTTAAAGACTGGCTTAGAGAGTGTGTTTAAGACTCTGGAATGCTGCACGGACGCATTATATCGCGCAAGACTCTCTAAGTCGGTGACAATTAGCTCAAGAAAAAACTACCATTTCACAAGTCTCGTGCTTTATCGGTGATAAATAGGTTCGTTGAAAATGGTTCAAACCTATGACCTTTGAATTGTCCCGCATTAGATATTGCTTGTCAGTAAGTCGTGTCATGCCCTCCCCCGACCCTTTCTCTTTCATGTCTTTTCCAACTTGCTTGTCTCGTGATTTTCATATCTCATCGTCGATCAACTCTTCCTTGAAATTTTTATTTAATGTAAGAAATTATAATAAAATTATTTATAAAAAACGATTTAAATTTTGTAGTAAATAATCTTTGAGGTAGTGTTACAATACAAATATGGATTCCTTTTAAGCAAAACCAGTACTGGCTTTGGAGTATAACTTTTGCAATTTATTACGAGAATATGGTTATTATAAAATGATTTTATTAATTAAAAAAATGGTGTAATGAGTTTATTAAAATTATTAGTCTTTTTTTTTTTATATTGCAATTTTGAGTCCCAACTCCCAATCCTAAATTTGTCTTCATTTTCCTGGAAGTGGAATTGTTTCAGTAGTGAATTTTTCATTAGGTAGTGGGGCTTGAATTAATTGGGTCTGTTTGGGCCAGACTGCAGGAAGCACGAATTGAGGTATTTTTCAATGACCAAAATAAAAAAGGTGACTTTTTATATCCTGGAAATTTCATAGGTTTGTCTTCTTTCGACCAAAAAAAAATTCGCTTCAGTTGAATCAAAAGATGTGGTCATATTTCAAGACCTTACAGTTTCCAGAAATTGGTTATATTTTGTCATTTTTCCGAACGAGCATAGGAATTTTAAACCATATTCTTTGCTATGCGTTACTATTTTTGGAGAACGGATTATGTTGGAGTAAATATTTAGATTTACTGCATTATCAATGGAATCCAGTTGGAGGTTTGCTTGATTCCATAGCTTGCATGCATATGCAGTGTTTGTGAAATTTTTCACTTAAGGTTTGGTAGCGTAAAGAATCTTGAAATAACATTGTTCCTTATAGCTTAATCTGCGCTGCAGTATCTGCATTTTTCTTTTTTTGTAAGACTCTCATCTGTCTATTCTGAAGATTATTAAAGGTCGTTTAACTGTCACATCATTAACTTTATTAATAGAATCCATTAGGCCCTTGCTTGGGACCATAATTAGTAAGTGGTAGGGTGGGGATTCGAAATTCCCTCAGGCAGAGGAGTTCCCCTTTTCAAGGTTGGTAAAGGTCACCGTGCACTTGATGCTCCGGCCAATGCAGGTATGCTAACTTGCTAAGAAACATGTATAGTGATGCTCATCAACAAAATCAGAGTTCTTCCAAACATTCTTAATATCCTTTCCTTATTTTTTTTTCTCTTCTTTAACTCTCTGCAACAGGATAGGATGCATTTTAACCTTCTTAATTTCTCAAATAACGCAGTTGGGGCACATGAATTAGGAAAACGCAACTGCAATATATTAAATGAGAGGTTGATAATTTTTTCACTGCTTCCGATTAAGCCCCATCCTGGTAATTAGTGGTGGCAAACAAATTCAAGCATGTTATAGTCTATTTTGACAGAGATTTTAAATTATGTAGGCTGCAACCTCACTTTCAATATTAAGTTTGGATGTGAATGTGTGTTCTCAAAGTATCTTTCTTCAATAAGTTGTTGTACTTGATGATAGTGAAAGATCAAAAAGCCTTTTTTTTAAATAAAAAAAAAGGAAGATATCTCGACTTTTGCTATATTGTCTTATCACTGTCCATAAGCTCCTTCCTTTGCTTGACAGTGAGGTGTGTTGTCTTTGCCAAATAATTGTTTGCTCTCAGAAGGAACTTTGCTGATCAGATCGAGGTTTTTCTCTGTGGAAGGTGAGAGGTATATTGTCTTTGCCTAGTAATTATTTGCCCTCAGACATGCCAGCCTATGCTTTTCACAGTCTGTTTTGCTGTTTGCCATAGCATTTCAGGAACAAGGCACTTTCTTGCTGATCCAAAAAGCATATCAAATGTGGAAGATGAAGCAGAAGTGAAGTTTATGTCTATATTACATTAAATATGGAGTAGGAGTGATAGAAAGGAAGCGGGTGGTACATCCTTTTCCAATCAATGCATAGGTCTTTCTCGAGCAGACATACATCTGTTGCACTACAGTGATCTCAACCTCTCGGCCTGACTTGTGGGTAGTCATTCTCTTCCCATTAATGATTGTGAAAGGACGATGCTTTACAAGATTAATGGACATTTCAAGTTTGCATGTTAGGATTTAGGAACTTCAAGCATAAAATTTGTTAAATGAGATGTATAGTGTTAAACTCTTAGCTTTGTTTTCAAGTACCTGCAGAATCTACTAGATCATGTACTTATGAAGAGTGATAAGTAACATAAATAGTTTAACATATATTTTACACTACAAACATGCAGATTTTTGGCTTATTCCCTGATATACTTTTGGATTAAACAAATTTGCCACATTTTTTCTGGGGGTAATCCATAGAAGTTTAGAGAATTGGAGGACAAGATGTGTTTGGAAGGACTGGAATTGAGAAATATGGCTCAACCATTGATGCTTCACTCCCCATCCTTGATTCCTCGGCAATGTCTTCTCCAAGGAATCCATTGTAAAAGGTTTTAACCTTTCTTAGGATGTAATGAAAAGATGATGCAAGATACGAGAAGCCCAACTGGCCAAGCTTTGGTGCTTGTCGACCTCGCTTTCTACTATATTTTGCAGTACCTTCTTCATGTCCAGAGTGTTCTATAAAGTTGCTTGCAGGTTGGGTACCGTTGCCTATTCGATGATACCCATAGTTTCTGCGATACGATAGTGATGAACGATTGCTCCCTCTTTCTCCATAAGCTGCACTGATCTGCATTACCTTCTGGCACCCAGCCTGCTGACAATTTACATTAACACTTACAAGCTGTGTCGCCATGGGACTTGTGCTGGCTCTACAGTGCCTTAGAGAATAGAGATGAGTTTATGAAGAGCAATATATTGTGATTTGTGGAGCTCAAGGTGTGTACCTATCTCTCACTCTCACTCTGTCTCTTTGCAGGTTCAGCTTAATTACGAAGAATGACTAGAACCCTTATATAGAGGCCCAACTGGGAGAAGATAAGGGTTTATGGGTAAGAATCATTGCCTATTATTAAATTAGTGCTGCAAAATATCGTGAAATTTAAAATGGAGGTCCTTGAATTAAAAATAAAATAAAATTACCGGCACGTGAAGTGTAGGACCCGTAAGGCAAGGGGGGTAGCTAGCATTGTCATATTATATTCAATTTCAATTGCATGTTGGGTCACGTAATTGCATGGTAGTAAAACGCTTAGCTAACTCTCGACTTGCTTGTTTAGCTAGTTGCTTTGAACCTAAAATCTTCTATACAAACTACTCAAATTTCTTAATACTATAGATACCATAAAAGATAATGTTATTTTACACTTTTTAGTATCTTAAAATTTTGAATGCCTCCTAACATCCAAAATACCAAATATTAATATACCAGCTACCTCCCTAATGACTAGGATATATACCAGTGCTCCAACATCACAAAAAATAAAGAATGTGATGCGCCTTATTTTCATTTCTGATCCATTATTATATATACCAAATAACAAGGGGTGGAGATAAGAAATTTCCATTTTCACTATGTTTATATGCCATAAAAATATATATTAGTGACACTTCTTGATTCTAGAGTGAGCTTTTGATTTGTCGATTGATAATAAAGTTTAACCAAACTGAAAACAACAGTACGTATAAGAGAGTTACAGATAGGAGAATCAATACAGTAGCAAATGAAACCCATGGAACCCGCAAAACCCAAATTTGGAAATAGAAACGGACTTGAAAGGGAAGTGATAAATTGTGGTCTTCTGCTATCTGGTGGCATTTTGCTTGACTTCTTCCCACTTGTATAAGCCTGTTCCTTTCTTTTTTGTCTGTCTCTCTGCATGACTGCAATGTTTATGCACATTGTTGTTCACGGAAGTTAATCCTTTTAAATATAAATGATCAGATCACGTGGGGTTGAGTTGGCAAATTCATCCTTTTCTTCACCCTTCTTCTTTCTGAATCTTCAGGCTACCATTTGAGAAGTACTATGCAATCCGGCCCTTATTTGGACCATTGTCATTACAATATGAGGGTCCTATTTTATTTATTGGAAAGAAGGTTTTAAAAGAAAAATGACTGGGGGGGGGGGGGGGAAAGAATAGAAGCAATTTCTTGAATCTTCTGAAGAAGCAGTGTGGGGGCATTATTTTCTGATGATAAACCTATCTATGAGGCAATTTGTGGGACAGACCACCGGCAAAAGCGTTTTGGTGATAGAGATTGAGGCTTTCCTTGCGTAAAATAATAATGATGGGTAAAGTCACCATTTTATCCAACCCACGAAAATTGCAAGGTGGGTTGGTTAGTTGATGGATGGGCGTAATAGAATGGGTAGATGTAAAAATTCCATGTCAAATTACGTTGGTAATGTCTTCTCTTTGACCTTTTGGGGGAGGCAAGCATGGGAGAATCGAAGGAAGGAGGCCTCTATATCAGACATTGCTAATATTGCCAATTAGGCAATTTCAGTGGGAAGCATTCTCCTCTTTATCTTTTGTGTGTACAGCTATTTCTAGCATTCTTCTCTATTTTGTTCGAGCATAGCTTGAGAATGATCCTTCAACTATTTAAAAAATAATGTGATAGACAGTCTATATCAATTATAAAAAAAAGCCTTCCGAGATTATTTTCCATGCAAGTACGATGTTATGGGGAAACCGAAGCAATATTCTACAGAGACGATCGAAATCAAAGGAATAGATGTTGCACAGGGAAAAAAGTAAGGACTGGTTTCAAACTTGCAGGCTGCAGCCACGCGAGATTATAAGTCTCGCAGACGCCAATGATACCTTATATAGTGAGAAATTTGCTGGTTAACCCCAATTCACGCATTTCTCCTGAATTGGAATACAGTGGGTTCCACATATATATTCGTTACACATAGGCCTTCTGTTCATGTCAAAGAAATGCCCAAGATTCATTATACACTGAATATAATGAATACTCTTATTTTGTGAGTGCAGATTCAAACCCAAAGTATTAGGCCTTCTCTATTGATTACTCTTCCAAACCATGTTTGACCTCAAAATTTAGAGTAAGTACTTAATTTATTAAAAAATTTACAAAATTAAAAGATTATCACTTATTGGTTTAGATAAAGAATTTTTTTTTAATTAAATCAAATACATATTATATCATTTTAGTTCTCTTATATATAAATTTTAATCCATCATTAATAGATCAGATACTTACTCTAAATTTTATTTCTTAAGGGGGGAATACGGAAGAACCATAAACAATACGAGACGCACTAACGAATAAGTTCCCATCATGATCCAAAGAATACCAGTATGTTGGTTTATTTTGCTTTGGAAATTTAATTCAAATATAATACCTATCAAAATAACTGAGTGCCATCCGGAATAAGGTTCCATTACTCAGAAAAAAGATAAGAATCAGGACAAAGTATAAGTGTTCACTTTAAATTTAGATAGATTGAGACATTTATTTGAACTTCCCTTGTAACAGATTCTTGGATTTATTTGCTTATATACAGTGAAGACATAGGTATTTCTTTTTAGTCCCTGCCAGGATGAACACAGGAAACCACTGGTCATTGGCCAGCAGGAAATTAGATGGTAAAATTCCATTGTCTAACCACTCTATCCAAAGCCTATATTCTAAGTTACTTCCAAATTGCAGCTAGCAATCATAATAATTACATGCTCTATAGATGCAAGGCATTATAGAAACTTGGAAATCTACAGCGTTTCAAGCCAACAACTGCTACCTGCAGAAAATTGTGTGAATTTAGAACCACGTAGTTCGGATAGAACAAAATAGCATAAAATATTTACAGAAATTCCCAGGAGAGGAAAAGAGGTTCCCCCTACACCAACCAGGCAATTAAGCGAGAAAGCATACTCACGTGTCTTAATTATATTTAGTGAGTGGCCTCCGCTTTGTAACTGTAGCTTTTTCTACATCCAGTTTCCTGCCAGCCTTAAGTTCCATAAAGTCTTTTGGTGGAGATTGCCCCTAATTTCTTTCATTTTGGAAGGGGGTGTTGGGGATGGAATCGGGAAGATAAAATGAAACATAGTGCAAGATTATGGTAAAATTGCAATAATATGTATTAAAAATTTCAATTACCATGTCACAGATTGAACTATTTGCTTATGCTTGGTGCAAACGCATCATCTGGAAAGTGATCCACGTCCTTGTCCTACTGAAAATCTGATTTAGAAAGAAAGAAAAAAAGAAAAGAAAATCCTGTTTACTAAATAAAATCTTCTTGTTAACTTCTTCAAGTTTTTAATGCCATCGCCTCCGGTATATTTAGTTTATCCTTCATATTGAGATCTTTTGTCCCAGAAACAACCTGTGATCATACAACGGAAGCAGAGAGGCTCCTGTCAGCCAAAGAAAGTATATAAACACACCAGAACACCAAAGACACATAATACATAGATTGGACATATAACAACAACAACTAAGTATTTTTTCACTAAGTAGGGTCAGTTATATGGATTGAACATACATGTGATATAAATAATCCAAATATGAGGCCCTCTCCAGAGAAGAAAAAAAATTTGACAAGTTATCCATTTGATGCTTTGACAATATCACGCTCTTCTCTTTTTTGAATCATGCCTGCAAGAGAGTAAATTGGGATTGGCTCGAGTTGATTCCCTCATTAACAACAGAAATAATCCTATAAACCAAAGAAAATATAATAGAGCGGAACTAAAAAATGAGCAAAGGATCAATTGAAGACAGTAACCTAGCATGTGGTTGAGAAGCAATAAAATCTTTGCTCTAGTGGCAATCCCCATACACTCTGCAATTCAAATTCCCTGCCTTTGAAACACATTAGCAATAGATCACTACACTAAATAATAGAAATCTTATATTAAATAACAGCAATTTTTTATTATGTACAAATACATGAATGTTATGCTATAAGCAGCACCATGTTCAATACATATAATAATTATTTCAAACAATTTTCTGACTATGGAACATAACACACAGATATATGCCTCATAAATGGATAGCTAAATAACATAACTGATTATAGTAGACAAAACCAACCATTTAGAAGCGAAAGTTGACCTAATCTTAAGAACACCAGAAAACAATTCATATATTAGAAATTATTTTTTTTAGTCCCAAGTACAATGAGAACAGTGATTTTGAGAAAAGTAACTACATTACTGTCATAATTATCAATACACAAATAAATCTTAAAAAATATAAGAAAAGAGCAGAAAATGATACAAAATAAAAAATGAAATATGATTTAACATCCATATATATATATATATATGGAAAAAATGCATAGGATGAAACATCCTGACAATACCTTCACCAATCAATTTATTCAAATCATAATAAAAGAAATTAACAAATACATTGCAAAGCAAACAAAAGCACATTTTCATCTTAAAAGGCTAACCTCGATTCAAAGCTCGTTCTTCAATCAGGAAGCCAGGGTAAGACTGCAAGAGTATGCTGCTTTAGATGTTGCCTATAACCACTTATCCAACGATCAAGAATAAGAAACCTTTGTCTTCCAGATTATGGGCTGAGAATCAAGCAACATTATGGCAGTATCAACCACTAGATTCAAAGTATCAACTAAGCATCTAACCTTTGACAAATTTCCTGGTTATTCATGATTGCTATATATTGGAAGCAAATCATGAACCAATGTGTTATATGTAATAGTGATACTAGTCTACTAGACATATCACATAGTTCAAAAGCCTCTTGTATCTTCCTTTCCTTGCTTTACCTGTTTCCCAATGTATTATAAGTGATTGTATCCGGTGCTATTCCATCTGCTATCATCTTACTTAAAACCTTAGTCGCTTCTTTCGTATTGCCCAATTTACAATACCCGTCAATCATAACAGTGTAGGTAATTTTATTTGGTTTTATATTATTTGAAGACATTTCCTGTACAACACTCCCCACTTTTTCCATCTGGCCTAACTTACAATAACCACCAATCAGAGCAGTATAACAAACAACATTTGGCAATATGCGTTCACTTCTCATTTCTTCAAATATATCTTTTGCTTCATCAACACAACCAATATTGCACATTCCATGTATTAGAGAAGAATATGTGGCACAGGTTAGTGGGATACCCCTACTTTTCATGGCATCACGAAGTTTGAAGGCTTCCATTAAATTCCCAATTCTGCAATAGGCTGCAATAAGTATGTTATAAACAACAGGATTTAGCTCTACATTCTTACTAACTAACTCATTAAATAACTTTATACCGTCTTCAATCCTGTCAGCCTGACAATATCCTTCTATCATCAATGCATATGTATAGACATTTGGAACCAGGCCATTTTCTTTGCTTTCATGCAAAAGCTTATTAATGTCATCCATTTTACCCATATCACCTAACCCCTTCATTAGGCAATTGTAGGTTTGCATATCTGGTTTGATTCCCTGCTTAGCCATCTCTTCCTTAAGCTGGAAACCTTCATCGATTCCACCCCCTTTGCAAAATCCATAAATGAGTGTGTTGTATGAGATCCTATCCAGCACCAAACCCCTTTCAAGCATTTTTTTAAATACCGTGACAACCTCCTGCATGTTACCTTGTTCACAAAGTCCATGAAGAAGAGCGTTTGAGGTAACAGTATTGGCTGCAAAACCTTTCTCTGCAAGGCTAAACCAAAGTTCAATTGCCTCTGAATATTTTTCACTCTTACAAAGTCCACAGACCAGTGGGGTTAACAAGCTATCACTGGGCTTGATGCTGCTCAACAACAGCTCTTTAATAAATCGTAGTGCTGAATCAAACCTGGATTTATTGCATAACCAGTGAATTACATAAGAACATGCATCCTGGTTGATAGATGACCTACTATATAACATGTCCTCTAATACTTTCTCAGCTTGCTCCATTTGATTACTCCTGCAAAAACCCTGTAAAAGAGTATTAAGAGTAACAGAATTGGGTGTTATGCCCTTAGATAACATGTCATCCCTGATCCTTAGTGCCTCACTCATATTTCCGTTCCTGCAGAACCCATCAATCAGTGTATTGTAAACTACTACATTGGGAGCAAATCCACAGTTGATCATTTCCACCAACATGCAATTTGCTTCATCAAATTTCTCCAACTTCATCAAAGCATTGATAAGCAAGCTATATGTTATAAGACTTGGATCTAC
This sequence comes from Gleditsia sinensis, assembly GCA_037074535.1. Taxonomy (NCBI): domain Eukaryota; kingdom Viridiplantae; phylum Streptophyta; class Magnoliopsida; order Fabales; family Fabaceae; genus Gleditsia; species Gleditsia sinensis. The sequence continues at coordinate 61,043,506 of CM073467.1, read as the reverse complement.
TTCGCTTTTCACCATCTTTGCTTTAAAATGAAATGCTTCCTCTAATCTTCCACTCTTGCAGAGCCCATCAATCACATTATTGTAGGTAACGACATTTGGTGAAATACCTATTTCCTCCATTTTCATGAACAATTTAATTGCGTCTTCAATCCTCCCTCCCTTGAAAAATGCGTTGATTGCAGTAGTAAATGTGTAAACATCTGGCGAAACTCCTTGACAAATAACTTCGAAAACTTTGTAACTCCTGTCAAGTTCATTAGCCTTCACTAAAGAGCTTAACAGGAAATTACAAGTTTTCCGAGATGGAAAGATACGCTTCCTTGCGAACAAGTATAAGATATCGATAGCATAACCAAAACCCAAATGCTTAAATTGGGTGCAGCAAACATGAAGCAACAAATCTAATTCACCATGTCTCCGTTCTGTAACTGCATTCAGTTCCAACATTGAAGTAGCTATATCAATGTGCCTATTCTCATGGTTTCTAAACAAAGCGGGCAAGTTCCCATCAATTAAACGGATCAAAAGCAATCTGGCGGGCGCCAAATAATTCGAAGCCAGAAGCAAACGAACCAAAAGGCAATACGACCGAACCGTGAATCGAAACTTAAAAGAATCAGTAGCAAAATGAAAGAAATGGAGAGTTGTTTTAAGGTTCACATTCGATTTAATTGAATGGAATAATTGATCAAAATCATGAGGAGACAAATGGTGTATGAGTGCTTTACACTTAGAAGAATCTAAAACTCTGCTTGAGAGAATAGAAGGTACCATGTTAAGCAGAACCTGATTAGAAGATTGTGGTTCCTCCTGGGACTGTAAAGGAGGCGGCTGAGGAGGGTCTGGGTCATGAAGGTGATGGTGTTGCGCGGTGGAAGTGACCCAGTTCAGTGGGCGAGTGATGGGCAAAAAGATTGGAGAAGGCCTAGTGCTTGAAAGCCTTCTGAAATCATTTGTGCAATGCATGGATTGGAGCTCGTGGATTCTAGTTTATAAATTGGTTCTACAATGAAGGAGGAGCAGAAGCCATGATTGAGGTAGCTGTGGGGAGCGTATGTAAGAGAGCCTCGCTTGCTAGAAGGAGACAGGGGAAGCCACGAAGAGGGAAGAAATGAGGAAAGCGAGGAGGATGTTTACGTTGATGGCTTATTTTCCTCAGGTTTGTTGACGAACTGTGCCGCAGGTGCAGATGCGACCTCGCTCGCCGCAGCGAGGTGGAGCATAGGGCCGAAATGGGCTCGAGCGATCTGGAACGGCCCAATATTTACCCATGGTTTTTTTTGGGACAAGTTAACCCATGGTTTCTGGCCAAGTCCAAAAAAAAAAAGCCCATGGTTTCCTAATAATTTTTTTTGGGACAAGTTAACCCATCGTTTAATTTTTTATAATTTTAAATATTGCATGGAATAGCGATAATTCATAGAGTGCACCTCACCGTTTCTTTTTTCCATGAAAATGCTTCACCATTAAAATATATATAAATATATATGGTTTGAATTGAAGTAATAGTGCCACCTGATGCTAGCTCGGGTGGTGGAGCGGTTGGGGCTGTTGGGATGGGTGCGCGTGGGTTCGATTCTGATGAATGTACCCAAAAAAAGAATTGAAGTAATAGTGATTGGCGAATGCGGGAGCCAAAAATCATTAAAGACTAGAGTTGTCGCGGCACAAACTGAGACGTATACGTGTGGGGAAGTCTGTGGTCCCAATGGAGATGGCACCAGCTTCCTTTGTTTCATTTATTACTGCACTTCACAATTTTACAAAACCCTTTTCCTTTAGTTTTTGTGGTTCAAAAATCAACTTTTTTGTGAATATAATTATTTGTATTTGGTTCGCTAATTTTAAAGTAAAATATCTACTTCTCCTATTTTATGTACACAAAAAATTGAAAATTATCTATAATTTTAAAGTAAAATATTTATGTAACTAATCACCATTTTCATACGAGAAGAAGAAAATGACAATTATATTCCTAGTACTATCTCAACTTTGATTATTCGAACATTTAAATGCTTAGGAAAAATACAATTAAAATATTTGTTACCATAATTTAAATTCAACTTTGACAAAATATTTGTGCAAATAATTCAAATAAAGTAGCTAAACCTGACTTAATAACCCTTGTGAGTATAGTTTATATATATACTTGGATAAAGGAAAATAGACCTTTTTGCTAAGATTAAAAATTATTGATACTGTAAATCCAAACCAACCCTGGATAATTAATAAATTTTTTAACTAAATTACATTAACATCAATATCTTGATTCAGAGCAAAAATCTCCTTTAATTTCTAAAAAGAACCTGTCATTTAAATTTTGCAACAATTTTAGATTTCAATTGTCTCCCTTTTTACATTCCAATGTTACAATCAGATTCTTGAAAGAAAAATAAAACAGAGTAAAATGAACCTTTAATTTCATCGTTTTTTTTATACATAATTAATATCATGAATGGCACTAAACAAAAAAGAATGCAAACATATATAAGAGTTTACTTAGTTCACGAAATCTACAAAAACCAATTATAATTTTATATTTTTGAAAGAAAAACAGGATAGAGTAAAATGAACCTCCTTTCTTCGTTTTTTTTTTTCATGCATAATTAACAGCATGAATGGCACTAAACAAAAGAGAATGCAGACATATATAATTTTTTATTATTATTGTGAGATAAATGTTTATAAAAGAATTTTAATTAAAGATCATTTAAAAAATAATATCATTTTTAAGCAAAATTAAGTCACAAAGTATAATATAAAAAAATAATCAAATGAAAACACGAAATAATTAACACTTAATTTAAGTAAAATATTTTACACAACCATGAAAATAGCAACACAGTAAATTGAATGAAAAACAATCAAATGATCATAAATGGTAAGTCAAAAGTGTTTTAGTGGTTGGAGCAGGGAGTATAATATGGAGGAAAGCTTGACGAAAAGAGACAAATTATCAAGATATACACTAAATAGGCACTTGATGGCCAAGCTCAAAGTTATGGTAGTCCATGCTTTTGGCTTCAATTTGCCATGATGGACAAATTAAATCGAAAAATAATGGCAAAATTAATCATAAAAGACAAACTCGAACCCGAAAGCTTAGCAATAATTTTCATGATCCCTGTTGCATTATAAATATATATCAGCTTCACGTTCTTCTTCTTGTTTCTGTACTTCTGCTTTCTCCAGTTGTCGTTGTTGTAATGAACTAAAGTAGTAGGTGGAAGTTCTGCTTCTACGTACAAGTTACGTAATTCTGATATATCAAGATGCCACACGTTTAATCTGAGCAGTTTTTATTTTATTCCAATATATTCATCCAAGATAATTAATTTCTCCTACAATAACTGCTTACAATTATGTTTTGATAACATATACATTTTGAAATAGTCTTTAAAATTAATAAATATTTTTTTAAAAGAAAAATCAATGATCATATATATATAACTCATTATTAGATTACACCGACTACATTAAATTCTTTGTAAAACCGCCATATATTTAATGTCTATATATCCTAATGCATATCAAAAACATAATAGTATTCGTACACCTAACAGGGAAATGCAAAGAATTAAATATATCTCTTTTGTAGGTATTTAGATTAGCAAAAACTATACAAAGATTAAATTTATGAATATTTTATGAGTATAGGGATTACGTGACTATCTTTATTCCACAACCATCACATGAAAAAATGCTCCCACAAATCAATACTATATACGTGGAATCTTACGGAAAAGACCAAAAAAAACAGCCACCATCAGGGAGAGTTCCATCCCAGTGAGGCTGCCGAAGCCAACATTTTATATACTTTATAAAATATTGAATATATTTCCAAAAAAATAAAATTGTTTCATATTTAATATACGTTTGATATTCATATAAAAATACTTAAGTTTTATATATTTGGTGGTGTGTGTATGGTGACGTTTTCGGTGTTTTTTAGAGTTCAACATGAACAAAAGCTAATTATCAAAACACTCGAATTAATGTGTAGCATTTGGCTGGTTTTGTTTTGCCTTTCTTCAATGAATCGCGCGCGCATATAGTATTCAGCTTAATTCGTTAAGACCCATTTAATTTTCAGCTCAATTATAGTGTTTGAGTCTGGTGTTTTGGGTTAATATGTACTGAGTCACGGTCTGGTTGGTGCGAAGTGGATCTCCGTTTTGGTTGAGAAGCACATGGGTTTGATCTTCCATTCATTTAAATACTTTGATGCTCGCATGTATATGAGTTAATACAACCAAAAGTGCGTACAATCCCCTTGCCTCTGCATCACACAGTTTTTTCTGGAAATTTCTATCGTCGTTTTAGGACCAGAGAGATTTAACACCCGGACTCATTTGAGTTCACATGTAGATATGATCTACAACTCTTATCTTCGCAACCTTATAATCTCAACCTCAAAATTTGCTTCCTCTCTCCAACAGACTCAATTAATTTATCATAGAAATATATATAGACGAAAGGAGTAAAAAATAAAAGTAGGTGAACATCTCAATTTATATTTTATATGACTAATTACTTTTTTATTATTCGTTGCTAAAAAAAATCTGTCATCTTTTTTTTTTTTTGTAGTTCCCTTTGTTTAACACCTTTTATATCTTATAAAATGTTTTACCTTGAGATAGTTTTAGTTGGTAACCCCCCTCGAGTTCATCGATTACATGTAACCTCTATAAATATTACTGTAAACAAAAAAAAACTTAATCAACTGAAAAAAGAAAAAGAAAAATAGAGGACATTCTACCCTTTAAAGAAAGTAGTTCAAAATAGTAAAAATGAATAAAAATAAATTAAACACAAAAAATTTAATAATATTATATGAATTTGTCAAAATCAACTTGTTTGATTTTTTTTGGTCAATGATACTTGATTTAAAATGTCATATTTAACCAACAAGTGTTGGTCTAAATAGTCAGTATTTTGAATATTTTAAGCATATATTACTTTAAAAAATATTTTATTAAAAGAGTACTGCATTTGATAATTTTAAAAAAATTAATTTTTTATTTATTGAGATATTCTTGGTCTTCGAGAAAAAGAAAATATTATATTTATTCTAAAAAAGTCAAATTCAAATCAACTATGTACAAACCAAAAAGTTTAAATCAACTATGTAGAAATAACAAGTTTTAAAAAGAAGATAATTTGTGTTACTTAAAATTAATTTCTGTAGAGTCAAATTAAGGCAGCCTGATATATGTCAACTTTCTAATGGCTAATCTTATCGTGGTTGGTCTACGTAACCATCTATTATATATGAGGCTCCTCTAACTTTGCCAGCGCAACTCTGACATCCCACTTTTGTCATTACCACGTAGGCTAACACCTTCTTTTTTACTTACCTTACCTGCTGTAATACGAGGAATAGCCACGAGCTTAAAAATCGTCGTCTTAATAAAAGTGGAGAATACAACACAACGTTACACGAACTGGGATCCTTCGCTGTTACTGTTAGTGACCACCAGAGTGTCCCCAAACTTTTGATGCCTCCGTCGCATCACATGCTGCCACGTGAACCTTGCCCACATCTCCAAAGGCTGTCCATTCATTTCTTTTCTTTAAAGCAAAATATAAACAAATTAAGTAAAATTATTTAGTTGTTTGTAGTGAAATTTTAAAGTAAAAAAATATAAGATGTGAATTTTTTTGAAAGAGTTAATAATATAACAGTGAATTATAAAAAAAATATCGATCTGTTATATTTATATTTTTAATTATAAAATTTAATATCAAACATTTTAAAAATTGTATTTAAATTTTGTCAAACGAAATATTAACAGAAATAGTATAAAGTTTTTAGAAGATTTTATTATATAGGCCATGTAATTTTCGTTATTACCTCTTAAACATATCTTATTATACGGTCAAATTTTTCTAAAAAAATTATCATTTTAATAAATGTATTTATGATATAATAAATACAATCTAAATCATCATTATTTTTTAAATAAATAATTATTTTATTATACATTTAGTATTAATGTATACAATGCAATTAATTTTAAGTGTAGATATTAGTAATAAATAACATAATCGTTCTTTATAAAAATTAATAATATTTTTAAATATACTTATTTTGTAATAAATTTATCATCTTTTATTGAAGTTATTAATACAAAAAATAGGAGGAATAAAACTCAAATCCCTATAGTATATGGAGACATTATAATATTTATAGTCACAAAAGTAACAGTTGATTTATTTAAATGATAAAATTAATAAAACATAAAAGTAGTATAATACAAACCATGCAGTGCTATTTATTGAGAAATTAGTATCTATTTTATTTGTCACTTTTTATGTGTTAATTTTTTTAATTATTGATGTGAGTATATCCACATCTTTTGAGTAATTTTATTTAAAATATTAAAATTATTTCTTTTCGCAAGTTTGTTTTTGTAAATTTAAAACTTTGATATTATAAAAAAAAAATTAATTGGTAAACTCAAATTTATATACTATATGAATTACAAGTTTGTAGACAAAAAAAAAAAACTCAAAAGGGTTAAAAGTATATTAATGGATATGGAACAAAACGCAATTTAGTAAAATTTTATTAACTCAGTATACCTATCTTAAATGCAAGGATTAGAACTTCAAAAAGTTGGTCTAATATTTTAAATTATTCTGCTTTTTTGTCCTAATCAATTTGAATTCATATTTTAGAGTTAGTATAGTTACCAATTTTTTATTTATTAAAAATACTAGACTATTATGAAGACTGTGCTTTTAATATCATTAAAAAAGATTTAATTTTGTTCAAAGTGTAAATTGACTCAAAAATATTCTAATCATATATATATATATACAAGGGTCATTTTATGAAATTTCAATAATAAAATTATTTAGAAATTGTATTTTTTATTTATTAATAATTGCTCAGCTGGATTTCAATTTTTATGTAGAAGCTAAATCTATAAATTTATCAAGAAACAAATTAATTATGATTTGATAGTTAATATTTTAATACATTTTACATTAATTATTTTAATACACTTTTACATTAGGACCAGCCCACCATCTTTATTCAATCTATATTCCTGTATTCTATCTTTGGGCGTAGCGTTGAGTTCTAAACTAAATGACTAAATGACGTCCGAAATACAAATGTGACGGCATCTGGAAAATGGTGAGGGGATGGGACAGAGACGTGATTGAATTTCCATAACCGTTTATATATGAGGCCACGTAGAGACCCCGAGAGACGCAAATTCTTCTCCGATTCCGAGGAACTCTCCTCCTCACCGCCGCGTACCCTCCACCTCCTACTCATACTTGGTCGCGCCATGGCCGGCCAATCTCGCAAGTGGATGATTTTGGTGGCCACCATCTGGATTCAGGCATTCACCGGCACCAATTTCGATTTCTCCGAGTACTCCTCCAACCTCAAGTCTGTCCTCAACATCTCTCAGGTGCAGCTCAACTACCTCGCCACCGCCAGCGACATGGGCAAGGTTTTCGGCTGGTCCTCCGGTCTCGCTCTCATGCATTTCCCGCTCTGGGTGGTCATGTTTATGGCCGCCTTCATGGGCTTCGTTGGATATGGCCTCCAGTGGCTCGTCCTTCAGAATATCATCACCTTGCCTTATTTTCTGGTGCGCTCCTAATTCTCCTCATTCTTGTTCTTCCCTTAGTTTCTCTCTTTTTTCTTCTTCATTTTTCCGTTCTGAATCTTGATTCTTGAATTTGTTCCTTCAGTGTTAGTTGCAAGTGGGTAAGGAGCTATAAAACAATCGGAAGAAAATTGATTTGCATAAATTAATTATTATCAGGATTATTTATATTTTATAACAATTCCAAAGTATTAAATTTATTAATAACAGTGTTTAATCTGCATTTTTTTTCTTTAAACTTCATTTTCAAATCCAACGAAAGTTTTCAGAAAGGAGTGCAACTGCTTCTTCAAATTCTTCACTGTGTCAGTGGCGAAAAAATTGTTATAACTTAATTAAATCAATTAATTGTTTTTGTCTTTTTGCAGTAATTATAGTTGACTATATTTTTATTTTATTTTATCTTTATATTTAATGTGAGTTGAAGAAGCGGTTGCTACCTGCACTGTTGAGAGGAACTTGGTTGAGCTAACACCATCATGGTCATGGATGGTGGGTAGCGCGCAGGGAAAGGTGGTCAGACCCCAAACGCGGCGCCTCTGTGATCGGGTCTGGCGTACCCACCCGATTTTACTGTTGTCTTTTTAGTTTTGACCAAAAATAAAAGAACTTTTTTTGGTGGTTCATTCTCCACTTTTTCAAAGAAGACGCAAAGGGGAAACACAGAATTTAATTTGTGAGTGGAGAATGTCACACATGGAAGATACGAAAACGTTTTTTGGTTTCGAGGAATTTTCTTTTTAATATTTATGGGTGTATTTTGGACTCTACGTTGCAGCCCTCTACGCCATTATACTCGTCGTCTCTTCTGTTCCAATGTCCACGGCGCCCACATTCTTTTTAATGAACAGTTTTGCTCTGATTCAGAGAAATTTTTTTTTGACGACATGATAGTTTAGATTCTACTAGTTTGAGTAGTTTCAGTGAGGTCGTAATTTTTTTTTCAATGTAATTTAAAAAATAAAGATGAAAATTTGCAACAAGTGTGCGTAAAAAATATTGGATTTTTTGAAGTGTTTTGGTCCGAATATAAAATTAAAATATAAAATATGTAAGTATTTTAAATTTTATATGTAATTTGTTTTTTGGCTCCAAAATTTTATAGGTAGTTTGATCATTAAAATATTAAAGTTTTTTTTGTTGTTGATAAAGAAAGGAAATAAAAATTAAAATAAAATAAAATAAAACATTATAATTAAAATTACATATATAAAAAATAACTAAAATTTATGTTTTTATTTAATTTTTGTATGTTATAAATAAAATAAAAATAAAATAAAAATTTAATAAAAAGATAAAAATATATTTAAAAAATAAAATTATTAATATAATATTATTTTATTCTAAAAATTATTTTAAAATATAAATAAATAATAAAATAATTAATTAATAATATAAATTTTTGAACTAAATTTTGATAAACATATTAATAATATTAAAAAAATTTAATTAAAATATAGCTGTAGTGATAAAATTTATTTTTATTATATTTTTTTGTTAAAATTAAATTAGTAAAATGTATTTTATTTTATTTTATTTTATTTTTTATTCTAATTTTCTTTTCTTTTCATTAACTTTTTGAGATAAAATTATTTATATATATAAAAAATATACATTCTATAAAAATCGGACTTACAGTTAAATTCATTAATCAGAAACAACAAATTAATGGAATAAAATCTGAATTTTTATTTTATCAACTTATTTTGAGATTTTAAAAAAATTAATAATTTTGTAAGTTATAATTCCTTCTTAAATGAAAAAAAAAGGAGAATAAAACATTTTCTAAGTAAGATTTTTGTATTTTTTCGGAAGTTACGAGATATTTGAAAATTGAAAATATATATCTTTAAAATTATTTTTTAAATAATAGTATTGTAATTATGTAAATGTGTACGATATATATATTCCAAGTCCTTTGAATTATACTCAGAAAGCTTAGTACATGTTATGCTTTGGAAAACACAGTTGAAGATTACTAAAGACAACCAATCTGGTACATATGGAATCCGTCTCCTATTTTGATTGAAAACCTGAGAGCTAGAATTGCATTTGTTAGATCAATGGTTGTACTATTCACTATGCTAAGATCTAAGTCTTAATGTATAGCACGTGGTGTGCTGATTGATTGTACCTGGCATCTTTCTGTCTATTGTCAATACCGTTCTCCATCTATGGAAAGATTTTTCTCTGACAATTAAAGTATTTAGTCTCTTTTTGGGATAAAATAATTCTAAAGTTGGTTTTACAGTAAAGAACTAAAGAAGTCATAATTTAGTTTTGAAACGCTTTCCATGGTTTCTCTGCTAAGATGGGTTATATCCTCTCAGAAGTGTAAAATAAATTTACTCTCAGAGATAATACCTCTCTAAGTTAAAATATATAGAAAACTTTCTTATTGGTTTTCATGACATTGACAAGCTTCCAATTTGTATGTGGCAGGTCTTTCTTCTGTGTCTGTTAGCTGGCTGTAGCATCTGTTGGTTCAACACAGTATGTTTTGTTCTCTGCATTAGGAATTTCTCAGTTAATCGATCCCTTGCGTTGTCACTCACCGTGAGTTTCAATGGCATAAGTGCTGCACTCTACACGCTTGCTGCCAATTCAATAACCCCCTCATCTAGTGCAGTGTATCTCCTCTTGAATGCCCTTGTTCCCCTTCTCATTTCCATTGCAGCACTAATCCCAATTCTTCGCCAGCCAGCTTTAGACCCTCTACCTGCTGATGCAGTTCACCGGGACTCGTTGATATTTCTGATATTGAACTTCTTAGCAATTTTCACTGGCCTTTATCTTCTCCGCTTTGGTTCATCTGCTTCTGATGCAGCAACAGCACGGCTCTACTTTGGTGGAGCTATTTTCCTCCTCATCTGCCCATTATGTATTCCTGGCATTATCTATGCTCGTGATTGGTTTCACCATGTCATCCATTCGAGCTTTCGGATGGAAGGCTCAGGCTTCATACTTGTTCATGTTGACGATCTCGAGCTTCATAAGGAACTCCTTACCCGTCCGAGTAGTACCCTTGGTCTTAAAAATGGGGATTCTCACAGCTTACTGAGTGAGAAGGAATCCATATATGGTAGTCAGAAGGCAAAAGAGAGTGATGATGGGTGTTGTGAGAGGATGATTGACAAGGATCAGTTAGCAATGCTAGGTGAAGAACACTCAGCTGCAGAGGTTGTTCGTAGGTTGGATTTTTGGCTTTATTATGTTGCATACTTCTGCGGAGGCACCATTGGTCTTGTCTACAGCAATAATCTGGGACAGATTGCCCAATCTATGGGTCTGAGTTCAGATACAGCTACCCTTGTCACACTCTATTCATCATTCTCCTTTTTTGGCCGCTTGCTTTCAGCTGGACCAGACTATATTCGTACGTAAGTATTCTCATCTATTTCTACTGTAGCATATTCTTGGAGCCTTTTTTAGTAGATGATCATTTCTTTTTACTTCTGCATTAACTTATAAGTGAATCTTTATGAATGGTATTTTCTGTATTGCAGTAAGGTCTACTTTGCAAGGACTGGATGGCTAAGTATTGGGCTTATCCCAACCCCAATTGCGTTTTTCTTGCTTGCTGCATCAGACAGTGCTCTGGCACTGTATACAGGCACTGCGCTAATTGGGTTGAGCTCTGGGTTCATATTTGCAGCTGCTGTATCAGTAACATCTGAGCTATTTGGACCTAACAGTGTGAGCGTCAATCACAATATTCTCATAACAAATATCCCAATCGGATCGCTTCTCTATGGTTTTCTCGCTGCTGTAGTTTACGATTCCAATGGCCACTCGACACACGGAAACTTAACAAGGTCAGACTCAGTAGTGTGCATTGGAAGGCTGTGCTACTTCTGGACATTTGTGTGGTGGGGATGCATATCTGTCCTGGGACTAACTTCTAGTGTGTTGTTATTCATAAGAACCAAGCACGCATATGATCATTTCGAAAAGCACCGTATTTCAAGTTCAGCACAATCAATTGTGTCTTAACTTTCTGGTACTGAAGAAACATAAAGATTATAGGGTGGTTGACTTCATTATAACAGTTGCAGGAGCTAGGACTTCAATAGGGTTATCTTGATTTTAGGGGTAGAGAGTGGAGACAGAGAAGCAGATATATATATATATTCTTGCATTATAATGTAGAGGAGATATAGTTTGAGTCGCAAAAAGGACGAGGATTTTGTCTTACTCCCTCAACATCAACCAACAATGAAAAGAATAAGAAATTAGAAAGCAGAATTAAATAAGGATTGCAGCTTTGGATTCATGAGCATTGAAAGATTCAGAATGACATCTGGAGCTTCGGGAAGCTTAGCCCTTTTTGCAGACATGATTTGGACTGAGTTGGGCAGATAAGCGCTCTACGATAAAAGGCAGAACCAGGGGCTACGCGTGCTCCAGGCATGTTGGATATTGTAAGGGGTTACCGGCCCGGTAACTACTGAAACAAGCTACATTTACAATGCGAGGCATTTGAAGCAGCACTTGTACAAAAAAAAAAAAAAGGCATTTGAAATAGCTGTAGACCTGTAGTTGTAAAATATTTCCCTTGTTTCACTCAGTTTTTGTGATTTGAGACCCTTTTTCCTTTTAGGACATGTTCCATTTGGCTTAATAACCTTAAGCAAAACTTTTTGTCAATTCTCAAATCCTGTGATGTGAATTCTAATTAATCATCACTTGCTTTGGTTAAAGCAGAAATAGACCCATCATGGGATCCTTGAATGTCTAACTGGCAGGGCGTGTGAATTCTAGATCACTTTCATTGTATTTTGAATGTTTGGCATTTGTGCCTTGGTACAAATAATGAGAATAGTGTTGTATCATGATGAAAAATTAAAAGAAAAAGAAGAAAGAATGGAGTATGTATAACCTAAGCCTTCAAGGATAGGTGCAAAATGCTTCATTTTTTATACATAGGAATAGCCTTTCGTATGCCAATGCCATCTTTCTTGCCGTAAACATGGACGCTGCATATTCACGGCATGCCTTTCCCCTCCTTGCTAGTCTCTCTGGACCTTCCTTTACCACTGCTTCAAGTGACTCCAACAAGGACTCCACATTTGGAGAGAACATATAACCAAATTCATCATTAACAACAATAGAACCTTTGATGCTTGGAAATCTTGATGCCAAAAGGGGTTTCCCACTCATCATTGCCTCCATTAGAGTAAGATCAAGTCCTTGTGGTCTAAGTGTGGGATTCACAAAAATGTCAATAGCATTATAGAATGCCCTTAACATTGAAGGACTCATAGATCCTAGAACAAGAACTTGGCTCCCTAAATCCTTGTATCGGTTCTCCCATGGTCCAGAGCCAGCAACAATCAAATACACATTTGGGTGCTTGGCTATAAAATTGGAGTATGCTTCATGAAGCAGCGGATGGCCTTTGTCCTTCACTAATCTTCCAGCTACACCAAGCACTAAACCTGCATTTTTAGGAATGCCAATTTTGGTTCTAAATTCTTTCCCCAATTCTACATCTTCTCCGAAGTCGTCCTCATCAACCCCATTGAGAATTACATGGACTCTTCGGCTGGGAATTTGATACACATCCCTTAGCATCTCACCACAACTATCACTAATAGCAACATGATGAGCATAATTCTGGAAGAATCTAATCTCATTCAGTACTTTAGGGATAACCCCTTGTAAGCTCTGGTTGAAAGCAGAGGATATTGGTTCCCCGGGCCTCCGAGCCAAGTCTTGAAATATACTTGATTGCAGGCTCTCCAGGGCTACGCCGTGCCATGAGACTGCAAGGTTTGTGAGGTTGTGAGCAATCCAGTGAGGAAGTGCTACACTTTCTGAGTGAACAACATCAAACAGTTCTCGCTGGTTTTCTTCCAGAAATTGTTCCCAAGCTTTATTGTATCGCCATCTTCCTGGTTCTCCTTCATGGCAATGGATGTAAGGTGAAGAGGGTGCACCTGCTTGATGATTGTTCATCTCTGAAGATAAGATTGAACTGGATCCATCTTGGGGTGGAGAGGTAAAGACGTGAACTTGATGGCCACGGGCAGCTATGGCAGTATGAAGGGTGTAGGCGTGGCGTTCCATGCCGCCAGGGGTGGTGCCAATAGGCCATTTCCGAGAGAAGACGGCGATTTTCAAAGCTATTGGTGGGGGCTGGTCTTCATAGAATTTGAGGCGGTTCCATGGAAACTCGGCTAAGCGAAGATCACCAGCCCAGGGCTTGACACGGTTGGCGTTGGTAGTGCATATGGAGGGAGCTGTGGGAGTGTGGAGGAGGAAAACAGCAGGTACGGTGAAGAGGACAATGAAGGAGAGGAACAAGCAGAGGTTGTACTGAAAAGCAGAAGTGGATTTCTTGGGTTTGTTGTTGAAGGCCATTTCTTCAGGGGATTCTGAAATTATGGACATAGGTTGAGTTTGATAGTTGTGTTTTGCATTCGGATGGTATCTGCACTGAAAGTTAAGGGAAATTGAGTGGGGGAAGAATCTGTGGGAACTGGGGAGGTAGGCACGCACTGAAGCAAGTGGGGTTGGGTTTGAGTTTTCTTTAATTGCGTTTCTCACGCCTCCTTTCAGGGAAAAAAGGTGGAGCTCATGTGCCTCAGATTTGGGTCTCGTTTCGTAAGTAGCACTTTATTTTAGTACTTGAATCTTTAATACATGAACCACAATCAGGGACTCTTAACATTCACACGCTTCTACACCTAAGCCAGTTGAAACTTTAAATAGAGAAGCTGAGAACCATTTCTATTTTTTCCCTTCCCATCCGAAATATAAATGTTACTCGTTTATGGCCTATTCTTCTGCATTTTGCTTTAATGGCATATTATTATTATTATTATTCTCTGGACATCTAATATCAATATGCACAAAGTTAAAGTGGAAGTCAGCTTTATCACTCAACTAACTCTTTGAAGAAACCAAGTGGAAGATAAAAGTCAACTAGAATGGCGGGTTTGAAGCAGACGCATCAGCATATACATGGTCATTGATATGGACAGCCATTCAGATTATTTTAGGCTCGTTTTGGTTTGGGTGATTAGCAATATACGCATACGATTCAAAGCTTTAGAATTTGGTCATTTTCTTATCGCTTTCGGAATATGTTTATGGATGGTCAAACCAGTTAGGTCGTGTCCATTGTTTTGAAAATTAAATAGCAAATATATCCTTAAATTTAACAAAATAGAAGGAGATGACATCTTTTTTTGTTTTATTAACTTTTGATTTTTTTTATGGAATAGTCTGAAAATATAATTCTAAATATATGAAAAATGAATTTACATTATGGATGGAAAATGAGCTCTTAGCTGCGTAGCAAGATTTTATTGTACACTCCAGAGTATATACATACATGTAGATACTGTTTATACATTTACATAGTTTTAGTGTGGCCAGTAGTCATTATATGGCCATACCACAAGTGATACCTAACTTAATTAGTATGTCTCCTTTTTCCAATTGGCAAATTCAAGTTTTTATGGTTGCAACTACGGGAGAGGGCTTCTTATGGTTTGCACCAACTCTGATATCAATTTTCATCTTATTGGAAGCTCCATTTCTAGGTTTAGGCGATGCAGGCCAGTGTCCACTGGTAATAGCCATGTCCTTGAACTGCTGCAAGTTTTCAAGAGTTTCAACAATTGCTGGCATCCTCGACCTATCTTTAGGATTTAGACTTATGCATTGCATTGCCAAAAGAGCCATCTCCTTGGCACCCTTCACAGAATATTGGCCAGCAAGCCTTGGATCCATTATATAACGCAACTTCCTACTGCTACTCAGGTAAGGTCTTGACCAATCCACAAGGTTTTGCTCTGTCTTTGGTCTTGTCTTCTCCATTGCTCTCCTTCCTGTAAGTAGTTCAAGCAGGACTACCCCAAAACTATAGACATCACTTTTAGTGGTTAAGTGCCCTGTACAAATATATATTGCTTTAGAGAACAGTAAACTAATTCAATCATAAAATGTCATAGTTGAATTTCTACTGAAAAGGCAGAAATTTCAAGAACAACCAATCAATGCCCATTTGATACTGATTATTGAAATGCACAGCTTTGTTTTCATATCCTTCCCATTTGAGGGTAGTAAACAAGTTGAAAGTCCCACACACTCACCCACCTGTTTGATAAATTACCTGTGGATATATATTCGGGGGCTGCATATCCATAGGTGCCCATAACTGTAGTAGTAACGTGCGTGTTAGATCCCTCAGGCCCCATTGTTGCGAGACCAAAATCCGACAATTTAGCTGTAAAATTCTGTTCAAAACAGAACACAGATGAAAATGTCAGTGCTTTTTTAAAACAGAAAGAAAAGAATGTTGGTGTTAAACACGTACCGAATCAAGCAAGACGTTGGAAGTTTTGAAGTCCCTGTATATGACTGGCTTCTCTGCCTCATGCAAGAAGGCAAGGCCTTTAGCTGCACCTATTGCAATTCTTAATCTGGTTGCCCATGGCAGTGATGTTATCCCTGCAACCACAGATAATAATAGCAGCAGCAACTGAATGAGGCTTTGAAATGTCTGGTATAGATGAAAATAATGAACGAGGTGAATGAGGCATACTTCTGAACAAGTGATTCTCCAAACTTCCTCGTGGCATGAATTCGTAGACAAGGAGCCGCTCTTCATCCTCACAACAATACCCAATCAACTTCACCAGGTTTGGGTGCCTTAGCTGCCCAAGAAATATTACTTCTGCCTGCAACCCAATTATTCACTGAGCTCACCAAAAAACATCCTCTACCTCATACAAAATTGAAAAATGATTTTAAAGCCCACATGTCTGCCGTGGGCCAGCGTGCAATCCTAGTTGGATGGGTTTTATAACTACAGCACTTGTAGATATAAATATGGACTTAGGTCTCTGATTACTTAATTTGTATGGGACACTCTTGAATGAATATATTAATAAGACCATTTAGTCCCAAGGAAAATGATTAATTTTTGCACACGAAAAATATAATTGAAGGGAAAAAAAATAAAGGCAATTAAATCATTTTGAATATTAATTTATACATTTTCAATTTCTTAAATGTAAACTACACAATAATATTTATTTAATTCATATAAGTATATTAAAAAGTCAATATTACGAATTTTTCATGCAAGTTTTCTCCGCCGTCCCAACCTTAGTAGGTAGAGAATTCTATATTACAGGCTCTAGTACAATTTCAAATGATCAACGTCAGAATAATATTCTTTTTTTTTCCTTAAGCCGTACTTCAATTGGGATTATATTGTTAGACTTTTCTTTTCAAAGCACAAATCAAAGGGAGGCTTGGGCGTTCACATGTTGAATTAATGTGTAAGACTCTATCCTTCTATCATTCTCTTATGATCGCTTACCAAATGTTCCCCCCAAGAAAGAAAAAGATAAAAAGTCTTCTCTCCAATTATTCTATTTTGTTAAATTTACACATGGGTAGGGTTATTGAAATTTCCATCTCTCAAAAGTTTCAGTCCTCTTACCTTTAAGTATTTTGAAATTATTTTAATACATAATTTAATTAATGAATTATTAAGATAAAATTTTCAGATTGTATCAAATGATAAGAACAACTTCTCTAATTAAAGGGTAAAATTTAAAATTTTCAAACAACTTTTGAAGACAATTTAGCCATAACAAATAAAATTTAATAAAATAGGTACTAATTAATTTATTATGTAAAATTCTGGATTAATTCATTTGTATCAAACACTTTCCAATAAAGAAAAGATGGCACTATATATATAGATATATATAGATACTTACAAGCCATTCGCGATGTCCTTGTAAGCCTTCAATGTCGAGAAGCTTAACAGCAACGGGCTGAGCCTTCAAGCCTTGTCTCAAGTTGTCATCAATATAGCCCTTATGCACCGTCCCGAACCCACCTTCCCCCAACAAGAAATTGCTCGAGAAATTCTGGGTTATGGCTCGTAGTTCGCTCAGCTGAAAATCATGCAGCTCCGAACCAAATGACTGTGCTAGATCTTCATTGATTCGCATGGACGAAGAGCGGCTCAGATCAGAGAAAGACAACCTCCGAAACGAAGGTAAGGCAGCAATGTCCTTCGACAAATCTGAACGCGATGGCTTGCACCTGCTGAATTTGCTAAAGATGGTTTGGTCCTCCGTTGAGCAGCAGTTTGCTGTGAATGGTCTCCATGGCTTTGATGGCTGCTTCATTATACCAAAAAGGAGAAAATGAAGGAGAAGGGCTTTCTGGAATAGGCAAGGTATAGTGGCTGATCTCTGGTAGCGGCACAAGATCATAATATAGGAGAGACTTTATTTTGTTATGTAAAAGCTACAGAGAGAGAAAGAGGGAAGGGGAAGACATTCTTTCTTCAACTGCTCTAACCACTATGTAATTTATAAATATGTATTAATGTTTATGTTATCATATTTAGGTTATCTTTTTCTGTTGTTTATTTGGGAATCTACGAGGTGTCTCCATGCAGAATGCTCCAATATGTTTTGCCTTTCTGGAGTACTGAACGCTTACTTCTATTTTAGGTTGGGCTATATGGATCTACGTGTCAAGATGTGATTTGTGAATATATCATGCCTTGGACTTGAAGGCAGCAGCGAGGATTAGTAAGGAAAACAAAGGTTTAAGGTTCTAAATTTTTTATTGTGCTTGATATTATTCCAATGGAGCTTCTTCCTTTTTTTTTTTGGCCAATAATGGAACTTTTTTCCTTATTATGCCCCTATAACCTAATTTTTTTGCTTTTTCCAAACAAAAAAAACTAATATTCATGCAAATTTGACATTTAGTTAATACTAATGTGATCAAAGTATAAATTGAGGAACCGATCTTTAAAGTTGAAGCTTAACATTTAATTTAAAAAAATTTAATGGAGGTAATAATATTAAACTTCTTATTATTTAGTCATCTTTATATCAAGTAAAGGAACCAATTCTAATATTGGTCTAAAAAGTAAGTTATTATCTCTAATTAACATTAACATATATATTAATTTTGAAAAATTATTTAAACTTTCAATAACAAAAAAATTATAATTTTAAGGCAAATATGTAACGAATTAAGTGATGTAATTTATTCTACATACAATATATAGTAATAAATGACAAAAGAGTGAATATTGAGCAAAACCTTATCTAATCCATGAGATATTTTCGTAAGTATAAGATGATGGTATTGAAAGTTGAAACATTGCACTGAGATGAGATATTAATAAATAGATGGAGAAGAGACTTGTAGCCATTTGTCTAACAATATCTTTGCTGTTGATTTGGTAACCTAAGAAACGTAGAACATACAATGGAATGACGAAGGGGATGATAGCACTACTTCTGTCTTTATTCTGAATTATACAAATGGTTTTAAACGAAGAGGAGCAGTTACGGGTTGAAGTGCTAAATGAGGTATACAACTACAATGCATTCCAAGAAAATAAAAAATAAAAAGAAACTTCGTGAATGAGATAATAAAATGTATGCTATAGTACGTACCTTTCCTGCTCCATTTTCAACTACCATATTGTAAATACTAAAACTGGAAAATTAATGCATCCATCCCACCATCTTTATACGGTTTTATATACATATGGATGTCATTCCCTTCTACCGAAATATTATAACATATGTATCCAAAAATTCGAAATTGTTGTGTATCCCTTTACTCGCCATTTTTTTTTAATTTTTACATAAATTAACTTCATTTTTTGTAATAGCCAACGTAGAACTGCTCACATCTAATTTGTGTTAGGCATATTAATTTTTTTTTTACATCTTCACTTCAAGTTCTGGTGGATTAGAAGATAAACCTTAGGTATTCTTTTAATGGGTTTTTATGTATATTTGTGACAAAACCTACTGTATACATCTTTAGGATTAGGGGAGGGGTGGATTTGTTAGTTTTTTTTATATTATCCAATTGGGTTATGGTAGCTAATTAGATTAGTCACAAATATCCGTTTAGTTTGATAGAATAAATTTTATTAAAATAAAAAAAAATGAAATGCTATTATCTTATTTAATATGTAATAAAAAAATTAGGTAATGTGATATTTTATTATTTGATTAATAAATAAATTGAAAAAAAATAAAAAGATCAGATAAATAAAATGATTAAATTAATTTTAATATAAATTAATTAAATTAATTTTTTTTTAATAAAAAATAAAAAAAAAATTTTAAAAAAATCTCTACAAATTAATTTTTATAAAATATAATTAAATTAATTTTTTTAATAATTAAATTAAATTATTTTAATAAAAAAATATAAAATGAGTCTTAATTTATAGTGAAATATTAGATTCCACCGTTTAAGAAAAGGAGCCTTTTTTCAACAGTTGATGAAAAAAATGGCTTGTTTAAAAATGTTTTCATATGTTTTTGTTTTATTGTTTTTTTTAAAAACAATGTTAAAAAATGTTATTTCAAAACAAAAAAAATAAAAAACTTATTTAAATACAAATTTTAAAAATAATGTTTCAGAACATAACTGTGTGATTTGCGTTATGGTTGAAAATTAATTTTAATAAATTATTTATAATTTTATATAATTTTTTTTATTTTTTAAAATAATTGAAAACAGTTTTATACACAAACAAAAAAAATAACAAAATATATTGTTTTTTGAAAATTGTTTTTTGAGTTACAATTTTACAAAACAGTTTTTAAAAACAACTTTTAAAAACAATACAACAAACAAATTTTTTTTATTTTCATAAAATAAAAAAATTGTTTTAAAAATTGTTTTTAAATTAGTTCAAAATATTTCATAAAATGCTTTATTTCATCAAAGCAGAAAATAGAATGTTAAAATTCATTTTGGCAAACCATATGCGCTCTGCTTTGGTGCTAATTCTATAGATGGTATATTGAAATTTTCGTTTGCTTTTGATGCTAATTTTATCATATTTATGGGAAAGCACATATATAGTTTAGAGAAAAGATTAATATGAACAATTTGTGACATGGTAATTATTTTAATGAAAATTATGGTGAGAAAATGCTCAGCATTCCCATAAATATTCTTGAGTTTGATCCAACACAAAAAACAGTGCAAGCCAGGAATTCTGACAAATATTCCTAGGAATGCAATAAATGAGGATGTGATTCTTTCAGCTATTGAATCCCCAAAAACATAGCAGATTTCACCGTGGACAATATTGGAGATGTAAAAGCTATGTATTTGTAACTCTTGTTTTCTATTTGATCATTTTCAGATATGGTTAACTTTCACAGTCAGAAAATCAGCTCGTAGATCTTAATCCTTCGAGAGGGATGAGATGGGATTTTTTGTTTTGTTGTTTAGTTACATTTACATAGGAGATCCAAAACACTTGAGAAGGAGTAGAAGAAAGATACGTGTAGGGATAATCAAACTGATCGAGACATCAAGTTCACTACAATCTTAAAGACAGAGACATAATATCATGTGACAGTAGTGGATCACCATTATTAATGCCATTTAAGGTGCTTGAGTGCGAAATGAATACTGAACTTTCTTATAATATTGTAATAATTTAAACAAGCAACCCTATCTTGTGAGAAATACCCTAGTATGCACTCAATGCTACCATTTAAGGATGTTAATGTGTAACTGCAGCTCTCCACTTAGCCAACTCTTGGAGTTAGAAAGACTTAAATGGCTAAAATTTACAGCCCTAACTATTGTGGAACATGCAATTCAATCGATTTTGACCCTAATTAACGAAGAGAACATAAATCATACTTTCATTCAAAATCGCATATGGAATATGACATAACAATACGTCAAGTACCATAGAAAGTTCAACCAAATAACACTCACATTACAAAACTCTATAAGTTCTTCAACTCTAACACGTTCTTTGTCTACCATATTCATCTTTTTCTGTTAGATAAAATTAATGGCCTTCACCAAATCGCAACCTATTTACCATGCTTCGTCTCTTTTAATTATCCTTCATCTCTTAACTTTCTGGTCCATAAAAGCTACAGCTGGTGGCCTCACAGTTGATCTAATCCACCGTGACTCCCCTTCATCTCCTTTCTATAATCCATCAAAAACCCATTTTGATCGCTTGCATGATGCTTTCAGACGCTCAGTGAAGCGTATCAATCATTTCAAGTTACCCTTAGACCCTACAAGCACAATCCAAACCCCAATAATTCCTGGGGTTGGAGAGTACCTTATGAACATATCGATAGGAACCCCACCTGTTCAGATGCTTGGAATAGCTGATACTGGTAGTGATCTTATATGGACACAGTGTGAGCCATGCATACACTGTTACTATCAAACACTTCCTCATTTTGATCCTCTTCGTTCCTCAACATACCAGAACATGTCATGCCAATCACCACCCTGTAAGTATAGCTATTCTTATGCGGATGGTTCTTACACTATTGGAGTCCTTGCTGCTGAGACATTAACCTTAGGCATGAAAGATCAACCAGTTTCCCTCCCAAACATTGTGTTTGGGTGTGGACACGACAATGGTGGCACATTTAACAAATTAGTGTCTGGCGTGATAGGCTTAGGAGGCCGCCAAATTTCATTAATTTCTCAGTTGGATCAATCTGTTGACAGAAAATTCTCGTACTGTTTAGTACCCTCATGGTACTTTTCAACCAATGTGTCCAGCAAAATAACTTTCGGCTACGATGATGTGACTTTCGGTTCTGGTGCCGTCACGACTCCAATACACTCAAAATATGGGGATACCTTCTACATGCTTACATTAGAAGCGTTCAGTGTAGGAAACAAGAGAATCCCATACAAGGGTTGGTCAGAGGTGGGTAATACTATGATTGATTCAGGGTCAACATTGACTGCTCTGAATCCAGAATTTTTTGAAGATTTACTTGAAGCTTTAGACGAAACAATCTGCGGTAGACGGGTGAAGGACCCAAGGGGAGCTCTTGGTGCTTGTTACGAAAGTGGTAGTCACAGTATCAATATTCCTGATATTACAGCACATTTCAAGGGAGCTGATGTGAAGTTGCAGCCAATGAATACATTTGAAGGCGTAGAACGTGATTTGGTATGTTTGACAATGATTGCGTCGCCCACGAATTTTTCCATATATGGGAGCTTAGCTCAGATGAACTTCTTGGTAGGATACGACCTTGAGGCTAGTACTGTGTCCTTCCTGCCAACATATTGCACCACCCAATAGTGTGTGTCACTGTGCTGCATGAATTTAAAGAATAATTAGGGACCATACGCAACTTTACCTCAGAATTTGGTAATTTGCTAATAGAAGTTTGTCTTCTATAATTATTTGCCAATACCATTCATCCCGGGACTAGCAGAAATAATTCTTTCCTCAGTCACTAATAGTAGTCTAAGCACTAGTGATGAGGGATTTGGATAATTTAATAAATGATGTTATCATGTTAATTATATTGACAATTCTTAGGATGTCTTAACACAATAATGCAGTTCCACAAAATTTCATAATTTTGAAACAATAAAGCTACAGAGCATCATATGACGCAAGGAAAACTACCATTTATCCACCTTCCCGAGCTTTTGCTTACGTAGAAAACCAAGTTCTTTACAAGGATGCCGTAGGACCTAAGCATAGTCCTCAATTACAGATTTATCTACACCTTGAAACTTCTATTTCTATCACAGCTCATGCTTGCATATACAACATACTGCACCGAACCAACGCATTCAGAGGAAGGACATGTCGTGGCTTTTTAAAATGACCTATAATATGAGAGTGAGAATATACAGCTTTTGCAGAACCTAATTAAAGACCATGTTGGAATCAAGACGTTGAGGTTTTTTCCATTATCATGCTAGCTGGTATTTTGTCCTGTTTCTCTACATATGCAGAGGGAAACCATCCAGCATTGCCCTTGCATTCTCCTTCAGACCATCCATTGGTAGCCACCTGGAAATAGTTCAGTGGTAGGAGAGGCTGATTTCATTGACTATAAAGATTACAATTTTTATATGTAATTACTAAATCAACAATGCTGCTAGTAGCAAGATGCACAATCACCCACATGCAACAGTATTAAGAACATGTAAAGGGATATAAACATGGCCAGCCATTTATGGAATCAAGATACTAATAAAGTGGTGAACTTCATCGAAACCAGATCACATAAGTGGTTCACAATAGACAATTCGTTTACTGTCATTCCCAGACAGAAGTTCAAGCTAACTGTTATCTAGGGATAAAATCTTGATACAGTGAACTATGATTTAGTTCAAATTTTCCCCCTATTTTTGCCTGCAATTTTACATCACAGGGAGAAAAGAAAGTGGCCTTCCAGTAGTCCACAAAAACTAGCAAGTCCATATTTACAAAAACCAAATTTAGATCTAGAAAAGGAGAAGGTTTATCTGCAGGACTGATGTGGCATAAAAAACCGACAGATTGTTCAAGAAATACCTGACGAACCACGAGATAATCATCAACTGATAAATTTAACTCGCCTTCAGCTTGAGTATCAAATGGGTGTACAACCTGTAAGACAAATGATAACCAAGATTAATCAGATGCAGATATGATGGATATATAGGATTTAAACGAATGATTCCACTGCATTGTGTTCTGACAAATTTTGCATTAAATTAACTCAGTGTCAAGAATCAAATAATCTCAAAAGCTTAAGTTGCTAACAGAAAGCTTAAGAATAGTTTTTATCTCTGATAATCCTCCTCATGCAAAAGCCAACTTGAAACATGGACAAAAAACAAGACCACCAAGCTTTGTGCTATATTAAACTTAACTAGAAATGAAGGTAACAATGATAAAAACTCTTGAAACTTCGGTCATGAAGACTCTGATACTATGTTAAAAACTATTTAACTCAAATGCTTAAGCTCTTAGGAAAAGGCCCAAATTGATTTTATTGACATCTTTGACAGTGTGACATGCCCCCCATGCAAAAGCCTTTAGAACTTTAAGTGTGAATAAAGCACAAATCCATAAAAAATCCTATGCTGAATTAAATTTAGTTAGAAGTAGAAGCGACAAGGACCAAACTCTTGAATGATTTGTATAATTTCAATGAATAAATCATCCCAAAAGCTTAAGTTAGGATAAAACTGAAGCATTTGATACCATGTCAAAGCAATGACTTTCTCATCAGAATCACTATTTTACTCAGTTGTTATGTAGCCTCTTTATCCTTCTTTCTTTGTATCATAATTTGATAAGTAAAAAGTTAAATGCAGTGAGAAAGCATAAATTTTATGGCTTGAAATAATAGTATAACATCAATTATCATATTTCCAAAAATACAAATATCCAAATAAGTAATATCCAACACTGAAAGAAAACATCGAAGATCCAGATGTGATATATTTTGCAAAAAAACCAATGCCAAATTATTAGTATATGCTTCATCGTGAGCAATACTCAATTGCAAGTTATACTATTATATGTGATGAAGTAGCTCTTACGACAAACTGGCCATTAATTTACACTAACAGTAATCCACAACTTACCTTCGCAAAAAAGTAGGTGCCCATTGGACCAGTGTGTTGATCAAAACCATTTAAATTAGCATTCTCAACTGCAGGTTGATTATATCCATCTCTTGGCACTGGAACTGCAGAAGACTCTCTTGATTGCTTCTCCAAAAGCATCTAACATGCCATGGGTTTTATCAATACCAAAAAAATGTGTAGAATAATATGCCATTCTTTTGGTAGTCAACATTTAGAGAACACCGCAGAAGTAGTAAATACTTCTCAATTAATAAGAGTGAAGAGTAAGGGTACATGGTAGCAAACCTCAGCATGTAGCTTCTCTAAAATAACAAGGGCATGCTGATGATAAGCTCTCTCAGTATCCACCTGCCAGAAAGAGGAACAAAAAGATAATGAAAAAAAGGCTTCACGGGGAGGGGGAAGAGGTAAGAAAATTTTTGTTGAGGCTAAAAAACCATACAACATATCACTAGAAAATAATGCAACAAAGAAGCAAGTAGCTAATCAAGCAAACATCAGATGAGATATACCTCATTTCACTTAATGAGAACCCAAGTTTCCTATCAAGAATGTAGATTCATTTAAAGGTTTTCACCCATAGCTGTAGAAATTGACCCCTATTATGTCAAGGAACCTAATTTCCACCCATCATTTCAAGCAACCAAGCCATAGGCTTTTAAAGAGACCCCCCAGCATAATTTCTATTTTATCCACCTAACTTATACAACTAGATGGAAAACTTGACTATGGACAGCCTCCTTCACATTTTATTTGTGATAAAAGGTGGTTGACCCCAAAAAACATATTTTCTTTTCTTTTCTGAACTTTTATTTAGAAAACAGCTTGTTTAATGGAAAAATGCAAATATCAGATAATGAAAGTCAATTCACAATTTATAATAAATTAAAAGAACAGATTTTCCTTTATGACAACCAATATTCATATCTTCCAAATTTCAGTGGCTAGAACCCATTCAGCAGTTCACTTTTCACTATATTATAATACTAGAATAAGCTATGATATTTAGTACTTAACATCACTCAGTCACTTAAAATAAAATCCGCAACATTGTAAAAAGAACATTCTGTGATGTTCACAGAGAATCTAGCAGTGCAATACCATTGTACGAAGGCTCTTGAGAGTTATCTGTTGCTGTTGATCTTCAACTGACAACATAGCAGAAGTTGCTTCTCTACCAAGTGCCACCAAGGCAGATTTAAGCTCTTTCAACTTTGCTTCTGCATTTTGAAGCTTCATGGAGCTCTCTGCAGAAATAGAAGAATCCCTCAACTTTGAACGGCGCCTTAAAACTTCAGCAGCCTGATGAGAAGATATCTAAGATAAATACTATGCTTTGCAGACCATCATATGCGTGAAGCTGTGCGAGTAAATTATTACCTGGGCTTCAACCTCTTGACAAAGTTTGTCATAGCGGTAAGTGAGGTGACGTGCATCCTCCAAAGGAGCTCCTGTTATTTGTGCCCGTAGTGGCTCAGAGACCTACACACACAAAACCTGAATCAGAATTAGGAGTATATTAATGGGGGAAGTAAAATGCACAATTGGAAGAGACTCAAAATATGACATATTACATGTGGTGCAAAATTAAATCTTTCCTTTATAGGAAAGGGGTGGTGATTTAGTAATTTCTAGTCCATTTGAAAGAGCTAGACATTGGTCCACGTATTTTGCTTATAGTTTTCCAAGCCGATTCTGGTCATATAGGCTTGATGATTCACTTTCCAAGAAGAACTTTAAATTTCTTTTCAAGCAAAGTGCACTAGAAGTCCAGAATTTGTATGTATTAATAAATTGCATGCCCTGTGCATATGTTGGTAAGTTATAATTCCAGCTGAGCAATTTGTAAATGAGATAGCCATACTTTTCTAACATAAGACATTAAATTTGTATGTATTAATAAATTGCATGCGCTGCTGTAAAGCAAGAAGTCCCTAAAATGAACTCTTCAAAAGACAATGTATATTAAGGGTACCACAAAATTTTCACGAAAGAATACCTGCTGGCTGAGGATCCCAAGCAAAGTCTCCCTTTCATTTTCCATTAAATCATACGAGTTACCCATGTGAAGAGAGGCTTTTGCCAAAGGATAACTACTACCTTGATTCTCAGTCCCGTACTTACAACAGTCTTTAGCCAGCTTCCTTACTGAAGTATACAGGGACAAATATCAATTATCATCCTTTTGCGACAAACAAAGTTAACAGAGGGACAAAACCAAAGTCACCTATTTCCATCTGCTTTGAACTAACAGAGATGAAACCTTCAATTCCACGAACAATGTGCCGCTGAAAATGCTGTGAGCACCACTTTTATTAAAAATTTGGCCACATAAAGCATCCCTGACTGATTAAAATCAGCCATGAGATTCAGACTATAAATGGACTGCATAAGTGAAAACTGAGATTTCAGTATAATACCATATAACATCATACCTTGGCTGCCTTTGTAGAACTGTATAACTTTCTAAGTTGTTGGTGACATTGAAGTTCAGATTCATCCGTCACAAGCGGTTCATTGCTAATTTGGCCTAATTGTCTAAGTATAGCCTGCAAAATAGTAACATTATGATCTTGCACAATCACAGAAGAGCAGAGTCAAACAACGTGATGAACAGATTCCACGCTTTCTATTTTCGAAACCTACTTCATCAGTTCAGTCTGAAGTGAAAATGAGCCTTACATAAAATCGCAGTTAGAGAATTCAAAAAAGAAAATTGGGATCGTTTCATTCTACAAAAGTAAATAAAGCAGAACAATTCTAAATACTAACACAAAAAGCATAATCTCTTAAAGAGAGGGTGGACCATTATCCACCCAATTTGGAAGCGTCCAAAACAAAATTTGCCTTCTTTACAGAGACCATGAAAGTAAGAATTACTAGAGTAGGGAAAATCACCTGCTGTTGCTTGGCAACTTGTTCTCTTAATTTGCTAGCTTGCTTCCTTATAGCATCCATTTTCCTATTCGAGTAACAACAGCAACTTTCTTGCAGTCCAAAGAGGAAACGATCAGAAAAGAAGAAAAAGGGGATTTGATTAATCACTTGGATCCTCGAGGAGAGGGAGGTTTCGAAAAGGCAAGCTTTGAAGAAAGGGAGAGGTAGAGAACAGTAGCGAGAATATAAAGGTTGGGAGTTGGGGAGAGGTACATAATGGAAAAGTGGCGGTGTGTTAAGCAGAGAATATTAGGAGAAAAGAGTCTTTTTGAGACCTCCACCGGACACGCACTTGACTTACGGACATAACTGGAAACCTCAAACTTCAATTTGGCTAATTGAAGCTTCGGGATTCGGGTTGTTTTCGGGTCTCAACTAATAATTCAACGATTACTTTTTGACGACTACACTGCGGGCCCTCTCGTCTCTCCGATTGGGACGCAGCATTTATGATCGTGTACACGTATTATCACTTTTATTTATTTTTATTTTTTATACACCTCGTATTACTCTTTAGTATACATAAATTGATAAGTTCTTGTATATGAAATTTGAGACGTTAATGTATGTATGTATAAATTATTTTTTGTTTTTGTTTTTATAGCTCGGATAGAAACATTATTCGAAATAATTAGTTTATAATATAACTTGATAAATACATCTGACATAATTTTACTTTTTTTTATTCTTTTTATATATATTTAAAATTTTATTTTAAAAAATTGAATCTAAATTGATTAAATAAAATTATCTCCACTAACTTTTAAGTAGGCAAGTTTTTTTTAGTCGACCTAATGATAGAAATATTTAGTTTGTTTCACATGAAAAATATTTGTGAAAATAAAAAATTTTAATATTTTATATCTTGGGTGAAATTAATTCTTTATTAAAAGTGTAAAGATATTTGTATAATAATAAGGAAAAAAATTAAAAGGAAAAAGTTGAGTTTCTAGAGCCACTATCTAAATCCAACTCAACAGTCTGAATCTGAACACCGCTGGCTGCTTGCCTCAAAGCAGGAAACTGGACGTGGATTAATGTACAAAATGCACCAGTACATCTCATCGGTATAAACTTTCTAATAATTTTGATTCCAAACTAACTTAAATACAGAATTATCGGGATGTTGAATATCAATCAAGGATCCACTGTGATTTGAATGACGTGGATTAAGTGCCAAGAAGCAGTGAGGTTCTTTCATGAGTTCCTATCTGCAACTACTCACTCAATGAGCTACTTACGATTTACGTATGATTACATCAAGCTTGCCTTTCTTACCTGTTAAGCACATTATTGCTAGTCAACATCTAACAAATAATGGCGCATTCTCATACAAGTAAAAAGAAAATATCTAGAATAGCTTGAAACAATAATTAAACATTTTGGCCGAGGCTTTCCCCGTATACTAAATAGGGCCAGACAACATCCTACAATAGTGCGGTAACACAATGTACAAATACCAATAATGGATCTGAGAGCCATTGCTCCCCTGATCATTGTCTGAATTCTTTTGCACAAGGATATATTACATTAATAACAAGAATATCTTGAAAAGGTAGGTGTTCCCAATTTATACAAATTCATGTACACTTAAATTCAGATGAACAAATGCAGACGGGGATTACAATTTCTAGCAGGGGCTGAAGTCGGATTAAATTATAATAAGAAAAAAGAAAAAAAAAACTCAACAAATGTGGGATTCATTCACCAAGAAAAGTAAAGTTTGAACATGTCCGATTAGGACACAAGAGTTAGAAGAACCAGAATTTCCTGTTATAAAGTGGTGTGATGAAGGGCACCTTTCAATCATAAGTCCGCTTAAAGAATGAATGCAATTGAGAGGAGGAGTAACCCTGCAGATTATGAGCCCCCTTTCGCAGTTTCACTGCATCACTTCTGAAATGCAAGTAATGCACAGTGACATGGACACCAACTCAAACATTCCTTTGGTTGTCTTGGAAAGGTTTCTAGTCAGAGTTGGAGTCATAGAAGTCACTTGGACATGGGGTCATGACCTCTGATTCAAGCAACTGGACCACTCTGTGCATAGTGGGTCGATCCTCTGGACTTGAAGAAACACACTGTGTAGCCACAGAGAGCAAGGCATCCAGGCTCTCTACCTGCACTCCCTCACACAGGGAATCAACAATCTCTCTTTGCCTATTTTCGGTAATGAGAAAATTCAGCTGCAACGAAAGCAAATAAGTGGCATTAGAAGGGTAACTCAACAAAATTAGCTTGCTTTGCAATCACAATAGGAGCTACTTAGCTTATGCACCCAAACAAGTAATTTCAAGTATTTTACCAATTTCAGTTAAGACATGCATCAAAGAAAGAAAGAAAACTAAGTATTAACGAACCAAACAAAAGAAGGTCCAAGTTCTAAAGAGAAAATTCAAGTAGAAGAATAAAAAAAGGTAAAAGAAAGGACAAAACTAATGTAGAAAAAAAAAGTTATTTGTAAAAATAAGTGAATTGCAAAATATTAGTCATAAAAAAAATTATTTATGAAAAATTCCATATAATTTCAATTTGGAATACTTGTGATGGACAAACTTTTACAATTTAGTCTTTGTTATTTTCATGGTTAGAAGGAACTGAACGATGTCTGCTGGGAATAATGGAATGAATGCACAAGCAGGAAGAAAAGAAAACTATACATAAAGATCATAATAACATGTATTTAAATTAACGGCCATGAAATAGATCTAGTTAAGAAACTTTTACTTTTTGAAATGGTTGCTCCTCTAATGGGTTGAAAACATTATATGATGTAGTTCATCACATGGCAAAAGGAAGAGGTTTGATTCCTAATATACCTCCTGTTTGCTGCGAAAAGACATGCAAAGTAACACCAATTTTAAAAAAATGTTAGGATAAAGGTTACAATTGACGGATGCTTTCTTTGATACATTTATGGACTGAGAATCATGCCCACAGTGATGGCAGGTAGGATTGGATCATTTGTGCATTGGAAAAAAAGGTTGCCTGTATATGTCCTAGATTGAGGTTTAGGTGAAACAAAGTTTGTTGGAAGTATTAAATGTAAATATTTTATCTAAATTTATTTTACTAGGGCTCATCTGATTTTGAGAAAACTACTGTCTTTTTTTTTTTCGCCAATGAGAAAACTAGTGTTTTGATCCCTGACAGATGCAACATTTCTCAACTTGGTCCCTCAACTTCCAATTTTCTTAGTTGAATCCTTGTATGTTCTAATTTTCTTCATTTTGGTTCTTCCTTACATCCTAAATGATTTATATTTGATACTGTGCCTTCTGTAACATTTCCGAATGAACGGAGGAGAAGTACTTTAATTCCTATATATAAAAATAAAGGAGACATACAGAATTGTTCTAACTATCGGGGGATTAAACTCATGAGTCACACTATGAAGTTATGGGAGAAGATTATTGAGCAAAGATTAAGACAAGAGACTCAAGTTACAGAGAATCAGTTTGGATTTATGCCAGGAAGGTCAACTATGGAAGCAATTTATTTACTACGGAGATTGATGGAAAGGTATCAAAGCAGACGAAAAGATTTGCACATGGTTTTTATTAATCTGGAAAAGGCATTTGACAGAGTGTTAAGAGAGATCCTATGGAAGGCTTTAGAAAAGAAAAGAGTACGTATTGCGTACATTCGAGCAATCAAAGACATGTACGACGGGATAACGACTTGCGTGAGAACACAAAATGGGGATACAAAGGATTTTCCCACAACTATTGGACTACATCAAGGGTCTTCTCTGAGTCCGTATCTTTTTAACTTGATTTTGGACGCAGTTACTGAACATATACAAGAGTTGGGGCCTCAATGCATGATTTTTGCAGATGATATAGTCTTAGTTGGTGAATCGAAAGAGGAAATAAATATGAAGTTAGAGTCATGGAGACAAGTTTTAGAAACACACGGTTTCCGGATAAGTAGAAATAAAACAGAATATATGGAATGTAGTTTTAGTAAGAGACGAACAAATACGAATGTCGACGTGAAACTTGGAGACTATATATTAAAACAAGTTACAAGTTTTAAATATCTTGGGTCCATTATACAAAATGACGGTGAAGTAAAGGAGGACGTAAACCACAGGATTCAAGCTGGATGGATGAAATGGAGGAAAGTTTCGAGTGTCATTTGTGATAAAAAAGTGCCGCTCAAAGTTAAAGGAAAATTCTACCGTACGGCTATAAGACCTGCTATATTGTATGGTACGGAATGTTGGGCGGTTAAAAGACAACATGAAGATAAACTCAACGTTGCAGAAATGAGAATGTTGCGTTGGATGTGTGGACACACCAGAAGAGATATGATTAGAAATGAGTGCATTAGAGAGAAAGTTGGGATAGCACCTATTGTGGAGAAGATGGTTGAAACTCGCTTAAAGTGGTTTGGCCATGTGTGGAGAAGACCTGCAGAAGCCCTAGTGAGAAGAGTTGATCGGATGGAGAATAGTCCAATAATTAGATGTAGAGGGAGGCAAAAAAAAACAATAAGTGAAACTATTAAAAATGATTTAATAGTTAATAACTTATCTATTGATCTCATCCATGATAGGCCACTATGGCGCCGTTTGATCCATGTAGCCGACCCCACCTAGTGGGAAAAGGCTTAGTTGTTGTTGTACTAATTGAAATTTATTTCTTTCAGAGAGAAGAAAGAATTTTGGATCTCCTGGGAGAATTAAATTATTTTATATAATAATTTTTCTTCTGACATATTTAACATGCGTAATGTGAAAAAAAAAAACCAGACATTACACCTTCAACAAATAAAAGTAAATTAAAACATACAAAGATTCGAAAGAAAGTTATAAGCTAATAGATCAAACTAAGAAAAGGTGTATCTTTCCTGGATCAGAACATTAGTTTTTCCCTGTCTTCCAGAGGACATTAACTGCATAAAATTTGGTGAAAAAGGCATAGCATTCTCCTCTTCTCATCATGGAAAAACAGGGAATCAGAGTCATTATTATTTCTGTTTCTTCTTTTCTCTCAATCTTATGTCTCTGGTCATGCATCCCTAGCTTGTTTAATATGATTCATTTGGTGAAAAAGCAACAGAAATAATTATTTTTCTAGAAGTGAACTTCCTGTAAGCTATCAAGAAAATGGTTTTCAGCACTTTGACCTCTTTTCATGCTTCCTTTTACACTCCAGAGGTCCTTTTTTGGATAATAATTTTGATAAATTCTAGATCTAGAGGTTACAACCCTCTTCCCCTGCCACTTATGTTTGGAACCAGAACACTCTACTCCTAAAAAGCATGAACTTTAAAATATTACACCACCTAACAGAAGGCAATGTAGTCTCCATGTCATCGAAAAGATACCTCATGATAGTATATTTTAAATGAAACAAAACCCAATATTGTTAAAATTAACAAAAAACTTGAAAAGCGATATCTAGATGACATACCCAACCAACAATATTGAGACCCTTTTCAATGAATGATGCATCTGTTGGTCGCTTTCCACTAAGCACTTCAAGTACCAGGACACCAAAACTGTAAACATCAGTCTTTTCAGTTGCCCTACCACTTTGCATATACTCTGCCAGAGTAACAATGCTTGATTAGACAAACAGAGTTAAAATGCAATATTTATAGTGTTGTACACATTCTTGCATACCCAAAGAAAACGATCCCTTTTCATGTCACAAAGTTTTGAATATATATTACCACATTTATTGATTATCCTTTGCTACTATTCTTGTGTAAAGAAAATCTAATGAGTTATTATAGGTTTTAATCATATCTTTTTTTTTTCCAGTTTTAGTCATATGCTTTATTTCAGCCTCTTTCTTAATCTTTCGATGGAAAAATGTTACTATAAGTAAAGAGAGAAGTATACTGAACAGGGTATAAGCTATCCTCTCACATCAACAAAAGAAAGCAGAGGTAAATTAAGAATAAATAGTAAAAATAGCACCTCCAATTCTTTTGAAATTGGAATCTGTTAAAATTTTCAAAGATAACCACCAAATAAACACCCTGATGATGCCAAAAAGAATACCCTATCCTAAAGTTAATGAATTGGCATTAATTTCTCTTTAAAATTTATGTTTCCACCTTTCCATGTCATAGACGGAGATTGCCCAGTTGAAGATTGCATGAAAGGATCTCTCCCAG
Source organism: Gleditsia sinensis (assembly GCA_037074535.1). Taxonomy (NCBI): domain Eukaryota; kingdom Viridiplantae; phylum Streptophyta; class Magnoliopsida; order Fabales; family Fabaceae; genus Gleditsia; species Gleditsia sinensis. The sequence goes on along the minus strand of CM073467.1, from coordinate 61,009,400 downwards.
GATGAACATGGCTTAAGGATTCGCAAAGCCAATATAAAAGTGTTCATTGTACTAGAAGGGTAAACCGATCTCGCTCAAACTTTGGTATGTTTCGTGTCATCAGCCTAACCCCACACTAAGAACCCCAAAATGAGGTCATTGCAGAAAATATTCTGACTGCTCATTTCATTTCATATAATGAACTTCAATGAAAACAGTCAGTATCTTCCTTTTAGCATCCACAATTCTTTTACCCACTTTCTTGACCACAAGTATGTGAATCTATTGCCCTAAATTCATCTTTACTGATCATAAGTATTACTATGTGGACTAACAACATAATGACCAGAAGTAGTTAACAGAATTGCACCTACTCTTACAAAATCAAGTTCAACTGCATGAACTAAGAAACACATATTCCCCATTAGTTATCATCTGAGCAGCTATCTATCTTCTATCTTCTTCATACACATGTAATCCATCAAGAAGATAGGTAGAGTAAGAATCTATGCCATGTTAAATCACCAGGTTATGCTATTTATAACCTGGATAACCAGAGAACAATTAATAGTGCAAAAGCTCAATACCATCATTTATGATCTGGCCAACAGAATAATTATTTTTGCATTGCTTACCTGGGGCTAGATAACCAAATGTTCCAGCAACAGTGGTGGTGATATGAGATTCTTCATCCTCAAGAAGTTTGGCAAGTCCAAAATCAGAGACTCGAGCATCCAGGTTTCCATCAAGCAAAATATTGCTTGATTTTATGTCACGGTGAATGATCCTTGGGGAACAATCATGATGCAAGTAGGCAAGCCCTTTTGCAGCTCCCATTATTATATTCAACCGTGAATCCCAGTCTAGTTGCTCAGATTTTTCTGTGAAATGCATCATAAAACATCATTCTCCCGAAATACATTAATGGTGTGATACAAAGAAAATATAAAATCCAAAAGGAAAATTAATTATATTGTGAAACCATTATAAATGAGATCTCTATATTAAGGTATAATCAACTGCATTAGATTCTATATGTTGCCCCTTTCGTAGACCAAAACTTTATACACCCAATAAAAAGAAATGTATTTGTTGTTGACAACCTAAGGTAACGGGACTGAATAAGATTCTAGATCTACAAGATGTATGAAGTAAAAATACTATATAGGTTTGGACAATTTGACTGGCATAGTTTTTGAACTGTCTAAATGGACATTTGGAATATCCATCATTGTAGGATATGCTATTATGTTCAAGGGACTATATGAGAATAGTAGTCAGGGCGGCTGGCAGCCACCCTGCTTAGTGCATGTTTGCACTGTAACTTCCCATAATTAATTTTGACTCCCAAATGTAACTTAGACCCTGACTATATGAGAACAGCTTACTTGGCTCAGTTGCTCTAGCTTCGTAAAGAATACTGTAATTTAGTTGGTTTAATAACAATTACACTCAACAATAGACATATAGATAATTCAATGTTGTGACCTACTTTAAGAGGCTCACCAAGAGTTCATTAATTAAGCATTAATGATCATCAGATATAAGCATTGACTTTGTAATCACCAAATGTTCACCTTTAAAAGCCCACAAAAGAATCCAAAGAATACCATGCATCAAGTTGATGTTGATAAAAATATATTTAGTACTAAAGTAGGGATCTTACCATGAAGAGCTTCATCAAGACTACCACCAGGAAGGTAATCATATATTAACAACTTTGACGTAGGTGAATTGCAATATCCTCGCAAGTTTACTAGATAACGGTGTTTTATGCTTCCAAGAATTTCAAGCTCCCTCTCAAAAAAACGATCAAAGCCCTCATTCAACTTTACAATCCTTTTCAAAGCAAATTCATTCCCATCATCCATTGCAAGTCTGTAAACTTTTCCAAATCCCCCACAACCTATTATGTGTTCCTCATTCAAAGTCTCTAGTTTCTTAATGATGTCTTTTGAAGAATATGGTAGATCTCCATGAAACATCACAATTGAAGCTCCTGCAGGACGTTTATTCAGAGATATTAAATTTCAAGATTTTATGAATGCAGAAAGAAAACTAAATTAAATATGTCTCTATTTGCAGCCTAATGTACGCACCTCCACCTACATCCATTGCCAGACTTATTCTGTCATTTTTACCAAACTTTTTATAAAGAAAGCAACCCCAGAAGCACATAAGTGCCACTAAAAGTAGCGCACCCACAGTTGCCGATGCACTGATAAGCAACCGGCCAGAATATTTCTTCTTTCCATTTTGGTTTTGGTCTATAAAGAGTAACATGATAAAAGTCAAAACAGTGACCATGTCAGTTGAGTATAAACAATAAACATTTTGGAGAAAAAAAGTGTAGTCCATTCACTACTGCACCAACTTATAAACAACTGAATACTGTAGACCTGTTTGCTTGCATTATTTGAAAATATTCCCCTAAAGGAAAAAGGATCCTGTAAATACATACTATAAAAATACACAGTAGACATTGCATTTGATTTCATAAAGTTAAGAAACAATAATAGTAAGGATCTTTTTGTTTTATTTCTAATATTTTCATCATTAAGTGCTATATAATTATCCTAATCTGTGCATTACAAGTAGTAATAGCTCTGAACTGGTGTTCAATTAATTTTACAATGCCCAGCAGCCAGGTGCATTTGGAGTAGTATTTTTTGTGTGTCTGGAGAATCTTGGGTTTGTCTGAGTTTGAAACTTTTTTTTACTGATTACCTACAGAAGAATATGGAGGGAAAGGCCAATTGGAGATGTGGGGTATGCTGCCATTTGATGTCTTTGCCATGAAGGTGACCCAATCTGACTCTCATCCTCAACAAAAGAACCTCGAGTTACCACCCCCCTTCCAAGGTTTTATTACCTTCTATTTTAAATTCAACTACAAGCAGATTTAGACTCAAAATACTATTTTGTTAATAAAAAAATTATTAGCTAAGGATAGGTGAGAGTCCCTGAAAGGCACAAAAGCTGAAGAACCAAATGACTTAAAAATAATTATAAAAAAAAAGGGCAAAAATCAACAAAACAAGAGAAAGGACAATCAAAGAAAGTTGAGTTGTGAGGAAACATACAGGATTAAGCAATTAATACAAATGCATACAGCCTTACCCAAGTTCCAAGATTGAGGATTTGTTGTAGACGAACCATCATCTTTACATGTTATATTGATTTGCACTCCACACAAGCCACGATTTCCAACAAAGCTGCAACAAGGCATATATTTGTCTCAATATTCAAGAGTAGAAAATTGCATGGTTCCTTAGAGTTAGAATCTTACACTAGGACAATCTAATATAACATTGAAGCTTTGTTTTGGAGTGGGTGGAAGCACAATGTATAAAGACAATATGCATGTCTTTAGTCTTTAAAGTCTCTACATGCTATGCAATTTCTTTTTTCCAAACACGCTTCAATAAAGAAGTTTTTGAGAAGAGGAGGAAGACAAATGAAACCTAACATCTAAGACATGACAAGAAAAGGCTATATACCTACTCGTAACTATACTTATGGGTAAGTGTTTCTTTTATTTGTATCATCACAGAGATCCCACAAGTATAATTTAAACAACTAGGAGCACTTCTTCCAACACTGTAATTTAGTCATTTTTTGGAAACCAGTTTCTGATCCTCAAAGCAAAGTTTCAAAAGTATTTGAAAGCTGGTGAGCTGAAATAAGCATTCTTACTCAAAATTCTATGCAAAAGCAACGACACGTGGGCATGTGGCTGAAAGACAAATATTAAAAATATAATACAAAGAAAAAAAGCCATCAGAGAAGAGAGCAGAAGAACTGAGGAACACTTTTTATACATACACACTATGACAACTATAAGAAATTTATTGCATAGAAAAGACAAATAAGTGTACATCAGAAATGACCTAAAACTAGGAAACTTACTGATCATGATCAGAGTCCTGAAGTTAATGAAATATTTTCTTCGATATACTCTTCTCTTTTTCTCAGTAATTCTATTTAGAAATTTAAATATTGCATCCAAATTAGTTTCCTTTAGGTAGTTAGAATGCCTTTCACATGTATTCCACATCTTGCCAAAAATAATGTGTCTTACATCAGAAACTAGGATTTGAACCATTCTATGCATGAGTTTTTATACTACCAATGCAACTAATCTCATTACTTTCGTAATCATAATGTTCTTTTCAATTGAAAGAAAAAGAAATGTGAAGAGAAGTTCAAAAGAGCTGCAATTTTGAACCATCTCCATGGAAAGGCCCACCCAACATATAGCCTAATGATGTGCAGAACATATTAAAATAAAAAGCTGTACTTACGAGTTCTCGGTACAGTTAGCAAGCACACCATCAGAAGGTATTGGTCCGACCAGAAAATTCGTTGAAACATTGCTTTAGAGCATCAAGCATGACCACAATGATAAAATGATTCAATTTTTTTAAATAGAAAATTAACAAAGGATCTACATAGAAAAGAAAAATCGCAGAAGAAAAACAAGGATACTTACAAATTTCTGAGATTATACAACTTCCCAAGTGATGGAGGTATACTCCCACTGAGGGAGTTACTTGATATATCCCTGCAGAATAGGGTGATATGTTGAATGAATGTGATCTGTTGTATAATTAGAACAACTTAATTTGGATGAAAAGAGCCAGAAACTACACTAAAATACTGCTCATTCTACCCCTCCCTACAAATGTCACACACATAAATATGTGTATGCATGAATTTACCCACACACACAAGACGTGAAGCCTTAACTCAACTATTCCCTTTTTTTTCTCTCTTTCTGTATTCACCACTCAGTCTTTGGACATTTATTATTTAAAAAATGAACTGAAAACACATTAAATCATTACTAGAATATACATAATGCTTCATCCCAACCCAAATTATGGAATATAGTGCACAAAAAGAAATACAAAACAGAAGAAACTCACAAACTTTTAAGCTGTGAAAGGTTTCCTATTTCACTTGGAATCATTCCACTAAGGTAATTGCCCTGCAAGTATCTGTACAACACAGATTAAAAATTACTGCCAACATGGAATAAGTGGAAACCTCAACAGAAAGAAAATAACCAAATATTGCCAATTTAGAAACTTGCTTGCTAGGAGTCAAGTTCTACAAAAATCTAACACCATAATGTATGCTGTATGTTGATATGAGATTACATTGTTAGATCACTTCATCCTAATATCTTCATTAAATAAGACAAATGCATATAATTTCCCTAGTTAGAAAGGAACATGGAAAAGGAATCGAATGGTGATACATACATTCCCTGTAACTCAGTGCAATTTCCCAATTCTGATGGAATTGATCCATAGAAATTGTTGTTGTGAAGAGCACTACAGCATATATAGATGATCATTACATTAGATGCAGTAGGCAAACAATAAAGCAACAGGATCAAATGACTTAAAGAAAAGATACATGTAATTTAAAAATACATACAGAACAGTTAGATGCTCCAGCTTCCCCAGGTCAGGTGATATAGACCCACTTAACTTATGGTGAGCTAGACTCCTAGAATATCGCCAATGAAAGCAAAGTTAGATATAAGATTTCAGACAAACTTGCAGCATGCAATCTAGCATATCTCAAGCCCCAAATTACTAATAAAAAAAGGGCGATCCAATGCAGGAGACTCCCACCTGGTGGGGTCTAGGGAAGGTAGATGTACGCAGCCTTAACCCCTCAAGCAAAAAGACTGTTTTCAAGACTTGAACCCGTGACTTCCATGTCACAAGACAGCAACCTTACCGTTGCGCCAAATTACTAATATAACATAAATATAAAGTTCAACTTTTTAAAACTATTAGAGAAAGGATTACGTAAAAAGAGTATTGGGGAAAAAAACCATGCTATCCTACCTCGCCCCACATCCAATACAAAACAAATGAACAAAAAGGAGAAAAAAATACATAGTACAATACTACAATTAAACAGACAAAAACTAGTGCACTCATTAGCCAAGATTGAATGTGGTCCGAAACATAAAGAACAGGAAAATGGAAATGGTCAATTGTTGTATGGGACAATCACAGTTTAGTGCTAAACTTCTATGATTTAAGAAGCATCTTACTATCCAAAAAGATTAGATGATACGCAAGTTTAGGGAAATCATGGTCTAAATAACAGTGTAAATGTTTTAGACACCGTTAAAATTTCAAATGAAGTGCTCCATAGAGGTCATCGACTCGTCACAACAATTACTGGCTGTCTGGTCTGGTGCTTGTATAAAAACAAAAATTAACATGATACAATCTTTTCACTCTCAAATACAGATGTGATAAATTTGTGAAAACTAACTAGTCAAGTGAACAATATGATGTATAATATGCTTTTGAGTTTAAACATCTGTGTTATTATACTATGACATAAAAACTAAGGAAGAAAAGTCAAGGTTATCAATTGAGACTCACAGATACGTCACTCTCTTGGTTTTTGGATCACATTTCACTCCTTTCCATTTACATGGGTCAGGATCTTCAGGCCTCCATTGTGATAGGATACCATCTGACCTAACAACTGTTGTCATGAAACTGAGAAGTGCCTCACCTAAAGATACAAGTAAATATATACTATCAATACAATAAAGCAAGAGAGAGAGTCTCTCTTCGATGAGACTAGTTAAATGATAATTTCAACTAAATCCCTTAAGACAACAAATTCACGTATAAACAAATGGTAAATTTATACATTAGAATTTGCAAGGTTTTGATTCGGTTCAAAAATATTAATGCAGAGGCATAATAGAAAATAATAATATTAGACTAGTTGAACAAAAAATTCAGTCAAAATGAAGGTCATTACAAATATATATATATATATATATATATATATATATATATATATTATATCCAGATGTATAAAGATATTTATTAAAAAGAAAGAAAATTTTTTATTTGCAGTAAATAATGAGAATACATTTTTGGCAGAAGCAGACTTGTATGATAACTATTAATTATTGACTCCAAAGTAACAAATTAAGGGAAGCAGGAAGAAAAACATATGAACATACCATCAGGACTGATCGCTTCATTTTTATTGACTACAATATTTATCAGCAGAACATAAACAAGCCATGGCCATTGCCATTTCATCAGACAAATGCCCATAGCAACACTGTTCAAGCATAATATAGATACTAAAAGTCATCTGAGACAGTAGTATCTAAAATGCCTGCCTCCACCATGTAGTTATCTAATTGGTAGTGGCATCAGCAGCTGCAGAAGAAACAAGACACTGCCTGCACCAGCTATGGAAAAGCAACTAACCTGAAATAACAGCACAAAGAATCATATATAGTAAATGATTTACTCAAAGGAAAAGGGGAAACAATAAGAATTTCATTTGGCACTTGTGCATATCTATCAATAGTTTCCATGGAAGTTCAGAACATTTCTAATCAGTACACATAACCTCACTAAGCATGTGCATTCCCAAGTTTTTTTTTTAGTTTACAATGATGCATAGACACAAAACTAGGCATGCAAACAAACCATTCTTCAAGAACACTTCTTCAGCTTCTATCAAGAATACAATGGAAGCATACAAATATACAACACTTCAATTTGAGTTCCAAATTTGAGTTCAACCATAGAAGTACTACAGTTCTATCTGATGAGGAATGAATGACAAACATTCTGAAATAAAAACTATAAAAATATTATGCAGTGTTATTACTTGAAACTTATTGCTAAAATTTCTATTCCTAGCTCAAGCTTCTATAGGCTAGAGCACTGAAAGTCCTACAAGATGCAATTCAAACAAGATAAAACATAAAACCGCAAATATGGGGTTATGATAGTACTTTTAAACATTCCAGGAATAAGAGCCTGATAAATGCCAAGAATGCCTCTTCTTAAAAGAAACACAAGCAGGAACACATCCTACGAAACATATTTGGCATTTATGTGTAACTACCAACATTTATTGTAATGCAGAGGGAAAAAAATGAGAGGAAACAGAATAAAAAAGGGTGTTCTCAAGTGGTTAATTCTCATATGTCATTTAGTTCAACACTGTTTTTTTTTCTAATTAATATGAACCATTACCCATGAAAAAAGAAAATAGAAAATTTCAAGTAGATGACTATTAAGGACTACTCATAGTCTCTACATTATTTTAGAAAACAGAGCAGATATTTTATATAAAGTATCAAGAGAGCCAAACTTGTTCATCACATACACAATTTTACGTACATGCTATCTTACTTAAAAAGGACTATAACAAGCTAAGAACTAATGCAGCAGCTAGGCACACCAGATTGGCATTAACAAATTCTTTTTTAAGAAGCAAAAATTAAATCAGAAACATATCAGCGTGGAGCAGGTACAGCAGCATGGAAATCCTTCCGCATGATTCTATACTGATTACTGATAGAACACTAGCTGTCTGAACTTATATGACGAACATTTTTTTCTCCACAAACTAAACCAAAAATATAGGAATTAGACACAATATAGAACTTATTCAATAAGTCAGTTCATCACGCTATCTCCAGTGAAAGATTAGACATGCATGTAAAGGGGTCATGTCTTTGCACTTTGCAGTGGCGTTACATAAGTAACAGAACTATCTCCCAAGAGAAATGTTACTTCTACACTACTTATTTAAACCACCCTTTGGACCACCTTATGCACAATTATTTTGATATAAAGGAATGAAGTAAGTAGTATTTTTGGTATAAAAAAAAAATTTGTACGAGAGGAAGTGTACCGTTGTGAGAATAACACTACTAATCTCCCAATTTAAAGCAACGCCAACTTAATCCTATACTAAGTAAAAATTAAAATCCAAAGCTACTGATCTTTCGAAACTCATTCCTTACAGAAAGCAGTGCTCCAACAAAACAATACGATAGGCTTAAAGCACCTTCAATTTTCCAATTATATTTTTTCAGTCTCTGTCAGTGGAAGTCACGGCCTACAAGAAGAATAACTAATAAAACCCAAGAAAAAAAAACACAACAAAGGCACAACTTAAACATCTTAGACACCGATGTGTAAGCAAATTTCCAATTAATTACTTGTACATACGGCTAAAAAATTACGAAAAACAACAGAAGTACGGAAGCGTACGAAGAAAACTACTCTGCAGCTTCATGTACACTAAAAGAGATTCAGCATTCGAAATCAAAAGCAAGCAATGCATCAACTCATTCAAAACACAAGCAACAAATCCATCTTTGTTAATCGTTCCTATTTTTACGCATATAATAAAATCTACAGCTAGTGTATTGCACTGATGATTTTCTTTTCCAGGAAAATCGAAGAAGCAGAGAGAAAATACACACTGACCTCGATTCGATCTAGGATGCAAAAGTGAGAGAAATGCAGGTTGAGCTGTAAAGGAATAACAACAAAACCCTCTCTCTCTCTCTCTCTAGTGCCTGAGATTTGTGTGATTCCGAAGAGAGAATGCTTGTGTGTGAGTGTGTGTGTGTGCGTGAATAGATGCTTTAGGAATTAAAAGGGCCATCAGCACAACCAATAAGAAAAATGCAATTTGGCACGTGAGAACACAGACACACCGTACGTGCGACCGACGCCTTCGTTCTAGAACCCCGCCCCCTACATTGCCGCCTGTACTTTGCAACAGTTGCGTACTTTCTCTCACTCTCGCTGCCTAACTTTTGTTTGCCTACGGTTCTTCTGGTACGGTTCTATGCCATTTTATAAATATTGTTTAAGGAGAAAGCAATTATATGGAATTAAATATTAAATTTTGATGGTTCAAATAATCAAATTATTATATATCGATAAAGCATGAAATTTTCAGATATGAAAATCATAGTTTAAACTATATTAAAAAAAATTTAAAAAAATATCTAAAAATGACAAAGTGTGCTCCCAAGATAATTTTGATGCCCATCCCTTGTGGGACCATTTTATATCATATTGTCTGAATAGTTTAGTCAAAACGATACTCAGAGCCTTGCTTGCTGGGCTGGTCCATTCACTAACCGAAATGTCTATTATATCCATGAGTATACGAAATTGATGGTTTCTGTTTATGATGACGAGGAGGGAGAAGAGGGTCTGGAATTATTATTTGTAGCAACGGCTAATTCCATTGAGAATAGGACTCCAGCAAAACCATACAAAGGAGAATGAATATGATGGGTTTGCACTGGGGATGTTGGCAACTTTCGAGGGGTGGGACCAATGCAAGCAGGCAATGGCATTCGCAACAACCCTCTTTTTTGGTGTTGCCTAAAAGTGAGCCAATCACCGCACCCATCCATTTTAGATGGCATATTTATCTCACCGATTTTGTAAAAGGTCAATTCAATATAATCTTTGTTTTGAGGTGGACCTCTAATGAAAAGCAAAGTAACAAATTTTTTTATTAGTCTCTACTATTTTTTTCAATCAAAAAAAAAAATTATGTGAATCTTTTAATTTCAATAGGAATATTTTGTCTTAACAGAATTAGATATATAAATTAATTGAATTACCTACAATAATAATAAAAAATAACTCAATGCATATGTCAAAAAAAGTTGTATATTCTATTTTGAAAATTTTTCAAAAGTAATATCTCATACTATGAAATTAAAAAAATTATTTGGTATACAATATTTTTATTTTAAAATATGATGTGATATGTCAAGATACATTAAGAAATTAGCTCTATCTTTATTGCTCTCACTTTTTATTAGATTTAATTATGTATTTAATAGATTACTTATAAGGGGGAAAAAAGGCATTATAGAATGTGATCCATATAAAAATGATAATAAAGTGAATTAAGGAGAAGGGGTAAAATTAGTAATGTTTGAAGATGTTAATTTCATTTATATGTATATATTACCGATTTTAGATTTTTTTTTATCATTTTTTCCATTTATGCTTTACTGCATAACATGATTATTGGGAAAAAAATTAGAGGATGTTTTAATGTTTCTTCGTTGACTCTTATACTTTCGATTGTTTTTATATAATATATAAGAGTTAGTATTTAATTTATCATAAATAAATAATTTTTTATTTATTAATAATATTTATTAAAAATAATTTTAATGTATCAGTGACATTGAACTAAATTATTTTTTATAACATAAACAAAACAAAATGAAAGTTTGTATTTTCTTTAAAATATGTCACCATGGCAACAAAAATAAATAAAAACTAACAGCTATTTACACATCTTTAAGATATCCTTACTTGTGAGCAATTTTTGTAAACTGATCTTCGTTGGCGCGATTGGGATTTGGACATAAAGATCGAAGGACGACTAAGATAGTATATTTCCATGCGAGTTTTTCTTGTCGCTATCTATCTAGCTCAGAAAACCCATAAACATATAATTAAATTATCAAAATCCAATCCCTTCTCATTTGACAAGCTCCTACCCATTTTAAGCCATGTCTAATTACATGCAATTGGGGCCTCCAAAACACACTCCCTCCTCCGCTACTCACTTGTTAGTTGTTAAAATCGAACACTCTTTTAATATAGGAAATTGCATGGAAATCTTCTTAAATAAATAATTTCTGTAAGAGAAATAAACTAAATTAATAAAAATTAGTTATATGTCGATATCTCAATAAATTAACTATGTTTAAGGAAGATTTTTTCAGAAGGCATGCTTTATTTTTTCGGCCTGAAGATGCAACTTTCATTCAACGAAAAACCAACAAACATAAACAGAGAACAATCACCTATACAGAAACAAAGCAATGCAGAAAAACTCAGCCAACTCCCCTTCTAACTGAGGGTGCATCCTGAGATAGAATCAAGGCAAGGCTAGAGAGGATGGGACACTCGACCAAGAGGGCATATATTCTTTACCGCTGCTTTAGCAAGTGAGTCCGCTACTTTATTTGCATCTTGTCTGACCACCAAAACACTGATCTGACAAAAAGAATCCTTCACGAACACAATATGATCAGCTAGTAGCTTCGAGGCATTCCAGTCATAATTTCTCAAATCTTCAGAAACTGCATTTTCGAGAGAATCGCAATCCGTCTCAATTATTAAATCATCCCAGCCGAGCTCCCTGTCCATCAAAAGAGACTTCCTCATAGCATAAGCTTCAGAGATAAAGGCTGTGTAGCACATAAAGAAACAGTACTACATCCTTCAACCACTCTTCCTTTGTCATATCCAAACCTCCCTTATCAGACAGGAAATCTAAACACCAGTTCTCAAAGCTCGTAATATCACGCTCATCCATACTCGAAGCAAGAACACCACCAAACCACACCATTTTTTATCACTCGCACAGAAAAATAGGTGTTCCTGGTGCTTTTCGGCAAATTGGACACAAAGGGGTTTGGGCCAATTGCCTCCGAAATTTTTTTATTTTATTTTATTTTATTTTATATACAATCTATCTTTATTTTAGGTGCCATTACTTAATTTTTTTATTTTAACTATTTTACTTAATCCTTAGTGGACAAGGCTTTGGAGCTGCGCGCCATAAAAGGTGTTTGACCTTAGGAATAGTCTTTTAAGTCCCATATAGATGCCCAAAGGTTCTCAGGAGTCAGGAGTCAGGAGTACTGCATGATGTACTAGGCCCAGGAATACGTGTTTTATTTAGTAAGTAAAAAAAGAGTGTAGAAAATAGGAGGATGGTTTGAATGCTTAACCTGAAGACCATAAAGTGTAGTTCATGTAGCTTGAATGATGGTTCGTATAGAGAATAAACTTGAGAAAAATCATAGCAAAATAAAAGTTTTAACAGTATGGATTATAATGCTAGACTAGTATAATACTAAGCTAGAACTTAAATGGCTCTTGGAGATACACATGGCCTCACAGGATTCTTCATCACAATAGTGAAGTCCTGCTTCTCACTCATGTCAACCTCACACCCATCTTCTAGTGTCAACTTAAAATCCCTTATCAAATTGGCCACAAAGTACTCAAGGTGAAACAGTGCCATACTAATTGCAGGGCAAACTCTCCTTCCTGCACCGAAAGGCATCATTTTGATCTCTGTAAACCCTTTCAAGTCAAATTTTGCGTCTTCTTCACCATCCCTCAAAAACCTTTCAGGCTTAAACTCCATTGGGTCTTCCCACAAATTTGGATCCCACCCTATTTCAGCCACAAGAAAATTCACCATTGCATCTTTGGGTATAAAATAGCCATCCATTACAGCATCCTTGGTGACTGTCCTAGGCAGTATAAAGTGTGCTGGCGGGTGTCGCCGAACGGTCTCCAACACCACAGCCTTTAAATAAGGCATCCTTTTCAAATGCTCCTCTTCAATGTCTTCACCTGGTTTCACAACTTTGTTAATTTCATTTAACAGTTTCTCTTGTATGTCTTGGTACTTCACCAAATTGGCCATGACCCATAACCATGTGGTAGCTGTTGTGTCTGTGCCACCAATTATAAACTCAGAACACAAACTCACTAATTCTTCATCTGTCAGCTTCCTTCCACTATCAGGGAGTTTCAGATCAAAAAGGGTATCAACATAAGCCACAAAATCTTCTTCTTCTTCTTCATCTTTATCCCCCACCTTACTTTTCATTTCCTCATGGCGAGCTTTTATGATTGGGAGGACCACACTCACTTGTCTATGACGAATGCCCAGAAGCTCCCTCCATAGCTTTCTGAAGACAATCTTGGACAAGATTGGCAGGAAATTCAGCACATTGAACCTAATGAAATTGTGAATCACACTATGCTGTACCCTTTGAATTTCTCTGACGGTTTCCTCATCAAATTTCTCCCCAAAACAAATATAAGATATCAAAACAGACAATGAAAGAGAAAAATGGTCATAAACTGGTACGGCCTTATTGCCCGATTCAATATCAGCTAAAATATGTTTCTTGAACACATTCAATGCCCACTTACGGCAATGAGAATATGATTTTAACCGAGAAGGTTGGATCACTTGCATTAGGTTTTGACGCAAGAGCCTCCAAATGGAACCATAAGGCGAAGTACTAACAGTGTGCTGGTTAGGGAAGAAAACTCTGGTGGTTTGGAGAGCCCAAGGGCGACCAGCAAAGACAGTGCCATTTTTTACAAGGGCTCGATGGGCTGCTTCGGGGGTTGTAATGAAAATGGCTGGGTTAGACCCAATGTGGATGGTGACAATATTGCCATACTTAGAGCGCAAATAGCGAAGGACAGGCTCAAGGTCAGCGAAGTTTTTTGAGGACTTGAGCAGCCAGAAAATGTTGCCTAAGATGGGTATGGTAGGAGGACTTGGAGGTAGCTTCTTATTGCGAATGATATTGAGAAGGGCTTGAAGAAAAGTATATAGACAAAGAGAAGCTAGAAGATAGATCCACAACCCCATCAAAGGAGGAGTCAAAAGTTGGAACTCTTTCTTATTCTTTGATCTTTGTTCCCTCTGTACCACTTGAGGATGGTGTATCATTTAAGGGCTTCGTGTGCTTGAAATGATTTACGTTTATGGTATTTGGCACCGTTATATATGGATCTTAAATGGTAGCACGGTAGTTTCTAATAACTTCTAATTTTATTATGATTGTCTTAATTGAACCTGCAAAATAGAAAACTCCCTACGCATGTCATAACAACTTCCAATTCCTTCGGTTGGTCTTTGTTTGAGAATTGATACAATTCAAAATCATCTTTATAAAAAGTAACAAATAAGTGCAAAACTTCGAGTGTAAAACAGAGTTACAAAAATAATAATTCAGATCCTGGGTTACGCTTCAAAGGTTCCTATTTATAGATAACACAAAAAAAAATTCAATCACAGAGAACCTAAGTATGTTACTGTTAGGCTTGGCTTTGCATGGAAAAGGAACCTGACACACTCTGTTTGGATAGTTTCATTTGTTTTAGTGTTTTAAAATTTAAGGAAGGGAACAACTCTCCCTCCTTTCCCTTCAAACTATATATTTTGTTCCCCGGAAATTGGGGGGGCTAAAGAAAGGGGAGTAACAGTGACTTTTATTTTATTTTTACAACTTGTAATTTGAAAATTTGAATTAATTAAACAAGTATTAAGGTTAAGTTAGAATTTTAAACTTACTAAAGTTATAATCTTTTCCCTTCCCATTTCATCCCCTTCTCTTCAAACTTCCAAAGATAGCCTAATTGAATCCTGCGCAGTTAAGAACTGATTAAGTGTAAAGCCTTTTCCTTAGAGCCCCTAATACATCTACAGAGTAGGAAGGACTAATTTTCCTTGTTATGTCATCATATTCATATGGTCGTGCAACATTCTTTTCTACAGAAGAAAACAGTACTATTCTTGTTTTGAAAGATAAGTTATGTCATGCCCTTTTGATAGATTTTCAATAACATATGTATATCTGGTGCAGACCACTCACTACTCAGTTGCTGGCAGTGGTATAAATAGTGTTATAGAATCTTTGTGAGTTTTTTGTGCGTTTGTATCTGGATTTTTCTTCCAACAGTTTTTACGCGCTCTCTTTTCAGGCCCTACTTGCTAATAAGAACCAAGTTGGTGATGTTTATGCTTCTAAAACATCCGAAGGAAAAATCTCCTACAGAGGCGAGCTAGTGATCTATGTTGAAAAAAATTTGCATACTTTTTTTTTTTTTAAAGTGCTGTCAAGGTGTGCTTCATGCTTATTATGTAATTCCCTGCCATCCAAGCCAGATTGTAACTTGTTTTTATTTGATTTTGTTAATATGCACTGTTGTAAAATCTTAAAGCTTCTAACATGCACAGAAAACCATTTGAATGTACCAATGCAATCTCATCGTTGACAGATCTGCAATATTCCATGAAGCAATGTTCCTTTGCGCAGCCTCACCAAAATGGAGGCGGAGCTGCTCCTTTCTGAGTCACAGGGGCGGAGGGTAGTTGTCCATGGAGGGTGCTATTGCCCCTCCAAAATGTTTAAATTTTTTTAATAATGATATATTATTTATTATTTAAATATAAATATATTATGATTTAATCTCTCTCAATTAAAAAATTATTTTAATTAAAATTATTATAACTCAGTACAGATTTTCATTTCCAGCACATTAATAACATTCCATCAAAATGAAACATTAAAAAAAAAAAAAACCCCCTCCTCTTACATCATGTACTTTTCGAAGAGAGTAAAAGCATGCGTGGGTGGGTATCTGCAGAAACAAAGAAATTCACACTGAGAATGACTAAAATCCTCTCCCTTTTTGTAGTCAGATCAGTATATCCCCGAACTTAAGTCATGGCAAGCAAAAGTATACCTCGCCTGTCAGTCCATGTTAGAAAACTTTTTCATGTATCAGAGCCACCGTCAGTCCATAGTACAAAACTTCTCTCTAAATCATAATATCTATTCAAATTTTATTTGTCAAATCGCATTCAAATCATTCATAGATGATACAACCTACTTTTGGATCACAAATTATTCATATACAGGTGTGAATAGAATAATATGTATAATATAAAATATAAATAAACATTATATTTATTTTAATAATTTTAAACAATTAATTATAAATTAAATAACATAATTAATTTATAAAATCATAAATTTAAAAAATTAATAAACTCTAATAATTTTTATTTATTTATTTAAATTAATATCATTATTATTATTATTATTATTATTGCATTTACTATTTTTATTATCTCAACATAGTAGATGTATATCTTTTTTTTTCTTTCATAATAAAAACATTTATAATTCCATTTTTTTAAGAGATATTATAACAATATTGTAAAAGAAAATTTAAATGGAAAATATAATTTTTTTTTAACCATTTTACAGACTAAAAAAAATGTGAATATCCAATTTTGCTAATCAAAAGAAGGAGAAGATTGATATAAAAGATAATTTCTTGATGCCTTGCACTAAATAGTAGGAGTAAGAATGTTAGAGTCAAATGAGTAATTGACAATTTAATAGTTGTTTAAAATTTTAGATTTTAAATAAGTTTGAGATAAGATGCTTGTGGCCTTCCTGAAGCATCGACTATATCCCGTAAGGTTGAATGTTGAGCCAGCCCACGACTCCGAGGTGCTAGATGGGTTGACGAAAGAGAAGGACCATACCGCGAGATGAGTATTTGGAGTCGCAGTATCGTCCTTGTACTCGTTCAAATATTTCTATAAAATTGCATCATTAAATTAAGTAAATTATTTAAAAAAATTAAAATATATTATATTTAATACACAATCTTTTTTACCAAGAAAATTAAATATAAATTTTTTACTGAGAAACGACATTGAATTAATTTTTGGTAACTAAATATAAATGTGTTGAAATGTTTTACGCATGGAATGAATGTATCGTGCTTATTTTAAGAAACCGCCAACTTGTAGTTAAGATTAAGAATAGACACAATTCATCTCTCTCGCTGGGTTTTTCTTTTCGCGGTCTCTCTCTCTCTCTCCGCCCTAGGGTTTGATATTGGTCGGAAGGAGCATCAACCGTCTCTATGTTCCCGCCAAACGCTCTCGTGATCAAATCAGGATTCATCTAATTCCTTATCTTATTATACTTCGCCTTCGGAGCCGACGCTGTTACGTCTCTCTGTTGTCAATCTACCGTTGCGTGTTAGGGTTTTGTGTCAATTATGATTATAATCTCTTCTCCCTTCAACAGCTCCGTCTTAATCTGTCAGAATCTCCGTGCTTTTGGTCCTGGTTTGAATCCTTTCGCACCCTATTGCATGGCGAATCATTCCGTTGTCTCCCGCTAATTTCATCGCCCGGAGCTCTTTCTCTCTCGGAGTTCTCTTTGAAAATATGTAAATCGGCGATCCTTTGATCTTTGTGGTCTATTTTTATTAAAATCCAGACAATCGACAATAGGAGGAGTCTGCAATCGTTCCTGGCTATATCTTGGTGTTTCGATACCCAATACTCGTTTGAGGGATTTTGTTGTTGTTTTTATTTTCATCTCTGTCATTGATCACTTAGATTGCTGAAAGAATATGCCCCAGGAGCAGCCGGTTTCCTTTAGAAGGAGTTTGTCAAGAAGGCGCTTCTTAACGTCTGGGGTAGATACGGATGACAGGGGGTGGACGTCACTGCATGTTTGCGCTCGAAAAGGGGATCTCAAAGTGGTAAGTTAATTCCTGAGCCCTTTACTCTCAATGTACATTTTTATGCACATTTAGTACATACCATTTACACTTCTTAATTACTGATGACTACGAATGTATATTAGCTTGTATACATTTCCTTTGACGATTAAACATTTTACCAAGAAACATCATAGAAGAGAAAAGAGCGCAATGTTATATCAAGAAGGGAAATGTCGATTTGAGTTTCCAAAGAAAAAGAGAGAAGAACCAAAAAAGTGTGAAAGGGAAACAAAAAATGGATAAAGTTGGTAATTTTGCAGCTAAATAGCCACGTATGGTAATGATTCTTTTAGTTTATTATGTGTTAGAACCTAGAGTTCCTTTTAGACCCTTCTAGAGTTCTTTCTGCATCATTTGAAACACTAAGTAATCAGCTGGTTAATCTTCCCTGATAACTTTTGGATTGTTAGATTGTGGTTGTAAAATTGTAATTCATTGCTTCGTACTTCGTTACTTATCAATGATGTATGAAATAGTCCCCAGTATCATATATCTTGTTTCTTGAAGTACTTATACATATCAGTTGAAACCACACCACAAGATTGCGGGCTGGTTTTTATTTATTTATTTATTTTGGCCGTTGGTAAGAAGTTGCCTTTGATCTGGGTGACTTTAATTTTAAAATCTGAGGTTATATTTATAAGTTACAACCAGTTTAAATTTATAAATAGAGTATTCACTTGTTTGATTGTTCCCATCCTGGTTTATTGACAGGTCATATATTTTTGTCTTCTATGTAGATTTTCAATATAAGATGTATTGCTGAAACATGTTTAAAATGCAATTTCTTTTTTTTTTTCCCCTTAATTTTTTGGTACAATTTTATAATAATATGGATTGAGATTGGTTATGTGCAACATTGCCTTGATTAGTAAATGTGAGTTTGAGTTGTATAGCGAAGTGCTCAGCATTTTGTTCTTCCAATCCAACTATAAGAAAAGCTGTACAAGAGTGAAACATATGAAGTATGAGAGTGACATTGACGAAGGAATGGATGTAAATGTCATTGCTTTTAGGTATCTACTAATAGCACTGCTGAACAGGTGAAGAAACTTCTTGACGAAGGAATGGATGTAAATGTGGTTGCATGGGGCCCAAAATCTAAAGGGGTGACCCCTCTACACCTTGCTGCTGAAGGTGGTCATCTTGAAGTGATGGAAGAATTGCTTGAGCGTGGTGCTGACATTGATGCCAGGACTAAGGGCGCTTGTGGCTGTAAGTTAATTCATACTCCCTATGCTATTTTTTTCTTTGTTGTACGTGTATGTAATGTACATTGAGTTATTAATTTTCTTATTGACAATGATGTTTTTTATACCAGGGACACCACTCCACATTGCAGCCAAAGAAAGGAGGAGGTCAGCTGTAAAATTCTTGATAGAGAATGGAGCATTCTTGCCGCCTAATATTGATGATAGCAGATTTAATCCCCCTCTTCATTATTGCCCAGGACTTGAATGGGCCTATGAGGAAATGAAGCGATTTCGACAAGAAAACTCATCATCCGGGGAGACCTCTTACAGCTCTGAAAGCTAAAACCTGTTCGTCATGGATTTTGGTCGATGCTTGGTATGGTTTTTAATTTCATCTATCTGATTTGAACTCTGAACAAATAGAAATATGAAATAGGCAAACCTTGCCTATCTGCTATGTAATGTATGTTTATGTCGTTGTTGTTTCATTTTGACCCAAAAAGTAAGTTGTTTCGTCTACCATGTATGGGGATATGCTAGTGTTGTATTGTGTTGAGTGCTGAGAGCGCTGTGGCTATGGGAACAATGTTGTGCCGGTATTGTGCGTAGATTAGTATTCTCTCTCTCTCTCTCGATCTCGATGTATAGTGAAAGGACAAGAGTGGGATCATACAAAATATATTAAAATTAAGGAAATGGCGGATTGTCAAGCTCACTAGTGCTTGTCTGTTCCCGAAGTAACTAATTGGATTCGGCTTGGGGAAGACAATTTAGGCGGGTTGTTTTTAATATGTGATATTGGATCAAAATAAATATCGGATATTCAATCAATATTGGGTAGTGGATAGTGAGTATTGCAATTAGATATTGGTTTGATTCGAACGACTGGTTATGATATCCGATATTTGCGATTCAATATTTACATTTTATATATAATAATTAAATAAGATAAAAATGATTTTATATGAAATTCATTGTTATAATATAAATATTAAAAAATATTTTTATTGTTTATTGTTTATGTTCAAATAACTTTTTCATGTCTAACTAAATCATAGAATTCTTAAAGTTTTTATAAATTATATTTTGAGAGATAAATATGAATATTGAGCATTTTAAATACTTTTATCAGATATTTAATATTTACTATTCAATACTTATTAGTTATCTATTTTTATAGATGATATTTTGGATATGTTCGATATTTTGAGTGAATTTTAAAAATATAATTTTTTTTTTAGTTTTAAGTAAGGTTTAAATAGTAAATGTGTGCTTCCAACATTAAAAAACTAATATCTATGCATTGTTATTCCTTAATATGAGCTACCCAACCTTTATTTAAATTCATGTCAGGCTTTTGCGACAAGATTCGGTTTGCTATCATTTCCTTCATAAATACAAGTTCCTTCTTTTGAAGGAACTCTCGTAGATATCTCCGCTATTGCCTGAATTTCACCTTGTCTATTTCACATTGCCCTCGAACGCCAACTATTGTCGTCCTTCCTTTCTGTCCTTTACACCGCTCAGGCACACACGTACTTCTTCTTGCGCTAATTGACAAATTTTCACTTTCAGCTGTCAATGATGGCCCAGAAAAATAAAATAAATTTATTCGGACTTAAAAAAAAATCCTTATTTTACAAAAAAATTAATTAAAATTCCTTTTTTAAAAAAAAAAATCTTAATCCTTGGTGGAAGAGCAAGGGATCGGCATCCGGGGCAAAATATGAACCGCCACGGCTTCAAACCCGGCCGGCAAATCCACCACCCAAAGTCTCGCCGGCGAAGCCACCACATCCACCACAGAAATCCCAGTACCAGAGACAACACAAACTCTGCCACCTTCAGCTGCAAGTTGCTCAGCCCCTCTGAGCCTCTCAGATTCCATTACCTCCTCCCAAGCATCCTTTTCCGCATGGTACTTCCTCAGAGCACCCTTAGCCTCATCCACCCCGTACATCACTTCCTCCTCCATGGCCCCCACCGGTCCTCTCCACCCACATAACATACCCTCCGACATCTCCTCCCACACGTCCTTCTCCACATCGTACACAATCCCTTCTTTCGCAGCATCCCCTTTCCCATTCACCATGCACAGCTTCCCTCTCCATCCAACTGCATCGATTGCGTCTCTGCTAAATCTCCCATGTTTCAGAGCGCTTTTCTTCTCCCACTCTCCACCAAAGTCATCGGCATTTGAGTTCTTCTTCTTCAAGTCCCACTTCTCCAACGTCCGAGCAACATCGATAGAGAACTGGGTTCCAATCCCACTAGCCACATAGACCGCGCCGCGAGACGCACCCAGCGCGCACCAGCGCCGTGGTGTGGACAGTGTGGGACCAAAAGTCCAGGTTTGAGACAGGGGGTTGAAGATCAGAGGGCGTGACAGAGCAGGGCACAAATTGTGGGTGGTGGCAGCAAGAAGAATCAAATTGCCAGAGACAGAGATGGATTGAATGGGTAATTTTCGGGATAGGAATGATGGGTGATGGCGGAGGAGTAGGGGGAGTGGTGGGTCAGTTGGTGGTGGTGGAAGAGCATTCCAGGTGGAAGAGAGAGGATCAAAGTTGTGAATTTGAATTGAAGTTGAATAGGTTTGTAAGGATGATAGGGTTGATGTAGAAGTTGAAGTTGATGGTGATGAAAAAAAGGCATACAAAGAGAGGAAAGGAGGGAAGGAAGGGAAATATAGAAGGCGACGCCACGAGTGGGAAACAGAGTAGAGAAGAGAAGGGCGATGGACATGGGCAAGGCACAGTTGGGATATGTGGTCTGGAAGACCTGGTATTAGAGGCCGATGACGCTGGCGGTGATCGAGGTTTTGGCGTCTGGAAGCAGGGATTACGCTGGAATCATTGGCAATGGATGGGTTTGCCATGGAATTGCAGGTGTGTGTGTGAGGTAGGAACTTCGAACTTGGAAGGCCTTTTTAGTTTTAAATAGAAAAGAAGTGAGTTTCGTTATACTTACTATTTGCAAGGTTGGCGGCGTCGGCTCTAAGAAATGAAAAGCATACCTTTGTTTCGTAAATAAATAAAGTAGGACAACGAAGTAAGAACTGTGCATTTTTTTTCATTAAAAAATTAGCCACCTTTCCAATTATTGGTCGTCGAATAATAAATATGGGTTACTTTTTGAATAACAAATTAAATTTTTCGATTAGTGGATTGGTTAAATATTAGTGTTTTGAAACTATTCAACATTTATCAGATAATTTTTTATTTATTAATATTATTTAAATTATAATATATAATAAAAATAATTTTAAAAAATATTATTTTTATCATATAATATAATTTAAACATTATTAATAAAAAAATATTCATTAATAATAGATTTTTTTTTGTGTAATTGTTTTTTTAATTAGTGAGATAAGTGGTGAGTTGTTTTTCATGGTCTGGGTGATTAATTCCTTTTATTTTATTTTTGAAAAAGCAAAAAATAGAAGTCCTAATCGACTAATGCCACGTATATCAGCAACAAGTGTTAATAATTCCCTGGCTATTAGTTCGGGAGAGGAGATAAGGAGCTAATTAAGTGACTTTGATATCATAATTATTCAAGTTTCGGATTTTCTTAAATTAGGTTTAGAAAAATAAAATAAAAAAGAAGGAAAAGAGGAAAGGAAAAGTGAGTTTTAGAGGGGAGATCGAAACAATACCAAATCCTACTACCACCTTTTAAGATCGTAGGTTTGAACTTCGTTAATTGGACAGCACCCTAGATTGTCTACAATGTGTAAATTGATACTAGATTCCCTTATCCAGTTCAACCCCATTTACACCGTGTGATTGTGCCAAATGGCTCAATTATGTTTCTACTTTCGAGGGTTTATAAAAATGGACACTTATTTTGACCCAAAATATGTAGCCTTTTTTTGCCGAGTGTGCGTGTGTAAAATATGTAGACTAATCTATATGCTCATTTTATTAAAAGAAAATTGATAAATTAAACCAGTTATTAGTAAATATATAAACATATTTATATACTTTTTAATAAAATATATTTTTAAACATATTTATTTATAATTAATTTAATTTATTAACTTTTTGAGACAAATTCTACTTTAAAAATTCTCATTTTTACATAAACTTATATAATCTAAAACCAAAAAAAGAACGTATTAAAGACTAATGAACCAAATAAATTGAGCATCGCCTCATTCTAATTTGTTCAGTATGTCTACAGTTTTTTTAGAATATCTCTAATAATATAATTTATTAAAATTATTTAAATAAATCTTACATTATCATATAATTATTTTTTTATTTTAAATAATTCTTCATTATTTTAAATAATTTTTTATTCCAACAATATAATTTTAAAAAATTTATTAAATGAGTTTCATAAATTACTCTATATCTTTATATTTTATTTATATTTTAACTTAAAATATAACTAATTTATATTTTAATTTTAAAATAATAAATATATAAAAAAGATTTTAAGTAATATTTTTAATAATAATATTTTAGTACAAATTTTTAAGTAAAACAAAATTTTTAATATAAATTTTAAAACAGTAAATACATAAATAAAATTTTTTAAAATAATATAAATTTATTTTAAATAATAATAATTAAAAATAAAAAAAATATAATAATTTTTTTGTTTTAGCCCCGTTGCTTATTTGGTGCTTAAATTTTTCCATATTTTTATGCTACCGTAGAGGTGGACCACCATAAACAACTCACAGTGGCGATTAAGAACGCCCTTGGAAATGCTGTTAACACAACACTGTCTGCTACCTCAGTCCTGCAACATCTTTCACTTCGATAGAACTCCTAGAAATTAAAGATTGAACAGACACCAGGCTCCCATGGTAAAACTATTTTGATTGAAAAACTCCGTTTTTAATTAACTTCTGGTAATCATCTTCACTGGAAACATGAAATTGATCTGCAAACATGCTGGGGGACAAGTTATGTAGAAATTATTTCTCAAAATTGGCAAGACACCGAAGAAACTGCCTACGTAGAAGAAATTACGGAACCTGTTAATAAGCCTGAAGAAAATACAGAACTTTCAGTTGAGGAGGTCCAGATCGTATGGAACAGCCTAGAGATATATATATATAGGTTTCAAAATAAAACTAGTGGATTATTATATACAGGTATTCAAATCGTGCAATCGACGTTAAAAAGATAAGCAATCTTCAGGGTACAGTATAATTGCTGTAACTCCGTATCAATACACTACCATAGTCAGCCAGCAATGGTATTTATTGAAAGCCAAAATGACCTCAACATATTAGTCCAAATTTTCACACTCCCAGGGCCAAAATCTCAGATTCTAGTGGTAACCAATTGGAGCAGGAGCTTCTCTTAGCTCTCGTCCTTGATAATGTATATCCTGCAATTCATTACAGTGAAAGGCCATCAGTATATTTTCAGTTTAACAACATTTGGGCCAACCAACTTAAAACTCAAATCCAAATATTAATCTTCCACAACATTGAAACTCAGTTGACTTTGGTTTGGACTGGCCTAAACACGGATCAAACACGGACTTGGTCCATGAGTTTTGGCATTAAACCCGGATCAAACACGAACTTGGTCCATGAGTTTTGGCATTAAACCCCGATTTAATCCCAACACTCATGAAGGCCGTTGGACTATGAAGAAGTAAAATCAATAAATAACAAAAGGCCATTAAGATACTTGTTGAATAGAAGGATTAGCTTACCGATGCAAAGTGGTTGACATCACGGTGGTGTGCTTCATCAGCTCTGACAACCATGACCACATCTCTTAAAGTGGAGTCGGGTGGCATCTGCCAATAGTCTACGGCAATAGCCGGAGCTGGAACGTTCTCGATGTTGCCCTTGTCCAACTCCTTCAGGAACTCTGTGTAGGAGTGAATAGCCTCCTCCTCCAGGTACCCAACCATGCGGTGCGCAAATTTAGGAGACAGCAAATAGCCCAAGAAGTAAGCATTGAAGAAAACACCTTGGACGGTGATGACCAGGGCACGCTCGTACCACTTTGGCTTGGCCACCTCCATGAAGGTCATTAGGTGCATTCGCTCGTTTTCAGCTTCTTCTAGCAGCGCTTTGATCCAACCGCCACTGTGCTCAAATCGCCTCAGCGACTTGCAGTGTAGTAGCATGCCTCCCACCATGCCAGGCACAGCTGCCACTGTCTCAAGCATCATTGCTCGGCATCCATACCTTCTCTGTTATACACATTTGTACACAGCATAAGACTACTTTTCAACATAGAAACGGATAGTGACATGCCCCGCAACATGGAAAAAGATATATAACATTTAAATGTATTTTAAAGTGTCAAACTTAAATATCAGCAAATTAAGACTACGCTAAATTTGAGAATTTGAACGAAGTTTCTAAAATTAAAGCTCGTCTGGCAATTCAAACCATAGGATTTATATTTTATATTCCTCATGGTTGAAGTGAGAATGTATTGAAATTCTAAATAAATAAAAAATAGATACTATCGTATTTAAAATTAAAGATAATTGTACTTTTCTAGTCATGGTTATTTCAGAACAACCACAAGTTTATGTCCCAACGGAGTTGAAGTAAAGCGCGTTTACCTAGTCAACAATTGTTTCCCACAGATAAAATATTGCATTGTTAAAGTGACAAACCATTGAGTCATGAAGAACAGTTGGTAATAATTTAAAAGCTGCTAACCGGATCCAAACGCCCGGGCATTTCAACCAAAAACGTATGTGCATGATTAAAGACCGATTTTTTTTTTCCATTATATATATATGGAAAAGATATTTTGATACCTGGAAGAATAAATCAGTGGGGTATCTGAGAGACTTGACGGTCCAATAAGCCATCTTGTCCATAAATGTCAGTGGAGCATGGTGCTTCTGCAGATCAATCGAAAGGTCTGCTTTGTACGTCTCCCACGGCTTCAAATCAAAATCGTCACACAAAAATATCAATATAATATCCATTAATTTCTCCAAAATGATCAATCAAAGAAAATGCATACCCTAAAGCAATTCCACTTCCACTCTGTGCCGTCCTGTTTGATGATCTTACCGGGTTCAATACCCCAATAACTCACGACCCCCTTCTCGTTTTTGTTCCCTCCCGCACTGCTAGTGCCTGAATCCGACACACCCTGCTTCTCCTCCTGCTTCTCTTTCTCTCCCAAGGTCAAAGTGCTCGCACTCCGTCCACTTCCGCCATGAAACATAGGAGCCCTTACCCAATAAACCCATCTACCTCTACTTGCCCCAATATCACCACCAAACCCCTTCGCCGCACTAGTCAACAGAGACTCGCCGGCGACACCACGAGCTGTTGTAGAGAAGAAACGTGCACCGGCTGCGACCAACGCAGTGTTGGCCACCCTGCTATTAACCCCACGACTCAGCATCGATCAGTCAGAGAAATCCAGAAATGTAGGACGGACACACTTGTTAAGAACGTTTGTTTCTCAAGAAAAATGGCTAGAAAGAAAGAAATCGATGATCCAACCGACTTGTGTATGGCTATGCTTGGTTTTGGAGCTAGCTGAGTAGACGCTTTTTGTGGTTGGGTTTTATATATACAGATAGTTCGCGTGAAATAATAATTATGGCCGAGGGCCGTGACCTTACAAGAGGTTTTAAACGGAGACACGTGTCACCCAGCTATGAAAAATCATGATATTTCTAGACCAACCCCTGTCTAAAACATTGATCCCGCGAGTATAGGAAAATTTGCCATCACGCTATAGGGCGAAAGAAGGCGGTTAAAAGGTTACGGCGCGTTTAGAGTTGTACTTTATGACTTTTTATATTAAGCTGGCATTTCTTGGGGAGCAAGAACGTTGGATTTTCGTGGGGTTCAAGTCAAAGCGTCGGCCACCCAACTTCCTGTTGGCCAATTTCATTGGACGTGTCCGAATATTCCATGCATGATTTTCTGTTTGTTGTATTTATTATTATTTTTTTTTTTATGTTCAATGTATTTACTCGTCCGCCGCTCTTAAATAGCCGCCTCAATTAATAAAATAAAATAAAATAAAAGGTAGATGGAGGGCGTCTTTCATGGACAAGGTCCATGCGGAAGGAGTATAAAACTGGGAAAAATATCCTCTAAAATTTGGAATTAATACGACTTAAAAAGTATTAATTCGATCACATTAATAATAAAATTAACTAATTAAATTTTATAAAGTGTGATTAAATTGATAAAAACATACGAATTATTAAACAGTTTTTTATTAATTTTTTCATTAACAAATATTCACTTTCTCTTTACTCTTTAAAACCTAAATTCCAATTTAAATTCGACTTGAAGTTGGCCAAACCAATTCATATATGGATCTCCCACGGTGTTTCAAGCTCTTGCTATGAAAGCCAGCACTATTACATGTACATTTTCTTTTGTTACAAATGATAAAGAAACAGTTAAGTAGGACAATTGATCTGATCATTTAGGTAATTTCAATTTGGATACAGTGTTCTTTTATCTTGTTAACTTCCAGGGGATTGCAAATCTTTTGTTCAAAATGAAATAATAATTCATAAATCCTAATGTGCAGTGCAGTAAATTCGCTCCCAAACGTACGTTCACTGGCTTGCTAAGTTTGCCATATGCCCCTTAGGTTAGGTTTAAATAAAGTTTTAATGTATTTAAGAGGATTTTAAATTTTACTATCAAGGAATAAAAATATTATCATTTATCTATTTAAATAAGAGACAAATTTTATTAAATAAAAAAATACAAATAACAAGTATTTTGATTATTTGTTGTTATAAATTACAGTTTATTAACAATATATTAAATATTAATCATCGATCTTTCTCAACTTGTTTATTAAATAAGTTGAGTTCGATCAGTTGATGATTATTATTATAAATATAATATACATTTATATATATATATATATATATATATATATGTAAATTAAATTAATTTAAAAATATGTTTTTATATTATATATGTATATTTATATATGAAAAATATCTATAAAAATTTATATTATAATATTTTAATGATGCATAAATTATTATATTTATTTTTTAATAAATTTGTAAATAAATAATATTTTATTAATAAACCTATTCACAATAGATTAAATATTAAATTTTTAAGTACAATTTATTTAATTAATAAACTGAATTTAAAAAATGTTTGATATGAGGTAAGATTTTTTATTTTTAAAAATTATATTTTTTAAAATATATATTTTATGAGAACGATGATTATTGAAAATTTATAAAATTTATTTAGTTGATTTTAAATATTTATTTGAAAATATTTTATTATTATGTTTGGTTGTAATAAATTTTTTTAAAAATATTCTTACTTATATTAAATTAAGATGAGAGAGAGACAATGAGAGAGAAAAAAATAAAAAAGAAAATAAGAGAATGAAGGATATTATTTTATTTTTATATTTTAATTTTTTTTTATAACATGAAAATTTTGGATTTCTAATCTTTTATATAAATTTTTTTTGTTAAAATTTATATTTTCTAATAATATTGTTTTAAAAAAAATGAGAGTTCGACTTTCTTAAATTTAATTTATTAGAAAAGTAAAAATAATTTTTCTAACTCCTATTTTAACTTTTAACGAATTCAGTTAGAGTAGTTTACGAACCGTTGGATTTATACCTCTAGTTTTGGGGGTCGAGATGAAGTGGGTTATTTTTTTCCCCTTGGCTTTGGTTTCTAGTTGGTGTTATTGTTTTCCGGGGGTTGCTTTTGGTGATTTGTCTGTTTTGGGGTTTTGCTTCGTTGCATCTCTCTTGGCCACACAAATGCTTTACATTGACACGAGCAGTGGGCCTCAGGAATCTGATCTCATCTCACATAACATATATTAATTGCTTTTGCCCTCCGGCAGCAAAGCTAACTAATCAAAGAACCATTTTATATTGGCTTCCTTCCTCTCAGACAAAATATCTAATGCTCAAAATTCAACACTTGCGACGTAAAAAAGTTTCATGATGACTTATGAATCAATCCTAAAGATTCTTTTTCTTTTTTCTTTTTTCTGTTCTGGTGGAATCCTAAAGATTCCTTTGATTACAATAGATACCCTCCTAGTTTGACTTGTCAAAGTCCTTGTTTCCACCAATAGAAAAGCCTCTAAATTTCCTCTCTGCTAAATAAATCTAAGAACTTGGGGCATGGGAGGAGCTCCATAGATGGTCTTTTGGATGAATATTGAATAGAATTACTAAGGCAAGCAGTACCTGCCATGGCTTCTCCATTCCAGTGTCCACCGTTTGAATTTTCTGCCAAGTATTACCACGTGTCTGAAAATAGAGTTGGCTGTGTGAGGCAGAGCAGTTTCTTTGAAGGCAAACCCGTGCTTAATCAGGGAGTTGGATACTCTGTCATTCTGGGTTTTGGTGCTTTTTTTGCTATCTTCACCTCTTTCTTAGTGGGTAACTCAAACTTTAGTTCTTTCTGTAATTTCTTTGATCCTTTGTCAAAGGGGTTAGGTCATGAATGAATGATTTACCTTCCAATTCGATGCTTGTGGATCAGGTATGGCTGGAGAAGAGATATGTTGGTTCCCGCCACACTTCGGAATGGTTCAATACTGCAGGAAGAAGTGTTAAAACTGGACTAATTGCTAGTGTCATTGTGTCTCAGGTAATATACTCAGTGATAGCCCCATATTGCACAAAAAACAGTACTGAAGTTGCAAAGTTTCGATTCTTTCTTACCATGGTTTTCTGAAGTGGACATGGGCTGCTACAATCCTGCAAAGTTCTAACGTGGCTTGGGAGTATGGGATTAGCGGGCCTTTCTGGTATGCTAGCGGAGCCACCATCCAGGCATGAAGCTTATATCTCCATTAAACATTGCTTCTTTTAATTTTTAATAAAATCAGAAAGTGAAGTGAGGATGAAATTGATGAACAGGTACTGCTGTTTGGAATCATGGCTATAGAGATTAAAAGAAAGGCTCCTCATGCTCATACTGTTTGTGAAATTGTCAAAGCCCGGTAAGTTTAATTGGTTCGGGTCAATTACAGTGTGTAGATAAATTTTATTTCTTTTTCCTCTCTACTAAAGCTTATCTGCAAGATTTTTGCCAACTAAAATGATAACGAAGTTTCTTTGTAACAGTTGGGGGACTGCTGCACACATTGTGTTCCTCATCTTCTGCTTCTTGACAAATATAATAGTAACGGCCATGTTACTTCTTGGTGGTTCTGCGGTTGTAAATGCACTTACTGGTGTGAACATTTATGCTGCTAGCTTTCTAATACCACTTGGAGTAATTGTCTATACGCTAGCTGGAGGCCTAAAAGCCACGTTCTTAGCAAGCTATATACATTCTGTCATAGGTTTCTTCTTAAATTTTAGCCACTTTTCCCCCAACAATGTTTTCTTGTTTCATTATATCTTTTTATTGTTGAACCTGGTATTCTTGTACTTCCAGTGCACATTGTTTTGGTCATTTTTGTCTACCTTGTGTATACGGCAAGCAGCGAGCTTGGCAGCCCCAGTGTCATTTACAACCGTCTGCTGGAGGTTGCAAGCAAATCAAGAACATGTCAGGAGCCTATATCACACCATGGCCAATCTTGTGGTCCTGTTAGAGGGAATTACAAAGGATCTTACCTGACAATGCTGAGTTCAGGGGGCCTTGTTTTTGGGATTATAAACATTGTTGGCAACTTTGGCACTGTCTTTGTTGACAATGTAAGCATGATTAAGAGATGTTTGTTTGCCTAGTTGGTCATTTTTGCCTGCCTTTATTAAGTTTATTGAGGTCTGATCGGATCTATTAACTAAACTGATATAGTCACTAATTCTTCAACTGGGAATGTTTAGGGATATTGGGTAAGCGCAATTGCTGCAAGACCTTCATCTACTCATAAGGGCTACTTGTTGGGAGGGTTGGTCTGGTTTGCTGTGCCATTTTCTTTAGCTACTTCTTTAGGTCTGGGAGCCTTGGCCCTTGATTTACCAATAACTGAAAATGAGGCAGGCCACGGACTTGTTCCCCCTGCTACTGCTGTAGCTTTGATGGGGAAAGGAGGATCAATTCTTCTTCTTACCATGCTTTTTATGTGAGTTACCATTTGATTCTTCAATATATACACTTTGAATAAGCTTTGACAAGACAAACTTGTTCATCAGAAAACTATCAAGCATTATTATTTTACTTTTGATGTATTGATCAGGGCGGTGACTTCTGCTGGCTCATCTGAGCTAATTGCTGTGTCCTCATTATGCACATATGATATCTACCGTACTTACATAAATCCCAATGCAAGTGGAAACAAAATCCTCAAAGTGTCAAGGGGTGTTGTCCTAGGCTTTGGGTGTTTCATGGGATTGCTAGCAGTTATACTGAACAAAGCTAGAGTTTCTTTGGGTTGGATGTACCTTGCAATGGGAGTTCTGATTGGCTCAGCAGTTATTCCTATCGCTTTTATGCTTCTGTGGAGAAGAGCAAATGCAATTGGGGCCATCCTAGGAACAATTATTGGTTGTGTTTTAGGAATTATCACATGGTTGTCTGTTACAAAAATTGAGTATGGCTTGATAAACCTTGACACAACTGGTAGAAATGCACCAATGCTAGCTGGAAACCTTGTCTCTATACTAACTGGAGGAGCAGTTCATGTTGTCTGCAGCATGTTATGGCCTCAGAACTATGACTGGAGAACCACCAGGCAGATTACTATGGTTGAAAAGGAAAAGACTGATCTACCAGCTGAAGAGTTCAGAGAAGAGAAACTGGCAAGAGCAAAAACATGGATAGTGAAGTGGGGGGTTGGTTTCACTGTTTTGATAGCTATAATATGGCCTATTCTCTCCCTCCCAGCAGGTAATTTTAATTTGAGTTACATTACCAGGCATCTGGATTCCATGAAGACTTTTAGTTTTCAATTATAAGCAAAATCTAACACTTTCTGTTTATTATTTTGTGGGTTAGTTCGGTTTAAGAAGTTACTTGATTTAGTTTAGTGGATATAAGTTGGGTTTAATATTTCAGCTAAATAAGCTTAAATTTATGCTTAACTATTAGGCCTATATAACTTTAATATACAATAGGTTTGATTCAGGTTAGTTCAATACCATAATCCATTAATTTATTCACTCATAAGCTTGGGCCATTAGTAAACTATGATTTTGATTTGTTCATTACCACAGGGGAGTTTAGTAAGGGCTACTTCTATTTCTGGGCGGTGGTTGCTATAGGATGGGGTACCATTGGTTCTGCTGTGATAATTGCTTTACCACTAATGGAGAGTTGGGAAACCATCCGCACTGTGATTATGGGCATGTTCACAAATGATAGGCTCATGGAGAAGGTGGAGGAGTTAAATTTCAAGTTGCAGACAATCGTACAAGCAATCCCAGAAGCAGAGAGACTTTATTTACTTGAGAAGGAGAAGGCCAAGAAAATAGAAGCCTTATAGCGACAACTTCATTCTCTTCCTGCATAACATCCTTCATCCTCGGGGACCAAAATGAACCGGTGAAGTTACAACTTACAAGTGTTACTTGTATATATAGCTGAGCTTAGGTTCTATCATAAAATGAGTGGGAGTTATAAAATCTAGAATCCACACACACACTATCACTTCTTTTATCCAAAGAAAGAGAGAAAATTTCATATACTATAGCGTATTTCTATTCATACACAATTTATTAACTAATAATTAATAACAATCTCAACAAACTCTTTTCCATCTTAACCCATACAGGGAGTGAAGCTTATTATGTCAGTCACGTCTTGCAGCAGGAACTTGACTCTTACACAAGAAAATTTAAAGCAATCTCGTCGTGGAAAGCCAGCAAATTTTACAACATGGACAAAATTCAATTTCATTGCTTCCTTGATGCTTTTATATATGTAAAGATATTAAGAGATGTTATTCCACAAGTTTTTAGTGTAAATATACGAATGAATACAAAAGTTTTAAAATAATCTGTTTCTATTTATCGGCTATTGCTTCCCATCCATTAATCTTATATTATTTACTCTAATATTTATAGAGTTGGTATTTAGTATATTGTGTCTACCAACGATATTCAGATTGTGACATGTGTCAAAGATAATTTTAAAAAATATTACTTTGTTAAATATCATAATTTGAACACTGTTGATAAATAAAAAATTATCTATCAACAATAGATTAAATCATTTTTTATATTTATATTATTTCTGATTTAAGACTTTGCCCAAAGTTAGACTAGTCTGCATTTATTTGAAGGAACTTCCCAGATTATTATATATTTTTTTCATAACCTTATAATACTGTAAGATTTGTAACCGAAAGCACACAAATTTTTTATTCAATGTTAGTTAATTCTACCTTTCTTCCTAAAGTGTTTATACTTTAAATTCTAATAATTAGAAATACATTGAGGGATATTTCGTATTCATGTTTGAGAAAATTTGATGTTCGGATCCTAGTTCCGTAAATAACCTCCCAACAGAAGCCCATTGTGTATCCGCTCCAGCTACCCAGAGCAAGTTCACAAAATGACAAAATAGTGCGTTCTCAAACGCAGGGGCAGCACACTGGATAGTGGAGCCCCTTTTTCTGTACCATCTTAAAAGACGAACACACAGAAAGTCCTTCCTTTTCTGTTTCTCTTTGAAACTTGGGAAACCCACGGGCTGTGATGGCAGAAGAAGAAGAACAACAGGAGCAGAAACTAGAGGACCTTAAGAAGCTTGCGCCTTCCTATTTAGGCCTAAGCTTCTCTCTTTTTCTGGCATTGCTACCAAAAAATTCAGTTCCTTTGGTTCAGAATCTGCAATCTCAGCTGAGGGAGCTTTCATTGAAACTTTTTCAAGCTGAAGAGCAGCTGAGGCTGACGAAATCGAGGAGACAAGAAGACTACAAGGCGAATGCGAGGGTCGTTGATATTTTCGCCAACCACCGCAACGCTTGGCAAGCAGAGGAGAAGCGTTTGCTTCACCAAATCGACGCTGCCACTGAGGAAATCGTGCATTTGAGGGCTAAAGTCGTGGAATTTGAGAACTACGAAGCGGAATCGAAGGCCCGGATAGAAAAATTGGAGAGGGAGGTGAGAGAGAGGGATGAGATGATTAGCTTCATGTCGAGGAGGGGTGGTGAGGAGCTTGAGGGGGAGGAGGAAGGTCAGGAATTAGGTGGATGTCAGAGCAGGGACTACAGTGGAGGCAACAGGAAAGAGTGGTTTCAAAAGGACTCGGTGCAGTGCTTGCCTGGGACGAATAGGAATGTGGAGGAACTCGACGTTTTCTATGAACAGGATCAGCGGTATTTACAGCTTGGTAAAGGGTTCGATTCGGAGTTCCTAGCCTCTGATTCTAAGTTCTGGTCAGAAAGAGACACCCTTTGGCAGGTTTGAGCAATTCTTTTCTTTTTTTCACTTACTTTTGAGTTTCTTGAGGAAAGAAAAGGGTAATTACTGTTCCTATAAGAGAAAAATTTTAAATTCATTGATAACTTTATAGTAGTTGATAGAAATATTAGAGAAACAGGATCTTGGAAGTTGGGGGTACTTTTGTGGCTAAATATTAATAAAATATCATTTACGACGTAAAGTAAGCTGGCGTTTGCTTTTGGCAATATCCTTTCTTTTATTCTTTTCAAACGATGACCCCTTAAGGATTCTGGTTCATGATTCATGAAACCCTCCTGCCCTGTATATTGTTCTTTCCCCGGTAAGTTAAGCTTCAAGCTTATAGAATGACTGCTGGGTCCAAGATGCCTTCTTTCCTTTGAAGTTGAAACGAACTCAATTAACTTGGTAATTGTTGCTAAGAGGGCTATCATCTTGGTGGGGTCGTACAACCATTTCCTATTTGTCTCTTTCTACCTCTTTCTTATTGCAAGTTGTCCTTTAGGTGTTGATATGTTACTATGCATGTTTTGTCCACTTTAAAATCACCAGGAAATAGCATGCTTGTCCCTTTCTTTGCTCAACATTATTTACTGGGCCGTCCTTATCCAGTGCTGAAATATAGGGACATCATTCTCCAGGTTGTTTATTGTCTATGCTGGTGACATGGTTTTTAATTGCTAAAGCCACTAATTTTATGGGTCTCTTATCTACTTCCCTCCTCCGTACTTAGCAAGCATATATTCTTCACGATTTGTTGGATAACCAATCAAACAGATAGGAAATAATCTTCTTGCAGCTCTGGTATAATCAGTTCTCCAGTTGTTGACACTAGTGAATTTCTTATAATCATTAAAGTCTATGGAGAGAAATAAACGAATAGGTGCCTCCACATGTCTCTTTCCTCTCTTTGATCTCTTCTTTTTAAAGTCCCTAGAACCTTATTGGGTGGTTCTGAAAGATGGCTTTTTTCTGAGAATCGCCAAGGAATATTCTGCTGCAATTGGATGACCGAGATTGGCCTGAGATTAGCAATATTCTGCTTCAATTATTTAACATGGCAGGGTAGAGATCATCTTCAATTCAAGGGAAGGTGTCAAACAACTACTTCACTTAAAAACCTTAGGACAGGGCCAAATGATGTTTTTATGTCTCTTGTAGAAAGTGACACAAAGACTTAATTCATTTAACTCCATATGCAGTTACTTTTCAGCCTGAAATAAAAACCATAGTAATTTATTTGGCAGCTTTTGTGAACAACTACTTCTGATCTATAAAAGTGAACTCTTGCAGGACGTGCAGTATGAATCCCTTGAATCAATGTATAATACGAAGCATTTTGTGGGAAGGTAAATAATTGACAATCTAAATAATGATAACTTCTGAAGCATTTGTTATCAATCTGCAACTAATTGAAGGGTAAACGGTCTTCTTTTACCCAGAAGGGAGTCTCCTTGGAAGGTAGATGGTGATTCAACTGGAGTTTCCTCTAAACTTAAATTACTTGAACAGGAACTATCAAATCTTGAGAAGTTTTTTAAGGGTGACCTATCAAAGGTGCCATCCTTAATGAGGAAGCAGGCAAAGAGATATCAAGCTCTTTCAGGAAAGATTGATGATTTATGCAGAAGAATAGTAAGTTAACTCCTGCTTTATTGCTTTTGTTGCTATCTTGTAATCATCTATAATTTTGAACACCTAATTATCCTAATCTCACATAGTTATTTGAAAATTTGTGTCTTTTAACATGGGCATCAAGAACCACACGATAGAATTCATAGGCAGATTCTGTCAACTGGTTCATGTCCTTGAGAAGTCTGTGGAGAACAAGACAAGAGGACAAGGAATCTTGGTGGTGCTTATGTCAACCGGCTAATAAACTGATGAATGGTCCCAAATTGATGCTTGCTTGAATGAATACCTAATTTATGCCATATAGGTTTATATATTTGAATAAATCAAAGGAGATCTGAAATGATATCTTGGTGCCAACAGTTAATCTATTTGTATTTTCCATAGTTCATTTTCTTTTTGTGTGACTATCAACAGTTTCATCTTAAGGAAATGAGAATGTAGTGTGCAAGCGATCAAGACCAACAACGAAACCAAAACTATGATAGACCATTAGTTTTTTTACCCTGACACCCCTCCTTTGTTTTAGCAGGCAAGTGATCCTTGTGAACCCACCCTCAGTTCAGAATTTCGAACGCAAAAGCAAACAGAGTTTTTGCTGGAAGCATTTCGACTTCAACAGAAGGCATCTGAAACTGGGCAGAAGCTGATTGCATTGCAAACTGAGATTGGAAAGAGCTATTACAGAGATGAGTTAGGGAGCCAGGCCACAGTGACCACAAGGAGGTCTTTGGATTCAATTAGGAACAACTTGAAAGAAATCCAGAGAAATTTGGAGATATGGTTGGCCAGAATTATTGGAGATCTTGAAGGGATTCTGGCAAGGGATGGCGCTTCTCGTGTAAGAGAATATTATATTTCTAGATATCCTTTTATTCAATAGAGTCTGAGACTGGTAGCCTCACCTCAGTCTCAACCTAACAAGCTCGCTCTCTTTTTGTATGTGTATTCATCCAAGCCATGAAAGTGGTTGTTGGATATCTCAGCGAAATGAAATCATACCACTTCTGCTTACGATGGAATGGAATCTTAAATATACCCCCACCGCAACTCCCACTCCCACCCCCCATCTTCTTGAGAGCAACTTAAATGCACTTGTCAATGTGCTGGTGGAACCACCCAACAATTAACTGTATAGATTGATCATATCACAAATCTTAATAAAGAAACAAAAAAAATTCAGCACAAGGATTGGAACAATTTTAATTTATAAATCATGTCAAGGGATTTTGATTTGGGTGTAAAGCAAGTTTCTTCATTCAATTACAAAACGAACTTGCTGAATGCTCTGTAATGCAGGAGTTAGTTCTGTCTGCAGACTGTACAAGAAGGTTGAGATTTGTTTGTTCTGTTTTTTACTTTTTAGCTCCCAAAGTAGAGTTGATACTTAAGACTAACTCAGGAGAATCTGACGTCCATTTTATACCATCAAGGAAAATGATTGCACTGTTGTCTTATATATAGAATTTGTCAGTTTTGTTGTTTGATAAAAATCACATTTTTTTAAATAGCAGCTGCATTATAATATGAACTTGGAATGCTGACATTATCGTTGTCTGCAAAATACTCTTCTATGTCTTTCATTAAATTTTGAAGTCCATATGAACGAAACTATCTATGGGACTTGCCTAGAACAAACAAAAAGCTTCTTTACGGTATGATAATGTTTATGAAACTGGTTACATTTTTATAGTTCATGAGTAAAACTGATGGATTTCAAACCAAGGGAAAAGAAAAAAGAGAAACCCATTGCAAATAATTTTCCAATTAATTAAAATCAATATAAATATTCATAGAAATTTAAACTAGTATCGAGAAATCCAAGTGGGGAGAGTTCTAGTTAATTAGTTATCTTCTTAATTAAAAAACAAACAAAAAACAACATGATGCACGTGGCTTCTTTTGTCTTTCTTCCTTGTCGCGCATTTTCTTAGTTATCCCATTTCTTATCTTTTTAGATTAATTTTATTTTAAAAAAGTAAATGTTGACATCAGAACCTAAGACAATAATGACAATCTTGCATTCACCGCCACAATCTAAATATATTGATGATAAGCCCTTACTTGGCCGGCTTCGTCTCCCATTTACATTCAACTCATTGGTATCAATATTAATTGCTCTGATCTCATCTATGGCAGATGGTGATCCTCCCGTCTTCACAGACAACGTCACAGTCCTACTCATTGCTATGGGCTCAGCTGCCTTGGTGGTCACAATGTACCATCTCCTAGCCGTTTGCTTGTGCAGACAGCAAATCACAGACCAAAACCCAGAACAACCACCACCCCACCGGAATCTAGTCACGGGAACGGCGCAAACGCCGAGCATCAACGAGACCTCGATGGCGAATCTGATTCCCGCCCACAAGTATGAGAAGAAGATTGATGTGGCAGATGACGAAGACGATGGGACTTGTGCTGTGTGCTTGGGAGATTTTGAGGAGGGTGAGGAGTTAAGATCGTTGCCCGAGTGCATGCACTCTTTTCATGTAACATGCATAGATATGTGGCTCTATTCTCATTCCAGTTGCCCCGTTTGCCGTGCCGATGCCAAGCCTTCTCCGGCCATGCTCCGCTGCCTGCCGCCGGAGTTTGTTCCCAGTGAATCAAACGCTCATCATGATCACCGTATAGATATTATTCAAAATGCTTTGGTCCAAAGTGGGATAGCACGACGATGAAATATTGTTGCCTTAATTACCATATGTCTTTGATTTTTTTTTTTTTTTACAAAAACAAATTCAAGTGATTTAAGGTGTGTCAGTCATTTATTAGTGTAATTGGCACAAATTAAGGATACTGTAACTTCTTTTAAGAATATTGTGGTTCTCCAAATTTATGTTAAAGTGTTATAAATGCTAAAAATGCTGTTCCAAAAAAAGTAACGTTTGATAAAAATGTCACAATTTACGTTTTAATTGTAATTAATGTTTTTATATATTATTCAGAATTACAAAAAGATACATTATAAAAATTATGAATGTTGTCAAATTCAAAATTTAAAAAGAATTTAAAAACCAATTATAAAAGTTTTTTTTTTAAAATAAAAAATCATTTCAATTATTACTCCAATCGAACTCTCAACAAATATTGTTATAATATGATCACATGGTATATAATAAAAGGTGGGTAGGGTATAAATGAGATATTTGTAGGATGGAAGTTGACACATTACGTATAAGTTATTAATAGCTCATCAAATTAGGCAGCGGTAGGCGAGGGAGGTTGTAGTTATATAAACCCATTTAATTTTATTATTTTTTAAGTGCCAAAACTAATTTAGTATATCTCGATTTACATTTAAAAATTAATTCTTTTCAAAATTTTGAAATCACCAAAATAAACATATTTTACTAACAAAATCTTTTTCATACCTATAGCCAAAATCAAACTCCGAATAATATGATTCTATTTAATAAAAATAACTTATAACTTAATTTAAAACTTATAAGTTAATTTAAAATTTATAAACTATATACTACTTCAAGTAGCGTATAACTTATAAGTTTTAGTAACGTATAATTTATAAATTTTTAATTAATTTAGATTATTTAAATAAATTCGTTTATCAAACACACTATATTTAAGGGATTCAATTATTTATCAATTGTGTTAAATTTTGTTGATATATAAATTTATTTAATAATTTTATTGTATTCTATCAAAAACGAGGGTTATGCCATTACAATTGCGAGGAACCTGTAAATAGGAGCTGTAATGTTTGAATCTAATAGTAAAATTTTGATTGATGCTTATAATGGACGGACTAAGAATTGAAAGGTTAGCCACATAAGAAGGTTAATAGAGAGAGCAAAAGAAAAAAGGCACAAGTTCACTTATATCTGAACCCCTAGAGAGGGTAATACGGTAGCTCATATAATTGTCAAACTTCAATCACAGAGAAGATTGAAGAGGAATTAGCTTTTAGCCCCACCAAATTGTCTGAAGATGTTATTGAAAATAGATGCAGGATGGAGAGAAAGGTGAAGCTGATAGGGGTAGGTTAACTACATACAAATTGAGTTTCCTTTCTTTTTTTCAGAGTGTGATGCTCTGTTGTTTGCTTTTGTTTTTCTGATGAATTGGCATAGGAAGATTTTAGATGCTCTCTCTCTCAGGTTGGCTTGTGCCTTTGTTATTGCATAATTGGCCTTGTGGGTCCATCCACAAAAAAAAAAAAAAAACAGGCCCAATTCCTAGATCTTAAAATCTGAAGATTCTATGTCATCGAATCCACTTGGTTTTAATGGTGATTCAGTAAGTTTTGCAAAAACAAACAATTTTTTAGTATTTAGATGACATGATGATAATGATGTAAGAAGATATAAATGTCAAAAATTCTTTTATCTCTTTATAATTAATTAATTATTCTGCTCTTAACATCGCTATTATGTCATATGCATGATTTTACTTTGACTAAATTTAAAATGTCAAAATAAATTAATTTAGATATAAACAGACTACACAGACAAAAAGAAAGTTAGCAATAAATCAGTGTTCTTCTTTACTCTTAATCATGTATGATTTTTTTGTTGTGTTTAATTTGAGGATATCCAAAGATAATGTGAAGAGTATAAACAGAATTTATTTCTTTATTAATATACAAAATACTATGTTTCACTGCAGATTTATAAAAATAAAACCTTTTAAAATTCACGTTTTTAATTATATTGTCAAATTTCTTCCAGAAACGAAAGTTGTTTCTTAGTATAAAATTGTTTGACATCTCAAATTTTCGGAATGGATTTATTAACAAACCAGAAAGATGAAATCAGTATTTGTATCAAAATCTGCTTTCATAAGAAAGAACTTCATTTGTTTCTGTTCTTTTATTCTTGATACAAACAACAGCTGCCTAATGAACAGCCAGAAAGACTGAGAGGCATTCACTGATATAAATTCCGAACTGTAATACCTTTGGCATGCTAAATCTGGGTTCTCTGTGTTTGCTAAGCTCCAATTGGAAGGCCTTGACATCTTTGCTATATTACTTTTTTTTAAAAAAAAAAATTAGATGAGTCCAATTTACAAAAGGCTAATCAAGCTATTCACTAAGAGACCTGAACAAACTTTTCAACTAAATTTACTTTACTTGTACATTCGTCTTGGTAATTAACTACTTGTCTTCTATAAATAGTGTCACCCTACCAATTTCTCTTACTTTCAAGCATTTCAAGGCTGTCACTGCTACTCTCGGCTTTGATTTTCTACTGGTATGCAGTACAGTA
Organism: Gleditsia sinensis; assembly: GCA_037074535.1. Taxonomy (NCBI): domain Eukaryota; kingdom Viridiplantae; phylum Streptophyta; class Magnoliopsida; order Fabales; family Fabaceae; genus Gleditsia; species Gleditsia sinensis. The sequence goes on along the minus strand of CM073467.1, from coordinate 60,968,085 downwards.
TAACAGAGCCAGAAGTTTGTATGTCTGAACCCGGGAGTTGTTTTTATCTTTTATAATTTTTCTTACGAAGCATGGGAAGAAGCCACTCCCAGCAGAAAACGTCATATGCAACGGTAAGCCTAGATCTGGCATATATAATGAAATTTGGGTTCATGTCATTGGGAGCTGAAAGAAAGAAGACCAATCAAACAACTAAGTAGGTTAAATTAATTGAAACTCGAAACAGCTTCAATCGTACCAGATACAAATTTTCTAGTTTCCATCCCATTGAATCTTCTACAACCAATTTCAATACTCAATAAATAGTACTACTAGCACATTTAACCGAGTCAAACTAACATTTCATTCATCAGTGTCCAGATAAAACACTGCAAATGTTTATTTGCAAACACTTCGAAACTTGCAGCACAGAATTAGAAAGCAAGACTAATGTAGATGTTGTCAAGCAGCCAATCCTGCTTCTTCCAGCAGCTGTTTCACCTTGGTGATGTAATCATTCATTGCTTCCTCCTTGGATTTCCCTGCCAGAAAGGGATAGTAATAAGTCTCCTGTTATAAGACTCAAGTACCAAGGGCCCACTAATTGGTCTAGCTAGTTTTCAGGGGAAATTGGAAATCAACTAGTTTTTACCTTCAACAGCCTTCCATGCATCCCATTTTGCTCTGTCCCTCAAGTTGAACATTCCAGGACGGCCTGGAAATAATACTCAAATTCATGAACGTGAGAAAGAAGAATCCAAGTGTATATAGCAAGAGGGAGAGAAAAAAAAGGGCTAGCCTTTTTGGGGGAAAGAGACAAGGGATTCAATAGTTGAAGTTATTGAATGTTATTTGTTAAAAGAAGAGCACTCACTGGTGTTGACAGGTCCAACGGTGCCTTGCTTGTACAGTCCATAAAGGATAAGCTTGCTTTCATTTGTCGTGCTCTCAGGTAGAGTCTTGGCTTTCTCAGCATGCTGCTCAAAATCCTCCTGCATCACAATGTCCCAATGAGTCTGCGATGCTTAAAGTTGCATGCTCTCACATTTGTAACCCATAAGGGGAAAAAATGATTTTGTAAGCAAGATATACTGCATAAAATACTTGTCGTAGTTCAAAGTTCAAAATTCCAAAAACAAACCTATATGAAATTTTGATACTACCGTAACTGTTACCAAAACAATCCAAGTTGACCACAAGTCGAATATTTCTGCCTGAATTTCAACAAACAGTTCTTTTGAAACAGACTGAATTCACAGTGGCAACGCAAGGGGCTAATTACATTGTTTTAATAACAGGGTTCTTCTCACTAATTCATCGAATATTTAGTACAAGCATTCTTCAAAGCATCGTTTAACAGAGAGGTCCAAGTGTCCTACAATTTTTAGATGCACAAACTTAAATTAATCCGGTGATAGACGTTAAGAATAAATTAATTCCATTTCAATCTTCAAGTATAATCAGAATCGCCGAACCATATCGTTTCACTTCAGCTCTTTGCTACTTAAAAGAACAGTGCCCCGAAAAAGTATAATTAGCATTTTGAAGCCAACACTAAAAATAGCAGATCAGAGGATTCTAGCAACAGATTGTCAGAAAAAGTCACTTTTCAAGTACAACAAAGAAGCACTACTTTTTAAAATGAGTTGCCTATCAACTTTCCTTTATTCAACAGAAAAACAAATTTGATGACGAAATCAAAATGAAAAGAATTGCTTTCTATGCTCTAAATTTCCAACAAATCAAACAGGAACGTGAATTTCTTTTTGAAGTTCACTAGAAGGCTACAACCGCCAGGCCAAAAAAAAGGGGAAAACAGGCTTTTCCCCAGAAATTCAGTACCCGGAACTACTTAAACAGAGACAAAAACATTTATGATTGCCCAAGAGAAATCCCAAGAGGTACAGATCAGAAAAATGAACGTAGTAAAGAAAATTTATGTAAAACACAACCACACAAGGAAAGGAGCGGATCTGAACTAAATTGCTTCCTCATACAGAAAAAAAAAAAAGAAGAAGGATTGAATCGATGCAAAGTGAAGAATAGATTGAGGAATCAACGTTGAAACCTAGGAAAACGGAGTTTGAGGAATCAGACCTGCAAACCCATTTGGTCTTCTGAGATAGACCCTGATCTGCTGCTGCTTGCCTCTTCTTGGTTGAAGACGATGGCAAGCGTTACGGTCGAAGCCTCTTTATAACGTGTCGCTGGGCCTCGTGGTGGTGGGAACAACTTTGACCACTCCGTAACCATTACCCAATCATATGCTGCAACGTAAGCATATTCCTGCAACCTTCTTTTGAAAAATTGAATTCCATAGCTAGACTCAATTAATTTCTTTTATTAGGAACCAACCAATACCTACTTTTTCGTTAATTTCTAAAATTTCAATTTGAAGGATTTTCCCATCTAAAATTCAAAAGGAGTAAATATTTACTTTAAAATTGCCAATAAAAATCGAATCGATCCTCTTTAAGCTCGTTGTCGTTGGTTTATACTATTAAATTTATAGCGACCAGATCTAAATGACGGACCCTCATTTCTTTATGGTTCATTATGCGCAAAGGGATTGCATTCATAGAAGATAGCATGGTGAGGTCCCAAGCAATAACTATAATTTTATAGATTATAAACAGTTTTTTTTTATATATATATTTATAAATTAAAAATATTTTTTAATGGCTAACTTCCTTTTTTGGACAGCATTGGGTGACCTCTTTGGTTTGAGTTGGACATAACCAGGCCCAATTGGGCCGAATAGCGCTTCATAGAGACCGGGCTTATTAGGCCAGCTTCTAGCTCAGCCCAACCAAAGAAAAATAAAAATAAACATCCAAAAAATCATTTGTGATCGAGTCAAGCATGTGATATGTGTTTGAACTCTCTTCCTCTCCCGGCGCACCGGAGACCGTTTTACTTGGGAGGTTGCTGCAAATGATGGCTTCCTCTCTCTTGTCTCTCTCTTTTTTTTTTAATAGAAATTTTTTTTATTTTGTTTAAAAAATTTCTTTCTTCTATTAGAAAGTTTTTTTTCTTTTTTTTAAAAAAAATGTTTTATTTGTTTTGAGAAATTTTTTCTTTTATAGAAATTGTCAGTGTTCATCAACTTTTAAAAATTTACATATTTTGTTTTAGATTTATAATATTTTAAAGTTAAAAAAATCTTTAATGTCATGAATAATTTTTTTTATAGAAAAGTAAAGAGTGTGTTATCTTTTCTTAAAAAATTTAAATTTTTTTTGCTCTTTTTTTAAAATGAGTTATAGTTGGATAAAATTTATATTTTTTTATGATATTAGTAATAAATATTAGAAGGTGTGTTGTTTTGTAATTTGAATTTTTTCTATCTTTAAAAAATACAGGCTAATCTGTAATTTTTATCTTATTTATTTTGCTAAAAGCTTCAAGTTTAAATTTATACATATTTTATAAATATTATAATTTTTTATTTGTTTAAAAAAAAATTATGTTTGAACTTGTTCTCGTATATTTATATTTTAATTAATTAATAATAAATAAATTATTTTTTTATTTATTAATAATATTTACTTTATGATATATAATATAAATAATATTTTTAAATTTTTTTTATTATATATCATAATTTAAATATTATTAATAAATAATATGAACTAAATATTAATTTAATTAATTATGCTAATTTCAAAGCTTCACCGATTAAGATTTCGAGCTTCACCGTTATGAATTGCTGGGAGCTGAAGAAGGCATGCACGATTAGCACCAAATAGTACTGATTCCCAATGCTTACCGTTGGTAATTGCCATTAACCATATATCCAAATCACAATATCCCATTTGGATAAAAAAATTGGTGGCAGTGGTAAAAGAGTAATTGGCAGGAGATGCTTCAATTAGTCAATTAAAGTTTATTTGAATAACAAAATTTATAATTTATTTATTAATATAAATATTTTTATATTAAAAAAAATAATATTTAGATAAATTTAAATAAATAATTTATTAATTTTTAATAATTTAATTTAATTTTATAAATTTATTAAAAAAAATTATTATAAAAATTTAAATTTACATTATCAAAAAATTATTTTATATTTTTATAAATTAAAATTTTATCAAAATTATATTATTTATTTTTTTTATTAAAATTATATTTAAATATTTTAAAATAAAATTAAAAATTTTAAAAATATTTTTTTAAATATATATTTAAACATTAAATAACTTAATTTTAGAAAAAATTATAAATATTTTTTACGCAAAATTTTATTCTATAAATATTCACGCCGTTGAAACTAGAATGCTTACTCTGCTGCTTCCTAGATATTTCTATCATGAATGTAGTCCCCACTGACTTCCAACTTGCAACAGGTTGTCTCTGATATTCTGGCAGAGCAATGCTCCCAGCAGAACCATCTCCTACCTTTCTTTCGTTGCAATAAGCATTTCTGAAAATGGCTGAGGCTTTACTTGAACTTGTGCTTGGGAATTTGAGCTCTTTTGCCCTGAAGGAGATTGCAACCTTCTTGGGAGTCGATCGAGAGATTGAAAAGCTATCCAATAGACTCACTCTGATCAAGGTTGTGCTTGAAGATGCTGAGGAGAGGCAGATAACAAACTCCTCCATAAGGGTTTGGCTACAGCAACTTAAAGATGCAGTATACGTGCTCGACGATATTCTAGACGAATGTTCGATAGAATCACTTCGACATGGAGATAGAGGAGAGAGTTCTGGGTCTGAAAACCAGCTACACAGTGTATCCTTATCCTCTTTCAAACCAAAGAAGATATGGTTTCGTTACCAGGTTGGTAAGAGGTTGAAAGAGATCAGTGAGAGGTTAGATCAAATTGCTGAAGATAGAAAGAAACTCCTTTTACGTGAGCACGAGGGGATAATAGAAAGACCAATTGAAGTTCCTGAATGGCGCCAAACTAGCTCTATTATTGATCAACCTCAAGTATACGGAAGAGATGAAGATAAAGAGAAGATTGTGGAGTTTCTAGTCAGGCAAACTCATGACTGTGACGCCCTTTCCATCTGTCCCATCGTCGGCATAGGTGGAGTTGGAAAAACAACACTTGCTAAGTTGGTCTTCAATGACCAAAGGGTAAGTGGGCATTTCAACTTGAAAATTTTGGTTTGTGTTTCTGAGGATTTTACTGTGAAGAGGATTCTGCGATCCATCATAGAATCTATCGTAAGAAAAGTGTACAGCACCTTGGATCTGGATCCAATGCTAAAACAAGTTCAAGATTTGCTACAAAGTAAAAGGTATTTGCTTGTTCTAGATGACGTGTGGAATGAAAACCAAGACAAATGGGACCAACTGAAATCTGTGCTGGCATGTGGATCAAATGGCGCTTCAGTTTTGGTCACTACTCGTAATACGATAGTTGCATCCATCGTGGGAACTCACCCTGCTTATCACTTGTCAGGTTTATCTGAGGATGACCGTTGGTCATTGTTCAGACAACGTGCATTTGGACCGGAAAGAGAAGAGCATGAAGAGCTTGTAGCAATAGGCAAGGAGATTGTGAAGAAGTGCGGGGGTTTGCCTCTTGCAGCAAAAGCATTGGGAAGCCTTATGCGCTTCAAGAGTGAGGAAAGACAATGGCTTCTAGTTAAAGATAGCAAACTTTGGGATTTACCAGATGAAAAATCTATTTTGCCTGCCTTGAGATTGAGCTACTTCAGTTTAACACCAACCTTAAGGCGGTGTTTTGCTTTCTGTGCCATATTTCGCAAGGATGAAGAAATCATGAAGGAACATTTAATTCATCTTTGGATGGCAAATGGGTTCATTTCATCTCGGGGAAACTTTGATGTGGAGGATGTTGGTAATGAGGTGTGGAATGAATTGTACCACAAATCATTCTTCCAAGATGTGAAGACAAGCTATTATGGCGACATTAGTTTCAAGATGCATGATCTAGTCCATGATCTTGCTCAGTCTGTTATGGGGAAAGAGTGTTTGGTTTTGGAGAATGCAGGCATGGCTGATATGTCAAGAAGCACACACCATATAGGTTACTCTGGTTCTGGCCTATCATTCGACAAGGGAGACTTCAAAAAAGTTGAATCCCTGCGAACATCATTACAGTTTGAGTCTTACTACACGAGAGTTTCTGGTTGGTTTCCAAAAAATGGTTCTCTCCGGGTTTTAAGTACAAATTCTTTGCAGATATCGTCACTTAGTTATTTAATACATTTAAGGTACTTGGAGCTTTATGATTTAGATACCTTTCCCAAGTCAATTTGTAGCTTGGGGAAATTGGAAATCTTGAAATTGAAAAATTGCTATTATCTTGATAATCTACCAGAAGACTTAACCCGTTTGCAGAATCTCAGACATCTCGTCATTAGTGGTTATTTTTCATTATCTCGTATGCCCACAAACATTGGAAAATTATCTTGCCTTAGAACATTAAGTGTGTTTATTGTTGGTTCCGAGACAGGGCACAGCTTGGCTGAGTTACGTGACCTAAAGCTAGGAGGAAAACTGAGCATCAAAGGCCTCAAGAATGTTGGTAGTGTATCCGAAGTTAAAGGGGCCAATTTGATTGGCAAAAAAAACCTTCAGCAGCTAAGCTTGTCATGGGGCAACAGTGATGAAACTGAATCATACAGTACTGATGCCGAGCAAGTGATTGAAGCCCTTCAACCTCACTCAAATCTCAAGAGTTTGCGGTTATATCAGTATGAAGGATCACACTTACCCAGTTGGATGAGAGATACTTCAGTTCTCAGTAGTTTGGTTTTTCTTGAACTTTCCCACTTCAAAAACTGTCTGCAACTGCCACCACTTGGTAAACTACCATCTCTAAAAAAACTTAAAATAAAGAATATGCAATATGTGCAGTACATGGATGATCATGAATCTTATGATGATGCGGAGGTGAGGGCTTTTATATCTTTGGAAACACTCACATTATATGAGATTCCAAACTTAGAGAGGTTGTTGAAAAAGGAAGAAGGGGAGATGTTCCCACGTCTTTCTGAGTTGTTTATTAGCAATTGCCCAAAACTCAGGTTGCCATGCCTTCCATCTCTTGAACACCTCTACATATGTGAATGTGAAGAAGAATTACTGACGTCAGTTTCTAGTTTCTGTGGTCTTAAGTCCCTGGAAATCTCAGTGATGTCAAAGCTCAAGGAATTACCAACTCAGCTCATGAGCTTGCGCGCTCTAGAGCGTTTAGACATTATAAAATGTGATGAGCTTGAGTCTTTTCCAGAGCAAGTCTTGGAAGGTCTATGCTCTCTTCGAACTTTGCAGATTGGTGGGTGCAAAGGATTGATGTCCTTGCCTGAAGGTGTTCGACGCCTCACTTCACTTGAGGTCCTGAAAATCTCTGGTTGTCCAATATTGCGGGAGAGGTGTAAGAAGGGAACTGGGAAAGATTGGCCCAAGATAGCACACATTCCAAAGGTAGTTTTGTATCCATAGTATGATGGAGAAGCTGACTTGTAGCTATCTTGGTTCCCTGCTCTCTGGAGTTCCTTCCTATGAGCAAGCAACAGAAATTCGGTGAGAAATCCTAAAGGCCAACCTTGGATTTTCTTGTAAAAGATTATGTAGCTGCTAGGGACATTTGCACCGTGGAGTGAAATCCTCCAATTTCTAAGTCAATAATCACATTTTCCCTCGTCTACGGCCTCGACTATGTTGGTACTGTAATTTTAATCAATATAATAATTGAATTATAAGTTATTATTACGTTTTATTCTATCTGTCAATTCTTTCAGAATTGCAAATATAACAAGAATGTCATCGTAATAATGATATTTGATTGTTTGAAAAGCATATTATCTTATTATTTTGATAGATTAAAAATATTATTAAAATACAAAATTGAGCATAATATGCAAGACACAAATATTTAATTCAACCATGAATTTTTTTTTGAAAAAAAGTTTTTAATGAGTTCAAATATTTAGAGTTGTTTGAATGCAAAATTATGGAAGTGGAGTATCAATAAAATTTTCCACGTGTTTGGAAATTTTTTTTTTTAATTTCAAGCAACGGGACGAAGGAATTTTCTTTGTAATAAAGAATCTATTGTTAAGTTCATGATCAACATCTTAAATTTCTAAGTAAAAAAAAAAGGAAGTAAAATTTCAAAAATATTTACCTTTCGTTCAAATTTGTAAAATTATATTACAATTAATTATGTTTTCTTTAATACTATAGTCTATTTTCTTTCTTCTTTTTAGGCATCCAAGTTAAAAAGACAAAAAAAATATTAATTAACCCTAAATACAAATACAAACACAAACGAGGAATTCTAGAGATCCATACCCAGTAATCAGAGGCATGTCTGTCTTATGCAATCGTGATAATCTTAAAAAAAAAAAAAAAAAAAGATCAAGTGATGATGCAAAAGCCAATCTTCGATAACTCTGCATGATTCGTATGTAAAAAATAAGAACCTTTCAGGAGTACAAAATTAAGCCAGTAATTAAAAACAGAATCGGAACAAAAAATATTAGGACAAAAACGATATAATCCAGAGACATCAGAGTTCAAACAACAGACTGTAAATTAATACAGTTCACAAGATGATACTTAAAGATTATATAGGTTTTAAACTAAGATGCTTTTAATAAAACTGCGGATTCTGAATCTCGAACAAGAGTGTCATGCATCATCTATTAAATAGACTACAAACTGGCCGTAGAAGCTCATCACTTCTTTTCTTCCTTCTCTGCTTCAGCTGCCTTCTTCAGCCGAGCACCAATATGGCGTTGGTTCGTCCGTTCGAGACGAAGCTTGTTATAAGCCTTAAATGCCTTCATGTCATCGGTAACCTTAACAAGCTCCACAGATGGCTTCTCCCTCACAATCGGCAAGTATGGACCCTGCAATTGAGTGGCATTTGCAAGTTCCTCAGGAGCGGAATCACCAGCCTGCAACAACCAAAGGTCCACATAAATGTTAAACAGTACTTTCTTTTTGGGCTTTCTTTCACAGGAAGGACGATAGTCATCACAATCAACAATTCAACATATATATATATATATATATATATATTAGAACTATTTTAAATTACCTTGGACTTCCGTGCACGCCTTGGGAACACAACCAACTTGGCCTTGTATGTTTTCAGCCTCTGGACATTAGCTTGCAGACTTTCCAGAGAACGATTCTTGCGGCGATGATCAACAGCAATGCCTATGGTTGAGGCGAGCTTTTTGGGAACACCGGCAGCCTAAAATGTAGAATTAAATAAATATATTATATGATAGATTAACTAAAGGGAAACTTTTTTTATGTTATCTCCGGATTGGCAAACAAGTATCTTCTAAATTCAATAAAAAACGAGGAAGAAAAGCATAGATGATGTGCTCTCCTATCGTAAGGCACAATACAGAAAAAATGGAAGGGGCTCCGTCTTTATTACAACTGAGAATGATGCGGCGTCTTCAGGTTGAAGACTAAAACAAACTATAGATCTCTAGTCCATTGATATTTGATAACATAAACAGAACAACTGAACAATAATATAACATAACATAGATAGGGGGAACATCAAATAATTTACCTTTAGTTCTTCCAGGGAAAATCCTCTGCCAGCTCTGACTTTCATGTTGTATTTCAAAGTTTGACCATGAACAACAGGTCTAAGAGGTCCAGCCGTAGGCCTAGGGAAAATCTTCACTGCTTTCTTTTGCCGAGCTAAAGATTTAATCACCCACAAGTCAAAAGTAACTATCAGTATAAGTCCAAAGTGAACATCATAACAAAGTTAAGAGAAAGTAAGAAACCATATAAAATTACCTAATCGTCTTCTTGTCTTCCGTGCAGGTTGATTGAACCAAGTCTTCACATAATTTTGCCAATGCTTCCGGAAGTGCGAACTAGGGATAACATTATTATGCTTAACCATGACTTACCTAACAATGACAGACAAAGCAATATCAAAAGTGGGGGAAAAGGATCAGCATAAGATTATATAAACATGACCAGATCACTCACAACCCCAAAATATTACACTGGTCTTGCTAAATCTATCCACAGTTCTACACTTGATGCTCAAAGGGACAAAAGATGTTAGAATGATCCCATAAGGAAAAAAAATCCTTTTGTTTGGTAGCATTGAAACAAGGAGGAAAGGAAATGCATTCTGTCTACATTGATAATCAATTAATCATTCTTTCACGTAACATTCACCAAGTAACGCTTGAAAAGTACACGTCAGGTAATATAATCTTTCAAATTGGACACGTTAAATGTGTACATTGCTCATCTAACTAATTAGTGTATAATGTTGTTAATTATGTATAATGTGGTTTTTGCCCACATATTTTGAGACCAAAGTTACCGCTACATTTAACATTACCATGTACCATGGACTGACGTCTCCCCTCTTTACTGAAGTCCAATGGAAAAATGGACCTAAAGACTTAGATATACATATGTATATATGGACACACACACATACATAAATGCTGTCATCCAGTTGTTAAGCACAAAAATGAAATAAAAGGTGAAAGGAAGGCGCTCAGAGCGTAAATGACACAATTTTCACTTCTATGTCTGTTAAAGATGCAACTAAAGGATAAAATGAAGCATGTTAATGATGATTACTTGATAGATAAAGCATATTACAATGAGAATCAAATGGAGAGGTAAGCGTGAAGCATGAAACCGGCGATATGTAGTATTCTTAAAAGTTTCTCCGAACAACTAATAAAAGTATGTACATGCAGAATGCAGTGTGAAGCGACATTAATATCATTATATATAAATCCAAAATTACAAGAGTCTCACTTCTTCCCAAAGTTAAAGTTAGAAAATACATATAACTATGGTTAAAACTCTAATTCAAGCACAAACACTACAAAACCCCTTACATATATGTAAAAGAAAGGAGAGGCAAGGGAGGGAAAATCCCTTGACTCTCGATTTCCAGAAACAAAAAATGAAACCATCAGAAGGATCCATTTTCATTTGGTTTCTTTCAGCTATCTTCTTCACCAAAGCCTCGGAAAACTACCAACAATAAAATCTGAAAAAGTAACGAAGATCTTCCAGCAAAAGCAAGCAGAGATAATCGAAAAATGGGTCGAAACATCAAACATTGAATGGAAGAAAACAGAGGCAAGTGTTGGAGAATGAGAAGAGATTAGAGGCTTCAACTACCTGAGGCTTCTTCACACGCCGTAGCAGCTCTTGCAGCTAGAGAGGGACGCACTGAAGCTGGAGCGAGGGCTGAATGCTACATTTTAAAGGAACTACAGAAATCCTAAATTGGACGGTTCAGATTGTATCTTCATTTAGGGCCGCTTTCTTGGGCCCGGGCTTTTGTTTGGGTTTCAGAACTTTTTTGGTCAATGGTTTCGGAATTTAAGTAACGTAGGTATTTTTTTTTTTTTTTTTAATCAACCTGAAGGGTGATTGGTTCATTTATGCTAAAAAGGAATAATTTTTTCAGCGAATGTATTTAGGGCGCGTTTGGTTGGTAGGAATAGAAAGTAAGATTCCATCGTTTGGTTTAATAGAATGGAGCATTCCATGGAATACTTCATTCCATAATGTGATAGAAAATGGATTCCTTCCAATAATAAATGGAATTCAAGATTTCATCACAAAATAATGCTAACTTCATATTTTTTTTATTAAAATAATTTAATTTAATTATTAAAAAAATTAATTTGATTATATTTTGTAAAGATTAATTTATTTTAAAAAAAATCTATGTTTTTTAAATTTTTTTTATTTAAAAAAATTAATTTAATTAATTTATATTAAAATTAATTTAATCATTTTGCTTATCTTATCTTTCTATTTTTTCAATTTATCTATTAATCAAATAATAAAATATCACATTACCTCTTCCTTTTCATCGCATACCAAACAAGGTAATGGCATTCCATTCTCTTTTTCATTCCCTCTTTCTTTCTTCTTTTCATTCCATTAAAATTTATTCCATCCAACCAAACGGGCCCTTAATTTTTCGAGCAAAAGTTTTTTTTTTAATGTCCAAAAAAAAAGCAAAGGTTTTTTTTTTGATCTTTTAAAAAATGTTCTTTTAAAAAAATAGTGGATATTAAATTTAACAGCTCTTATAAATTATAAATCAGAAACAAGAAATTTTAATGTTGAGGGAAGGACCAAAATAACCATCTAAATTCATCACGAAGGAAGGATTTTCATTTAAAAAATATTATCAAACGTACATGAATCGCTATGTGATAAGTAAGAATATATACCTCATTTGTAATATAATCTAACTAAATCTATTTGAATTTTTTGAAAAAAAAAATAAATTATTTTAAACATTAAAATTATTTTAATTTAATTTAAATATAATTATTTTAAATTTTTTTAAAATTAATTTGATTAATTCAACTGATTTAACATAATTTAAAATTTTAATTAAATTAAATAATTCTGTCAATTCCACCGAACCTTATCCATACTCGCTCCAACGGGGCCAAAAAGACTGTGCTTGACTTGGTTGCGTGTTCTCAACCGTTCAAGAAAATCGTTCACTTTAGTCCAAAAAAAAAAAAAATATCTATCGTTCGCGTAACGTAGTCGTTCAATAGTCAATATTATACTGCTCTATTGTTTTTCATTTTTATAGTTCCTGTCGCCTGTCGGCGATCATTTTATGTCTTGCCATAAAACCAGATTTTAATCCCTCGTCTTTGCCGACCGGGTTCTTTGGTGATATGAGGGAGCCAGTACAAATCATGGAGCTTCAGGCTGCAAAATCACCAGAAGAAGGACCCGGTGACCGGATAGTTGCAGCGAACCCGCCTCCTCCCTCCGCGACTAACATTCACCCCCCACTCGAGCTTGATTCTGACAACCAAGAGGTCAGCTAGCTCTCTCTCTTTCGCATGGAATATTCTCATCTTTTTGTCTTCTCAATCCTACTAATTATTTACTGAAGGAACTCAGTTTCTTTACAGTTTCTTTAATTTTGAAATAAATTCATAGAAATGCTATATCTTTTCTCCACGAGCTTTTTACTTTCAGATTTGATGCAATCTTAACAAAGATGACATCAACTTTTCGTTGAAGAGCCGGACTGGAAAGTTGTCACAAGACAACAAACTAATGAGGCAATCTTTCTGGAGCTAGGCCATCTTGGTCTACTTGTGATTTAATTCTATTTCATTTCATTCTTCCCTAAAGTTCAAATTGCATTTTCTTATTTGATTTACAAATTTAAGCACATTGCTGGCTGCTGTATGGTTTTAGTATCATTTTTTGCAATCTCATCTTTTACTTCAAATCGTGTTAATTAGCTTTCGAAGTTAGAGAATTATAAGTGATTCTTATATGATAAAATTACTTGAAAAGATCTGTCTTCTTTTCTTCTGTTGGTGGATTTTGTGTCTCATATACTTTTTTAAATTGAAACGGCATGTGGGATCGATAAGCTGGAGCCTAAAGGAATATCAGCCTGTATATATGTATATATTGGGAAAATGCCCAAAATGTTAGATAGAATGGTGGTGAAGTTAAAACGTGGTAGAAATTGAGATATAATATTAGTATATAAAAATATTGATAAACAAAAAAAAGGTGATATATCAAACAGTTTTACATAATCAAGTTAATTATAAAAAAATATAAATTTCTTAAAAAATATATATTAATTTATTTGTATGGTTATGTATAATTAATTTTATTTAAATATTTCTAACCAAATTAAAATAAAATTTTTTTATATATTCGTTAGATTGTTAATATTGTGCTAATTAACTTACGGTTATGTCAATAAAGTAGGTATCAAAATGAAAAAAATAAAAATAAACATGTTGATATATTTCTCGATGACTTTAAAATTTTATACAAACTATTTTAATTATTTATTGACAAATCATATTAAATAACTTATTTCAACGACTTAGTCTGCTTATATATGTTTTTTTTGTGCATGTGAAAATTTCTTTACGTTAGAGTTACGTGTTAATTTCATTGTTTTCTGTGGTTCGAAGGGGAAAGAGTGCTTTCGTTTCTTTTCCGCAATCTTTCTTCCTCTACGCTGCTGTAGTGCTAATCGGAGCTTTGCAATATCGTTCGATTCCACAATGGTGGATATTATGTACTTGACCCTAAAAGGATTTGCGTATCTTTCGTGTTCTCTTCGTTCGGCGTCTTAGTTCCATTTATGTTTCATTTTATGTTTTCTGGGTCGTTATGTTGATTTACTTTTGAGCTTTTCATTTCTGATTTTTCCTCTCGGGTTTTTATATTTTGTCAACCCAGATCTCTGTGCAAGATCTGCAAGCTTTTTGTATGTGTTTGATTACCCCCATTTCGTTTAAATTGTCATCCTTCTGCAAAGCGTGGAAAGACCCACCTTTGTATTATAAGTTTTACCTCCATCTACATGTTTATACGGATCCAGTGGTTGGTTTTGTGAATGGATGAAATTTTGCAGTTAAAATTAACAATGCGAGTATCTATTTTTTTTTTTTTACTTCTATTTAATTGCTTAAAGCACCTAATTCTCTGTTTACCGGTGACTCGCGGAAGTATTTTCAGTTTTGATTTTATATTTGTTAATTTGAAAACCCTTCTTCTGGGTGCAGAAATTAAGGACTACGGCTAATAGACAAGCTTGTACTGCAATGGGGCAGTACAATGGGGAGACTCTTGGTGGATTACCCTCCCCCAGGGTAAATAACGTGAAGAAGGTTTCAGTTCTTCCTCTCATATTTCTCATCTTCTATGAGGTTTCTGGGGGCCCTTTTGGTGTCGAGGATACTGTACAGGCTGCAGGTCCTCTGTTAGCCCTGCTTGGGTTTTTGATTTTCCCATTCATATGGAGTGTTCCCGAAGCTTTAATCACTGCAGAGATGGGTACCATGTTTCCTGAAAACAGTGGTTATGTGATTTGGGTTTCTTCCGCATTGGGTCCCTATTGGGGGTTTCAGCAAGGTTGGATGAAATGGCTAAGTGGGGTAATTGATAACGCCCTGTACCCAGTTCTTTTTCTGGACTATCTCAAGTCGGGAGTTCCTGCTTTAGGTGGTGGCGTTCCCAGAGCTGTTGCAACCTGGGGTTTGACAATAGTTCTCACCTATTTGAACTATAGAGGCTTAACCATTGTGGGATGGGTTGCGGTTCTTTTAGGGGTTTTCTCACTCCTCCCTTTTGTGGTTATGGGATTTTTGGCAATTCCAGACTTGAAACCTCATAGATGGTTGGTGACGGATCTACATGATGTGGATTGGAATTTGTATTTGAATACTCTTTTTTGGAATCTTAATTATTGGGACTCCATAAGTACTCTTGCTGGAGAAGTGGAAAACCCAAAGAAAACCCTTCCAAAGGCTCTGTTTTATGCATTGATCCTAGTAGTTCTAGGGTATTTCTTTCCGCTTCTAATTGGGACTGGTGCTGTTTCCCTCAATCGTGAGTTGTGGAGTGATGGATACTTCTCAGATATTGCCAAGATCGTTGGAGGAGTGTGGTTGAGATGGTGGCTTCAGGCAGCTGCTGCGACGTCAAACATGGGGATGTTCGTTACAGAAATGAGCAGTGACTCCTTTCAACTTCTAGGGATGGCTGAGAGGGGATTGTTGCCTGAGTTCTTTAGCAAGAGGTCTCGATATGGAACCCCTCTTATAGGAATACTTTTTTCAGCCTCAGGTGTAATATTACTGTCATGGCTGAGCTTCCAAGAAATTGTAGCTGCAGAAAACATATTGTACTGTTTTGGAATGATTTTGGAGTTCATATCATTCATACTGTTGAGGATCAAACACCCCAATGCATCTCGGCCTTACAAGATACCGGGGGGAACAGCTGGAGCAATTCTTATGTGTATACCTCCTACAATATTGATCTGTGTTGTGTTAGCTTTCTCCTCTCTCAAAGTAATCGTTGTAAGCCTCATTGCTGTGGTGATTGGCCTTGTGATGCAGCCTTGTCTCAAATTTGTAGAGAAAAAGAGATGGTTGAAGTTCTCCATTAGTTCAGAGCTCCCAAATCTTGTCAATCAGGAGAGCACTCATTCTTTGATAGAGTAATTCATCCCGATTCAAGAGAGTTGTGAAGAGGAAATTGCACTGTTACATACAGGGCTGCCCCGACCGAGATGATGAGATTTTTCTGCATATTAGTCATGTTACAACTTTTCTGAATGCAACAATCATACAAGGGACGCTTCGTATCCTATCAGCTTATAGCACTTAACTGACAACAATTTATTGTCCCCATTCAACTCTGCCTGGCCAGTAAGATGAACCTAAAGCTGTTTATCGTCCATGTTCTTAATTTGATGATAGATGGGATGGTAATTAGAGAGCTGTAAGCTATTGTTCAGAGTGTCTTAGGAAATTAATGTATTTGTTTTAATTAGTTGTCTCAGCCATTTATTATATTATGATGCCCAGCAACACAAAATAAAAATGTCTTCACTACAGTGGTCGTCTTAGAAGGCTGTATGCGGAAAGCATGTGTATTGACTCTGTCTAGCTCTGTTTCAATCCACCAGCTGGTTTCCCCCTTTTCTCAACTGTGATCAAAACTGGAATGTGATCGAAAATTTAAAATTTAGCTTAGAATTTTTTTTTTTAAACATATTTTGGCAGGGGATTTGGCTTCTTAATGTGCACTTTTAAGTAGTGGGTAAATCATGATTCATTTTAAGAAACAAAAATTGTTTTGATTTCATCAATGATCATCAAAGACCAAATGAATTTTGTCATTAGCTATGTGAGTTGCCGATTCTGCTTCAATGGCTGCAATACTAATGTGATATAGGAATATGGTTTTTTTTTTTGTTTTTTTTCTTGTCTAGTAAGATTAATGGGATACTATGTTGTATTTCATATCTAAAATGTGGATGCATTTGAGTACAAGTGGATCTACATTAAAAGAAATAAAAGGGAGTTAAGTTGGATCAGATCAACTTTAACTTAAATAGCCCACCCGCATAGTTGTAATGGTGGTTGTGGTAGTTTTCTTTTGGTTAAATTACATTTTTATTCATTCTAGTTTTTTGATAATTCAATTATAAATTTATATGTCAGTATAATTCATACATATTAAAGTGATTGTTCTATTCAAAAGATAGTGTTAAGTGAAATATTAAATTATGAACTAATTTTTAATAAACTAATAAATCTGTATAAGAGATTGATAAATTATTTTTTCGGTTCAATTTTTTATTATAAAATATACTTAATTTAAATAATAAATTTTAAAAATTAAATAAATGGCCCAGGTCCGTAACCAAACACCACTTCAAATTATGGCGGTTAATAAAGTACTAAAAAATCTTGTCCAAAAAAAAAATAAAGTACTAAAAATATAATTACTTAAAATTTATTGTTTATAATTTTAAATTATAATTATGTACCCAAAAAAAGCATAATTAAAATTTTATTTAAATAATTTAATGTTAATAATTTTTCAAATAATTTTTATATCTAAGATATCAGTGTATCAATCCTTCCTTAAGCGTTAATGTAATTGCAGAAAATAATCCATTTTTTCCCAAAAAAAAAAAGGAGTATTTTGTGTGGGTACATGGGACGACCGCCAGAAGAAGCGAGCAGAAGAGTTTTTCTTTGTTTTCGAAAGGGGGTTCAGCTGAACATTTTCTTCAGTAGTCTGGGTACAGCAAGCGGCACTGAAGAGGGGAGATGGGTAATCCACAGAAATCGAAGGCCGGAGATGACCTTCACGCGGCGGCAAGATCCGGTGATATGAACGCTATTCTGGAAATTTTGAGTTCAAACCCTTTGGCCGTTAATTCCAGAGATAAGCACTCTAGGACACCGTATCCTTCTTTACATTAAATCCTCTATGTGCAATTTATGTTACCTATCACGACAATATGAACCCTAAGATTCCTTTTTTGACGCTGTTTGGTTACCGAGAAAAGTTGGAAATTTTAGGGAAAAATAGAAAGAAAGAAGGATTTATCCTTTATCCTATTTCTGTTTTCAGCCGGCAGCATAGACAGCCGTACCATAGGCTTAGTGGGGGTGTAAGCTATATTTGGAATACCAGTTCATGTTATAACATGGCTTTCGATTTGGTGGCTTGGTCAGAAAATTATTATCAGAAATCCGACTTTAGCTTCTGTCAAACATTTAGTTGGTTATCTTTATTATTGATAGTGATTATAATGTGTTGAACGTTATTGATTCTTTGTGTTGCCTGTTACTGTCCCCCATTATTTTTTCTCTGGTGAGAATCCACCGTGTATTTTTGCTGTGGAATTGAGATTCAATTCATTCCTGATTTTTAGGAAATCAGATGATGACTATAACTAAAGTAAGTGAACTCTGTTGATAAATTGATCTTGATTACCGAGTAGTACACAGAATTCTACTGCCTGTAACCACTGAACACTGGTTTTGGGCAACGCTAGTGATTGGAATCATTTGCTGATAGTGAAACATGCGGTACTTTTTTTTTTTTTTTTTTCTTTTTCCAAACCATAATTTGTGTGGTATTGTCACCTGAAAAGTTATATTCCAAGAAGGGTAGTAATAAATAAGATTGTAAATCAAAGAGTAAACTAAAAAATGAGGCTGAGTGTGCAGATGCACACTTAACTCTAATGCTCAAAGCAAGCTTACTGAGAAGATGGGGGTGATATTCAAAACATTCAGTCCTGCATAAGTTTTGCGTATTTAACCTATCCTAATTGAACTTCAGTACTTATATCATTCCCTATTCAAGTCTTGTTATAACTTTTATTTTAGCTTTAGCAAAGATCTTTTTGCTAAATTCCTGTGTTCTCATCTTGTTTCTTTGACAAGAAACTTTGGATCATAGACTACATTTAGCAGCATGGTCTGGGCAAGCAGAGGTAGTCAATTATCTCTGCAAACACAAGGCTGATGTTGGTGCGGCTGCCATGGATGACATGGGAGCAATACACTTTGCTGCACAAAAGGGACATTTAGACATTGTTCGGGCCTTACTTTCAGCTGGGGCCTCTGTCAAAGCTTCCACTCGCAAAGGCATGACTTCACTACACTATGCTGCTCAAGGCTCCCACCTGGAACTTGTCAAGTACTTGGTGAAGAAAGGAGCGAGCCTTAGTGCCAAGACAAAGGCAGGAAAAACCCCCTTGGATCTTGCTACCAATGAAGAAGTCCGCTCCTTCCTAGAGGAATGTGAAGGGTCAACTAAAAATGGAGAATCAAGCAACAAAGAGAAAGCTGAAGAAAGTGATCCAAAAGCATCCACGTTAGAAACTGAAGATAATGTGTGTGCTGAATTTCCTCCTGCTGCAGTTGATGAAGAAAACAATGAAAGAGAGAAGAGGAAGGGTACTGAGGATGATGTAAGAGAAGCCTCATCACAACCAAAAAAGGCACGGGTTAAGCTAAGCCATCTCCAAAGTGCAGATGATGCCCAAGAAGAAGAGGACCTTTAAGTTGTAGGTTAGCAGTAGCATGGCAGAGGGGAACTTTTTTCCCTGTATTAGTATCAGATCTGGAATCCCTTTTTCCCCATCTGGTGTCTAACGCGTAACGACAACTTCAGGATGAATACAATTATATCAGCGTTCCATTCTGATAAAGTTGCTTTAAATATTAAGAATAACCAGTTATTCTTGGATTATTTGTTAGTTCTTCGTAAAACTTATCGCCATTACTATTGCATCTATCGCTCGTAAAAGTAGGGAGTATCGCAGGGAAGGAGAAATTTATTTGGATTTCATTAGACAAGACGTTTCTTACTTTGGCCGTTAGTGTACGACAGATAGGTCAATTCCGTAATTAAATTGTTATATTGTATCAACAAACAACACTTAGAATAATTAAAATGAAAAATTTAGCATCAATATTCTCTATAAAATAAGTATCAGCTTCATTTGGTTCTGACAATTGAGTCCTCAATTTCTTATGAATGGAAAATATATATACATATAGGGATTTGATAAATGAAAAGCTTTTCATTTTGGTTTAACTAGACACTTAGTCTTTTTTATTTTAAAATGCATTAATTTAATTTTTCATATTTTTTGAAACAAAACCGTCAAATATTTACATAAAATTCAACAGAACAAAAAATGGCATTGGGTCGTACCTTAGATTTTTGTCAAATGAATATCATGGATGAAAGAAAATGCCCCAATCCTTGAGAATTAAACTCTTTATTACTGCCAGTCGTTCCGATTTTCTAATATGTCGCAGGGTCAAATTTAAATGCTATTATATATTTTTCTTAAAACTACAAGGTTAATATACTGACTGTTCAAGCTCTTATAAAAGACAAATACTTACAAACTGTCTAGCCTATGATAGTTAAATGGAGCCGTAGAATGCCTGTGACTCACAAAAGGAGGAGTACCAAAATTCGTGGAGGTGGACTGACCATTTTACATGAAACTTGTTGGCAAGCTGCACATTTGCCAATGTATCCATCTCCAGTAGCTCCTCAATGCAACAAACTCATGCCACACTAAAACAGTACAGAGGTCTGTTGTTCTGCGAGCATGATTCGAGCATTCTTGCCCTAAGAAATAATTGCAAAGCTTAAAAGAACCCTATGAGTTGGAAGGATCCATTAAGCT
This sequence comes from Gleditsia sinensis, assembly GCA_037074535.1. Taxonomy (NCBI): domain Eukaryota; kingdom Viridiplantae; phylum Streptophyta; class Magnoliopsida; order Fabales; family Fabaceae; genus Gleditsia; species Gleditsia sinensis. Next base: position 60,947,617 of record CM073467.1, on the reverse strand, counting down.
AGTCATATTAGGAACAATAAAATAAAGACTGGTTCAATAAAACAAATATGAAACAGATTAACAAAAATTAGGGAGAAACCTAAAACTACAGTCAAATATGCAGAGTCTAAAGTAAATACTACGTAACAACTCTAACTTCCAAATGACGTGTTAACTCGTTCCAACCATGCACAAGGAAAAAGAATTGCAGGACTTAGCTAACATAATAGTGTTTATATATCTCATCGCTTAAATTACTTCTTTTTTTATAAATAAATATGTAAATACAGAAGATAGATGGTTAGGGCTTTGCATGATCCTACCCTTGTTGGCTCATAAATTTAATTCTAAAACATAAAAAACGCTTGAAAATTTTTACCTAAATTCTTGAAAAAAAATATTGGATTGCCAAAATCGTATTCCAGTTTACACCAAGAGAACATGATTTCAGACCAAGGCTCCCAGCTTTCTACAGGACTAACAATATTATGGTTATTATCATCCTGGTTATGGAAACAAAAGTTCCAAAAAAGGCATAATAGTTCAAAGTTCAAACAACCGTATTATGGAGTACAATGGCTTTGGACTTGAAGAATTGAAATGTGAGGTGGAATTAGTAGAGAAACAGCATTCTGAGCTGTTAATCTGTGGATCCATCTCAGCAGTTGTCTGGCTGCCTGCTGACTAAACAGCTCTTACTTTATGCACCCTAGTTCAAGGCCGCTCTATTGAATAAGAGAGACCTACGATACTAGTGCATCCATAGCCCAATGCCCGAGCACTCCTACTAGAAATTGGTGTTCCACTAGAACCTATCAATTGGCATCTTGATCATAAAACTTCAACAGCTCAAACTTGACTACATATAATGTTCAAGACATTTAGCATATTTTAGAAGATAAACATTTCAATAATCTCTTCACAGAACATCACAAGGGTTTTAGCTAGTAATCATGAACAAGACATCTATGTAAATGGGTATTATATGGCATTTTCCTGAACTGTTGATTCTCATCTTCTGTGTCAGACTACGAGGATACAAAGTTACACTTTTGATCCCAAAATAAGCAAACCGAATATATTTCGTGACAAGAAATACACAATAAACCATGTTAATGAAATATATGAAAACACTGGGTGAGAGATGGAATCAGTAGGCAAGCAGCAGATAAAAGCCACTAACCTGTGGATCCATCTCCAACCATCCAATTACTGATGGCTGAACAAAGTTTTACTTTCTGCACCTTGCTCAGGCCAAACTATAAACATCAGAGAAAAGGCCCTTGATAAAAGTGCAATGCCAATTGCCCGTTAATCCAATCGCTGGATTTATCAACCTGTACATTCGGTAGAAACTTCACAATCTTTAAAATAAACAAAATAAAAAAAAAAACAAAAGTGGTAGACAATAATCGAGAGTGGGGTGCGAAAGATATTAACTTTTTCAGTTTTGAAAAACAGCATCTTTCATAGCAGAGAACCCATGAAGCCTAAGTGTTTTTTTTTTGAACTAGATGAAGCCTAAGTGTTAAAAGCAGCCACACGAGGCATTAACGAATTACCGCTCCATCTACGACTTGAGCCTTGAGGCTCAAAGCTTGCCCTTGTATGTTGAGAATATATATATATATATATATATATATATATATATATATATTCGGAGCACGAGAGCCCTAGTTCCTGATCCATGTTGATATGGGCTGTGTCTCAACCCGATACTTTTTCTATACATATTTATTAACTATAAAATTTAAAAATATTTCTTATAATTCAGTATTATATAATTAATTAATTTTAAAAAAAATTATGTGTCATATTTTTTTATTATAGAATTTGATAAATATAATAGTCATATTTTATAAATCACAATTAACCCAAAATTTCAAATTAATCATATAACCTATATTACATAATACTCCAACTAAGGTATAATATTTGTGAATCTATCTATATATTATACAGTAAGACTAAATGGTTACGTAGTTAAAGAGCCAAAAAAATGAGAAACAAGAATATAATAAATTGTGAATTCACGTTTGACAATAAATCTGATTCCAAACAGTCACATAAGAGAAGACTAGATAGTGTATATTAATACATTTTGACTTATATTATATTTGATCCATTGTATAAACTTAATCATGACTTGTTTATACAACTGTTTATATAATATACACCCAATAAAAATAGAATTGGTATTGACAAAAAAAATTATATAAAGTCTTGAATAAAAAAAAAAAAAGAATCACCTCTTTAACTCGTCCACTCATGGTAGTTAATTAAAATAAAATAAAAAAGCTTAATTATTTTTAGTATTCTGCAATAATGAGAATGAGATGGTGAAAAGTGGAGGCTAATAAACTACATAAAAAGAAGAAAAATGAATCACTACTCAGTTAAGCAACATACATTTACATGGCTGAGCAGCAATTGAACCACATAAATCTCCACCAGTCTAAGCTCTTCAACAATACAATACATCCATCCTACACCCACATCTTTCTTTTCTTCTTATTTCCTAAATATTGTATAATGCAATTTTTCTCTCTTAAAGCCTAGTTTATGCTGATGACAAGAAATAAAAAGAAAAAAGCAACAACTGGAATACGTTTCCAAAACTATCCCCAGTATGTTTTTCCAACTGATGACAGTATGGTATGAAACTGACTGCAGCATCAACCATTTAGAATTCAGTCAAAGAACAGTGGTGAAACTTTCTATGGGATCCGATTCTTCGAGCATGGAAGCTGCCTGGAAACAGTCAGCAGCGTCACCAATTCGACCATCATTCTTGTGAACCATTCCCAAGTAATACCAAGCCATGTGGTTTGTGGGTTCTATCCTTAGTGCATCAGAAAGTAAGCTTCTTGCCACAGACAAACCCTTTGAACCCATTTTCAGCATCAAAGCACCCGCCAAGATCTTGCTTGGAACATAGCTTGGATCAAATATGAAAGCATTAAAGAAAGCACCAAGAGCAGCTTGATCTTCCCCGCATCCTTCGGATATTACACCTGGCAGAACCATACAGGAAAATATAAAACGTCTATACTAGAGTAGTTCCCCTCAAATGTTGGTACCATAAAACCAAATAATCTTTTAGCTCTTTGCTTCATGCCAACACGGTGAGCTTACGTCTTAAGTTAATCATAAGCCTTAGGCCTATAGCATCAGTCATAATTAATGTCACAACAGGACAGGATTTTTGTTTCCTCCCCTAGGATTGAAAATTGGGACCCAAAAAAAAAAGTCAAAATGCTAAAATAAAAGGCTTTGAATACGTTAAAGGATCTGTTCTTGCCTTTGGTGTGCATCGTTGCTGCGGAGTACTGCTTCATCTCTCTGGCCTTTTTCAAACATATTTCAGCATCCTTCCAATGAGAAAGGCTAGCATATAAACTTGCCAGATCATGCCAAATGTCAAATTCATTTACTTTACCATCCTCAGCCTAAAAGAAGTTAATAAAAGAAAACTAGATCAACAATTTATCAATGAAGAGTCCAGAAAACAATGAACATACCATGCTCCTTTTTCTTTTTCCCTGTCATAAAAGTTTTCTTTCATCAAAACTAAAAGAAAGGGGGAAGCAAAGCCTTTTTGCTTCAATATAAAAATATAAGTTGACTAAAAATATTTATCTGAAGTTTAGAAAGCAGACAAGCTCTAAGAGATATCAAAGTAGAAGTATATAAATTTAATTTTCTTTGGACTTAGACTACTCTTTTCTCCCAAAACCAAGGCGACATCTTTTCAGTATTCAATTCTACAGGAACAGCAATATCCTATAAATAAACTCAATCTTGGCCCACGTAGGTTATAATTTGCTAAACTGAATACTCAGCCGCTAGTACCAACAACAACAAATCAAACATTTTTTCACTAAGTAAAGTCGGTTATATAGATTAAACATCGCTAGAGTGTTCTATTATAAATAAAATCAATAAAAAAATTATTAATTGTTAAATCTTTCTTAATGATCTCACCTATTGTTTTCTTTACTCTTTTTCTACCTTTAATTATTGGGTTATCCTCTATCTGATTTATTCAGTGATTAGTGCCATGTAAAGCAAAGCTACGTACATAACCAATGTGACCAAACTAATTTAAGAAAATAAAAAATAATAATAATCTAAACCTCTCACATCACACTGACATGACTCTGGCTATTATTAAAAAGAAAAAAATTCCTGAAACAAGCAGAAAATGTAAATAAATGACAGAATGTTACCTGCAAACTACTAATGGGAGGCCCAAAGGATTTCCTCTGGGCTTGAACCAATGCAAGGAGGTATCGATAAGTTTCAATAGCATCCATGGGCCGTGACTGGGAGATCTTCAGCTTTGCTTTCAGCCTAAGCAGTGGCCCCTGCTCCCATTTTGTTGTCTCATCTAAAGCTGCATCTGTTACCACCACAGCCTCTGAAAATCTTTGTTGAGCAGACAAAACAAGAGCAAGCAATCTCCAACCTTTAAATATAGAGCCGCCTGTTTCATCAAAGAACTGCTTCGCAAAGCGCAAAGCAGCAGCCAAATTTCGGTGCTCTGCATATTGAATAGCAGACTCAAAAATCAGATCAGAATTGTTTTGCTCCAATCCAGTTGCTTCCTCCAATGATTTCAGAGCTTTGGACTGAAGATGAGACCTCTCAAAGTCAGAGGAAGCAACCTGAGCTTGCTTTCCAAGACAAAGTCCCAACATCCGAAGACCCACACCTCTAAGATGCTCATACCGGCCCTGAGCATTTGTGATTGCCCTCTGTGCATACCCCACTCCCTCAGCAGCAAGAAAAGGATCCTGGCTGCAGATCCTGGCAGCCAATAGCAATGACATAAGGTCATATGGTCGTTCATGTTTGTGCAAAGATCTCCTTAGCAGATTCAAAGCACTAATGTTTTGTCCACATCCACTTTGACATAAAGCTAAAGAATTCCAACGGTCAACGCGATTATACACTCCAGGCATTAACTCTTCAAATTGCTTTGCTAAAACACATGTTTGGCTGCATACAGAAAGTGCAAAAGTCAGGTGCTCCATCACTGAAGGGTCCCATTTGGTTTTACCAAGGCAAAACTTCCTAATAAGAATCATTAGAAGCAGAATTGCCTCTTCCAGATTATTTTTAGGTACATAAGACCCGTCAATCTGAACTGCTAAACTGGGTGGGCTAGCCTCCACCCCACTGTACAGCAAAAATACAACAAAGGCTTTCTGAATTCTGGCACAGCAATCACTATCAAGGTTCCAGTGACTAAGAAGGGCACGCCTATAAGCAGATATTGCCTCATGATAGCAACCAGCCTGTTTCCAAAGCTCTGGAAGGAGCTCTACAGCATGGCTGACTATCTCTTGCAATTTATTGTCCACTTGAATATCAGGTATACCCTGATAAAATATCTTCTCAACAGCATCAAGTACACTTTTGCATTCATTAGCAGCGTCTGCAGAACTCATTATAAAAGCATTTCAATCAATCAATCTGATTGGGAAAAGAATATTAAAAGTGTTGGAGAATGAATTCCCATTTGGGAAGAAAACAATATCAAGAAAGTGAACAACAGATGGATAATAATTTTAAAGACTAATCCAATACCAGATAATCTCCCCAGGGTTTGTAGAGACCTGGCTTTTAAGTAGATGGCTTCAAGTACCAAACTGGCAGCATGCTGAGAGACCGAGGGAGGTGATTCAGTACGAGTGCGACCTTTCTTGGTTGATGGTTTTTCAGAAATGGAGGGTTGCAGTCGCTGTATGGCAGCTTGGAGATCAATCCCTTCAAACACACGAAAAGCACCTTCCAAATTACCTCTCTGGTACTCCAACTTCCCAAGAAGAGCTCTTGCTTCCTGTTAAAGTTTTAAAAGCCATATAGTAACCATGGAGCATAACTCAAAAATATGATTAGCTTATCCTCTAAAATGCTGTTCCAATATGCCAAATTTTTATAGCCACCATACATCTAATGGGTTGTTTGTGTCAAATTTACACAATGTAGCAATGGTTAAGGTCTAATTCTTGTCTTGGCAGCTTTATCTGGTCTTAAATCCGATTACACATGATGCGATTCATGTTAATAATATATAATGAATGATGAATAAAATTTTATCAACTATGTGAGCATAAATATAATCATAATTCTGATCATATTCAATAAGAAAAGATTATGTCACCTTACAAACAAAGAAACTTTTACATGGCGGAGGAGGAGGAATTCTGAAGTTTGACTCAATTTACAAGACATAAACTTCCCCAGCAACTTAAGTTAGGGTTAAAAATGACAAAATTAGATACTATCAGCTGGAAAAGGTTATAAGGTTAACATATTATCTGATATTCGTGAAGGGGAAAGGGACATTAGCAAACTGACCTCAAAATTGAGTGATAACCCTTCTCGCAATGAAGATTCTGCCTCTTGAATATTTCCTTCATCAAGTTTCGCCTCAACTTCTGTTGTTCTCATGCAGCTTCCATTTGCACAGACCTCTCGAACTGACATGCTCTCATGCTCACTGAACTCCATGAATCATCTCCTCACCACCTACATAAATCCAGACCTTCCCTCATAAGTTTCACTTTATCCCTATGACGCATTAATGGCACTGTGCATTCGTTAATTCACAATTCAAACAACTTCAAAAAATATAACAAAAAAGCAGATAAAAGGTTGAAAGTTTCAAAGTAATAACAAATAAAAACAAATGGCGGTTTCAAAACAGGCGCTTCGGCCGGCGGGTGATGGAAAGCAAGAAAACCCATCTGGAATGTCGTCATTCTAAGATTTCATCCGACAGAAATTACGCTATTTCCTATGGCATTGTTCGAAACGGATCCAAACTATGCGCACAAAGTTCAACGCCGTTCAAGATTGATATATTTCTTCTCAGGCAAAGCCATTATTCGTGTAATGAGGCTCAATAATGAGAGAAAAAGCATCAAACTTTGGGAGTAAAATTCAAAATTGTAATTGAAAAATTATTGATAAAACAGTTGCAGATCCAGAAAGGCAGCTGAGAAATAGAAGAACGATAAACGAAACACGATCTATGGACTAACCAAAGCAGCAACGCTCCGGAAGAACGGTGAGAGATGCAACAGCAACAAAAAATGCGATCTTTCAGACCCACATTTCGTGAATTGATTTTCTTCTCCAGATTTTGGTTCACATTCTTAACCAATATCCCGATCCCGCAGATCAGTGGGTTTGTTTTGTCTTTTCCTTGAGAAATGACAACAAAAAGGGAGGGAGGGCGGGCGGTCAACCGCTACACTACAAAATACTGCGAATCTGCAGTGGCATTTGGTCGAACCGAAATATAAGGAGTATGAGACTTCTGGTCTAACCCGTGAGTCTAATGTTAGAACTTTGTAGTTAGAACTCAGACTTGCTTGCGGACCAATGGAGTTGAATCCTATGTTTCCCAACCCGTTCCATTTAGCTATTCAGTTACCTAACTTTGACTTTCTTTAATTCAGTACTTTTATATTTTTACCCATGATTTGCTAACTGATAATTGTGTTTGTATCGTTTTATGATGATTATTTTTATAACCGTATAAAATTACTTTCGTTTAAATTAGTAGATATTTATATTTATTTTTTTATTTTTTTATATTATGATTAAGGTACTTTTGAGTTTTGCTCAAAACTTTATCGAATTAATATAAATTAAAGTGTACCAGTGTAACAGTTAATAGTATTTTTAAAATTTGATATCTAAATTATAAAATAACAACTAATAAACGTTAGGTAATTATGTATTGTTTGAAGATGAAGTTTTTTTCTCGCCCACCTCTGACAACAAATAAAAAATTCTTTTAAATAGTGTTTAATATAAAAAATTTTAAAAAAATAAAACATATTTTTTTTTCTTAATACTAAACATAAAAATTTTTTGTTTAAAAATATTTTTTTTAATATAAAATAATCAAATTATTTTTAAAATTTAAATTTAACTTATAAATCTTAAACTCTAAATTTTAAATCTTAAATCTATCGTCTAAATTTTAAATTTTAAATCTCAAATCTTAATCTATAAATAATAAATTTTAAATTTAACTTTAAAATCTTAAATTATAAATTTTAAATCTTAAATTTAATATTTAAATAATAAATTTTAAATTTAATTTCGAAACTCTAAATTTTAAATTTTAATTATTAAATTTTAAAATTTAACTCTTAAATCATAAATTAAAAATCTTAAATTCTAAATTTTGAAACCTAAATTTTAATCTTTAAACTCTAATCTATAAACACTAAAATCATAACCTTATCTTAAATTTTAAATCATAAATTTTAAATCTTAAATCTTAAATTTAAACTCTAAATCTTAAAATATAAATTTTAATTTTTAAATTATAATTTTTAAATTTTAAATTATAAATCTTAACTTTTAAATTTTAAATTCTAAATTCTAAAACTTAAATTTTAAATAAAAAATTTAATTTCTTTTTTTTTAAACAAAAAAATATATTTCTTTATTTACTCTTTTTTTATTATATTATCTATCATTTATTTTATTTTATTTTTTTATAAATAATTTAAAAAATTATATTTTAAAATATTTCACATAAACTAAATATAAAAATAATAATATAATAAATTATTTTTTAAAAAATAAAATAATAATCAAATATATTTTTTCAATTTTTTTATTTATTTCATCTTTAAAATTTTCATTCCCAAAATATATAACTTTAACGACCAAACGCCACCTTAATCTAATTACGCCTTTGCAAATGCAAAGCGGGATAAAACGATATGGGAAAATAGTAAACACTGTAGGGGTTGCTGGCTACGCCTTCCTTGAGTCTGCCTTCAGTTTCTCACTCTTTCAGACGCTTCTACCATGGATTTGCTCTCAGTCTCTCATTCTCACCCGTCAACTTCACTCCCCTCTCGCAGGCCTTCCCATTCTCTCTTAAAACCATCCCATTCCTTATACAATCACCAAATCTCTATCCCCTCACGTTCCCTATCTTCCAGAACGTCACTCAGGTGCTTGCTAACAACCTCACCAAAATCTTCTAAAAACATAAACTTTAGGTATGAACCGCAAAACCCCAATATCTCTTTTCAATTATCTGCTCCTCAGATGCCTGCCACGACCATGAGAGGCGCCGAAGCTGATGCCATGGGGCTGTTGCTTAAGGAGAGGATTGTGTTCTTAGGGAACAGTATCGATGACTTTGTGGCTGATGCAATTATCAGTCAGTTGTTGCTTTTGGACGCTCAAGATTCGAGTAAAGATATCAGACTTTTCATTAATTCGCCCGGTGGCTCTCTAAGGTGAGATTTTTGCTGCCTTGCTTATTGATCGTTTGGTTGCCGCGAAATGCTGGAGATTGGGACAAAGTACAAATAAGAGATTCGTGAAAAGGCGGAAAAAGCGTATGCTGACTTCTGATAAGGGGGATTAGGAAGAGAATGTGTGATTAAAAAAAAAAAAAAATTAAAAAGAGGGCCTTTGTAGCGTTGAATGTTCTTCCATTGAATTTCTTTTTTCTAAAAAAAAGTATAAAATTAATATGATAAGGATTGATATAAACTCTTTTGGATAGTTCAAAATTGTCTAGGCTTGATTTGTTTGCGGACTTGCCTTTACTTTCTAATTATTACATAGGGTAACTAACATGCTAGGTTGTGATACTACTTGAAACTCTGCATAAAGTTACATAAAAAATACAAAGGCTCATTCAAGAAGTATTCTTTGAACATGCAAGAGCTCTGCTCCTCCCATTATCATGTTCAATTTGGGGTGATCTTTACTTTGTTTCTTATTTTCTGGTAAAATATTTTGGTACATGTCAAGACTTAAAGTGGAATATGAATGTCATTTTGTCAACTATGAATATCCTTCTATTGGCCTGCTACTATTTATATTATTTGTAAGATTTGGTAGTCTTCTTGATATTTCAATATAGTTGATACCAGTGATGGTCTATATAATAGTTGATTGAAACCACATTGTTGATACAGGAGGAAGACATAGGATGGACGTTTATGACAATGATTTAATTGTTGAATTGGACAGTTCAAAATCTTTCCTGCTGTTTTTTTTTTTTTTTTTTTTGCCAGTGTTACTTTGTGATTTTGCTGTTTTAGGACTTAATAAGATACCTAATCTCTGATTCTATGCATCTCTCTCTCTCTCTCTCTCTCTCTGTGTACACCACTAAGGAAAAGACATCTTCACTGCAACATAGAGAGAACATGCAGTAGGCGCTGAATGCCTCAGTCTTCTTGTCTATAAATTTTTCCTTGACTCTTTGGTGTTGTAACATCATTCCTAGTTTTAGGTCAAGAAAAGAGCTTTAGCATTTTTTTGCTTAGATCAAGGCAAGCTCACCTAAAATTGCTTGCAAAATAATAATAAAATAAGGGAAAGAAGGAAGAATCTAGCGAACACTTTTCTTCTGGTTCATACATGATATTGTAATTTTTTTGTATTATTCTCTATTTGTTTCATTAATAATTTCATTCAAAATCAAGCATCTTTAGGTACAATTCCATTCGCATGTGGTATATTACAAAATCTTAAGCAGTCACACATGAGCATATCCTTTATATCTCACTTATAGCTTCAACTTGCCTAAACTATCTTGCAGCCTTTCTTTCTTTGTTTCAAAGCATTTTAGAATATCATTAGCCGCACTTCTTTAATTATTACAATAACAGTTCATGCATGAATTCATGAAACCTGAATCTAAAACCTTCACCCACAAAGATTGGCCAATTTAAGGGTGAAAGTCTTGTGGTGTTTATTGAATTAAAGCAAACCATTGGGTTGGTTTGGTATGGTTTGAGTCATTCTCTGTTTTGGGAAATTCTTAATATGTGCAAACTGAACTGAACCAATGCAAACACACACAAATATGGCTCACAATTATTTGGTTTAGTTGTGTATGAACTTTAAATGTTTGATGATTTTAAATAAGATTATTACTTTTCCATGAAATTAAGGTCCTTGAAGTTTGAAGTATCTTGATGTTCCTTTTGTGAGAAAATGTTGTCTTAATTCAAGATTTTCAAATAAATAATTTATGTAGGTAAATAGCACAGTAGTCTGTACATAACATGTACTTAAATAAAATAATGTATGCCTACCTTATTAAATATAACTTTAAAATGTAGTGAAGAAACTAGAGACAAACCAAGAATAACTGGGTTGATTCAGTTCCATAGGTTCCTTAGGTTTGGTTCTGCTTGTAAAATGTTAAAACTAGTGCAGGTTTTTGGTGGTGAGACCTCAAGCCAAATTAAACCAACCCACAAACACCCCTTGTTAAAACCTGAGTCCTACAGATATTGACACTATAGGTTTTGATTTGAAATTACTCCATAAACAAGGAATATTTAAATAAGAGTTGCACTGAATATGTAGATTCAATCAGAATATTGAGGTACTGGTTGCAAAGAAATTCCCCTACATATGGAGGATGAGAGACAAAATATGGGATGGGTTGACAATTGACCAGCTTTTAACAATAACTTAGGTCATCAATTGGCAAAATAAGGTACTACATATGTACATATATCTACCTAAATAATATTAAAGAGTTTTTCTGGGCAATCCATGTTTCAGAGTGATTGGCTAATGGTTTCTTTAATCTTTTATATGGTTATTTCATTTGCATCATTTTATATACTTATATACATAGATCTGAAAGTTCTACAGTCTTTGAATGTTTGGACCGGAGTATTTAGATGATTTGGTCAAGATATACTTGATGTTGTGTAAGTTGTAGTCAACATATCAGTCCTTAGTGCTGCCAAGTAAACTAAACTAAACAGAAGTATGACTGTGTTACCTCCAGTGCCAGTTTTTCAATTACTGCTTTTTTCTGCATGATGTGTATTTTATTATGTTTTTTGTTCTCTAGAGCTGATTTGCTTTTGATGTTCTTTATTTAGCGCTACAATGGCTATCTATGACGTGGTACAGCTTGTGAGGGCTGATGTTTCCACAGTTGCACTTGGCATTGCAGCATCAACAGCTTCCATTATCCTTGGTGGTGGCACCAAAGGCAAACGTCTTGCCATGCCCAATACACGGATTATGATTCATCAACCTCTTGGAGGTGCTAGTGGACAAGCTATAGATGTGGAAATTCAAGCTCGAGAGGTTATGCACAACAAGAATAATGTCACAAGAATTATATCAAATTTCACCAGTCGCTCCTTTGAACAAGTCCAGAAGGATATTGATAGGGATCGATATATGTCTCCAATTGAAGCAGTTGAATTTGGAATTATTGATGGTGTAATCGATGGAGATAGCATTATTCCTCTCTTGCCAGTACCAGACAGAGTGAAATCCCCGCTGAATTATGAAGAAATAAGTAAAGACCCTAGAAAATTCTTGACCCCGGATATCCCTGATGATGAGATATACTAGCTTTGAATTATTGACGGTGGTAGTTCCTTGCATGATTCCATTATGGTGCTAGAAGTGTACAGCATTTGGGTAAAGCCAAAAGCTGCCATAGAGAACTATGAAAGATGTAAGCTTGTCATTACTTTTTTTTTTTTTTTTTGGAATTGAGAACCAGTTATGGGAGAAGTTGTGGGCTATCTTGATTGTTTCTTAAAGTTGTACCATTATAAAGCATAGAATAGCTCGGTTTTAATCTTATTTTTTTAAATGAAATGATTTGTTGTTGATACTAAAAAATTTCAATGGCAAGTCAGTTCCTTTTATTATTAATAAAATTGAAAGGGCTCTTTCCTCTTAAACTTCATTTGGTGAGTTAGGGGAAGGTCAGAGAGGAAAGTGTTCGAACAGGGTTTGTCTGGCACTTCCTTTGGAAGACTAAGTCGTAGCAATGTTCATATCATAAAGTAGCTCTTAAGGGCTATGGTAGATCATTGCCAATCTAATTTTTCTTTTAAAAAAAAAATAGAACGAGGCACATGTAACTTAAAAATGCATGAAGTGTGCTAGTTTCTATATAGATTTTAGTAATTCAGATCTTGATTCTATACAGGCTACTGATGGTAATCAAAGTTCCAAATTGAAGAGCATTGTTTACTCCGACAGTGATGGAAAAAGTAGGTGAGAATGTAAATTATTATTATATATATATATGATTTGGGTTAGATATTTGTCTACAAGTACACTATTCTGTCTATCTATCACCCTCCAATCCATTGTCAGTGTAAGTTTGGATATATCCTAAATTTGAACTGAGAAGCAGACAACAAAATAGGTGCTGTCATGTCCTTTGTTTTGACTCCAATGATTGCTAGGATCATTCATCTTCTACTTAAAAGGAGCATTTTAGCATTTACGTAGAGAGCAAAATGCCCATTGCTTTGGTTTGACTTTGCTGTAAATGAATGAAACGGTAAATCTTGAACTTAGAGAAAATGGGACAATGACCAGCTTCTTTGACAGATACTGTTTAGCACGTCAACCCTTGTCCCCACACAAACCTAAAACTAAAACCCTGCCGACTCAGCAACAATAGAGCCTATGATTTGTGATTACTCTAAAATAATCAAAATCCTTATAAGTTGTCATTGCGCCTCCACACAAAAACTAAAACTGAGTTTGCCGAATGAACCTAATATTCCCTCGAATCATGCTGTTTCATATTTTGACTCTAATATTAAACTTATAAGCTTCACATATAGAAACAATATATTGATAATCAAGGTCAAACTAATCATAGATCCAGCAGTTCTCATTTCTTTACTCTTTTATGCCTGCATGATAGATAATATACCTTATTTTATATTTACTTCTCTTTTCTTTTAGCTTCAGTGAGCAGCAGCTGGAGAGGCAAACTACAACAGGTCGTAAAGTTACGTCACAACTGTTTATTTCTTGTGGAAAAATAGATTAATTAATTATAGCTCTGAGTCTTAACCAAAACCCCAGAAGCCTAAATCTGGACTAGCTGCATTCAAACCACGAGAAGCTCAAGTGGCGGCATGTATTTAATTTGCCTGCAAGACTACTTGCAGGATGATTAGGCAATTTGCTTAAGTATGTCATCTTCTTGTTCCAGTTGATTAAGTAACCATAAATTAAATAGCAAGTTGCTAGCCATCTCTGTAACAACAAATTAAGAACTTCTTTTTAATAGTTTCTTGATCTGATTTTTTCAACTTTAGCATACGTATTATAACTCACATATCAAAATCTTATATTGCAACTCAATTGATAATATTATAAATTAATGAAATCGTAAGCCAAAAAGGTTATGATAGCAACCTTTTTTCTGTATTTAGAAAGATTCAATTGTCCTAGCAATCTTGTGCTTTTGCCGACATTACAAAAATGATATTGATGAATTTTCTGGATGCTCTTACTTGGTAGACTTATTCATGAGTTATGGTTTTTGAGATATGATTTCCATACGAGTTTAATCACAGTTGATTGGTCGAAATAGTAAATAATTTATATCATAGTTTAGCAGGAGATTAAATATTTAAATACTAAGAGATGTTATTATAAAAAAAAAGTTAAAAATTATATATAAACTAGTAATTCGTTATACATAGTCAAAACAATTCGTTATATATACTCTTTTTAAACTTATAACAGCTTAAAAATTGCATTACATTAATATATATACAGAAAATGTATCATTAAATGGAAGATTATTTTATTCACTATTAATTTATCAATGCATATGAATTACACAACGAAAATATATATGATAGAAGAAGTGCCAATGATTAAGATATTACATTATCAAATTAAACATACACCCTGGCACGTTGCTACTTATAAATGTTCATTTATTTCTGATGACAAATTGAGAATAAAAAAAAATTCTTTACTTCTTATTTTCTATGTACGATTTCAAGGTAGTAACAAAGTATATATGCAAGAAAAATGTACATTTAATTTATACTTCTTTTTTTTGGTTTTGGAAACACAACTGAGATGAGATCAGATTTTATCATAACTTTTCCTTAATAAAATAATAACGTATTCAAGTTGTAAAATACGGTATTCTTCCTCAATCGTGTGCATTACCGTATTAATTCATTAATATACATTCCTTAACAACATTTATACGAGCTCATGAGGAAAAAAAAATGGTGTCAAGAATCACAACTATCTTATAAATGATTATGAACTATGAGACTTCAGGTGGCTAGTGAAGATTTTTCACATGGGGATTAAAATGCCGAAAGGAAAAAACAAAAACACAAACAATAAAAGAAAAGAAAGAGGGGTTAAAAAAAAAGCAGGAAAAAAAAGGAGGTTAGTACCCTATAGCCTGTAAGTAATAGTGAAACAGATGGGACGGATATTCGCTATAAAAGAAACAGCATGTCGGGGCCTCCATGCGTACTTACCTACGGCAGCGATGAAAGCGCCATCTCAACGGCTACCTATTTTATAACCAAAAACATCTGAGAAGGTCGCCCAAGGTCCCTTTCACGGTGCCATCATCCTGAGGTATTTCTTTATTATAATCTTTGATATTCCAATTAAGATGATCAAATTGTCATTTTTAATTAATTAAATAAATGGGTTCCATTTACTCCGTTGAAAAGCTAAAAACTTTATTACTTCCTTTTAACTTCCACGCGGCCTCTAATTCTAATTGTTGAACGTAGATTTACGGCCGCAAGAGTTTCGTTTTCATTCTAAAGAAGAGACGAATGAATCCTACACAGAATCTTGAGAGAACCCGTTCACACCTAGATACCACCGCTCTGTCTTTTGGTTATGCCCACCCTCTGTTTTTCAAAGTGTCTCAGTCAAAAAATTTGTGAAGTTTGGTGTGTAGGTAGTTGAAGAGAGCTATACGTATTTTGTTGTGTTTTAGTTTCTATGCTGAAGGATAAAGCAGTTCATCTCAGTAGCTAGTTAAATAGTGAACTGATTAATTTCACGTTTTTTTTAAGGAGTAAATGCTTGCTTGACAGAGTTCAAACATGTTGTCTTGTGGGGTTGAATTTCACAGAGCGATGTAGCCATAAAGGTGTGATATTTAATACTTAAAGATTCTTCATCCCCTTGGTTTTGGAAAAGTGTAGTATGGTGGATGACAGTAGTTTCAGCTGACAAGTCTATCTTGAAACCTGAAAGTGCTCATCCAAACCTGAACGTAAAACAATATCAAGGAGCTCAAAGCAGTTGAGAAGGAGATGGAAGGAAGAGGGTTTTCTGGGTTATATCAGAATTCAAGCGAGGAGTTGTTTCTGAAAACCGTGATGGACAACCCAATTGGAATGCCAGTACCAACCGTGGAGATGTTGGGTTTCAAGGGTGTTTCTCAAAGTTTTCGAACAGATAGCGAGGAGCTCTTCAAAAGCTGGCTAACAAATGGAGAGGCAAGCCACTGTATTACATTAGATCATATCAGTTTGTTGTTTTTGGTTTATGTCAGATATAAGATCAAACCAACTTGTCATACTTCTTTTTCCTTTGAAGCTCTGAAAAAAGTTCCTCCATATGGTAGTTGACTATTCTCAAGAAAGTTTAAAATCTGGCACCATCTATCCCAGTCTTCTAGCATTTGATTCTTGCATAAAAACAAGAACCTTACGATTTTCATTGGAGAATATCATCTCACTGTTCTTAAGATGAATTTCATCTAAATAGCCCAAATCTCCTTTAAGTTTCTACCACCAACAAATCCCTGTCCTTCCCCACCAAATCAATGACTGAAACACCCTCTCTAATTTAAATGCATCCTAGTGGCACTATCTTCAGTTTTCTTGTGTGATGTTTTTAATCCTGCAGACATTCTTTTAGTTATGGAATTGTGCCTTGATATTGCTTACCTTTTGATTTTCTTTCCTGCTTTTCTGATTACATTCCCTTTCAATTGATGTATCTTTGTTTCCTTAATCAGGGGTACAATTCATCAAGCATAGGACATAATAGTCGATTATCACGGAGGTGAGTATGTTAATGTAACATACACTTTCAAAAATAATCTGGACATTTTCGTTCTCACAGGATAAAGATTCTCAGTTCCGCATAGCTGTGACTTTCCTGTTGATCCTTTACCATGTAATGGTGCTGAGTGGATCATTGCTTAAATAATATAGGCTTCAAGTGGTTAAAAGCTTAACTTGGAAAGTTCATTATCTGACACTCGACATGGTTTTTCTTGAAAAGATTTCACATAGCTTCTGAAGCATACTTCCTTGTTGCCGTCTTATTTTGACATCATTATTCTGCTGTAACTGCAGGTTATCCACTGAACTAGCTAATTTGTCCCATCCACAACATGTTAATATAGTTTCAGAGGGAAGAAGCAATGAAGAACTACTTGTACAAAACAACCCCATCACCATGGTGAATGATGCTTCAGGTGATTTTAATCAACCTCAGATCAGGTAATTGCTACAGTCTTCCCCTAATACCTATACATATTCAATATTTACAGAAATTATATATACAAATAACCGCATCATCATGGTCAACATTTGTAATTGGTTTTCCTGTCAATTTCAACAGAGATCCTGTTGATAGAGAACTGCAAGCTAGTAACTTATTTCTGGCCAAGGTTTGTTTATATCACATTCTTTTCTGAAGCCTTTGTTCAATAAATCTTCATGTTTATTTGATGTCTCATTATGAATTCAGGCCTGGTTTCTTAGTGATCAACGAATGACAAGAAGCCGATCCTCTGAATTGAGGTATCATTATCATCTTGGATATGTCCATCTAAATCGCAAGCACAAGGGGCACTTACAAATAATGCTTTACATTTGATATGATTTCTTTGCAGGCGAAGGTATGTTGAAATGCAAAATGCTCAAGCAACACAGGGTATGGAATCCATGCACATGGTCCCTCAGCATGGTATTGACTCTTTGAGACAAGAAGTTTCAAACGTAAATGGTTTTGATTACCTTTCTCTGTGTGAGGTTCCCAACCAAAAGGCTCCATTCATGTCTCCCTCCAACTCATCTTCATCTACCTTCAATACACCACAAATGGGTGATGCAGATAAGGTTTCATCTTGTGTAAGTATGCTAAAAGGGACATTAGAACGTAAGAGACTTAGCCACCAGGTTGAGAAAGAAGCTGCAGAGGATAGCTCCAATGGGATTTTTTGTGCTCAAGAAGGTTTTGCCAAATCTGTTTTTATGGAAGGACAAGAAAACTGGATTTATCAAAATCCAAGAAATTTACAAGGAGCATCTACTGGTCAAGTTAAGGATCCTGGACTTGGAGTCGTACAAACACTCGAAGGATCCATAAACCTTGACTTGAATGGTTTTGCAAATCAGACAACGCCAATATATTTAGGAACAGGTTCGCGTGAACCTTCTCAAAGTGAATCTTCGGCTGCTGCGCCAGTAGCGTCCTCTGGTCAAGATGCATGTGATGGTCCAACCAATTCAAGTCAAACTCTATGTGAAAGCTCATGGAAACAAGTGGGAATGAGTAGAAGTTCAGAAAATAGAGTCAAAGGTATAAATTTGATATGGTGATGACCTTCCATTAGTTGACTCGAGGATTTTACTACAATTGTGTATTTGTGGACTTGCAGGTTTTAGAGAACAGATAATAGATAATCTGAAAGATGACAGGAAGGTAAAATCTACTCTTAGACCAATAGGAACTTTTTCTCTCTCTAGAATTATGGAGTGA
Source organism: Gleditsia sinensis (assembly GCA_037074535.1). NCBI lineage: Eukaryota > Viridiplantae > Streptophyta > Magnoliopsida > Fabales > Fabaceae > Gleditsia > Gleditsia sinensis. The sequence goes on along the minus strand of CM073467.1, from coordinate 60,929,065 downwards.
TCATGGAGATTTTATATGGTTACAGTTTTTCTCTCTAATAATGTTGTTAATCTGGCTAAATTGTGCAGCGGAGAAGTCTAGAAAGATATGGATCTGTAAATTCAGCTGTTTCAGGTAGCCAACTATTTTTTGAGTTTCCATGCTCTAAAGCATACACTATAATTTTGATTCCCCTCGTTGCTTTTGGTTTCAATTTTAAAAAACTTGGGTTCTCTCTCGTCCAGCTACTTTTTAATGTTTGTCTTCTAATTTAAAATTTGTCATTTAATTTTCTTATAATTTGTTTTATTATCACTTGACCACCATATGTTATTTTTAATCCAAATTTTAACAAAAATAATGAATAATTTTATTATTGAAAGTCTATTTCACCCCAATTATAAACATTATCATAATATTTTGTTGCTGTTGTTAGAATTAAACTAACAATTTCAAATTTTCAAATATGATGTTAATCCCTGCAATATTTTGAATTGTTGCTGCCTTTATATTCTTATGCTGCATGTTCATATTGATATTTTGTGGCTACCAAAAGCGTGGATTATAGATAAATTGGCCTTGTTATATTGCCTAAATAAATAAATTGTGCAGAGGACAAGGGGGACACCACAAAAAAGCGTAGGGTGGAGCGCTCACGGAAGTATGTAAAACTATCTCTATGCACAGAAAGAGAGTATCTCTTCCTATCAAACACTTTATTGGATATTTGTTTGTACAAACATTCTTAATATCGTCATCCTGCTTTGTACATGTCCATAAGAAAACATCCTGCGAAGGGCACAAAATTTCAGAGCCTTGATTGATAATAAGTAACTATCTTCTTGTGGTGTAGAATGGCAGAGGCAAAGGAGAGAAATTTGACGCCATCAGTTCCCTCAGATATGCAAGCTGTCTTGAAGCGATGCGATAACCTTGAGAAGGAAGTTAGATCACTAAAACTCAATTTGTCCTTCATGAACAGGTAACATAAGCAAACTAAACCATGTGATTGGGATAACTTTTCTATTACAGAATCACATGCAGTTTTTTCTTCCCTCAGATAACTTGCATTTGTTGCAATGATATTCAAACCTTGCTAGCTGCATTGCATTGTTTGCGAACTTAGAAATTAAACTTGACATATGAATTCTTATGTATTTGTGTCATTACTATGAATTTTCAGGAAGGACTCCGAGCAAACAAAGCAGATAGAGGACCTTCAGAAGCAAAATGACGAATTAGCAGATGAAAAGGAGCGCCTTCTTGAAGAAATTGAAAGGATCGTATCAGAGACTGGCAAGATCTAAACTTCTGTTTGCCTACTATTTGTCCCTTTATCATCCTCAGAAACAATGTGGTAGTATCTGACAAGCTATGACAAGAAAATCTCACCATTGGAGACGAAGTTTAGGCCAACCCCTGATCCCATCTGAACCTCCGGAGTCTCATGTTTCAGAATGCCTAGTATGAACATGTATCTTGTAAACGCTAGCAGTCATAAATCTTATTTGTGATTTTTGAAGCACTGACTATGATACGATTGAATTTATTTCAGTAAAACCGAAACATTCTTAAAATAGAGCCATTATGTGTTGAAATGTCATGTCTAATATTGAACACGTGTCAAATTAAGACAATACTTCTTCTTATTTAATTTATTATTAGAAGCAAAACGTAATGGTGAATCAGTCTGCCAAGGAGGCACCCTGGTAACCCCGGTGTAATAACATTCCTCACTCCAAGTTTGAAATTCAGTAATAACAGGAACTGATCCGAGATTTGACTCAATATTATAGCTGTTTAATTCCCATTTGAACTATACATGACTTCTTTCTACACTGCATCGTTTACAAGACGTAAGTGGAGCCACCGCTAATTTATCATAGGACAAGAATGTTACCTGCTATAGTTATAATGTTACAAGGGAATTAAATGAAATGGGCATGGCACAAGAAGTGCCACTATTCCGAAAACCCGAATATATATGCATGAGATCTCGAGACTTTTCCCAGTTTGAGGCTAACCACGCTGCTAAAGATAGTATGCCGAAAGAAAACAACCAAACCCGGTGGCTGATAAGAACAGAATTGATTGACAGGTCAACGAAATATTATGTCACCCAAAATCAATGTGATGAAGACAGCAGCCGCCGCAGGAAGCTAAAAAAGGCTATGGAGATCAAAGAAGTTGAAAACCCAGTTACAACTCCAGCTATCATTTCCCACTTCCAAAGCTTCACCCTCCCCCTTCCGGAAAACCAGGAATGCACCATCTCCATGGTCCTGATAGGTGATCCACACACAAAATAATTAGAAAAAGAAAAAAAAAGTTCTATTTATATGATACGCTACTCCAGCATAGTCAATTTAATAGTCAGAGACACGATAACTATGTGTATGTTCTGAAAATCATTGTATGAACAATCTGCTATAAATTTAGAAGACCTTAAAAGTTGTTAATAGCTCAACTGAAATAAAAGCAAGTAAGCAAACTCAAATTTCCTGCTTCTTTCCAATAGGGTGAACAGCTAGGATTATCTCCAATCAAATTCTCAACTCAATCAAACCTTGTTTTCAACAAAGTTTGATTCTATTTTTCTTGCCACTCAACCCTACCTAGAAAACTTTTGAACAAATATGACAACTATCACGCTGGTATAATATTTGACAAAGTTAAGAAAAAGAAATTTTGCCCAACCACAACCATCACAAAATCATTACAAAGAAAAGAAGGTTTGGGCGAAACATGAAAAGAGACATAGATAACTGTAACCTACTAATAAAAAATTACCAACCATGGATACAGAGAAATTATTTTTTGAAGTAGACCAACCAAAAAAATTTGGTATGTGGGGAATAATAAGTAAAGTACTCACAGAGTAGAATACTGTCTAATCGTCTCAAGAGTAGACTGCTCATCTGCATGGCAACTAAAAATATCATCTCGATATAAATGCACTTTGGGAATGCCAGATGCGTACCAGCAGTTATAGGTCTCATTGACCTAACAAAGAAGGAAGAGAAAATTAATGTGTATATGTAGCAATACCGAAGACCTAAACTAGTAATAACTGTTTGCTATCCTTATATATGACATCATTAAGAATTATAAACAAATTCAATGAAGCTCAGTCTACAAACACATAAAGGGTGAGAGTTGAGACCACAAGTTGTGACCCCTACCTTAAATTTGTATTGGGTCAACCATGCATCTCCAAAACTAGGCCTGCAATATAGAGGAAGGGCCTCATTAGGAATCTCTGCATATGCAGCCACTGTCTGACCTGAAAGGTAATCTTTATATTCCACCTGAAATGGAGTCGAAAATTCTATTATAACCAACCACAAATGCAAATTATTGCTTCCTCTCTAATTATAATAACCACCACAGGATAGACTCTGGATATGCTATGTATGTACACACAAATTGTCATGTACAGTAGCATGTTCTGCATACAGCAATATGTAACTTGGACTAAGAGAAAAATGTGTCTGGTTCTGCATTAAAAGGGACAATCATATAAGGCACAAAGCAGAAAGGTTATAACTTGCTAATATTAAAAACGCCTAAGCTGACAGGTTACAATAACCTTGAATACAGAAGACCAATAGTAGTCATATCGACAGCGAAATTTGCTTCTTTCAAAGGGATAGATATCATGCTTTGCTTTATGATTTAATAATCCAAATTCACAAATCTTAGATGACCTAATATCAACACCTGTAAAAGAAGAACAACAGACAATTTAGCCAGAGAAAAAAATTAAAATGTTCAAATAACACTTAAATCTTGGAAGCAAGTAAGTAGAATCAATTAAACAAGTATCAGAACGGAAAAATGCAAATCAAATCAATCGTTAAATCATTTACGCACCTCTTGCAGTGGTATAGACTTTTAAAAGCCAGCTAATTACATGCATCTTTCTGGTTTTTCTTCATATACAAGCAGTAAAAATCCAATAATTTTTTTTTTATAAAAAAAAGTTAAAATTTATATGAAATACACAACTGAGGATTACACTGTTAGCATAAAGAAATTACATCTAGTAGTGTAAGACCATAACAAGTGTTAGCCGAGTCAGATGGGGGGGGGGGGAACGAATAAGACCATAGATTTCAGCTTTTGGTTCTTCCTGAATTATAAGCTGGGTTCAGGAGTTAAAATTATAATTCTCAAGTGATACCACGCGGAACAGAATGGTCGCTGTATTTCACAAATATCAGCCCCGGAACACTAATAATCAGAAAAGCAATAAAAGTGGCGCACCAATACACTTCTATATCAAATGAAGCTTAACTGGAAATTACCGAACATCTTAATGAAGGCAGAAGAAACTTACCGCTAGATAAGATCTTGCACTGGGAGGGTTCAGAAATCGGGTTCGTAATTGAAAAATTCGCACCCATGACTACTAAAAAACCAACCAGAAAGGGTAGCGAAATGAAGAAGAAGATGGGCAATAGAAGTACAAGAATCCACCGCAATGTAGCAGACAACAAACCCTTCCTCTTCGTCCCTTCCGATTCCGAGACCTCCTGGGGGGAATCCATAAGTCTAAGAAAGCTCAGACCTTGTCCTAATCTAATAGTAAAAGAAGGGTTTTTCCTTTTTAGGCTACTCGCCGCTCACCGGAACCATTTATCCGGTGATCGGATTTTGTCCAGGCGGACGACAGAGCAAATGGTTTTGTTACAGTCCCACTTTGTGGAGGAAATAAAAGAAGATACTTTGACATGGAGTTTGGTTCGTCGTGGTCAAAGTCGCTGCAAATTTTTATTTTTATTTTGTTTTGAATTTATTTGCCTCATTTTTTATACAATTTTGAGAATAGGTAGGAGGACGAGAGTACTCCACATACCAACCCAACGACAATGAGAAAGCGCTCAAAGATATTAATTTTAAAATTATGTATTATGTTAATTGGATAGTTGAGATGATAATTTTATATGTGGAAGAAATTTTTTTACAAGTATTTATGATGTGATAAATTTAATTTTTAGAAGCTTTTTGGTTGAAATAACATTTTTTTATTGGCCATGTTTACCATATTTTAAGAATTATAAGTTCATGTTATCGATAATGTAAACACAATCAATCAGAGGAAGAAATATTACCTTTTCTTTTTCAAAGTCTATTCAAATTAGGGGTAAGCACAAATTTGACAATCCTATTCAATTTGACTCAATTTAATAAAAAAAAATTATTTTAAATCGAGTGAGTGAATTTGAGTAGATTGTAATAGATTAAAATTTTTAAAAAAATTGAATCAAAACAGGCTAATCAAGCGATTTTTTAAGAAAAAAAATTCTTAGATCCAACTCAATAATATAACATAATTTGATAAAAATTGACTTAATTCGACTTAAATTAATTCAAATTTTTTGAATAACTTAAAAATTTAATCGAATTTGAGTCATTTTTTTTAACTTGATTTTTATTAGGTCAAGTTGATAATTTGATCCAATCAACTCAATCCGACTCTATGTTGATCTCTAATTTAAATTATATTTATTGTAATTCAAATCAAATTATAATGAATATTAAAAATTTTACTTTTCTATCAATAATATTGTAATTTATAAATCATAAACAATAAGTTCATTAAAATTTTAGATAATAAAATTTGAACTCTTCACTTCAATCAATTTCATCCCACCTCATTTCATCTATTGTTTCAAATAAATCGTTTGTACATATTATTGAGTGTTATACATTTCATCTTGAATATATTTTTAAATTATATTCTTACCTATTTTTAATTTTATAATAATATTTATAACTAAAAACACATTTTTTATTTTAATATCAATTTAGTTATTTGAACTGTTTTTAAAATTTTTTTATGTGTTTCAAAATTAGAGAATCTTATTAATTTGTGGTAAAGGTGAATATTAAAATTTATATTTAGCAAATATACTTATTCATAAACTAATAACTTTTAATTTCTAAGAGGTCAATGATCATTAAACAATTAATTTAAGATTAAAAAGTATCCATTTCAAAACTAATTAGTCTTAACTTTGCACGTTTAGTACTTTTCCAAGCACAAATTTTAAGTTGAATAAAATTAATAAAAATAAAAAATCTAATTATTTAAAAAATAATAATTGCTGGTCGGCTTAGCCCAAATGACCCAAGTTGTCAAGGGTTGAAAAGCCCTTAACTAAAATGGGTTCATCGTATGTCAGCCCATTACAAGGCTTTTTCTTTCTATGTAAAACTGAAATCTTTGAATAATTTATTTTTTTGTGAAAGTTTGTTTTTTTTAAAAAAAATATTTTTTTATTAAGATAGTCTCTTCTTTTTTTAAAAAAAATTTAAAATAATTTTTTTCTTTCTTATTTGAAGTGATTTACTGTTAATTAAAAATTTTACGACTTATTTTTCATATCTATAATTTTTTAAGATTAAAAAAATAAATAAATATAAAAATTTTAATATTCAAATAAAATTGATATGAGTGTTAATTCTCTTTGAAAGATTTTTTTTGTCAACTTATAAAATATTTAATAAATTATAATTTGATTAAAATTGTCATAATTATTTTATAATATTTAATTAATAATAGTTAAAATAATTAATATTTATTCATACTTGCTAGCATACTTTAAAATTTATATATTTATTGATTATTAAAAATAATTAAAATTTTCAAAATTTTTAAAACTATGTTTAAAAATTATTTTATAGAATAAAAAAAATTAGTTTGATAAATTGTTTTAAAAATATGTTATTTTTTATTTTTTTCGTATTCTAAAAATAAAAATAAAAAACAAAAACATGCTATTATACTTTAAAATTTATATATTTATTGATTATTGAAAATAATTAAAATTTTTAAAATAGTTTATTCAACAAATATGAAAAGAATTGAAAATTTTTAAAATTAATTTATTATTTAATTTTACTATACAGTGACACATGTTAACGGTTGCAGGAGAAAGAAGGCTTTGTTACAAATATTTATAACACAATTTAGTTGGAGTAATCAATTTTTACTGGCCATTTCAAAAATTATGGGTTTATTTAATTTTGTTTTTATTTTTTTTATTTTTAAAAATTATATTTAAAAATTATTCTGTAAAATAAAAAAAAATTATTTAATAAATTGTTTTGAAAATATGTTATTTTTTTTATATTTTGAAAATAAAAATAATTTATTTTTATTTTTATTTTTCTGTTTTAGAAATAATTTATTTTCGAAACAATAACAAAAAATAATTATCAAACAAATTTTTTTATTTTAAAAATAGAAAACAAACAAACATTATGTATTTATTAGGACCCGTTTGATTTAGTGGGAGAATGGAAAAAGGAATGAAATGCTCATTACTTTGTTTGGTATGCGATGGAATGAACTAGGTAATGTGATATTCTATTGTTTGATTGGTGGATAAATCGAAGGAATGGAAAGAGAATATATATAAAAAGACTAAATTATCCTTAATATAAAAAAATTGTAAAAAATTATATTTTCATATTTTTATTAATAAAAAATGTGAAAAATTATATTTTTATTTTAAAATCAATTACATAATTTTATTCTATTTTATTTTTAAGAGGTGTTTATTTTTTATAAAATATTTTTTAAATATTTAAATTAAGTTAAAAAATATTGTTTACTTTAAAATAAAATTGCCTCATTAAATACTTTTTATCAATTTAATTTGATCAAAAAAATAATAAATTATATAAATTTAAAAAAAAACTGCTTCATTAATTATTAAAGGAATATCTACTCAGCATTTCACGTTTGGCAAGAAGACGCAGCAACAACAACATATTATGCAATTGAGGCTCTTTTGGTAAAATTTTATTGGTGCATAAACCTCTTCCTATATTCAAATCCAATTGAGGCTCACGTAGCAACAACAGTAAAATGGCTCAATAGAAAACAAAATTGACAGTCCGGCATTCGAAAACTCTACATATTATGCAAATTAACACACATAACATTTTGTTTGGGACAAGCACACACAAAACAGAATTGACAGTTAATAAAAATAGAAAAACTTAACCATGGCAACACTTGTCCAATATGATGCCTCGCATAAAGCAAGTATTTATACAACCACAGTATTTATACAACGCTTGTCCAAACTATTTCAAACGTCTTTTATTAGCAAATATGGCAAACAGAACATGACAGAAAAGTAATAGTCTGTTTATTTTTCCTTAGATTCAGACTCAGCATTTTCAAGCCATTCAATGAAGGGTTTGACATCCTTCCAAATTTGTGAACTCTTGTTGCTGCTAACCGAGCCTTGCCAATACCATACCATTGAAGTATAGACTCCTCCACCAACACATCACAATCATAAAGCTCCTTCAAGATTAATGCAGCCTCCTTCACTGCCTCTCTGCTTGCTTTCCCACAAAAAGATTCTAAAAGCATGCAACAAAAACATTTGTAACCCTCCATCAATTTTTGAGTGGGCTCCAAGCTCACAACCAAAATACTTTATAGTGTAAACTGCAGGTCTAGCCAGGGTCTTTGCAATGTTAACCATGCTAACAACATTAGTCCTGATGCCATTTCCTCTACCTTCAATCTTGGTTATCATTTTTAGCATCTTGTACCTATAGAAGGCATCATCACGATTTGAAGCACCAATGTTCTATAAGGCCATCTTGATTCTTTAGAATGGCTAGAAGTTGGATTGAACTTATCATAAGGGAGGGAAAGGCTGCATAAACTGACAACCAAGGAAAATATTCTTATGGCCCTCTAACAACCAAATATGCAAGCAGCAAATTTCAGTCACAGAATCTCTGCTCTTTTTTCTAGACGTAGGACAATATTACCTGAGCAAACCAATCGATGTCAAGAAGAGGGAAGCTCGGTCAGACTGCAGATATAGTTGAATGAATTGCCAACTTCCCTATGAAACAATAGGCACGAAGAGTTATTTGAAAAGAAATAAAAATTCTGACAATAGAGAAACCAAATACTAGCTGAATTCTGCATTTTACAAAATAATTTATATTTGATAGCTACGTATCAGACATTGGCATTAGATGACTATGTATTACAACAATATTGTGTCAGCCTCATCAAAGAGATATAGTTGCATAATCGGGTCATAAGGAAGCATCACAAGACTAGGCAGAAAAGAGGAATCTATGAAATGAATATGTATTACAATCAAGAGAATTTACCCACAGAACAATATATACCCACCACAATATTTACCCACAGAACAATATAGACATTCAATCACCGGTGCATCAAACCACAGACAGCCACAAGTCTAACGCACGAAGGAATTAACTTACCCTGAAGGAAGCCATCGCAACCTATCATTATTGGCCTCCCTCCTTTTTCATAGTCCTCGCGTATCTAATCAATGGGTCAGGGCATTTGAAGAGCAGATGGAGCATTTACCTCCATGGGTTCAGCTCGAGCAGATCACCCAGGAGGAGATGAAAGCCTACGATGGCTCCGATCTAAAAAATCTTTTGCTCATGGCCATCAAGGGGTCAGATTTATGATGTGTTTCAGAAGCCGTGGAACTCAGAAGCCAGGGAAGAAAGACGCCAAGCCGTTGAACGCAAAAACCACGGAACGCAGAAGCCGTGGAACTCCGTGGAGAGGACGCGAAGCAAAGAAACCCAGAAGCCTTGGAACCTTGTGGAGAGGACGCGATGTAGAGGAACGTAGAAGCCACGGAGATGATGCGAAGCAAAAATCTATGTAGTAGCTGTGGAGCTTCTAGGAAAGGAATATCAAATTTGGGAGAAAGGGTATCTCAAGGGTAAACACGGGTTTTTTCGGATGGAATACCGGATTCCACAACTTTTGCGTTGGAATCGATTTTCCATTGCCTGATGGAATAAAGCGTGCCAGGAATGCACCATTCCATCGCTTCCATCCATCCAAACGATGGAGTACTTCATTTCATATGCCATTCCTTTGTCTATTCTGCTGTACCAAACACGTCCTTAGGTATCAAGAATGTTATGTGTTTTAATGTAAAAACTTTAAAATTTATTTATTGTGTAATACTACTAAAATTTTTTTTTTAAAATTATTTATAATATACAAATCTTAAATTTTTAAAGATTTATTAGTTGAAATAATTTTTTTTTATTAGTCACCGTTTTAAAAGTTATATATTTATTGGTCATCAAAAGTTTTAGCATGTTTCAATATAAAATTTTAAAATTATTTATTCTACAAATTAAAAAAGTTCAAAATACGTTTAAATGGGGACACGTTCGGTATTTTAAAATATCAATATACCCTTCTCGAACCAATTCGCGGTTTCCCTCCCAAACGAATTAATGGCGCTTCTTTGTCAGAAGACGCTAGGGTTTTAAATTTTACTTCGCACTCACTCACTGCTTCCCTCTCCCACTCTTCGCTTTCTCGTCGCTTCCACTCTAGAAACCGATTGTTTTTATTAGTTTTCTCGCAGTTCATCGCCATCGAATCGCTCTGTTTCCAATTCGATTCACGTCCTTCGATAAATTTTAGGGTTTGCGATCTGAAAATTCAGACAATGGCTGTAAATCTCACGGAAGGAGCAATAACGACTATGTGCGAGGATGATTTCTCTTCGGAGGACCTGAAGCCAGTGCTCCAAGTAATCGACTTGAAGCTTGTGCAGTCGCAGCAGCATAGCAGCACCGAGAGGTACAGGCTTGTGCTTTCTGATGGTTCGCATTACCAGCAAGGGATGCTCGCTACTCAGAAGAACGAGTTGGTCAATTCTGGAAGGTTGCAGAAAGGCTCCGTCGTTAAGTTGACTCAATTTATCTGCAACGTTGTCCAGAACCGCAAGTATGTCGGTAAACCTGTTTTTAGTTTTTATGCTTTAGATTTTAGATCATTGAACCATTTCCATTACTTGGGTTGAAATTATGATTCTGGATTGCGATTTTCTTCCTGGCCTTTTGTCTTAATTGTGCGTTTTCTGGTTTGATGGGTATTAGTTCTAGGGAAGGTCCTGAGGATGAACGGGGATGAAAGAAATATATAAGTCTGGATTGGGTTGTTTTGAATTTTCCGTATTGAGTGAACGTTCTCAAGATGAACATGCATGAAATAAAGAGAAAAGTCTTTGGATTGGGATGTTTTCATAGTTGTGGTAAAAGAGATGATGGTTTCTAAATATTGTTCCTTCGCAGTATTTTTGTGTATATGTGTAATTCTTTCTGTTGAAAGGGACATAAGTATTGATATCGAATATTCTACAAGAACTTAAATTATAGTGGCCACGCTGGCATTAACTGATTAGAGGAATTGGATTGCAACATTTATTCTATTATTTTGTGATTAGTGCTTAAGTTGATGTAATTTGGCATACAATTGTTTTAGTGTTGGTTTAGGTTTTTTTTAAGGAAATAGTTCATAGATTAGATAGACATTAGGCCAGCAAAAGTCTCACTGTTGCCTGCTTCATTCTCATTGCAGAGACTAGTTGTTTCTTTGACTAATACAAAGGTTTATGGGCAGTAGTTTGAAAAATAAAAAACTTTGCAAAGTTTAGGTGGAATCTCTCAGCTAACCTTCAGGTTTTTACAAAGCTTATGTGAACAGATGGTAGGAAATTCGGTATATGTTTATCTTCAATTTCTATTTACAGCTGTGGTTGTTAATTCCCAGATTTCTAACTGTATCATTGTTGTGATTTAATGAAAAAACATTTCTTTGTTTGTGATGGAGACCAAATATTTGGTGTTTTTCTGCCACACTAATGTTTTCAAAACTTAAAACAAGTGAATTCAGAGGATTACATATGAAATATGAATGCCTTATTACCCAGTGGGAGGAGGTTTTTCTCCTGATTGGATTTCTGCACCTTTATTCTCCAAGTTAGGGATCATTTGATGATGTGGTTGTTTAATTAACTATAAACAGGATTATCATCATCATTGAGCTGGATGTGGTAATTGAAAAATGTGAACTGATTGGGGAACCTGTCCCAGCACCAAGAACTGTACCTGCACAATCTTCCACTGGTCAGGCTGGGGCTACCACTGGAGCTCCCCAGTCTTTGACTAGTAGTCCATCTGCAGGTGGCATGCTTGCTCGATCAAATGTAGGTGGGCCATCCATGGATCATCCAAAAATGAATCATCCTGCCAGTAGTGCTTATTCTAGTGGTTCTGACTCTGCAAGATATGGTGTTTCAAATGTTCCCCCTCCTTTGTCTAAAGCAGAGCCTAGAGCCACTTTAACTAAATCATCACCATTCAGTGGGTCATATGGTGATCAGAACATGAGCTTCCGCAACCCCCAACCACAAGCTTCAAGGCCCCTGCAAAATTCTTATGCTCGTCCACCTCAGCCTATGTATAGACAGCCGTCTCCAATTTACAGTAATAGAGGACCAATAGCAAGAAATGAAGCTCCCCCAAGGATAATTCCAATAGCTGCATTGAATCCATACCAAAATATGTGGACAATCAAGGCTAGAGTAACAGCAAAAGGAGAACTCAGGCACTACAATAATGCTCGAGGTGATGGAAAAGTATTTTCTTTTGATCTTCTTGATTCTGATGGTGGAGAAATTCGTGCAACTTGCTTTAATGCTGTGGCTGATCAGTTCTATCATCAAATTGAAGCTGGGAAAGTCTATATGATTTCCCGAGGAAGTATAAAGCCAGCTCAAAAGAATTTTAATCACCTACGTAATGATCAAGAACTGACCCTTGATATTACTTCAATTATTCAGCCATGCCTTGATGATGACAAGTCAATTCCAAAGCATCTGTTTAATTTTCGTCCTATTAGTGAAGTTGAAAGTATGGAAAATTCCAGTGTTGTGGACGTGATTGGTGTTGTATTTTCTATTAGTCCTACAACTTCAATCATGAAAAAAAATGGTACTGAAACTCAGAAGAGAACCCTCCAGTTGAAAGACATGTCTGGATGCAGCGTTGAATTAACCCTATGGGGAAATTTTTGCAATGCAGAAGGACAAAGGCTGCAGAGTATTTGTGATTCTGGAGCATTTCCAGTTTTGGCTGTGAAAGCTGTCAGAGTAAATGACTTCAATGGGAAGGCTGTTGGGACCATACTTACTAGCCAGGTATTTATAGAGCCTGATTTTCCTGAGGCATACAGGCTGAAAGAATGGTTTGACAAGGAAGGGAGGAACATTCCAACTATTTCTATTTCCAGAGAATCATTCAGTGTTGGGAAGACTGATATGAGGAAGACTATATCTCAGATTAAAGATGAGAAGTTAGGGACTTCAGAGAAGCCTGATTGGATATCTGTCTGTGCAAGTGTTTCATTCATTAAGGTTGATAGTTTCTGCTATACAGCTTGTCCCATCATGATAGGGGATAGGCAATGTAACAAAAAAGTGACTAATAATGGAGATGGGAAATGGAGGTGCGATAGGTGTGATCAGTCTATGGATACGTGTGACTATAGGTATATACTACAATTACAAATACAGGACCACACTGGCTTAGCATGGGTTACTGCTTTTCAGGAGTGTGGTGAGGAGATCATGGGCTTACCTGCCAAAGATCTGTATAATTTGAAATATGAAGAGCAAGATGATGAAAGATTTGCTGGAGTCATCCGTAAGGTTCTCTTTACTAAATATGTATTCAAATTAAAAGTAAAGGAGGAGACATTTGGTGATGAACAGCGGGTAAAGTCAACAGTAGTGAAAGCAGAGAAGGTGAACTTTTCATCTGAGTCCAGATTTCTTCTGGATTTGATTGATAACCTTAGAACTGAGAAGGCAGGTGTCAATCCTAACTCTGTAATGAATAATTCTGGACTGGGGAGTGTTGGAACTGGACTAGCTGCACCGCCAGTTTATAATCCTATAAAAAGCAACAGTAGAGAATATGGGATGCCAGCAAATCAAGTGGGTCAGTATGAACACCAATATAGTAGTTCTTTTGCTTCAACTGGGTCTTCCGGTTCATTCATGTCTTGCAACAACTGTGGTGGCTCTGGCCATAGCTCTATGCATTGCCCCAAAATTACAAGTGCGCCAAGACAGTCTATGGGAGGGGCTTTTGCAAACAGGGTATCTTCTGGGTCAGGTGTTGGTGTTGGCGCTGGTGAATGCTTTAAATGCCATCGAACTGGCCACTGGGCAAGAGACTGTCCTGGTACCAATGCAGCAGCCTCTCCTGCTTATGGAAGCAGTAGTGTATTACAAGGAGCATATGGGGTTGCTCACAAGCAACAACTTGGTGGATTTTGAACTTCTATGGAAAATGGAAGATGCTTCAGTGGCTCTGTTGGACATTAGCCTTGGCTTGTTGGCTGCTCCTTTGGGGTTGGTAATCTGTACAGTACGGTTTATGGAACCCATGATTATGGCTTCAAGCTTGTTTTATTTGGGTTTCTTCTGTACAGTTGTGGTTTATGAAGTCATGGTTTGCAGCGTTTTTTTTTTATCAAATTAGATTTCGTCGGCACTGGTGGTATAACTTCAAGTTTTGAGTCATGCCTTTGGGTAGAAATTTCAGTGAGCAGGCGATAAGCCTCCCTACAATATTTTGTAATGTATCTAGTTGGTTAGTGTATTTGAACAATTCTCTAAGTTAAAGGCCGTACTGCAAAGTCTCACTTATCCTGTTGATTGAAAAGCCTAATTGAATTTGAAACTAGTCAACTTTTTAGAATATTCCTAATATGTTTGGAGATAGCAAGGTAGCAAGATATCCAAGGGACTCTTTATCTTTATTTTATTTTCTTATGACTTGCTGACTATGCCTGTGGCAGACTCTCAGGCCATTCGTTATTGGGACGTTATTACTATTAGTAATATAAATAATTCTGAACAACGCTTTAGTATTTGCTAAATATAATATACTCAAATTTTCTTTCGGTGTTACCCTAGTATCGTGGCAAACCAAGAGCAGAAGAAAAAGACCTTTCAAGAAATCTTGACGTTTTAAGATAAACACTTTCTAATTTTTGTGCCTAAAAATTAAGACAAACTTTTCCTGAAAGTCTGCACCAAGCTTCTTCATACTTTTGGAATTTTGAGAAGCTAACTTTCGGGGTAAAATAAGAAAGAAAGAAGAAAGAAATAACAACTTCAATTAAATTATGATGTGGGCATTTTTTCAACTTAATATTATATCACTGATTCTTTTGAAAAAAAATTTCACATATCATGATTTAATTAAAAAGTTGATAACAAATTTTTAATTTTTGTCCTAATATAAAAATCTCTGAACAACAAATGTAAAGGCCTTTAGTGGTTGGAAATGCCTCCAGTGGCCCAAATTGTGAGATAAAGTTTACAAGCAAATTCTCCTAACAAATAACGTTTGCCACAAACAAATTTGTCCCATGTCCACCGGTTATAACCAGTACAACATGTGACAATTCCCTGCTACATCAGGTAACATCCCGCGAGTTCTATAATTATTTTATTAATTTTTCTCCAATCCGCGGAGGCGCTCTAAAGTCAACAATTAGGGGCATTGACATAACAGAGCCTGTGTCGTCGTGCTAGCGTCTTTGTGGTGGCCACACGTCCTTTCAGCTCTCAGTTTCGTCAATCGCCGTCCAGCAACAGCAGCTACGGTATGTTTTCTCTCACCAAACGCCTTCACTTTTCCAATTTCAGTAACTTTCTCGTTTCAGTTCAATTGAATTGATTTTCGATTCGCTGAAGAAGGCGGATGAATGGGTTTTTTAGGGTTCATATTGGCTTCTATCTTTCTGGCCTCATATGCTCTAGATTTTTGGAATTTTTGTTGGTTTCTTTCATCTATAATTATTTTTATGGTTTACAATAATTGCACTGTGCTTTAAGCTTGCCTTCTTCTTCATGCCCATTTGACTTTGCTTTCTAATTTCCCAACTGTGGTTTAATTAATTCTTACTTTCAGGCGACATCAGCTTTATAATGCTTCCTAATGCTGTTGACCTGTAGTCATGCATTGTTTTGTCTTTATAGTTCATGATGTGAACTTTTCAATAACTGTCTTATATCATGGGCTTCTATGTCCAGTCTTCCGAATCTGTTTCCATAACCACTACAAAGATCTTGTCTTTCAAATCTTCCCCCGCAAAAAAACACTCTGTTGGGGCTCTTTCTTTCCAGGAGGTCTAACTGACACACTAGCTTCAATTGAAAGTTTAGCTGCTGGTTCTACTTCCCAGTGTTGTTTGGCTTATGTAACAAACTTCATAAGAAGCACCTGATTTTTAATTTTTAAGGTTCTTTTAGATTTGTTGTTTTGTTATTCTGGGGGAGAGATTAGGAGACTAGATATGAACTACTCTGGGAAGTGGTAGGGGATGGAGGGTTATCATTCTAGCATGATGCAGTGTTGGACTCTTATCCTTTTGTTAAGAAATATTTCAACCCCAGAGCTCAAACTACTAGAAGGCCAACGAATGGTTGTATTAATATTCCTAACACTTCCCCATATGCAAAAGCACCTCTGTCTCAAAGAAAGGACAAAGCACAAGCCTGCCATATCTTGTGCTGTAATTAATTTTAATTGGGAGCATAGGCTGAAGCAATAATTGAACTCTTGACCACTTAGTAGAAGCTCCAATATCATGTTGAGCACCCCTTCAACCCAAAGTTTAAGCTGATAAGACAAAGCTTAGGAATGATTTTATTAATATCCATAATACTTTCTTTTCTTCTTTTACCAGAGAAACTGTGCTGGTGCACTTTAGTTTATCCTTGTTGTACAAATATTATAAGTTGTCTTATCATGAAATTTCTTCTGACTTGAACAATGTAATGCTAACACTTGAAAGGAAATTGAAATGATATCTCATTGTTTCTAACTTCCTCTGATAAGTCTTCCATTAGTCTTGTGGCTCTTGTCTTTTAGATTTTCATCAACAAAAGTATGCTTCATTTTTGCTGGACAAACCAGGTGGTTGATAGCCATGACCATCTGTTTAGTTTAAAAGACAACGATGGAAAGACATATATTAGTCAAGCCATTATCCTAATCTTAAGGTTTTTAATACCTTTTTAAGAGTTAGGGCAATGTAACCATTTGGTGATTTAAAATGATAACATCACTGCTCTCATATTAACAGCAGGCAAGAGAATTATAGGAATTGATTGGTGCTAATTTTGTAACTATATTGTTTTTCAACTTGGTTTTTCTTACTTTCTCTTGGCCAATTTTGTATTGAGTATTGATATATGTCAAGTTTGCTCTTGGAAAAAAAAGTATTTTTATGGTTTAATCTTTGTTCTTCTATATCAAAAATATTAAAGATGATTAGTTTCTCCTAATTTTGTATTGACTTTTTCCTTGTTTTCAGAACAATTGCTTTGATAATAGGAGGCGATGGACTTCTTGTTAAAGGGAATGAATGAAGCTGGATGCGAGTGCCCCTTTGATATGAAAGACATCCAAAGGTGCCCATTTTTGAGAAACGCCAACAAAACCACAAACTTTTCCTTTTCTTCAACAAATATTACCATTCCTGTAAGTTCTGTTTATGCCCTTTCCACCAATCTTCTGTTGTAATGGTGAAATTTCAATTTGAGTCAGTATGTTAGCTAATAGTCTTCATTCTCAATTTTCAGGTGCGGGGAACCAAGGGTCCTATATTTGAAGATGGTCCCAATTTTGACATGGCATTTAAGCTCTTTCATGGGAAAGATGGAGTTATTCCCCTCTCTGAGAAATTTGATTTAGACAATGACTGTACAGAATCTGAGCCTCTGCCTGTTTTCAACCCTTTAGCTGCAAAAGCTGCTACCATAAGTCTGTCATCCTTTGGTCCAGGTGGCATGTTCAGTTTTGGTAATTTTTCTGAGAAATGGAAGAAGCAAAAGAAGACTGAACCATCGGACAAAAGGGAACCCTCATCCCGGGTAAATATTTGTTTCTTTACAATCTCTTTTTTATTTTTTTTAAAAAAGTATGTTTAGCAAATATAAAGTCCTTTGGGTGATTGGGCACTTCAACATGAGTTTTGTGCAGGGTAAGAAGCATCCAATGTTAATGGGTTTCGGAGTATCCAATGCAGGCTATGAATTAACAGTAACATGTGCAAGAAAAATTGCACTTGCCATGTCAAGCACATCGATTCTAGCCCATGTGCATGGCAATATTTTTGTAGAAGGGTTATGACTCAAAGGGCAAGGTTTCAATGTGCTTGATGAAACTTTTAAACTTTTCTCACTTAACAAATTTTAACTTTGAACTAATTTAAGTAACTTTGGAGGCGTGACTTATATTGCTTCTTTGTTGTCCTGGCGAGCATCCTTCCAGAAAGGAGATTTATCAAAGCATGAGGCACTTGGAAATGAATGGTTGGAAAAGGGAAATTGTCCAATTGCCAAATCTTATAGGGCTGTAAGCCATGTTCTCCCCCTTGTTGCTTCAGCTTTTCGGTCACCACCTGATGTGAAGCTTAGATGCCCACCTGCAGTTGTTGCTGCAAGGGCTGCCCTTGCCCGCACAGCATTAGTTAAAAACTTGCGTCCGCAGCCTCTTCCTGCAAAAATGTTTGTAATTGCAGCCTTGGGCATGGCAGTTAACGTGCCCTTGGGTGTATGGAAGGAGCATACTAAGAAGTTCTCTCTATCATGGTTTGCCGCAGTGCATGCAGCTGTTCCCTTTATAGCCATGCTTCGGAAGTCAGTCTTGATGCCTAAATCAGCAATGGCATTGACAATTGCAGCATCTATCCTAGGTCAGATTCTTGGCTCAAGAGCTGAGCGTGTCCGGCTGAAAACAATAGCTGAGAGGGGGAGAGTGGCAACCGAGACAGTAAGCAACATGTCAGGCTATAATCCCAGCCAGCTCAGTGATTTGAAGCTGGGTCACTGTGGTGCAGAAGGAATGGCACTGAATCCAGTGCCTGTTAAGGATGCTCGCCCTACTTCAGCAACCAATGTCTGTTATTGACCGCACTATGATCCTCAAATGTGGAGTGATATCCGTTGAACTATGAATGATAATGATGATTAGAGATTGTAACAAGAAAATTTAAATATAAAATACTTGTATGTATATAATGAACAGTATTTCAGGCAGACAGCTATTTTTCATACAGAAAAGTATGGGAGTCTCAGAATTGAATACTGAATTCTTGTAAAATTTCTAAAACATAGCTTGATCTTGACATAAAGTCGTCCAAATTTTAAAATTCTTCCAGCTAGTTCGATAGTCAAATCTTGCACAATAAGTTGTAGAAGCTGAGAGAGAGAGAGAGAGAGAGGGGGGGGGGGGTGATTGGGTGGCTAAGCAGTGTAAGCGGAGAATGACCCCTTGTAACAAGGATTAAGGTCTCCCTCCATCCCAGTCCCAAAGTTTGTTAGTTCCATCCCTTTCTCATACAAGGGTCATGTATATGCCGAGATGAGAGTTGATATTGATTGCTGAACGTGTTACGAAGAGTCATGAGTTCTTTCCACCCCTAAAGTTTGAAGTTCAAGTTAAGAGAACTAATGAATTTTATTTTATAGGAAAATTTATTAAATATAAAATTGAAATTTATTGTAACTGACTCATTAATTGTATTATTAGATCGTGAGCATATTATAAGATATTAACAAGTCCACACTTCGCCATTTCTCTGTCAGGGTTTTAGTTCGCCCTTTCAGTCCACAATTCATGTTGGCCAGATCGCGACTTGCAGTCTACAAATCACCATTATCTGGTAGGTGATTTTCTGACTCGCAGGAGATTACGGCGGAAACGCTGGGGAACAAAGAAAGTGACAATGAGAGAGAGAGATGTTAGAAGTGGAAGACAACTTCTGGGAAGAAATTCGCACAGCACAGAATAATCTCTACGCTAAGGTATTCTTTGATAAACTTACAATTGTGAATACAATTTGTGGGAGATGGCATTTTAGTTCAAAATTAAAAAAAAAAATTAACTTTTTTTATTTAATTAGTTGCCATTATCATAATTTTTATTTAGTTATGATTAGTGTTATCTTTTATTTTTAAATTTTTATTTAGATAGTATTAGAATTATCAATTTTATTTAAATTTTTAATTAGTTGAATCAATCCATTATATGAAGGTCAAAATAAAAAATAAGTTATCTTAATTTTTATATAAATATCTGCTATGAATAAGAAATAGTACGAGCCTTCCTCCAATTTTCTTCTTCTCAATTTTTATATCTTCAATTTATGCTTTTTTAATTTTTAAAACCCAATAAATGATATCAGAACTTTAGTTGGTTTTATGAAATTTGAGTTTGAGAGGAAATTAGTGAATTATCTTTTGAAAAAAAAAAAAACACATCAAATGGCAACCAACAATATATTCTAGATAACTCTTCAAGTCTTTATTGGTGAAAATTATCAAATATGGTCAATAAAGATGCAAATATATTTGGAGGCATATGATTTGTTGCAAGTTCTGGATGGAGACCGACGTATAACTCCATTTCCTAAAAATCTTACCATGGCTCAAATTAAAGTTTACAATGAAGAAAGGACAAAAATAGACAAAGTTAAAACTCTTATTCATAATTTAATTTTTAATTTAGTGTTTTTTAGAATTATTACCTGCAGAATTGCTAAAGAGAGATTTGAGACAAGTTAAAATTAAAGTATCAGATAAGTGATAGAATTAAACAAATGCAAGGAATGAATTTAAAAAAGAAATTTGAGTCCTTACGTATGCAAAAAGATAAAACTATCACTAAATATTCTGATAAAATGTCTTCAATTATTAATAAAATTAGATTACTTAATAAAAAATTTATTGAAAGAAGGATTGTTAAAAAAATTATTATAACTCTTTCAGAGAGATTTAAATACAAGATTTTCTCTTTAAAATAATTTAATGATCTTTCACAAATTTTACTTGTCGAATTAATGAGTGTTTTCTAAATACAATAACAAAAAAGAGTGATGAGACAAGAAAAAGTCATGGAGGGATTTTGGTGCACAAAATCAGCAAGGAAATAAAGACGAAAGCAAAGGTAATAGTGGTAAGAAAAAAAAAACTCATCTTGCAAGTAATTGAAAAAAACTACACACTTAGAGAAATATTGTTGGTAGGACTTGATGCCGTGTGTGAAAATTGCATGCAAACAAGCCATATTGCAAAATTATGCAAACAATAAAATAAAAACTATCAACTTCAACAAGTACAAGCCGTGGAGATAGAAATTTGAGAAGAGGAACTTTTTGTTACTACAAGTTTTCACAACATGAATACTAATCACACTTAGCTTATTGACGATGGATGCACAAACTACATGTTATTTGATAAGAAGTATTTAAATATTTTGATAAAAGTTTTAGATTAAAAGTGAAAATTGAAAACAGAAATCTTATAAACGAGAAAAACAAAGGCACAATAGAAATAGAGACATTTGCAGATATTAAATTTATTACATATGTGTTATATATATGTGCCTAAACTTAGTCAAAATTTGTTAAGTGTTGAGTAAATGTTGGAGAAAGGATATTCTATTGAATTCAAAGCAAACAATTGCATTATTTTTTATGCTCATGGCAATGAAATATTATGCATAGAAATGAAAAATAAAAGTTTATTGTGGAATGGAATGAGATTAAAGTTGTGGTAGACGATAACGTTTTAGACGATAAATTAATTAATGTTACAAAATCTTTACAAAATATATACCAGTACAATCTTATTGTTTCAAAACCCAATAATTTTCCTAAGGCAAAAAATTTACCAACTTGGAGAAAAGTAATATAGAAGGAGATTGAGATAATCAACAAAAATGAAACTTTGTTTTATGGCAAGACAAAACACTTCAAAATCAAGTATAATTTTGTTCTAAAAGGTCAACAATCTAATGAGGTGATCCTAATTCTATGTGTATCCAAAGATCAACATTCAGATTTGCTTACAAAAGCATTATCTAAGGAAATATTTGAAATTCAGAAAGAAAATATTGGTGTTTGTCACAAAAATGTCGAGGAGGAGTGTAGGAGATAACATTTTAGTTCAAAATAAAAAAAAATCATTAGAAGTTTTTTTTATTTAATTAGTTAGTATTATCATAATATTTATTTAGTTAAAATTAGTATTATCTGTTATTTTTAAATTTTCATTTAGATAGTATTAATATTACCAATTTTATTCAAATTTTTAATTAGTTGTATCAATTCAAAATAGAAAAGAAGTTTTTTTTAATCTTTGTATAAATATCTGTTATGAACAAAAAAGAATAGGAGTCTTTCATCCAATTTTCCTCTTCTCAATTTTTATATTTTCAATTTATTTTGTTTTCAATTTTTAAAACCCAACACAGTTCTTCAAGTCTTGAAGGCTTTTTGGTGCAATCCGAAGGGTGTTAGAGAATAAAAAGCAGCGCTTTGATGAAGATAATAATAATAATAATATGGTTGGTGATAGTGTAGGGGTTATCTATCAGCTTTGCTTAGTCCCTTTTTGGATCACTGATCTTTCCCTTGCTATTTGGGTATTTGTTACCCAAATAGCAAGGGAAAGATAATAGTGAATGTGAATTTGAAAATTGTAATTACCCAGTCATTGTCATTTTGGTAGTCTTTTCCAGAGACAGAAACCAAAGTAGAAGAAATTGGTAGCATTAGGCTATAATCCATATAGTGAATGGGATGGTTCAACCTCATTAGATATGTGAGTGGAGGTGGCGGTGGATTCTCCTTGTGAGCCTTTTGGCGTTTTCCCTTTAATTACCAAAACAAAGAAGAAGAAAAATCTCCAATTAAATAAACATAAATTAACCCATGAGTTTTGTGATTGTAACCAAATTAAGTTTAGTAATATTAAAAATTCGATTTTATTTAATTTTAATATTTTAAATAAAATAAATTTTATATTTTAAAAATATGACTTAAAAAATTATAAATTAATTTAATTTCAAGACAGATAAATAAAAGTTGAACCATTCATTATATGGGAATTCTACAGGTGTCGGTGTTGCATGTCTATAATAAATGTCAGGAAAAGTCAATTTTGACTCTCTCTTTTTTTTCTCTCTATTCTTCGTTGTTTATTTCTTCGACATTTGATGCTTTATTTCTCTCTTTCACATTGTCGGCACTTAACCATGTTTCTTAGCTGTTTTAAAAAACAATTTATATGATCAACTTGCCATTGTAAATGAAGAAGAAAGAATAAGATAAGAGAGAGGCACAAAACACAATAACATGACAATTGGAGCGTGGGACTCTGTCTTTTTTTTATTTTATTTAATTTCTTCCATATTTGGAGTTTAACTTTAACCCACTGTTTACTGTCGGCACCGTAAGTCGCTGTGATTTGTTTCTTCTCCGAATTTGGCTTCTATGCCATGCTTATTCTTTTTTTTTTTTCTTATTTATATATATAAAAAAATTATTTTATCTACTTATCAGTTTCAAAGTTTCATTATTTTTCTTACTATTTGTCTTATAATTATATTGTTTAAAATATTAATAAATCAACTTAACTTTACTTTTAATATTAGTTTTTATAAAAAAGAAAAAGAAAAAAAAAGATTCGTGATTCTTTCTACGATTCAACATTTCAATTTTTATTTTATTTTTTAAATTTATAAATAACTTAATTTAATAATATATTACAAAGAATTTAAAGATCAAATTAATGATTATAGAAATTTTAAATAAAAGATGTTAGTATAATTTTTTTTTAAAATTTGAAAAATATAAATTTATAAACTTTATAGAAGATACTTATCTTAATTTAAAAGTAAAAAAAAAAAAAAAAATTTAATCTACTTCAACACATTGAAATACCCTGTCATTTTCTTTGCACTCTGTGAGCCATTGCTAAGAAAAAAAAGAATAATTTTATTAAAATCTTTATTTCTATTTTTTTATTTATAAATAAAATAAAAATGCATCAAATGCACTAAATTCAACATCTATAAGATCAATGGAAGTTCTATTAAACCTAAATCAAAGGGGAATGTAAGTAATCATTAAACACACCACACCTTTGACAAAATCCCAGTTTGGTATTCATCACTCCATGTTTCCAAGTGAGACTTCATTCATCATCCACCAGAACACCACCATTGATGACCCCAACCTGAATATTTATTTAACTTCATTTTATTTTTTATTTTAAATTATTATTAAATACATTGAAGATAAAATTAAAATTTTTATCAGTATTATATTAAATACTGACAAATAGTATAATAATATTAAAAATATTAACACAATTAATTAAATTTATTATTTATTAATATTTAATATGATATTGATAAAAAATTTAATTTAATTATTAATGTATTTAATAATAATCATTTTATTTTTTGTCAGATATTATGAACTATTTTGTAAGGCCGTACTAAATAGCTTCGAATTAGCATTATTGCGTCCCATTAAAAAACAGCTTGAGTATGTCTATAGACACAAATATGCTAAAAATATATTTTATTTCCTATTTGGTGCATTCAGAATTAAAGGGTACATTAACGAAATTTAGGATAAGCACCTCCGAACTTGTAATTTGCTGGGGTTGGAAAAGCATCATCAAGTGTCAAAGTCCTTTTCGTTTTCAGCGCGTGAAATTAAAGTGACGGTAGAAATCATTTGGCCCTCCTTTTTTTTTTTTTTTCTTTTTTTAACTGGGTGGCATTAGATGCATAGGCAAGGAATGCGAAAATTTTCAGTACTGAAAGTAGAAACATGGAAGATTAACGAAAACAGGGGGTGAGGAGGCACTTAGCGAGCGCGTATAGTTTTATATATAATGGTCCAGCTAGTTTAGCCTGAGCGAGCTGACTTGTTTATTGCATGGTCCCTTAACACTAGGCCTTTCGCCTTTGCCTCTTGTTCGTCTTCTCTCACTCTCGGCCTTTCAGGCTTACCAATTAATCTCATTAGATTCTTTCAAGCAATTCATACCAGAGTCAGAGAGAGGAACTAGTTACAGATAAAGAGGTGCGTATCCTGATCCCCTCCTTCCTTATATTTTCGTTAACTTGCTATTTCACCTCCTTCTGTCAGACCCAGATCTGATTATGCTCCTCCGAGCTGCCATTTCCTATCTTTTGCATCACAGATCTGAAATCTGTTTCTGGGTTTTTTTTTTTTGGTTTTAATTTGCTATACTTAACTATTTTGAGCGCCTATTATGGCGAGAGTGGAGTGCTTACTAGGATTTATCCTCCGAGCTTTCCTCTTTTCCATTTCAATAAATTGATCCCAACAAGATTAAATCCCATCATTTTTATTAGATATATATATATTAAAAAAAATGCTTGTTTATATGACTTTCGTACTCTGAATCAGAGAACTTGGATGGGAAAGCTCTGTTTTTGGGCTTTCTGGTCATGCTCTTTTTAAATGTCATACCGCCATTGATGATTCATAAGAAAAACAGTTAATAGGCCAAGCACTGGCCAAAGGGTGATGGAAACCTTTCGTATACGTCAAGAAATCATTGAACTTTGCGTTGTATATATCCTTTTTCTTCAATGCCATAGTGTAAGATCTAGCGTTTCCTTTTGTTTTTATGAGGGGTGAAGGGTCCTAAGCGGATAGCTGAGTTCAGCTAGCATGGGCTTATTGGTCAATGCCATGTGAAAGTCATAAAGGCAAAGCGACAGGGAGTGAAAACTGTCGGTGGTATCAGATTTTACCCATGTCGTTTTAATGGTCGGTATTAGAGTACGGACCAGCTGCAACTTATCACTTAGCATTTCCTCTTCTCCTTCAATTTCTGCTTTCCGAAACTGGGTCTGTCATGGGAATTTGTGTCTTGTCACATTGATCTAATATGTGTGCATAGCCATTAACATTGTTCATTGTCCTTTCCCGACACTGATCTAGTGGTCATTCTTTGGAATATTGATCTTGTTCTATATTTTTCTGCGAGTATATACGAGTTTGGGCGACTTAGTAATTTGAAAACGTTGCATTTGTGCAGAACTGCAGATAATTAGTTGATTATTCCTTGCACCATGAAGCATAAAGATGGAAAATCGATTGCCCTCCCAGACAAGAGCTCCAAGGCTGTCCCTATGGCAATCATGCTTGTTGTGCTGTGTGGATTCAGTTTCTATCTGGGTAGAAACTTTTGTCCTGAGAAATACGGGCTTATCACCAGCAGTTACATTCAGAAGCCAATTCAATCTCCCAAGGAATCTTCAGTAGCCCCTCTGCAAATTAAACCCGTCAACTTCCCTGAATGTACCTCTGACTATCAAGATTACACTCCATGCACAGATCCGAAGGTATTATTATTAAAGATTCATTTTTAGATAAATTTTTTAAGCTCAAAGGCGGAGCAAATTTTAGTAGTCTATTTTGTAGGATTTGTAGAAGAAAGATGTCTAATTGTTATTAATTAAGCATGCTTAATGTTTCAGAGATGGAAGAAGTACGGTACCTTTAGGCTTACCTTGTTGGAGCGCCATTGCCCTCCAAAATCTGAGACGAAAGAATGCTTAGTTCCTCCCCCCGATGGGTATAAGCCTCCCATCAGATGGCCAAAGAGCAGAGATGAATGTTGGTACAGGTAGAATATATGGCTGGATCAATTTGAGTTGCCTGCAGGCCGCAATAGATATATTTGTTGACCATTTTGCACCAAATTTCAGGAATGTGCCATATGATTGGATAAACAAGCAGAAATCCAATCAGCATTGGTTGAAAAAGGAAGGGGAGAAATTCCGCTTTCCTGGTGGAGGCACTATGTTTCCCAATGGTGTTGGTGAATATGTTGATAAAATGCGAGATCTGATCCCAGAAATGAAAGATGGTTCTGTTAGAACTGCCATTGATACTGGTTGTGGGGTGAGTGTTACTTAGATCTTCATCATTCAGTTGCAGATTTGAATCATCTGATTACATGTTTTAATCTCTAGGTTGCTAGCTGGGGTGGTGACTTGTTGGATCGTGGAGTGCTAACAGTTTCTCTTGCCCCAAGAGACAACCATGAAGCTCAAGTTCAGTTTGCTCTGGAACGTGGTATTCCTGCAATTCTTGGCGTCCTTTCTACACAGCGACTTCCATTCCCATCAAACTCCTTCGATATGGCTCATTGCTCCAGATGCCTCATCCCATGGACTGAATTTGGTAATTCTTACTGTGATTCTGAACTTCTAGCAATAAAACAGATTCTACGGAGCATCTTGTTCTATCGGAACCTCTGCAAATTTTACCACTTTCCTTTTGCCAAGTTTGGTTATTTCAGACTACACTTTTTTTTTTTGGGACAAAATTCTAGACTGGACTTAATCATAGGTTGGTAGCCGCCCAGCCCAAAAATCAATTTTAGACTTGACTTTGAGTCCCAAATTAAATATGGGTTGGGCTTGGATTTTGATGTCAAATGAGCTTAAACTCAATCTGAAATATAAATTTTAAAAATTTATTAGTTTTTTTTTTAAAAATATATATATAAAAAGTGTGTATTAATTTTTAAGAATTAATTTAATTAATAAATAATATTTTATGAGATCTGGGGATGAGATTGAATTTGAATATGATAAGCCATAAGTGATAACATGTGTTGTTGGTTCAGGTGGAATCTATCTGCTAGAAATACATCGTATTGTTCGTCCGGGAGGATTCTGGGTGTTGTCTGGTCCACCAGTAAATTACCAGCGCAGGTGGCGTGGATGGAACACGACCGTGGAAGAGCAACGATCAGACTACAACAAGTTACAGGAATTGCTCACATCCTTGTGCTTCAAGTTGTACAATAAAAAGGACGACATTGCAGTATGGCAGAAATCCACAGACAGCAAATGCTATGAAAAGATAGCTACAGATTCCTACCCACCAAAATGCGATGACAGCCTCGAACCAGACTCTGGTTGGTACACTCCACTTCGTGCCTGCGTTGTGGTTCCAGATCCAAAGCTCAAGAAATCAGGACTCAACTCCATTTCCAAGTGGCCTGAGCGTTTAAATGTTGCTCCCGAACGCATTTTAAAAGCTCCTGGTGGTAATGCTAATGCCTTCTCTCATGATAATAAGAAGTGGAATATCCGAGTTTCACACTACAAGAAGTTGCTGCCCGAGCTTGGGACCCAGAATATAAGGAATGTGATGGATATGAATACGGTGTTTGGGGGTTTTGCTGCGGCTTTGATTAATGATCCAGTCTGGGTCATGAACGTCGTCTCATCTTATGCTGCCAATACACTCCCTGTGATTTATGATCGAGGCCTTATTGGAACCTTCCATGACTGGTAATTTTCATTTTTTTTTTCTGCTTAAATGCTTTGTTGAGAGTATTGATTTGAGTTTTGGTGTTTGGTAGGTGTGAGGCTTTCTCAACGTACCCTCGAACATATGACCTGCTTCATCTTGATGGACTCTTCACTGCTGAAAGCCAAAGGTGACTGTCAATTCATTCACTCTCTTAAACTTGCTTTTAGAGCAAGTTTTCACTCTGGCATTTAGTCACATAGGCATATTCTTATAAACACGTGAAAATGGGTAGGCATTTTTGACATTTTAGGACTAATTTTGTTCGTGATCGTATCTTAAATTTAGAGTAGCTTTTCCTTAGCAGCTTGCAATTGCATTATATTCAGGTTTTGAGGGCCTTATTGTGAATCATTTTGATTGAGACAGATCAAACTCGAATGATTTATCTCCAAAGTAGTATCTTTTGATTAGATTTCTTACAAATGGGAGTGTGATGTACTCAAATTATTAGAATAACATTCTGATTTTGAATGTGTCCGAGCAGATGTGAAATGAAGTATGTGTTGCTGGAGATGGACAGGATTTTACGACCCAGCGGGTATGCAATAATTCGAGAATCAACCTATTTTGTGGATGCTATTGCAACCCTAGCCAAGGGGATGCGATGGCAATGTCGCAAAGAAGACACTGAATATGGCATTGAGAATGAGAAGATATTGATATGCCAGAAAAAGCTGTGGCACTCTTCCAACTGAGGTTGAAGATGACAAACTCTGAAGGAACCCAAAGCAGAATGCTAAATTCCAGGATGACTACAAGTTCAAAGAAGCCCCTTATGTAAAAGAAACCCAGAAAAGAGTCAAGTTCAAACTTTGTCAATGGAGGAATTGATAACCCAATAATCTATCTGATTTAGTTAACGTATGACAGTCCTCTAGAGAAAGTTTCAGAATAGATACGTATAATATTCTTTATATGGCGACAAATTAATGTTTTAGTTATCGCCTCCTTCAATTTTATCTATTTTATGTTGTCCTTCCTTTTATTATTTTGTGTAATATAAAAGTGAAATCACAGATAGCATATGATTTCCCATGAATGTTGCTGCCTCCTCGAGTGTACCTCTCAAAATTACATCGAAATTATTTCCAGAGAATGGAAGATTGGAGTAGTGTTCTATATAGTATTATTATTATTATTATTATTATTAATGATATCGTATAATTATATTTCCATACTACCTAAGTACAATAGTAAAAAAAATTACATATAAAATTTTGAATCTGACACTTTAATTAATTTCTTTGACTTCTAAGGATTAATTACCCATTGAATTTTATAAGCCGCAAAATTTGTGGGAGGTAATGTAAATCTTTTTTTTTTTTTTTTTGGGGGGACAGACATAAGCCAAAATAACAAGAAAAAGCTCAAAGGACCAGAGACACAGGGATGCTCTCTATCCCGAAAACATCCACTATTTCAACCGAAACAACACACTTCGAGAAAAAATTGGAGCCACAGAAACCTAATCCCCAGAAGGCTCCTCCGGTGAAGACCAAGCCTGTCCGAGCCACAGAGATCTTGGGCTACCAATCTGAAGACCAGGAGTCTGAAACACAAAACCACCGCCGAAAAAACCTTCAAAAGTGATCACATGGCTTTTTGCAAAGTGACTTCGAAGCCTGTTTCAATTGGCCCAGAAGAAGAACGTTGAGCCATAATGTCCAAACTGTTGGGTAGCAAGATCAGCCACACCTTGTTTGGGCCTTTCCGAGAAGCCTCTTGCCTTGAATCCGCTACGGGCTAATGCATCTTATTGGCATGGTGGAACGGAAAACTTTGAACTCCATTTGTAGATGGGAAAAGTTATAATTTTTTTTTTTTTTTTTATGAAAGGCCTGCAGCCTAATTAAGAACTCTTTCCATTATTAGACCTTGGGTTTATTTTTGGAATTGCTAATTAAGTGATATTGTTGAAAGAGGAGAGAAATTTATTTTTTGAACTCATTATCTAAATTTTTTTAGAGTTGGTATTTGATATATCGGTAGTAGATAATTTTTTGTTCACTAACAATATTTAGATTAAGATACATAATAAAAATAATTTTAAAATTTATTATTTTTATCACGTATTATTATCTAAATATTGTTGATAAATAAAAAATTGTTCATCACCGTTAAATTAAATATTTTTTTTTTAATAATTTTACTTGACTTATTTTCGGTCATCAGTACAAGACGGATTCTCATTAACAGGTTCATCTATCCTCCTTTTTCTACATCACTTTCAGTCTTCTACAGTGGCTGCTTCCTCTCATCTTTCACATGTAGTCAAATTAAGAGGTGTACTCTTATTCTTGAACCACGGGAACACCTTGGAACAATTTATTCATCTCTCACTAATATTTTTTTTTTTTTGTTCACAAGTTCAACGTGTGTATTTACCTGCTCCACCTCAATATTTTATTTCGCCGTCCTTGTAGTTCTCATCATCTTCTTTGTCTTCATTCTCCTCTTTGTTCCACCTCACATTCTTCATTCCATCATCTCATCATTCTTATCCTCTTCATCTTCTTCGCCCTTGTTATTTTCCTCCATGCTTTAATTGTCTTAAACTATACTAGCAAGACTTTGATACCATTTTCTTGGCAGGAGAGAAACTACAATATTTTTCCTTCACTTACTGATCAATCACTAAATACAAGACGTATATAGAGACGCATAAAGTGTCCCTTTAGCATCTAGCTACATGAAGTATTAATTGAATTCTATGCATGAATCACACTAGCCTAGATCGATCCATAAAGAAGTACCTAACTCAAACATTTGAGATATATTCACAAATATTAAGCTTGAAAATTTAGAAAATACTCTACATTCACCAGTCAAGCTTCTAATATGTGCAACGATATTTAATACAACTATGAAGAGCATGCTCAGATTCGAGAGCTCCATGACTGATTTTTGAGAGCATAGACACTGTTAGAATATATATTGCTGATATGTTACCATCATATGCACTTGATTTTAGACGTGTTTCTCTTCATGAGAGAGTGGAACATTCTCCTCCTCTAGAGGCCCCTCATGGCTCTTTTTGCGCATGCATGAGAATTGAGAAGACTTCGTTGTTGATACACAACATATTCGGAGATATTTTCAACCACTGATGGGTGTGCTCTAATATTTCCCCCAACTTGTACCCGCACATCATCATATTCTTCACTGTATAGATGGGTGGTTTATGGTCCCCTCTTAGAAACAATCATGTATGCGCACTTCCACCACTTTTTGAGAGCCCCGTGACGCTATTTTTAGCTCATGGCAAACGTTTTTGGTAATTTTGGTACACTTTGCTTCTGTTTGCTAGTACTTGATCATATTCTTCCAATACACTTCCGTGCCCTACATATATCCACTATGTGTGTTTCAGACTCAACGCTTGCACCACAAAGCAACACAGATGGAGAAAACCAGGTCTGATCACGTTGTTCTCTTCATTGACCATCTAAACTCTAGTCCTAATTCCTCTATGGAAGCCCAAAACGACTACCACACTGCCACTTCCAATCGCGAGAACCCCAAACACCCTTCAAGGATGAAAACCCTTAAACGTCTCAGCTTCTCCAAACCCAAATCCCGCATCCTAGAATATAACTATCCACCCAGCAGCGTTAACAAACTAACAATCTCTGAAGAAAGTGACATCCAACCTTCCTACAAGTTCTCTTCCACCGATGAAGAATTAGAAGATGACGAGGATTGGAACGACGAAGAAGAGCTCGATGAAGATGGGGCAGAGCATGGACCCAACAAGTTACACCAAAAGAAGAAGCGTAAAATCCAGTGGAGGCGCGTGGTGGAGTGGGCTTTGTTTCTCATCATATTGGCTGGCTTGCTGTGTTCTCTCACCATAGCTTCCGTCAAGACTAAGCATTTATGGGGTTTGGAGATTTGGAAATGGTGTTTGATGGTAATGGTCACGTTCAGTGGGCGTTTGGTCTCTGGGTGGCTAGTGGGCGTCTCTGTTTTTATCATATTGCGAAACTTCATGCTCAGAGAGAAGGTCTTGTACTTCATCTATGGACTACGAAATAGCATCAGAAACTGTCTGTGGTTAGCCCTTGTTTTGTTCTCCTACTGGACCCTAGTATTCGACAACATCCAGAAGGAAGACAACAAGCTCCTCAACAAGGTGTTTAAAGGACTAGTGGCTGTTCTAGTTGGTGCTATAATTTGGCTTGCGAAAATTGTGCTAGTGAAAATGCTGGCCTCTTCTTTCCACGTGACTACCTACTTTGACAGAATGAAAGAGAGCGTTTTCCATCACTATATTCTGGATAATCTATCAGGTCCACCAATGGAGGAGAATGAAGAAATGAAGCGCCATTTAACTGAGTCAAAGTCCATGCCTGCGAACTCATGGAAGGGAAGGAAAATGAAAGATGGGAGGAACCTGTACAAGTCGAAGAAGTTTGGGCCGGGGAAGATTGACATGGAGAAGCTGAGAGAGCTGAGTATGGAGAGCACAGCGTCGGCCTGGAGTGTGAAGAGGCTGGTTAACTATGTGAGGTCGTCTGGGTTATCCACCATTTCGAGGACTGCGGATGCTTTTGGTAATGCTGAGTCCGAGATCAATAGCGAGTGGGAAGCTAGAAATTGTGCCCAAAGGATCTTCAAGAACGTTGCCAAACCCGGTGCCAAGTAATTCTTGCTCTTACTACTCCTCCTCCATATATAGCTATCTTGCATGCCTACCCATAATAATTAAAGTGCAATTTAATTAGAAGGGTAAACACATTAAATTATCCAAAACTGAAGCTTTTAATCATTAAGTTAGAATATATGAATTGATCATTAACTTAAGCGTGCTTCCTATTTTAAATAGTCGAATTCAAATCTTGAGACTAATAATTTTTTAAAAAATTATTCTGATTGTGCCTTTAAAATCAAAGTTCATCTCAATTGAAGTGCCTGTGGCATAAGAATACTCCTGCTGTAAAATTTAAACAATAAAAACTCCTCTTATCCTTCCTGTGGTACTGCAGTACACTTTTTTCTCGAAAGTTAGAAGAAAATGTTTTTCCATGAATTTCATATACGTATAAACCTCCCAAATCCCAATGGATATCTTGATCTCTTGACACTCTTTCTTTTACTAACTCTTTGAATCCATCCACTGATCAAAATTAAGAATAACGATACAAGTTACTTCGGTATAGAGATGATTTTGGGTTATTAAGTGGGTTTAGGTCTAGTCATAACATTTAGGCCAATAAATTTAATTTAATTGATAAATTATCTATTAAGCCTTTGCAGCTTTAAGA
Source organism: Gleditsia sinensis (assembly GCA_037074535.1). Lineage (NCBI taxonomy): Eukaryota > Viridiplantae > Streptophyta > Magnoliopsida > Fabales > Fabaceae > Gleditsia > Gleditsia sinensis. The sequence continues at coordinate 60,895,738 of CM073467.1, read as the reverse complement.
TTAAGTTGGGGTGGGGGGTTTGACCTATATATAGCTTGACCCGAGTTAATCCAACACCAAAATTTATTTATTTTTTCTTAATTATATTTGAGTAATATATATTTGTATAAAAATAAATATGATTAGACTATTATTTGATTTTTAATAACGAGCTTTTAAATTAATGTGAATTTATGCTAAACACTTAAAAATCCACTTAGTTTCAACCTAAGCCGAGCTCAAATTAAACCGACTAAGAAGATGTAAACGTGGGTTTTGAATTATGTTTCAAAGTAGTAAGGTGGAAAATATATTGAATTTGATCTCTAGCAAATTGAAAAATTGAAAGCCCAATATTGTTTTTCATAAATAATACTTTTGTGGCTAAACGACAAAAAACGTGATCAAATCTAGTATTTCATGAATTTAGTAAGGGCAAAATTTAAAAATATCTCTTACCTAAATACTAAAAATAATTCAAAATTTCATAGTGGAGCACTCAGAGCTAGCGAAGGCAACTTATTGCCATATTAATATATCAGCGTGGGTGTAAGAATATATGCTTTTGAACCTGCATTCACGATTCATGACAATATCCCTTATCCCGATGGAGATCTCCCTACATGTAACCCACTCCCAGGTGCTCCCTTTTAGGACCCTCCATTCCAGGGGGAATCACGTTGTGGTCCTCAGAATCCCTTTCAAATATGAAGAATTTATAATTGGCCGGGGGGTCCTTGGTCCCCGAAGCCACGGACAGTGATGGCTAGAGTGGAGTTGTCACCGTATGTACAACTCACTCACGCTTTTGCAACAAGAGGACAACGATTCATTGTGTCAACGAGCACCAGGGTCTATATATGGTTCCAGCTAGCCCCATTAGACCCCTTTCTTGCAGTCTGGTTCACTCACCTGGATCTGGCTACTGTAATTATCGTTGTACTGTTCATCCCACTAATTCTTGGTCTTGGCGTTTGCCCGCTGATCCATTATCTTGATTCTGGGCCCCCGATGCTCCCTACTCCACTTCCTGTATTCTTCCACTAGCAAGATGGCGCGTGAAGAAATGGGACAAAATATTAACCCAAGCCTACTAATTGACATAATTCTGCAGTAATCATATGACTAAGTTTTTTTTTTTGGGTCTTAATCTTATGTCTAAGTTGGCCAAGCTCTTAAGACACACAAAGAAACCCATCTTACTCGGGCGCAGAAGTCACTGATATTCTGATACTAACCCAAGCCCATATACCTGGTTGAGGACTTGAGCCACTACTTTTTAGTCCACTCAACTTGGCCCGGCTTGGTTCTTTAATTTCATTTTAGAATCTAAATAAATTGTGAGCTAACACTTTGAGCTGACTTTTTCCACAATCATCTGCAAAATATTGGTGTTAGTGTCACTCACAGTCCATTCTCTTTTGACAATATGTGAAAGCAACGAGGTGGTATAATATAAACTGCCATTGACTTTTTATTGAAAAAACATTAAGCAACATTTGATGATAATCACCATCATATATGTGGGATGATTCAAAATATGGGATTTCCTGTATTTTATTTAAGGTATATCGAAGAGGAGGATCTAATGAGATTTTTGAAGAGGGTTGAGATTCATACTATATTCCCGCTCTTTGAAGGTGCCCTTGAAACGGGAAAGATCAGCAGGTCTTCATTCAGAAATTGGTTGGTAAGTTTTTATTGCAAATTTCTCTGTCCCTTCCTCCTATATGACCAAATTCTTCGTTTCATGCTCTGTTCTGTTTGTTGGCTCAATATGAGAGAGCAGATTGTAGATATATTAGCTGAAAAATTCAAGTAATTAATGAATAGCAAAGTACTGCTAATTAGCTAATGTAATTTTAATAATCAGATTCGAGCTTATCATGAAAGAAAAGCTCTAGCACAATCGTTGAATGATACGAAAACAGCAGTTCAACAGCTTCACAAAATAGCAAGCGCAATTGTGATAGTGATAATAATGATTGTGCTCCTTGTGGTGATGGAGTTGGCTACAATCAAGGTAATACTATTCTTTATTACACAAATAGTTCTAGTTGGTGTTGCCTTCCAAGGTACTTGCAAGACTGTCTTGGAGGCCATCATCTTTGTGTTCGTCATGCACCCTTTTGATATTGGAGACCGCTGTGTCATTGATGGTGTTCAGGTAATTGCTCATCAAGCATTTAAATTACTTTAATTTATTTGATTAATCATGTCCTTACGTTATTTGCCACTCACAGATGATTGTGGAAGAGATGAATATCTTGACAACGGTGTTTCTTCGATATGACAATGAGAAAATTTACTACCCTAACGCAGTTTTGCTCAGTAAGCCCATAAGCAATTTCTATAGGAGTCCAGAAATGTGGGATGCCATTGATTTTACTATTGATGTCTCAACTCCTATGGAGACCATCATTGCCTTCAAGAAAGCAATACAAATGTAAGACTCTCTCTCTTTCTTCTTTGCATCCACGCTTTCAAAAATGAATTATCATAGGCAGGTTTTAACAATTTGACATGTAATCAGTTATATAATGATAGAAAAGAGTGTGGGAGAGAGTTTTTTAATATGATTATACTCGATGAACTTAGGTACATTGAAAGCAAGCCAAAGTATTGGAATCCAAAGCACAGTGTGATAGTGAACCAGATAGAGAATTTGGATAAGCTGAAGCTGTGCTTATCTGTTCAACACACCATTAACCATCAGAACTATGGGGAGCGAAACAATCGGATAACAGAGCTTCTCTTGGAACTGAAGAAGATCTTCGAGATTCAGGGTGTTAAATACAATCTTCTTCCTCAGGAGATCCACCTTACTCAGATTAGCACTGACAATAGCAGAGTTATGTTATAATCACGGTGCAAGAATAGAACTCAGCAACTTCAAATTATCTTCCTTTCAAACTTCAACTCGTCTATGCTATCCGACTTTGTATTAAAGTTTACGTTGTTATACTATATGAATAAAACTTGGTTCCCATTTTTCTGAGATATTTCTGTCATACTTTTGGATATGGATCCTCTGCTCCGCTTCCAAACGCAGCATTGTTGCTGTGTTTTAATTTTTTTTTAATTTAATTTAATTAGTTAAATAAGTTTAATTTAAAAAAAAATTAAAAATTAAAATTTTTTAAAAAAATTGTTCTTATGTTTCAAATAATTTATTTTTAATAACAATTGATTTATTTTAATTTAATAAAATAACTAAAATATTTCAAAATTTTAAAGTGAAAAAGGAGATTATTATTTTGATATTTGAAAAATATATATTTAATTTAATTTTTTAATTTTTTAAAATTTTAAATTTTTTAAAGTTCAATTTTTTAAATATATTATTTAAAAAATTATTTTATTTTAAAAAAATATTTTTATGTTAATTTTATGAATAAAAATTTAACAAATTTATTTAACTATTCAAAACACTTTTAGTTATAAGATATATGAAAATATATTTAATATAATTTTTTATTACATTTTAAATTCTTATTATTTTTAATTTATTTTAATAATAATAAGTTTATTTCCATTTAATTAAATCATCAAAGTCTTATAAAATTTAAAAATAAAAGAATCAATTTTTATTTTGATATTTAATTTTTTTAATTAATTTTTATAAAGTTTAATTTTTTTGAATATATTGTTAAAAAAATTATTATTTTTTATAATTTTTTTATGTTAACTCTATTAATAAATTTTTAATAAAAAAATTTAACTAATAAAAATAAAAACTTAATTAAACTCAATCTTCACTTAAATTATATAAATTTTTAGTTATAATAGATAAAAAAATGTTAAATATTTATTAATATAGTAAATCTAAAAATATTTTTTAAAATAAATTAATTTTTTAAAAATTAAATTGATAAATTAGAATTAAAAAAATTAAATTAAAAATTTATAAAAAATTTATGGTTATTAAAGTAAATTAAAAATAAATTAAAAAAAGAAGAAGCCAAAATGCAGTAAAAATACTGCGTTTTCGAAGCGCAGCATCCTCTGCTGCGCCGATCCATATCCCATACTTTTGTGTATGTATTTATTTATCCGGTAAAGATGGACAGAAACTATCCATGCTTATTTAAGAATTACAGTTATCAGTAATTAAGAAAATACACGCACTTCATTTGCTTTGAGAAAATTGTGTAAATTGAAAGCTGCAGCTGGAGTTGGATAAATAAGGGGAGAAAAAATAGATTCAATCTTAATAAAGGGAACGAACCAAAAGGGGTAACTTGGCAAGCAGAAGTAACATTCTCCCTTAAAAAGAAAGAAAAAGAAAAGATATTGGAGTGAATTGCTTCCATTTTCCGCCATGTCTGAGACAGACCCAACCCGAAAGCGGTGTGGATTTGTTGGCTTGCGTGAATGCCTTACACCTAAGAGCTGCAGTCAGACTCGTGGCACCACCTTCATACCTAAATATTCGCAATTCACACCCACCCATTTCATATTCCATTTTACATCCCTCTCCGCATTTAATACATTTAGAAGTTATTGTTAACGGTATTAAAGAGTTATTTTAATATTTAAAACATTTTATTCATTATTTAAATAAAATAAATGAATTGGCACGCATAGCAAAACATTAAAGTCGTTATAAAGATGAGTACCCCATATTATCAAAACATATATTATAAAATTTAAAATAATAATAACAATAAAATTATAATAGATGTTAACAAAAATTTAAAATTATTTTTTTTACGGCCACAACAAACTTCAAAGAGTATTTTCTAAAACTATTTGTATGTATCTAAAAAAAATTAATCTACCACATTTATAATTGTTTATGCATAATCTATTAATCAAATTTTGATTATTTGATTCTGATAAAAATAAATTACTTTTTTCATGCATTAAAAAAAAAAGAAAAGAGAATTGATTGTCCATGAGAACCTAACTAAGCAAGCCAACCTAAACCCACCACCATCCACACCCAGTGACCTGACCGAACTACACCCATTATTATATTTCATGGTCCCCAACTCCCAAACATTTAGTCCTCTTTTTTACTCCACCCAAAAAAGATAATGCTGTTTACATAATTTTTATCATATATAATATAATTTTCTATCATTATTGCCATTAATTTAATTTTTCAATAAATATACATCTGATATTATTAACGTCTTCAAAAATTATTTAACTTATAATTAATTCAACTGAATAACTTAGAAATACTTAAATAAATACTACATGAAATTTTTGGCATATTTAAAGATTTAAAATTTTAAAATTATGTAAAATTATAGTATGAAAAAGATACATATAGTATATATTTTTTTTGAAAAAAAATTATATGCGTTATCACATTCTTCACGAGTAATTATCGTGGTCTGCTTAATTAATGGGCCAACATGATTACATTATGTTATCGTGGAACAAAGTGCAGAGACAAATCCACTTTGTTACGAGCCTCACATGCTGTTTCTTATGTCATAAAATCTCAAGGCCCCCAAAAATATCAATATATTTGTGGCTTGGGGATTTGGTCGGCCCTCGTAGTTATCCCCTTTCAACCCCATAATCATAATTCTAAATCATCAAAACATTATCAAATTCCAATCATTTGTTAGGGGCCTCTCACTTTTGCCAAGATTTATCAGCCTATTAATTTTTTAAAAATTAATATTGAAATTAAGGTTTTGTTTTTTTGCTAATTATCCACACTTGTGACTTGTATTTTTTTAAAAACTCGACATTTTTCAATTGAGGCTATAATATGCCATATATGTTTCATTATTATTTTTGATAATTTAAACAATGTGGATTTCTTAACTTTCTAGTTTCCTTAGACATTGTTTTTCATTTTAATGTACCAGTAAAAAATGATGTTCTTAGGATTGAAATTATTTATTAGGTATATATTTCAATAATTATAAGTATTCCATATGTTTCAAAACACAAAGTACATTTAAAAGAAGTTGTGAATTTTGAAAAATAACTATGTCATTTTTAAACCTTTTGATTTTTATAAACAAAATAAATACTTATATATCTAAAATACAAAATGATAAAAAATTATGAGCTTGTTTAAAAATTGTTTTCAAAACAGTTTTTTTATTTTTTTATAAAAAAAATTTGTTTTTCATGTTATTTTCATAAATTATTTTTAAAAATTAATAACATAAATTATTTTTAAAAATTGTTTTATAAAAGTGTAACTTAAAAAATATTTTTTAAAAATATTTTTTTTATACAAAAATATGTTTTGTTTTAAAAAAAATTATAAATAATTTATCTAAATTAATCACGAGCCTTCATACAAATCACATTATTACATTTTTAAATATTATTTTTAAAATTTACAGTTAGTTAAATTTTTTATTTTTAATTTTAAAAAATATTTTTAATATTATTTTTAAAAAATAATAAAACAAAAATATTTTAAAATACTTTCAAACAAATCTTATATATTCATCTCATGTAAATAATAAAGTTTATAAAAAACATCAATTATTTTTGCTGTATTAAAAAAAAATTAAAAGTCGCGAAACATTAATGTTGAAAAGTCACCAGCACCAAGGTTTTATTTTTCTTAGGTAGAGATGCCAGGGCTTTATCTTTCATGAATCATGACAGTTTACTTAGATAAACCTTTTTCCCTGAAGACATTGGACGGAGCAATTATTATGACAAAATGACACGGAGGTGTTTGGTATGCCTTTTTTTTAAATTCTATGACATCTATATCGTGTATTTAATATGGTAATTAAAAATTATCATAAAAATTATGATACGAGATTTTTATAATTTTAAAATATTATAGAATGTATTACTCTCTTATCATATAAATATTCCATTCAAATATTTAAAATACTGTAAGATATAAAATAACAAAATAAAAATTACAATATATCAAATTGGCCATTTCCACATGCGCCTCATGTATAATATACCATATTAATCCACAAATATTTTTTTTCTAATATAAAAATAAGTATATCAAATTCGTGAAGATAATCAGCTACCACCGCCCATTTATTTGGTCTTATCTTCGCCTTTTCTTTTTTATTTTATTTTATTTTATTTATCATTCCCAAAATTCCAACAATAAATACGATTGCGATATTAGAAAATTTAGAAGGTAATATTTAAATAGGCAACAACAAGCATTTGTGGGGTAGCCACGTGTCGGAAGATGAATAGAGGAGATGGATCTACCGTAGGATTAGATCATAAGGTTGGCCCACACGAAAAGAGCTATAAACGGGGCAGTACTTGGAGAGGAAAGGAGGTGGAAACACATGGTATAAATTAGGTGGAGAAAAGGGAATTTCTATTCTTGGCTCACACGAAGAAGGAGAGGAAAGAGAAGGAGAGAAAGAGTCTGACTCCAGAGTTTAGAAGATATTTGGAGTTTGGTGGGAAATAAAGTGCTGTTCGGTTGCTCGCGCAGAGAGGAAGCTCTGGATTCCACCTCTTCCCGTCCTTCGAGACGGTGGTTATGCTGCCTGCCGTTCAGGTCCTCTCTCTATATCTTCTCTGTCACCTTCTCCTTCTTATTTCTCTCTGTGCGCGTGCGTTTTTGCGTCTGCGTTTCAGATCGGATCCGATTTCTTGTGGCTCGTCTCGTTTTGTTTTTGTTATCGGTTTTGTTAGAATTTGATAAATGTTCTCTTGGAAATTCGTTATTTGTGGTTAGTTAGTTTTCTGATGAATTCTGAATTTTGTGAATTTGACTGGTCACGATGTCTGTCGTTTGTGGTGCATGAAGGAATTGATTAGTCTGTTATGGAGTTTTATAGAGGTTGAATTTGTTTTTTGTGATATTTAAGGCTTGAATTTTTTGTTTGGCCTTCTTATCTATTGTTTTCTCGGCGTTAGGGTTTTTCTTTGGGAATATTATTGTTGGACTTTGTATTTGTCATTGTTCTTACTAGGGCGTATGGTCCTGAATCTGAGCTTAGTTTACATCATGAGTGAACGGGTTTTCAACTCTGATTGACCGTATGGTTGCTATATAATCGTGTGCTATAGTTGTCACGCGATCATGGTTAGATTGTTTCATATTGGCTTAATTTAAGTCTTTTAATATATTGTCTGTGTTGGGAACTTAGATTTTTTGTGTCTTAAGAAGGCATTTAATGCGGTAGTGTTTTTGTGTTCTATTTTCTGCCCTATTCATACATAATGCAAAATGTTTAATTTTTTCTCCCTGGCCTTCTATCTTTCGTTGTCTTTAAGTTAACATACTGTAGAATTTTATAGAAGCTTTGTTATATATTATTCCGTGTTCCTTACCACCTATGAAACACATATATTTCGTTTTAAGGTACGTCGACGTGTTGGACATTTTATGGACACCAACACTTCTCGGACACTCTTGGAACACATATACGACATGTGTCCCGTGTCTAAATATTTTTAAATAAAAAAAAGACTCGTGTCGGATGTAATTTTTTAACGCATCTGACACTTATTTGAGACATTTTAGGTATAAATCATCCATTTCTTTTAGATTTTCATTTGAAGTTTGAACACATCACTGACGACTTGTATCTCAGTCATAGCAACATGTTTTTCATTGAAGTTAGGTCCCTATCATCTATCGTAACTTGCATTTCGGTTATCACATTTCTATTGTTTGTTTTTATTGACCATGGATAGTAAGTTTCTCTTTTGAATTTGTCTGTGTATGGCTTGTCCATATTCTTTTTCAATAAGTTTTCGAAATTTGTTTTTATACAAGCATATATACCTATTCAAAAGTTTGCTTTTGGAATTCAAATTTTTCTATGGAGGAAAAGGAAGTCAAATTCTTCTAATTTTTGTGTTGTCTCTTAATATTTTACATAAATACAGTGGCAAAGAACTGAGCTAGTTTTTGTCTATGGTTATAATTCTTTTTGGAGTTGCTATCTTGTTTTTGTTTTCTGTTATTGCTGTATATGCACATAATTTTTGTATTTTGTTATTTCTTCTTGTTGTTGATGTTAGAGTTTTATTAGAATTAGAAAGTTTTTTTCACAGATGAAAGAAATGAAAACAATAACGATGATGAAGAATATATTGAAGAAGAATGAATATTTATTGTATTATAAATTTATGATAATTTTTTTGAGAACAAGTTGTGAAGTGAATTGTAAATATTATATATATATATATATATATATATATATATATATATATATATATATATAATTTTTAGTTTTTAATTTATGTGTTTTCAACGTGTTGTGTCTTTGTATTTTTTTTAAATTTACGTGTCACGTGTTTGTGTTCGTGTCGTATACCGTATTCGTGTCTGTGTCCGTGTTTCATAGCTTACCACCTACGGCTGCTTCTGCAAATTGCACATTGTTGATAGACTTTCTTATATATTACGACCTTAGTTTCTTGCTATCCTATCTGATCGGTCCTCTAATAAAATAATGAAACTAAACTAGCATTATGACTGATCTGTTGGTTCCTTCTATCTCGGATACACTTCTCTGTATGTGACTCATGAACGAGTTGTGTTTTGAAATGTCTTAAATGTTTTGCAAGTGGGCCCACTTAACAAATCCTATTTGACCATCTACAAGAAGTTTGGAGAATGGGAGAGAAATTGAAAATATATATATTTATGAGCTTTTTATTAAGATTTGCACTTTTTTTTTCCTTGCAGGGTGCACTGGATTTGAATTTTAGAAGTCTTGATTTCTGTTTTAAGACATGGAGGGAGTTTGTTTCTGGCCAATTTGCTACCAGTATCGGTTGTTTTCATTCCAAGAAGTCCTTGATTGGCGTTTCTCTGTCATTGGAGATTTTCTTCTGGTTTCCTTTGTTAATTGCACCTAGTGTTCTGTTCCTCTTCTATGATCAGCACGGGGCACGTAATGCTCGTTACTTCTGAGACAGGTGCTGCATCTTTTGTGCACTTGTACAAGTAAGCGCTTGTTCTGCTTTTTCTTTGGCTAAAGCCAATCTGAAAGTTGTTTATTAACAAGTGTTCACTTGACATAGTGCATCGCTGATCCAAAATCCTGTTAGAACATCTGGTATATCACCATCTGGGTAAGACAATAATCATGGACCACTTTTTTTCAGAATTTATATCATCTGTTTCAGTCTACTAAAATTTAATTCGACCTCTTCTTTCTTCTTCAGGGCTGAAGTATATAGATTGCTGACTGAATATCGGATGCTTCCTGCATCTAGAGTATTGGATAAGCAGTTGCATTGAATCAGTGCGGACTATAGTTATTAGTTATTGTTTCGTTTTTGCTCATGGGTAAAGGTGGTGCTAAAACATCAGTTACCTGAAGGCACTGAAACAATTTCTATTTAGTTTAGGTGAAGTAGCTATTATTAAAGTCTGGATGTCTTGGGTCCCAGTGACTTTAATCAGAAATTAATGCTGTTGCTTTGATCAGTCATTTTAGTTGGACTTGGGATGTGTCAATATGATCTTCAGTACTTGTTCAAAGCCGAGGGTCTATCAATCAATAAGCTGTGCAGCCCTTCCATCAGAAAGTTTCTGCTTTTGTGCCATTCTTTGCCATGACAGAAAATTGATGGTTTTTGCTGGACCAGCAAGCATCTGTTGATACTTTGTAGTCCTTTCTAAGCATAATCTGCAAGAGATAAATGCCATTATATTGTGTTTTTGTTTATATCTTTTGAATAAAGAAAGAGCTGCTTTGTGTTCTATGGGAATTATGGAGAGGTGAATATTTGTCATGGAAGTTGATTATCTTTCCTTGTTTCCTGTTTCCTGTTGATTCCATTTTAAAGTTCTTTTTTTTTTTTGGGGGGGGGGGGTGGAATTTGTGAACACAGGTACAAGTTAATCAAGGAAGTTGGAGATGGAACATTTGGGAGTGTCTGGAGAGCTATTAATAAGCAGACTGGTGAAGTTGTAAGTGTGATTAGCTGTTAGCTTGATGAAAGTGAGATATACAAGGTCAGACTCTTTTACCTAACAACTGATGTAAAATTACAGGTTGCAATCAAGAAAATGAAGAAGAAATATTACTCTTGGGAGGAATGTGTAAACTTGAGAGAGGTCAAGGTGATTAAATGTTGATCTCTTGTGTGTTATATGCATCTGTATGTAATTATTTTCTAATGTCATATGTTTATATTCATCTATATATAATTATCTAATTTCACCTTGTTGCAGTCATTACGGAAAATGAGTCACCCAAATATTGTGAAACTGAAGGAAGTTATTCGAGAAAGTGACATTTTATACTTCGTTTTTGAGTACATGGTGGGTGGCATTTTTTATGGCATAGTGATGGGCTTATGTAAATTCTAATACTAACCAAGCTATGAACAATTTTGGTGGTGCAGGAGTACAACCTGTACCAACTCATGAAGGATAGGGGAAAGCTGTTTTCTGAAAGTGAAGTTAGAAATTGGTGTTTTCAAGTTTTCCAAGGTCTTGCTTACATGCACCAGCGTGGATATTTTCATCGTGACCTGAAACCAGGTAATTTTAAATGTACTATCTTGGTAGAGGACATGGTATTATAGATTGTAGAGTGTTATCTGTATTATTTGACATGGAAATTACATAATGTTGTCAGCGTTAACTTCACTTTTTCTGTTTTTCTTTTAAAAGCTGATTGTATGGGTTTTCGTTGTTGACTTGATAATGAATTGCCCTTGTCATGCGCTCACAGACTGGGGCCTTTTCTATTGTGTTTATTTCTATTGTTTGCTATAGTATTTTGCCATTTTGACGCAATGGACTCTGCTCCTTGTAGAAAACTTGCTGGTTACCAAGGATATTATCAAAGTTGCTGATTTTGGTCTTGCACGTGAGATCAGTTCACAACCACCCTACACTGAGTATGTCTCCACACGGTGGTAGGTGTCTTCAAATTTATAAAAACATATATTTTTTTATCTGTGTGTAAGGGCTTTATTAACTTTTATGATGGCCTTTGATCAGGTATCGAGCTCCTGAAGTGCTGCTTCAATCTTATATGTATAGTTCTGAAGTTGGTATGTATCTGATGTGTAATAATGATGTCATTATGGCCTAGACTGATGTTGCTGTAATGATGAAAGAATATAGTAAGAACTTTTTATTTGTTAATATTGTTTTCTCTTTCTAGATATGTGGGCAATGGGTGCTATAATGGCTGAATTGTTAACTCTCCGTCCTCTTTTTCCGGGTGCCAGGTATTTAGCTTTTCCTTCCCAATTGCCTCCCCATTTTAGCTTCCTTATTCATTAGTTGTATTATGCTGTATGATTGTTTACCAAGTAAAAGCCTTACTATCATTATTGGAGATTTCACAAAATTAAGGAGACTTGAGGACTGAATGATATTTTCTCTCTAAGTATGCAATTATCCTCATTTTGTTAGTTGGAGGTTACAAATTTTTTTCCTTTTGGGGTATATAAGATCTTGCTTTGCTCCTAATCTTTTTGTACGAGGGGAATCTTGGTTGCAACTATTTGGGTATTGAATGGTTGTTGGCAATAAATGGTTTCCTTCATGGCTGTGCATGCAGTGAAGCGGATGAGATCTACAAAATATGCAGTGTGATAGGCAGTCCAACCATGGAATCATGGGCTGATGGACTTAAGCTAGCGAGGGATATAAATTATCAGTTTCCACAGGTTAGCACCATTTAATTTGGGCCTTGCAATCTTTGTTAGCAAGCTTTTGGGAAATTCACTTATTTATGCCCCAGATGTGGGGCTATTTCGGCATTTCTTAATAATTTCTAAAATCCTAGCACTAGATGTTTTCTGCTAATCTTGTGTATCCTTAGGATGGGTAGTGTCTTGCACTAATTACTATTACTATCTGCCTTCTACGTGGAACATTACAGCTTGCTGGTGTACATCTTTCTGTTCTGATCCCTTCTGCAAGCACTGATGCAATCAGCCTTATAACAGTAAGTAGCTTTACTATTATAGCAAAGCCACTTCAATTATGTCCACATCTCAATTAACGGAAATTTTCCTGTTTCTCTTGTGCTACTCATTTAGTCACTTTGCTCATGGGATCCCTGCAAGAGGCCAACAGCTGCAGAGGCCCTTCAACATCCTTTCTTCCAGGTGTTTTTTTGAATTATTCATGTTATGGATGACATTTATAGAAGTCTTTATCTTTTTTCCCTATTCTTTATCATGTGCTGGTATAATATATAGGTTCTCTTTGTTTCTTGTAGAGTTGCTTTTATATTCCTCCTTCCCTTCGCACCAAAGCTGTAGCGAGTACTCCTCCATCTGGTTTGTACTTTACTTTTTTTTTTTTTGGTTATGTTAAGGATATGCTTATGTTAAATTTATAGGGAATCCTAATTATCTGTTACTTGCAGCTGGAGCAAGGGGAGCACCAGATAGGCATGGGTTTAAGAAATATTCTGGTCCTTTGTCTAATTCGAAGCTTACCAATAATTTTTCTTCCTCAAAATTACATCCTCCTTTAGCTTCAGGTGATTTGTCTGGCTTTGGCTTTTTCTAGATTGTTTTCAGAATTCTATCACGTGTTTGACATTTGAAAAGCTGAATTATGTTCTGAAATCTGGTCAGAAATATTTTAGTGGCCAAGCAGAAAATTTTCTGTGAGAAGTAAGGGGCTTGTTTGAAAACAGTTTTCAAAACAGATTTTTTTGTTTTTTTGTTCTACAAAAACATAAAATTCTGTTTATCATGTTTTTATAAATTGTTTTTAAAAAACTGTTTTCTAAAAGTGTAACTCAAAAAACAGTAGGAAATAAGATTTTGATGTTTTCCTTGTTTGTGGCAAAACTACTTTCAGATTTTTTTTAAAAAAATAAGAATTGTTTCAGATAAAATTGTAAATAATTTGTCAAAAATAAGCTATAACCTTCACACTGATCACACTATTTTGTTCTCAATCACAATTCTCAAAATTTACATACAAACAAGTTTTTTGTTCTTTTATTCTAAAAAACTAGTTTTTAGAATTGTTTTTAAAATCTGCTTTTAAAAAATAGTAAAACAAAAACGCTTGAAAACACTTTCAAACAACTCCAAGTATTTTGCTTTGATTGCATCTTGTATATCTTCAATTATTGATGAAAATTGAGATGAATATGAAAGACCAGTGAACTCTTTTTTCATCTGGGCTACGTAAGTGCAGTAATTAGGTTGATTTTGTAAGTGTTGCATTCAGTTTATGCATTGAATGAGTGTAACAAGGTTCTCATACAATGGCGAATGTTGTTACAGGTGTGCAACGCAAGCTGGATATGGCAAGTGAGGTGAGTTGTTCACTGGCTCTCTATATTATCCAAAGAAGTTTGGACTGTTAATTCTCTGTTCTGCTCCCTACTTATGAAAACCTGGGTTCTATTGTGGTCCATTTTGCTTTCTGTCAAGCTCCTTCCTGACCAATCCTTTTTATGACATCAACAAAATGGAGATCTGTTTTGTCTTGCAATAAATTTAACTCCTCTTTTTCACAATATTGGATATTAGAGTAGTCATTTTCTGGTGGGAATGCCTTTCGGGACTGAAATATTTTGTTCAGCTATAAACTCTGGTAATGTTGGTTCTTGGGGTAAGTTAGAATAAATTATGCGTTTTAGTGGAGCTGGGTGGTTTGTATCTCCAAAACGTTAATGTTGAACTGTTGTCTGATAAATCCAAAAAGAAATATAAGAAAAAAATTCTGGTTTCTATTTGTTATTGTTTTTATGTAATGCCAAATAATTCTTTTTGATTGTACAGAAGGATGGAAACAAGACTGATAAGGCCTTGAAGACTATCAGACAACCAAAATATCGACCGCCAGGAAAGGACAGCCCAAGTAAGCAAATGCTTTTACTATTCTGCCTGATTATTCGTATCGTTGTATGCTACTATTATTGGGGATATGGGGACTGTAAGGTGTTAAGTAATTTATTGGCAAGTAATATGGAAAGTTATGTTGGTTGGCAGCTTCTATGAATAAGGGGAGGACTGCACGTGGGGTTTCAGAAACAGCTGATAAGTTGGCTAATATGAGTGTCGGTGGTACTCGAAGACAATCCATGGGGCAACCCCGACCCCCTCCAATGAAGGCAGGAATCCAATGGATTTCTGAATCTAGAAATTTCCTTTCGACTGGAAGAACTTACCCTAGAAAAGTCGCCGGATGAGCTGCTGATGCAGAAGATGGTGGAATATGTTTTATTACGTGAGCTTATGCTGATGAGTGTTGTGAAGTCTACTTGTGTTTTTGTGTTATTGAGCGTTTGGTATCGTGTGGGACATAACCTGAGCTTGCCGACACAGTTGTGCTGATGCTTTTAAATCTACATATATATCCAGTGAGTGTTATAAATAAAATGCTTTTCACTTGTACTATGCTACGAGATATTCAAGCAGTTGGTTGTGATGACTGTGCAATAAAATGCAGAATTAAGTACTTAAATATTATCTGTTATTGATATGACTTGTATAATTGATGCGCATCAAGTGCGTTTTTGTGCGGACGAGAACATGACTGGCGAGCAAATTTAAAATGCGCAAAATTTCTGCTCTCTATTCAAGTTCTTATTTTCTTCAAGTAATTAAATTTTGGTTTCAGCTTTGATTAGTCAGGAATTGTCCAATAAATTAACGTTGACATTTCTGTACATATTTACAGCTTTTAATCTTTAGTTCCTCAAGTAAACTTTCTTTTAAAAATAAATAGATTTATACTCTCAAAAATAGTCATTTATATGGAGAAAAATTATAAATTAGTTTTTGAATTTATTAGAGTTTTAAATTTTAATCTTTAAATTTATACTGTCACATAATACAATGTTTTAATTTATTAAATATATTTATTTATTAATTTATTTAATTTAATCTTTTGGCATAAATAAAATTACCAATTTTAAATGAAGAAGTTCAATCTCAAAACTATAAATAATAAATATTAAATTTTAAATATAAAAATTAGAAAAACTCATATTTAAAATTTAAAATGTCAAAACTTTAAAATTAAAATTTAAATATTAAATCTTTAAATATAAAATTATAAATTTTAAAATTTTAAAATCTAAAATTTTTAAATTTTAAATTTTAAAACTTAAAAACAAAATTTTAAAGCCTAAATTCAAAATTTCAAAATATAATTCTCAAAAAGTCTAAATTTCAAATCTAAATACAAAATTATAAATTCTAAACTTTAAAATTTTAAAAGTCAACTCTCAAAATTTAAAATTTTAAAAAATTTTAAAATTAAAAATTTTAAATCTCAAAATTTCAATACGTCAAAATTTAACATCTGAAATTTTAAATTTTAAAATTTTAAACTTAAAAATCTTAAAATTCAAAGTCTTAAGGGCTCGTTTGAAAAACTGGATATGATAGGATAGCATAGGATAGGATAGGATAGCAGATAAGATAACAATAGGATAAGATATGAGTCTGATAGCTCTTATTCTATCATGTGTTTGATGTGTAACAGAATAGGCATAATGCTATCCTATCACGTAGACATTGCTGTCTCCAAAATCAACCCAAAATCAGAATGACATGCAGGGTCTTTGGAATAAAACCAAATGCAATGAACAAATAGTATTCAAAAAGGAAGAAATATTTAAGCGTAAACCCCATAATCACAATAACAGAAACAGAATTTGATAGAGCCCAATATTCAAATAGCTAAATAATATCCCATTCACTAAAATCAAGCCAACATCAAGAAGCCTAACTAATCCCAAAAAACCTGATTCAAACCACCACAAATCTCTTTTATAATGAAACTAATTCAAATCCAAAAATGCATCATTCAGGGAAGTCAGATGACATTCAATTTCTACAATGGTGAAGGCTGCGATTCAGGGAAACCACCACAAATCTCTTCTACAAGCTATGGGTTTCAAGGACAGCAATCGGTGAAAATATACAATGAAGGAGAAATTTGAGCTTACCTCAGCTGTTGGGTCGCAGGTGAAAATCGCTGTGAGGGATAGCAGTGGTGGGGGTCGCAGGTGAGGGATCTTAATGGTGAAGACCACGATGTTGAGGGTCGCGATGGTGGGGGTCGAGGTGAGGGATCACGATGGTGAAGGTCGCAAGTGAGGCTTGCGAGGGTGAGGGGTTGCGGGTCTCCTATCTGCTTCTTAACCCAAGGTAAACAGTGGGATAAGAATTTGTACTAAGGGACAAGATAGGATAACAAATCTGATAAGGTTATCCTATCCTATCCATCCACCAAACACGAAATAGAAGTACGATAGGATATCTTATCATATCCTATCTTCTTTGTCAGGTCTCCCAAACGACCCCTAAGAGTTTAAACCCCAAAATCCAACAACACAAACTTTAAATCTTGAATTTTAAATTTTAAATTTTAAACTTTAAAATTTTAAATTTTAAATCTTAAAATCTCAATATGTAAATCCCAAATATTAAGTCCCCAAAACTCAAATTCTTAAATTTAGAAAACAAAAATCTAAATACTAAAGTCTCAACCTCAAACCTTAAAATATCAAATTTCAAAACTTAAACAATAAATCCCAAACTTAAAACCCTTAAACCCTAAATTTCGAACTCCCAATTTTAAAATTCAAATTCTAAACCTTAAAATTCTAAACTCTAAACTTTAAATCTCAAAACCCCAAATTCTAAAATTCTAAATTTTAAAACTTAAAACTTTAAATCTATAAACCTTAAAATCTAAACATCAAAATTTGAAACTTTAAAACTTAAAACCCTAAAACCTAAAACTCAAAATCTCAAAACGAAGCCTTAAATCCTAAACTCCAAATTGCAAACATCCAAAATCTTAAACTTCAAATCTCAAAACTCAAAAACTGATAACTAAAATACTAAAATATTAAAATCTTAAACTCTAAATTTTAAATTCAAAAATTCTAAATTCTAAATGACAAACCTTAAACCCTAAGTTCAAAAATCAAATTTCAAAATTTCAAACTCCAAAAAATTAAAACTTCAAATTTAAATCCCAAATTTTAAAATCTAAAATCTAAACCTGAAAACTTTAAACACCAAAATCGAATCCCCTAAATTTAAAGCCTCAAATTGCAACCCCAAACATTAAAACCCAAAGTTTTAAAACATTAAATTCCAAAGCCTAAATCCTTACATCCCAAATTCCAAATCTCAAAACCATTGAACTCTAAACACCAAAACCTTAAGATTTAGGGTCTAGAGTTTAGGGTTTAGATTTCTAAGGGTTAGAGTTTAAGGTTTTGTGATTTTGTGGTTTGGTGTTTAATGTTGAGAATTTAAGATTTAGAGTTTTAAAATTTTGAGTTTTGAAGTTTGGATTGGAGTTTGGTGTTTTAAAGTTTAAGGTTTTGAGGTTCATGTTTTGAAGTTTATGTTTGATATTTTGAGTTTATGGATATGGGTTTTTGGCTTTGGTGTTTAAAGTTTAAGGATTTGGACTTAGTTTTGAGAATTTTGAGTTATGGGTTTACTGTTTGAGATTTAGATTTTTGGGTTTTTAGATTTTAGAGTTTGTGGTTTTGAAATTTAGAATTTAGAATTTAGAGTTTAAGGGTTTTTGATTTTGTGTTTTGGTGTTTGATATTTAGATATTAGATTTTAGGACTTTTGAAGGTTAAGAGTTCATGGTTTTGTAGTTTATGGTTTGAGTTTTGAGACTTTCGAATTTTAGGCTTTGGAGTTTTGGAGTTTAGTGTTTGAAGTTTGAATTTTGAGATTTAGGTTTTAAATTTTGAGGTTTGAAATTTTAGAATTTGGGGTTTGAATATTTAGGGTTTAGAGTTTTGAATTTGAAATTTGAGATTTAAGATTTTAAATTTTTTTGAATTTTGATATTTAGAATTTAGAGTTTGAGAATTCAGAATTTAAAATTTAAAATTTTAAGATTTAGAGTTTAAAACTTGTGATTTGAGTTTTTACGTACTGAGATATTGGAATTTAGTCTTAAGCTTTGGGTTTAGGTTTAGAGTTTTGGGGTTTTGAAATTTGAAATTTGAAATTTTAATTTTTAAAATTTTTTGGGGTTTTAAAATTTTAGATTTGGAGTTCGAAATTTTATGGTTTTAAAATTCATGGTATATGGTTTTAAGTTTAAAATTTTATGGCTTTAAAACTTGATATTTTAGAATCTAAAGTTTATGATTTGAGATAGAAGTGATAATTTTTTTACAAGTTATGTAGTTTTAAAAAAATTATTTTTAATTAAAAGATCAAAATGAAATAAAGTAAATAAATTAAGAGATTAATAGAGTAATTTAACATTTTAAAAAAATGGTGATTTAACAAGCTGAGATAAATTTAATTTATCAAATAAGTATTTAATTGGTCACATCAATATTTTTTTTAATGACATTTAAAAATGTAATGATAGAATGATTAAATTGTTTGGTATTTAATAAATTTAAAACTAAATTATATAATAATATAAATTTAAAAAAATTTAAAATTCTAGTAGTTTTAGAGACCTGTTTATTCATTTATATAATTAGGTTTTGGAAAGTATCAAATGACATACTATATCCATATTTTGGTCAACTTCAAAAGTCTTATTAAGGTAATTTACAAATTTTGCTTCTTGAATCATTTTTTTTTTAATTTTGTAAGAAAACAGTGGACTAATACGATTAAAAAAAAAGTTTGAGAAAACACGAGATATGAGAGACGAAAGTTGGGGCGAAAACGCTATCATAATCTAAACTCGAGAGCAAAGGAAGGAAGACGAGTTACTTATAGGATTGAGAATTGAGATAACCACTTTTTGAGCAATGAATGCAGCTCATGCTAATTTGACCATTCATCTATTAACCTTAACTTACGTTTCGCGCAAGAGCATTGCAAAATAGTAAGTCACTTGAAATGCTTTTATCTTATATATAACACAAGGAAATCTAGCAAGAGATGGTTCATGTAACCAAAGATTAGCATTGAGCAGCCAGGAGAGTTCCTCATGCGAACAAAAAATTAATAAATGGTAATAATTAATTTAAACGCAACTATAAATGACAAAAAGATCCCATAAAAAATGAAACAAAAAAAAAAGTATAATGAAAGATTAGACCTGCCAATCCCACCGTGGCGACTAGTCCTTTCTCAAAATGGAGTCACCAAAAAAAAATGGAGTCACCATAAAATGATTTGCACTCTCATGTGACACTCATAACAAATGATGCCACTTGCACCAACAAAAAGGAACAAAACTGAGTAGGTCTTTGTATTGTCAACAGCTTGCGCATTAATCTTTTTCTCTATTTGTTTCGGTTGTGCGAGTGGCAGGAAGGCCAATTTTCTGTATAGACTCCATTCCAGAATCTGGAGTCATATAATTGTCATTCTAGGAATCAAAATTGGGAATTCCTCCTCAAATATCTGAGGCCATCATCATCCAGTAATGAAGGCAATGGAATATAGTCTTCAAAGGTACTGAGCTTGTATTCTCTCTCTGTTCTCCTCCCACCATGTCTTAGCATTTACCTCCCCAAATCTTTCACGGCTGCCCACAAGTTAATAAAGTGTCAAATCTCGAATCATCTAATCAAAAAGTTTTCTCTTGGTTCATGTTGAAAACACTTAAGACATTGTTTTGACAAGCACTCTAGAAATTATGATTTAAACATGGTTACATATTCCTAGAATCATCCTCTTGCGAAGGTAAAAGCTTAGGTTACCTGAATTTAACAATAGAAGAGAAATCTAAAATAGACTTCTTTCAAAGACAATTGGTGTTAAGAGTTAATAGAAAACCATTAAAATAGGTGTGTCAATAGATCCACCACTTGAAATCCACTGACACACATTTTGAATGTTGATTTTTTATTGGCTTCTTGCACAATTAATTGATGAATTATATGTATGCAACAATTTCTCCAAATATACAGGATAGGAGCCACAGTTACATGTTCCTAGGATCATCATCTTGTGAAGGTAAAAGCACTTAGGAACACGTTTTAGACATGCATTGTATTACCTGAATCTGACATATTTGACAACATGGACTCTAGAAGTCCATGGTTTCACCATGGTTACATGTTCCTAGGATCATCGTCTTGTGAAGGTAAAAGCTCTTAGGTTCATGTTCTACACATGCAATGCATTACTTGAATATTTAATTTAACAACATGCACTCTAGGAGTCCATGATATTACCATAGCTATATGTTCCTAGGAACTGGGATGTGAAGGTAAAAGGTTTTAGGAACATGTTTTAGACATGCATTGCGTTACCTGAATCTGACACGTCGGAGCTCCCTCGTGCCATCAGCTAACTGTCGGATAGTAATGTACACCCCAGGTTCATCTTCCTCTATCCATTCTGTCTCCATCTCACTGGCATTGCTAACAGAAGGTTCATCTCTAGATGAAGAGGTTGTTGGGCGCGGTGCTTCCATGGACGACCCTGCATGGAATTGGTGGCCGCCGCCACCACCATGATCGAAAGGGTCAGACGGGTAATATCCTCTGTTTCCTGAAGGCTTATAGTGGCTCCTAGGTGTCCACTCCTTGGCCATGGGGCTCTCTAATGCTGATCCTATTCTTGTGTAAGTAGAATCTCTTGGCTGTTTCGAGGAGGATAATGTCAATAAGTGAATCTTAAATGTGAATGTCATTTTGTATAATTTGCAAAGTACTGTTGGAAGAAGAAGTAATATACCTCATCTTCAGACCTTGAGGGAGTTTGAAAAGCTTGTCGGTTGAATCTCTGGACGTTATAGAGCTCCATGATTCGATCATAATTCTCACCCCACCATCTTTGAGCTTGCCATTTATTGAACATCTCTCGGCTTCAAATTCAAATGCTAAGTATTGTCAGTCTGTGCTCCTACGCTGATAATTAAGTTTTAAGAACTAAACAATAACAAATTTTGGTTTAGGGCTCGAAGGTTCTTAATTAGTTCACATTTTATCAGAGTTGAACTGGGAGCTAGTATATTATTTGCCAACATGCTCTTTCAATCAACTGTGAAGTTTCTCCCATTACAAATAACACAACTTTAACGACCAATTGCTAAAATGATAAAGGAAACTTTGAAATATTGAGTGTATTTTTAGAAACATAACCATAGATACACGATACAGGCACGACAAAATCTGAAGTGTCTAGTGTTGCTTGTGTTTGATACAATTGTCCAAACACAGATATGAATTTTTTTTTTTTTTGAAATATTGATGCTTTATAAAGTGTATTTAACATTAATAAATTTTACCATACCTGAAGCGAATTCTTTTGAGATCATTTCCTCCATTAGGAAGAGACACAAATGTAATGTGAACACCTGGTTCCACCTGCGCCATCCACTCCTTGGGCTCATCCTCATCCTCTAACACTACGTCACAAGATTGGGAATAGACTGACTCACGTCTAGGGGTCATCTCCCCAGCAAATCTCGGGTCGGATCTGCCACCTGGGTAATTGGAGCTTGTAAAGTCCCATGCAGGTGTTGAACTTGAACTTGCCCCTCCAATATAAGGGTATGGAACCCCTTCAGAGATGGTATCAAATTCTGGATAAGGTCTTTGCCCTCTCTTGTAGCTACTGGACCCTGTGCAGGGTTTGCATTGCTTATAAGCACCTGAAAACTTGAGTGCCATATCTTTTATCTGTACATACACAAAATTAATCGACATAAACACCTATGTATTGGAAGCTTTCTTAAAAGAAAACAGAACAAACCATAGTTACCTAGTTTTTGAGCAAAGAAACTTATTTTGATTAATATTACTAGATGCACTAAATATATCATACATTTGAAAATTTTTACGATACCTATTATGTATTCCTTTATTTTGGAAAGGAATTGGGATTGTTGGCTAGCTGTAGTATTCTGTGTGTAGGTGGATTTTGACAATAGACTCCTATGTTTACTATTATAGATGGGACAAGTTACTTTTCTTTTTTGTATTTTATTAATATTTCAAGGCTTTCAAAACACCTAAGTGAGCGTCCTTGCCCCAACTTTTAACATTGTAGATTCGCCTGCAAATATTCTTTTCCTTTTTATTATCTCGAATATGATTGTCTCTCAAACAATGATGTACCAGATCGAGGAAAAAGGTATAGAGATTCGAGAACCATTTATTTTCCAGAAAGGAAACACTAATCAAGCAATCAAATTTTCAATCTACTAAGCAAATTATCAGAATTAGACCAGAAGAAAGAATAAAAAACTAAGAGCGAGGAAACCAAATCTTGAAGTTCTCTGGATAAATTAAAGTGTACAGAAGTGAAAGTAGATGGATCTGAGGTTTCAGGCTAACACCATTTTCAAAACATTATGAAAAACCTTTACAGCTGGATAATGTACTTGTCTAGAGGCTAGAAGTGGATGACAACAACCCAGAGTGTGATTCCATTACAGGAACCTCATTTTCTACTATCTACTCCAACGGTAAGGTAAGCATTTCCTAATTGTTGAACTTTCTAGTAATTCCTATTCAATTGTTACTAGTCTAATGTTATTTATTTCATAAAGTGCCTCTCAGACGAATTCTTTATTTTCATCATTTTATACAAGGTGCCTATCATCTAGAAAAGCTCAGCTGCATCAAACAGAGAGTGTTAAGGAGGAAGGATGTGCAGTGAAGGTAATTACTAAGCTGAGTAGAGTAAGAAAGAGAGAGTCAAGTCTAGTGGCTAAGAAGTATCTACACGGATAATCGGATATTAATGTCACAATACGAAGAAATCTATAATTTTTTGTCATTCAATACATATTACGTACTTCATAGAATATTGCCTAAAAAAGAAATGCCAATATACTCTTATGCCAGAAAACTACTTGGGGCTGGCTTTCACTGATAATTGTTTTGCTTTCCTATTAACATATAGTAGTTAACTTTTGAAAAACAATGGGTCGACAAGAATTCAAGGATGGGCCACACTAAGGATACCCATATGGCCGATTCCTTCTGTGCATTGCATCTTTTCTAAACAACTCAACTGCTGAATATGAGACATGTTCCCACTACTATTCTTCTCATTAGATACCAGAAGATTTGACCAACACTATTACATTCTCTTTTGAAATGCATATAAAAGGCAAATAACTAGTGAAAAAGGGGAAAAAGAAAAGCTATGCTCAGGACAAACACACCAATTTTATTAGCCTGTTAGTAAAAATATAGCACGCCATGACCCGTTGGGTTAATATGTGTGTCCACTTCGCCAATTTGGTTCTATGATTTCTAACTCAAACGAAGAATAAGCCACCGGAAAAGGTTGATTGGTTCATGATGGTTATGACGGGTCAGCACTCAGCACCTATGGCGCCACATGTGCTTAAACACAGCCAATAAATAAACCAATCCAAGGAGTGGACCATCCCTCAACAGCATATGGGCCAAACGAACTTGCGTCATCCAAACCTAAACAATGCCCCGCCTAAACACTACTTTGTACCCGCATATATAAAATAATAATAATAATAATAATCCAAAAGAACTAGATTAAAGTGCAAAACGAATAATTAATTTTTAAAAATTAAAAATTATATATATATATATATATATATTTTAAAAAAATACATTATATAGGTATACGTGGGCATAAAAGATTCCAAGGTGGTCCCCACCATATTAGTACCCCGATGGGATTATGATTTTGTTTGTTTTCAGAAAAAGAAGTTCCAAAAGAAAAAATATCGTAGCCTAAGAAAAAAGAGAGAGTGGGGTTAAGAACCTGCGCCGTCAGGCCTTTGACGGCTTCTTTTGAACTCGGCGTGCCACTCTCACGGCCGCCTCCTTCTTCATCATCCCTGTCCTCTGCCGTTTGCTTCGTACATGCTATGCATGTAAACATCTTTAATCTTCTTTACCCCTTTTTGTTCTGCACAAAAAAAAAAACACTTAATTGTTGAGTTTCGGTGAATCAAAAGTTTAATAGAAAAGATTTCCCATTAGTTTAATTAACATTAAGGGGTTGAAACTTTGAATATAATAATATTACCCATGATATTGGTTTAAAAGGGTTAAAGAGATGATAATGGTTTTGAATGGGAATTAGACCAGTTTGTATATCGGCAGTCACTTTCTTTGAATAAAACAGTGACAAGAAATAGCAAATACCAATAGTTAGGTTGCAAAGGAAAGCACCGAAATAAAGAAAACCCAGATACGAACAAGTTCGAATGCAGCTCTTGAAAAAAAAAAAAAAAAAAGAATGGAGCTGGAGCCAAATATATCTTCAAGGGAAACAGAATGGTCCTAGCAAAAGAGGAAAAGCAAAAGCAATATTGAATGGGGATCGGGATCGGAGCAGAACGAAAGCAATCTCAAAAACCCAAAAAGAATGAGAAAACGGGTCAATAATTAAAAGTAGAAAGAAACAAAATGGGACAAGGTTTCTTCAAGTCGGTCTTCTCAGAGTGACCAAGGATACTGTGTGCTCGCTTTAGCCTACACAAATCGAAATAAAGAACCAAAGCGAGTAAGCCGAAGTTTCTGACACACACCTTACCCTTACACTAACCCAAAAACCCAATAAAAAAATCAACACTAATTTATTGATCCTCTGATCTTTCTTTATCTTTTGTGTAAATCACATCAATCCCGTTCTTCGAGATATCCAAATGGGAGAGAGATAGAGAGTTGTAGACAGAGAAACTCCGTGATTTATATATTTACTATTATTAAATAGTTATGATGTGAGTAATGCTTATTGGGATCGAGAAAAAACAAAATGGGTTTGGAAATCAATGTTTGTCGGAGTAGAAAAGCAGCGAGAGACCTATAATATAAGAATGAGAAAGAGGGAATTCCACATTGATACTGAAAAGTGAAATTTAATAGTTATTTATTAATATTCGAAAGCGACTTACCAAGTAATCCTCAACTGCTTCTTGTTCTCTTCTCTCCGAGACTCGGGGCCCCAGCCACTCAGACAAATAAATCTATCTCAGTATTCTGGTTTCATTGTTTCACTGATGCTTCAACCTCGTCATCTACAGCGCACGTTGATTTTTGCCATTCGTTGTCAAAGTCCCCAGTAGAAGAAGAACTCTGGTATTCCGAAAAAAAAAGGGATAAAAAGCGTTAATATTAATTGAAGTAAAAGCGAAATCACTCCTTGGAACTTAAACTTTTGAGATCTGAGTTAAATGATGATGCAGAAAAGTGGTAGAAAACTAGAAATACAGCTAATACTCTGTTTGTGTATAAAGCAAAGTAGCAGGAAAAACAAAATAGATTGAAAGGCTCACCTTAGAAGAATTCCTACTCGCAGAAACCAGCTCCAAATACCCAAAACAATGGTGGGTTTTCTGTTTTAACTTTTCATTTTTCTAGGTTCGAACAGAGCAGAATCATGGCAATTCAATGGAGTGTCACCACCGAAGCATTAGCGATCGAAATACATTGAACGCAGCTGAGGAAATTCCCATGAAGAGAAATGAAAGTTCCTTCGCGTGCAGAAACACAGCTGCGAATGTCTTGTTGGGAAAATCTTCAAGAAACACAGGAATTTGTTGTGTGGAACCCCCGAGACGATACAGAATCCGGCGATAAATATTAAATAGGCAAAGCGATATTTTGTTAGCAAAAAATAGAAAGTATTTTGATAGGGAATCCGGGTTTTATGTTAGGAAGGGATTCAAAAATGGGAAAATCTCAGACTAGGAGAGGGAGCAGTAGTTCGAGGCAGTCGTATTTATACGGAGCAGGGAAGGGTTAACGGCGTGTGGTTTGGGCGTAAAGTAACGGAAAATGTTTCGTGTCCGTGAGTGAGAAACCGTTAAGAGGGGGAATTCACGGTGATCCAAGTGGTCTAGAGCTGAGAGGACATTTGGGGTCCACTTTTTCTTGGTTCATGTTAGGGCGGGATCTCTAACACGCCTACTAATTATGCCACGTGGAATCTCGTGATTGGTTGTGGTGTAATTAGGAGGCAATGGAAGGGTGGGATTGTATCATGAAATTGTTTCGGGTAGTTATGCTTCATTTTTCTCATTTATCCAAGTATTAAATAATGGATAGCAAATATTTAAAAATTTTGAAAAATTTATGGAGTAAATTTTGGAGGAAGAAAAATATAAT
Source organism: Gleditsia sinensis (assembly GCA_037074535.1). Taxonomy (NCBI): domain Eukaryota; kingdom Viridiplantae; phylum Streptophyta; class Magnoliopsida; order Fabales; family Fabaceae; genus Gleditsia; species Gleditsia sinensis. The sequence goes on along the minus strand of CM073467.1, from coordinate 60,868,862 downwards.
TTTAGAATCTACATTTTTTTATGAATTTAATCATTATTAAAATATTATTTTTATTAAATTGTATGTTTTTCTTTAAATTTATCTTACAAATTTTTTAAATTTTTTTGAAGAATTCAAGTTTCTAAATAAATATTTTATTTAAATTTATGTATATGTATATATATATATATATATATATATATATATATATATATATATATATATATATATATATATATCATTATAAACTTTGATTGAAACTTGTGATATACTTTAGTCTTAAAATAAATTAACTTCTTTTTATTCTAAATTTTTTATTATTAAAAAAATTATTTTTTCTTGTACGTGACACAAGTACCATGCTAATAATATTGAAGTTTAAATTAATTAGGTAATTTGTTACAATGTAAAAATTAATATGAAAATATAAACATTTGAGTAATTTTTTTTATAAATAACAAACTATATCATTTACTTAATCACTTTTTATATCACACAGAGATTTTAAATAGCTTTTATCTTATATATGTTTTTAAGATATGTAAAAGTGTAATATACCACAAATCCTCAAAATGGGTGGAAATGGGATATTTAGACTTTCTATCATCCATATAGCTTGGTTTTATAATTAACACAATTTTTTATATTTAAAATATATTTATAATTTGCTTAGTTAATATAAATTTAAATGTTATTGTCTAATAATTAATATCATAATAAATTAGACAAGATACCAATATAGATTATATAACATTTCATATACAAATACTATAATAATTAATATTCACAATCAATCTTATATATTCATCCTTCAGAATTTTAAATTAAGTGACACTTCTCTAATTATAAGTGCTATGTGTGAAAAATCTTAATACATATAGATTCGATTATTCTCTCTCTCTTTATGCAATATTGTTGATATAAAAAAAACAAAGAAACTTATATATATATTGATGTAAATTAAAATATTCAAAGTTGGTATTTTACATACAACAATCTCTTTTAATATTATGGTGGAAAGAAAAGCTAGTTAATCGTTATCCAATAATTTCTTATTTGGTAATTATGAATGAATTAATCAAACGTAACAAGCAACTAAACTAAACTAAACATATATCTAAATTTAGCTAAAAACACAATGATGAGAGAAAGAAGTGTTTATTGCTTACATGTTAAGCCATTAGACTTTTAGAGGCTTGCATGCGCAACAAGCTAGCTACCCCATGCATGCTAGCCTATATATCTATATACCAGTTTACTTTGCCCTGGGATGATGCTATTGATCAATTTTATTCTAAACCCTTAAGAGTTATGCAAACTTTCTGGCCATCCTTTTCTTAAAACTTTCCCATTGTCTTCATTCCCTACTTCTACTTTCTTTACCATTATTCCACTTGCTTCAAGCTTATTCGTCTCAAAGCCTCCCATGCATCCATTTCTGCTTTTCCCATTTCATACTCGATCAAGTGTGATTCTTCTTCAGAGGATTGACGTGCACGAATGAGAGAATCAAATGTGGCAACATCTTCAATCTTGTCAAAAGAACATATATTTCTGAAAGGTTTCTTCCTAAGAAGCTACCAAAAGTCCCATGATCCCTTTACTGTATCTAATTCTCCTCAGTGCCGTTTCTCCGTTTTTCCATGCCCCAACACTGATTGAGTAGAGTCAGAGTGAAGCAACCCAAACCAATCAAGCAGCGTCAAAAATTGTTAGAAAGTTACAAATAATTCTTTTAAGGTTGATGTGAAACATTCTAAAAGTTTCTAACTGGTTTTTTTCTTATTGGTTCTTTCGTATTGATGTGAATCGTTATCTACTTATTTTTAATAGCTAGATTGAATTTATTTAAAAACTTGTTCGAGCAGTGAAAATGGCAATGTGGGCTAGCGATGTGCTTTAACTTTAACCCATAAGTGTTTTTGTCCTTGGCTTTATTCCTGGGGCTAATCTCTCTTTAAGCAAAGAATGCTTGGAATAGAGGGACAACAAAACCAACCAATATAATATACAGCAACTTCATTCCTCTCTTTCTCTCCCTCTTGGACTGCCAGCAAAACCCACAATCTTTCTTTTGTGAAAATGGGTATTCCATATGTCAAGATCTGGTAGGTCAAGCTTTAGCTAAAGAGGTTCTTACCAGATCTTATTTAGGAAGAAAAGCACAGTCAAGGTCTAAGGTTTGGTTTTGAACACAGTTATATATAAAATATCCGACACTTTAATTCCATCTTTGTCATTTTATCCACCTGTTTTTTGTTTTTTGTTTTTTAAATCTTCTACCTATGCATATAAAGAGAACACATAAATGAGAACAAAACAGAGCCTTTACTTAGACCAGATAAAGGAAAAAAACAAAACCACCTGCCACTGCAATAATTCTGTAACCACATTTTATAGAAAGAAATCCTAATATCGAAATATGAAAAGCTTTAGAATCTATCTGTTCGAAGCTTGTCAAATTCAAATCTCATGGGAAGGTTAGAGAAGATGAAAGCATGGTGGGGATTAGACCACTTTTAACGTTAAGAATGTTGGGAGTTTTTTGTTCCAAGTGAACAGGAAGAGACAGTGGCAGAGGGCAGAGGCAGTACTTTGAAAAGTGATCATATAAAGCTTTCCCATTCAGCGATTCCTCCCCCAAAGTAGAGATCTCTATAATCTCTGAATCCCCCTGTTGTGTTTCTTTCGCCATTTCCAATGTTTAGGTCATTTATCTTTTGATTTCTTGCTTCACATAAAAATGTCAAAAGAAGAGACCAAGTGGGCTACCTTAGCTGCCTTATGCAAATACTGCACATTATTCAAGCTTTTAAATCTATTCGTACACCCACGCACCTCTTTTCTTACTCATCACTTGCATGTTAACGGTGGGAATTTTCAAATCCACGAATCCCAGCCCTTTTTTTTTTCTTCGTATTGTAAAAAGTTTAAGAGTAAATAAATTGGTCTAGTTTTAAAACAAAATACACCCGAATTATTAATAAATCATAAAATTACCAATTGAATTTGCTTAAAATTTAAATTTTTTTAAAATAATCTTAAAATTATACTCTCTTATATTAGTCTGACATATTAATAAGTAGAATAATCTTTAACTATTTGAGTCTTATTTAACACAAACAATGTATTTGAATTATTGTCTCTAATTTCAAAGAGAAAAAAAATAACTCGAACATTCAACAAGATTATCATTTCAAAATCAGAATTAGAATAGGCAATTTATGAATTGAAACATTTTTTCACCAAATAATAATAATAATAATAATAATAATTATCACGATGGGTTACATGATTCGTATCTCCATTACAATTTAATGTGACCTTGAACGGTTGGATATATCTACTAGTTAAATTCAAATAGCCTGGGATTGAATGTACTAAAATTTGGTTGGTTTTTTTTTTTTTACATATTAAATATTCTAATTGGCAGTTCTAAGAATGAAATTAATTTTATTAAGGTAGTGATCGATGAGAATTTTAGATAACTATTTTAAGTGAAAACCTCCAAGTTATCATTGTACTGATTAATTAAATGTTATCAGAAGCAAATAGGATTAATTGAATGAACAAAGAAAAAGGTTTGCTTAGATGGGGAAGAAGTTTTCAAACCAATTGGGTGTAAGTTTATTTTGTGGGAGGTAATTTATATTAAAATAGGGAAAATCCGAATATTCAGCTTGTTTTGATTCTCCATGATCAGGCTAGGAATGTCAGCAAAGGAGAACAATTTAAAAAAAGACAAAAGGACCCCAGAAAAAAAGAAAGAAGAGAAAATATGTACCTAAACTGTTCTCTCAAACAAAGAGGAAAACGTTCAATAATCCACTTTTTTCAACTTTTTTCCCCCTCTTGATTCTCTTTACAGGAAGAGATTTTTAAAGTTTAATCTGAGCTAAATCTTAGGATTTTGCTTTCGTCCTCTCCACTTTATTGTTCTTCAATAAAGCTTGGGAAAATCTGGCCTTGGACTGTGACTGTGGTTTGCGGGACTGGACTGAGGTTCTAACAGTCTTTACCCCAATCTTCTTGGTTATGCCATGGGGGTTTCTATGCCCCGAATAATTTTTTATCTAGTTTTTCCTTTTGCCCCTTTGTTTTCCAGAACCAAAAAAGATTGGGCACATTACCTTGGACGAGTGAATATGATTGGACTGTTTATTCCCCCTTTTTTTTTTAAGATGAAAAGAGGTTGATTATTCCTGTGAATCAATGAGGAAAAAAAGAAGAAGAAGGAAAGTGGAACTTCTTCTAAGATCCTCCCCAAAGAGATTTTGGAAAAAAAAACGCAATTCTTCTGGGCTTCATTCAAACCCATAACTACAAAACATTGAAAACAACCTTTAGATTGTAAAGAATACGAACAACAAATACCCAATTATGCCAGTAAAAAAAAAGCCCAACTATCGGTATCCCCAGGTGTACAAACTTATAAAGCTTTTTTATTTTTGTCCAAAAAATACAAATAAAGCTTTTTTATTCAAAAATAAAATAAAATTGGGGGGCTGCTGTATGCTTGAAAATCCATGTTTGTAAAATATAATATTACCACAAAGTTGTATGATTTTGTCTTCGTTCCATTATATAGTATTTTATAAACTGTTTTTGTATCGCACTTCCACGAAGAACGCTGAAAATCTGAAAGCACATAGATCTGGAAAACTCTTCACCGTCCTTTCTATATCTGGTCTTTCAAACACTTCGGAGGTCTTCTGAAAGCACAGATCTGGAAGACTCTTCACTGTCCTTTCTATATCTGGTCTTTCAAACACTTCGGAGGTCTCTGACTCCAGGCTCTTGGAAGACTATCCAAGGCCGCTAGTTCTGCGATAAGATGCGCAGTTCCGTTTGCCTCTCGCGACACCCAATTATACTGGTAAACCCCTCTGATATCTCTTACATTGTCAAAAATCTTGGTAGTGGGGAGGGATGGTGATGCCAACACGAGGTCTAATTGAGATTCTCTTGTCATCTTCCCTGTCTTTTTTCGTCTTTTGTGCTTGATAGACCAAAAGTCCAACACCTTATTCAGTAATAGCATCAACCAAGCTACAATTTGTGAAGTAGTTGGGGAAGTTGAAGTATCTGCATAATACCCATCAATGTCCAGGGCTGCTTCCAGCTCTCGTTTGAGGATGGAACAAATACAAGGGAAAGGGAGGGGTCTGGTTGCAGCCCAGCACCTCAAGGCTGGTCAAATTGTCCTCAGAGAAACCCCTGTCATTATCTACTCTGCTTTTCCTCTCATCTCTGATTCTGAACCCTCTTACTGTGACCACTGCTTCAGAATCTTACCCCCAACACTAACAGACACTATTTCATGCCCTTCATGTTCCCACCATCGTTTCTGTAGCCAGAAATGCCTTTCCATTGCCCTCAAATCCTCCCATTCTTCCTGGGCATGCCAAGTATTGTCTCGCCTGCGAGACTCTGGCTCAGTACTACTCGAACAACCCCCTGAGCTTCAAGTCCAAGCTCGTTTCGTTGTGGCTGCCAATAACCTTGCCCTTCTTTCCCCTTCTAATCTGCAGAGTTTGCTTTCTCTTCTGGGTAACCCAGATGCTGCCATTGTTACTGCTGCACAGTTCCTGCATTCTCTGCTCGCTTCTCTCTGCCCACCCCAGAACCAGCTCTCAGTAGAAGTTACGGCACAACTTCTGGCCAAAGACAGGCTCAATTCCTTTTGCTTGATGGAGCCTTATTCCCCAGATGGTCCCCAGAGATCTATCAAAGCATATGCAATTTACCCAAAAGCCACTTTCTTTAATCACGACTGTCTTCCTAATGCCTGCAGATTCGATTATGTAGATACTAGTGCTCCAGGAGACGAACACAACACTGACATTATCATCAGGACGATCCAGGATGTTCCTCAGGGTAAAGAAATCTGCATAAGCTATTTCCGAATCAACAAGGATTATTCTACCAGGAAGAAGATTTTGATGGAAGATTATGGGTTTACTTGTTACTGTGATAGGTGCAAGATTGAAGTAAATTGGCATGATGACCAAAATAATGGACAGAATAACAATTTCCCTCACGCGAGCATCCTTTCGAAATTCGTTTGTGATAGAAAGAACTGCTCGGGCACACTGGCTCCTCTGCCTCCAAAGGATGATACGCCATCTAATGTTCTGGAATGTAATTTCTGTGGCAACTTGAAAACTGATATTGCATAGACATTGGCCTTTGGTAAGATTTTTTATTTCTCAAAATCATATTTACTAGAAAATATATTTGTTGAAAATGGTGATTAGTAACAATGCACAAAATATGTTTAATTAAATTTAAATTTTTATTTAAAAAATTATTAAAATTATTTTTATATATATTAATGTGAGAGAAAGAAAGTGATAAGAAAAAAAAAGATAGTAAAAAAAAAAGAATGAAAGAGAAAGTATTAGAGAATAAACGAAAGAGACCGATAAAAAAAATGAATGGAGGATATTGTTTTTTATATTTAAAAAAAAATTATGATATAAAAAATTTATATTATCAACTCCTTGCGTCAATATTTTTTGTGGGAATCTTTAATAAAGATTATTTTTAAGAATTTATATTTTTTATGAATTTTGTTTTAAAATATAAAAATTTAACTTTTTTAAATTCAAACCTTTAAAATTCTAAAAAAAATTTCTTCTATCGAACACTAACTTTGTTATCTATTGGGGAAGAGAGATCTTTCTTTCAACTATCTTGTTTACGCTCGGTGAGATACTGAGATTTCATTTTCAAGTGAATACCATATAGTATTTATATGGCTATAATTAAGACATGATTTTTACAATCAAACTTGTCAAATAATTTCTTGAATACACCTGTCTTCATCGTCTGTGATAGCTTACTCGTCATAGGGTAAATTGCAGTGAAGAGGCTTGCATGGGACACTACAATGGTTGAGGAGTAGAGAAGAATGTGTTATCCTCTGCTGTGCATTCCAAATTTGAGTTGGAAAGAAGAAAAATGACAACGAAGAGGCTTGCAGAAAACTATTGGACAGGGGCTCTTAAGAGGTTAAGAATGTGACTATACTCTTGGATTGCCGCCTCAACTTCGTCAGAAAATACTAATACAAGACTCTTGGTTTGATCAGTCATGCATTACTAGCATGGGAGATGCACTTTAGAATAGTTCAAAGGATTAACAGGAGGCTTCTAAATATTTGTGTCTGCATGTTTCTCATATTTGAAATGCAATGAAACTTGAGCAAACACTCACAGATTTTTGTAACTTAAGTGTGTGGTTACGGTTTTGAATCTTTAGAAGCTACCAAATTTATGGTGCAAGCAAACAAACAAGATTACACTGATTTTTGCTCCCCAAAATAACTGTATTTTATAAATTAGGCTACCTTTCTTTGATATTTGATTAAATTATAGTTGGTTCTTTTTTGTTTGAAAAATTATATTCAGCTTTTTGCTTCCTTCAAAGGATAGCTTTAACATTTGATCAAGAAGTTTCGAAATATTTTTTGACTTTTTCTATATTCAAAATATTGAATTTAAAACTTTATTATACTCAAATGATAAAATTTTCTTATAATATTTTTTGCTTACAATTTAAATGAACAAATATCCATATGAGATTAATAAAATAAAATGATTAAATTTATATTTATACTTGATAAAAATATAATATAATTAATATTTGATTTTTCGTTCTGTAAAAAAAAAATTGACTCAAGGGAGAATTTCACAATATAATTTCAAAATTTTGAGAGCGTATTTTTTTTATAATAAAAATTTTTTGTGTAATTTAACTTAACTCAAGGAGAAATTAGTGTAATTTATCTAATTTAAATTGATAAAAAAGAATGTGATTATTTTTTTTATTAATTGAGATAGCTTTTTGTTTTTTAATAAATGAGATAACCTCTTTTGAGTGATAAGAGAATATGTTAAGGTTCTTTTAAGTCTCTACAATTGTTATAAAAAAAAAATTACAAATCCATAAAAATTAGGTTCTATGGGTTTATATCTTGTATTATTTTTAAGAAAAATAAAAATAAATACTAAATAACCATTCATTATTTATAATTTAAAAAGAGAACTAAATACGTAAAGATAAATTGTTATTGACTTTAATTACTAAAACACCCGTACAACATGGTCCGAATCCGAATATTGCCGGGTTGTTTCCGATGTCCATGGAAATATCCATTTCAAACGAGTTAGCTGGATGCGAGCCTTCCTCTAGACTCCTCGGCAAGAGGACCAGCAATTCAAAGCATTCTCCAGTGTTAGAACTAAGAAATGGCGAACCTAAGAAAAAACACAAGAGATTGTAGCGATTACAGCATCTGATTTTATTCCGAGCAGAATCTTAAGGTAATAGCTATATATTGCTGGTATTCAAGGTTCTCGCTCCAGTTTCATTGTCTTTATCTACTCTCTTTTTCGTTTTTTTTTTCTCGCTGATATGAAGCTGTTTTGTTGCTCTGTGTTTTTCCCCCCTTTTGGCATAGTGGGTGTAGAATTTGGTTTTGTTCAAAATCCTGATCTTATTGTAATTCTTCAAATCTTTTGAGTACTATGGCATATCAGTTTCGTCTGCAAAGATTGGAGAAACTTTTTCGTCTTCTTTTTTTCAAATCAAAACTTATCGAATTATACATTACTGCCATATAAGATAATGTTTCATGCTCTTTGATATCTGAAGCTTGGACTGATTAAAGTTCGCAAAGTGCAAGTAGGAGTGGAAAGCCGATGCTCAGAACACTAGAATTTGTTAGTAAGAACTTACAACTAAAGGAAATTTCTCCAAAATGTAGAAGCAGAATTTTTATTTGTATTTACTTTTTTTTGGCAGAACTATTGAGAAATCTATTTTAAATTCGTCGTGTGCGCTTGTCATGTACAAGTTGATGTCAAGCTTTCCCAAAACACTCGGGAAGGTGATTAAAAAAATATTAGAAATTTATTTGTACCAGAACCAAAATCTGAAAAACTCTTTATGGGGTGGCTTAGTCAGTTATTTATATTAGTTAAAAAGAGTGATCTTTATTTCACCAAAAAAATAGAAGACAGGTTTAGGAGGATATGTCGCGTAAAACGTGTTTCCTGGTCGGTAATTGATCCTCCTTTTTACTGTTTGTTTGTTTTGGTTCTGTGGTATCTCAGAGTCACGAATTTGCAAACCATTGAAATTCCTGCAGACTGTTGTTTGGGATATTATCATAGAAAGACAACGTTCGGCTAACTGTCTTACAAAAGACAGCTTATCCCTGACATGGAAATGGGACATCTCTCAGGATACAAGAATCAATTCGAAGTTATCTATTAGTGTATACGGAACTGTAGTTATCTTACGCTGGATTATCCCTCTCAAATTGATAAGTGGCTTTAATTGGATTTTGGCGAGATTTTGCCTTATCCTTTGCTAGTGCTCCATCTTTTCCTCAGTAATTACAAATTAGTTTTTTATGACAAAAAACATGAGGGTGCGTGAGCATAAAATTTATTAAGAAAATGGAAAGAGTAATAGCAGATTGTTCCTGATTTCTTAAGTTGTTTAGTTATATGTCTTATGCCATTTGATCAATAGAAAATATAGTTTAAAGGGCCCCTTTGGTGCACAATAAATGCTTCAGGCTTTTTAGCTGAAGCAAGTTTTGGTTTATTGACCAGTTCACTTCACAATTTTGAAGGTCGTCATATGGCCTTGACTGCTGGATTCCCTTTCATTGGTTGATTTTTGAATCGATCTCTATTGCATGTTTGTCTTGGACTTGGACTTCTAAAGTTTAATTCATATATTGAAGTTCTATATTCATACTTCCTGATTCAGTAACTTCTTTTTCGTAGACCACCTATCCTGCTACTTTAAAAAAATATCATGGTGTTGTTGTGATATATTTCTTTCACATTAGTGACTTAAGGATAGAATATTATTTAGTACACGTTTTTGCTTAATGTTTAAACACGGTATAGCAGTTGAAAAGGTCATTGTTTTTCAATTATAATTTTCTTGTTCTCAGGCCCTAATGATTATAAAAGGGTTGTTCAGAAGATATGAAAGGTGGAACCCTGTTCATCCAACTTCTGGAGCCTTTTGGGGGATGGGTGTGGGCATTGGTTGTGGTGTTGGATGGGGTCCAGGATTTGGCCCTGAAGTGGTAGGCTATGTTGGAGCTGGCTGTGGCGTTGGATTTAGTATAGGCATCACTCTGGCTGGCTTTGGTTTGGGTCTTCCTGCAAACATTATCTTTCAAGCTCCTTATAAAGGTAAACCTTTCTTAAATAGTTGAATTATAAATGCTTTTTGAGGGTGTCACTAAAGTCATAGTTGCTTATTATGTATTTAGTGGTCATCCTAACCTGGACCTCTCATTTGGTAGGGACAAAAATCTCGTGCATTTAGAATTTGAGGTTCCTACTCTTGAGCTCATGGATATTATATACATTTTTTAATCCAGCTATTATGGCAACAAGAGGTGCTGCATTGGAATCAGCACGGTCCAATGATCGTCTTTCTGGAAAACATGTTGTAGGGGATAGCTGGATTGGAATCGTACCTTGTGTTTCTGACCTTCAAAGAGAAGCCACTGGGAAATTCTCTAGTTTTAGGCACAAGCACTTATCAATCAGGGGTATTGATTTCTTTGACATGAAGAACAGGCTTCCATTGCTTACTACTTCTGCTTGGGAAAGTTTACAAGCATTTCATAACCAGTTGTTCAGCTCTCATAGAGGTATCTATTTTGTGATGCAAAGGTCAATGAATTCCGTCCTATATTACCTAATCACTTAATTTTTTGTTTTCCTTGTATGATTCCTATCTCTATTTGGTTTTCCTTTCCTTTTTTTCCTCTGTTTGTTTTGTTAAGCTCATATAGAATTAAAATTGGGAAGGTCTTACCTTTGTTTCTTAGACCATCATTTCCCTCTTAATTCAAGGATGTTAGCACACTAGTTTGGCTTTTGCAGGCTAAAGTAACTCAACTTAGAAATTTCAATTGCTAAATAGTCATTATGCAGCGCATCTATCAATGTGGTTTTCTGCTTGAAATCCTTCCTTACTAGTAATAATCAAATTTTATGGTTTGATTTCATGAAGCTGATTCTGTGGTTCACTTTTTAACATCATTTAATGCTATTATGAAGATTATGCAATGCCACACGATTATCTTATTATGTAATTTACACATATTCCTGTGAATGCTTCCCAACTCAATTTTGCTTGCCTATGACATCAGATGAGGGGATCTCTTAATTTTTTGTTCCTTCAGTAGTTGAAGTTTTATTAGTTGCTGAATGAAGACAGTAAACTTGAAAGACTGGCATCTTGTTTGCAGGGAAAGATGGATAGCTTCTACAACTTTCAACTTGGTGGCTTTTCCATTTGAGGTTTACATGCTTAGATGGAGCCTTTATTTCCATTAGTTGCTGAAGGAAGTGAAATTGAAACATTAGCATCTCCTAGCAGCATGCTATATGTACACAAACACTACATATCTGGGTTAAGCTACACACTATTTTGTGCTACATTTTCAAGGGCTGCTACACTGATTTTTTTTCCCCTTTTCTTTTTTGTTACATTTGCCCTTTTTTTGTTAGGATACACTGTTGGACTACATCAACAATCTTTTCTAAATCTATATTTTTTTAACGTAATTTTAGATGTAATTACTGAACATATATAGTATTTGAGATTTCGATATATGATTTTTGCAGATGATATAGTTTTAATTAATGAATCGAAAAAAAAATTATGAAATTAGAGTCACGGAGAAAAATTTTGAAAACACATAATTTTCGTATAAATATAAATAAAACAGAATATATAAAATATATTTTTAATAAAAGACGAACAAATACGAATTTAGAAGTAAAATTTAAAGATGGTCTATCAAAATAAGTTATAAAATTTAAATATTTTAGATCCATTATATAAAATGATGGTAAAATAAAGGAGGATATAAACCATAAGATTTAAGAAGAATAAATGAAATGAAAAAAGACTTTGAGTGTTATTTGTAATAAAAAGTGTTAGTTCAAAGTTAAAGAAAAATTTTATCGTTATTGTACAATTATAAGATCTGTTATATTAAATGTTACTGAATGTTGGACGATTAAAAAGCAACATGAAAATAAATTTAATATTGCAAAGATGAAAATGTTGCATTAGATGTGAAGATACATTAGAAAAGATATGGTTAGAAATGAGTATATTAAATAGAAAGTTTGAGTAGTACCTATTATAGAAAAAATAATAGAATTTCGCTTAAAGTGATTTAAACATGTGTGAAAAAGACTTGTAGAAATTTTATTAAAAAGAGTAAATCAGATGAAGAATAATCCGATAGTTAGAGATAAAAGAAAATTACAAAAAAATAATAGATAAAATTATTATAAAAAATTTAATAGTTAATAATTTATATATTAATTTTATTTATAATAAGTACTGTAGCATCATTTAATTTATACAGTCGACTCTACTTAATAAAAAAAAATTAATGTTTATTGTATACTATTCATAAAATTTGAAAAACCATTATTTAAATATTTCAACAGGCAAGCAGACGACATAAATCTCCATGTTTTACACAAACTCCCTTCCCTGTATATTCATATACCAAGTTCCAAGAGAAACAATTATAAGAATTCAAACGTGATGCACATGATGGTTAGTTATGGAACGAGCACACGGCAAAGGTTGTTTGTATATAAATTGCTCTAATATATAAAAAATAATAAATAATAAAAATTAGGTAAAATATATTTTGTCACCTTGATTTATAGGTGCAATTGCAGTTTCTCCCCTTTTCTTTTAATTTGGGCAATGTCCGCCCCATTCTTTATTTTTGTTGCAATCTCCCCCCCTCCATCTATTTTTATTCTTAAATATAATATTTAAATACTTAAAATGTCTTAATTATCCCTCAAATTTTTTTAAAAAATTATTTTTTATGTTTTAAAAAATATTTTATTTTAACAAAAATTCCTTTCTCAACATACTCTTAAAAATAAAATATTTTTTAAAATACAAAAAATAATTTTTTAAAAAAATTTGAGAAATAATTAAGACATTTTAAGTATCTAAATATTATATTTAAAAATAAAAATAAATAGAGGGGAGAAATTGCCACAAAAATAAAGAATGGAGGGAACATTGTCAAAATTAAAAGAAAGGGGGACAAATTACAATTGTACCCATAAATCAGGATGACAAAATGTTTTTTTTCCGTAAAAATTTAAATGACATGTTTTCTAATCTCATGAACAGCTGTATAAAGTGATATTTGGTAATACCAAATGATACAATCGGTTAAAACACGTAAATACAAAGTGTTATATTTTAATAAATCTATACTAGTGTCTTATTTTTAAGATCTAGTCCTTAGATATTTGGATAATAATTCATGCGACTAAAATATTCTGTTATCACTTTCCTACTAGATCTAAACTCAACCATCTACATAAACTTTGCTCCAAAGATGTTTATGTTAGGATTTTTAGCCATGAATTGCTTGAACACTTCCTGGCTCTTAATCTCATCACTAGTTGGAAGAGCCAATTGCTTCTGCCTCTGGTTGAACATCATCTTCTCCACAACCGACCTAGCTTCCGAGTCCAAATCAGAGAGCTGAGCGGGTTCAGGCTCAGCTTTCTGGGTATCAACCTCAGGGCCACCGTTGAACAAGGACTTCCACCATTGATCCTTACCCTTAGTCATGATAATAGATATTGCCTTATTGTTTTCCAGACCCCAGAAGCAGTCATCATTCTTCACAGGCTCATATAGCTCCCCATGAATAATGGGTTTCTCCCCGTTGAGCCCCACCTTTAAGTGATGCTTCTTTATCTCACAAACAACGAATCTGGCTTTGGTTCCAGGAGGAACAGGGATAGTGGCATTCACCTCATGAAGATTCTGACCCCATGAATGACTCTCCATGTCGAGACCATTGGCTTTGTAGGGTTCAAGCAAGTTGTTCTTCTCTTCCGCAGCAGCGTCTGGTATAATAAGTTTTCTCTTAGCCTTCTCGGCCTCTTCAGCAATTCCCTTGACAGAGTGAACCAAAGATACGATCTTTTCCTCAGCGGAATCGCTCTTGAAAATATCAGAGTGCCTAGACACGAAGTTGAATGTGTATTCTCAGAAACCAAGTGGGTTGGAAGGGTCAAGAAGGGCATTGAAAGGCAAAGAAGAAGGCTTCTCAACAATGGAATATGGTTGATATTCTTGGTAATCAGAAAGGACAGTCATTACTGAATCGCTGACTGATTTTGGGTTTGTTGTGTTTGTTGGTGTGAGTGAATGAGAAGAACCACAGGGAGGTATATAATATCCAATTCATGGAAGTGAAACGACAAAGGAGAACGAAAACATTATCCTTTGTCCCCAAGGAACTAGGAAACATGAACAGAAAAAAGTGAAAAACAAGGACAGAGAGAAAACAGGACCCATATGGGAATAAGAATCCAAAACGTACTAGGGAAGAATACAAACGAAGATGACGCAAGGACTTAAAGGGTTTTGGGCGTGTTTAGTTAAATCCAAATTGGGATCTAGGGTATGTCATGAGGTCGTGTTTAAAGTACTATTTTGATCCATTGATAAAGAGAAAAGGAAATATCTCCATTCTGCAGAGCATGTTGTCACTTTTCACTGTTTTCTTATCATTCTTCAACCCAAACACCTGTCAGCTTTTTTATTTTTTGGCAATACCTCGTCACCTTCATTTGCCGAGCAATGCTATTTTTTACAGCTTTTGCATTCATAATCGTCCAAGTAGCTTCAATTGAGTTCAAGCAAACGGTGAATGATGTCAAGCATACTAGGATTGTTTTCAAACCGATGTGATATCCTTCTTCTGGATTCTCCCAAGTCATGAAGAATGGGAAGTAGGAATCATCACTGTTAATAATAAAAATATACTTTTGTTGATTTGCTGGCATCTCTGTGGGAAGGCCTTTGCTAAAGCAGTTATAAATATGATCTCCACATCGTAACCCATCAAATGTCAAAATGACCCCATCAGCTATAGGACTATCGACTTCGACCCAGAGGATCAGTTAGTCCTGCTTGGATGCCTTAAAATGCCACTCGCATTTGACCTAAAAAGAAAGAAATAACAGCTACTCCTGATCGAATGATTAGTTTCCAACAGCCAGCGTGGAATTATCATTTATCATCCACAGAAACTATGTGCAACACTAGACAGCTCCACTTACATGTGATGTGATGCATCTACATTCCTATGAAAAGCACCATTTTCTGTGGACGAAAATCATGAAAGTACCAACGCCATCCCACCTGTTTTGGCTATTAGTTCTAAGACTATAACTAGAGGTATCAAAAATGGACTAATCCAGTCCACCCAATACACTTTATGTACCAAAAATAAATAGACAAAAAACCAAAAAAGACATGCAAGTACATTTTTCAGTTAATCTCACTTCCAACATATATGTACATTTATTTCTTATTGGCTAAATCTACTTATCTCAATGCACTAGGTGTACTTGAGAATTTCTTACCAGTCCGCCTTTGCACCTCATGCGATCAACCCATGTGTGTTAACAGTTGCTAACACATACCAAAATTTTGCTAAACGTAAATGATTGATCTCACATCCGAAAAATAAGATATTAAGTTAATAGTTCAATTAATGATTAACCGTCCACACAGGTTTGTTAGCTGAGAATAGCACCACAGTCGCCAGACTTAATGTTTTCAATAGTAATGCTCAATCAGGCAAGCGGTTTAGGTCCAAAGAGCATAGAAATTTAAGAGTCAAACTAAATGCCAGTACAAATAAAGAAAAGGAAAAAACTAAGTCAAAATATAAAAATAACAGAACTCCTTCTAGTATATAGGCAGCAATAAGAACCACAAGTTTGGAGCTTGGAATTTGGACCGTGATTCCCTCTGGTATGCATGAGAATTATTTTATTACTGCCTGAGGAATTTTATTTATTTATTCATGGCGTTTCTTTGGTCGGGGGAGGAAAGGAATCCAAAAGGTTGCTTCAGGTGAAGAAGCCAACATACCATGGGACATGAACAGTCCTAGCAAGCAAGTAACTTATAAAGATCCACCACAGCAATCAACGTTAACATCTGGGTTGCTGTTAGAATCCTTATTGGGTCTATACTCAATGGATCCTAAATCCTTCTTCCAGGGCCAGTCACTGAAGAGAGTCTGAGGGGACTGATATTCCTGTTTCAAACACCCAGCTGAACTTAACTGGCCACCAAAGACATGTTGCTTGGACCTTGCAGCATCAATGTTCAATGGCTCAGCATCTTGCATCGCCCACAGTTGAAAGCAGTTGCTCACCATAACAGAATTATTACTTGATTCGGAGACAGGATTTGAGGAAATCTGAGATAAATGAGACCACATGCCATCTGAAGGAGAGTCAATACCATGATACCTCACATTTCCCAGGCCTTTCTGTAAGAAGTCATGCTCGTCTACTTCAGAGTGCAGTCCAAACCTGTGGAGTACATGTCAAGATGCTCAATTTATTACAATTATGAATAATAAAAAAAATGTTAACACTAAATAAAATTGAGTAAGAATCTTCTCAAGAAGTCCTTACTCAAAACAACATTACTATTGCATCCCATACCGAGGAAAAAAAAGAAGTAAAAAAGTAAAAACACAGAGCATACTTGAAAATAAAGGAAACAACATGATGGAAGGTTACAAATGGACCCACATGAAAAAAAGGACTGGGTCACTGCAACCATGAATTAGAAAATCACCCACCAGATAAATCTAATAAGGTCTTTTCAGAAGAAAACCTTCTTACTTGATACATATGGCAATTCAATGATCCCATATTCACTGGTCATAGACATTAATTGTATTTCTTCCTTACCTGAAATTCTTAAGTTCCATGCGAAGAGTAAAGTCATTTAATTTGAATTGACAAAATTCAACTCAATATTATTTCTCTTCCATATTTGCTCGTTTATTGTTCTATAGTAAAAAAGTTTTGGTCACCTAAGTTTGACACAAAGGAGCAGCTATATATAAAAAGTCTACTTAAGGAGTGTTCAAAGGAGGAAGAGGAAAATTGAAAAATTCACACATGACCAGAAAAAGATAAACCATATTACCAGGCAGATAGAAAGAAATAGCCAATATTTAACAATTTCATTTAACAATCTACTGCGATTACCTTTTAGTATTAATAATTAATTATCCATAAAGCCTTTGATTTCCAATTTTAGCACACCATAACCTGATACTTCAGTCACCCTCTGACAAGGTACCATCCTGCCCCAAATTTGCTCCAGTGCGTTTGAAATAAATGTCAAAAATATGTCCACAGCATATCATTTAAAAATGAGAAAACTATAGCTCCAAGTTATGACCTCAGATTCATGAAGAGAGTATAAAGATCTGTTGTTGGGTGGTAGTATAATTTTTTGTTACTGGAAAGTCAAAAGTCAAAAGTTAAAGATAATTTTACAACGATACAGTGCTACACCTGATTAACTGCATAGATTATTATATGCAATCCAAAACCACTATTCCCAGAACATGATGATATCCCAAAAGATATTATTTTGCCTCTCCCCAACCACCCATTTGCTGATTCTAAAAGGCATTGTTGAAAATTGTATGCTTGAAAAAAACATTGCAAAATTTGAAACAATACAAGGTTAAAATTTTGAAGATTCTAGCTTATTAATACAGCATTCTTTTAAATGCACAAATAAAGTTGTATAAAATATAAATCTAACTTCAAAGCTCCGGCTAGTTGGCTTACTCGTCACGCATCATAATATCCACACATGTTAGGTAACTTAGCATTACAGCTATCATGTATAACATAATAATATTGTGTCTGTCAGAGTAGCATTTTTCGCAGAACAAATAATTACTCCATTAGGACTCATTGCGAGCCCTGATGTTCCTCCAAAAGTCAAACACTGCTAAGAAAATACTGCAGATAGCTTAAACTATTAGAAGATGAGTAAACCACAATACGTAGATATTGAAACATAAAGATATACCTGTACTCTTTCTTGCTAATTTCACTGGGAAGAGACTCTATCTGCAGCTGCGATACGTTGTTTCCAAGGCTTAAACCCTCGCGATTATCATTTGTGTGCAAGGACAGGTTGTGGAATGCGCTTCCACAACCACTTCTGCTCCCAGCAGCAATGTCAGAGGACTGAGGAGCAGCTTGTGATTCCACAGGCTTTCTTGAACGGTAGCGGCGGCGAATCATGTGCCGCTCACAGTACCTAGAGTCCGGATGTGCATCTCTGGAGCACCTCCACTTCTTGCCATCCGTCCTCCGGCACCTTCCCGGTTCTGGGTCTATCTTCTTCCTGTAATAGGAGGAATAACCCACTGCAAAAACACAAAAAAAGATTATTAATTGATAATAATAGACTCAAACTAGGGATAAGAAGAAAAAACGCATACTGCTACTGTAATTTGTAGAACACAGATTCGAGAAAGAAACACACAGAGAAGAAGGGGGAAAGAGGGAAAGATTGAGAATTTTGGTGGCTCACAAGCTGGGTGATGGACGAGCTTCGCCGACATCAATTGGAGACTCTTGCGAATCGGGACGAGGAGGTCGGGTGGAACAGTCAACCCGGCCTTGAGATACTTAAAGATGAGAGCTTGGTGCTCCAGCTCCTGCCACTGGGCCACCGTGAACGGCGCCTGGACTCCCGTCCACATTGGCGGCGGAACGCTCATTTCAGTGTTCTTCTTCTGCTACTAGTGGTTCGTAGTTGATGCAAACAACAAGAGCGAATCAATCACAGAGACAGCCAACTTAGCATCACCTATACCGAATAGATATAGAGGAAGACACAGAGAGAGAGAGAGAGAGAGAGAGAGAGAAGAAGCGGTTACCTCGGAGTGGGACAAACACAAAACGAGTTCGGCCATGGTTGGTAGGGATTAAGGAAGCTCAACGATAACTGAGGTCTTCAATTTTTAGATTAAGTCTTTCTAATCGGGGCAGCCGCAAGATGGTTTTTTGGTAAGAAATTGATTTTCTCTTCCTCTTCGTCATCTTAAATGGACCCTCCTCACCCATCATCATTCACTAGCTTTTTCAACGCTTTTCTTCGGACAGATTTTGTCAATTTTTTTATTTTGCGTTTTATTTTTCTTAAATTTTTAATCAATTTTAATTCTACATATCCTTAATCCCAATACAAGTAAATTAATTGAAACGAACATCACTTTAGCACAATAAACAGTGTTTAACTACATAGAATTTTAACGTTTTTAATGAATATTTTATTATATTTATATAAATTTAAATTAAATACAGGTTAAGCAATAAAAAGGTTACATGAAATTAATAAGAGAAGCATTTTCAATAAATCCTATTTTTAATATGCTTATTTGTTCATTTTTCAATAATTTATATATATAAATACATTAAGTCTATTTTTTTTATTTTTTTATAGACATAAAATTCTCATATAAACTATTTTTTGTCATTCGTAGATTTAATTTTTAATCTCAATTAGACATGAATATTCTTAACTATTTTAATTAATAGATTCACATGTTCATTAACTGTTAACCTTGCATGCACATATCCAATGTACCTGAGAATTATAATGCACTTTCACAATCTTTTACCCACATGAAATTCTTAAATAGATTCTTATAAATAAGATTTTGAAACTTGGTAATTATTTATTTATTTATCATAAATAGTTGCTCTTTATTATTATATTAATATATTATATTTATACTGAGATAAAATCTAACCGAATGAAACTTATATAATTAATCATTTATTGAATTAACATTTAAACTTTTTTAAAAAAAAAATTTGAAAATCACTCGCTACATATAAATCACTGTTCCTCGAATGAACTTACCAACACTTTAAGATTCAATATAAGTAAAAAATAAAGAACACTAAGTGACAAATTCCTCTAACTTATCTACCCATTTATTTGTAATTAGAATCCTAGGATTTCAATGCATTTTCAGAGTCTTAATAATGCACGCTATTATTTTACACCTGCAGTTTGTTATTCGTCATTAAAAACACCTAATACGTTAAATGCAACCCACTTAAAGGATTAACCGAGTTAGACGGCAAATTATTCTACTCCCCATTACAACTTTTTATCTAACTTACAATGCATTTAATTTTTATAAATTTGGATCAAAAACATTACTTACTCCGCTTGGTGAGATGACTCTCCCCCCCCCCCCCCTTCTCCTTTCTTACTATTTGCCACCAACTTCATCTCAATACCTTTTACCTCCCATTATAAACAGATTAAAAGAAATACCATTTGTATAATTTGTATATTTTATAACTGCCAAAGTTAATACTCTAACTTTTAAATTTTGAATATAATTTTTCAGAGCATATCAAAATTTGTTTTATATATGTTATATATAGACTATGTTTGATAAAATTAATTTATAAGTTAACTAAAAGTTTATAAATTATACGCTATTTAAAGTAGAATATAACTTATAAATTTTTAATTAATTTAAATTATTTAAATAAATTTATATATCAAACACCTCTAATTTAGTTAAATAAATTTATAAATTAGTCAAATACGCTATAAGTTAATTTATTTATTTTGTTAAATATACTTATAATTTAGAATTATAAATTGCTTAATATATTATCATTATAATGTATTACATTTCACAAAGAATTCAATATATATGTATAAATAAATATAACATACTAATATTAAAATGCTTAATAGCATCCAAAGCGTAAGAAAACATAGGATATCATTTTTAGTTCTATTAATTTTTGTAAAAAAATATTAATTGCATTATTTTTTGATAATTATTAATTATTATAAAAAAATGTATATTAAAAAAAATCATTTTTTTTTATTAAGATAAAATTTTATTTAAAAGAGATGTTAGTATAAGTATGTTGGATTTTTCTTCATACAATTTATTTGATAAAAAAGAAAAAATCATTTATAAGAGACCGGTGTCATGGAACAAAGGCTTGGTCCGGTCACGTGGATAGCCCATCTAGCACCCATATTGGTATTACATCACCTTTCCCTAAAGGCAACCCGAAAAGAAGCCCTTTGTTGAAAACTCGTGAGAGCTCCCTGAAATGAATTAAAAAGTTATTTTCTTGTCCCAAAAAAAAATTATATACTAGGAAGCCCAGGGACTACAGGACAAATACAGATGCCCTCAGGGTCATTCTGAGCAATAAATTAAATTAAATTAACTCCAAATATCTAAAGTTGGTAATTTTAGATTTCTAGTCCAAACTCCAAAGTACCTGAAGGAGAAATACGAAGGAAAGGAGCTCTATACCCATCCTCTCTCTCCCACCCGAGCCATGAGTCTCTTCGGTCTTGGCAGGTGGGTATAAAATTTTAGATTTTTACCATAGATTCTTTCTTGGAAGGATAATCCTTCCCTATTCTTGCTGTGTTAGCCTTTTTGATCTTGCATTGAATGGTTATATTCTCAGAGGTTGCATGATCTGATCTGTTTTGGTGGGTAACTTTTGTTCAATGCAAAATTGTTAATTTTGATGTTGTTTGAGGTATTTCTGGATTTAATTTAATTTTGTATTCGATAAATTTCGCCATGTGTTGGTAATTTGCGTTCACAGTTTCTGTCTCTTGGTAAATGAATGCAACGATATACGAAAATTTAGTGAGCAGTGCAGTTCATTGATCTAATGATAAATTGATAATGCATACTGGTCTTTTTATGATAACGAAGAATGTGAGCAAAGCTTTATTAACATGACAGTCACATTAGTGATGTCTAACAGACCAGAGGCATTGAGATTTTCCATAACCTGGTGGTTTTACTGACACTTTGTGCATAGCTATTGGGTAATATTTAACCATTACAACAACATAATGGTACAGTTAACTGGCTGGGTTTCTAACAAAGGATTGGATTTTCCTGTTGTGTGACATTTATAAACTAATTATTGTGTTTGTTTTTAAAGTTGTAGTTGTCGCAGCTTCATCTTGGTTTAAATTAAGATTGGATTTTGAATAGGCACGCCAACTATAAGAAGGATCAAACTTGGGGTAGCATGATCACCTCTGATTCCTTGGCTTGAGTCCTACTAGCCTAAGACCACAGTCTTGTCCTACTTTCTCCGAATATTCATTAGATTAAGCTGACCAAGCATTTGCATATATGAAACGTGGATGACTAGGGAGTGTAAGTGATATTCAAGAAGTCAACATTGCCACACTGAAAATGGGTTTCTGTGGGACTGATTGTACATGAACTGAAGGGAGGTTTTTATAGGAACACATGGCTAATAACTGGTATTACTACATGACTGATTGCACTTGATGGTGATCATTTAAACTCGAGTGAATACCCATGAAAATCAGTTTTCTTTGCTGTTTATCCACTTAATTTAATTTTGGATTTGCTGGATACTTTGGAGAATTCTCTTTCTGATCATTATTGAGGTTTTCAAAGGGGTAAAGGAGTGTAAGTGTTTTGCTTTGTTTGTCCAGATTTGGTGAATATGGTTAGTGCCTAATGCTAGAGTGTGTAGCCAGCATTTCTTATTTTTACAGATTTTCAAAGATAGAGTTGTCCTTGTGCCTCCTTATGGGTTTCAACTCGTGGCTTCCTTGTTTGAGAGTTTCATGAGGGGCATGCAGAGGGAACGGAAAACTCTTTTGAACTAATGTATATTTGTTTTTGTTGTGACATTTTTTTTTCTACTTTCCTTGTTTTGTTGTATCTCTAGAACGAATTCCTGTCCATCATTTTTGCAAGTCTCTTATCTTCTCTGTACATAGTTAGAAATGTGAGGTGAATAAGCTTCCAGACACACTCTTGTAAGAAAGAAATTTTTTGATCCGTGCATTGGTATGTTTGCAACTTTGCATTACATAGTACTTTGTAGATGTTGTAAATAGCTATATTGATTCAGTTGAAATTGATTCTCTTCCATTCTTGTATTGGTATGTTCTACTTGACGAGTTATTCTGCAACAGAAATCAGAAAACATTCCGTCCAAAAAAGAGTGCACCATCTGGGAGCAAGGTTGGTCCCTTTTATCAAAGTATATTCTGCGATAACTTTGTCCAATTTAATACAATTTGCTCACTTCAATTGTTATTGAGTGTTGTAATCTATGTTGTTTAGAGTCCAGGGCCTTGGCATGCTGTGTTATTGGAGTCTTTACAAAATTCTGCCTTTAATTTTTCTATTTGTTTGTATTGCAGGGAGCACAGCTTAGAAAGCACATTGATTCCACATTAGGAAGTGGGAATCTGAGGGAAGCGGTAAAGCTACCTCCTGGGGAGGATTTAAATGAGTGGCTTGCAGTCAACAGTAACTCTCATTCTTTATCTCCCATGCACTGTCAAGAGCTGTGTATTTACCCATTGCAGTTTCCTCTTGCCTTGTGTTCTCTAGTTTCCACCGAATTATGTCTCTAGCATGCATCAGTAGAATACTGAAATGCAGCAATCTGACTGTTTTCTGGCCCACATTGCTTGCAGCCGTGGACTTCTTCAACCAGGTGAATCTGCTTTATGGCACCCTCACAGAGTTTTGTACTCCTGAGAATTGCCGGACAATGTCTGCTGGACCCAAGTATGACATAATTAATTGTCTGCTTTCTTTTCTTAAAAAAAATTATCTAAGATGATATTGAATGCTCATCTGAGTTAGCTGGGGTATTTCTTTTCTTTTTCTTTCCTCTTTTTTTTTTTTAAATCATATGATTATTGAAATCCATTTAGATGATATTCTCAATTATATAAGTTTCTAAATGAGAAACTTAAATAAATCATATGGCTGAAAAATGTGTTTTTATTACTTGAGGCAACAGGTAACTAAATGATTGTATAAGTAAAATTAAAATTGGTGGATTATATTGTCTAGCCGAAATCATTTTGCCACAAATTGTTAAAACCCACTTGTCAGAATTCCCTGTGAAAAGAAGAGTTTGAATTTCATTGCCTTGTTATAGTGGTTGTCATTAACATTTTCTTATGCTGTATTACTTGCTTCTGGTAATTTTGTTGATAACTGGGGACATGGATGTGTAAAAGTTATCAACAGAAATCCACGTAAACCAAGTTTCAAAAGTTATTCATCATCCTGCCTGAGGGCCTTTTGATGAAACGTAAAGAAAGCTGGTGTGGATCTTACAAAGATGTCACTGCTCTTCAGTCAATTATTAATTGACACCTTTGAGCCAGATAATCATTTTTTGGGCTAGGCAGTATCTAACACAGCTCATGACAATTGAAAGAAAAATGAAGGAAGATGTGGCAAACTGTGTCATGATTCTCACTATATTGAGGCCCTAGGAAGTAGAGTTTGGCAGATATATGTACCTTGCTGATTCCTTCATTGTCTGTCATCGTAGATGAGATTACTAAGCACATTTAACTTCCCTTGCTCTCCAACTTAAAACTCTTTTTCCTTGACCGCAATAGAATCTTCTAAATATGCAAGTTTATATAAGTGTCAGAGAAGAGCTAATTATTTGTGGTTTTAGACTTTAAAGTTGCCTTTCTGGAAGTATGTCAAAATTCTGTATTCACATGTGCCTTTCTTATCAAAATCGTTCTGTTAATATTAATGATAATTCCAGCTACTATTTCATTCTAAAGCCTTTCTGTTATTATATGAAAATTTTAGGTACGAGTATAGATGGGCAGATGGTATACAAATCAAGAAACCTATTGAGGTTTCTGCTCCAAAATATGTAGAATATCTAATGGAATGGATTGAAGGACAGCTTGATGATGAATCCATATTCCCTCAGAAGCTGGGTAAAGATTTTTTTTTTCTCTCTCCCAAAGATTTATGAACACTCAAATCATAATCATCATTTATACATTGTAACACATGGAATCATGTAGGTTCACCATTTCCAACCAACTTCAGGGATGTAGTGAAGACAATATTCAAGCGATTGTTTCGTGTATATGCGCACATTTATCATTCTCACTTTCAAAAAATTGTGAGCCTTAATGAAGAGGCCCACCTAAACACATGCTTCAAGCATTTTATACTCTTTACCTCCGTAAGTCTCAGAATTTTTCTATACTGATTTATAAGAAAATGTTTTTAGCCATTGTTGGGCTTCTTTTCTAGTCTAAAGTTGTACGGTTAATCAGACAGTAATAAAGTCTTGTTCATGCAGGAATTTGTGCTGATTGACAAGAAGGAGCTGGCTCCACTGCAGGAGCTTATAGAATCCATCGTTGTTCCATACTGAATAAGTGAACGGGGGACTAAGGAAACATAACTAATGTATTGCTTGTTAATGTTTGACTTCAGAATTCTTCCTTGTTTGTGTGTTCTGCATAGGGTCATATGATTACGTACAGTCAGTGGCCCTTCTTCACTACTCACACGAAAAACCAGAGGGAATGGGGCACCGTAGATTCGGTTTGGCTCAAGGATGGCAGCTGAATTCCTCTGCTTTATTCTGCCTGCTGAATTAGCTTTCCAGGTTGGAGTTGGAAGCTTGTTGACAGAATTAAGCTCATTGCTAACAAAGTAATAAATAATATGGATAGCTTTATGCTGGTTGAGTGATTGTTAAGACATTTCTGTTTATTGTTTTTGGGAAAAAAATGACAATGAAAAAAATTATTCAAACACTACAGGTTTCAGTAGAGATCTCAGTGATTAAATGCTCAGTTACCAATGCACAGAATTTTGCTGCTTCGTTAATTTCGCCGAAAACTAATCTCAACATATTGCCACACAAGAATTCGGAAGGCAAATAAGTGCTGTGGAAAAATATATGGTGATGGAGGATGAGAATATAGTCCAACCCTTTTCAATCTGCTGTAAAAGGACCAAAAAACCCTAATTTACTTTTTATTCTATTCCAACCAATGAATAATCTCCTCATTCCTTTTACATCTGATACCTAAAATTCATTTCGCAATTGTTTGTGTTTTTTTTTTTTTTTGCCCCGGGGGGGGGGGGGGGGGGGAGGGGTGTGGGATGGTTTACTTCCATGTACAGAGATATGTTTTGCAAGAAACTAGGCTGCCAAGATATCCCCAATGTCAAGACCCTATTTCAGTCTTGATCAGATCCAGCCTGAATTGAGTGCAAGCTCCTGAGATCAGAATTCCCATATCTTGAAGCTGCAAAGCCATAAGATGTTACAGTTCCAACAAGGACCCCAAGGACCCAAAGAAAGAGCTGAAAGTTGGCAAGCAATTCACCCCTAAGCTCAATATCACGTGAACGGCACATGATTTCATTACCATCCTTAAGCTGACAACCATCTGGCATCATGGGACCATAAAGAACAAAGGCAGTTTGATAGAACCAGAGGCCTTGAAGTGCCATGGCAATGCCACTACTTAAATCCACTGGAAAGCTGGTTGGAAACACGGCACCAGCAGCTGAAGATAAAATGCATAGTCCTATCAGAAGGACAAGAATGATGTGGTAATAACCCTCAAGGCCCTTGTGCGTTGTTGAGTGAAAGTAGAATAGAAGATATTCCGCACAGAATGCTGAGGCAGCAATCAAACAAAGAGCACCTTCTGGCAGTGAAAGAAATCTATAAACGGAAAAAATTTGCAGGAGAAAAAATGGTTAATAAGGAAACGTAAAGACAAACTAAGCTGCTTGAATAGTTTAAAGCAATTAAAGTTCAAATCAATGTGCAGATATATTTAAATATGTATTTCACAAAAAAAAAGTGTTCTTAATATGCTTCTATGTCTTTTATGAGCGTTTTTTTTTCTTTTTTTAGGACTAAATGAATGACTTGATCTATTTAATTTTTCTAAATTGCAATATTTCTGGAAGTAAATATTTAAACATAGTTGATGCCATTATACTACAGATATTAATCATTGTCTGACAAGTAATTATATTGAACCAAAGATTGACAGAACAAAAGAGGGGTGGGGGATGTTATGAGCGGCAATAACAGATGAATTAAGACTACATAGCATGAACTTTTGGGTTTGATTACTAGGATTATAGTTTGCCGTTATGCAGTCATGAATTGCACTATTGCTTGAGCTAAAATAATGCATCCCAAAAAAAGGTAATGTCAGTGGCTCATTATTTTAGTCTCTCTTAACTATCATGGCAGAGTCTCAATTCCTATATGATAAGGATTTCATTACAATCCTTGTATGGTAAAGTTATAGCCAGTTGTAATGCTTTTTTATTATAGAATGATCAGAATCATGCATTACGACGGTACATTGCTCCCGTCTATGTCATGCAAGCAATAAACGCTAGATCAGATTTCTTCTCAAAAAAGCATTAAAAATTCACCTATCAAAATCGCCCAAACACTCACCGCTCTAACCCTGAAAATCCCTCCTCCTGCCTGCAAATCGCCCTTAGCTTCACACACACCCTATGAACCTTCAGTTCACCTATTTTCTACCATTAATTCAAGCCAAAAACCCAAATTTCAGCCTACAAGTCCCTAACTCCCTTGCTGTCCTACGTCACCGATCAAAAAAATGATTCTAAATAAGAAAATACCAGAAACATTAAGTGAAAGAAAAAATTGGTGGAGGGACGGATTAAGACTAACCTTGTTTTCTCCGAGAGCAGCGTAACAACACCGAAGATTAAAAACATAAGAAGCAT
The DNA here is from genome assembly GCA_037074535.1 of Gleditsia sinensis. Lineage (NCBI taxonomy): Eukaryota > Viridiplantae > Streptophyta > Magnoliopsida > Fabales > Fabaceae > Gleditsia > Gleditsia sinensis. Next base: position 60,841,342 of record CM073467.1, on the reverse strand, counting down.
TCCTGAGTGTTCAAAATTGTTCATATGAGAGGGGTTCAAGACACCGTCTACAGAAAACTTGAGGTGGGTCGAATATAAGAATTCGACGCAGAGGTCAATGAAAGCACCAATTGAAACAACATAGAGCTCCAAATACTTGAGCCTCCCATCAAACCCAGGTACAGCATTCCAGACCTGAACTCGAAACGCTTTGGGGTATGATACAAATCTCACCACAGCGCCCCATATATGCCATATCCCTATTAGAAGAAACAGTGTCCCTGGCAATAAATGGCCCATGAAAGATCCCATCTTTCTGATCTTATTTTACAGCTCTCTGGATATGTTTCTCCAATATATCAGTGGAAATTTCTCCTGTGTGTGAACCTCCCACTTAATCCTGTTTTGAAGAAAATCACTTTCAGGCGTCAGCGTTGAAAGGTAGACTAGCAGCCACAGACTTGAACAAACAGCCTTTACAGCTTTTTTCTTATAAAATATTTACAAGTTTTTTCGTGTCGGTTCTAACTGGGGTGCGAGAAAAGGTAGATTCTTTTTCCTTTGTACTTTTTGTCAACAGTTCATATTGAAGAATGGATTGAGAAGCTTCCTATTTTGACAATCGACGCCGATAAGCACCAACTGCCGAAGACAAGACATCCCCGTTGCTCTTTAGTCAGTAGTGATTGGCTGCGGAGATAATTTTTTAAAATTATTTTATTTGTTTTAATAATTTAAAGGGAAGGATTGAAAAAATAGATATAAAATCTGTCACTCTCTTTATTTTGTTCTCTCTGAAAAAAAAATATAGATAAATAAAAAGATAAAAGTGTCTTTTAAAAATAATTTTATTTTATTTTATTATATATTTATCTAAAATTAAAAAATTATAATATTTATTTATTTTTTCCTCTCCTTATAAATAAAAAAAAAAACATAATTTTACTTCCTCTCCCGTCTCTCAAACTAAACTAAAGAAATTTCTCTTCCTTTGTCCTCCCTTTCATTAAAATTCCTCTCCTCCCCATTCCTCCTCGTGAACCAAACACTACTTAGACAATTCTAGAGTTTCCCTTAAAATAACTGATCTTCAGAGTCAATTTCTAATTATCATTTTGAAGGGGAAAAAAACTCGAATTTCTCGGCGTACATTAACAAAGGAGAAAGTTAAAATTTGTGATGATGAGGAAACGGTGTTTCCAGTTCCAAACCCGTAAACAAAATCTATACGAAACAAAACAAGAAAATACTCCCACCTGAACCCCCATGGTACCAAAGTCAAAAACCATTAAACTTTGAAAAATATTCGCGGAGAATAAGGAAAATTAGGGGAGGAAGGAGACCAGACAGATCCACCTATAACTGGAAGAATTCTCATACCATAAATAAACCCTACAACGTCTAAGCCATCTTCTACACATGACTAAAACAGAAAATGCGTTTTCCTCATTTCCTTTGCATTGAGATAGATTGAGTATTTGGGCAAGAAAAAAGTTCAAAAAAATTTCAATGCTATTAGATGAATAATTAGGCACTTTACAGTGTGAAAGAAAGTCTCAACGAACAAAAACTATGATGAAAGAAAAGGGCGTTACTTGCTTACAATAATAATTTTCGACATAAGCGATGGTGGATTGGTTTGGCTGTAGAAAGCAGCGCCCTTCTCCTCTCTCTCCTTGCAATGATTTCACGAATAAAAAATCTACGTTCTCTCGAATCACAGCACCCTCGCTGAATTTAATACAGAAAAGAGAAGGTGGCTGCTTGGGTGGAAACTACAAGGTAATGACGACGGTGGTGATGGGATCTGAGACCGATAGCTATTTGGGTTTGGGTTGGTGGACTCTGAAAAGGAGGTGGCCCAAAATTAACATGGAAGACCTCGAAAAGGATTAAAAAAATAAATATTATTGCATTTCCCACGCAATAAAAAAAATAATTAATATAAAAATACTATATGATAAAATTTAAATTCACCAATATTCTCAACACGACTCGCTTTATTCATGTTAAATATTTTTTAAAATATGAAATTAAATAATAAAAATATATACATTTATGTTTAAAACATTAGAGAAATTGAATAAAATTCATATATTTTTAAATTTGATAGGTATTAAAATTTAGGTTAAAGATATATTTATTTTTGGGCTGTATTATATCATGTTTACTTTGGAATTTTTTTTTTCAAAAGTGAATTCCTTCGGGATGAATAAGTTAAGACACACATATTTTAAATAATAATAAAAAAATCAAAGTGGGCCCATTTTGGCGCCCGAACCAGAGAAAGCATGTCCTTCTAGTCAGTGAGTCGGTTAGTCGGAATCTTCATCTGACCCGTACAAATGCTCCAACTTCATTTGAGAATGGGGCGGGCAACTCCATTAGTTCAATAATTCATTATTACTTTGGGTCGGTATGGAAAGGACGTATTGGACTTTTGGTAGAGCTTCCACGTTGACTTGACCCATGAAAGGCTTGGGTCGACTTTGTCGATAGGGTTCAAATTTTTTAGTTGCATTTGAGGGGTGAATAAAAATCGAATCGAATTAAATTGAAAAAATTGAATTAAATTAATTAAAAATTAAATTAAACTGATTAAAATCGATTTAGTTTAATTTTTTTAAAAAAAAATCGACCAATTCGATTTAATTTGATTGAAACAGTCCAACCGAATCAAACCAAACCGAACTAAATTATTTTTAATATATTTAATTTATATTATTAAATTTATTTTTTATTATATTTTAAAAATATTTTATATAATTTTTTTAACTTTTTTGAAATAAACTCAAAAAATTCGAAATAAGTCTAAAAATAGGCCTAAAAAAATTTAAATGGGCCAAAAATTAAAAAAAATTGGCAAATTTTTTTTTTTTTTTAAAATCGAACCGAATAGGTTCAATTTTTTTTTTTTTTATGATCGATTCAGTTTGGTTGAGGTTCAAAATCGAACCAAATCAAACCTGATTACACCTCTATTGCATTCTGTTGATAGCTTTGGGCTTGGATGGGGTAGGACCTAAGTTTTGTCTTTTCAGTACAGAAGAAAAAATAATTTGTTCAAAAAAAAAAGTATAAAAAAAGAAGAAAAAGGTTGCCTTTAAAGTTTCAAGCTTTGCCTCACATAAAATGAAAATGAAGTGACCAAAAAAAATAATTATAATTTTTTCAATTTTACATGATATTTCACATGGTCTCTTAATTTTATTTTGTTCGTTTCTTAATTTTCAAAAATTACTTGAATTTTTTTCACTCAATATTAACATAAATTTTAAACGTGGCCAATCAATCCTAATCCACTTTACTATTTGAAATTTTATGTGAAACAAATCAATGAAAATTTGAATTTTTTTTTCAATAATCTAATAAATGACTAAGACGAAGGGCTCCTTGTATTTTATTAAGAAAATTAAAGTCAATTATATTGGGTGATAAAAATTATTATTTTTTATATTCAATAAGATAATAAGTATTAAAAAATTATTCTTAAATTTCACAATAAAATTTTAGATGTGAGATTAGTTTGTTATTGTCACTAATAATATATTTGTTTTGGAATATTTACACTTACGACAAGAGTTTATACGGTGCTAAAGATACCCTTAACCTACCCCTCCAATCACATCACTCCACGTAGCAAACTCTTCCCAAGGACGCCACCTTTCTACCTGACGTGGGATCTCCCACTTGGCCTCGTTAGAATCTCTCTCTCAAATTCCTAGTCGTTCCATCCCCCCTACGTCGTCGTTTCTTCATTCCAATCGTTGCCGATCCCGGAGTGGCCTTTGCCAGTTTGCCTCCTCCGAAAAGTGAAGCGAAGTCAAATAAGGGGGTTTGACAATTCTGGAAGAATTAGTGGCAATGCAGAATTCGAATTACATATCATAGTTCATGAACACGCGGAGTTTTTTTTTTTTTCCCGGAACTGGAGCTTGAGCTCGCTGGTTCCATTATCCTGCGACTTTAATATCGGCGACGACCGATCAGGTCACTTAGCTGACGCTGGTCTCGCAAAATCATAGATTCCAGCTTAAGCTTGCAGTTCTACGAGATATTTGTCGGAATCAGCCATTTGAGTTTTTGTTTTTTATTTTTTTATTTTTAGATATTTGGTGGAGTGTGTTACTTTGTATATTTCTTTTTGGGTACGTATCTTTTTTGGTTCGGGAGTGGGAGAGGTTTACCCTCATCTTCATTTCGAGTGGCACCATGTCGTCGAAGGTTGTGTATGAAGGCTGGATGGTGCGGTATGGCCGGCGAAAGATCGGCCGATCGTTCATCCACATGAGGTATTTCGTGCTCGAGCCGCGGCTGCTCGCATATTACAAAAGGAAACCACAGGATAATCGGGTAATTCTATAAATTTCCTGATATTCTATCTTTTTTTTGGTACATAATGATATTCTGCTTGTTTTGCTTAACTTTATGGTAAAGTTCCCAGAGCTCTCTCTTTTTTTGGTTGGTATTTCTAGAAAGGAGAATGGCAACTTCTTGAAGGTTTTTTTTTTTTTTTTGGGCCTTTTAAGAACCCTTACATATAAGCAGATGGAAAAGGGATGGAAATATTTTCTGATTTTATCAACATGGATATGGACTTTCCTTCCGACTTTTCCAAAATTTACTGGCTAATTTTTTCCCCTTTCTTTCGTCTGGGACAAGGTGTAGTAGAGTGTTGGAAAGTCTGGCATCAATTATCGATTTGAACTGTTCGTTTATGTTTTATTAGGTTCCTATTAAAACACTGTTAATTGATGGCAACTGTAGAGTGGAGGATAGAGGCCTGAAGACCCATCATGGACATGTGAGTTCTGAAATCCTTTTAATTATTATTATTATTAGTATTTTTTAAATTTTTTTTGAGGTGCCAATTGATACAGTAGGAATCTGCTGGTCTTGAAATGATCAATTGACATTCACCTACACTTATTATATGTTGGTGTAACTCCAACAATAATTGTTGGCTTTGCATGCTTTTGTACTCTAGTCATTGTATAGAGTTTAATGCTGTTAGGAAAACGCATGTTTTAAATGACAAATAGTGCATTTTGGAAATGTGAGGCAGTTTTGTGTTGCATAATGCATGAAAGGACAATTCATCAGCACCAAATATCATGCAGTTAAGCATCAGACAGAAAAAGCTTTCAGCGTTTTAAAGTTCTGATCTCTGACAAGGTTGACTCACTGAACCTGTTGTACAGGAATTTTAATTGTTTCAATCAAAATCAAATCTATAAGTTGAGTATTTTAGCTGGATCTGAGGGGGACTGTTATGGTTTTGCACTCTGTATTTGGATGTAGTGGCTAATGGCTTAGTCTTACTGCAGCTACTTGTCTGTCAACTTTTACAGTTTTACCAGTACCCATCCACTGGAATAAGAGATATGGCTGTTCACTTGTTGATGTGTGCAATGGCCACTCATCAGATAGCCCTAAGTCATGAATCGAAAGGAATTAAATTTTCTTGGTCTCTTTTTTGCAAGAATGATTTCAGAAGAGGAAAAGATATTTTAAAAATTGAATTGTGTTTCTTTCATTTGTATAAAGTTGAATAACAGTTTGACCACAGAGTCTATTTTCAGAGTGGCATATCCTGTGTTTTTGCTGTCCTCTTTGTACTTATGTCCTTTTCTATAAGTTATTTAGACACTCTAATGAGTTATATACTGACCATAATTTTTTTTTACCATTCAATATTTTCTTTTGTGCAGATGGTTTATGTTTTATCTGTTTACAACAAGAAAGAGAAGTACCACCGAATTACGGTGAGTGGATTGATTTCGCATTCGTTTAACTAGCACATATACGTGCCCTTCTATCTTTGTGTGGGTAATGTTACCTATCTTGGTGTATTTTTGAGTTATATTAGTTGTCGCTAGTGCTGTGTGAATATTTTTAGTGGGTTGTCGTTGCAGATGGCAGCATTTAACATTCAAGAGGCACTAATGTGGAAGGAAAAAATTGAGAATGTAATTGATCAGGTCTGTTACAGCTATTAGCATTATTTATGTATGCTTTTTGAATTTGTAACAATATTTTTATCACTGATTTCTGGTTAGACTTCATATCATTTGCTTGGAAAATTGAAAGCATTTTTCTTGATACATCACTGAAATGGTGGCTTGATATGTGACTTTATAAATTCATCTTGCTAGGTTATTCTTTTCTATTGTGTAGATTGATGCTCTTGAACTTTCAACATGTGCAGCATCAGGGAGCACAGCCTTCAAATGGTAACAAATATATATCTTTTGAGTACAAATCTGGAATGGATAATGGGAGGACAGCTTCTTCCTCGGACCATGAAAGCCAGTAAGTATTTTTGGGCTTTGTTTAGTCAACTTACGTATTTGAGAAGATGCCATTACTCAAATTGTGTCTGCACTTTTTTATTATATTGTATAGTACCCTATGTTGTGATCATTTGTCTATCTTCCTTCAGATTGTATTGTCTTATTCTGGATAATTATCCAATCTTTGGAGATGCAACTGTTATAGTTCATGAAATAAAGTTCAACATGATTTAGTTGTTGGAAGAGTTTTTTATTGCATTGCTGGGAGAAATAACTGCACTTTAGTTTGCTTTGTGGAAGGCCAATGTAATCATGTATTTATTCTCATGTGTTCATAATGCCCAATTTATTTATTCTCTCCTCAGGTTTAGTGCTCAGGATGATGAAGATGATGCTCATCCACATTTGTTAAGGAGGACAACAATGGGAAATGGTTTATTTACTTTGTATTCGTTCAGCTTGTTTGCTTATAATCACTTTGCTGTAATCACTATTCAAACATTTCGTTTATGAGTTGCAGGCCCCCCAGAATCAGTTTTTGACTGGACACGTGAAGTAGATTCAGATTTGTTGGATCAGAGTACCAATCACCAAGCATTTTCAAGAAAGCATTGGCGTCTTTTAGAATGCCAAAATGGTTGGCTACATTTGTTTTTATAATAGAGTAATTTGTTTCCTGGGTGACAGGACAGAAAAGTTGTCCAAGGATTTAATTTGGTGTTTCAATGATTGGTTATGTTGTAATGGTAGAAACTGATAGACTGCTTTCTTTCTAAAATTGGCAGGACTTCGCATGTTTGAAGAGCTTCTCGAAGTTGATTACCTTGTAAGAACTTTCTGAGTTGCTTTATTTGCATTTTACTATTTCAAAGGATGTTTTGGGAAACAAAATTATCCTCAATTACTTCTTTATGTAGCCAAGGAGCTGTAGTAGGGCAATGAAGGCAGTAGGTGTTGTGGAAGCGACATGTGAAGAAATTTTTGAGCTTGTGATGAGCATGGATGGAACGCGGTTTGAGTAGGTTTTCTGCATAATTGCAATTATTTTTATGCTGGGTGCCAGTGTTTTCATGATAGCATGAAGGTTTTTGGAAAATGTTTTGGGCAAACATGGCAGGATCCTGGACATCAAACTGTTGTTTTCAGGAATTGTTCTCTGTTTTCAGTTCAATTAAGATTAAACTATTCAGATTTCAGATCATTTTATGCTATTTATAACTGCTAGTATTTTGAAAACTATGATATAGTTTCTTTTTCTCAATTTTTTTAATAATAAAAATAACGCATACAAAGCCTATATTTTGATACTACATTCACGTAATATGCCCAACAGTTAAGTTGGGGGTTGAAGATTTTAATTGAGTTATTTGATTTTTATGTAGCTAGTCTTCTTGAAAATGTTGTATGTATGGTTAACTTATTACATGTGTGCTCATTTTTGGCTTTAAAGTGGACAGTTATAGCTTAGTCATGTATATATGGTTACATTAATACCTGTGATTTATTCCCCTGAAGCTCTCTTTTGTTCTATATGGCTTAAGAATTGCTCAAGCTATGAAAAAGCTTCTTTGTACCTAATGCCAGTACAATTGCTCTTGTGACCTACAGAGGCTAAGCATGCCCTTAATCTGTACTGATAAGGAAATGAGGAAAAGGAAAAATGGTTTTTTTTGGGTGTTATTTAGTGCCAGATATTTGATGTTCCAAAATTCTTGAAAATTTTAAGTGGTGGATAAATTTTAGGTTTAGGCTCATAATGTTTGGATGCCTGCAGGTGGGATTGCACTTTCCAATATGGTAGCTTAGTTGAAGAGGTGGACGGGCATACAGCAATACTTTATCATAGACTTCAGCTGGACTGGTTCCCAATGTAATGTTTTCTCAAGCTAATTAATCTATTTCTTTTTGTTCCCTATACTATCCTGAATCTGTTTATACAAGAGAAAACATGATCTAATAATGCATGAACTCTGATATAGACACTTGATATGACACAAATACGGACACTGTGACACAATAAATTTTGAAGTGTCAATGTATATTTTGAAAAGTCATGATGTGTTTAATACAAGTGTCGAACATGGCTTATTTTTAGAAGTGTCCGTGCTTTATAGCCTCAGGACAAGTAAACTTATATTTATGCCTCCCATTAAAATCTTAGTGGTATTTATATCTTTTACAATATGATTTAGGATTTCAGTAATACTATGTGGCTCTTCATCCCCAAATTGAAATGATTGACTGTATCAACCTTAAGTACTTTGTGTTTATCATTGAAATTTAGGGTTAATGCAAATGTATGATGAACGGAAAGGCTTGCACACTCGTAGTGTACATACATATGTACATTGTGGCAGCTCCATCCCCTCTTATGTTTGTACTTAACTGGATAAATTTGAATACAGAAGATAATCGTCCAAGAGGATGACAACTTCTAAAGATAACAAACTATGATAAGAGCCTGTTTGGCTTAACTTCTTTTGAAAAAAAAAAGCTGCTTATGTTTTAGAAAATAATTTTTTTTTTTTTTTTTTACGTTTTAATTCTGTTTGATCAAGATCCAAAACTACTTTTAAATGCCAACAAAATCTATTTTTTTTTGGTCGAAATGAAGAAGTAGGAATTTGGAGGTTCCCCTTTGAAGCAAAAGAAGAAGCAGAAAATTTTGTTATGGAAAAAAATACCTTCACCTAAAATTGAAAATTATAAAATTATCCAACCTTATCTTTTTAGTGATTAAATCAATTAAAATAATTTTAAATTCAAATAGTATGAATTGCAAAATTATTTCAGAACATGGCATTCTTAGTAATTTGACAGTAAAAAGATTTTTTTTTTTAAATTTTGGCCAGACACTAATGACATTAACAAAAGAATTTATGAGACGATTTAGCCAAACACTCTTTATTTCTTTATTACAATGCTTTTTTTGAAATTCTATTTAATTTTTTTTTTGAAAAGAAGCATAAACTTGAAGCATGGCTAAAGAGGCACTAAACTCTTAATCCTTTAAAAGCCCTCTTAATTTGTAAAACTTATCCTTGAATAATTGATACATTAATGAATTATCTCTTTTACACAATTTGCTCACAAATGCTGCCATTGCAGGTTTGTGTGGCCCCGTGATCTTTGCTATGTACGTTATTGGCGTCGAAATGATGATGGAAGTTATGGTAGGCTACCTTCTTTTGTTTAAAATTTCCACCATCTGTTTCTTATTTGGGAAGTTTTCATTGATGTTTCTTCTTCTTGCAGTTGTTTTGTTTCGTTCTAGAGAGCATGAGAATTGCAGTCCACAACCAGGATGTGTTCGGGCACATATTGAGAGTAAGATCAATCTGGTCCAAAGCCTGAGACAGGGGAATTGATTTAAATCTTGGAATTATATAAAAATCACTGTCTTCCCCCTTCCACCCTCCCAAATAAATGTTTCTTGAACCCTAAACTATCGTTTGGAACCAATTAATTTTATCCTAACAATACATCATCTTTCCTCCATCATAATGGAAAAGTTACTCAGGGTGCTTTCTGTTTAACATACAGATATTCTTGTTTGCATAAGATTGAATTTTCCATTTTTACTTCATTTAAATGTGTGAAATGTTTTAATTATTAAAGAGACAATGTGGAATTGGGGTGTAATACCTATTGTTTACAATTTGCATAACCATGCTGTTAGTTTGAAACGAAGCTTGTTCTTTATGGTAAACATACTATAAATGTGATTACTATCAGTATGCTCTTAAAAGCTCAAAAGATTATTTACTAATTCTTTTATTTAACTTGATTTTTCTTTCAATTGAGTTATCCATCTCATGTAAAATCATAGATCAAATTTATGCTATGTTGGATTGTTTGTACAGGTGGAGGATTTAACATTTCCCCATTAAAATCTCGAAACGGGAGGCCAAGGACACAAGTTCAGCATCTTATGCAGATTGACTTGAAGGGATGGGGTGTAGGTTACGTATCTTCATTTCAGCAGCATTGTCTCCGTCAAATGTTAAATAGTGTTGCTGGTGAGTTAATTTTGCGATTTGTTCGGTTAGAAATTTTCTTATAGAACAGTACTACAATCCCTTTCCTTGTCATAGTTTCTCTTAAATAACTCTCTTTTCTTTTCTTTATTACATTTTATTTTCCCCACTCCTCTTTCATCTCTCTTTCGTGGGAGGGTCTGGGGATGGGAGAAAGGTATAATGGTTGGTGGGAAATTTAATTGCAAGTTAAAATATCTTGAACTTTTGCTTGGTTTAAATTAACCGTAACTTTTTGTTTCTGATGAAAGCATAAATTCCTTTTTTATTGCATGAATGGATTAGAAGCTTAGTCAAAAGTAATGGCTTGAGTTAAGAATTTGAGAGTTTATTGGCTGTTCTCATCAGAAATATCATGTGCTCATACAAACTGCGCTGAATGTTATACTTACTATTTCTGTCTGTAATTTTCATGGTGATATTAGAAACCGTTTTTAAAGAGGGACTGTCTGTAACCGCATTTTTGTTCCAAGTATTTTTCCAGTATATTAACTCTGTCAGCATGAAATTACTATGTAAACTATTAAGCAGTTTTTTTTTGGACAGGTTTACGGGAATGGTTTGCCCAAACAGATGAAAGGAATGCTCCTCCACGAATTCCCATTATGGTTAATATGTCCTCAACATCTGTTTCTGCAAAGAAGAGTCAGAAGCTTCATGATTCTTCTGTTAATCCTGCAGCCTCCCTGGATCAAATGAATGCTGCAAATAGAAACTCTGTAATGATGGATGAATACTCTGATGAAGATGAAGATTTTCAAATAGCAGAACCTGAACTAGAGGTTGCATTTGTAGTCCCACTTATATAATTTTGACATTGGCTTCTTATATTCTGAGCATTAACTTTTTAATATTTCAGGCATACCCAAGTGGGCTTGAGAATTATGTCAAAAAGACAGGTGGTTGCTTACTATACCTTTGTCTTCTAGAAATATTGTAATGTTAAACTTGAGTGCAGTTAAGGAGGAAATCTAATCATAACGTTTCTGAAATGAAGCCTTGGAAGAGGAACCAGAAAATAAAATTGACTTGTCCTGCTTTTCGGGTAATTTACGCCGTGATGATCGTGATAATGCTCGTGACTGCTGGAAAATTTCTGATGGAAATAATTTTAGAGTCCGAAGCAAGCATTTTTGTTATGACAAGTCAAAGGTCTTCTCTTATTATTCTTTTGCTCTTTTTGAAGCAAAATTTATCACAGGGTAGCGTGTTCTTATTCCTTTGTGGTGAACTGTAAAGATTCCTGCAGGGAAACACCTTATGGATCTTGTTGCGGTTGATTGGTTCAAGGACACAAAAAGAATGGATCACGTGGCTAGGCGTCAAGGGTGTGCATCACAAGTGAGTAATACAAAACCAGACCTTGTTTTCTAAAACTTTTTCAGTGGATTGAAGGGTGAAACTGCTCAATGAATTATTGCACTTCCTCTTATACACACACACACACACACACAAAAAGAAATATTAATAAATATAAGAGAGAAATATACGAAAAGACAAGAGGATAAGATATTGTCTCCAAAGCAAAGATGCATAGAAAAGACAAACAAAACCATCAATAAAATAGGGCTCTTTAGTCTCTTTGTATATTTGTTAGGGAGCTTGCCTTAGTTAGAGAGACCATGTGGCAAATACCAAAGAGAGACCAGATAAACAATCCAAGCCTATATCAAATCTAAGGGCTGAGAAGAGTTATTGAAAATACGAGCAGTTTGCTTAATCCAAATACACCATTGAGTAGCATAGGTAGCACATTGCCATAGAGCCTTTCCCTCCTTAGAACTGCAAAAATGCCTGAAGTTAATTAAAAGAGAATTTTCTGTCTTGGTAAGGCTGTCATCTTCCAGACCTGTTCTCTTAGATCCCTGGAACTTCTATCACTTAGGTAGGTCCATTAAGTGTAACTTTTGTCCAGGCCTCAACCCAGAATTTTCTTGGGTAGTTGGGTCATCATTTGGGTCCACTTGGGTTGCTAAATTGATCTCAATTTTAGGCCAATGGCCTATGTTTTTAAAACAGTCCATGTTTTACATATTCTGGACTCTCTAGACATCTCTAACTAATAAAAGAAAATGCTAATGCTGAGCATTATTTATTAAATTAATTTTTTTAGATTTGAATTTTGTGAATTTGGACCTTACCAATTGTTTTTTTAACATTGTATCATGTTATTTGATTATTACTATTGGTAGAATATTCACTTGACCCACTTTTGTGCATCTCAAATGGAGACCTATGGTATTTTTCTTGTCACTTGTATAAAAGTAAGGATATATTTGCATTTTGTAACAATGTTATATTATTTTATTTACTAATATATGTAGTTGCTAGTTATTTATTCCATTAGAGGCTTTCATTAACAATAGTCTTTTCTATTGGTGGTCTATGTAGGTTGCATCAGAAAGAGGACTTTTCTCTATGGTCATCAATTTTCAAGTGAGTCCACTTTAAAAGTATTTAGAGTTGGAAAGTGTTCAAATGGATGCTGTTTGATTTTCAGGTACCTGGGTCAACACAGTATAGTATGGTATTCTATTTTGTGACAAAAGAGTTAGTTCCTGGATCCCTCTTGCAACGTTTTGTTGATGGTGATGATGATTTCCGAAATAGCAGATTCAAGCTCATTCCATCTGTCCCAAAGGTACTGGCTGAGTTTTGTCATTGGTATATATTGGGCAATTCTCTGTAAGAATTCCAGTGCTTTTAGCTCTCCTATCTCATGCCAATTCCTTTGCCTAGTTAATTTGTTAAATTGCAGGTTTGCTGGGCATTATGCATTTACCATATATTTTGTCAATAACTGAAAAAGATTATAATAAAACTATTCTACATATATTTTGTCATTGGTATATATTGGGCAATTTTCTGTAAGAATTTCAGTGCTTTTAGCTTCCTCTCTCTTGTCAATGCCTTTGCTTAGTTAATTTGTTAAATTGCAGGTTTGCTGGGCATTATGCCTTTACCATATATTTTGTCAATAACTGATAAAGATTATAATAAAACTATTCTACATATATTTTGTCATTGGTACATATTGGGCAATTTTCTGTAAGAATTTGAGTGCTTTTAGCTCTCCTATCTCTTGTCAATGCCTTTGCTTAGTTAATTTGTTAAATTGCAGATTTGCTGGGCATTATGCCTTTACCATATATTTTGTCAATAACTGATAAAGATTATAATAAAACTATTCAAGGGCCTTCTCTTAACAGTTTAAGCTTGTGTTGAATTGATGCTTGACATGTTATCAGATTCTTCATGATCAAGTGATTAGGATTTAGGAGTTCAATCCTTGTTACTCCCTATCTCCTAACTAAACTAAGTTTCAACACAAGGTATAGTGTGCCTATACTTGATCCATACTTTAAACCTAAAGAGCTTTCATGTGAGGGGTGTTAAAAATTATAAAATTATTTAGCCTTATACATTTTTTTTAATAGAAAAGAAATCTCACTTAAGAAAGAAGAGAAATACAAAGATAGGAGGAGGATAAGAAATTCTCTACAAGAAAACTACTGAAAGAGAAGAATACAAAGGAAAAAGAAACAAAACTCAAAGGTAAACATGCACAATAGCAATTCAATCTTTTTGCAAATCTGAAATGGCAACCCCCTAGAAAAGACCACGCGCGGTACACGAAAGAGAACCTGAAAACCTTATCCTTTCCCACAACACATCCAAAGACATTGAAACACCTTGAAAATTTTGAGCATTTCTCTCTAACTAGACACACCACAGAATTGCAAACACATCACAGTTCCACAAAGTCTTGACCACTTTTCTTCTGCTAAATCCCTTGAACCTTGTTGACAAAAAAGCCTCTAAAGAGTTAGGACACACCCCAACTGTGTCCACAAACACCAAACAGTTTATCCCACACAGATAAACCAGCACTCTGACAATGCAAAAACAGATTCATGCACATAACACAAATATTAGGAGAGATGGCTGTTTTAGGCCTCTTAATCTTGAATAAATCATTAGTATTAATCCTACCACAGTCCAGACAAAAGACTTCACCTTAGAAGCTTTAGACTTCCAAATGATTTTATCTGAGATAAACTTTTCCCTATTAGGAGAATGGGTTAAAAAGTGAAAGGCCGACTTACATGAATGAACACTGGAAGCATGGACTTTCAGTTTGTAACTTAAGCTTTTGAGTTGAAGTGGTCCTTGACAACGACTAATGCAGCTGTACCTAGAGATGATCTTTTGTCTTTATACAAACATGTTATAACAGTGTCTTTGTTTGCATAGTACATAGGATGTCTGTATCTGTGTTTTTTACTGTTTGTTTTCTGCATACACTATTTCATTATTTTTTTCATTCCTCGTGTGCTTGTTTTTCGGAAGGATACCATATTAAGGTAGTATGGTGGTACCCTTCCCGGTGGTTACAGTTGCATTAGCTATTGTTATATAGAGAAATCCATACATTTCATATTAATTTTCCAACTTAAAAAATGCAGGGCTCATGGATTGTGCGACAAAGTGTTGGGAGTACTCCATGTTTACTTGGAAAGGCAGTTGATTGCAACTATATTCGTGGTGCCAACTATTTAGAAGTAAAATTTCATTCAAATCTCTTTATAGATTTTTTACACATTGTATGAAGTTCCTAATAATGAATGGTGAATAGAGTCTTCTTGTCTGCTATTATGGTTTAATCAGTGATTTTTATTTGTAGATTGATGTTGATATTGGTTCTTCTACTGTTGCTAATGGAGTTTTGGGGTTAGTAGTTGGTGTAATTACAACATTGGTGGTCGATATGGCTTTTCTTGTGCAGGTAAATATTTTTAGTTTGTAGATTTTATATACTAGTAATGCTCATCTAAGCAAGTGTTGAGGTTTAAATAGATGCAATTGGACTGAACCGATTTCTTGTTGCATTTGGCCTTGAATTCACTTTCATGTTCATTTTATAGAAGTTTAATGACTTTGATTTTGATGGCACATTCGCCCACCTTATTTTAGTTAAATTGACTTGAGTAAGTCTAAAATATAGGATTTACCAGATTGTGTATACCTGCTAATTCACAATAAATGTATGTACTTTTTTTTTGGCGTTGTTAAAGATCAAGACCGCTGCAAGTTTGAGAGTTAGAAAATACTTTGAACTAATGAAACTAAATCTTTGATAAAAATAAAAGAATTTCTCTGGGTAAAATTTTCTTTTATTTTTCTTTAAATAATACAATCAACATAAGATTATTAATTTATTATGATAAAGTTCAGTCTGCACCTTGTCACTTGTGGCATTTTCTGGTTATCAATCTTGTGCTAATATTTTACATTCACTCTTTATATCTAGGAATTTTTTGTATGTTATCAAAATGCGTTCACCTGGTTTAGGCATAAGAAGAACTTTGTGCCCGCCTGATCTCCGCAATTTTAACGGATTTCATGCAATCCATTGACTGTGCTGCATTTGGTGGATCATTTCTACATTAAGATAGTTCCCTTTCTAAGAATTCTAAATTGCTAATACGAGAGTGCAATACTTTAAGCTGCAGAGGGTGGAATAAAAAACAGAATTGAAGTTGTGACAACTACCAACTTAGGTTATGTTATGCAACCCTAGTTTATTTGGTGTCCATCTCTCTAGCTTATCTGTTTCAGGGAGAGATGGATGTTATGATATGAGACTGAGTTTGAAGAAGAATTGAGATTAGCAAAAGAATTCTGATAGCTTTGGTCTTTCGCTATTTTGTTGACAGTTGCTTAATGTGGGCTCTGATTTGTTGCTTTGGGTGCTGGTACCAAAACAGATGAACTGTTATGTTTCTGCTTAAATTCCTAATGCAGTTTGATTTGAGCATCTATTTTGACCGTTATATTTTAACCCCCCCCCCCCCGGCGGGTACAACCAAGAATTTGTGTTAGAAGGATGGATTGCATCATGTTCCTGTTCGATTTTACTGTTGGAATATTAAAGTGAATATACTGTATATCCTAACATCAGTACTGAAGTGAAGATGGTCGATGTGTACCATCCAAGGACTTGACAAGTTCAAATATTGCAGTAATTTTCACATAATGGATTTATTGACAGTTTTCATTCATATCTTTTATGAATAGTGACATATTTGTTATTATTGACAGGCAAATACCACAGATGAATTGCCAGAGCGGCTTATTGGTGCTGTTCGTATTTCTCATTTAATGCTCTCCTCTGCCATAGTCCCGAAACTGGATCCTGATCCATCATAACTGATCATGAGTTTTCTCTTCCTCTTCTATACAAAAATAAAATGTTTGTAAGATGCATGTATACCATTTTTAACTCATTTTTTTACTGGGATGTAGGTTTAGTGTTTTCTAATTGGGGTTTTGCATGAAATAGAAAAAGGATTTTTTTTTTTTAATTTCTTTGTAGCTCATTAAGCTTATGGGATACTGGATTATTTTGGTATCTATAGATCCAGGTTCTGTTATCTAGTTATATTTTATCTGATTATAAAGTATCTCCCGCAAAGTATAAAGTTTAAACATGCTTCTATGGCGCCCAGTTATATAAAGTTTTCCTTTTCCGACATCTCATGTCACTAGAAATTATGAAACTGGTTATGTATCCGATGTGGTGAAAACTTAGCATAAAAATAAAAATTATTCGATTTAATCGCTTTTTTATTCCCATAATTTGATCAATAAAACAATTTAGACTTTTTTATTAGTATTGAATTCAAATTCGATCAAGAAAGTGGTTAAATAGTTTAGATTTATAAAGAGTAGGTTGCCATAACTGGAATGTGAATTCATTCAAGGACAAAGTAGGTATGACAGTATCAAGGATACAACCTCAGCATTGTATGATATACTACCTCGATCTTTGATTGATGTAATGTTTGAAAGCATCTAAAGCAGCCGCTGAACTCCTTGGAAATCCATGCTGAAACTTGGCACTAGGACTCTCAGCCTTCCTCGTCATCTCCCTGTCATTTACCAAACTCGCTATACCTTTTACTATATCATCCTTGTTCACGATTTGTGATAGATCATCAGAGATCGTGTACCCCACCTTGAGATGACTCCCTGCCAATTTGACATCATGGTATTGGTCACCCCTTATGGACCAGACCAAAAATGGGACCCCACGTCCTATAGCGTCCACCGTGGAGTTCCACTCACAATGGGATAAGAATCTACCTTTTGATTATTCAGTATCAATAGACAATAGCTGTGGTGCTCATCCATATATTATTAAATTTCTTTTCCCAACTCTGCTATCCTACCCACGAGGAAAATAACCTTCTTCTTCTACATCTGAACCGTTTGAACCGGGTTGGTCTCCTAATAACGCACGAGGAGGACCCGGTTTTCCTGAACCGGATCCCCCATACGAAAGGTTGGTGCGAAGACTGCAATGCTTCAGCTAATTGTGGGTAACTGGGTATTCCTCCATTGTAGGACCCACTTCGCTTCCGAATGACACGTATAGCACTGATCCACGTGGCTTTCAATCTTCTGTGACGTTGGACCGTCGGTTTGTTTGAATCTACCGGTCGTGGATGAGTGAACCCGCCGATTTCCAATATTGCTCAGGCGGAAGCGGACCTAGACCCCAAACCGGTTTTCCGATTTGGTTCGCAATGTAGTCAATGAATGGACCAGCTCCACGCTATTGTTTTGCTGACATCTTCCACCCATTGGGGTTGCTCACCGGGATTAGATGGACCCATCATTAGCGGTTGCGGCCCCGCTTCACCTGGTGGTGGAGGAGGACCAGCTCCGGCTCCTCGTGGTGGTCTGACACCGAGTGGCGGTGACGGGCCGCGAGGCCGTCGTTTAAGATCCGAGTAAGCAAGCGCCATATCTTCCTTTAACCCGGGGAGCAAACGGATTTCACCAGGTTTAATATCTTCTGGGTGGGCTTTCCAAATGGTATACTCCAGGGCGGCGGAATAGACGCCGGAGGTGAAGAACGCCACCGTGGGCACTTGAAAATTTTCAAAAACATCAGCTAATCATGACGTCAAGGATCGCACAAATGGGTCGTGGTGGATGGGGATTATCGGGTCTGGTTGAAAGGAGCTTATCGAGCCCTTGAGCTAGCTGGGTATGCTGCTTACGGTGTGCGTGAAGTGGGTTTGAACCTGGTTCTGGTGGGGGAATTGGAGACGATGGGATTTCAGCGATTTGGACTAAAGGGTACTCGTGGAGTGATGAGGGTATGGAGGAGGTGAGATTTGATAAAATGACGAGGGTGGCCATGAAATTTCTGGAAGCTAAGTGCTTTGCACAGCTCAATGCAAGGAAAGAGATGACCTTGTCCGAAAACGGGCATCACCCAAATCTCAGCTGACATTGTCTTATGAGTTTGACATATAATTTGCAATTCCTATTCGGTCTTCTCAGATTTTATAGAAAGAAGAAGAAGCCAGAATACTGAAGTCAGAAAAAATTGGACTGTCAGGTAAAGGCAAGTGATTTTTGGGTTAGACCAGCGTGAATGATTTGAATGAAGATAATTTTAATTTGAGGAAGATAAAACTTTTTTATTTACGGTAAATCTTATCAATCATAAAAAAATATTATTTTAAAATGACTAAAAAAAATTTTAAATACTAAGAGCATCATCAATGGTGAATTGCTTAAGTGGGTTTCTTAAATGCTATGTCAATATTTTTTTTTTAAGCAACTCTACAGTATTTTAAGCAACTCTGCACTCCAATGATGCAATCCTAAAAAGTTCACTAAATGGGTCTCATAGATTATCTTATATTTTTATATTTTATTCATATTTATTTATATTTTAATTTTTTAAAAAAAATATATATATAAAAATTTAAATATTATTTTTAATAATAATATTTTAATATAAAATTTTCAATAAAATAATATTTTTTATAATATTTTTAATAATAATAATTAAAAATAATATAAACAAGAAATACATAAAAAAAAACCATTTTTTTATTATCTTTTCATTTTGTCCACGGCAATTTTTTTTTAAAATAAATAAATATATAAATAAATTTTTAAAAATAATATAAATTTATTTTAAATAATATTTTTTTCATTGCTTTTTAATTACTTTTTATTATTTTTTCATAATTATTTCTCTTATTTATTTATTTTATTAATATCTCATATTCTCTATTTCTACTCCCGCGTGGGTTTCCACTTCTCCCGCGTGGGTTTCCGCTTCCCTTCCTCCATTATTTTTGTTCTTCTTCTGTGGGACCCACAATTGGTTTAAGCAACGTTGCTTCAGTAAGCAACGTTGCTTACATGTGGTTGCCACGTTGGACAACTCCAATGGCAAAATACATTAAGATGCGTTGCTTAAGATAAGAAATGCAGCTTAGAAACTGCCATTGGAGATGGCCTAACACTCACTCCTCCATGAACTCAAAAAAAAAAAAAAATTAATATTAAAATATAAAAATCTAACACTCCTTTAGGATTTTTATTCATTGCTCCAAGATTTGATTTTTGCATTTTGAATTTACTCCTTGATGCAGCCTTGATTAGCAAATCAGTAGTTTAGACTTCTGATTTGTAAAGTATTAAATTTACTTGACCAAATTTTTCTCTAATTCTATTAAACTTCACATTTGTGTGCTTGTTGTTTTCTCTACCAAGACCTTATAAAATTTCTGAACATTTGGCATAGAACAACATTTTTCTCAGTTATGTTTAGCTTCTGCTATACTGAAATTTTTCAACCAATTTTGTTGTTGCCTCCTTATAATTTGAGTAATCAATTAAACCTTCACAAATTTAGTGAGTGGCTATATTAACTGAATTCTTTTCAACAGGATATATGACAGCTTTCTTCTATTTAATTTAAAAGTTATTGTCTTTTATTTTAGTAGTAATCAACTCATAACCAAATGGATCAAGTATGATGCATAACATTTTTATAATATTTGTTCAACACTTAATAAATTTTGACATTTCTCAAGTACAAATAAGATATCTATTATAAGTTTTATACTCAATAGTGTTTAATAGCAACAATACCCTTTCCTTTAACATAAATATACTTTCTATTTCTAATTTTCACTTTAGATGTGTAGCTTTTATCAAGCTCCTTGAGGAGTCTAGCATCTTGAGCCATGTGATTTAGAGAACAGCTATTAATAAGCCAGCTTTTGACGTTACTTCAGTTGTTAAATCAACTTGCGACAAACAAATACTACTCTTGATCCTAATCAATAACGACTTTGGTTTTTTCTTGTTGCTATTGAACTTTTCATACATTTTTTTATATGACCCTCTTAACCACATTTGTTGCATTTGAGGTTTCGTCTCCACCGACACTTCTGCTAAAGATGATTTATCTTTTTTGTAGTGATGAAATGGGGGATAATTTCTATCTTTATTTGTTGTCATTGTCTTGTGAATTTGTTAGAAAAGTGTCTTTAATGGACATTTTTTCTTTTATAAGCCTCATTTGCTCCAATACTTGCAGTGCATGTAAAAGTTCTACTAAGATGATACTGAGACAAATTCTTAGAGTACATTTGGTTCTTGAAAATAATTTTTATTTTTAATAATTTTTAGTTATATAATTATATTTTTATTTTATTTTTATTTTTATTATTTTATAATTACATAAATAGTAAAACATTATATATAATTTAAAATAATTATAAAAATGTCACTGTTATAATATGTTATAGTATTAAAAAATTTTAAAATATTTTTTTAATGTTTTTAAAATTTTCAAAAATTTTAAAAATATTTTTTAAAAATAAAAATAATAAACAAACACATTTTTATGTTTGTTTTTAACTTTTAATAAAAATAAAAATAAAAAATAAAAAAATCAAATAGCGTTTTAAAATTCTCTAAAACGAATATTGTGGCTTCAAAATTTGTAGGTGATATAACTAAAATTTTCTAAACAAGTGGTTCATCAAAAAATTTTTTACCAAACAATCTCAACTTGTATGTTATGTTGAGAAGCTATTTAACATAGTCTTCGATGGATTATAACTCTCTTCATTTTCTTCATCTCACATTCACAAATCAGATTCATCACTTGCATGTTCTTTATCCTTTTTGTTGTCTTCATATTTATTTTTAAGATATGTTTAAATTGCTGCAATTGACTTTAATTGTACGTTCCTAGTAAGAATTGAAGGTGAAACTATTGAGAATAAAGAGTTTAACTTTTCTTATTTTGTTTTTCTCCTTATAAATTTTGA
This sequence comes from Gleditsia sinensis, assembly GCA_037074535.1. NCBI lineage: Eukaryota > Viridiplantae > Streptophyta > Magnoliopsida > Fabales > Fabaceae > Gleditsia > Gleditsia sinensis. The sequence goes on along the minus strand of CM073467.1, from coordinate 60,819,877 downwards.
GTTGTGCTACTATTGGATTAACTTTCAGTTTAGGAGTGTCATAGTTTTCTTCTACTGCCTCGGTAGAGATTCAATGCATTTAGATAAATATTCATCTTAAACTATCTAAGCTTGACAGCTTTCTTAATTAAAGACCGGCGGTGCCATTAGAGGAAAAATTAAGTCACCTTCCACTAAAGCAAGTTGTCACAACCTGCCATATCAGCTCCATGTAAATACGATATAGACATTATATATATAGCACCAAGTAAGCGATAGCGCCATGCAGACCATATATAGAGAGTTCTAGATTATTCTTGAGTTTTCTAAACTAGCCTTATATATTTTTATAGTCTCTTAAATATGATAGAAGATTCTAGAATGATATAGATAAAACTTGTAATTAAATATACAATATATATAATTGTATCAAATTAATTTTAATCATTAATTTAAAAAGAGGTGTCCTATGTAAATCTTTTTTTCGTTTTTTTATTTATAAATTATTCAAAAGTAATTGGATAATATTTTTTTTTAATATTTTTCAAATTCTCTTACTTATTTTTTAATTTATTTGCTTTCCTTAGTCATTTAACCTCATTTTAGAGTTGTGTTAAGAAAAATTGACTTAATTAATAATCAAAGAAAGTGGTCTAAAGTGCTTTTTCAAATAAAAAGAGTAAGTTCGTAATAAGATGCTTTATAAATCTATTAAAATAAGTGCTTTATTATCACTTGTTTGTTTTGTCTTTTCTTGATATTCAACACAACATGGTTTTGTTGTTTTTACTTGACACGGAACAAGAAGAATGGAAGAAAAATATTATCGTACAGCAAAGAAGAAGGTATTGGTAGCAAATTGTTATATTTTATTTTTCTATAGTCATGCATATAAATAATTAAAATAATAAATTTTAATCTCAATGAAATACTAACATAAATCTTAATCCTAAGCTTATCAAGAATAAAAAAAATTTATTTTAAAATACTAACAAAATCTTAAAAACAAACACCTCTTAAAACTTAGAAATCTCTTTGTCTTAAAATCTATCGGACCTTTAACATAAATCTTAATTCCAAGCTTATCAAACAATTAAAAAAATTATTATTTTAAAATAATTATAAAAAATCTTAAAAACTAACACCCCTTGAACGAAAAAATCTCCAAATCTAACGAGATGATAAATGGGGTTTCTCCTTCAACTTACCAACAAAAAACATTAAAAATCGAAGTTATGTCCATGTCACGTATTTCTCTTGCATTTTACTTAGGTAAGAAGATTTTCTTGCTCTGATCTTTCTAGGAAATGTGGTCGTTGTCATCACAACTCTTAAGAAGCGTCTCAATGTGAGGTTCTGTTTTTGATTTTATTCGTTAAGTGAAAAAATTGAAGCAAAACTTGAGACCTTTTGTGTTACAACCCTTTAAGATAAAATTCACAATAGTATTTTTATTAACATAAAACTCTATCAAAGTATTCATAACAAAGCACTTTATTCGAATAAGTCTGTGTTCACGACGACTAACACTCTATCAGATAAATTCGACGGCCACTACCTTCTCTAACAATGAACATTTTTTAGTGGATTCATTTACCCCTTCCCTCATATAGCTATTTTTGTAAAAGTCAACCACTAGCCCTAAAAGAAGTTTTAATTTTTTTTTTCTTTAGAGTGCCAAACATTATTTTAGAAATAAAGAGTCTCAAAGTTTTGTAAATGAGCTTCATATAAGTAATTATAAATAACTATACTGAACTTCATGGAGAATGATAGCACTCTGAAACGAAGGCCTCAAAAATAGAAAACATATTTTTTTTTCTATCATAATTTCAGTTGGCGATAAAGAAAAGATTTTCAAAGTGCATTGGCTCACACCCACAAAATTTTTGCAGCATTTTGTTTATTTTGCGACGGTCTGGCACTAGCTTTGGGAACAAATTTAACACAAGGGATGCGTGCTATCTTGTGCCAGTCTTCTCCTATTCCCTTCTTACATCTCCCCTGCAATTCAGGGCAATCCCCAATAGCCAAAGTCTTCAGATTGGTGAGCCTTTGAATGCTCATGGGAAGTGAAGCCAGCTTAGGACAGTCTTGAATACATAAGGTTTCAAGAGAAGTAAGGCCTCCTAATTCATCAGGCAGCGAGGCAAGATTTTGCAAACTATGTAACTTCAACCCTTGCAATTTTGTAAGGTGTCCAATGCTTGTGGGAAGAGAGAGCAACTTTGGGCAGTGACCAACCTCGAAGGTTTGAAGAGACACAAGGTTTCCCAACTCCGGTAACGATGTCAGATTTTGAGATGCACTAATCTTTAGATATTGCAGTGAAGAAATTTGTCCTAAGGCGTCTGGTAACACTGCCAATTTAGCAGGATTAAGGGTGCCTTTGGCTGTATCCTTAAAGCTGCTGTAAGATATGACTAAACGCTGTAAGGATGTGAGGTGAATAATACCATTTGGCAATGCCATTAATTCAGGACATCCTACGATTTCTAAGGTTTCAAGTGAAGTAAGGTCTTCAAAACCTTCCCATAAAGATTTCAGCTCCTCGCAGGAATCAATCTTGATTGTTTTGAGAGAGTGTAAACCTTCTAACATTTGCTTTGGAAATGATTCCAGATCAGAGAAGTAAGTGATGTGTAACTCCTCTAAAGCACTGAGGCCTCTCAACATACCTTGGGGGAGAGTTGTCAATTCTCCAAAAGCAGAAACTTGAAGGAATCTAAGATTGTAGAGGTTGCAGATTGAGCTCAAAGACACTTCCTTGCAGTCGATTAGAACTAGATCTTTAACAGATGGAAGAACAGGCAAGGCCAAATTGGGGCAACTAGAAATAGACAGCCTGGAAAGACATGGAAAAATCTCTCCTACTTTGTCTTTGCACAAATATTCCAAGTTTGCTAGATCACAAACCTCGAGAATTTCAAGACACGGGAAACCCTTTACACCTTTGCAGGGTTCATCATGGATGTATTGCAAAAGATACATACCAGATATTCTAAGGTACTTTAGAGATGGGAGTTTCCCCAATGGTGGAAGTTTTGAACAGTATCTGCAATTCACAAGGTTTATAGAAAATAAGTGTTTGAAACTAGGGTTGCTCAACCATTGCGGCAGATAAGCACCTTTATATCCCTCCAAGTACAAACTTGAGAGTTTTGCATGAGGTTCAAGGGCTTCAAGCATCTGCTCAACACCTTCTTGCGCGTGCGGTTCAACGTTGGTATCCCATGACAAGGATAACTCTTCCAGCTGCTTACCCACCAACTTGGCTTCTTTGGCATCCATCACTCTTTTGACTCTCTCCAAGTGCTCTATAGTCAGATTATTTCTGAGGTTCAAGCACCCCAGTTCATTTATCTGAAAGCCTTGGCCTTTGCCAACAATGTACCGAGATAAGATCCTCAGAGAAGACAATTGACCAATACCAGGGGGCATGCTAGTCAATGAACTGCACCCATCCAACATTAATTCTCGGAGAGCTTTAAGGTAATTCATGCGTTTAGGCACCTTCTTGAGATTCCAACAATCACTCAGAATCAAACTCTGCAAATTCCACAAGCTGCAAATGGACTTAGGGAGGGTTATGATTTGAGTGCTACTAAGGTTCAGATACCTTAGATGTTTCAAATTTCCTATTGAAGGTGGCAGTTCTGTAATTGTCTCACTGCCACTCTCATGCAATGCTCTTAAAGAGGTAGATTTCCACAGTAGGGAGACAGAAGAAACTGCAGTTGATACGTGTAGGCTGCTTCTTAAGGATTTAGGCATGTCTGACAAACCAAAATGAAATCTTTTCATTCTGTAGATAGCAACAGAAAGATGGAGAGTATTTCTAGACAAATCATTGGAGCTTACATTGTCCAAAATGAGACATTCATGCCCCATAATTGATTGGGCAAGATCATGAACTAGGTCATGCATTTTGAAACTGGTGATGATACCATTTTCATCTGTCTTGATATCTTGGAAAAATGATCTCCAATACAATTCTTTCCACACCTCATTACCCACATCGTCTGCCTCCAATTTTCCATGGGATGTAATGAACCCATTGGCCATCCAAAGTTGAATTAGAAGATGCTTATTAATCTCTCTACCTTTGGGGAATATAGCACAGTAGGCAAAACAATGTCTCAATTTTAATGGCAAATTCCAGTAGCTTAATCTCAAGGTAGATAGGATGGAATTTTCATCTTGTGGTAAATTCCAGAGTTTGCTTTCCTTGACATGGAGCCATTCATTCTCCTCCCTTCTAAAACGTAAGAGGCCTCCCAATGCTTTTGCAGCAAGAGGCACCCCACCACACTTTTTCACTATCTCCTTTCCCATGTCCACAAGCTCTGCATGTTCTTTCCCCTCTGGTCCAAAAGCTCGTTGTTTAAACAGTGACCAACAATCATCAATAGATAAACCTGATAACCGATGACAAGACTGCGTTCCCATGATGGATGCAACCTTTGCCAGACGAGTAGTGACAAGAATGGAGGAACCTCTTGATCCACATGACAAGACATGTTTCAGCTTATCCCATTTTTCTTGGTCGTCATTCCACACATCATCCAGAACAAGTAAGTATCTTTTTCTTTGAAGCATCTCTTGAAGTTTTCTCTGCAGGGGATCCAATTCCAAAGACTCGTAGCTGTGCCCGAAGGCCGATTCCATGATAGCTTTAAGCATTCTTTTAACATTGAAATGCTCTGAAACACATATCCAGACTTTCAACTGAAAATGCTTTGTTACCTTCTCATCATTGAAAACAAGTTGTGCTAGTGTCGTCTTTCCTAGTCCACCCATACCAACTATGGGATACACTGATACATCATCAAAACTAGAGGCCTGGCCAACCAAGAAATTCACAATTTTTTCCTTATCTTCTTCTCTTCCATAAATCTGAGGTTGAGTAATGATAGAGGTAGTTTGGCGCCATTCCGTGACCTCAGTCCTCCTCTGGGTATTCGTCTCAGACAAATGAAACTTGCTCCTTTCATCGGCAATTTCATCTAATGTCACCCTGATCTCTTTCATTTTCTTAGCAATTTTGTGGCGGAACAGAACACTCTTTGGATAAAACGAGGATACGTAAGAACACTTTACCTTTTTTGTTAATCCACTATGTTGTCCATCATACTGTAATCGAAGTCCTTCTGTTGCACACTCGTCCAAGATGTCATCCAGCATGTGAGCTGCATCTTTCAACTTTTGCAGCCAATTTTTCACAGCCCTGTCTGTGAGTTGTTTTTCCTCAGCATCTTCAAGCACAGCCCAGATTGTGGAGAGTGTGCTAGTGAGCCTTTTCATCTCTTGATTGACACCCAGAAACAAGCCAATCTCCTTCTGAATGAGATCTCTCAAAGTCTCCAGCACAACTTCTAGGATAGCCTCAGCCATGTGCTAAGTTCAGTAGTCGTCTGTGTGCTAATTATGCTGAACTTGTTAGTATTGAGTTGGAATTTTAGAGTGATGACGATTATCTCATTTCCTCTGTTGAAATGACAACCTCTCTCTTTCCAATAGAATGCCGGCCATTGACTGCACGTGAAAGAACTCACGGGTCATTGAATTTCCAGCAAAAAGCACCTATCTAATTCGCTTGTTTATGGTAGGATGCAACAGTGCATTAAGCTTTGTCCAGTTATGATTGGTGAACCATCGCATCTAGTCTAGAAGCCTTTTTGAATATTTAACGCAAAAATTTTATTGAACAAGAAAAATCAATAATTATGTCCAAAAAAAAAAAATCAACAGCTATCATTGACTATTTATAAAAGTGTACATCCGTTTGGATCGATCACTTTTAGAAATTTAACTAAACCAAATTGATTATAAAATATTTTAAATGATAATTTGATTTAGATTGATAAAACTGAATAAAATTAAACTTATGAAATTTATATTTAGTACCTATTTTCTCTGTCTATGTGGCCATAAGAGTGCTGATCCTTCTGTTGGATGCTGAGGCTGGAAAAAAAGTGTGATGATCCTAAAATTGATTGTCACTGTGAAGTTTTAGGATGAAATCATGAAAAATCTTCTTGCAGAGTCCATGCTCTTAATTTGATTAACTAAACTAGGTAAGTACAGTAAATTAGGCGCCGACTGTAGACAATTTTTAGGTTCATATACATACAATACATACAAGTATTAAGTTTGTCATCTTGAATGTGGCAGAAGTTGACACGCTTCAAGAATCTTCTATATATACCTAATATAGAGTCTCAATGTCTCATATTAAAAACCATAAATTATTAAGATCAACATGACATCATTTTGTGAAGAAAAAGTAATTACAAAAGGGCATATTTGTAATGCACTTGCAACCAAAATTTCACCATAAAAACATAACACTTAGAAGAATTAAAAAAAAAAGAATTTAATAATGTAATATTAAGTTATAAAAAATATTTACATATTATATTTTTATTTTAAAATTTGATAATAAATATTTTAAAAATTACATTTAAATCTTGTATTTTGCAATAGCCAATAACGAAATAAATACTCTCCTTACTTTTTCCCCTCTTACTCAGAGTTAAATCACACAATTTTTATCGAGTTCAACCCATTCTTTTACTGGTAAGTGACACAATTTTTGCAGCGTATATTAAAAAAGAAAGAAACTTCTATATATAGCGTTTCATTTCATGTAGTCTTCAACAGCAGTGTAGTTGTTATGTCTTTGCCAAAGTTACAACCAATCTAAAGAATTCGCAAAGAGGAACTTCTGCAAATGTGCTACACAATACACATCACTCACAAATTAACCAAAATAATAGCCAACTAACAACAATAGTTAATTTCAGGATTAAAGTTGACAAGCTTAAACTCCTTCATCTTTTATCTCAAAATTTGCAAAGCACCCTTCAAAGTAAACATGGTAGTAATGTATCAATCCCACAGTCCCACTTGCTCTGCAAATGCTGCCCTGTTTCCACGTGAAAATGAACACTTTTGAATTACACTCCAGGAAATGAAATAAGGAACAAAAAAAAATGGAAGGAGTTTTCGGAACAAATGGTGGTTGAAATTGATTATTTCAACTGCTTGCATGACACTTTTTTTTCTTCGTTCCAAAACAATCCATGACTTTCTGCAAACACCAAGTGCTCCTATATATGATCATTATATTGCTCTCACCTTCTAAGGAAGCAAGAAACTATTCTTCAGAAATTGATGACTTCTTCAACTCTTTCCCAATCAGCTTCGCCCATATCTGGACAACCTCTCTCTCGGACAAGATGTTTTTGGGTGGCCTTATGTAAACCGTCTTGTTAAGAGTCCTGGGTTTGCTGTTTTTGCAGCCGACTGTGTAGGGCTTTGTTGGTGAGTTGCTTCTCCTCAGCATCTTCAAGCACGGCCTGAATGGCAGTTAGTGTGTCTGACAGCCTTTTCATCTCTTGATTCACACCCAGAAACAGTCCAAGCTCTTTTTGAATGAGTGAGTTCTAGTGCTCAAGAACAATTACAAGAACAGGCTCAGCCATTCGCTAATTTGCTTGCAGAAAGAAAATTGAGAGAGGTTGTGTGCTTGGGAATACTAATGAAGCTAAAAGATCATATATAAGGCTAGTGTAAGTTTATAAGCGTCAACTCGTGAAGTCAGCAATAAAGTGCCCAGTCTCTGCTCCAACACCTGCCTATGTTACACATAATATTCATTCTCAGATATTTTAGACATAAAAGGTATGAGATACGTGAATATTTGAAGTTTTTATATTTGATATAAATTTGAAAGTTATTAAGAAAATGGTATTACGATACACTTGATAATTTATATATATATATATATATATATATATATTGAATGAAGATCCTAGGGTTGCAATTTGATTGTGTTGTGGTTATCACATATTGGATCATATATATATATATATATATATATATATATATATATATATATATATATATATATATATATATATATGAAAAGAGGGGTCGGGACAATTTTTGTATCATTATGAGACTTTTTGGCAGTCCCTAAAGTTATTTTTAAACACAAATAATAGTAAGCACTAACATGACTTTCTACAATAAAAAAATAAAAGCTTCTGGGTATAAAACTTGAGAATTATAGTGTTAGAAAATTCTATAGAATTTTTAGAACATTATTTTATGAAGAAAACAGCAATTACAGAAGGAATTCTTTGCCACGCATTTCCAACAGCCAAGAATGAAATAAATATTAAATACTTTGCTTTACCTTTGTCCTCTCATTCACAGTCACATTTCACACAATTTTTATTGAGTTCAACCCATTCTTTTGGTGGGAAGTGACACATTTGTTAGAGCATATAATGAAAAAAGAAAAAAGAAAAAAACTTCTATACATAGCGTTTCATGTAGTCTTCAACAGTAGTGTACTTAGTTTCAGGATAAAGCTCACAAGCTTCAACTCCATCCTCTCCTATCTCAAAATTTGTAAGGCAACCTTCGAAGCAAACATGGTAGTAATGTATCAGTCCCACTTGCTCTGCATATGCTTGTCCTGTTTCCACATAAAAGTGAATAATTTTGAATTATATTCCACCTAATGAAATAAGGAAAAAAAATGCCAAAACAATCTATGACTTTCTGGAAACACCAAACTGCTACTATATATGATCATTATATTGATCTCACCTTCTAAGGAACCAAGAAATTGTTCTTCAGAAATTGATGACTTCTTCAACTCTTTCCCAATCAGCTTCTCCCATATTTGGACAACCTCTCTCTGGGACAAGATGTTTTTGGGTGGCCTTATGTAAATTGTCTTGTTGAGTGTTCTGGGGTCATCTATGGTTTTGATAGTGTACATGGCTATATCATCTTCATCCACATAAATAGCTGCAAAATTGGAAGAAACACAGCTATTAAGGAAAATTAACTTGAAGAGTAGCTGGAACACAGACAATAGTAGGTAGGTGGAAGGAGGATACCCTTTGTGTTGCCATCCCCAAACAAGACAACAGAATCCTTGGAGGGTAGGATGAAACCAGGCTGACACAGACCACCGAGGAAATAACCAGCAAAGCAGTTAGCAGAAATATAGGTGAAAGGAATGTTGGCTTCCTGGATGGCTTTCCTCACTACCATTTTGTCATCAAATGTTACTCTTCCTGGCTCCAATGCATGTGCCATTCTTGCAGGATCCGTCCCAAACTCAGACGGCAAAAACCTCTGTACATTAATTAGTACACAGCGTTGGTCGTTTCGTAGAATTTCATAAACTTAAAGAACTACACGACAAGTTTTTAAGGATGACGTGCACAAGTAACAAAAAATTTAGTTCTTCTTTTACTAAGAAGTTTCATTTTGATTAAAACTATAAACAATTGAAAGGTCTCAGATAGTTTAGCTGATGAAGTCTCTGTTAGAAAATGAAATCCCACATTGAAAAAATAGAAGAATAGAAGGCAACTTATAAGGTGGAAAGGAGTAGTTCTAAAATGACTTGAGTCATTTTGGAACAAAAGGCTTCTTCCACCCTTATAAGGCATGGCCCAACTCTCTCCCTCTCATGGAAATGGTTAAGGCCCATCTACAAATTCCAACATATTAGAAAATGAAGTCCCACATTGGAAAAATAGAAGAACGAAAGGCAACTTATAAGGTGGAAAGGAGTAGTTCCAAAATGACTCAAAGGCTTCTTCCACCCTTATAAGGCATGGCCCAACTCTCTCCCTCTCATGGAAATGGTTAAGGCCCATCTACAAATTCCAACATGGTATCAGAGCCAAAAAGCTTAACAGTACCGAAAGATTTAAAGGGACCTGCAATGTGAAGGAAAAAAATGGACCTGTGGCCTCTGAGGTTATCAAAGAGTACAAGCTCAAGCAAAAAGGAAGGAAGACTTGGAGTCTCTGAGACTTAAGAAACATAAGTCCAAACAATAAAGGCAAATCTCAATTGGAACATGCCAATTGGACTTGAGGGGGAGTGTTGGAAAATGAAGTCCCACATTGGAAAAATAGAAGAATGGAAGGCAACTTATAAGGTGGAAAGGAGTAGTTCCAAAACGACTTAAGTCATTTTGGAACAAAGGGCTTATTCCACCCTTATAAGGCATAGCCCAACTCTCTTCCTCTCATAGAAATGGTTAAGGCCCATCTACAAATTTCAACAGTCTCCCCTATACAGTGACTTGTGATCAAATCCTGCCTTTGTTAGAGTAAAAAGAAAAAATTGGAAAAGAGTTATAAAGCTCAGACATTTTAAAAAGGAATTATGTGTGCGTCAAACTCTTTTATTAAATATGACAAGATATTTTAAATTATACATATAAATATTTCAAATTTTGTAGTGTTGTGGGGTTCAAATCACTTCTCTTTGTGTGATCAAACATAGTATCCAATGATTTGGAAAAGTTAGTACCTTGACATTTCCAGCTTCTTTGATGGCATCAATGAGCTTGAGTTGTAGTAGGATATGGTGGCTGCGAATGTGCACGCCAGAGATGGCACAAATCACTACATCAACTAGCCTTACTGCATTCACAAGGCTCTGGTGGTCATTGAAGGAAGCTGACACAAGGCGAGCTCCATGCTCTTTGAATGACAATAGCAGCTGAACTTTCTCAATGTCCACACCTATCTCCTGCCGATGCAGAACGTAGGTTTGGTGCCCCTCAGCTAAACTTGCCTTCACCAACCTTTTCCCCAAGTACCCAGTTCCCCCAACTATTAATACTCTGCTCTTCTCCATGTTTCTTCCTCCCTCTTTACCTTATTCAGGTTGTGATTGTTCTTCCTGGTTTAATCTTATATATACTAACCTGATCTTGATGTCTTGGAGTGTACACATAGGTTGAATTATTAGTACTTTTCATTCCACATGTGGTGGTTTAGCTTGGGAGATATACAAATGAACTCTTGCTTTGTCTTTGAGGTAAAGACAGGTGTCCGTATAGTTTGGCTCTTTAGAAGAAGAGCAGCTCCCTCAACATCAGCAGTTTCCAAAAGTCATAAAACCTTACAGAATTGGCCATAAATTGCTTTTCGAAAGAGTAAATGAATTGAGACCTTCACCAGGAACTGAATCCTACCTATATTCAACTGTGTTACATCACCTGTTGAATCTTGTTAGAACTATAATCCTATGGATTATTAAACTTAATTTAGTGGCCTACAGTGAGAGAATTTCCCTTAGATAGAAAAAGGTTTTTCTATTTTGTTTCTATGTAATATTTGTTATTACAAGGAACTAAACTGAAAGTTTTCCCATTTACAATTTGCTGCAATTTATGATTATGTATCTGAAGTCATAGAGGAAATAAATTGAGTGAACCTCCCAATACACGAAAGCCCCCAGCTCTGGTCAGAAGAGTAAAGGCAACTACTAAATGGGGTAGGGCAAGAGAAAAATTAATTATTTTGAAGTCACTGACTTAATTGAATTAAAGGGCACGTTAAAGGAATATGGTTCTCGGTTTGGTAGCTTTTCTTATTGTGACATTCCATAAACTCATCTAGTTTTGTCTAAACTCCAAAATGAAAGTCAAGCACTCTTGTCCAGTTATTATCTCATTCCTTCCACTTTCTGAGATGGCTGCATGGCCAACATTTAAGATCATTTTGTTGTAGCAGCAACCTTAACTAAATTTTTTATGCAACTTCTTAACATTTAGGTCCTATAAATTTGAATTCAAGCCCCATACACGAACAGGCAGAGACTATCAGACTAATTTTCTTTTTTCTTTTTCTTCTTTGGTCAGCTACTCATGTAATAGGCTTCATTTCAACAGTATATTTATTTATTTTGTCATGGTGATTTCAATTCTAAAACCCACTTTTTTCTGGTGCGGGCCTATACCCATGTCCCAGCTTCCCGTGGAGAATTTGTTTCACATTAAGCCCAAACAAAGGAGTGTCTTTGGTTAAGAACAGATCAAATAATAAAAATTAAAAAAAAAAAAAAACGAATGGAGATTAGGTGGAGTCACGTGTTGCTTTGCTTTAGGTCTCTCAGATCAAATGGCATTTGACTCTCTCATTGTGGGCGTGGGTGCGGCTGCCATAAATTTTGAGATTAAAGTAAGAAATTTATTTTCAGTACTTTTATGTGTTAATGTTATTTGTGCTTTATTATATAATTTAAAAAGCAATTGTTTGCTTATGGAAATGTTGATGATGGTAATATTTTATTTTTTATCATTACAAAAGTAACGAAATTATTTTTCAAACTACTGTGAAAAGTGAAAACAAACCCAAGTTACACTTTCTCTATATTCTTCAGGTTGGTGGCTCTTTTTATGAGCAAGAATTATTCAATATCTTGCAACTACACCCTCCTCTTGTTTTTTCCGTTCAACATTGGCTAGCTGAATGCATTTGAGTGTTGGATACTAATTGGTAGTGATCAATTTTCACTAGGAAAAGTCAACATACAGCAGCTCTAGTCAAATATACAAACAAATACGTCTTGACTTTGCCTCTACCAACCCACGCAATATTTTTAATCCATACATAATTACATACACAGCAGCCACTTTGTTTCTTAGTTTTTTAAGAAGTAATTTATTTACTTTCGGCAAAGACTGCACCCAATTTGGTCATAATAAAGTGTGAATCTAACAAACAAGGCCTATTTAAGCATACATGGTTTCATTAGGTAGATTGGAACCCAAAACTCAGAAAACAGAGAAGGGGGAAATGGGAAAGAGCAAAGTTCTGATAGTGGGGGGAACTGGGTATATTGGGAGGAGGATAGTGAAGGCAAGTCTAGCACAGGGTCATGAGACTTATGTCGTTCAACGCCCAGAGTTAGGCCTCCAAATTGACAAGCTTCAGATGTTGCTCTCCTTCAAGAAGCAAGGTGCTCATCTCGTTCAGGCCTCCTTCTCGGATCACCGGAGCCTCGTCGACGCCGTCAAACAAGTTGACGTTGTAATTAGCGCCGTCTCGGGCGTCCATATCCGGAGTCATAGCATACTTTTGCAACTCAAACTTGTTGAGGCCATCAAAGAAGCTGGGAATGTTAAGGTATAATGAATCTATACTCTCTAGCCCATATTTTGTTTGTTTGATCACTTGTTTATTAATTGTATCGCTTTGACTTTAGGATTGGGATGAGCATATTAGAATTAGAAGACTCCATGTAATGCTATTTATTCTTCAATTTCATGAATTTTCTGTTTCTCTTATTTCTTTGTTTTCATTTTCATGTGAAACAAGTTCTTTCTATTTTCTCTAAAGGTTAGGGTAATTATGGATTTAAAATTATTAATTTAAATTGAGAGAACAAAGTTTAAGTGAAGTTTTTTTAAATATTTATTATTAAAAATATGAACCTAAATTAAAAAATAAAAAATAAAAGGGGCAAAACTTTAAAATAGGAATTGCAGAAACTTGAAACCAAAGGCCAATGACTTTGGATTTCAACTATATACCTGCCATCATTGACTTCCTTTCTTTCTTAGACTCTTCACTAGTTAGTGAGGAAAACAATCCCTCACTTTCAAATATGATCTCACGAAATTGAAATGCACCTAAATCAAAGATTAGAAAAGCATGCATGATATAGATACATTTTTCTTGCCTCATTAGAGATTCCATGACTCAAGCATGTGATTTTCAGCCTTATATTTACTTCAATCCCCAATTGGACATGACTTGATAGTGCTGTTTTGTCCTGTAGAACACATTTTGAGAGCAAAATCAGGCAAACTACATGAATTCTAAGCAATATTGAGTCTTTTTATTTCCCCTTGTAGCGTTTCTTGCCTTCAGAATTTGGGTTGGACCCAGCACGAATGGGACATGCACTAGAACCAGGAAGAGTAACATTTGATGACAAAATGACTGTGAGAAAAGCAATAGAGGAAGCTAACATCCCTTTTACTTACATCTCTGCAAACTTGTTCGCCGGATACTTCGCCGGCAGCCTCTCTCAGATGGGCTCCTTTGTGCCTCCTAGAGATAAGGTGCATCTCTTTGGAGACGGCAAACTCAAAGGTACTAAAAAACTCATACTGGTTTCATTCAAGATCAAATTTTACTTTCTGTTGTTTTCATATATATTAGCAACATCTTATTTGGTTCATAAACAAAGTTGCCTCCATTGACTTAGAAACAATTCATTTGTCTTCTAAATGTTTGTTTGCACAAAAAAAAAAAAAGAACATCTTATTCAGTTTGTGTTAAATATGTGGCTGCAGCTGTTTTTATGGATGAAGATGATGTTGCAGCATACACCATCAAGTCAATAGATGACCCCAGAACTCTAAACAAAACATTGTACCTAAGGCCACCAGAAAACATTCTCTCCCAAGCAGAGCTAATCGGAATTTGGGAGAAACTCATAGGAAAGGAACTAGAGAAGACATACATATCTGGTGAAGGCTTCCTTACAACCTTAAAAGGTAATAAAAAATGAATCTAAGTTTTGTGTATCATTGATCTGGAAATTAACATTCTTTTAAGCAAATTTCTGATGGGTGTAAACTTCATTTGCAGGTCTGGATTATAAACTCCAAGTGGGTATCGGACACTTCTATCATATTTTCTACGAGGGATGTTTAACAAATTTTGAAATAGGAGAAAAGGGAGAAGAAGCCTCAAAGCTTTACCCTGAGGTGAATTACACACGCATGGATGAGTACCTAAAGATCTACGTGTAAAATAAATTAAGTCCTCATGAGTTCAGTAGATTGTACAATGGTGATGAGTTAAAATAATCTTAATTTGAGGAGAGTTTACGGTTATTATCCTTTGTTTCTCGTATCTTGAGGTTTGTTTAGTCTTTTTCTTGTACGAGTCTATCAGAGTGTGCTTTACCTGTATTTACTTTGTGACAAACAAACAAAAATAACTTCTTAATCTTATATAGTACAACAATTCAGTATAACGACTGACCAAAGGTACAATATTTAATTCTTAAATTCGTCGATCATGTTGTCATACAGGATAAAAACACTTTAAACACCTAATCTAACATATATTCTCATGTTCTAGAAGATACTGTTTTTTCTGATTAACCTTGGGAGTTGAAAGGCAGGTGAAAGAACCCTCAATTTTGTTTTTTGGACAAACCCTCAATTAATTGTAGGAAGAAGCCACGGAAATGCTAGCATGGAATATTCTGACAGTTACGTTGCGAGGCCCGAAGAAAACGGAAGGGTTGGCCCAATTTTGGGGTGGTCAAGACGAAATGTCCAAGGGGCTTGTCACTTAACATAGAGAGCGCAGAGAGTAGTGGGCCCTACGAAACAAAGCCCATGGCTGATTAACCAATGCGTTCATATACATAATTATATAGATGCCAAAACTGTATCATACTAGATTACATATATATTTAATTTAATACAAATTATTTAAAATTCACAAACTTGAAAAGATTGGTTTAGCACTTAATTTCAGATAAATATTCAAATAAAAAATATATCAATTTTTTAGAGTCAGTTTACAATTTATTAAAGATATGTATTTTGTATTTTAATTATTCATATTTAAATTTTAAAGTTAGAACTTAACAATACATTGATGTAGATTTTTATCTCTAAGATCGTCAAAAAAATATATTTAGTATCAGTGAATAATAAAACTGACTTAAAAATATTTTTATCATATAATAAAAAAACTTATTTTTTTTTATCAAACAAATTGGTGTATCTTAGCCTTTAAAACTTCTTAAGGTTAAGCCTTAAAAAAATTTCTTGTGCTATTCTTAATTCTGACATGATTGACGAATGGCTCGCCTTTAATTAAATTATAAAAAAAATTAAATAATTAAGACATGCATAATTAAAAATTAGGGACCCTCGTTTAAATGAAATGGATATAGTGAATCTTACATAGATAGAATACTCGTTACTAGGTAACGTTCAACTTCAACGTCCCGTTCTTAGATTAAAAAATTCCGAAGAGACGGAAGAAAACAAAGTGAGAAATATACCAATATATACTTTCCCTAAACAAGGGGGTTCCATAGCCTCGAAAGTTTCGAAAGATCTGTTTGGCTGTGCGCGTTGTGCAGACCCTACAACACTCCCAACTTCCTCCCTCTCGCCATTCTTATACCCCCATTTCTTCTTCTTCTTCCTCCTCCTCCTCTAGCACTCTTGCCGCCACTCCTCCTTTCCTTTTCTGGCTCAAATTTAAGGTACCAACGACTATGAAAGAAGTGACCGTAGAAGCTGAAAGCGACCAAGGTTCTGCACCAAATGCTCCCGAAAATGGAAGACGCGTGGCTTCCCCTGCAGGCTTACACAGCACTGCCGTGAAGATTTTGGGAGCCAGAGAGGTTTACAATGGATACGAAGTCATGCAAGAGAAGCCCTCAAAATTCGAAGTTCTGGGATGGTATCTCTATGAGTTCTGCTTCTACTTCGTCCAAACAGTTCTCATCCCTGTTGTGTTTCCTCTCATAATCAGCCAGTTACAGCAGCTTTCTTCAGACCCAGTTCAGGAATGGCTCAGTAAGCACCCTGGCTTGATCTGCGCGGATAAAGAAATTAACCTGTAAGTTGTTTTTTTGGCCAAATTTTAGCGGTTTTTTTTTTTATGTTTGTGTGAGAGTGAGTTCACGGATAGAAAGGTTTTCTATTTCAAAACTACAAGACATGATAAACGGTGCATAGTTTGTAATCATGAAAAGCCGTGTGTTTTTGGGTTGATGCGGCCCCTCCTTTGCAAACTTTTCTCTCCCTCAACAGTTAAAGATTCCTTTTCAAACTCTCATGCGCTACTTTATGCACCTCATTGATTATAATCAGAGAGGGTTTTTCTAAGCTTGGAGGAGTGATTTATGGGGTAGGTGTGCTAGTGTAAAAAGCCTACTTTATAAAAAAATTCGAAAAAGTTGATAAAATAGTACAAGAAGCCAGTTGGAAAAAAAACTGAAATTTTTCTTTAAAAACGGAAAAAAAGCATCCCATATCTGCAGCTTATAATGATCCTTCATAACTATGCTCTGATGTCGAGATTTAATGTAGAAAACAACAACTATGCTCTCCATAGGAATTGTAAAACTGTTTGTCGGAGTCGGACCTAAAAGTCATCAGCTTTTGATTTTTTAACATATTATCCAAATCGGAGAAAGTTACTCTAAGGTACTGAATTATTTAACTATGTCCATTGGGATGTGCCAAAATTGCAATGATGAAAATTCACAGACCCCCTTTGGAATGCGCCAAAATTGTTTATAAAAAAAATGTTATACTGCAGCTGCTAGAAAAGGTAAACTAAGCTAAATAGTAAATACTGATATGCAAAGTGGGTAATTTGCAGGTACAGCAAGCTCACACAGCGCGCCATAGTTGTTAGTGGCTCCAAATTCTCCTCCTTTCAGTGGACCTCAATTGCTTGGGCTGCAGGCTCTGTGCTGGCTGCTCCAATTCTCGGCTTCATTTCCTATCATCTTGATGGCCAATTCCAAATCCTCATCACAGTAGCAGCCACCGGCGTCGGAGTTTTCTTCTGTCTCCCAGCTGGGTTTTTCAAAATCACCACGATTTTCCTCCCATACATCGCCGGCATCGTTGCTGCCAGCACCGTCGCCAGCGCCACCCACACCCACCATCTTGGTCTCATGGTTCGTGCCTTCACAGGTCCAGTTCTAACCAAAAGCGAATTCCCCATTAGGCAAGGAATCTCTAATCGTCTCTCGCTTTACGCCACCGCAGCTGGTTCCTTGGGTTCAGCCATCATTTCCTCCTTCACTTACCATATGCTTCGGGAACCCAAAGAACACGAGTTCATAAGCCTATGGGTAGTCTCAATCTTCAGTGGCCTCATATGGCTTGTGGGGCTATTACATGCCTACACAGCTTCAAACAGAACCTCTGCTCCCATCTCTTTCTCATCAATGTTCCACCCTTTTTCCATATTCAAATACCCGCATGCCATTGGAGGCCTTGCTGGGGTTTTCCTCTCGTCCTTCACCACAATGTGCATTTTCACAGGAGGAGTGATTTTCATAGTGGGTCAGCTCTGCATTAGGCCTGTGCATTTGCTTTACTTCTGGCTAACTTACTTCCTCTTCCCTCTGGTTTCCCTGCCACTACTGCAGCCTCTTCAGCACCTGGTAAAGGCAAACGCTGTGAGAATGCAAATCCTGGGTTTCCTATTATCGATCTTATCTTCTGGGTTTGGGTTCTATTTCTGGGACAATCACTGGAAATGGAGCCACTTGTTGATATTTGGTGCCATTCAGAGCACATCAACTGGGGTTCTTTACGCTTCGGGAAGGGTCCTAATTCTGGACTGTGCACCATCAGGAAAAGAGGGGGCTTTCTCAATCTGGTTCGCTTGGATCAGAACCGTTGGGTTGTGCTTGGGGTTCACAGTGGCTTCAGTGGTCCCAGGACGCATTCGAACTTCTTTTGGAGCTGCGTTTTGTACTGCACTTGCTGGAATAATTGGTCTGCTTTTCTGCAATATCAGTGACATGGGTGGAGCTGTAGCTGCAGGGCACGTCCTCGGAGAGGATAACGAGAGAGGTTCCTCTGTTCCTGGGTTAGATTCCAAGGAAAGAGAACCCTTGCGCGCTTGAAAGTCTGTAAAGCCGAATAAACCAATGAATCATCGTACATTTCCCATGTGTTATTCTTTGCAGATGATGTTTGTGCATCCAAGTCACAACAATACTATGTTTCATTTTATTGATCTTGTATGTATTTTGGCTTCCTTCCTTCGTGATGCATCTGTTTTTTTCTTTTTTGGGTGTGTGGCTGTATCTTATGTAATTGGATAAATTTACTGTCTGTTTATAAATAATCTTTACCTAATTCAAAAGAGGTTTAGTCAGGCTAAGTGGCTGGGAAGGGTGGAGATTTGACTGTAGAGAAAAAAAGGTTTAGCGTACGTATTAAAAGCCTGTTCAAACACTTTTTTTTTTCTTTTTGATGAAGTGAAGCTTCAGTTACATAAATTAATGGATGATAAATTGATAATCCATCTATTTCTGGAAATTTCACTTACTCATTTCCTTCTTCCATGAAGTTTGAACTGACACAATGGCAGAAAAAAAAATAGTTTGATCATGAAACCTCAAATCAAAGCATCGGTTATTACTTATGGTGCCCTAGGTTAGTTTCGAAGTTGTGTACATTTTGGATCAGTGTCTCGAAATACTAGGGTTTACATCCATATACCCGTTGCAAGGTCCCCAACATGCACCCTAAACACCTGGTATGTCTTTTCTTAAATGATTGATTAATTATGATAATTAATTTGTCTCCTATGCCAATTTTTTACTATTTAAATGCTAAATAATAATGCAAACAAAAAAATTGTAGTACAACGAAGAGGAGATAATGTGTTATTATTATTACATATTTTTTGGGTTTTTTTTCTCCTTAAAATCTTTGGTCCCTTGGCAGTTTGTATTAACAATATTAAAAAAAAAAAAAATCTTAGGATCAATTACGGGTTTCACCATACTGTTGGGCTTTTCTGAATCTGAGATTATTTTAGAATAGAGACCAGTGGAACAAAACCAAGCCCAAACAGGCACAGTGACAATCGCGAATCCCAGTCCCCAAATCGAAGCCTAAAGCCCTTCGCAGGTGTTGGTTCTGCAAAGCGCCATAGCCAAAAGTTTCTGCCGTTGACGGTGACGATGATGCAGAGATGGTGCGCCAAGCTTCGGTCCTTGGCCCTTCAGTCACGTCAAGCTCTACCAACACCCCCTTCTCGTCGTCTTTTCCACTACTCGCCGCAATCTCTTCAGTTTCCTTCCAGCGATCGGCGGTGTTGCTCACTCTTCAACGCCTCTTTATCATCCCATCCTACATTGGCTTTGAATGCCTTTCGCTCTTCTCCTTTCCCACCCTCTGTAAGTTACTAATTTTGAGCTTGTTTTTCTTTTGGTTTGTTTTTGTTGCTGAGAAAATGCCTGGGCTGATGATTTGGGAATTCTAAATTGACACATATTGTTCTTATAAGTTGTTATTTTTTAATTAAGAGTGAAATTTACATTATTTTTCTCATTATATCTTACAATTGATGTTATATTTTCAGTCACTTTTGTTGTGTCATTCTGATCGTTGTTGTGACGGCATTTTGGTTTCTTCTATGAAAATGTAGTTGGTTCAACTGCGGCACGTTTCTTCAAGAGAACGGAAGAAGAGAAGAAAGCCAATGACTCCGGTCACTTCCAAGATTAAGAAAATCAAAATGAAATTTTATTCGTACGTTTCACCTTGACACTGATATCTTCGTGTTGTTTCTTGTTAAAAGCATCTCCTTTTCAGTGATATTGCAATTTGTGGAACAGGTCTTACAAGTCCAGATTCAGAACCTTGAATGATGGGACTATCAGGCGCTGGAAGGAGGGCAAACGGCACAATGCTCATTTGAAGGTGTGCCTTTTCTTTCCCTTTAATAGATTAAGCTCCTAGAATATGTGAAAGTTTATTTTGGTATTGAAAAGTAAGTTCCTGGGTTGATTCTCCTTGGATCCTCATTATACTAAGAATTACTATTATTCTGACGATGCCAAATAAATCACATTAGACCTATTTCCAGAATTCCCTTAACATCATCCTTTGAGGTGAAAATAAACTATCATAATCTTCCTTGACTAAATCCTAAATTTTAACAAATCTTAGGCCTTGCAAATTTGCTGTCCCAAGAATTTCTATGCTTGAATGTAGAATACATAAAAATGTTTCTTTCAAGTCTCACCGGTTAATCTGTTGAATAGATAAATAATTTTAACTTTTTTCTCGATAGCCTATAGTTCTTGCTGAATTAGAGCTTCCTTGATTCATATACCCCTGTTTGGGAAACAATTAGAAGAGAGGATAGACAATCACCAGTGGTTGTTATGGCGCTTCTTTGGTTTTAAATATCAAAAGGCTTGACACCTGTGGTTGGTGCCAACATTTCCCTTCCGAAGTTCCAAGCGTGTTGCTCTTCCTTGTGATAAAAAAATAGAGAGGAGAAAAAATTAGAGGAAGGAAAGTTGATATTGTATTAAATGCATATATCATGCCTAAATTAATTGACAATTTTCATTTCTATCATTTTCTTTCCTGCTGTATTTCGTTTCTCAAAGTTTTAGGGATTTCTGTACACGAAGTTCCCAATTCCTTGAAATAAACAAGTCAAACACATAAAATAAAACAAATAATTTTAAGAGGAGAGAGAATGTATAAAAGATGATCTGATATGAATAACTTAATACTATTTTCTGATTCAGAATAACTTATGGCTACGATATGGTTTGGCTTTCACCGTTAACAGGATATAGAGTAACTTGATTCTCCGTAGGAGGCACATTTGTGAAAATTAGCTGAGTATCTTGGCATCATTTGCGGTGTGGTTACATCAACATGTATAGGCGATAGGGAAAAACTGAAATGCAAATTTGGCTCCATTGGTGCTCTCTCTCTCTCTTTTCTTTCCTTCTTTTTGTTTGTGTAAATGCAGGTATATGTTGAAATGGTATTATGGGTCACTATAGTTTTGATGCATTTTAATGTATTACTAAGCATATGGATAAACCAAAATGCAAATAGGTTGCATTGAAAACCTTTGTCATGGGAGTGTTCGGTAATTGATGTTATGGGCCATTATGCATGGTACATGGCTACATCTCAACGTTTCCAATTACTTCATGAAAGCAATTTAGTTGCATTGCTCGCAACAACAGCAAGAGGCCTTATTTCTGTGATATGGTTAGCTGAAATCACTTACGAACAAGGTTGTGCATCTTGTGTGTACTTCTACTAAAAAATAATTTGTTGCAAAAGTAGTACAGATGAAGAAGTTAAACATGACAATTCATTGTTCAGAGTAATTAAATATGTCCTGTTGCTTAGTTAATTCAAGGGACCTTTCTCTGTTCTATATTTGCTGCATGAACTCTATACTTGATTGGTTGAAATCTGGATTGCATGAAATGCATATAAATCAGACTTAAAATCAATACATTAAAACTTATAAGACCAACACTAAGTTTTATTGTCCTTCTTGCTAGATTTGGAAAATGTAGTCATATTATTTATTTTGAATTATACCCCAGGATGGTCAACTGTCCTTGAAACTGATAATTTTCTGGTATTCATTGCAGTCAAAGAAATCAAAACGTAGACTGAGAAAACCTGCCATTGTTCCTCTAGCTTATGCCAAAGTGATGAAGAAGCTCAGTTTTTGTGGTTAGAACATTAGAAGTTATTGCCACTTACTGCATGAAAGATGAAATGGTCACAATCGACCTTTTCTTTGTTGTATTTTTTTTTTCTTCGTTTTCTCATTTTAGAATCCCTAGAATGAGCAAATTGCAGAGCGACGTGTTTCTTAGCTGCTTGTTTATGACAGTTAATTATGATAATATCTTCAGGGTCTAGGTACTGCTCATCAAAGTGAGAGTCTTGAGTAAACAATATGTGAAATAGTGGCTGATTGATCTTTTTGTCGGAATAATTCTAAATTCTTAGTAGCTAAATATCATGAGACCCGAGAGGTGTCGCTGAGGACAGTTGACCATCCTGAAGGATCTATGCTGTATGTCATCTGAAACCTGGGTGATTGCTTTGGATGTTTCTTGGGGCACTGCGAGTGCATATATTTGTTAGTTGGTTGTTTGTGTATGAGCTTCAGTTGGGAGTGATTGACACCGCTGCCACCATGAATATCTCTTGGTGGCTTTTGGATTTATGTACTGTTTGTGGTGGTTGCCCTCTCATATGGACTGGTTTCCCCATGGAAGCATTTTATGGTCTCTGGGAGTTCGTCAAACTCTGCTGCTTCAGGGGTCATGCACTGGTACTCATTCTTCACTCCTCTCACACATTAATAAGTTCCTCTGAAGCGAGCTTACATCAAAGTAATTAGAGTCATGAAGTGGAATAAATGCCTTTTATATATGATTCTTCAATATAATTGGAACTTCTCAAATGGTAGATATGTCTTTTTTGGAATACCATAAAAGAGGTCGCAATCAGCTCAAATCAATTCTATCATCAGACACATGGTGATACAGCCTGAGATGATGCCTTTAAACTGCAAATTAGAGCACGATTTATTGGATGGTTTAATATGACACGCTCATGGAAATAATGTAGCCTTGATTGCGTTGCGGTGTCAAGAATCATAAGTAAGAATAAACAGGCGTCCAGACATTCTGTCATTTTTACATAATTATGACGGGATCAATAAAATGATTGAGGAATCATAGTTGCAATGATGCAGCTACCTAGTCAAATCGAATTTGGGAATTAATTCATAGCTACATTATCAATTAGTCGTAGAGCTCATGAGGATATGCATATCAGCGTATGAATGGGCATCTATCAATTTGGAAATCTCTACACCAATGGTAGTATATGACTATACGTTGCCTCACAATAGGCAACCCAACAAAAAATTCCTCGTGCGAATTTGTCCCCTCTAAGTTTATCAGTTTATCTTTCTTCTCTTAACCTTGCATTTTTTTTTTGTTTTTTGTGGTCATGAAGTATTTGTCTTCTGAGTCTTGAGAAGCCTTATTAGCTGACACGGTTCTGGCCGCGACTGGCATGACATCCTTTGTTGACTACACTCTATTTTGAATGCCCCATCTGGAGGCAATGAAAATCAAGATGTCGCAGTTTATTCGTCAATTTGAATTCGAAATCGTCGCGAGGGAAGATTACAAAAATGTGTAGTCTGCAAACGCCACAATATTTTTATATATAAACTTGCACTAAATAACCGCGACCTTTTTTTTTTTTGTTACAAGAAGGGGGGAACCCTAAGGCTCCACGTAACAAGCCCTTGCGGTTGTTGGACCCCTCAGGTCTTTTAACAAAATTGGGCCTAGCTCGTGAGGAGGCCTTGCAAAAGTGTGTAAGCCTGGGCCCAAGGAGTGAGCCCGATTCGCCATTCGATCCGCGGCCCTGTTCGCCTCCCGCACTGTATGAGATATTTCCACTTGCCAACGATTTCCGAGGAAGCTTCTGATCTCTTCTACCAGTCCTGCACACGGGTGGCTGGCAGAGCCACCCTCATTGCACAGATTCACTGAATCCAGTGAATCTGTTTCAATTTCCACCCAGTCGTAGTTCATCTCCCACGCCATCTTCAACGCCGTGAGAATCCCCCGTAGCTCCGCTTCGGTGGAGTTGCAGATCCCTAGATTTTTAGCGAACACATAGAGAAATTCCCCGGCTGCGTTCCGGAGGACTCCTCCGCAAGTAGCTCTCCCTCCCTGATACACCGATCCATCGGTGTTGAATTTAACCCAGTCATCCCTTGGTAAGGTCCAACCCACTTCTAAGATCTCAAATCTTCTCCCTTGTAACCTTGCTTCAGTTTCTTTCCAGCCCATGCATTCCCTGGCCCTGAAGAGGCACCAGAACAGTAAGTCTTTCGCTCCTCCGTGCTCCGGTTGGAAGATGAGCTCGCATCTGCGGACCCAGATGTTCCAAAGCATGACCCCGAAGAGGATCTTCCAGTCTAGGTAAGCAAATTCTTCTCTTCCAAATTCCTTTGAAAGGTTTTTGTTCAGCCAATCTTGTGTGTTGAGTCCGAAGAAACTTCCCCATTTACAAGGTTTGACTAGTCTTAGCCAGATGTTTTTAGCGTGTTCACAATCCCTTAGGCAGTGCATTGTGACCTCCATCTCCTTCCCACATATTGGACACGTTCCTATTAGGTCTATGTGGCGATTGAATCTTAAGCCATTCGTTAGGAGTCTATCGTGTCCGATGAGCCATATTAACGTTCTCATTTTTTGAGGCCCAGGCCAGTGCCAAATCTTCTTCCAGATAGGGTTGGGAATAGGGTTAGGATTATCTGAGTGTTGTGTCTGGATCCTTGCCTTATAGGCTGAGTTTACTGAAAAAGCTCCATTGCTACTGTGTTTCCATCTCCGGACATCCTCCCCTGTTCCAATGCGAGGTTTCTGTGCATTCTCGAGTCTAATTTTGGTTTCTTGTCTGGTATAGGGGATAATTGAGGGCCAGTCCCAATCTCCTGAGTTAGTAACCATATCTGCAACAGTTCAGGATAGGATGTTCTCTGGAATTGGTACATCTGATTCCAGGCCTAGCTTCCCCCCTGAAATCCACTCTTCCATCCAAAAGTTGATGGACCTTCCATTCTTTACATTCCAGCATGTACCCTCCTCGACAAATCTTTTCACCTTCTGGATGCCTCTCCATAGATTAGAGCAATTCATAGGTTTAGCCTCCTGCCTGGGTCCCTGTTCCTCCCATTTGTACTTTGATTTGAGTACTTCAACCCAGAGTGAGCCTGGGTTGTTGTATATTCCCCAAACCACCTTCATGAGGAAGGCCTCGTTCATCTCCCTTAGTTTCCTGACCCCTAGGCCTCCTTCCATCTTCGGTTTGCAGCATTGATCCCAATTAACTAGATGTAGCTTTTTAACATTTTCTCCATCTCCCCAGATAAAGCTTCTACTGATCTTCTCAAGGTCATCGCATAGACCTAGTGGAAGTAGGGCAGTCTGCATAGAGTAGTAAGGAAGATTGTTCAGCACACTGACATTAAGGGTTACTCTTCCAGCTAGGGAAAGTAACTTGGAGAAATTGCTGGGTTGAACAAGAATCACCTAGTGTCGGATCCATTAGCTCTAACCAAGCACCCCTCTGCCACAACACCCAAGCCTGCAATAGTAATGTTCAAGTTAAAATAGAGGAAACTAATGCACTTTTTAGCTATATTCATATTAAATGTAAGTGAACTCACATATCCTACTAGGTTCAAAGGTCCATTGACATCATAAAAGCTGTTCCTCCTCTTGCCACTTAAAATTTCAAGGATCAAGACTTCAAAACTAAAGACATCTGATTTTATAGAAAATATAACTTCCATTGCATATTCAGGAGACATGTATCCACTAATACAAAAATCAAAGATAAATATTTTGTAAGAATGGAGACAATAATTTTTTGCTTTTAACAAAAAAAAAAAAGTGTTTTTTCAATTTTCTCAGCTTACTAAGTCTCAACAATTCTATTAGTATTAGCAATATATTCGTTACGTTTGAAAATTCTCGCCATGCCAAAGTCAGAAATTTTAGGATACATGTCTGCATCAAGTAATATGTTACTAGCTTTCAAATCCCTGTGTATGATTCTTAACCTTGAGTGCTGATGAAGGTAAAGAAGTCCTTGTGAAATCCCTTCAATGATGATCACTCGTTTTCTCCAATCTAACACACCCCTTTTGAATGAATCTTCAAATTTCAATCGATAGAAAAGGCATATTGTAGGAATTAGTCGGTTCAAAATATTTGCAAAAGACAAACATATAGAATAATCATCAGGGAATATGAAGACCATGTACACATCACATGGTTGGCTACACCACAAGGCCAAACTAGTGGGGTTAATCACTAGCTTAATTCCCTATCTTGAGTGCTGATAAATGAGAGTTTTACTAACCAAAGAGAAAAGAGTCTAAGCTTTTGTTGGGCATGTATTCATAAATCAACATGTTCTCCTCTCCTTGCATTGAGCAGCCTAGCAGGCGAACTAGATTCATGTGCTGCAGTTTTGCTATGAGTGTAAGCTCATTCTTGAATTCCACTAGTCCTTGTGCTGAACTTCTTGATAGCCTCTTCACTGCTATTTCTAGCCCTTCAGGTAATTTTCCCTACCGTTTTGTTTTGTCATAGCGATGATCCATTTGTCATCAGTTAACCACTCAAAGAAACAATAGAACCAACTAAAAACAATCCCCGTTACCTTATAAACTGGGCCAAAACCGCCCTGTCCGAGCTTTTTTTCTGGAGAGAAGTTATTTGTAGCTTCAAACAGACGCATAGCTGAAGATTTTTAAATTTTGATAGAAGTTATAATCATGTTCAAGCTCGTTGGCACAGTGTAATCCATCTGGTGTCATCACTTGATGAAGGTGTTCTTCTTTTCTGCTTTTGATGACTTTCCCTGTGGCATTACGACATAGTATTAGTCATTTCAAATTTTACATGAACAAGCTAAATAGAAATGGGGATAGATTTCGCTTACCTTTTCTCATCCTCCTCAAACGGAAGATAATGAATATGATAGACACAAACAGAGAAGGGATAGAAACTGAAATTGCGATCCTTATCCATTTCTTCCTTCCTACTAATAGACATAATTATTAGCTGGCAGCATTACACAATTCTTTGAAAAGCCAAAAGAGCAAACACCAAAACACTTACTGTTTTGTGGTCGTTGGATAACATAATAAGCTGGCGAAGACCCACTTGCATCTGGTTTAAACTCTACTTTTTGGCTGTGTTTGAAACAACCGAATAAATCACTATTCTTGTATGCCAAACAATCACAGTCATTCCAGCAACTGGCTCTACAATCACCAGGGCCTTAGCTTTCATAATAACCATTATCCATATCTCCATTAGACTTAACAAAGAAACCAGACAATAACTCAAACTCTGGCTTGTCACTCCTGCACTGTGGCTGCGTCCATTCTGCACATCCTCTATCTGTGTTGTACCCATAACATCTATCTTCCATTAAGATGCCTATATCTTCGAAAAATAGCGAGCCACGGGCATCTATCCTCCAGTTTATGTTATCATGAATCTTAAAATAAAAAGGGTCGTTCTTCAGAGAATAACTGAAGAACTCCTCATTTGAAGTTCTTGTGAACATCAGATGATAATACTGTATCAGATCATAGTCCTGAGACATGTGCTCAAAGTTGTCGTTCTTCAAAACCCCACTAGTCCAAAAAACCACCCCTCGTCGCCGAAGAACCAACTCAAGTCCAATAGGGTCCCATTCAAGAGTGAAAGGTCCTGGAGATGGGTCATGTTTAGCCAACCATGATGTGAGTGACCAATTCCTCCCAGTTCTGTGGTCGACGCCTAGTTTCATGGCGGGCAAAAGAGTGTCAGCGCGGCAATCAAAGCTCTGCCACAAGGTCCTCCCAGCAGAGCCATCTGAATTCACTTCTCTTAGCACAAGATTGCCATTGTTTAGCAGAAGAGCGCTGGTGTTTTTGCTGGTGGTTTCTCCTGGGCATAGTTGAATAGGGTCCTCTCCAGTTCGATTAATCACAAACTTTCCTGTACTGTCAATCATCAGAACTCCGGAATCATTAGCGATTGGGGTTTCTTTGTTGGCTATCCATACTGGCTGGTCTGAGAATTTAGAATACCAGATCGCTAAATAACTGTCGTTGGTATTCTGAGGTTTGAAGAATCCTAAGGTGAAATTCTTGCCATCAGAAACCAGGTACTGGGTGAAGTTGAGTGTGTCGGCTTGCTTGAGCGTGTTTGTGTTTGCATTAATGAAAGACAATAGGCAAGTGATGATGAGAAACTGAATATACTTCAATGAGCTTTCCCCGCCAGCCATTGCCGTGGACGCGTCAGTTAATAAGAATCCCAAATGTCTTCAGCCTTTTATGCTTCGAATAATTATATTTTTTTAATATAATAATTTCGCTCTGTCACTCTCATCGTTGTCAGTTGACGAAAGAAAAGTACATTCGGATGCTACCCGTGAAGGAAACGGGATAAGGGAATGGGGGATTTCTCCTTGTAAACAATGATTGTTGAACAGGTCCGAAATGCCTGCGTCAAAGTCTTCCTATGAAAGGAGAAATCATTGTTTACAAGGAGAAATCCCCCATTCCCTTATCCCGTTTCCTTCACGGGTAGCATCCGAATGTACTTTTCTTTCGTCAACTGACAACGATGAGAGTGACAGAGCGAAATTATTATATTAAAAAAATATAATTATTCGAAGCATAAAAGGCTGAAGACATTTGGGATTCTTATTAACTGACGCGTCCACGGCAATGGCTGGCGGGGAAAGCTCATTGAAGTATATTCAGTTTCTCATCATCACTTGCCTATTGTCTTTCATTAATGCAAACACAAACACGCTCAAGCAAGCCGACACACTCAACTTCACCCAGTACCTGGTTTCTGATGGCAAGAATTTCACCTTAGGATTCTTCAAACCTCAGAATACCAACGACAGTTATTTAGCGATCTGGTATTCTAAATTCTCAGACCAGCCAGTATGGATAGCCAACAAAGAAACCCCAATCGCTAATGATTCCGGAGTTCTGATGATTGACAGTACAGGAAAGTTTGTGATTAATCGAACTGGAGAGGACCCTATTCAACTATGCCCAGGAGAAACCACCAGCAAAAACACCAGCGCTCTTCTGCTAAACAATGGCAATCTTGTGCTAAGAGAATTGAATTCAGATGGCTCTGCTGGGAGGACCTTGTGGCAGAGCTTTGATTGCCGCGCTGACACTCTTTTGCCCGCCATGAAACTAGGCGTCGACCACAGAACTGGGAGGAATTGGTCACTCACATCATGGTTGGCTAAACATGACCCATCTCCAGGACCTTTCACTCTTGAATGGGACCCTATTGGACTTGAGTTGGTTCTTCGGCGACGAGGGGTGGTTTTTTGGACTAGTGGGGTTTTGAAGAACGACAACTTTGAGCACATGTCTCAGGACTATGATCTGATACAGTATTATCATCTGATGTTCACAAGAACTTCAAATGAGGAGTTCTTCAGTTATTCTCTGAAGAACGACCCTTTTTATTTTAAGATTCATGATAACATAAACTGGAGGATAGATGCCCGTGGCTCGCTATTTTTCGAAGATATAGGCATCTTAATGGAAGATAGATGTTATGGGTACAACACAGATAGAGGATGTGCAGAATGGACGCAGCCACAGTGCAGGAGTGACAAGCCAGAGTTTGAGTTATTGTCTGGTTTCTTTGTTAAGTCTAATGGAGATATGGATAATGGTTATTATGAAAGCTAAGGCCCTGGTGATTGTAGAGCCAGTTGCTGGAATGACTGTGATTGTTTGGCATACAAGAATAGTGATTTATTCGGTTGTTTCAAACACAGCCAAAAAGTAGAGTTTAAACCAGATGCAAGTGGGTCTTCGCCAGCTTATTATGTTATCCAACGACCACAAAACAGTAAGTGTTTTGGTGTTTGCTCTTTTGGCTTTTCAAAGAATTGTGTAATGCTGCCAGCTAATAATTATGTCTATTAGTAGGAAGGAAGAAATGGATAAGGATCGCAATTTCAGTTTCTATCCCTTCTCTGTTTGTGTCTATCATATTCATTATCTTCCGTTTGAGGAGGATGAGAAAAGGTAAGCGAAATCTATCCCCATTTCTATTTAGCTTGTTCATGTAAAATTTGAAATGACTAATACTATGTCGTAATGCCACAGGGAAAGTCATCAAAAGCAGAAAAGAAGAACACCTTCATCAAGTGATGACACCAGATGGATTACACTGTGCCAACGAGCTTGAACATGATTATAACTTCTATCAAAATTTAAAAATCTTCAGCTATGCGTCTGTTTGAAGCTACAAATAACTTCTCTCCAGAAAAAAAGCTCGGACAGGGCGGTTTTGGCCCAGTTTATAAGGTAACGGGGATTGTTTTTAGTTGGTTCTATTGTTTCTTTGAGTGGTTAACTGATGACAAATGGATCATCGCTATGACAAAACAAAACGGTAGGGAAAATTACCTGAAGGGCTAGAAATAGCAGTGAAGAGGCTATCAAGAAGTTCAGCACAAGGACTAGTGGAATTCAAGAATGAGCTTACACTCATAGCAAAACTGCAGCACATGAATCTAGTTCGCCTGCTAGGCTGCTCAATGCAAGGAGAGGAGAACATGTTGATTTATGAATACATGCCCAACAAAAGCTTAGACTCTTTTCTCTGTGGTTAGTAAAACTCTCATTTATCAGCACTCAAGATAGGGAATTAAGCTAGTGATTAACCCCACTAGTTTGGCCTTGTGGTGTAGCCAACCATGTGATGTGTACATGGTCTTCATATTCCCTGATGATTATTCTATATGTTTGTCTTTTGCAAATATTTTGAACCGACTAATTCCTACAATATGCCTTTTCTATCAATTGAAATTTGAAGATTCATTCAAAAGGGGTGTGTTAGATTGGAGAAAACGAGTGATCATCATTGAAGGGATTTCACAAGGACTTCTTTACCTTCATCAGCACTCAAGGTTAAGAATCATACACAGGGATTTGAAAGCTAGTAACATATTACTTGATGTAGACATGTATCCTAAAATTTCTGACTTTGGCATGGCGAGAATTTTCAAACGTAACGAATATATTGCTAATACTAATAGAATTGTTGAGACTTAGTAAGCTGAGAAAATTGAAAAAACACTTTATTTTTTTTTGTTAAAAGCAAAAAATTATTGTCTCCATTCTTACAAAATATTTATCTTTGATTTTTGTATTAGTGGATACATGTCTCCTGAATATGCAATGGAAGTTATATTTTCTATAAAATCAGATGTCTTTAGTTTTGAAGTCTTGATCCTTGAAATTTTAAGTGGCAAGAGGAGGAACAGCTTTTATGATGTCAATGGACCTTTGAAACTAGTAGGATATGTGAGTTCACTTACATTTAATATGAATATAGCTAAAAAGTGCATTAGTTTCCTCTATTTTAACTTGAACATTACTATTGCAGGCTTGGGTGTTGTGGCAGAGGGGTGCTTGGTTAGAGCTAATGGATCCGACACTAGGTGATTCTTGTTCAACCCAGCAATTTCTCAGATTTATTCAAGTGGGCCTTTTGTGCGTGGAAGATTCTCCAGCAGATAGACCAACTATCTCAGAAGTCATTTCTATGATCACAAATGAAAGCACCCATTTACCTACGGTGAAGAAACCTGCATATACGAATTTGGACAGTATCACCAGTGCAGATTCTCAGAGGAATGATTTAGAATACCATTCATTGAATGTCGTGTCTATCTCCACTATGAATGCAAGATAAAACTATGTGATGTGTGGTTAAACTTGCTATCAAAAGTTGAAATTCTAATTAAGTCAACTTTTTTAGTCACACAAATTTTTTTAATCTTCTAATCCCAGTATAGAAAGATTGTCTTTGACTGGATCGAAGAGTTAGATTAGTAAAAGAATAATCAATTCAGTAAGAGAAGAAAAGTATAATGTGGTAAAAGAACTAAACTTAGTATAGAGGTTGAAGAGATGGAATATCAGGAAATATAGGATCTTTTCTCTCAATAAAATCTACCATTCCTGCAGTTGGTAAGTTTTAGATTTACCCCATCCAAAGTGATGAAGAAGCTCCCTTTTTGTGGTTAGAACATTAGAAGTTACTGCCACTTACTGCATGTAAGAGGAAGAGGTCACAATGACATTTTTCTTCGCGTATTTTTTTTTTTCTTTTCCATTTTCTCATTTTTTGAATCTCTAGAATCAGCAAATTGCCGAGCGATGTTTTTCTTAGCTGGTTGTTGCGACAGTTAAATTTGATAATATCGTCAGGGTCTATGCTGTATGTCAAATATGATCATTTGATGTTAATTGAAAAATCTGGGTTCCATTGCTGGAAAAAGACGTGCATACTGAAGTTGATCTTATATGCGATGGGTCTGAATGAATAGTTGGATACTTTTTTTTATCTTTTTTTTTTTTAAATTTTAGAAGCAATTTTTTTTTTTTTTTTTGCCATGTCATGTCCCTTGTTTCTTCTGTGTCATCCTCGTTCATACTAAAACCTATTTGGAGGTTCTGCCTTGCCCCTACCATTCCTGAAGCTTGTACCTTTCTCTTCTCTCATGAGATTTTACCTGAAAAAGAATGTTTCATAACGATGGACTTTAATGTACGAGATCTAGTATTGGTAGGTGTTTGTGATGACAAGATTAACATTAAATTTAATAAATTTTCATTATGTATTATGGGTACGTAAAAATTTATCCTGTGAGAGTGTTTCAACCAACCGAAGTCTATTTTGAAGACCTCGGTTTAATCCGACTTTAAACATTATGGATGTCTCACTTGAGGGGTTAATACGAGGCTTTGAATATTTCAGATAATTAATGTTAATACATATCAAAATAATTTTAAAAAATTCCTTCGGGGACATCAATAAAACACAACCAACAAAGGCATGATTAACGTATCTCTAGCACAGGATAACACGCACGATGAATAAGAAAAGAATTGGAAAGTCAAATTGGTACCTTATTAAAAATTATTATATAATACTCACATGTAAAATTACTTTTTTTTAATGAAGTAATTATTTCTGAATTCAATGATTATTACTTTTTAATTATATTTTTATCATAATTATTGTAAAAAAAATACAAATTTCTTTTTATCTTTAGATTATTTGTCAATATCCTCTCAATTTTAAATAAAAAAATGTCACCGTAAACTATTTTAAGTTTTGAATTAGCACCTAGAGTCCATTAAAAAGTTCATGCATGTTACGTAATTTGTACATAATAACTAATATACGAAATTTTTTATTATGTAAAATAAAAAATTTCTTTATCCTTAATAAAAAAAATTTATGACAATAAAACTAGTTAAAAAAAAATTATCATCCTCTTCTATCTCTTTTAGTTTTCTCACTCCATCTCTTCTCTTTCTTCTCCCAAACTATCAAATCTGAGGTGAAGGAGCTCCATAGCTCTCGCTAATGGGATTGAGGGTCTTACTCTCTCTTGGATTTCAACTTTTCTATTAGAGTATCACTGTTAAAAGTTACACGAGCTCCGTTGTCATTCACAGCTAAGTGAGGTTCACCGTTACAGATTGTGTCATGTTTTGTTCTCTAGTGTCAGGTTAATTGAGTCAGTTTTTGAAATTCAACTAAATTAATTAGTTAATAATAAATTGTAAAATATTTATAGACGTCAGTTTTGTTCAAGTTAAAGGAATTCAACTAATTAGAAATTGGTTTAATTTAGTTTAATTCATAGTTTTTTTAAATAAAATATAATATTAAATAAGATATATAATAAATGTATTTAAAAAATATTATATATATATATATATATTTCACAAACACCCCGTTATATCCCAATTTCAACTTCATCTTCAAATTACTAGATTCATCTACTTTATTTGAGTGATGGGTTTCAATCCGAATTTCAAAACGAAAGACCATGGGAAAAGGCATGGAGATTTGCTTTTCATCCAGTCCACACGCACTCCCTACCATTTTGCAGTGAAAACCCACTTGTCCGTGGCTCGAGATACATTCTTGGTGAAGAAATTGAAAAATGTTGGAGCTGTTATTCTCAGTAAATCGCTTAAAAGAGTGGTTCAATTTTACGTCACCGATTATGCGAGAGAAAAGAAAAACCAAAGATGAACATAGTAATTATTTCATGATTAAGGTTACTAATTTAAGTGTCAATTAGAGCACACTCTTTGACTCCTAATCATTTGAGATGTCTTTTTATGATTGAGCACGCATCTGAGCAAATGGATTTCGATGACTCTTCCAACGCTTCTCTCTTTCTGGGTATTCTTTTTTCATTTAGAAAATGAGAAAAAAATTCAAGTGGAAGCAAAACTTATGGCTTAGTTGAGGACTTTTATGGTCAGACTGTTTTAACTTCATTTTTCTATATGATGAAAATGCTCGATCGAATAATGATTTATTGAAGAATATTTTGGAACAAGAACCAGATATGCTACTGTGTCATGCAACAGCATCGCTGGAAGGAAGCTTTGCCTACTCAGCGTGTTTTTGTAAAATTTGAAATGACTGATTCTATGTCTTGATATATGACAAACAAAAAATATACAGGGAAAGTCGTGAAAAGCAAAAAAGAGGAACACCTACTCCAATTGATCGATGACACAGGATAGATTAGATTACACAATGCAAACGAGCTTGAATATATATGATTATAACTTCTTCAGCTTTGCTTCTGTAGTTGAAGCTACAGATCACTTCTCTCCAGAAAAAAAGCTCGGAGAGGGTGGTTTTGGCCCAGTTTATAAGGTAAGGGAGAATATTTTTGTTTGGTTCTATTGTTTATCTGAGTTATTAACTGATGATAGATGGTTCATCGCCACGACAATACGGTAGGAAAATTTCCGTAACGGCCAGAAATAGCAGTGAAGAGGCTATCAAAAAGTTCAGCACAAGGACTAGTGGAATGCAAGAATCAGCTTATACTCATAGCAAAACTGCAAGCACATGAATTTAGTTCGCCACCTAGGCTGCTCAATGCACGGAGTGTTGTATTTTGGGAATTTAGTCCCACATCGGGTGGAACGTTGGAAGGGAAGGAAACCTCATGCTATATATAAAGGCTTTCTCCCTTAGTAAAACACGCACCAAACTTAAGCCTTCTACACTCTTCTAAGGCTTAGTTTTTCTTCTCTTTCTTGTATTGTTATAAAGTAATATATTTGTAGTGGTGTCCGAAGAAGTAGGTATAATTGGCCGAATCTCGTTAAATTCTTATGTTCTCTTTATTTGCTTTTCTGCTCCTTATTTATCGTTGTTAGCCATTATTAAATTTGCTATTAGTGGAAAAATAGCTCAAATTTCCACAACAATTGGTATAAGAGCTGTTGGTTGCGATTTCTCTTGAAAATTTTAATATGCTCTGTGGTTGCGGTTTTAACTGATCTTCCACATCAGAAAAAATTTTTTGATATTTTTTTTTGTAAGTTGGTGTTAAAATTGCTAGTAATATATTGTCTAATTAAGTGCATGTCTAGGAAAGTTCTGTCTAAGGAAACTGATTTTTAAGTGGGACCGTATGACCCCTCCAGTTTTTTCTGAGAATTTTCCTGGTGAATTTTTTTTCTGACTAAATTATTACTGGTAATTTTTTTACTTTTGAGCAAAAAAAAATGACTGATGATAAGGAGCAGACTTAGAAAGCCACAGTTTCCACTACATCAACTTCGGCAGCTTTTTCATCGTCAATTTTGACGAGATTTGCTGTGCCAAATGCAAGATTTGCGGTGGAGATCTTTAACGGTACGGGTCATTTCAGAATGTGGCAAGGTGAAGTTCTAGACGCGCTTTTCCAGCAAGGTCTAGATATTGCTATTGAAGAGGAGAAACCAGATGAAATTGAAGAAAAAGAATGGAAGACCATCAATCGGTTGGCGTATGGTACTATTCGATCATGCCTTTCCAGAGAGGAGAAATATTCTTTCTCAAAGGAAACTTCTGCTAGTAAGCTGTGGAAGGCATTGGAGGAGAAATTCCTGAAGAAGAGCGGTCACAATAAGCTCTTTATAAAGAAGAAGTTGTTCCGGTTTAGTTATCAACCGGGTACCACCATGAACGATCATATTACTACTTTTAACAAGGCAGTAGCTGATTTGAGGAACCTTGATGAAACTTTCAAAGATGAAGATTTGACATTAATGTTGCTGTTTTCGCTTCCTGAAGAGTATGGATTTATAGAAGCTATGATACTTCATGGGAAAGAGAAAGTTTCCCTCAGTGAAGTATGTAGTACTCTATATAGTCACGAATTGAGAAAAAAGGACAGGGAGGAAAGCAAGCAAGCGGAGGTGGTTGCAGAAGCACTGGTAGCTAGAGGCAGACCACAAAGCCAGAAGAAAGGAAGAAGAGGAAAATCTCAGTCGAGAGGCAGACCGAGTAAAGATGAATGTGCCTTTTGTAGAGAGAAGGGGCACTAGAAGAAAGATTGCTCGAAATTGAAAAATAAGGGCAAAGTTGACAAAGGCAAAGCTATTGCAGAAGCATGTGCTGCTGAGTACAGTGATGAAGATTCAGATCTTTCACTGGTTGCTACAACCTCCACAAGGCGATCTGACAAGTGGTTGTTTGACTCAGCATGCAACCAACATATTTTTTATATCAGGGCGTGGTTCTTTGAGTTCAAAGAAATAGACGGTGGAGTTGTTTACATGGGCAACGACACATTTTGTGAAACAACTGGAATCGGTTCAATTTACTTAAAGAACCATGATGGATCAACTAGAGTTTTGACAGAGGTCAGGTATGTACCTGACATGAAGAAGAATCTCATCTCTTTGGGAGTCTTAGAATCCAAAGGATTGATGGTGACAATGCGAGATGGAGTTTTGAAGATAGTTTCTGGAGCTTTGGTGATGTTGAAAGGCACCCGGAAGAATAATTTGTATTACTATAATGGTAATACAATTGTTGGGACAGCTGCAGTTGCAACTCTTGATGATGAAGGGTCAGATGCAACTAAGTTGTGGCACATGCGATTGGGGCATGCAGGTGAAAAATCTTTGCAAATTCTGGCGAAGCAAGGATTATTGAAAGATGTGAAAACCTGTAAGCTGGACTTCTACGAGCATTGCGTGATGGGAAAGCAGAAGAGGGTGAAATTTGGCACTGCAATCCATGATATTCTAAAGGTATTCTGAATTATGTTCACTCTGATGTGTGGGGTCCTTCCAAGATAGCTTCTTTGGGAGGAAAACACTATTATGTTACATTTGTTGATGACTTCTCTCGAAGAGTGTGGGTGTACACTATGAAGTCAAATGATGAAGTGTTAGATTGTTTCCTTAAGTGGAAAAAGATTATTGAAATTCAGACTGGCAAAAAGATCAAACGGCTTAGAACAGACAAGGGAGGTGAATATCGAAGTAATCTGTTTGATAAAATTTGTCAAGATGAAGGTATTGTGAGACATTTCACAGTTAGACATACACCACAACAGAATGGGGTGGCTGAACGCATGAACCGGACATTGTTGAAAAAAGTTCGGTGTATGCTGTCCAATGCTGGGTTGGGCAGACAATTTTGGGCTGAGACTGTGAGATATACAAGCCATCTTGTTAATCGTTTACCATCAACTGCAATTGGCGGTAAAACTCCTTTGGAGGTTTGGTTTGGAAAACCTGTTACTGATTATAATTCCTTACGTGTATTTGGTTCCGCTGCATACTATCATGTGAAGGAATCGAAGTTGGATCCGAGAACAAAGAAGGCGCTCTTTATGGGGATCACTACTGGTGTTAAAGGATACCGCCTCTGGTGTCTTGAAACAAAGAAGATAATTTTTAGCAGAGATGTCACCTTTGATGAATCTGCCATGTTGAAGAAGGATGACATTCAACAGATCAATAGTGCTCCGCAGCAGGTGGAGTTTGAAAGGAGAATCGACCCAGTTATGTACAAAGAAGGAGAAACTCCTATGGCAGAAGAGGAGTCAAATGAAGAAGAGGTTCAAACCCAAGAATCTCACCAGCAAGAAGAACCAATTGCATTAAGAAAGTCACAACGGGTAAGACACAAACCTGCTCGATTTAGTGATATGGTGGCTCATGCATCTATAATAGTGAATGATGAAATTCCTACCACTTATCAAGAAGCAATTCAAAGTTCTGAAGATGAGGAGTGGAGGAATGCTATAAATGAAGAGATGCAGTCTCTTCATAAGAATCAGACATGGAAGCTAGCAAGTCTGCCGAAAGGAAAGAAGGCTATTAGATGCAAGTGGATATATGCAAAGAAAGAAGGATTTCCTGACAAGAAAAGCATTCGCTACAAGGCGAGATTGGTAGCTAAAGGCTATGCTCAGATGGAGGGAATTGACTACAATGAAATTTTTTCTCCAGTGGTGAAACATTCCTCCATTAGAATTTTACTGGCCTTGTTAGCTCAACTGGATTTGGAACTAGTTCAACTTGATGTAAAAATTGCATTTTTACATGGAGACTTGGAGGAGAAAATCTATATGACTCAGCCGGAGGGGTTCAAGGTTGCTGGGAAAGAAAATATGGTATGCAAACTTGAAAAATCATTGTACGGATTGAAGCAATCTCCAAGACAGTGGTACAAGCGATTTGACAAGTTTATGTTGGGGCAGAAGTACATAAGAAGTAAATACGATCATTGTGTGTATTTACGCAAGCTATAAGATGTATCTTTTATCTATCTTCTTTTTTATGTTGATGATATGTTGATAGTTTCAAGGAATTCTGGAGAAATTGACAAGCTGAAAGCTTAACTAAAGCAAGAATTTGAGATGAAAGATTTAGGGGAAGCTAAGAAGATTCTCGGCATGGAGATAAATAGAGACAGACGATTGGGGCAATTTCGTCTAACTCAGAAACAATATCTGAGAAAGGTGCTGCAACGTTTTGGCATGGATGACAAGTCAAAACCTGTGAGTACTCTGCTTGCTCCTCATATGAAACTTAGTGCTGATTTATCTCCGAAGAATGATGCTGAACGAGAATATATGGCAAACGTTCCTTATGCAAATGCTGTTGGTAGCTTGATGTATGCTATGGTGTGTACGAGACCTGACATTTCATAAGTAGTTGGGGTAGTGAGCAGGTATATGCATGATC
This sequence comes from Gleditsia sinensis, assembly GCA_037074535.1. Lineage (NCBI taxonomy): Eukaryota > Viridiplantae > Streptophyta > Magnoliopsida > Fabales > Fabaceae > Gleditsia > Gleditsia sinensis. The sequence continues at coordinate 60,780,875 of CM073467.1, read as the reverse complement.
CTGGTAAAGGACATTGGCAAGCTGTCAAATGGATTCTACAGTACATTCGGAACACCGTGGATGTTGGGTTGTTATTTGAGCAGGATAAAAAGATTGGTCAATATGTAGTTGGATATTGTGATTCCGACTATGCTGGTGATTTGGACAAACGGAGGTCAACTACCGGTTATGTGTTTACACTTGCAAAGGCACCGGTTAGTTGGAAGTCAACTTTGCAGTCAACAGTTGCTTTGTCTACTACAGAGGCAGAGTATATGGCTGTTACAGAGGCTATTAAGGAGGTTATTTGGCTTCAATAATTGCTGAAAGACTTGGGAGTTGGTCAGAATCACGTCAAAGTGCATTGTGACAGTCAGGGTGCTATTTGTTTAGCAAAGAACCAAGTTTATCACGCACGCACGAAGCATATAGATGTTCGATATCATCTTGTAAGGGAGATTCTGGAAGAAGGTGAAATACTACTTCAGAAGATCCAGACAGCTGAAAATTCTGCAGATATGATGACTAAGATAGTGACATCGATCAAGTTTCAACATTGTATGGACTTGATCAATATTTTGAAGATTGCAGATGGATAGCACCGTAGGTGCATTTGAAGACACTATTAGAGATAGTATTATTGTGAGAGAAGATTTTGTAATTGTGTTTGGGACTTTATTCCCAAGGTGGAGATTTGTTGTATTTTGAGAATTTAGTCCCACATCGGGTGGAACGTTGGAAGGGAAGGAAACCTCATGCTATATATAGAGGCCTTCTCCCTTAGTAAAACACGCACCAAACTCAAGCCTTCTACACTCTTCTAAGGCTTAGTTTTTCTTCTCTCTCTTGTATTGTTACAAAGTAATATATTTGTAGTGGTGTCCGAGGAAGTAGGCATAATTGGCCGAACCTCGTTAAATTCTTGTGTTCTCTTTATTTGCTTTTCTGTTCCTTATTTATCGTTGTTAGCCATTATTAAATTTGCTATTGGTAGAAAAATAGCTCAAATTTCCACAACACGGAGAACACCTCTTGATTATGAATACATGCCCAACAAAGCCTAGACTCCTTTCTTTTCGGTTAGTAAAACTTCCATTTATCAGCACTGAAGCTTGAGTTTCATAGATAGGGAATTGAGCTAGTGATTAACCCCACTAGTTGGCTTGGTGGAAGAGAGCATGTAATATGTGGATGGTCTTTTTTTTTTACCAAAGTGGGAGGTAAATTAGTTGAAGTGCAAGTAAATTGGTCCAGACATCAGGTGACTGCAAAATTGAACTAATAAAGACTCTCAAAACAATTTTCTCGAGCTCTCCTCTCTATGGTTAAGACAAAATTGGATCCAATAAAAAATTGCAGGCGGTATTAATTTATTGCAGAAGAGTACGTCTTTTTTGTAACATTTCTTGCAAATTGAATTGTTTAGCAAGATGAATTTCTGTTCTGAAATACTCTTCTGGTAAGAATTTTTGTGAAGAGCAGCTACCATGCTTTGGCCATTGGAATCTCCAAAATCTCTTGTTTCTATCCCAATACTTTGTATAGTTTAGGTCTGGCCAGTAAGTTGACAGATCTCTACCGAGTTTCTCAAACTGTATTACCGTGCATGGTTTATATTCATTATTTAGGTTTAAAAGAAACCCACAAAAAAAAGATCAATAAAAGAGGTGTGACCATGAGGTCAGTTGGTTCAGCCGTTGCCTGACAATATTCAGTTCTTTTGACAATGAACCTGCGAGGCCAAAGTCCATGAATGGTGAAATCTTAAACTGGCACACGTGGATACTTTAATTTGGCCACCGAAACACTATCAGAAAATAATCAAAGCTTGGTGTTGGTGATGATGTACGAGGAGCCCCAGATGGAAATGGGAGGTTTTTCTTTGGTATTAGTCTTCTCTGTTCCCTCACAAGAATACAAGACAGATCCCATCATCCCCACTGCCATTATAAGAAGCATTAACAACTTCAGTAGTACGCTAGCCATTTGTTCTCCACAGTACGTATATGCAGCTACATGGGCTTTGCCACTACATTTATTATTCATTTTTGTTCTTTTTCTAACACTTTTCTAGTTAAAACCAATATGAAGTATTGAATAGATGCAAGATTTACCAAAAAGGGTTGACTCCGCGAGCTACGTTGACACAAAGTATCTTGGGTTTGATTGTTTCTGGTAATGACTTTGTTAATAAATATTTATCAATCGATGTATCATTTTTCTGAAAAAACTCATTTATTTTTAAATTTTTTATTTCCTAAAAAAATTGCAAATCAAAACATTGTAATCATATATTTTAGAGCCAAGTAGGCAACAACTTAAAAGTTAAGAGTAACCAGACATTTACATTTTTTTTTGGAAGTGTTCTTGGAAGGTTAGCAAATCCATTCGATCGAAACATAGCTTTCATTGATGATTTTAGTGGTGACCCTTCTTTCCTCTTGCTTGTCACGTACCAAAAACTGTATGGAAGGGACGTTAGCTAACAACAGTCTGATGGGCAGTAAAAGAATAGTATTAGATATAGCTTGGACCCCACCTGAAGTCACCAAGTAAATTTTAATGTTGACGGCTCTGTAAGATACCCAACTTCTGCAGGCTATGGAAGAATATTAAGGAACGCAGTAGGAAATTGGGTGACCGGTTTCACTAGGAGACTCGGATATTGTAGCATCACATGTGCAGAGCTTTGGGGCATAGTCTAAGCCTTAGATGTTGCTTGAGAGAAAGGATTTAGAAACGTCTGTTGGGAAGAGATTGGAGAGTCAAAATCCAGCCCTCCTTTAAAGAAGGAAACAAAGCTGCTGACTCGCTTGCAAATGGAGCCCACAATTCTAACCTTGGTTTAAAGATCTTGGAGAAACCGCTCGTATCTCTAGGCATGATCATTTTGGATGACATGAGGGGCAACACGACCCTCCGGTCTGTCTTGTGCTAGCCTGTAATGGCTTTTCTTATGTACCAAGAAAAAAAAAAGTGGTGACCCTTCTACAAGGAACCACACATTTGAAGATAGAGCTTCATTGGACTGAAAATCAGATTTCTGTAAAGTTCAAGGAACTCTGGAAATGTATAGTACCTATACTACTGAGAGCTCGATCTAAAACAAAGATAAATTTAGTGACAAAAAGAAAGTAGAAGCAATCACACTTGGTTTTTCAACGACGATATCATTTATATATATATAGCTACATGTAGTAATTTTTTTTACACTCCTTTTCTGATATCGTAATGATGTTGCTCTTAAATCTATGCATATAGTTCATACACGCACTTCCAGAACTTTTATATATATATATATACACACACACACATAAAAGTTTCTCACCAGTTTTCGAATTGGTATTTCCAGTCTTCTGCCCTTGCGACTTTTTAAAAGACATTAATTCATCTTCCTAGAATTTCAAAATATTAGGTGATCAGGTGTAGACTAGCTAATTAATCTGATAAAGAAACGAACAGAATTAGCGAATGTTTCATCAACTTATCAAATTTTGGTCTGAATTTTGTAACATTACTTTGAGGGAATCTCCAAGCTAAACAAGATACGCGATCAACTCATTCAAAGATCAAATTCTTCGCGACTATCTGAATTGCTATCCAATTGTTGCTCTTGCAGGTTGTAGCCTTGTTTGTCATCTTCAATGTGCACTTGCTGAATTGAAGTGGAGGCCACAATTCTTCAGTTTAAGAACTTTTTCATCTTACTGTTGAAAGCCCAAAGGAGGGGGCCTTGATCGTCCCTCGCTCTATCTTAAAAGAATCAAGAACGTGGGTCCTTGGATATGAAATCCCAATAGAACAAATGAGTTGGAGCTGAAGTTGGGCTGGGAAATTAAGCTACGTACCTTTCATCAATTAATCGGCCTTCTCTAGTTGTAGATCAGGTGAATGATTGTGATTTGTTTTTAAAATATTTCTTTCACAATCAACAATTAATTATAGGAGGAAAGACAAAAAAAAAGGACAAAAGGGATAAAAGGTGAACATAAATTGGGTTAAATAGGATTGAACTATATATTCAACTTGATCGAAGAGAAGACAAAAGGTGAACATATATTGTTTTTAAAATATTTCTTTCACAATCAACAATTAATTATAGGAGGAAAGAGCCACCTGAGGCTAGCTCAGGTGGTTTGGGTGGGGTGGGGGTTTGGGTCAGGTCGCGTGTTCAATCTCAGATGAATGTACCCAAAAAAAAAATTATAGGACGAAAGACAAAAGAAAAGGATAGAAGAGATAAAAGGTGAACATAAATTGGGTTAAGTAGGATTGAACTATATATTCAACTTGACTGAATCAGGTTAGAAAAAAAAAATCCAAAACTATTCAATGGTTCTAGTCATCTAGACGAGTTGAGTTAGTTCAAATTGCAGAATTTTCGATTGAATCATCTGATAGTCTCTTTTTCCATCTTCCCCTTCCTCCTTTTTTGTGTTTTTCAAGTATTAACATTTTTTTAAACAAATAATATCATATGGTTTAACTATGAAGAGAAGAAGATCAGCAGTGCTGATTGGCAACGGAGACAAACGTTGCTCACTACTCACCTCATTGCCATTTGCGGTCTAGTGCTATGGCTTCATGGTGCTGTTAGGGCTCAATTGACTAAACATATTAAGTAAGTGTGTGATTGTGTGTGAGAGTGAATGAAAAACACATGACAGAGATAAGTCAAGAAAGACAGCGAGGCTTGTGTTCAATTTCAAAGAGTTGGACAAAAGAAAGATAAAACTTTCGGTGTTTTGTTTTGGTGCTAGGCTGTTGAGTGCTGTTTTTTTTAGTACATTAAAAGAGGTCCCACCCAAGAGGTCCCACCCAATCCTCAACTACCGGAGCTGATCTGAGAGTGTGTTTGGTTTTACTTTTGGGTAATGTAATTTTTGTCCAAACGTAATTTTTGCAGAAGTTACAAAGTGTTGTTTCTGCAAAAATTATGGTTACACCAATAGTAAATAGACTTTTTTTTTTGTATGTATCGCAAAATCAAACACACACTAAGGTGGCGGCTGTAGAGATCTGTTGAAACTTGACAGATTGAACTAGAGTATCAGCTTGGAATACCTTTCTAATCTTTTAACTAATATTAAATGTAGAGTAACAGGTTGAAAAAAAATATTAAAAAAGATAAGATGGAGAGAGAATTTGAAAAGATAAAAAGACTTTGCATTCAATGCATTGTCACATGCCACCTGAGGCTAGCTCAGGTGGTGGGGTGGGTTGAGGCTGAGGGATAGGGTCGCAAATTCGATCCTCTTGAATGTACCAAAAAAAAAAAAACATTGTCACATCTGAAGAGTTAATAAAATAGAATGAATTTTAATATTTAATTTGACCCCACCACTACAACCTAATTTTTACCGAATTAATAATTCTATTCAAACCACTTGAAAGCTACTTTTTTAACAATTTCGATCCCCGGGGGGGGGGGTGTCGGCAGGTTATTTCCACCCGTAAAGATAGATTTGAGAAAGACCAAGACTTTCTCGACCAATGAAGTTTGAGACAAGGACTCCATAGGCTTCAAAATTCCAGTCACAACCTCGACCACATGCTTCTTGTCTTTTATCTCTCATCATTGGATTCCCTTATTTTCCCCGTGCCGAAGACTTTTTGACTATTTTTTGTTATATTGGGGGTCAGAAAATTGTAAAGTTGCCAGCCAAAACTGTAGTGTGCCGTAACATATTGATAAATAGTACAAGGCCGTTGAAGTCCATATATAATGATTTCTGGTTTTATTTGTTTTCATGAATTACAATATGGCACTTAAGTCTTAATATAAGGTTATACAAGACAAAAATGCAAAGAGTTCAATTTCAATGTAATACAACTTCATACTTTACTAGTTAGAAATTAGTAAATGTGAATGAAAATTACGGTTTGGTTTAAGCTCTGAAATGTCATCCCTTTTCAAAGGCTTTCCTCAATTCATTTGATATTTTTAAGAAATGTGTCAGTACACCGATCATATTTGGATATAGATTCGTTAATTTAAATGTTTATATTTATTATGTCTGCATTATATTAAATAAATGAATGAGATCTTTCTAATATGTTTAGAAATATGAAATTGCTAACTTTTAGATATATTTCCCTGAATGATATACAAAGTGATAAGGATAAAGTAGCAGAAATTGGTGTGTGCGAGATTTATTAAACCAAGGCGCAGCCTTAAACCGAGGCATAGCCTTAGACGGTGGTGGGTCATACGATGGAGCAATGCGTGGACGATGAAGCAACTATCAGGGATAGCCTTAGCTGGTGATGGGTCATACGATGGAGCAATGCGTGGACGATGGAGCAACTATCAGGGATAGCCTTAGCTGGTGATGGGTTATACGATGGAGCAATGCGTGGACGATGAAGCAACTATCAGGGTATGTGGGTGGATTTTATTAAACTAGGGCATAGGCTTAGCTGGTGGTCGGTCGTAGGATTGTAGCGATCACAAACCCCACGATGCATGGCTCATAAGATGGAGCAACCATCAGGGTGTCGATCATAAACCACACGATAACTGTCACAAGGGTTCGGACAGAGAGTATAGCACGTGGGACCCGCGTACCACGGCGGACACTGACCATAGCACGGCCACGGTAGGGCACACTGGCAGCGGCACTTGGCACTGTGACACTTAGAGCAGGGATTACACTGGCCGGTGCACTTGGGGGGGTCTTTTTTGGGCGGCTCGGGATCAGCTTTCTTGATTTCAGGTGGCTTGGGCGGCTTCACTTCTTCCACGGTTAGAAGAGTGACACAGCAGAACTTCTTCTTCATCAGCTTGCCCAAGCAAACAGCGTCCACATTTTCACCAGTCACCACCAATCGATCTTGGTCGTTCCCTTCTATTGACACCGAAATCACACCTGCATATAATGAACAATTAAGAAGCATCCGCCACCGCATGTTTTACGTACCTAATTCTAAACCCAAAAGGGAATGGGATGACATATACAGATACCATAGAATTCAGCCGCGAGTTTCAATGCCTTGTTTCTGCATTTGCAACAGTTTTCCAGCCTCATAGTTATTTTTTGCTGCACCAGTTGTCGGCTTTAAATTAATGTTGCTTCTTGATAAAACAACAAAACAAAAACAAAAAGGAAAATTCAAAACATTCATCAGCGTAAGTAATGAATTGATCTCACCTTCATGGTTGATTATTCAAACAAACGGCTACTCATAAATGTCGTTGGGAAAACTTGATTTGTGATACTAAGTCGAAATTAACGTTAATTCTTGGTGCAGGGCCTTGAGGTTATCAATTTTGAGTGACATGTAAAGAGCGAGTCATGTCCTATATATATAGGGGGGAACTCTGGTATATATCTTGATTGTTGACTCACTGTGTCTTGATCGTTGACTAGCTTTTTTAATTTATTGGTAAATGGAGATAGCACCGATATTCGAGAAACCGACTTACTCATGCATGCACATGCAGAGGAGTTTCTATTCATTGAAAAAAAAAAACTTAAAGTAAATGCACATGCAAGAATTAAATGAATAATTCAAGAGTAAGTATATGGTAAACCGTTGGTGGACAGAATTCTGTCCACCAGCGGCCTTCAGATCATGCCACGTGTTAAAAATAATATTAAAAAATATTGTCTTTAACACGTGACGTGATCTGAAGGCCGTTGGTGGACAGAATTTTGTCCACCAGCGGTGTGCTTAATATTTTCTCATAATTCAATGACTGTACCCTGCGTATGTCTGTGGGTTCGGGCAAAAAGACAAAAAGAAGAGCTATAACTCTCTCGTATTAGCAATTGGTGAGAGACGAGGAATTCATTGTGCACCTCAGCACCTGCTTCTCTCTTATTCAATAAACCTACTTATTCATGCACATTTAATAAAACTAACTATTCCCAAAAAAAAAATGAGGCATTTTTTTGAAATGGCAAGCAGCTCCATTATTTAGAATAAAATTTTGAATGCATGATAATTTCCATTAGACTAGAAAATGACGGAACGTATGCATGCACGGTGTAGGGAAGGACACAGAATGAGAATGACGGAAGATTTTAACGTAAACAAAGAGTGAGCCAAGTTATTTTACAAGTTTGTGGAACAACCATACTAATAGTGGGATTAATTCCAAATCGGGTTATAATAGTGAAGGAAAACTGGAAAAGCATAAAGTACATGCCTCAGGCTAACATCCCACTTGGCACTTGCCGAATCCAACCCTGTGATTTTAAATTGGGTTTGCCTTCTCCTTTTTGTTGATGCCACAGTAAGGTTCATCAGAATATGGTTCTGATACTTAAACAATATGCAATGAACCAAGCTAGCTGTGCTTGGTAACATCTAGTGACTAGTGGTGACTTTGGACGAGGAAATACTCAAAACAAGAAACAAGAATAAATAAATTTATGAATTTACAATTACAAGACCAGGAGTGAATTGTTAAATTGTTTCCTCTGATTGAAGACAATGAGTCAGTAGGATAGCCTTGTAACTTTGTGAAGAGTTATAATTCTTCACCAAAAACATTTATTATGATCTAACTAATGTCAACTAGTCTGTTGGAACCGGGAAGAAGCAAAAGAGAAGGTGGAGAAAGTGAAGTGAGAGGCAAATCTAACTCTGATGAAATGAGTTAATTTGACAGAGTCAGATCCCAAGTCAAATAACCTCTTTGTTCTTACCTTTTTTGTTTTTAAGGCCTTCTTATTTGTTATTAGTCTACAAAGACTCCATTTGAATAATATAACTTATAATTTATTAGAACTTATTTATTTGTATAAGTGTTTTTATATTAAAAAAAAATATTTAAATAAATTTAAATAAATAATTTATCAATTTTTAATAAATTAATTTTAACTTATTTCGTAAGTTAATTTTTTAAGTTTATTAAAAAAAAGTCTCTGTAAAAATTCAAATTCATATGATTAGAAAATTATTTTGTATTTTTACAAATTAAAATTTCATCAAAACGAACAAACAATCTAACACTCAACAAAAACAAATAGATAACACAAATGCTCTTTTTGAACAACCAATAATGATCAACTAAGAAAAGAAAAAGAAAGAAAAGTGGGATAAAATGTAATCAAATATTAATTGGACAATGATAGAATAGAATATATTAATTAGAAAACGAATAAATTATATTGAATATAATATTATATATATATATATATATATATATATATATATATATATATATATTTGAATAGTATTAATTAATTCAATTTGATTTGATTATAATTTTTTAACTGATGAATCGCGATCGATTTTTAATGAAGAAAATTAATTTAAATAAATTATAATTAATTTTTTTTATAATTTTAACTTAATTTATTTTGATTCAATGAATTTAGATCGATTTTATTTGATTTTGTACAAATTATCAATAGCTGTCATTCTTTTGGTTTTGCTGTCACCTTTATCCCACAGAAAGAGTCATTCAAGGCCACGGCTTGATCTGTCCTTGTACATCCAAAAACCTCACGTATCAAATCAACCTCTTACACACAGCCTGTCCATAGGGAAAATGCTGGAACATTCATCTTCTATCGTGTCCTTACAGAGGGACCACAGAACACTTCGGGGATGGTGGGGAAAGCACAGGGCTTTATAATTCCTACGGACCAGTTCGCGCAATTAGCCTTCAATGTTAAATATCTGACTTATGACACCCCAGAGCATTAAGGAAGCCAGAGTTTGCAGGCCAGGGGAAGTAACCCACAAGGGCACAGATGAACTCACTGTGGTTGGAGGGTCAGGGTCATTCGCTTTTGCTCGTGGTCTGGCAGTTTTTACTCATACTGATCAGCAACCGATGTTAGACTCGTTGCATCCACATGCACTTTGTCAAGAATGATGGGAGAAATTTTGGACTTAGCTTCTTAGAAAAGTGGTTACCAACTCCTTAAAAATGTTGGACTTGACTTCCTAGAAAAGTGGCCACCAACTTTTTTATCATATTCCCACTTATTTTGTCAAATATTTCATATGTTATGCTGCAGTTTTTCTTAACATTTGGCATATTAGTTTTTCTATAAATAGGCAATGAAGTAGAAGGAAAAAATGCAAGCAAAGAGTAAAAGAAAGTTTTAAGCATTTTGCATCCTATCTATTCCATTTCTTCACATTCCTTCTAAAGTTATTCTAGAAAGTAATTGAGGTATTTTATTCCTATTGTTAGAGAGAGTAATTTAAGTGTTCTCTCCTTTCAATTTAAGAGTTGTTGTAATTACCCAATTATTTCTAGTATTATTCTCCTTTCACTTGGCCGTGGACGTAGCCTATATTGAGTGAACTACGTTAAATCTCTGTATTCATTTTATCTTTAATTTTCTCATTTTAACTTTGTGTTGCGGTATCCGAGTTCCTAACAACCGACACAAACTCAATTTGTTTTAATTAGATCTATCAAAGGCGATGAGGAGTACAAAGAATATTTTAGTTAATTTTCACTAACAAAATCTTCATGAATTACAAAAAACTAATCAGATCTATGTCCATTAATATATATATATATATATATATATATATATATATATATATATATATATATATATATATATTTCTGCATTGATCTGACAACTCTTCTTATATTCTCCTGTTCTAGCCATCAACGCGACACATCCCTTTCTGTTTCAAGTCAAGTGCCTTGTTTCGTTTATGTAGTCCCACGTCGGATATATATTGAGGCCGGAGCTACAAGAGCAGCTATAAAAGTGAGGACGACTTCATGGTTAGTTTCATCTTTGTGCTTGGGGCAATGACGCAGCTAGTGAGGTTCTAACCGAGGCGCGTCTATTGCTGGTTGAAAACTATTTCCAAACCCCCTCTTATGCCTGGGTTTGGCCCAGGCTTTTGAGAATTTCTAGAAGGGCTCCCTTCGGGGTAAAGCCCTACAACTTAGTTTAAATTCAGTATTTAATCATATATTGGGGGCTGCCACTGGTGGCCCTCCTCTCTTATTTTCTTCCTCGATGTGACTTCGTTTTTGGGCCAAGGTCTAGAACCCATCTCTGCTCTGTATTTCAAGTTTCTGATCTCAGAAAAAGATTGATTTCTTAAAACGCTGTTATTCATCCTTATTCATATTAATTTAGCATGCGATTATCAGGTTAAAAGTCCAATGCCCCATTGACCAGAAATGATTGCCCACAGGATTCTGGATTTTATTTTATTTTTGAAACAATCTAAAATTTAATATTCAACAAAATCCTATATAATTATAAATTGTAGTATCAACCTAACCCACAACCACAAAGGTCTACTAACAATTGAGCTATTAAATATAATAGTGAAACGGATAAAAGGGTAGCAAAATCCTAACCCACAACCACAAAGGTCAACAAAATCCTATATGTCGGCATTATATTAAATACATGAATGAGATCATTCTAATATGTTTAGAAATATGAAATTGCCTTATTTTTAGATATATTTCCCTGAATGGTATACAAAGTGATAAGGATAAAGTAGAAGAAATTTGTGTGTGCGAGATTTATTCAACCAAGGCGCAGCCTTAAACCGAGGCATAGCCTTAGACCGAGGCAATGCGTGGACGATGAAGCAACTATCAGGGATAGCCTTGGCTGCTGATGGGTCATACGATGGAGCAATGCGTGGACGATGGAGCAACTATCAGGGATAGCCTTATCCCGTTCCCTTCACATGTAGCATCCGAATGTACCTTTCTTTCGTCAACTGACAACGATGAGAGTAACAGAACGAAATTATTATATTAAAAAAATATTATTATTCGAAGTGTTGAAAATGTGCCTAAAAATCTGCCGTCTAGGATTTGGTTAGAGTTTGTTTTCTTTTTGAAATTTTGTTTAAGGCTTGATATTAGGAAGATTGTTAGTTATGCCTAAGAATAAGGGATAAATTTGAATTTCTGTTGAAATCTTGCTCTATATATATAGAGCCATGCAATGAATATTTTTTATCCTCCGAAAGTAGAAAATATATATGCTTTTGTTGTCTTCTCTTCATACTCTGTTATACCCTGTTTTTCGTTCAAAAAACCAACAAATTGGTATCAGAGCTTTTTTTCTTGAGGGATCTGTGTGAGTAAATTCAAACCACCTTCAAGAATGGAAACAGAAACAAACTTTTCCATTGCACCACCTATTTTTGACGGTGAAAACTATCAAGCTTGGGCTGTTAAGATGTCGGTCTATCTTGAGGCTTTAGACCTTTGGGAAGCTGTGGAAGAAGACTATGAAGTGCCGCTATTGCCTGTAAATCCCACGGTGGCTCAGATGAAGACCCACAAAGAAAGAAAGACAAAAAAATCCAAAGCTAAAGCTTGCCTATTCTCTGCGATTTCAAGCACTATATTTACAAGAATTATGAATTTGGAATCAGCAAAAAGCATATGGGACTACCTCAAAAAGGAATACCAGGGAAATGAAAGAACCAAAAACATGCAGATACTCAACTTGATCCGAGAGTTCGAGATGCAAAAAATGAAGGAGGCTGAAACCATCAAAGAGTACTCCAACAAATTGCTGAGTATAGTTAACAAGGTAAGGCTGCTTGGTAAGGACTTTTCTGATGAAAGAATTGTGCAAAAAATTCTTGTTACTGTGCCTGAGAGATTTGAGTCAAAAATTTCTTCATTGGAAGAATCTAAGGATCTGTCGAGCATTTCCTTGGTAGAATTGGTAAATGCATTGCAGGCTCAGGAACAAAGGCGATTGATGAGAGAAGAAGGGACGATGGAAGGTGCATTTCAAGCAAAGGCAGAAAACTCAGGAGGAGGCAAAGACAATAAAAATGATCCAATGAAGAATAGCAAACCTGAAAGCTTCAACAAGCAGTAGGTTAACCAAAATGAGAATTTTTCCCCATGTCCACATTGCAAAAAAACAAATCATCCTCAAAGAAAATGTTGGTGGAGGCCTGATGTTAAGTGCAAAAAGTGTGGCAATATTGGGCACATGGAGCGGGTTTGTAAGTCTCAACGACATGAAGAAGCCAATGCATCTATTGAGGAACTTCATGAAGAGCAACTCTTTGTTGCACAATGTTTTTCTACAAGTAATAGTTTCAGTGATTCTTGGCTTATAGACAGTGGTTCAACAAACCACATGACCAATGACCAGAAGCTCTTTAAAGAGCTTGATAAAACCATCGTTTCCAAAATTAAAGTTGGAAATGGTGATCTCATCCCAGCCAAGGGAAAAGGAACAGTGGCTATAGAAAGTTTAATAGGTTTAAAACATATATCTGATGTTTTATACGTGCCTGATGTTGTTGTTTTTATTAAAACTCGCAAGCGCACAAATATATTGGAGTATAGATTTAGTGGTATGCAAGGTCGATCCCACGAGGATTGCCAATTAAGAAAATTTAATTCAGATCCAAAATAAATATTTCTAACCTAGTTGCCAGAATGTTTGTTTGTGAGAAGAGTACTGAACAGAGCTTGTAAAGAACTAAAATACTAAAATTAAATATGAATGTATTCAAAGTAAGAAACATGCTAAGGTTAGGGGATCCACTCTTGGTACATCAAATAATAATAAATTTTAACTCTTTTATTAATCAAATGGAATCCTCACGTAAATGAGGTTCCATTCGGAAGATATTACATTAAACGCGCTTTGATTTATAGATGAAGTGTATTTGCCTTCTTTTATTGTATTACTAATAGTAAATAACTTTTGTAAAATGGATTCAAGTATACATCGTGCCAATCATATTGTCTACAATAAATCAAGAATGATTCAAGTATTTATTGTGCCAACGATTGTCTACAATGTATCAAGATTTTCACTTTACAAAATTTAAAATAAAAATATACAAACAAAGTCAATAATAATAATATAAAGTAGGCTGTAAAACCAGCCATTGAGAAAAGAAATAACAAGAAAATAAATACAAAAAGTACAGAAAATAAATAACAGAGGGGCAATAAAGCCATCATCTAAGAAAGTAAATAATAAAAGTACAGAAAATAAATAACAGAGGAGCAATAAAGCCATCCTCTAAGAAATTAAATAACAAGAAAGTAAATAATAAAAGTGCAGAAAATAAATAACAGAGGGGCAACAAAGCCATCCTCTAAAAAAGTAAATAACAAGAAAGTAAATAATAAAAGTACAGAAAATAAATAACAGAGGGGCAACAAAACCATCATCTAAGAAATTAAATAACAAGAAAGTAAATAATAAAAGTACAGAAAATAAATAACAGAGGGACAACAAAGCCATCCTCTAAAAAATTAAATAATAAGAAAGTAAATAATAAAAGTGCAGAAAATAAATAACAGAGAGGCGACAGAGCCGTCCTCTCAGAAGAAAAATAATAAGAAAATAATAACATAAAAAATAAATAACAGAGGGGCAACAAAGCTATCCTCTAAGAAAGTAAATAACACGAAAGTAAATAATAGAAAGGCAAAAAAAAAATAACAGAGGGGCAACAAAGCCATCCTGTAAATAATAAAAGTGCAGAAAATAAATAACAGAGGGACAACAAAACCATCCTCTAAGAAAGTAAATAACAAGAAAATAAATAAGAAGATAAATACAACATCAAGTATAAACATTAAAATTAAGAGTTAGATAAATTATTATTTTTTTACCAAGAGTTTCACCCTTTCACCTTAACATTAGGGGATTAGTTCTCCATAATCAAGATAAGAAAACAAAATGAAAGATGAAGAAGCATGATAAAACTTATGAAAGAAAGTAAATATACAAAATATATAAAGAGAGAAAAGGATTACAAACACTTAGAACTTCCACAAAGATTTCCCAAGCTCCCTCTTTAGCCTTTCCTCCCTTTCCTTTAGCTCACAATATGTCTCTATTTATAGAAAAAACAAGGGAAGTAGGTGACAAAAATGGTGGGTAGCAAATTGCACTAAAGTTGACAATAGTGTTGCATTATGTGTCCTGAAAGTCATCATGATATATCGCCTTGATAGCCACTGAATCTGCTCATCCAATCAACATAAGAGTTGTAGATATTTTCATTATCTTTCCATCCATATAAGGTAGACAAAAATTGGCCACGTATTTTGTGATTTATGGCCAAAACACTATAGCAAGGTCAGGTTGGACTGCAACAGTAAACATGTTCGGTTCTAGCCCCATTTCGGCCCTTATAGTGTCCGAATTTGCTGATCACTTGAACATAAAAGTTGTATGAAATTATGTCATCTATTCATCTACCAAATTTAGTACATAATATATATGTATTTTCTGAGATACGGCCAAAATACTGTAGTAAGATCAAGTTGAAAAGCAAGCAGCAAACAAATTTTTAACATTGAGTGTTTTGCCTTGAATCTTTATGTTTCGATTCTTTTAGAAATGTGGTCATAAATCAAGATTGAATTAATGCATATATCCATTAGGATGCGTCTCAAGAGACAAAAAGATAATGCTCCTTACTCTGCCATCTTTAATGAATTTATTTTGTCTGCTTGATTTATAGACATCATTTCTAAAGAATCACAATTTAGCTTTGATTTCTCCAATTGAGTCAATTTCCTATTCTTCTCTTTATCTATAAAAATTCACAAAACTAAAGACAAATAAGTGAGATAAATACTTAATTAAGGTAAAAAGATAAGATAAAAATATTTAATTTATGAATACAAAACTCATTCATCAAATACCCCCAAACTTAATCTTTTGCTTGTCCTCAAGCAAAACACACAAACATCAAAATTCAAAAGATGAGTGAGTGATGAGTTGTTTTTGGCTTACTAAACATTCCTGAAGGATTTAAAATGTGCAACCAAAGAAAATATCAGAATTCCAAAGTTATGTAAAACTTTAATTCAAATGCAACATATAGTTTACTATTGAATCCCAAGTGTGTGTGTGATAATCTTATGACATTAGACTTTTTGCATTCAAATAAATTTACATAATCAAAATTTTAAAACAGAACTCCAGAGTTTTACATTTGAGACTCCATAAGCTTATTTTTCATGTCACTCTCCACTAATGTAGACTAATAAATAAAATTTAAGATCATTAGGACTTTCATTAGGCTTGTAATGTATGGCATAGGTTAAAGGTGGATAAAAAGATATGAAAGCTCAATTCACTCTACAACATACATGATCATTTAAGTCCTCCTAAATATTTTTGATATTATCATGTGAATTCTATCTCCAACCTTATCCTCATCCTTATGTTATATGCTCATAATACTCTTTTTTTTTAAAGTACCCCCAAACTTATTTCTTTGGGCGGTTCTATATTTTTTTTCTTCTCTTTTTTTTTTTTAAAAAACACTTCTTCCATTCACCCATGAACCGTAGCTTTTCAAATGATCATTCCTGTGAGTGAAAGGTAAAAGTTAGAAATATTTTTATTCAAAGGCTAGATAATAATATAGGTGTACAAGAAAGGATAAATATAGGCTCAAAATGGGTTACTAGGGATGGCATAATGTGTAGGTTGGTTTGAAAGGCTCAAACGATTCCAACAATGCCTAATTCATTTCTTAAATAGAGAGTAGTCTAGAATTTCATTTCAAGTGACAATCAAATAAGTTCTAGAGTTTCATGAGATCACTTAGCATATTTGAATTATATAAATCTTTTCTGAATAAACAATCAATCAAATGTAAAAGATTAAGTGCTCAGGATTTTAGGATTCTCAAGTAAAATATAAGTTACAATTGAATTTAAGTTCACACATAACACTTAAAACTCATCTATTTTCCTAAGGTTACAAGCACTTTAAATTATTTTCATCATTGGTGCTAGTTTTGCCTATTCCCAAACCATCACTCAGTTTTTTTTTTAAAACTAGGTGCTGGAACCTATACAGAGATAGGAGGCTAGACACCCATGTCCCTTTTTTTTTTGAAGAAAGAAGAAGGAGAAGCACAAAACAAACAACAAAAATTGAAAGAGATATTACCTGGAAGGAAATCTAGGAAAAGATGAAGCTGCAATAAACTAACCAGAAAAGAAAAATTTATTCAATCAAATAAAAGGTGTTACAGATGAAGATCCAAATCCAATTTACGCTTTTTGCGGTTGTCTGCTGTCCAATCTATTTGAGCTGTAGCTTGATCAGGAATATGAACATATGCTTGTAATGCATCAATCAACTCATTAGCATTTGAAGCTAAGATGAGAATTCGTCGTGCTGAGTGTGAGATAAACCTTTGTTCTACAGCTTGATCAAGAAAAGACAGCAAACCATCAAAGAAATTGTTAACATTCAACAGACCTATGGGTTTATGGTGGAGATTCAATTGTGCCCAGGAAACTATTTGAAAAATTTCCTCCAAAGTACCAAAACCACCTGGTAAGGCAATGAAAGCATCAGCGTTGCTCATCATTCTAGCAATGCGTTCATGCATGGAGGCTACCCTAAATTCTTCCCCAATTGTTTTTCCAATGATGTTTGATACAGCTAGAGCTGTAGGAATAATACCAAGAACTTGGCATCCTCCTACATGTGCAGCTGTAGACACACACCCCATTAACCCACGACTACCTCCACCATAGACTAAATGAATTTTTCTTCTGGCCAGTACAATACCCAAATTTTGTACTACTTTAACATACTCTCCATCTTTTCCAGGACTGGAACCATAAAAAACACAAATATTCTGAAATTGACGAGATGTGATTCCTTCCATACCTCCAATCACCTTAACTTTGACTATGAAGATAAAGATAATAATATGTGCATTTATAGAACTCAGATAAAAGCATACTTACAGCAGCTATGCGAATAAGCTGGTGGCATAATTACAATAGCCATGTGAGTAGGCCAATGGATGACAGCTAAATTAAAGATGAAAAATTCAAAAATAACGGCACACATGCATATGTACAGTAGTTGTGATTGTGGCTCACATCTTCCTCTGGTTTTACGTCCAGTAACGGCTTAAACGCCCTCTAAGGGTCGAGGATATGCTTCCCATCCAATTTTCTTATAAATTGGCAAACAGGGTCTTTTAATGTCAGATTCCCAAGATTGTATCGTTTTTGTTCTTTTTTAAAATGAGGTCATAAAACAACAATTCCGATTTGCACAGATCCACTAGGATGCGTCTCAAGAGACGTTGGATGAAACTCATCATCCAATGACTCCTTACTCAAGCCATCCTTAATGAATTTGATTTTATCTTCTCGATTTACATGAACCCATCCCAAAGAACGGCAACGTGTGTTGCAAGTATCACGTCCACATTTATGGCAGACACCCATTCTTTTAGCTCTACGCTTTTTAGCAAAACTGCTTTTTCCTAACCCAGGCATGTAAGAGATGTAACCATTTGCAGACTCACCTGCTAATCGTACCTTAGCTTCAATCAGCCAACGAATATCAGTAGGTATTCCCATTATTATCATTAACCTTAATCTTTCAACCCGTGCTTTATAAATTTTCAACAATGCATTGGGTGGAAGAGAAGGAAAATGATTTTTCAAGTTTGCAAGTATGTTTTCCATTCTCAATTCAATTTTTTTTTTGAAGAAAGATCAAAAGCAACAAAACCAAGAAAACAATAGCAATTCAAAAGAAAATATTAATGAGGGAACAAATTAATGCAAACTAATAAAAAAAAATCTTACCTAAATAGCGTGCGTAGCAATTAAAGGAAGCAAATCAATCCTGGTAGATAGGATCACGTAGAAGTGTCTCATCTACCTCTGGGTTGCGTAATTCCAAAAATGATTTCAATCTTTGGCCATTGACTTTAAATACATCACCATTTTTGGGATTTTCAATATCTACTGCACCATGTGGATAAACAGTACGAACAATGAATGGTCCTGACCACCGAGAACGTAATTTTTCTGGAAATAAATGTAAATGAGAGTTATATAAAAGAACTTTTTGACCTACATTAAATGATTTTCTTAAAATATTTTTGTCATGAAAAATTTTTATTCGATCCTTGTACAATTTTGCATTCTCATATGCATCATTCTTTATTTCTTCCAGTTCATTGAGTTGAAGCTTCCTGTGGGAACCTGCTTTGTCAAGAGAAAATTTAAATTGTTTGATGGCCCAATAAGCTTTATGTTATAACTCAACAGGTAAATGATAGGCCTTGCCATACACAAGTCGATAAGGAGACATTTCAATAGGGGTTTTAAAAGCAGTACGATAAGCCCATAAAGCATCAGAAAGTTTCAAAGACCAATCTTTTCTACTTGGGTTAATTGTTTTTTCTAAAATATTTTTAATTTCCCTATTTGAAATCTCAACTTGACCACTAGTCTGAGGGTGGTATGGGGTAGCAACTTTGTGTGTAATGCCATATTTTCTCATTAACTGCTCAAAATGCTTATTACAAAAATGTTTTCCCCCATTATTAATGATAGCCCGTCGTGTGCCAAACCTCGAAAAGATGTTTTCTTTCAAGAATTTTACCACAATTTTGTGATCATTTGTTTTACATGCAAGAGCCTCTACCCATTTTGACACATAATCCACAGCAACAAAGATGTATAAATTACCGAAAGAATTAGGAAAAGGACTCATGAAATCAACTCCCCAGACATCAAATATCTCAACAATAAGAATGGGAGTTAAAGGCATCATATTCCTCCGTGAAATACTGCCCAATTTTTGACAACACTTACAATACAAATGAGCATCTTTGAACAATGATGGCCAGTAAAAACCACATTGCAAGACTTTTGCAGCAGTTTTTTTAGCACTAAAATGACCTCCGCAAGCATGATCATGACAAAAAGAAATAACACTATATTACTCACTCTCAGGAACACATCTCCGAATGATTTGATCAGGACAATACTTAAACAAGTATGGATCTTCCCAAAAGAATTTCTTTACTTCTGCTAAAAATTTTACCCGATCTTGCTTACTCCAATGTGTAGGCATTTGACCTGTGGCAAGATAATTAGCAATGTCAGCAAACCAGGGTAACTGAGAAATAGACATGAGTTGCTCATCTGGAAATGAGTCTCCGATAAGCAAGTTATTGTCACCCTATTCAACTATCAGTCTAAACAAGTGATCAGCCACAACATTTTTAGATCCTTTCTTATCCCGAATTTCTAAATCAAATTCTTGCAACAAAATTATCCATCTTATCAAACGCGCTTTAGCATCCTTCTTAGAAAGAAGATACTTAAGTGCAGCATGATCTGAAAAAACTACAATTTTAGATCCTAATAAATAAGATCTAAATTTGTCTAATGCAAATACCACAGCTAGTAACTCTTTTTCTATTGTAGAATAATTCAATTGAGCATCATTAAGAGTTTTACTAGCATAGTATATCACATAAGGAAACTTTTCTAGACGTTGACCCAAAACAGCTCCAATTGCATAATCAGAGGCATCACACATGATTTCAAATGGAAGATTCCAATTGGGTGGTCTAATGATGGGTGCAGAAGTAAGAAGGGATTTAAGCTTCTCAAAAGCTTGAAAGCATTTTTCATCAAATATAAAAGGTGCATCTTTGGTAAGTAAATTACACAAAGGTTTGGAGATTTTGTTGAAATCTTTGATGAATTTGCGATAAAACCCTGCATGGCTTAAAAAAGAACGTACCTCTTTCACTGTCCGAGGTGGTGGTAGACTGGAAATCAAATTCAATTTTGACTTTATCTACCTCAATCCCTTGATTCGACACAATATGTCCCAAAATAATTCCTTTTTTAACCATGAAATGACATTTTTCCCAATTCAAAACAAGGTTCTTTTCCTTACACCTAATTAAGACCAATCTTAAATGGTGTAAACATTCCTCAAAACTAGACCCATGCACATAAAAATCATCCATGAATACTTCCAGAAATCGCTCTACCATGTCAGAAAATATGCTTATCATGCAACGCTGAAATGTAGCAGGTGCATTGCACAATCCAAATGGCATTCGATGGTAGGCAAAAGTTCCGAAAGGACAAGTGAATGTAGTTTTCTCTTGATCCTCGGGTGCAATGGAAATTTGGTTGTAACCTGAATATCCATCAAGAAAACAATAATATGTATGTCCAGCCAACCTTTCTAGCATCTGATCTATAAAAGGAAGTGAAAAATGATCTTTTCTTGTTACAACATTCAACTTACGATAGTCAATACAAACACGCCACCCAGTTTGTACTCTAGTGAGAATTAATTTATTATCCTCATTTTGTACTACAGTAATGTCAGACTTCTTAGGAACTACTTGAACAGGACTGACCCATGCACTATCAGAAATCGGGTAAATGACACCCACATCAAGAAGTTTAATCACTTCAGCTCTCACAACTTCTTTCATGCTTGGATTCAAACGTCTTTATGGCTCTCTTGAGGTTTTGGCATTGTCCTCCAAATATATCCTGTGCATGCAAATTGATGGACTAATACCTTTAATGTCTGCTATTGTCCACCCTATGGCTTCCCTATGCTCACTGAGGACTTTTATGAGTTCAACTTCATGTTCTCTATCTAGGTCTGATGCAATGATAACAGGTAAGGTCTCAGCAGGTCCTAGAAACACATATTTTAGAGAATCTGGCAAAGGTTTTAACTCTACTTGAGGCGGTTTCTCTATGGATGGTAATAGGACAGACCCAGAAGATGTAATTGTCTCCGTTTTGACTTTCCATTCATTGGTATCCATCAATAGAGTAGTCTCTAACAGGGAATTTATTTCATTGATCAAACAGTCCTCACCTATGTCCATGTTGAAGTAAGCCAAACATTTTTCTAAAGGGTCATCATCAAAAGAACTTAAAAATGAATCATCAGCTATACTCTCAATCAAGTTGACCTCACATAAATCACCAGCATCCACAGGTTGACGAGAGACATTAAAAACATTAAGTTCCACAGTCATATTTCTAAAAGATAGATTCAAAATTCTATTTCGACAATTAATGATCGCATTGGATGTTGCAAGAAATGGTCTACCCAAAACGACTGAAATTTGTGTCTCTGTATTCTCAACAGGTTCAGTGTCAAGAACAATGAAATCTACTGGAAAGTAAAATTTATCAACCTTAATGAGTACATCCTCTATGACACCTCTAGGAATTTTTGTGGACCTATCAGCTAACTGAAGGGTTACTTGTGTAGGTTTTAACTTTCCTAACCTAAGTTTTGCATACACAGAATTTGGCAACAGATTCACACTTGCTCCTAGATCAAGTAAGGCTCGGTTAATCACATGGTCACCTATAACACAAGAAATTGTAGGACAACCGAGATCTTTGTACTTGACAGTAGTCTTTTGTTGAATTATGGAGCTCACTTGTTCAGTCAAAAATGCCTTTTTTGGAACATTAGTTTTCCTTTTCACCGTGTAAAGATCTTTCAAAAATTTTGAGTAAGCAGGTACTTGTTTGATAGCGTCAAGAAAAGGGATGTTAATGCTTACTTACTTAAACACCTCTAAAATGTCACTATATTGAGTACCTTTCTTATTTCTCTCAAGTCTTTGTGGGAATGGAGCTTTAGGGGCACAAGGAATATGTTCACTTTTATTCTCACTTGAGTCATTAATTTGTGGTTCATGCTGACTCTGTTCTTTAGTTCTAGGCATGTGAACTTGATTATCAATCACTTTTCCAGATCTAAGGGTCGTTACAGACTTTACTTCTTCATTAGGATTTGTTGATGATCCTACTTCAAATTGACCCTTAGGATTAGGAATAGGTTGACTAGGGAATTTTCCTTTCTCTCTCTCTCCTACAGCATTGGCTATTTGACCCAATTGTGTTTCAAGCTTTGAAATAGATTGAGTGTGGGATTGTAAAGCTTGTTGAGTTGATTGCATGAATTGCTGTAGAGTATCTTCCAAAGAAGGTCTTCTTTGTTGTGATACTCCGAAAGGAGGAGCATATTGAGGAACTGAAGGATATGAGTTAGGAGGGGCAAATTGTTGCCCACCTTGATTCATTGAAGGCTGATTTTGCCTCCATGAAAAATTTGGATGATTCCTCCAATTTGGATTATATGTAGGTGCAAACGGGCTGTATGATGATTTTCCATGAAATTGAAGAGAATTGACTTGCTCAGAGAATGCATCTTGGTAAGCTGGTATGGATGGACAAGATTGTGTAATGTGAGATGTACTAGAACATAAGGCACATGCCTCTATCCTAGTATTGGTAGAAGGGTTCAGAGTGTGGCTTAAAGTTAAAGCTTCAACCTTTCTAGTCAGGCTAGCTAAGGCAATTCTCACATCAGTGTCATCACTCACCTCATAAATTCCTCCCTTTTGTGTGTTTGAGACTTCTTATCCCTGGAATCTATGCAGTTCCAATGTTGAGAATTTTCAGATAAAGATCCTAAGGATTCCCAAGCTTCTCCCTCATTCAATTGTAAAAATCTCCCACCATGCATGCTTTGGATCATTTGACGGTTTGATGAAGTTAAACCATCATAGAAATATTTCACCAATCTCCAAATTTCAAAACCATGATGAGGACATTTCAAAAGAAGATCATTAAATCTTTCTCAACATTCGAAAAATTGTTCACCCTCTTTTTGGCAAAAATCAGAAATTTCTCTCCTAAGGGCATCAGTTTTAGACATGGAAATTTTTTTTGCCAGAAACTTATTTACCAATTGATTCCAACTAGTAATAGTTCCTGTAGGAAGGGAGTTCAACCAGGCTTTAGCTTTATCTTTTAATGAGAATGGAAACATTCTAAGCCTAATTGACTCATCATTGCGAGTTTTGAAAGCGAAATGTTGAACAAATTTCAAGAAATTCCTTCACATGCATGTATGGATCTTCTCTTTCCAAACCATAAAATGATGGTAAAAGTTGAAGTATGGCTGGTTTGAGTTCAAAGTGAGTTGTAGTAGTTTGTGGCAAAACTATGCAAGATGGAGTATTGGCTATGACAGGTGAGAAGTACTCCATAAGAGTTTTCTCATGCACAACTTGTTCTTCCATTTTTGATGATGTCTCAACAAAGTCTAATGTTCCAATTTTTAAATCAAAGGGTGATCATAAACTTTTCCTAACTAAACGTTGATCTTTATTACGTTTCCAAACACGCATAAACTAAAAGAAAAATTATAAACAAATATTTCTAATAGCATATAACACAATTACAAAAGAGGATAATTTTACAACTTAGTAAAATATATATACAACGTTAACTACAAGTAACAAAATGCAAATACAACAAAAACAATCACAAAATTTTCTATACAAAAAAATAAATATTCTAAATAATAACTAGTGGAAGAATTTTACTTACCTGGATCTAATTAGCTTTTCCGTCGGAATCCCCGGCAACGGCGCCAAAAACTTGTTGTTGTTTTTATTAAAACTCGCAAGCGCACGAATCTATTGGAGTATAGATTTAGTGGTATGCAAGGTCGATCCCACGAGGATTGCCAATTAAGAAAATTTAATTCAGATCCAAAATAAATATTTCTAACTTAGTTGCCAGAATGTTTGTTTATGAGAAGAGTACTGAACAGAGCTTGTAAAGAACTAAAATACTAAAATTAAATATGAATGTATTCAAAGTAAGAAACATGCTAAGGTTAGGGGATCCACTCTTGGTACATCAAATAATAATAAATTTTAACTCTTTTATTACTCAAATGGAATCCTCACGTAAATGAGGTTCCATTCGGAAGATATTACATTAAACGCGCTTTGGTTTATAGATGAAGTGTATTTGCCTTCTTTTATTGTATTACTAATAGTAAATAACTTTTGTAAAATGGATTCAAGTATACATCGTGCCAATCATATTGTCTACAATAAATCAAGAATGATTCAAGTATTTATTGTGCCAACGATTGTCTACAATGTATCAAGATTTTCACTTTACAAAATTTAAAATAAAAATATACAAACAAAGTCAATAATAATAATATAAAGTAGGCGGTAAAACCAGCCATTGAGAAAAGAAATAACAAGAAAATAAATACAAAAAGTACAGAAAATAAATAACAGAGGGGCAATAAAGCCATCATCTAAGAAAGTAAATAATAAAAGTACAGAAAATAAATAACAGAGGAGCAAGAAAGCCATCCTCTAAGAAATTAAATAACAAGAAAGTAAATAATAAAAGTGCAGAAAATAAATAACAGAGGGGCAACAAAGCCATCCTCTAAAAAAGTAAATAACAAGAAAGTAAATAATAAAAGTACAGAAAATAAAAACAGAGGGGCAACAAAGCCATCCTCTAAGAAATTAAATAACAAGAAAGTAAATAATAAAAGTGAAGAAAATAAATAACAGAGGGACAACAAAGCCATCCTCTAAAAAAGTAAATAACAAGAAAGTAAATAATAAAAGTGCAGAAAATAAATAACAGAGAGGCGACAGAGCCGTCCTCTCAGAAGAAAAATAATAAGAAAATAATAACATAAAAAATAAATAACAGAGGGGCAACAAAGCTATCCTCTAAGAAAGTAAATAACACGAAAGTAAATAATAGAAAGGCAAAAAAAAAACAGAGGGGCAACAAAGCCATCCTGTAAATAATAAAAGTGCAGAAAATAAATAACAGAGGGACAACAAAGCCATCCTCTAAGAAAGTAAATAACAAGAAAATAAATAAGAAGATAAATACAACATCAAGTATAAACATTAAAATTAAGAGTTAGATAAATTATTATTTTTTTACCAAGAGTTTCACTCTTTCACCTTAACATTAGGGGATTAGTTCTCCATAATCAAGATAAGAAAACAAAATGAAAGATGAAGAAGCATGATAAAACTTATGAAAGAAAGTAAATATACAAAATATATAAAGAGAGAAAAGGATTACAAACACTTAGAACTTCCACAAAGATTTCCCAAGCTCCCTGTTCAGCCTTTCCCCCCTTTCCTTTAACTCACAATATGTCTCTATTTATAGACAAAACAAGGGAAGTAGGTGGCAAAAATGGTGGGTAGCAAATTGCACTAAAGTTGACAATAGTGTTGCATTATGTGTCATGAAAGTCATCGTGATATATCGCCTTGATAGCCACCGAATCTGCTCATCCAATCAACATAAGAGTTGTAGATATTTTCATTATCGTTCCATCCATATAAGGTAGACAAAAATTGGCCACGTATTTTGTGATTTATGGCCAAAACACTATAGCAAGGTCAGGCTGGACTGCAACAGTAAACATGTTCGGTTCTAGCCCCATTTCGGCTTTTTTAGTGTCCGAATTTGCTGATCACTTAAACATAAAAGTTGTATGAAATTATGTCAGCTATTCATCTACCAAATTTCGTATATAATATATACGTATTTTCTGAGATACGGCCAAAATACTGTAGTAAGATCAAGTTGAAAAGCAAGCAGCAAACAAATTTTTAACATTGAGTGTTTTGCCTTGAATCTTTATGTTTCGATTCTTTTAGAAATGTGGTCATAAATCAAAATTGAATTGATGCATATATCCATTAAGATGCGTCTCAAGAGACAAAAAGATAATGCTCCTTACTCTGCCATCCTTAATGAATTTATTTTGTCTGCTTGATTTATAGACATCATTTCTAAAGAATCACAATTTAGCTTTGATTCCTCCAATTGAGTCAATTTCCTATTCTTCTCTTTTTATCTATAAAAATACACAAAACTAAAGACAAATAAGGGAGATAAATACTTAATTAAGGTAAAAAGATAAGATAAAAATATTTAATTTATGAATACAAAACTCATTCATCACCTGACATAGACCAAAACGTGCTTAGTGTTGTGTAGCTGGTTGAAAAAGGTTTCAAAGTCATATTTGAAGACAAATGGTGTTTAATCAAAGATGCAAAAGACATAGATGTATTTAAAGTAAAGATGAGAGCTAAAAACTTTGCTGTAAATTTAATGGAGGAGGAGAAAATGGTTTTTTCAAGCACCAAACATCATCATTTGGTAAAAGGTACACCGTTGCTAGAAGACAAGCCAGCTGATTGTGTGGATTGTGAATATAACAAGCAAGTTAGAAGATCATTTCCTCAAACAGCGTGGAGTGCAACACACAAGATGCAAATGATAGATACGGATGTTGATTGGGGAGGTTGGGTTGATGAAATGAAGCAAATTAGGTGTTAGCAGCTATTAAGGCAAGGAGGAGTCTTGGAAATGTGCCTAAAAATCTGCCGTCTAGGATTTGGTTAGAGTTTGTTTTCTTTTTGAAATTCTGTTTAAGGCTTGATATTAAGAAGATTGTTAGTTATGCCTAAGAATAAGAGATAAATTTGAATTTCTGTTGAAATCTTGCTCTATATATATAGAGCCATGCAATGAATATTTTTTATCCTCCGAAAGTAGAAAATATATATGCTTTTGTTGTCTTCTCTTCATACTCTGTTATATCCTGTTTTTCGTTCAAAAAACCAACACGAAGCATAAAAGGCTGAAGACATGTGGGATTCGTATTACCTGACGCGTCCACGGCAATGGCTGGCGGGGAAAGCTCATTGAAGTATATTCAATTTCTCATCATCACTTGCCTATTGTCTTTCATTAATGCAGACACAAACACGCTCAAGCAAGCAGACACAAACACGCTCAAGCAAGCCGACACACTCAACTTCACCCAGTACCTGGTTTCTGACGGCAAGAATTTCACCTTAGGATTCTTCAAACCTCAGAATACCAACGACAGTTATTTAGCGATCTGGTATTCTAACTCAGACCAGCCAGTATGGATAGCCAACAAAGAAACCCCAATCGCTAATGATTCCGGAGTTCTGATGATTGACAGTATAGGAAAGTTTGTGATTAATCGAACTGGAGAGGACCCTATTCAACTATGCCCAGGAGAAACCACCAGCAAAAACACCAGCGCTCTTATGCTAAACAATGGCAATCTTGTGCTAAGAGAAGTGAATTCAGATGGCTCTGCTGGGAGGACCTTGTGGCAGAGCTTTGATTGCCCCGCTGACACTCTTTTGCCCGCCATGAAACTAGGCGTCGACCACAGAACTGGGAGGAATTGGTCACTCACATCATGGTTGGCTATATATGACCCATCTCCAGGACCTTTCACTCTTGAATGGGACCCCATTGGACTTGAGGTGGTTCTTCGGCGACGAGGGGTAGTTTTTTGGACTAGTGGGGTTTTGAAGAACGACAACTTTGAGCACATGTCGCAGGACTATGATCTGATACAGTATTATCATCCGATGTTCACAAGAACTTCAAATGAGGAGTTCTTCATTCCCTCCTTAAAACCCAGGTAGCTCTTCACATTTTCTCAGCCTCCAAACACCTACCCTAGGAGAAACCCATTCTCTGTTTTCATCAAAATTTCTTTATCCTTAATAAAAAAAATTTATGACAATAAAACTAGTTAAAAAAAATTATCATCCTCTTCTATCTCTTTTATTTTTCTCACTTCATCTCTTCTCTTTCTTCTCCCAAACTATCAAATCTGAGGTGAAGGAGCTCCATAGCTCTCGCTAATGGGATTTAGGGTCTTACTCTCTCTTGGATTACAACTTTTCTATTGGAGTATCACTGTTAAAAGTTACACGAGCTCCGTTGTCATTCACAGCTAAGTGAGGTTCACCGTTACAAATTGTGTCATGTTTTGTTCTCTTGTGTCCGGTTGATTAAGTCAGTTTTTGAAATTCAACTAAATTAATTAGTTAATAATAAATTGTAAAATATTTATAGACGTCAGTTTTGTTCAAGTTAAAGGAATTTAACTAATTAGAAATTGGTTTAATTTAGTTTAATTCATAGTTTTTTAAATAAAATATAATATTAAATAAGATATATAATAAATGTATTTAAATATAATATAATATATATATATATATATATATATATATATATATATATATATATATATATATATATATATTTGTTTATTCATTAATTAAAAATCAATCTAATTACTGATAACTGTTTTTCTTTCTATTTTATATTGATTTAATTTGATTCTATCGATTTTGTTTGGTTAAGTATGCTCTTACTTCCTTGATCTATTGCTGTCTGTAAAATTCTTGATTTTTAGTCCAATATATATATATATATATATATATATATATATATATATATATATTTCACAAACACCCCTGTATATCCCAATTTCAACTTCATCTTCAAATTACTAGATTCATCTACTTTATTTGAGTGATGGGTTTCAATCCGAATTTCAAAAAGAAAGGCCATGGGAAAAGACATGGAGATTTGCTTTTCATCCAGTCCACACGCACTCCCTACCATTTTGCAGTGAAAACCCACTTGTCCGTGGCTCGAGATACATTCTTGGTGAAGAAATTGAAAAATGTTGGAGCTGTTATTCTCAGTAAATCGCTTAAAAGAGTGGTTCAATTTTACGTCACCGAATATGCAAGAGAAAAGAAAAACCAAAGATGAACATAGTAATTATTTTATGATTAAGGTTACTAATTTAAGTCTCAATTAGAGCACTCTTAGACTCCTAATCATTTGAGATGTCTTTTTATGATTGAGCACGCATCTGAGCAAATGGATTTCGATGACTCTTCCGACGCGTCTCTCTTTCTGGGTATTCTTTTTTCATTTAGAAAATGAGGAAAAAAATCAAGTGGAAGCAAAACTTATGGCTTAAATGAGGACTTTATGGTCAGATTGTTTTAACTTCATTTTTCTATATTAATTTATTGAATCGAATAATGATTTATTGAAGTAGATTTTGGAAAAAGAACCAGATATGCTACAGTGTCATGCATCAGCATCGCTGGGAGGAAGCTTTGCCTACTCAGTGTGCTTTAGTAAAATTTGAAATGACTGATTCTATGTCATAATGTATAACAAACAAAAAATACAGGGAAAGTCGTGAAAAGCAAAAAAGAGGGACACCTACTCCAATTGATCGATGACACAGGATAGATTAGATTACACAATGCAAACGAGCTTGAATATATATGATTATAACTTCTTCAGCTTTGCTTCTGTAGTTGAAGCTACAGATCTCTTCTCTCCAGAAAAAATGCTCGGAGAGGGTGGTTTTGGCCCAGTTTATAAGGCAAGGGAGAATATTTTTGTTTGGTTCTATTGTTTATCTGAGTTATCAACTGATGATAGATGGTTCATCACCATGACAACACGGTAGGAAAATTTCCATAAGGGCTAGAAATAGCAGTGAAGAGGGTATCAAAAAGTTCAGCACAAGGACTAGTGGAATTCAAGAATGAGCTTATACTCATAGCAAAACTGCAAGCACATGAATTTAGTTCGCCTGCTAGGCTGCTCAATGCACGGAGAACACCTCTTGATTATGAATACATGCCCAACAAAGCCTAGACTCCTTTCTTTTCGGTTAGTAAAACTTCCATTTACCAGCACTGAAGGTTGAGTTTCATAGATAGGGAATTGAGCTAGTGATTAATCCCACTAGTTGGCTTGGTGGAAGAGAGCATAATGTAATGTGTGGTTGGTCTTTTTTATTTACCAAAGTGGGAGGTAAATTAGTTGAAGTGCAAGTAAATTGGTCAAGACATCAGGTGACCGCAAAATTGAACTAATAAAGACTCTCAAAACAATTTTCTCGAGCTCTCCTGTCTATGGTTAAGACAAAATTGGATCCAATAAAAATTTGCAGGCGGTATTAATTTATTGCAGAAGAGTACGTCTTTTTTGTAACATTTATTGCAAATTGAATTGTTCAGCAAGATGAATTTCTGTTCTGAAATACTCTTCTGATAAGAATTTTTGTGAAGAGCAGCTACCATGCTTTGGCCATTGGAATCTCCAAAATCTCTTGTTTCTATCCCAATACTTTGCATAGTTTAGGTCTGGCCAGTAAGTTGACAGATCTATACCGAGTTTCTCAAACTGTATTACCATGCATGGTTAATATTCATTATTTAGGTTTAAAAGAAACCCACAAAAAAAAGATCAATAAAAGAGGTGTGACCATGAGGTCAGTTGGTTCAGCCGTTGCCTGACAATATTCAGCTCGGTTGACATTGAACCTGCGAGGCCAAAGTCCATGAATGGTGAAATCTTAAACTGGCACACGTGGATACTTTAATTTGGTCACTGAAACACTATCAGAAAATAATCAAAGCTTGGTGTTGGTGATGATGTAGGAGGAGCCCCAGATGAAAATGGGAGGTTTTTCTTTGGTATTAGTCTTCTCTGTTCCCTCACAAGAATACAAGACAGATCCCATCATCCCCACTACCATTATAAGAAGCAATAACAACTTCTGTAGTACACTAGCCATTTTGTTCTCCACAGTACGTATATGCAGCTACATGGACTTTGCCACTACATTTATTGTTCTTTTTCTTACACTTTTCTAGTTAAAATCAATATGAAGTGTTGAATAGATGCAAGATTTACCAAAAAAGGTTGGCTCCGCGAGCTACGTTGACACAAAGTATATTGGGTTTGATTGTTTCTGGTAATGACTCTGTTAATAAATATTCATCAATCGATGTATCATTTTTCTGAAAAAAATCATTTATTTTTAAATTTTTTATTCCCTAAAAAAATTGCAAATGAAAACATTGTAATCATATATTTTAGAGCCAAGTGGGCAACAACTTAGAAGTTAAGAGAAACCACAGACATTTACATTAATTTTTTTTGGAAGTGTTCTTGGAAGGTCTGCAAATCCATTCGATCGAAACATAGCTTTTATTGATGATTTTAGTGGTGACCCTTCTTTCCTCTTGCTTGTCACGTACCAAAAACTATATGGAAGGGACGTTAGCTAACAACAGTCTGATGGGCAGTAAAAGAATAGTATTAGATATAGCTTGGACCCCACCTGAAGGTCACCAAGTAAAGTTCAATGTTGACGGCTCTGTAAGATACCCAACTTCTGCAAGCTGTGGAAGAATATTAAGGAACGCAGTAGGAGATTGGGTGATCGGTTTCACTTGGAAATTACAAAATGATCTTTTAATTTTAAAGTTTTAAATTTTGAAAATTTGTGATGATTAAGTAAAATTGAAACAAACCCTTTGTTATTAAAATAAATTAAAATAACAAAAAAAAGATAGAACGTGACAACAATGTGCATTTAACATATTTTCTTACGTAGTATAAATAAGAATTTATATAGTTGAAATAAAGATATAATTATATTAAATTTTCCTCTATATTAATTAAATAAATTTTCAAATTTTTTTAACACTCTCAACAAAATAATCTTTTAAAAAATATAAATTTTTCTATAATTTATATAACAACTTTAAATTTTATGTATATATTCAAAACAAATTAAAGATGATTTTTTAAAAAAAATTAATTTTACCTTTCAGTGGCGACAAATAGTCGCCAATGAAGCCAAGATTCAGTGGCGACGCCACATGTCACCACTGAAAGTTTACCTTTCAGTGACGATTGAATTTAAATCGCCACTAAATCTTTTCGGTGGTAACAAATAGTCACCACTGAAGCCAAGATTTAGTGGCAACGACACATGTCACCACCGAAAGTTTACCTTTCAGTGGCGATTTAATTTAAATCGCCACTAAAACCTCTTCGGTGGCGACAAATAGTCGCCACTGAAGCCAAGATTTAGTGGCGACGTCAAATGTCGCCACCGAAAGTGCATTTTTCTGTGGCGATTTAATTTAAATCGCCACTAAAACCTTTTCGGTGGCGACAAATAGTCGCCACTGAAGCCAAGATTTAGTGGCGACGTCAAATGTCGCCAACGAAAGTGCACCTTCCAGTGGCAACACCGAAAAATTGGCACAAAAAGAATTGCAAATCACTTTTTACACCCATCTTTAGTGGCGACTTTATTAAAGTCGCCACTAAAAGTGTATTTTTTGGGGCGACATGTTTAAGTCGCCACAGAAAGTATAACTTTCAATGGCGACCCTAAATGTCGCCACTGAAAATGACTTTTAGTGACGAATTTAGAAGTCGCCACTGAAAAGTCGCCACAAAAAATTAAATTTCTTGTAGTGCATGGTACCAGATATACAAGCCCTTAAAATATTAATATTTCACGTATTCCATGAGACATCTGCAGCTGGACATGGAGGTATACAAAAGACGTAGAAGGCAATAGCAGATGTTTTTTTCTGGAAAAACATGAGAAAGGAGGTCATTGAGCTAGTCAAGAACTGTGTTGTTTGCCAAAAGGTGAAGTATCCAGCTGAGAGGAAATTTGGGTTAATACAACCTCTACTGATACCTGAAATACCATGGTTTGACATCACCATGGATTTCTTTGTTTGCTTACCAAATTCTAAGGGTTATGTGGCAATCTTTGTTGTGGTAGACCATTTTACAAAATATGCCCATTTTAGTGCCTTGAAACCATCTTTTACGGCTGCATTTGTGGCTGAAGTCTTCACCCAAACCGTGATCAAGCTTCATGGATTTCCACGCATAATAGTTTCTGACAGAGACCCCATTTTTATGAGTAAGTTTTGGTCACAGCTCTATGCACTATAGTGGGACAAAATTACTACACACAACTGCCTATCCCTCAGAGAGCGATGGTCAATCAGAGGTTGTTAATTAGTGTGTGGAGCAATATCTCCGACTGTTTACACATGACCAATCGCAACAATGGACTAGTTATTTACCCTGGGCCGAGTTATGGTATAATACCTCTTTTCACAGTGCCATTGGAATGTCCCCATACCAAGCACTATATGGCATTACACCTCCTCTGTTGCCAGCTTACGATACAGGAACCTCCACTATTCAGAGTGTGGACGAATTACTCTTAAAAAGAGAAGAACTTTGAGACCAGTTGAAGCAGAACTTAAACACAGCTCAGGCAAGAATGAAGAAATATGCAGATAAAAGTAGGAAGGAGAAGGTATTTTTGGTAGGAGCCTAGGTCTGGCTTAAGTTACAGCGTTATAAACAACAATCCCTAGCAAAGAAAATCAATTTCAAATTGTCACAGAGATACTTCGGGCCCTATCAAGTTATCAAACGAGTCGGTGCTGTAGCATATGAACTAAAGTTGCCCCCAGATGCAAAACTTCATCCCGTCTTCCATGTGTCCCTTCTAAAGGAGTATCATGGAGAAGACCCTGACAGCATCTCAAGCATTCCTAAACCTACAGTGGTCGAAGAGTTAGAACCTGTAGCTATTATAGACCAGCGAACCCGTCTCATAGATGACCTTCATCAGCACTCAAGGTTAAGAATCATACACAAGGATTTGAAAGCTAGTAACATATTACTTGATGCAGACATGTATCCTAAAATTTCTGACTTTGGCATGGCGAGAATTTTCAAACGTAACAAGTTTTTTGTCAATACTAACAGAATTGTTGGGACTTAGTAAGTTGAGAAAATTGAAAAAATACTTCATATTTTTTTTTGTTAAAAGCAAAAAATTATTGTCTCCATCCTTACAAAATATTTATGTTTGATTTTTGTATCAGTGGCTACATGTCTCCTGAATATGCAATAGAAGGTATATTTTCTATAAAATCAGATGTCTTTAGTTTTGGAGTCTTGATCCTTGAAATTTTAAGTGACAGGAGGAGCAACAGCTTTTATGATGTCAATGGACCTTTGAACCTCGTAGGATATGTGAGTTCACTTACATGTAATATGAATATAGCTAAAAAGTGTATTAGTTTCCTCTATTTTAACTTGAACATTACTATTACAGGCTTGGGTGTTGTGGCAGAGGGGTGCTGGGTTAGAGCTAATGGATCTGACACTAGGTGATTCTTGTTCAACCCAGCAATTTCTCTGTTACAATTTTAGTATAAAATAATAGCATGCATGACGTGCATACAGCATGCATGCATGAGCACGTTGAAGTCACGTGTAGTTGTGCTGATTTGGACGTACATGCCGCATGCATGTGTGAGTCTGTTGAAGTCACGTGTAGTTGTGCTGATCTGAGTGTAGATGAGCTGGGAATTAGTTTTTTGTTATTTTGGGTTACATTATATAAAACCATCCTCTGTATTTTTGGTTTGTAACCCAGTTTTTCTGAGAATGAAAGAAATTTTCTTCTAACATGGTATCAGAGCAGATTTTCTCTGCGTATTCTCTTGTGTAATTTCTATCTTAATTTTTCATGATCAATGGCTCGTGGTGGCCAAAATAGTAGGGTTGTAGTTGGAACCTCTGCTTCGACTACTACAGAGGACACTGCTAGTCCTTACTTTCTTCACAGCGCCGATCATCCAGGTTTAGTTTTAGTCTCACATCATCTCACGGGACCTAATTACAATACATGGAGCCGAGCCATGATTATGGCTCTTACAGCAAAGAACAAGGTTAGTTTCGTTGATGGAAGCATTAACAAACCTGATTCTGCTAATCTGATTTATGGTGCCTGGACGAGATGTAATAGCATGGTAATTTCATGGATTCTTAACTCAGTTGTTCGAGATATTGCCGATAGTCTGCTTTACATTGATACAACTTTTGAAATTTGGGAAGATCTTCGCGACCGTTTTCATCAAAGTAATGGACCACGAATTTTCCAGATTAAACAACAGTTAGTGGCTCTTCATCAAGGTGCGATGGATGTTAGTAGTTATTACACTCGATTGAAGATTATCTGGGATGAACTCAAACTATATCAGCCTGTGTTGGCTTGTCAGTGTGGAGGTATGAAACCATGGCTAGATTATCAGCATCAAGAGTATGTGATGCAATTTCTTATGGGATTAAATGAATCCTTTGCTCAAGTCCGAGCTCAGGTGCTCATGATGGATCCGATTCCTTTAATTAACAAATTTTTTTCTATAGTTGTTCAAGAAGAAAGGCAGTGAGCAATTAATCATAATTCTCTTGATCCTAATTCCTTAAACAATTCTCTAAATGATTCCTTACTGAATTCTGCTAATGCTAATATGTCTGTGAATCAGAATTTTTCCAGATTTAGACGCGATCGTCCTCTTTGCACTCATTGTGGGTTTTCAGGACATACTGTGGATAAATGTTATAAACTTCATGGGTATCCACCAGGCTATAAGTTCAAAGGCTCGCAAAACAAGCCAAATGCTCCTCAAGTACATCAAAATACCTCTATTATTGAAGAGTCTGCTGTTTCCAATTCATCCAATACATCTCAGTTGAATCTACTTAGTCCAAGTCAGTGTCAACAATTAATTGCTCTTCTCAGTTCTCAACTACAGAGTACTGATTGCGCAGAACCTGAGCAGCAGCAGCCTGGTCCTTCCGTTTCCAGCTTCAGTGGTATACTCTGTTCTTTCAACTCTTTTGTTTCTAAAAATTCATGGGTGTTAGATACTGGAGCCACCCATCATGTTTGCTGCATGTTGTCCTTGTTTCATTCTTCTCGGCATGTTCAAAATTCATTTGTTACTCTGCCAAATGGTGTGTCAGTGCCCATCCTTCTTATAGGAACTGTTTTAATCAATGATCATCTTACATTAGAAAATGTGTTATATGTGCCTGATTTTTGGTTCAATTTGCTTTCCATTAGTACGCTTGCTCAGAGTCACCAGTGTTCTATTCATTTTTCTTTTGATTCTTGTGTCATTCAGGACCATATGCAAACCAAGACGATTGGGATGGGTAAAAGGCTAAACAACCTCTATATTCTTGATTCAACTACTGTTTCTGTTGCTTCTTCCTGCTGTGTCGAAGTTTCAAATCCCACGTTGCCTCAAGATGTCTGGCATTTTCGTTTGGGACATCCTTCACATATTAAGTTTGATAAAGTTTGTAATGATTACGTTTTAATAAAGATGGCAAAAGTCTACTTTCTCATTGTTCTATTTGTCCTTTAGCCAAACAATGACGCTTGCCTTTTTCTTCCTCAAGTACTGTGTCTCCTTCAATCTTTGATTTAATTCATTGTGATGTTTGGGGGCCATTTATGCCCATTAGCACAAGTGGTTTTCGCTATTTTCTCACTATTGTTGATGATTGCAGCCGGTTTACCTGGGTTTATTTTCTTAAAACCAAGTTTGAAGTTGCTCAGCATTTATCACACTTTTATAATCTCATTCTAACCCAATTCAATAAAAAGATCAAATCGGTTAGATCAGATAATGCTCCTGAATTCAATCTTTATCATTTTTTTCATACTAAGGGAATTGTTAGTTACCACTCATGCGTTGACACACCACAGCAGAATGCTATTGTGGAACGCAAACATCAACATATACTTAGTGTTGCTCGAGCCTTGCATTTTCAGTCTAACATTCCCTTAGTCTACTGGGATGATTGCATTTCCACATCAGTTTATCTCATTAATCGATTGCCTTCTTTTTTATTGTCTCATAAAACACCTTTTGAGATGTTGATGCAACAAAAACCCCAGTATTCACATTTACGTGTTTTTGGGTGTTTGTGTTATGGAGCTACTTTAAATAGACATCGGCATAAGTTTTCTCCTCGTGCTAAAGCTTCTGTTTTTCTGGGATATCCACCTGGGTACAAAGGATATAAGCTCTTGGATTTATTATCAAATATTGTCTACATTTCTCGGAATGTTGTTTTTTATGAATCTATTTTTCCATTTCATAATAAAATGTCTAATAGTAATGTGTTTGATTTCTTTTCTAATCGAGTTTTGCCAAAAGTCGTACCTTCTCTTCCTGAGCATGTTTCTTCTTCCCCTACTGTTCCTGATCCTGTTTCTTCCATTTCTCCGGCTCAAAATTCTCTAGTTCCCAAGTCAACTCGTCTTCGAAAACCTCCATCGTATCTTCAAGATTTTCATTGTTCTTCGGTGCATCATAAATCTAGTTCTTCCACTATTCATTCACTTTGTAGTGTTCTTGGTTATCAGCGTTTGTCTCCATCCCACAAAGCTTTTGTCTCATCTCTTTCTTCTCATTTCGAACCTCAGTCATATTCTCAAGCTGCTGCTATTCCTGAATGGTGTGAAGCTATGCAAGCTGAGTTAAAAGCCCTTGAACAAAACTGTACTTGGTCTCTTACCACACTTCCACCTAACAAACATGTGGTTGGTTGTAAGTGGGTTTACAAGCTTAAGTTTAGAGCTGATGGATCTCTTGAAAGGCATAAAGCCCGGCTTGTTGCAAAAGGGTATACACAGCAAGAGGGGATTGATTATCTAGATACCTTTTCTCCGGTTGCCAAGCTTACCACTGTTAAAGTTCTTCTTGCTCTTGCAGCAGTATTTGGATGGACCCTCATTCAACTTGATGTTAATAATGCCTTTCTCCATGGGGAGCTCACCGAAGAAGTCTACATGTCTCTGCCTCCTGGGTTTCAGCGTGAAGGGAAGGTTTTGTCCAAAAATACAGTTTGCAAGTTGCATAAGTCGTTATATGGTCTTAAGCAGGCATCGAGACAGTGGTTTTCAAAGTTTTCTGCTACATTGCTTCAACAAGGTTTTCATCAATCTACATCTGATCATTCTCTTTTCTTCAAAAACCATCATAATGTTTTTACTGCCCTCCTTGTATACGTTGATGACATTGTTATTGCTAGTAATAGTACAGCATATGTGGAGGAACTCACGTCATCTTTAGATCATTGTTTCAAACTCAAGGATCTTGGTCCTCTGAAGTTTTTTCTAGGGTTAGAGGTGGCTCGTTCCAAGGCTGGCATTTCTCTTTCTCAACGTCATTATGCTTTGCAGCTTCTTTCTGATACAGGTTATTTAGGGAGTAAGCCCCGTACTACTCCTATGGATCCAAATTTGAGGCTGTCTCAAGAGGATGGGGATCTTTTGGAAGATCCATCGCAGTATCGACGCTTAATAGGCAGGCTGCTTTACCTGACCATCACGAGGCCCGACTTGTCTTACACTATCAATCGTCTTAGCTAATTTGTTAGCAAACCTCGAGTCTCCCATTTACAAGTTGTCCATCATTTACTGCAGTATATTAAGGGTACCGTTGGGCAAGGTCTTCTATTTTCTTCTGCTTCTTCCATTGATCTCAAGGCCTTTGCAGATTCTGATTGGGCCTCTTGTCCTGATACACGGAAGTCCATCAGTGGTTATTGTGTTTTCCTTGGAGATTCCTTAATCTCTTGGAAGTCTAAGAAACAGCCCACTGTGTCACGATCTTCAGCAGAGGCTGAGTACAGGGCTTTGGAAAATGTTACATATGAACTCATATGGCTGATATCTTTGCTCCGAGATTTTAATATAACCTCTTCCAAACCTACCTTGTTATTCTGTGACAATGAGGCTGCTCTCCATATTGCAGCCAACCCAGTTTTCCACGAGCGGACGAAACACATAGAGATAGATTGTCATCTAGTTCGTGAGCAAGTTCAGAAGGGTTGGTTGAAGACTTTACATATTGCTAGCCAACACCAGATTGCAGATATCATGACGAAGGCCCTTTTTCCTACTCAGCTCAAGTTTCTTCTTGGCAAGATGGGTGTTCATAACATTCATTGTCCATCTTGAGGGGGCGTGTTACAATTTTAGTATAAAATAATAGCATGCATGACGTGCATACAGCATACATGCATGAGCACGTTGAAGTCACGTGTAGTTGTGCTGATTTGGACGTACATGCCGCATGCATGTGTGAGTCTGTTGAAGTCACGTGTAGTTATGCTGATCTGAGTGTAGATGAGCTGGGAATTAGTTTTTTGTTATTTTGGGTTACGTTATATAAAACCATCCTCTGTAATTTTGGTTTGTAACCCAGTTTTTTTGAGAATGAATGAAATTTTCTTCTAACATTCTCAGATTTATTCAAGTGGGCCTTTTGTGTGTGGAAGATTCTCCAGCAGATAGACCAACTATCTCAGAAGTCATTTCTATGATCACAAATGAAAGCACCCATTTACCTACGGTGAGGAAACTTGCATATACGAATTTGGACAGTATCACCAGTGCAGATTGTCAGAGGAATGATTTAGAATACCATTCATTGAATGTCGTGTCTATCTCCACTATGAATGCAAGATAAAACTATGTGATGTGTGGTTAAACTTGCTATCAAAAGTTGAAATTCTAATTAAGTCAACTTTTTTAGTCACACAAATTTTTTTAATCTTCTAATCTCAGTATAAATTAGCTTAATTCAATAAATTAACTTAACAGCTTTCAGCTATTAGCTAACAGTTTTCAACTATCAGGTAACAGCTTTCAACTAAAAATTAATTTTTCAACTTTCAACTAATTTATCAACTATTTTTATCAAACATAACTAAAATTTCTTTATCCTTAATAAAAAAAATTTATGACAATAAAACTAGTTAAAAAAAATTATCATCCTCTTCTATCTCTTTTATTTTTCTCACTCCATCTCTTCTCTTTCTTCTCCCAAACTATCAAATCTGAGGTGAAGGAGCTCCAAAGCTCTCGCTAATGGGATTTAGGGTCTTACTCTCTCTTGGATTTCAACTTTTCTATTGGAGTATCACTGTTAAAAGTTACACGAGCTCCGTTGTCATTCACAGCTAAGTGAGGTTCACCGTTACAAATTGTGTCATGTTTTGTTCTCTTGTGTCAGGTTGATTAAGTCAGTTTTTGAAATTCAACTAAATTAATTAGTTTATAATAAATTGTAAAATATTTATAGACGTCAGTTTTGTTCAAGTTAAAGGAATTTAACTAATTAGAAATTGGTTTAATTTAGTTTAATTCATAGTTTTTTAAATAAAATATAATATTAAATAAGATATATAATAAATGTATTTAAAAAATAATATATATATATATATATATATATATATATATATATATATATAATTGTTTTTTCATTAATTAAAAATCAATCTAATTACTGATAACTGTTTTTCTTTCTATTTTATATTGATTTAATTTGATTCTATCAATTTTGTTTGGTTAAGTAAGCTCTTACTTCCTTGATCTATTGCTGTCTGTAAAATTCTTGATTTTTAGTCCAATATATATATATATATATATATATATATATATATATATATTTCACAAACACCCCTGTATATCCCAATTTCAACTTCATCTTCAAATTACTAGATTCATCTACTTTATTTGAGTGATGGGTTTCAATCCGAATTTCAAAACGAAAGACCATCGGAAAAGACATGGAGATTTGCTTTTCATCCAGTCCTCACGCACTCCCTACCATTTTGCAGTGAAAACCCACTTGTCCGTGGCTCGAGATACATTCTTGGTGAAGAAATTGAAAAATGTTGGAGCTGTTATTCTCAGTAAATCGCTTAAAAGAGTGGTTCAATTTTACGTCACCGAATATGCAAGAGAAAAGAAAAACCAAAGATGAACATAGTAATTATTTTATGATTAAGGTTACTAATTTAAGTCTCAATTAGAGCACTCTTAGACTACTAATCATTTGAGATGTCTTTTATGATTGAGCAAGCATCTGAGCAAATGGATTTCGATGACTCTTCCAACGCTTCTCTCTTTCTGGGTATTCTTCTTTCATTTAGAAAATGAGAAAAAAATTCAAGTGGAAGCAAAACTTATGGCTTAATTGAGAACTTTTATGGTCAGACTGTTTTAACTTCATTTTTCTATATGACGAAAATGCTCGATCGAATAATGATTTATTGAAGACGATTTTGGAACAAGAACCAGATATGCTACTGTGTCATGCAACAGCATCGCTGGAAGGAAGCTTTGCCTACTCAGCGTGTTTTTGTAAAATTTGAAATGACTGATTCTATGTCTTGATGTATGACAAACAAAAAATATACAGGGAAGGTCGTGCATGAAAAGCAAAAAAGAGGAACACCTACTCCAATTGATCGATGACACAGGATAGATTAGATTACACAATGCAAACGAGCTTGAATATATATGATTATAACTTCTTCAGCTTTGCTTCTGTAGTTGAAGCTACAGATCACTTCTCTCCAGAAAAAAAGCTCGGAGAGGGTGGCTTTGGCCCAGTTTATAAGGTAAGGGAGAATATTTTTGTTTGGTTCTATTGTTTATCTGAGTTATTAACTGATGATAGATGGTTCATCGCCACGACAACACGGTAGGAAAATTTCCATAAGGGCCAGAAATAGCAGTGAAGAGGGTATCAAAAAGTTCAGCACAAGGACTAGTGGAATTCAAGAATGAGCTTATATATACTCATAGCAAAACTGCAAGCACATGAATTTGGTTCGCCTGCTAGCTAGGCTGCTCAATGCACGGAGAACACCTCTTGATTATGAATACATACCCAACAAAGCCTACACTCCTTTCTTTTCGGTTAGTAAAACTTCAATTTATCAGCACTGAAGGTTGAGTTTCATAGATAGGGAATTGAGCTGGTGATT
This sequence comes from Gleditsia sinensis, assembly GCA_037074535.1. Lineage (NCBI taxonomy): Eukaryota > Viridiplantae > Streptophyta > Magnoliopsida > Fabales > Fabaceae > Gleditsia > Gleditsia sinensis. Next base: position 60,738,931 of record CM073467.1, on the reverse strand, counting down.
AAACCCACTAGTTGGCTTGATGGAAGAGAGCATGTAATGTGTGGATGGTCTTTTTTTTACCAAAGTGTTGAAGTGCAAGTAAATTGGTCCAGACATCAGGTGACCGCAAATTGAACTAATAAAGACTCTCAAAACAATTTTCTCGAGCTCTCCTCTCTATGGTTAAGACAAAATTGGATCCAATAAAAATTTGCAGGCGGTATTAATTTATTGCAGAAGAGTACGTCTTTTTTGTAACATTTCTTGCAAATTGAATTGTTCAGCAAGATGAATTTCTGTTCTGAAATACTCTTCTGGTAAGAATTTTTGTGAAGAGCTGCTACCATGCTTTGGCCATTGGAATCTCCAAAATCTCTTGTTTCTATCCCAATACTTTGCATAGTTTAGGTCTGGCCAGTAAGTTGACAGATCTCTACCGAGTTTCTCAAACTGTATTACCGTGCATGGTTTATATTCATTATTTAGGTTTAAAAGAAACCCACACAAAAAAGATCAATAAAAGAGGTGTGACCATGAGGTCAGTTGGTTCAGCCGTTGCCTGACAATATTCAGTTCGTTTGACAATGAACCTGCGAGGCCAAAGTCCATGAACGGTGAAATCTTAAACTGGCACACGTGGATACTTTAATTTGGCCACTGAAACACTATCAGAAAATAATCAAAGCTTGGTGTTGGTGATGATGTACGAGGAGCCCCAGATGGAAATGGGAGGTTTTTCTTTGGTATTAGTCTTCTCTGTTCGCTCACAAGAATACAAGACAGATCCCATCATCCCCACTACCATATAAGAAGCAATAACAACTTCAGTAGTACGCTAGCCATTTGTTCTCCACAGTACGTATATGCAGCTACATGGGCTTTGCCACTACATTTATTATTCATTTTTTTTCTTTTTCTAACACTTTTCTAGTTAAAACCAATATGAAGTGTTGAATAGATGCAAGATTTACCAAAAAGGGTTGGCTCCGCGAGCTACGTTGACACAAAGTATCTTGGGTTTGATTGTTTCTGGTAATGACTTTGTTAATAAATATTCATCAATCGATGTATCATTTTTCTGAAAAAACTCATTTATTTTTAAATTTTTTATTCCCTAAAAAAATTGCAAATGAAAACATTGTAACCATATATTTTAGAGCCAAGTAGGCAACAACTTAAAAGTTAAGAGTAACCAGACATTTACATTTTTTTTTTTTTGGAAGTGTTCTTGGAAGGTTAGCAAATCCATTCGATCGAAACATAGCTTTCATTGGTGACCCTTCTTTCCTCTTGCTTGTCACGTACCAAAAACTGTATGGAAGGGACGTTAGCTAACAACAGTCTGATGGGCAGTAAAAGAATAGTATTTATTAGATATAGCTTGGACCCCACCTGAAGGTCACCGAGTAAAGTTCAATGTTGACGGCTCTGTAAGATACCCAACTTCTGCAGGCTGTGGAAGAATATTAAGGAACGCAGTAGGAGATTGGGTGACCGGTTTCACTAGGAGACTCGAATATTGTAGCATCACATGTGCAGAGCTTTGGGGCATAGTCTCAGCCTTAGATGTTGCTTGAGAGAAAGGATTTAGAAATGTCATTAATTGTTGAGACTGATTCAAGGGTGGATGTTGACCTTTGCTTGAAGGAGATGGAGGAGAGACATCCTGGGACTAGCATTATTTTCCAAATCAAACGTCTCTTGGGAAGAGATTGGAGAGTCAAAATGTTGAATTATGAAGACGTTAGCTGGTATTATGGGTTATCATTATGGGTGTTTTGGTTGCCATGCTTGAGAGCTGTATACTGACCACAAAGCATGGGTCTCATTCCTATATATACCTTGTATGCAATGCTACTTCACATAAATAAATAAAAACAGAGATCTTATATAATATCTTCATGGTATCAGAGTATTCCGATCCAATGATTGGAAATGCTTGAGAGTTTCACATGATTGGTCTGTTTTTCACAGCTCTTCAACGTGCTGCAAGTTAGGCTTCAAAGTTGTAGCCCAATCTCAAAACACAGCGTTTTGCACCTGAAAACACAGATGTGTAGACAACGTCCATGGCGGTTACAATCTTGCGGCGAGCATGCTCCAGGTAACGGCATTGCGAATCATGTTCTCCAAGAAAATCTTGAGCACCCCACGAGTCTCCTCATAGATCAATCCGCTGATACGCTTGACTCCACCACACCTTGTGAGACAGCGAATCGCTAGCTTGGTAATTCCTTGGATGTTATCCCTTAAAACCTTACGATGACGTTTTACTCCTCCCTTTCCGAGCCCCTTCCCTCCTTTGCCTCTTCCGGAAATGGTTGCTTTTCTCTGCTTTCTGAATCACCCACAAGACGCAGTCGAATCGGCGAGCCACAGCCAGATACATCCATCCCTCTCCTGAAGCTCCTAGTCATAGGGTTGGGATTAGTTGTCGAGCTTGGGTTGATTTGCATGGGAGCTTTCAGCTCTTGAGCAGAGAAATGAAGCCATCCCACTGAAATTAGTAGTTTAAAAGCAAAAGCTGACGAGGCCTTTGGACTCACCTGGATACTAGCATTGCTTCCTCTTGGTTTTCAGACACAATTCCAAACTCTTACAAAAGCAATTGTTACCTCAGGTATGCCTAGTCTACCTCCACATATCTTTGGTTGTGTAGTCTTTGTACACCTTCATAAGCATTAACGCAATAAGTTGACTCCGCGAGCATTGCGATGTGTTTTTGTTGGGTATGTTGCTCATCAAAAGGGATATCGATGGTATCACCCTCCCACAAAAAAATGTTTATCACAATGGATGTTATTTTTCATGAAGAATCCATATATATTTTTAAGCCTGAATCTCAGGGGGAGAAACAAAAAAAAATTTAGACTCTAGACTATGATATCTTAGACATAAACTATGATTTTCCTACTAAATCAATTGAACAGGAGGTGAGCAACTTTGATATAAATGGTGATTCACAAGCTGGGCCAGTTAATGAAGAAATGAGTGTTTTAGATTCAAGAAGTATAACATTGGATCAAAGTGGTGATATGTTCTCAATAAACGAAGAAGTAAATCCAAATTCTTCTGTATCTGACCATCATGTTAGTCAGTCTGAAGATGAAATGCTACCTCTGGCTGACATACCATACCAATCATCTCTTAAAAATGTTCTTAAACCACATAGAAGGCATATCCCACAACGTCATACTCGAGGTATACCTAAGCTTACATATGAACCTAAACTTTCTAGTAAAGTCAAATATCCCATGAATCGTTATGTGTCTAAGCATCATTTGTCTGAATCAAATAAGTCATTTGTGAATCAATTATCTTGTGTATTTATTCCTAACAGTGTGCAAGAAGTCTTAGTTAACCCCAGATGGAAAGCAGTTATAAATGATGAAATGAAATCCCTACAGAAGAATGAAATTTGGGAACTTGTTGATCTTCCATCAAGAAAGAAAACAGTAGGATGTCGATGGATCTATACTGTAAAGTACAAAGCTGATGGATCAATTGAACACTTTAAAGAAAGACTTGTAGTAAAAGAATATACTCAGATATATGGGATTGACTACACAAAAATTTTTGCACCTGTAGCTAAAATCAATACAATTCGAGTCTTGTTGTCTTGAGCTGCAAATTTAGATTGGCCATTATAATAGTTCGATGTGAAGAATGCATTTCTACATGGCAAACTGTCTGAAGAAGTATACATGGATCTTACACCAGGGTGTATGATAGCAAAAAGAAAAAAAACAAAAGGTGTGCAGGTTTAAGAAATCATTATATGGATTAAAATAATCTCCTAGAGCTTGGTTCGGACAATTTACAAAATCCATGACAACTTTTGGCTACAAACAAAGCAACTTAGACCACACATTATTTTTGAAGAAGCAACATGGAAAAATTACCGCACTCATTATATATGTGGATGACATGATCGTCACAGGTAGTGATCCAGATGAAATGAAAATTTTACAGGAATACTTGTCCAAATAATTTGAAATGAAAGACTTGGGCCCCTTAAAATACTTTATGGGAATTGAAGTATCTCGATTAAGTAAAGAAATCTTTCTATCTCAAAGGAAGTATGACATAGAGTTACTCCATGAAACTGGCATGACAGCCTACCAACCAACTAATACTCCAATGGAAGAAGGTCTGAAGTTGTGTATTGAGACAAACCAATTGCCTGTTGACAAGGAGAGATATTAGAGATTGGTTGGAAGATTGATGTACTTAGCCCACACAAGACTAGACCTTGCCTATGCATTGAGTATCGTCAATTAGTTCATACATACTCCTGGTGAGCAACACATGATAGCAGTTATGCATATTTTGAGGTATTTGAAATCTGCACCAGGAAAGGGAATTCTATTCTCTAAAAATACAAACAAACAAAATATAGAGGTATATACAGATGTTGATTAGGCTGGAGCAATTGATGATAGACGGTCAACCTCAAGATACTTTACCTTTGTAGGTGAAAATTTAGTTACATGGAGAAGCAAGAAACAAAATGTTGTTACACGCTCAAGCGCAGAAGTAGAGTATAGAGCAATGGCATTAGGAATTTGTGAAGCACTGTGGTTGAGATTGCTCTTGTAAGAGTTAGGATACTCTTCAAAACAATCAATTCAACTGTATTGTGATAATAAAACAGCATGTGATATAGCTCACAATCTAGTACAGCATGATCGTACAAAACATATTGAGGTGGATAGATTTTTCATTAAGGAAAAGTTAGATACAAAGATCGTGGAGTTATTCAAAATTAAATCACAAAATCAACTAGCTAATATCCTCACCAAAGTAGTATCTTATCGAGAATTCTCACAATTTTTAGACAAATTGAGCATATATGATATTTATGCACCAACTTGAGGGAAAGTGTTGAATTATTAAGACGTTAGCTGCCATTATGGGTTATCAGTATGGGTTGCCATGCTTGGGAACTATATATAGATCACAAAACATGGGTCTCATTCCTATATATACCTTGTATGCATTGCTACTTCACATAAATAAATAAAAACAGAGATCTTATGTAATATCTTCACAAAATCCAGCCCTCCCTTAGAGAAGGAAACAAAGCTGCTGACTGGCTTGCAAATGGAGCCCACAGTTCTAACCTTGGTTTAAAGATCTTGGAGAAACCGCTCGTATCTCTAGGCATGATCATTTTGGATTACATGAGGGGCAACACGACCCTCCGGTCTGTTTTGTGCTAGCCTGTAATGGCTTTTCTTATGTACCAAGAAAAAAAAAGTGGTGACCCTTCTACAAGGAACCACACATTTGAAGATGGAGCTTCATTGGACTGAAAATCAGATTTCTGTAAAGTTCAAGGAACTTTGGAAATGTATAGTACCTATACTACTGAGAGCTCGATCTAAAACGAAGATAAATTTAGTGACAAAAAGAAAGTAGAAGCAATCACACTTGGTTTTTCAAAGACGATATCATTTATATATATATAGCTACATGTAGTAATTTTTCTTACACTCCTTTTCTGATATCGTAATGATGTTGCTCTTAAATCCATGCATATAGCTCATACACACACTTCCAGAACTTTCATATATATATATATATATATATATATATATATATATATATATATATATAGACACACACACACATAAAATTTTATCACCAGTTTTTGAATTGGTATTTCCAGTCTTCTGCCCTTGCGATTTTTTAAAGCATATTAATTCATCTTCCTAGAATTTCAAAATATTAGGTGATCAGGTGTAGGCTAGCCAATCTGATAAAGAAACGAACAGAATTAGCGAATGTTTCATCAACTTATCAAATTTTGGTTTGATTTTTGTAACATTACTTTGAGGGAATCTCCAAGCTAAACAAGATACGCGATCAACTCATTCAAAGATCAAATTCTTCGCGACTATCTGAATTGCTATCCAATTGTTGCTCTTGCAGGTTGTAGCCTTGGTTGTCATCTTCAATGGGCACTTGCTGAATTGAAGTGGAGGCCACAATTCTTCAGTTTAAGAACTTTTTCATCTTACTGTTGAAAGCCCAAAGGAGGGGGCCTTGATCGTCCCTCGCTCTATCTAAAAAGAATCAAGAGCGTGGGTCTTTGAATATGAAATCCCAATAGAACAAATGAGTTGGAGCTGAAGTTGGGCTGGGAAATTAAGCTACGTACCTTTCATCGATCGGCCTTCTCTAGTTGTAGATCAGGTTAATGATTGTGATTTGTTTTTAAAATATTTCTTTCACAATCAACAATTAATTATAGGAGGAAAGACAAAAGAAAAGGACAGAAGATATAAAAGGTGAACATAAATTGGGTTAAATAGGATTGAATTATACATTCAACTTGACCGAAGAGAAGACAAAAGGTGAACGTATATTGTTTTTAAAATATTTCTTTCATAATCAACAATTAATTATAGGAGGAAAGACAAAAGAAAAGGACAGAAGAATTAATCAAACAGAAGAGATCTGCTGAAACTTGACAGATGGAACTAGAGTAACAGGTTGGAATACCTTTCTCTGTCTTTTAGCTAATATTAAATGTAGAGTAACAGGTTGAAAAAAAATATTAAAAAAGATAAGATGGAGAGAGAATTTGAAAAGATAAAAACACTTTGCATTCAATGCATTGTCACTGAAGAGTTAATAAAATAGAATGGATTTTAATATTTAATTTGACCCCACAACTACAACCTAATTTTTACCGAATTAATAATTCTATTAAAACCACTTGAAAGCTACTTTTTTAGCAATTTCGATCCCGGCGGGGGGGGGGGGGGGAGTTATTTACACCCATAAAAATAGATTTGAGAAAGACCAAGACTTTCTCGACCAATGAAGTTTGAGACAAGGACTCCATAGGCTGCAAAATTCCAGTCACAACCTCGACCACATTGTCTTTTATCTCTCATCATTGAATTCCCTTATTTTCCCCGTGCCGAAGACTTTTTGACTATTTTTTGTTATATTGGGGGTCAGAAAATTGTAGAGTTGCCGGCCAAAACTGTAGTGTGCTGTAACATATTGATAAATAGTACAAGGCCGTGCTGTAACATATTGATAAATAGTACAAGGCCGTTGAAGTCCATAATGATTTCTGGTTTTTTTTGTTTTCATCAATTACAATATGGCACTTAAGTCTTAATATAAGGTTATACAAGACAAAAATGCAAAGAGTTCAATTTCAATGTAATACAACTTCATACGTTACTAGTTAGAAATTAGTAAATGTGAATGAAAATTACGGTTTGGTTTAAGCTCTGAAATGTCATCCCTTTTCAAAGGCTTTCCTCAATTCATTTGATATTTTTAAGAAATGTGTCAATACACCGATCATATTTGGATATATATTCGTTAATTTAAATGTTTATATTTATTATCTCGGCATTATAATTAAATACATGAACGAGATCATTCTAATATGTTTAGAAATATGAAATTACTTATTTTTAGATATATTTCCCTGAATGATATACAAAGTGATAAGGATAAAGTAGAAGAAATTTGTGTGTGCGAGATATATTCAACCAAGGCGCAGCCTTAAACCGAGGCATAGCGTTTACACGGTGGTGGGTCATACGATGGAGCAATACGTGTACGGATTTTATTAAACCAAGGCATATAGCCTTAGCTGGTAGTGGGTCATACGATGGATGGGTCGTACGATGAAGGAACTATCAGGGTATATGGGTGGATTTTATTAAACTAGGGCATAGGCTTAGCTGGTGGTGGGTCGTAGGATTGTAGCGATCAGAACCCCCACGATGCATGGCTCATAAGATGGAGCAACCATCAGGGTGTGGATCATAAACCACACAGTAGCACGTGGGACACGAGTACCACGGCGGACACTGACCATAGCACGGCCACGGTAGGGCACACTGGCAACGGCACTTGGCACTGTGACACTTAGGGCAGGCCTTGGGCGGCTCGGGCTCGGGCGGCTTGGGCGGCTTGGGCTTCACTTCTTCCACGGTTAGAAGAGTGACACAGCAGAACTTCTTCTTCATCAGCTTGCCCAAGCAAAAAGCGTCCACGTTTTCACCAGTCACCACCAATCGATCTTTGTCATTCCCTTCTATTGACACCGAAATCACACCTGCATATAATGAAAAATTAAGAAGCATCCGCCACAGCGTGTTCTACGTACCCAATTCTAAACCCAAAAGGGAATGGGATGACATATACAGATACCATATACTTCAGCCGCGAGTTTCAATGCCTTGTTTCTGCATTTGCCACAGTTTTCCACCCTCATAGTTATCTTTTGCTGCACCAGTTGTCGGCTTTAAATTAATGTTGATTCTTGATAAAACAACAAAACAAAAACAAAAAGGAAAATTCAAAACATTCACAAGCATAAGTAATGAATTGATCTCACCTTCATGGTTGATTATTCAAACAAACGGCTACTCATAAATGTTGTTGGGAAAACTTAATTTGTGATACTAAGTCGAAATTAACGTTAATTCTTGGTGCAGGGCCTTGAGGTTATCAATTTTGAGGAATTTGAGTGACATGTAAAGAGCGAGTCATGTCCTATATATATAGGGGGGAAGTCTGGTATAGATCTTGATTGTTGACTCACTGTGTCTTGGTCGTTGACTAGCTTTTTTAATTTATTGGTAAATGGAGATAGCACCGATATTCGAGAAACCTCGGCCCCCCGATCTCATTTCCCATTTGTCATCCTTTCCTTTCTTTTTTAATTTTTTATTTTAATTCCATTGCTTTTATTATATGAAAAAGGATTAGAGAATTAGTAATTGTCAACTCAGTACATTATCGATTTAATATTTTTTTAAATTTATTAAAATTTAAAATAAATTTTTTTAAAAAATTATTAAAATAAATAATAAAAAAATTTTAAAAAAATTATAATTTTATTAACTTTATTCTTTAAGTCGGTCCTACTCATGCATGCACATGCAGATGAGTTTCTATTCATTGGAAAAAAAAAACCAAAAGTAAATGCACATGCAAGAATTAAATGGATAATTCAATGACTGTACCCTGTGTATGTCTGTGGGTTCGGGCAAAAAGACAAAAAAGAAGAGCTATAACTCTCTCGTATCAGCAATCGGTTAGAGACGAGGAATTCACTGTGCACCTGCTTCTCTCTTATTCAATAAACCTACTTATTCATGCACATTTAATAAACCTAACTATTCCCCAAAAAAAAAAGAGGCATTTTTTTGAAATAGCAAGCAACTCCATTATTTAGAATAAAGTTTTGAATGCATGATAACTTCCATTAGACTAGAAAAATAACAGAACGTATGCATGCACGGTGTAGGGAAGGACACAGAATGAGAATGACGGAAGATTTTAAGGTAAACAAAGAGCGAGCCAAGTTATTTTACAAGTTTGTGGAACAACCATACTAATAGTGGGATTAATTCCAAATCGGGTTATAATAGTGAAGGAAAACTGGAAAAGCATAAAGTACATGCCTCAGGCTAACATCCCACTTGGCACTTGCCGAATCCAACCCTGTGATTTTAAATTGGGTTTGCCTTCTCCTTTTTGTTGATGCCGCAGTAAGGTTCATCAGAATATGGTTCTGATTCTTAAACAATATGCAATGAACCAAGATAGCTGTGTTGGTAACATCTAGTGACTAGTGGTGACTTTGGACGAGGAAATACTCAAAACAAGAAACAAGAATAAATAAATTTATGAATTTACAATTACAAGAACAGGAGTGAATTGTTAAATTGTTTCCTATGATTGAAGACAATGAGTCAGTAGCATGGCTTTGTAGCTTTGTAACTTTGTGAGAAGTTATAATTCTTCACCAAAAACATTTATTATGATCTAACTAATGTCAACTAGTCTGTTGGAACCGGGAAGAAGCAAAAGAGAAGGTGGAGAAAGTGAAGTGAGAGGCAAATCTAACTCTGACGAAATGAGTTAATTTGACAGAGTCAGATCCCAAGTCAAATAACATCCTTGTTCTTAACTCTCTTTTTTAAGGCCTTCTTGTTTGTCATCAGTCTACTAAAACTCCATTTGGATAACAAAATTTATAACTTATTAAAACTTATTTATTAATATAAGTGATTTTATGTTAAAAAAAAATAGTATTTAGATAAGTTTAAATAAGTAACTTATCAATTTTTAATAAACTAATTTTAACTTATTTCACAAATTAATTTTTTAAATTTATTAAAAAATTTTTTTGATGAAAGTTCAAATTTACATTATTAAAAAATTATTTTGTATTTTTATAAGTTAAAATTTTATCAAAACTATATCATTTACCTCTTTCTTTCCATCAAAACTATATTCAAATATTTTAAAAAAAATTTATAAATTTAAAAATATTATTTTAAATATATATCTAAAAGTTAAATAACTTAATTTAAAATATCTTTTTTTATAAACACTTTTTACATAAAACTTTATTCTATAAGTATTTAAATAAATTATATACTCAAACTGAATATAATAGTCACAGCCGTGTGGCACAAAAGTTCTATGCCAATAGTGTCAGCTACGTGGTCATTTCAACTTTGCTTTTAATACGCATCGTTCCTACGTATATCTTTTTCATTTCAAAATTGCATTAATTATCTGTTTTCTTATCTTCTAATTCTAACCGAAATCAATTCCCCTTCCAAAATACTACTATTCTTATTTTTGGCAATTAACACCCAGTAGGAGGCAGCAAGAAATAAAATCCCCTAAAATTGTTGAAGGAAAATTTTTCTGCTACCTGCTAGATGAGGCATATGCTGAATTTCTAGCATATTATTAGAGCCTAGATGCAGATTTTACTGGAGTTAGGGAAGAATGACTAACTTTTCAATCAAAAAGATAGTGCTAACATAGTCAATGTGTAAAGGTGATGAGTTCGTGCAAGAAGCTTTTGATGTTCCTCATACAGGACACGCAACAAGAAGACGACAAGCTCGGGGTTTCTCATAATGGTTTAGGTCTTGGGCGGCCCAAATGGGTAAGTTTGCCAATCACATTTTAACTCAACCACCAGTTACAGATTTATCTTAAAAGGAATTGTACCGTTAGAATTTAGAGGATCTAATAGTAAAATAACGAGGTGATAAAATATTAGACATAAGAATTAATACAGTTTAATTTTTAATTTTATTTACAGATAAAGATAGCAAATAAATTTTTATTATATAAAATAAATAATAAATAAATAATTAATTTGATTATACTCACAAATATTTCACATTTAAATATAATTAAAAATATTTTTTAATATTTTTTTCAACAGTGTATCACTGTGCACACACTTGATCACTCACAAAACACTGACACGCTTTATCTTGTACCACTCAATTGGCGTTATGTGTAATGTTCACAAAATGATGATCTCCAACTTCCAGAAGGAGCGAAATATATAGGCATAAAAAAGTAATGGCTTCAATTGCCATGCATGGGTCAGCAATGGGGTGAGCTAAGAGGTGGCTAACTTGTTTTTTAAAAGCTGCGCTTTGTAACAACCTCTTTTTTTTTTAATATTATACAATATTGAGTTCACATACATGTCATTAATCAAAACATACGTATAACATATCAAACAGATAAATATTTACATCTTGTTTATTTTGGTTGACCAATTCCGGAGATACAGGTGTGGGTGGTTGCACCTTCACCGGGATCTGAACCAACTCAACCACAAACATCTTATTTGATTCTGAAATCTTTCCAACATAAAGTAACTCGATCCAATGTGCACTAAAAGCCAGAGCCTTAGAAACAAAAGCTGCATAAATAAATTTCTGAACATGATATGGAAATATAGTGAGAATTAAATTTCAGTAAGTTCAACAATAAATTATCATCAGTAAAGCTCATCACGTCATGTTCAGCTGTATAAACTACAGAAAATATCTTTGGTCACATGAATGCATTATATCTATACACATAAGAATCATACTGTAATGATATGTATGACAGGATTAACCATTTTCAAAATATCATATGATGGCCATCAACTTATTCTCATTTCAAGCTACCCCGGTCAGGGTGAGTATCCTCTACTCTCCGGTACGGGCTTTTCTCGCTCCGTCCGACATGGCCCACTTTCTCTTTCTTTTCTCATTATCATGATCATAACCGTTGGTAGGGCGTCCCCTACTAGTGCACCACACGAATTGCCATGTGACCGTGCTTATTTATTTTCTTTTCACAATGATAGCCAAAAATATGCTTTCAATAACAAGTATGTTCATCAAAATATAACTATTACCATAAATAATTGGTAATCATGCCATGAACATAACCATTTCAAATATCACTTTATAAAATATTTCCATGTCAAAATTTCATACTTAAGATGGTAAGAAGTTCATACAATGGCAATGGCTATGGCTATACTAGTTATTTATTAAGATTCATCTTCTTTTTTAAATACTAATTTTATTTCTTTATTTTCTTGATGCAGGTTTTCATCCTATCTAACCTTCTCTTACTAATCAGAGCATAACTCCCTCAATTTAACTCTGATGTAGGTGATCTTGGTGTCCATTTCAAGATAAAACAATTATCTAAAACTATTATGTTGAACATTGTAGCGAAAAATTAAGAAACAAAGGTGATCTTGGTTTTCATCCTATCTAACCTTCCCAAATTGCATAATTCCAGTGGGTATATTTCCATGAGACATAGATATATAACTTTCATGTTAACTATTTATTTTAATTCCATACAGATAATTCCCAGAAATTAAAATACAAAAGCTGTCATAACATAATCTTCCCTGATGAACCATTTTCTGACCTTGGCTTACTAATCGGACCATATCTACCACATGTGAACTCCAAATTGAATGATTCCAGTGGCTAAAAATCCATGACACACATATCTTTAATTCTTATGTTGACCATTTATTTTAATTCCCTACCAATAATTCCCAGAAATTAAATTACCGAAGCTATCCTAACATATTCTTCCCTGATGATTCATTTTCTGACCTTTGACTACTAATCAGACCATAGCTACCTCATATGGACTCCAAATAGAATGATTCCAGTGGGTGCAAATCCGTGACACATATATCTTTAATTCTTATGTTAACCATTTATTTTAATTCCCTATAGATTGTTCCCAGAAATTAAAATACCGAAGCTTAAAATTCTGTCAACCATAGCCATACCCATGCAGAACTATCTACACCAACCTAAGTATTCAAACATACATCACATGCAAGATCAATATGCAACATGATATAGCAACATCCATGACCAATCATCAAAGTTTTAAGATCAAAATCTCATATAAATATTATGAGTTTCAAAGGTTTTCTTCAAAAAGAAATATTGTTAAACTTACCTGGAACACTTAGTCCCCTAGACTTCTCCTTCCTCTTTCTTCCTTTCTTCCTCTCCTTTCCTCACACTACCTTGCTTCTATTTTTGCTCTCCCTCACTTGGACGAAATTCTAATGTTGTAAGGGTGGGTTTTCTTATATAGACCACCAAATAATTCACCTTTCATGATCATGGGTCTACCTTATCACAATTAGGATACACTTTGTTGAATTTTTGGAAAACAAACAACTTATGTTCTTGTCTTCCTCTTCCTTAGTCAAGATATGCATAGAAAAAGGAGATTTGTATTTTGAAAATTATGATGATATGTTCTTAAGATATGGGGCAAGATCCCTTTGATTTAGGGATTCATTTCCTTTTTCTTTTGTCTTAATCAAGTATGATAGATTTGCCTTTTTAAGTGGCAAATTTCTAGCCCTTGAATTTTCCTTATTTAACTAAAATTATTTGTGTAGGATAATGATGTTTTGTCATAATGCTATGTATTATTACCCACTTGCTAAAGTTATGAATGTAGGATATAGATGTTTTTGTCCTAAAGCCTTGTATTATTATGCCACTTGCCAAAATGATGAATGTAGAATCACACCACTTGCCAAATTTTTGTCTTAATGCCATGTCACTTAATCTTGATTACACTAATATTTCATCACTTTAATTTTATTTTTATTTTTATTTTTCCTCTTGGGTTTGGGCTCATTCTTTCCCATTTTCCTTACTTTGGTTAAAATTCTTCCTTTCATAATGGGCTTGGTCACATTTTCATGATTTTTGGGCTACCGGTCCAATTTCTATATCCTGGTCCAAGTCTATGTTTTATTTCTTCCTTGGCCTATCCTATTGGCTTGCTAAAAATTCATGTGAAGTAGAAAAACTCTATATGAAGTGTCTATAGGTTAAAGCCCAATTACGGGTGGAGATACTAAACTTAGTAACTTTTGCTCTTAAATTAAGAAAAATTACCCTAATCCGATATTCTTGAAATTTTAAGACATTTACTTACTTCACAAAAATTTATCTTTCTTTACCTAAGAATTTCACCTTTCTTTAACATGTTTATTTCTAATATTTTCTCTTAGGTTTTCTTTCTTTACCTATTCCATTAATATTAGAACATTTCTATGCATATATGTAAGGTGAAGAATTTCTAAAGAAAATATCTAAAAATTATAGGATGTTACATTCTTCCCCCCTTAAGAAATTCGGTCCCCGAATTTCAATCCATCCTACCACATGTAGGGAATGAAATTAAGGCATTATTCAGAGTTACCACGCTTATTACCTAAATAATTAGATATATCTTTTCTGTATGACATCTTTACTTTTTAATATGTCTATTCACTTGAGTGATTTTGCCATATAACTTAACCATAAGGATTTCTTTCACTCATAAGTTCTTCAATTGATATCCTCTAGCCCGCATGGATATATCTATGGGTCGATATTAGAAAACACACATATAAAGGAACATATACACCTTGTAACTATCTTTTCTTATTCCAAACTTCTATCAAGTCAAATTTTTTTTTTTTTATATATCAACATCATCCCCTGAATATCATCATCTTAATCTATCATCTATTTTTATCCTCAAATCCTTTAATCAATATGTTAAACATACGTAGCAATAAATCCTTCAAACCTTTAATAACATTTATGTACCATTGACACATGTCTAATAATTCCAACTTACCTCATCACAGTAATTCTATACAAGCTTATTAACACCATTAAACTCATTGTCAAAAATTTCAATTATTTCTTCTATCATATCCAAAAGCACCTCATTCTAGCTTATGCCAATCCCATTTAATTCACCCAATCATTTCAAGAAGATTTGTGTTTTTTTTTCCTAACAATTACTCATACATGAATTCTCAATTCTAACATAATTCACATCCTAGATACTAGACTCAATTTAGCATGATATAATCCTTTAACACAAATATCTTGATAACCTACATTATTTCCGGACATGGTTCTCAGAATATTCTCTAGATTTCCAAATTAAGAGTTCAAAGACTAACTTAAATCCTACTTCCTATATTTTATTCTTCGATAACTTCAACACCACTAATTCTCTTGATTACATTCGTCAAAATACCATAAGACCATCATCCGTCCATTCTTTTCAAACCTTTCATTACTTTAACCTATTAACAACTTAGACACCATAATAACCAAGTTTCAAAGGAAGAAATTATCTTTAATTGTAATGAGGGAAAATAACCTTGCATTTAATGCCAACCGTTAATGAGTGAAACAGACGAAAAGCATAATAGAGAATGGTTCCAAAAGCGAAAGTCAAAAGTTTTGACAAAGCATTGAAAAATATTATAATCGGTGGCCGCAATTCTTGAAAATCTGTAAACAAAATCTATCTATGATTTCAACAAAAATCGGTGGCCGCAAATTTTGAATATATGTGTCAGAATCTACTTTAAATCTATTGGTATTCGGTGGAAAGATATCACATGGAAAAAGAAACATTTCTGAGCTTATAAAAGTCTGTGAAAATCAAAGAATATGTAGTTAACTGGTAGGATGCAGTTGATTGCTTCAAAATAGATGTAATCAATCAACTGTAAATTAACCAGTCCAAATTAAAATTTCTCAAAATAGCTAGTCGACTTAATAATACTGATAGTCGACTGGCGAAAACATTGAGAATACAAAATAAATCATTTGATTGCATTTTTTTTTTAATGACGGCTATCACCTACAACTTTTCTACAAGAATCAAAACATCAATGCTTCATCAAAGACAACAAGATAAAGACAGATTTCTGGTGATATCTTATCTTATACTCTTTATGTGCTTAATATGGGTCACAGTCATACTACTGTACATATACATGCTTGCCGTCATTTTTGAAATTTTTTTTATTTACCTTTAATTTAGTTGATATCCACCAATCACTCACATAGTTGTTCTAATAATACCCGGCCTATTCGCATAGCTATTATAAATATGCCCTTCTCTGAGTTCTATAAATACTTACATTAGTATCTTTGTCTATTCTCAAAGTTAAGGTGATAGAAATTATGGAGGGAACCGCATTCTGTCAGTTTCGAAATATCTGTGTCTTTTGTGGTTCCAGTCCTGGAAAAGATGAGGAGTATGTTAAAGCAGCACAAAATCTGGGTATGGTGCTGGCTAGGAGAAAAATTCATTTAGTGTATGGTGGAGGTAACTGTGGGTTAATGGGGTGTGTGGCTACAGCTGCACATGCAGGGGGATGCCAAGTTCTAGGTATTATCCTACAGCTCTAGCTACATCCAGCAATATAGGGAAGACAATTGGAGAAGAATATAGGGTAGTTTCCATGCATGAACGCATGGCTAGAATGATGAGTAATGTGACGCCTTCATTGCCTTACCAGGTGGTTTTGGTACTTTAGAGGAGATTTTCCAAATAGTCTCTTGGGCATAACTAAATATGCATCACAAACCGATAGGTTTGTTAAATGTTAATCACTTTTTTGATGGTTTGTTATCTTTTCTAGATCAAGTTGTGGAACAGAGGTTTATCTCACACTCAGCACGACAAATTCTCATCTCAGCTTCAAATGCTGAGGAGTTGATTGATGCTTTACAAGCCTATGTTCATGTACCTGATCTAACTATTACTCCAGTAGAATGGACGGCAGATAACCGCAGGAAGCGTAAATTAGATTTGGATCTTCTTCTTTAAATGTAGTAAAACGTAGCTATTATTGTACTACTTTTACTTTCTTAGACTCTACTTGTATACCATATTTACCAACCATACTCCTTTAGAGTTGGTAAAACTATCTTTGAATGTTGCTTATGATCCTCTGAACTTTTGAAATATTCTAGTATATCATCCATATATATAATAACAAATTGTTCCAAGGATGACCTAATTACTATTCATTAAATTTATGAATGCAGCTAAAGGTTTGTCAATTTAAATGCATCACCAAGAACTCATAATGCCCATAATAAGTCCTACATCCTCTTCTCTTATCCCTAATTAATGTTACTCATATCCCAAATATATTTGTGGAAAAATATTGAACACCTTATAACTGGTCAAACAGGTAATTTATACGAGCTAATGGGTTTCTATTCTACATTGTTACCTTATTCAACTGTCTACAATCTATGCATAGTCATAGTGATCCATCTTTCTTTTTCACAAATAGAACTAGAGCACTCCAAATAAAAGTACTAGGGCATTTAAATCCCTTGTCTAACAAGTCTTGTAAATTTTTTTTTTCCAGTAACTAGAATAATTCTTTTCTGATGTGGAAATACTGCAACCACGGAGCATACTAAGATTTTTCAAATAAAACCGGCACTTTCAAAACTTCTTGGAAATTTTATATGAGTACTAGGGTAAATTCCATGTTAAAATTCCACACTAATATCTCAGTAACTGGATAGTAATTGTAGTCTGTAAACAGCGCACCAGAAAAGTTCCCAGGAAAGAGAGGTGGGTCACTAATGGACACGCTTAAGTACCAAGTCTTTCCTTGCCAGAGCTTTCCTTAGACATGCACTTTTCACAAATCACAATTTTTTTTTTAAATTCAATCGATATCATTCTATATAGGGATATAGATACTAGTTGGGTTCTAAGGAGTAAATCAATACCAAATTCTCGAATTGCTGTGGCAAGGTTGTGCAAGATTTCCTCCGCATTGTTTGCCGGATTCCGCCTTGGTGGTGCCATTTCCTACTGTGGGAAAAATAAATTTATGCTGCTATTGAGGTGATCAAGCCCAATAGTTAGTTTCAAAACAATATTTAACAGCAGTCATAACACCACCTCGGCATATAGATAAGAAACACTAGTAATTTCTTACCTATATGAGTCACTGATCCCCTATACAGCACAACCACAACATACTCAAGACACTATAAGATCGATTCAGATAACCATCCACCCACTGGTCATCTAGGATCGACCTGCTCTGATACCAATTATGTAACAACCTCTTTTTTTTTAATATTATACAATATTGAGTTCACATACATGTCATTAATCAAAACATACGTATAACATATCAAACAGATAAATATTTACATCTTGTTTATTTTGGTTGAGCAATTCCGGAGATACAGGTGTGGGTGGTTGCACCTTCACCGGGATCTGAACCAACTCAACCACAAACATCTTATTTGATTCTGAAATCTTTCCAACATAAAGTAACTCGATCCAATGTGCACTAAAAGCCAGAGCCTTAGAAACAAAAGCTGCATAAATAAATTTCTAAACATGATATGGAAATATAGTGAGAATTAAATTTTAGTAAGTTCAACAATAAATTATCATCAGTAAAGCTCATCACGTCATGTTCAGCTGTATAAACTACAGAAAATATCTTTGGTCACATGAATGCATTATATCTATACACATAAGAATCATACTGTAATGATATGTATGACAGGATTAACCATTTTCAAAATATCATATGATGGCCATCAACTTATTCTCATTTCAAGCTACCCCGGTCAGGGTGAGTATCCTCTACTCTCCGGTACGGGCTTTTCTCGCTCCGTCCGACATGGCCCACTTTCTCTTTCTTTTCTCATTATCATGATCATAACCGTTGGTAGGGCGTCCCCTACTGGTGCACCACACGGATTGCCATGTGACCGTGCTTATTTCTTTTCTTTTCACAATGATAGCCAAAAATATGCTTTCAATAACAAGTATGTTCATCAAAATATAACTATTACCATAAATAATTGGTAATCATGCCATGAACATAACCATTTCAAATATCACTTTATAAAATATTTCCATGTCAAAATTTCATACTTAAGATGGTAAGAAGTTCATACAATGGCAATGGCTATGGCTATACTAGTCATTTATTAAGATTCATCTTCTTTTTTAAATACTAATTTTATTTCTTTATTTTCTTGATGCAGGTTTTCATCCTATCTAACCTTCTCTTACTAATCAAAGCATAACTCCCTCAATTTAACTCTGATGTAGGTGATCTTGGTGTCCATTTCAAGATAAAACAATTATCTAAAACTATTATGTTGAACATTGTAGCGAAAAATTAAGAAACAAAGGTGATATTACTCCATCAAAGTACAGGATAGTTCCTCTCGGATAGGTTCTGACCTTTACTGACTAATTAGACCATATCTCCCAAATTGGAACTCCAAATTGCGTTATTCCAGTTGGTAAACATCCATGAGCCATATATCTATAATTGTTATGTTGGCGCGCTATTTTAATTCCCTACAGAATATTCCCAGAAATTCAAAACTAAAGCATTAATAACATACTCTTCCCTGAATAAACGTTTTCTGACCTCTGCTTACTAATCGGATCATATCTACCTCATATGAACTCCAAATTGCATAATTCCAGTGGTTATATTTCCATGAGACATAGATATATAACTTTCATGTTAACCATTTATTTTAATTCCATACAGATAATTCCCAAAAATTAAAATACAAAAGCTGTCATAACATAATCTTCCCTGATGAACCATTTTCTGACCTTGGCCTATTAATCGGACCATATCTACCACATGTGAACTCCAAATTGAATGATTCCAGTGGCTAAAAATCCATGACACACATATCTTTAATTCTTATGTTGACCATTTATTTTAATTCCCTACCAATAATTCCCAGAAATTAAATTACCGAAGCTATCCTAACATATTCTTCCCTGATGATTCATTTTCTGACCTTTGACTACTAATCAGACCATAGCTACCTCATATGGACTCCAAATGGAATGATTCCAGTGGGTGAAAATCCGTGACACATATATCTTTAATTCTTATGTTAACCATTTATTTTAATTCCCTATAGATTGTTCCCAAAAATTAAAATACCGAAGCTTAAAATTCTGTCAACCATAGCCATACCCATGCAGAACTATCTACACCAACCTAAATATTCAAACATACATCACATGCAAGATCAATATGCAACATGATATAGCAACATCCATGACCAATCATCAAAGTTTTAAGATCAAAATCTCATATAAATATTATGAGTTTCAAAGGTTTTCTTCAAAAAGAAATATTGTTAAACTTACCTGGAACACTTAGTCCCCTAGACTTCTCCTTCCTCTTTCTTCCTTTCTTCCTCTCCTTTCCTCACACTACCTTGTTTCTATTTTTGCTCTCCCTCACTTGGACGAAATTCTAATGTTGTAAGGGTGGGTTTTCTTATATAGACCACCAAATAATTCACCTTTCATGATCATGGGTCTACCTTATCACAATTAGGATACACTTTGTTGAATTTTTGGAAAACAAACAACTTATGTTCTTGTCTTCCTCTTCCTTAGTCAAGATATGCATAGAAAAAGGAGATTTGTATTTTGAAAATTATGATGATATGTTCTTAAGATATGGGGCAAGATCCCTTTGATTTAGGGATTCATTTCCTTTTTCTTTTGTCTTAATCAAGTATGATAGATTTGCCTTTTTAAGTGGCAAATTTCTAGCCCTTGAATTTTCCTTACTTAACTAAAATTATTTGTGTAGGATAATGATGTTTTGTCATAATGCTATGTATTATTACCCACTTGCTAAAGTTATGAATGTAGGATATAGATGTTTTTGTCCTAAAGCCTTGTATTATTATGCCACTTGCCAAAATGATGAATGTAGAATCACACCACTTGCCAAATTTTTGTCTTAATGCCATGTCACTTAATCTTGATTACACTAATATTTCATCACTTTAATTTTATTTTTATTTTTATTTTTCCTCTTGGGTTTGGGCTCATTCTTTCCCATTTTCCTTACTTTGGTTAAAATTCTTCCTTTCATAATGGGCTTGGTCACATTTTCATGATTTTTGGGCTACCGGTCCAATTTCTATATCCTGGTCCAAGTCTATGTTTTATTTCTTCCTTGGCCTATCCTATTGGCTTGCTAAAAATTCATGTGAAGTAGAAAAACTCTATATGAAGTGTCTATAGGTTAAAGCCCAATTACGGGTGGAGATACTAAACTTAGTAACTTTTGCTCTTAAATTAAGAAAAATTACCCTAATCCGATATTCTTGAAATTTTAAGACCTTTACTTACTTCACAAAAATTTATCTTTCTTTACCTAAGAATTTCACCTTTCTTTAACATGTTTATTTCTAATATTTTCTCTTAGGTTTTCTTTTTTTACCTATTCCATTAATATTAGAACATTTCTATGCATATATGTAAGGTGAAGAATTTCTAAAGAAAATATCTAAAAATTACGGGATGTTACACGCTTCAAGTCCCTTGCATATATTTTAGCCATTAAACGAGTGAATGCACACAAATTGAGTAGTGTAGGAAAAATTAACAATAATGGATTGAATTTAAAGCCACGCATCACAAATCTCTACTTTAACTTTAAATTATATCAAATTCTAAATTAGTGAAATTTTAAGCCATCTTCTTCAATGCCCTCTTAGGCAATTCATATATATACTTCTTTTGCGATAGGATGTGTACTTTTTTTGCATCCCATAGTGAAGAAGGTAGAAAATACAATAGGATTAATGTTTGATCTTCATCATCAAGTTTCACGTCAATATTTTTTAGATCCATAATAATCCATTGAACTCATCAAAATGGTATCTTATAGGTGTACCTTTCTTCATCTGAAGAGTGTAAAGTCACTATTTTAAATAAAATTGATTGGTGAGGTACTTTGTTATATGTAGACTTTATAATTTAAACTAAAATTTTGCCACTAATGTCTCGTCTGCAATCTCTTATAAAATTTTATTTGTAAGAGATAGCTAAATAGCATTAAGTACATATGCCAAGAGGTCATCTTTTTCTTCATCAAACAATTGGTAGAGTTTCACTTCCTTTTAGAGCCTTTAGCAACCCTTTTTGTATTAACATAGCACGTATTTTTACATGCCAAAGATTAAAATCATTGTTGCTACTGAATTGTTCAATTTCAAATTTTATCGCCATTACAAAAAGATCCACTAACCTTATACTAGTTTATTGGAATTTGTAGGACCCCAACAAAAAATCAATGGGATACAATAATGAGATAAAATAATAAACACAAGAATTAACATAGTTTAGCTTTTAATCTACGTCTACAGATAAAGACGACAAACATATATTTATTAAAGGAAACAAATGGTGGATATAAAAGTAGTTTGATTACATTCACAAATAATCTACACACTAAAAACACCTAAAAATAATTTTCAATATCTTTTTTAATAATGTATCACTCTACACACATTTGATCACTCACAAAACACTTACACGCAACTTTAATTGCCATGCATAGGTTATGCATTAGGGTGGGTGAAGAGGTGAATAACTTGTCTCCTATAAGTCACTTTCAAATTGAAAGTGCATGCTTTAAATCCATTGCACGTCTCTTAGCCATTAAGTGATGGAATACATGCAAAATAATAGTGTGGGAAAAGTCAATGATAGTTGGTTAAATTTAAAGCCACACATAACATGCATGTATTAATTTGATGTAATCATAAGGAGCTTACTCTCAAAATCTATGCCAAGTCTCATCATAATTAATAATGCTGTCAGGGTCATATTCTGCATTACAATTTATCTAGTAGCAATAGTTAGGATGGACATCGATTTAGTTCAATTAATTTTTGAGACTCAATTAAATTGAATTGATTATAAATTTTTTTAAAAAATATAAACTTGATCAATTTGGTTGAAGTCTTTGCGCCAAACCGAATCAAACCATTGATTTAATTTAGTTTCATCTATCAATTTTTTTTGTTGCTCAACAGAAATATTGACAGTGTTGTTAAGTTACATTCTTATCTAGCAATTTCTCTTTAAATTGTTTTTTTTTCTGTTTGTATTAAATTGTGTTTTGAGGATTTATGTGACTTAATTTGAGTGAGATCTATTTACATAATTTCTTATCATTTATTTTTTCTTTAAAATATTATCTGCAATTTTGTATGTAACATGTTATTTTCCCTTCAAGTCTCATAAATCCACAAAAACAACAAGTCTACACTAGAACATCAAATTATAATTTTAAAAAATAATAAGCAAATTATTCTTCTTGAAAAATAATAAGCAAATTATTCTTCTTGAAAAATAATAACACCTCCAAAAAAAAATTAAAAATCCAAACCTCACAAAGTAAAAAGGAACAAACAATCTAACACTCAACAAAAATAAATAGATAACACAAATGCTCTTCTTAAACAACCAATAATGATCAACCAAGAGAAGAAAAAGAAAAAAAAGGTGGGATAAAATGTAATCAAATATTAATTGGAAAATAATAGAATATAATATATTAATTAGAAAACGAATAAATTATATTGAACATAATATTATATATATATATATATATATATATATATATATATATATATATATTGAATAGTATTAGTTAATTCAATTTGATTTGATTGTAATCTTTTTAACTAATCAATCAATTGAACCGATGGATTTTTTAATGAAGAAAATTAATTTAAATTAATTATAATCAATTTTTTACAATTTTAACTTTATTTATTTTGATTCAATGAATTTAGATCAATTTTATTTGATTTTGTACAAATTATCAATGGCAGTCATTCTTTTGGTTTTGCTGTCACCTTTATCCCACAGAAAGAGTCATTCAAGGCCACGGCTTGATCTGTCCTTGTACATCCAAAAACCTCACATATCAACCTCTTACACACAGCCTGTCCATAGGGAAGATGCTGGAGCATTCATCTTCTATCGTGTCCTTACAGAGGGACCACAGAACACTTCGGGGATGGTGGGGAAAGCACAGGGCTTTATAATTCCTACGGACCAGTTCGCGCAATTAGCCTTCAATGTTAAATATCTGGCTTATGACACCCCAGAGCATTAAGGAAGCCTGAGTTTGCAGGCCAGGGGAAGTAACCCACAAGGACACAGATGAACTCACTGTGGTTGGAGGGTCAGTATAATTCGCTTTTCCTCGTGGTCTGGCAGTTTTTACTCATACTGATCAGCAACCGACACAAGCTCAATTTGTTTTAATTAGATCTAGCAAAGGCGATGAGGAGTACAAAGAATATTTTAGTTAATTTTCACTCACAAAATCTTCATGAATTACAAAATACTTGAATAATCAGATCTATGTCCATTAATATATATATATATATATATATATATATTTCTACATTGATCTGACAACTCTTCTTATATTTTCCTGTTCTAGCCATCAACGCGACACATCCCTTTCTGTTTCAAGCCAAGTGCCTTGTTTCGTTTATCTAGTCCCACGTCGGATATATATTGAGGCCGGAGCTACAAGAGCAGCTATAAAAGTGAGGATGACTTCATGGTTAGTTTCATCTTTGCGCTTGGGGCAATGACGCAGCTAGTGAGGTTCTAACCGAGGCGCGTCTATTGCTGGTTGAAAACTATTTCCAAACCCCCTCTTGGGCATGGGTTTGGCCCAGGCTTTTGAGAATTTCTGGAAGGGCTCCCTTCGGGGTAAAGCCCTACGACTTAGGCCCCGTTTAGATAAGAAGACTTACAGCTTATTGAAGTTTTTAAAATTACATAAGTGTTTTTATAATTAAAATATGGTGTTTGTTTTAGTTTAATTAAACTTCTTATTAATATCAAAAAAGCTGTTTTGAGTTTATTTACTGAAACTATTTTTTAAAGTTTCTTGGAGAAGTCTCTAGCGAAAGCCAAAATTGATGGACCAGGAAGCTGTTTCGTAAATTACATGGGACAACTGTGTCCTTGCTCTCACGTCTATTCCATCACCAGCAACAGAAGAGTCTCACGTCTCCAACTTCTTCAACATTTCAGTTTTCCTTTGAAATTTTAATGGCTTCTCCATCTCCATTTATTGCTTCAGCTACACCCAGGTATGCATTTTTATCTCTATTTCCATTTTCCATGTGCATTCCTATCTCTGTTTCCATTTGCCATTTGCCATTTTCCATTCGTTGCTTCTCCATCTAGTTTCTTTATGCATTCAAGTTTCCATTTGCCACGATAGCCTGTATTCTCCAAAAATAGTGAAGCCAAATAGAGTTTTTTTTTCTGGTTGTGTGACTAGGTTATTAGCTTGGCTTTCTGGTTGTGTGACTAGGGTTATTAGCTTGGCTTTCTTTATGTCTTCATGCACTCTATTTCCCTCAGTTTCTTGACCGAGGAAGAAAAAACATGCACTATGTTTCCCTCAATTTATTGACCGAGGAAGAGAAACCAAACAAATGGTTTCTTTGACTTGCAATTGCCTCACAGACGCACCCACATGCACCACCTGCAACTTGCTTTCTTCGACCAAACAAATGGCCCAAACCCACAGATGAAATGGTTCTACTTGCTTTCTTCGACCAAACTAGAAGCCTTGCTAGACAGAGATCTAGACTCTGCAAATCTAATTATGTTCAGACACCGCGCCATCACCTACAGCCCTTTCCTCTGCCAGGGACTTCCACGAAATGAAAACGGGCAGCTTCGTCGTATGCTCGACATTGGTTGCCCTGGATGTAGATAAATTATTGACGATGCTAGCTTCCCGAGAAGATGCTTATGTTGTCTTGAAGAAACAAAAGGACGACCCACTTTATGCACAGGCAATTCAAATAAAACAAAGGGACGCGGTGACTGGGAAGATGAAACTTGCAAATCCACAGAGCAGTAGACTTGTTTTGGAAACTTGCTTGAGTGAGTTTAAATCCCTGGGGAAGATTGCAGTAAGGCTAATTTTTCTCCATGCAACTTCATGTGGACTTAAGAGTTCATTCATGAAAAATGTTTCTACAAATAAACACTCAAGAGTTGCCATGGAGAGAGCTCAAAAAATGATATACATTGCAGCCCATGCCAAGCTTGAAAGACGAGATTTTGCTAATGAGGAAGAAAAGGATGTAGAACTATGGCCGGGCCAAGTGTTTCCGATATAACACCATTGATAGAAGCTGGTTCGACAGGAAGCTTTTAAAAACTCAATGCACGAAGAAGCAGTCCCAGGCCTTAGGTCTAGACCAGAGTGGATATGGAAGAAGATGATTGAACTGGGAAAATCGCGGTTTGTTTTCAATCCTTACGGAGGAAAAATGAACGAGATCCCATCTGATGCAACCCCATTTTTGTCCCATATAAGGATGAGACGGAAGAGGAGAAAGAAATGGTGGTGGAATGGGGAGCGATAATGTTAGAAAGAAAGGGAGAAGCCATATGAGGAAGTGGCAGAGAAAGGATAACGAAATGGCAATGGTGGCTCTGTGTTGTGCACATGAAAGATGAGAATGAGAGGGAAAAAGGAGGAGAGGGAGAAGACGAGGGGGAGTTAATGAAGTTAGGTCGATGCAAGTTGGAGTCAGTAAGCTCCTTTACTCAGTTGGTGCATGACTGCATGGGAGAGAAGAAAAACGACATCAGGTCCATGCAAGTTGTAGTTGGTGCATGAAATCTCTACCTTAATCCATGAACTAAACCTAATAAATATTAACCTATTAAAGAGTTGGTTTTGAGATAATGCATATGATTCCCTTTTTGAACAACTTTTCCTACTGTGGCTATTGTTAGTTTGAATTTTACAAGTGATACTTTTTAGTAAATTGGTTTTGGAATTAAAATAATTTATCTCTAAAAAAAGGAACTTTCTTAGATTAAGTAGAACCATGATTAAATGATTGGTGCAAATGAAATCTTATTATGCTAAGCAAAAACCAGAAATGGAAAAAAAATTCTTGTTTTTGTCCTAGAATTTCAAATATTGTGTGAGTATCCCCTGTCTTGTGTTATGAAAACAACCTCACATTAGAGTACAAAAATTAGAAAGTTCCCTTTCGAAGGGTCCCACTAGTCAAATTCTAAATCTTGTTTTTGTACCATATATGCTTCTGATGTCAATTTTAGAATTTTTAATCAAAGTATAAAGGTTGATATATATTTTGTAGAGAACTGATCATAGCAGTTGACCATTGCACGGCGAAATTTACTAATTTATTTTTACTTGATGTAGCTTAATAGATGAATTTATGGTACTCAACTGAATGTAGTTTAAATTGTTAAAATTTATCTGCTTGATGTTTGAATAATAAGAACAGTGATGGCTGACTATGAAAGAATAGGCAGGATAATAACTAGGGTTTCTTGCTTCATGAATCAAACTGGATCATCTTTATTCTAGTTTTGTTGTAGTATGTACCTCTTAAAAATTTGTATGAACTAAAAAATAGGTTCTTTGACAACAAATAAAATTTTTAATTGAAAGTTCTCATTTGAGTGAACTAATCCAGATTGAAAGCTGAAATTGTTTTGACTTTGTTCCTACTATAATTAACTTCACTTGTGCAATTTGTTTGATTGTATTTCTTTGCCTTTGAATTATTGTTGCTATTTATATTGACTTTTTTTGTATGTATTAGAATGACTCCAAAAATGTAGCCTATGCAAGTAGATGAAAGTGGAAAAAGTAGTGGTAGTGCAAAGAGGTTAAAGGCTGATTGAAATGAGAAGAAGACTACTGTATTTGTAAAAATATGTGTTGAAAAGGTGTATACTGAAAATAGACCTCACACACATTTTAATAAAGCGGGTTGGGCAAACTTGAAGTCAAAGTTTTTTAAGGCCACTGGATTGCCTTATGAATACAATCAGTTTAAAAATAAATGGAAAACAATGAAAAAGAAGTGGGGGTTATGGGTAAAACTTATTGGAAAAGAGACATGCATTGATTGGGATCCTGTTAAAAAGACAGTCGAAACAGATGATGCTTGGTGGGAAGCTAAGATTCAGGTATATGAAAGTTGATAATAAATTTGTCATATATTAATTTGAAATCATAATTATAGAGACTCTTAATTAATTCTTAACCTTTTCACAGGCAAATCCTGATGTGGAGACATTCAGGGAGGAGGGTCCAAAATACTTAAATGAAATGGAAATACTTTTTAAGGATATTGTAGTTACTAGTTGTAGAGCTTGGGCGCCGTCTCAAAATCAATTTGAAGGAGAAAAAGATGATAGAAATGAAGAAAGTGATAAAAATGACGAAGGAAATATGAATGTACCTATTGAGCAAGATGTTGAAATTGAATATTTAGGTGATGAAGAGATAGCACAAGAGGGGTCTGATGAAGGAGGTTTGGATAGTTTGAATATTGAACAAGGGCCTTCTAGGGGTCAAAAAGGAAAAAGAAAAAGGGGTGGGAAGAGTGAAAAGAGATCTAGAGCTGTTGAACTTTCTGCTCAATTGACACGTATGATTGATGGCTTTGAGACACAAAATACTATTGAAGTTTCTCGTAAAAAAATGAACATAGCATATCAACTTGTTTAGCTATGCTCGAGAAATTGTCAGGACTAGAGGTTGGTAGTGAGTTATTCTTCATAGATACAAGATTAATGGGAAAGAGGGCAAATACAGAGATTTTTATGGAACTATAAGACCCTACCCTCCAACTTGGTTGGTTGAAGACTCATAACATAATAGATGTATCTCATCTTTAAGTAGTTTTACTATGATATTGTATTTTTTGACTTGTTTGAATTTTATTTGTAATTTGTACAGTGCTACTAATATTACTACTTTGTTTTGATTATTTATATAACATGATGTGTCTCTCCTTTATATGATGTTCTTTGTTTCAAAGTATTTTAGAATATCATTAGTCACACTTATTTAGTTATTATAGTAACACTTTGATGTATGAATTCATGAAACTTGAATCTAAAACCTTCACCCACAAAGATTGACTAATTTTAGGGTTAAAATCTTGCGGTGTTTATTGAAATAAAATATTAATTATAACTTTAAAATGTACCAGAGTGATTGACTAATGCTTTTTTTATTCTTTTATATGGTTATTTCATTTGCATCATTTTAACATGATGTATTGTAACTTTTTATTTTGATTAATTACTTTATATGCTTTCTTTATTCTTTTTATGTGGTTATCTCATATGTATATTATCATTTGAAAATTAATTATTTTTTATTTCGATTATTTATATAACAAGATATATTATAGCTCAAGTAAAAGTTTTTTCAGATAAATCTGATGAGAGTTTTTCAGATGAAGAATCTTGCGATAAAAATAAAATTATGGTAAAGAAGAATAAGCAGAAAATGTTAGTGGTGGCAATGTCTTGTGTTGTCAACTACTTTTCAAAGTATATTATGAAGAGTCCACGTAGAACTTCCAATCTAACTGGTCACAAATGGATATAAGATATTCTAAATAGACATCATATCCGTTGCTATGAACAATTTAGGATGAAAAAACATGTTTTTCTCTAGTTATGTGATGTTCTACAAAATAATTATAATCTTAAGCCAACAAGACATGTTGGAATTCAAGAACAAGTGAGATTATTTTTATATTTTTTAGGACAACCAGGTTCAGTTCGTAACTCAGAAGAAAGGTTTCAACATTTAGGGGAAACAATCTCTAGACAATTTCATCGAGTCTTAGATGTTGTTTGCAACCTTGTTAAAGATATAATTAAGCCTATTGATCCACACTTCAGAGACACTCCTGTTGAGATTAGAAATGATAATCGATATTTTTCATATTTTAAGAATTGTATTGGTGCCATAGATGGCACTCATATACATGTTGTTGTTCCTCCAAATTTGCAAATTCCTTACATTAGTAGAAAAGGTATTACAACTACCAATGTAATGAGTGCTTGTGATTTTAATATGTGCTTCACATTTTTATGGGCAAGTTGGGAAGGGTCTGCACATGGTACTAAAATTTTCAATGAGGTTGTACGCAGACCAAACTTGCATTTTCCTCTTCCTCTTGAAGGTTAGTAGTTTTTAGACATTACTATCTGAAATTTCAAACTTTAAAGCATGTTATATTTTATTTGTTTATTCAATTTCAAGTTTTTGTTTGTAGATAAATACTATTTGGTCTATTCTGGTTATCCTACTTTTATGGGTTTCTTAAATCCCTACAAGGGACAAATATATCATCTTCCACACTTCAGATTAGGGCAAAGAGTAAGGGGAAGAACTAGAGTGTTTAACTATTATCACTCTAGGCTTCGATGTACAATTGAACGCTGTTTTGGATGTTGCAAAGCAAGATGGAAAATACTGGGTGCTATGCCTTCATTCCCATGAGAGACATAAGTTAAAATCATAATTGCTTACATGGTTTTGCACAATTTTATCAAGAGAAATGATACAAGTGATGTAGAATTTGAAACATTTAATGAGAATTTTGAGTTTGCTGATGAAGAAATTATGGATGAAGCAGGGTCTAGTAATATCATATGGGAGGAACCAAATGAAGAGAGCGTTAGACAAATGGACCAGATTAGAGAGGAAATAAAAATCCAGTTACCTACGTGTAACGCCCCTAATTTATGTTACGTAAAATAAATTTTTTTTTTATTTCTCGCAATCAGATAATCTCTATAAAGATGCACAATTCAATTCTCTGTCATTTCTCTCATGTATACACAATATACAGACCGAGTCTATAAACATTAAAGTACAACAGAAACGGGGATCCTACCTGTATCATTCAGAGCATACTCTAAAATACAAAAACGATATAATTCAAAAACTGTGAACCTTGGAAGCAACGTAAACTCACCCAAAAAATATGTCACCTATCTACCGAATCAAACTCTGATATTATTATTTGAAAAATGTGAAAATATCGTGTAGTGAGTTTGACAACTCAGTTAGCAAATAATTCATCTTATGACCTCTTAAGTCAGCATATGGATGTACTTATATTTTAAAATTTGTTACATATAAAATATAGTTTATAAGTACATTCATATGAGACCCGTATTTCAAATATTCTCAAATCAAAAGATATTCAAATATCCAAAACCATATGCACCATGGTATGATCATTAAACAAATGTTGTTATACTCAACTGCATAAGCGATAGTGAAATTTTATGATTTAAAGATAAAATCATCACTTTTAATGCACCTGCCTCACTCGGCGGTCTGACACACTTAATTTTAAAAAAATGACCTGCCTCACTTGGCGATTTGGTCAACCCATGCACTTGCCTCACTTGGCAATCTGATCAACCTATACACCTGCCTCACTCGGGATCTAGCACACTTAATTTAAAAATGACTTGTCTCACTCGGTGATTTGGTCAACCCATGCACCTGTCTCATTCGGCGGTCTGGCACACTTAATTTAAAATTGACCTGCCTCACTCGGCGATCTGGTCAACCTACTCACTCAATGTAAAATGACCTACCTCATTCGGCGTCTGGTCAATGCAATTTGCTATACGCATAGTGACTGATCGACTACAGTCACAATAAGTGATCAGGTAATATGAGTTTATCATCCTTCTGCCTCCCCACATTACCACTGTCATTCGATTGGAGCGGCCCTCCTTTGGCTCACTCAGACTAATATGGTGTCCCCTATTCGATACCATCACAAGTCATACAACCAGTCGATATTCATCCATACATATAAATACGTATAACATTATCAAACAACTCGCCATGAGCTTTACGCTTGCCATTCAATCTCATTATAATATGACATGCATCATTTTCACAAGTATATAGCTTTCAAATCAATGCATCATGCACATAATATTTACTTTATCAAATAATGATAAATACATTTAAAACCACATATTCAATTAGTTTCAAAATCTATTTCAAAAGTCATACTCTTCTTGAACTAAATATCATATTGCAATCATTTCAGATATTCTAAACCATTTTAGGAACATATAAAAGTAAAAATAACTTGTAAATATACTCATTTATCAATTTAAAGTTCAAGAAGAGTAAAGACAAGTCATAGAAGAATCATCTACTCACAGGTAAAAATCCCAGATTGGATAGCCCTAAAATATATTTTTTCAATTTCAATTTGATCAAATAGACCTCGAAAACGTATCCGGAGGGTCCAAAAATCAAGAAAACAACTTCGGAAACTTGGTCACTATTCACTGCCGGAAAATACTATTCACGACGAACAAAAAATTGTCAAATGGTCGAAAATATTTATATTCTAAAGTTTATCTAACTCTTGAATCCATCTACAGTGTCAGAATTTCAATTAGAGGTCTCTAAATAAGAGTTTCAAAATTTACTTTTTTTCTGAGATTTTTTACTTCAGATTTACAGTGATTCAATGATTGATTTGAAAAATTAATCGGTCAAAACCGTAATATTCTTCGTCCTGAATCCAATAGCACTTTCAATTTTGAGATCAGAAACTAATAGACACTCCAAATCTAAAGAAAAAAATTTGAAGATTACTATTTACTCACTATTTACTCTCATTATTCCTTCTATCAGTTTTTTCGAAATCTTCGAATAGCCTCCGTGTTGTCTCCCCTTCCCCTTTTATTTTATTTTATTTTTATAATAATAATAATAATTTAATAATTGAATAATAGGATTTTATTTTATATATATTCATATAAATTTCTTTTTTATCCTAAAATATCTCAAAAATTTCTAAAAATTTATATTATTGCAAAACTTTAGTTGCAATATCAAATCATAACTTTTCTCAATAAAGTATTAATAAAATAAATCACAAAATAAATATCTTTATGTATAATAAAAGAAAGAATATTTATAAAAATTAAACAAAAATTTATTAGAGGCAGATATAATTATTTTAAGTAAAATGAAAATCACTTTAATTAAAAATGTATTTTTTATAGCAAAACATTATTATTTTAAAATTACGGGATATTTAACTATGCAACTTTAACTTTATTGCTTTTATTATTTTTATATAGAATACAATTTATGAACTGATATTTCTATTGTAGAAATTAGTTTATGCAAGTCTTTTCTGTTTTGCTCAATTATGAACCATTATTATTACATGTGGCAGTGTAAGGTGTGATTTGGATTTTTTCATTTATTCTTGTCAATTAATTTCATATTTTTATTTTGTTGAATTGATCATGTTTTGATATCAAATTAATTTGACATATAATGGTGAAAACTGAGCTTCTGGACCAAGCATCAACTCCACTTTTTTTTATCACGATTTAATTAACTCGTGTCAGAAAAGAATACTGAGTAGAATTTAGCCTTTATATCTGCCCCCACGACTAAAAAGAGACAATAATGTTGTGTCAAATGTATATATTTACAAAGATAATGACCTTCAAACATTGGCCTTGGTTTCTAAATGAACTATTTTGGTTGTAAAAAATCATACTTCAAAATAATAATCTAAAAACAAAAAATTAAGTATTTGAATGAAATACAATAATCATAACAATATAAATATTTTAAGTGGAAAAAAAATTTTCTTTTCAAATTATGAAAAAAAATGTTTATTTATCCAAACACAATTTTTAATAAGTGTTTATTAATGTCTATTTCAGTAATTTTCATAATTATAAGTATTTATATATTTATTTATCCAAACGGTTTAAAAAGAGTTTATAAATTTTAAAAGTACTTTTTAAACTATGTATCCAAACATTAAATAGCTTAATTTAAAAGGAGTTTATAAATAAATAATTTTTTATATAAATTCTTTTTTTTAAGTATTTAAATAAATTGTTTATTTAAACGGAGTCTTAGTTTAAATTCAGTATTTAATCATATATTGGGGGCTGCCACTGGTGGCCCTCCTCTCCCATTTACTTCCTCGACGTGACTTCGTTTTTGGGCCAAGGTCTCGAACCCATATCTGCTCTGTATTTCAAGTTTCTGATCTCAGAAAAAGATTGATTTCTTAAAACGCTGTTATGCATCCTTATTCATATTAATTTAGCATGCGATTATCAGGTTAAAAGTCCAATGCCCCATTGACCAGAAATGATTGCCCACAGGATTCTGGATTTTATTTTATTTTTGAAACAATCTAAAATTTAATATTCAACAAAATCCTATATAATTATAAATTGTAGTATCAACATAACCCACAACCACAAAGGTCTACTAACAATTGAGCTATTAAATATAATAGTGAAACGGATAAAAGGGTAGCAATAACCACATGATTTTGAGTCCGAAACCAGTTGGAATTAAGTTGATGAACAAGTTCGCTGGTCAACCACATGAAAGTATGGAATTGTTGCTCTGGCTGGTGCATCGTGATAATAAGTAATAATTAAGTCGGGTGAAAGCGCCTTTAAACCGCGTTAGGCACACGTCGATCACTTACCCAAATAATGGGAAAAGCTGAGTTGAATTAATATTGGTGCGAGAGCAACTTGAAGGCACAAGATTGCCCATGTGTATTACGCATCCGTGCTTTACTATTTTAGATGTAACACACAAATTAAATACTACGTGATATTGATAATCATATAATTTCATTAACAAGCTAATTTTTTATGCATTATTTAATTATGACCAGAAGTTGGAGCTCCCTTTGGGAACCGACCAAATGGCCACAAATTAACTTATGTGCAGTGGCTGTTTGTTTTGTAATCACGATGGAAGACAAACCTGCACTTGCTTTTGTTGTGTGGGTGAACAGAATGGAGGTTAGACAGATCCCTTCTTCATTAATTGCTACCTAATGTATGTGATTCTATTTCCATTTCATGCATTCCAATTTATAGATATATATAGAGTCATCAATATCCTAGCACGTACAAACTCATACTTTTAACTATTTATTCGCCCTCTAATTTATAGATATACCGAATTAATAATTCTATTCAAACCACTTGAAAGCTACTTTTTTAGCAATTTCGATCCCGGGGGGGGGGGGGGTAGAAAGTTATTTCCACCCCTAAAAATAGATTTGAGAAAGACCAAGACTTTCTCGACCAATGAAGTTTGAGACAAGGACTCCGTAGGCTTCAAAATTCCAGTCACAACCTCGACCACGTGCTTCTTGATTATTTTAGTGGTGACCCTTCTTTCCTCTTGCTTGTCACGTACCAAAAACTGTATGGAAGGGACGTTAGCTAACAACAGTCTGATGGGCAGTAAAAGAATAGTATTAGATGTAGCTTGGACCCCACCTGAAGTCACCAAGTAAATTTTAATGTTGACGGCTCTGTAAGATACCCAACTTCTGCAGGCTGTGGAAGAATATTAAGGAACGCAGTAGGAGATTGGGTGACCGTTTTCACTTGGAGACTCGGATATTGTAGCATCACATGTGCAGAGCTTTGGAGCATAGTCTCAACCTTAGATGTTGCTTGAGAGAAAGGATTTAGAAACGTCTCTTGGGAAGAGATTGGAGAGTCAAAATCCAGCACTCCTTTAGAGAAGGAAACAAAGCTGCTGACTGGCTTGCAAATGGAGCCCACAATTCTAACCTTGGTTTAAAGATCTTGGAGAAACCACTCGTATCTCTAGGCATGATCATTTTGGATGACATGAGGGGCAACACGACCCTTCGATCTGTTGTGCTAGCGTGTAATGGCTTTTCTTAAGTACCAAGAAAAAAAAAAGTGGTGATCCTTCTACAAGGAACCACACATTTGAAGATAGAGCTTCATTGGACTGAAAATCAGATTTCTGTAAAGTTCAAGGAACTCTGGAAATGTATAGTATCTATACTACTGAGACCTGGATCTAAAACGAAGATAAATTTAGTGACAAAAAGAAAGTAGAAGCAATCACACTTTGTTTTTCAACAACGATATCATTTTTATATATATAGCTACATGTAGTAATTTTTCTTACACTCCTTTTCTGATATCGTAATGATGTTGCTCTTAAATCCATGCATATAGCTCATACACGCACTTCCAAAACCACCGCTTATAGCTGAAGCATATTCCAAAACTTTCATGTATATATATATATACACACACACACACACACACACACACACACACACACAGACATAAAAGTTTCTCACCAGTTTTGGAATTGGTATTTCCAATTAGAAGAAGGTCTGAAGTTGTGTATTGAGTCAAATCAATTACCTGTTGACAAAGAGAGATATCAGAGAATAATTGGAAGATTGATGTACTTAGTCCACACAAGACCAGACCTTATTTATGCATTGAGTATCGTCAGTCAGTTCATGCATATTCTTGATGAACAACACATGATAGCAGTTATGCATATTTTGAGGTATTTGAAATCTGCACCAGAAAAAGAAATTTTATTCTCTAAAAATACAAACAAATAAAATATAGAGGTATATATAGAAGCTGATTGGGCTGGAGCAATTGATAATAGACGGTTAATCTCAGGATACTTTACCTTTATAGGTGAAAATTTAATTACAAAGAGAAACAAAAAACAAAATGTTGTTGCACGCTCAAGCTCAGAAGTAGAGTATAGAGCAATGGCATTAGAAATTTGTGAAACACTGTGGTTGAGATTGCTCTTGTAAGACTTGAGATACTCTTCAAAACAACCAAGTCAACTGTATTGTGACAATAAAGCAGCATGTGATATAGCTCACAATTTAGTACAGCATAATCGTACAAAACATGTTGAGGTGGATAGATTTTTCATTAAGAAAAAGTTAGATGCAAAGATCGTGGAGTTACCCAAAATTAAATCAAAAAATCAACTAGCTGATATCATCACCAAAGCAGTATCTTATCGAGAATTTTTTAAATTTTAGACAAATTGAGCATATATGATATTTATGCACCAATTTAAGGAGGAGTGTTGAATTATTAAGACGTTGGCTGACATTATGGGTTATCAGTATGGGTTGCCATGCTTGGGAGCTGTATACAAATCACAAAGCATGGGTCTCATTTCTATATATACCTTGTATGCATTGTTACTTCACATAAATAAACAAAAACAGAGATCTTATGTAATATCTTCACAAAATCCAGCCCTCCTTTAAAGAAGGAAACAAAGCTGCTGACTGGCTTGCAAATGGAGCCCACAATTCTAACCTTGGTTTAAAGATCTTGGAGAAACCGCTCGTATCTCTAGGCATGATCATTTTGGATGACATGAGGGGCAACACGACCCTCGGGTCTGTTTTGTGCTAGCCTGTAATGGCTTTTCTTATGTACCAAGAAAAAAAAAGTGGTGACCCTTCTACAAGGAACCACACATTTGAAGATAGAGCTTCATTGGACTGAAAATCAGATTTCTGTAAAGTTCAAGGAACTCTGGAAATGTATAGTACCAATACTACTGAGAGCTGGATCTAAAACGACGATAAATTTAGTGACAAAAAGAAAGTAGAAGCAATCACACTTTGTTTTTCAACGACGATATCATTTATATATATATAGCTACATGTAGTAATTTTTCTTACACTCCTTTTCTGATATCGTAATGATGTTGCTCTTAAATCCATGCATATAGCTCATACACGCACTTCCAAAACCACCGCTTATAGCTGAAGCATATTCCAGAACTTTCATATATATATATATATAGACACACACACACACACATAAAAGTTTCTCACCAGTTTTCGAATTGGTATTTCCAGTCTTCTGTTGCGACTTTTTAAAGCATATTAATTCATCTTCCTAGAATTTCAAAATATTAGGTGATCAGGTGTAGGCTATAGCTAATCTGATAAAGAAACGAACAGAATTAGCGAATGTTTCATCAACTTATCAAATTTTGGTCTGATTTTTGTAACATTGCTTTGAGGGAATCTCCAAGCTAAACAAGATACGCGATCAACTCATTCAAAGATCAAATTGTTCGCGACTATCTGAATTGCTATCCAATTGTTGCTCTTGCAGATTGTAGCCTTGGTTGTCATCTTCAATGTGCACTTGCTGAATTGAAGTGGAGGCCACAATTCTTCAGTTTAAGAACTTTTTCATCTTACCGTTGAAAGCCCAAAGGAGGGGGCCTTGATCGTCCCTCGCTCTATCTTAAAAGAATCAAGAACGTGGGTCTTTGGATATGAAATCCCAATAGAACAAATGAGTTGGAGCTGAAGTTGGGCTCTGGGAAATTAAGCTACGTACCTTTCATCAATCGGCCTTCTCTAGTTGTAGATCAGGTGAATGATTGTGATTTGTTTTTAAAATATTTCTTTCACAATCAACAATTAATTATAGGAGGAAAGACAAAAGAAAAGGACAGAAGAGATAAAAGGTGACCATGAATTGGGTTAAGTAGGATTGAACTATATATTCAACTTGACCGAAGAGAAGACAAAAGGTGAACATATTGTTGTTAAAATATTTCTTTCACAATCAACAATTAATTATAGAAGGAAAGACAAAAGAAAAGGACAGAAGCGATAAAAGGTGAACATAAATTGGGTTAAGTAGGATTGAACTATATATTCAACTTTACCGAATCGGGTTAGAAAAAAAAAATCCAAAACTATTCGATGGTTCAAGTCATCTAGACGAGTTGAGTTAATTCAAATTGAAGAATTTTCGATCGAATCATCTGATAGTCCCTTTTTCCATCTTCCCCTTCCTCCTTTTTTGTGTTTTTCAAG
This sequence comes from Gleditsia sinensis, assembly GCA_037074535.1. Taxonomy (NCBI): domain Eukaryota; kingdom Viridiplantae; phylum Streptophyta; class Magnoliopsida; order Fabales; family Fabaceae; genus Gleditsia; species Gleditsia sinensis. Next base: position 60,700,394 of record CM073467.1, on the reverse strand, counting down.
TATTAACATTTTTTTAAACAAATAATATCATATGGTTTAACTATGAAGAGAAGAAGATCAGCAGTGCTGATTGGCAACGGAGACAAACGTTGCTCACTACTCACCTCATTGCCATTTGCGGTCTAGTGCTATGGCTTCATGGTGCTGTTAGGGCTCAATTGAGTAAACATATTAAGTAAGTGTGTGATTGTGTGTGAGAGTGAATGAAAAACACATGACAGAGATCAGTCAAGAAAGACAGCGAGGCTTGTGTTCAATTTCGAAGAGTTGGGCAAAAGAAAGATAAGACTTTCGGTGTTTTGTTTTGGTGCTAGGCTGTCGAGTGCTGTTTTTTTTTTTTTTTAGTACATTAAAATAGGTCCCACCCAACCCTCAACCACCGGAGATAGCCTAAGGTGGCGGCTGTGGAGATCTGTTGAAACTTGACAGATGGAACTAGAGTAACAGGTTGGAATACCTTTCTCGGTCTTTTAGCTAATATTAAATGTAGAGTAACAGGTTGAAAAATAATAATAAAAAAGATAAGATGGAGAGAGAATTTGAAAAGATAAAAAGACTTTGCATTCAATGCATTGTCACATCTGAAGAGTTAATAAAATAGAATGGATTTTAATTTGACCCCACCACTACAACCTAATTTTTACCGAATTAATAATTCTATTCAAACCACTTGAAAGTTACTTTTTTAGCAATTTCGATCCCCGGGGGGGGGGGGGGGTAGAAAGTTATTTACACCCCTAAAAATAGATTTGAGAAAGACCAAGACTTTCTAGACCAATGAAGTTTGAGACAAGGACTCCATAGGCTTCAAAATTCCAGTCACAACCTCGACCACGTGCTTCTTGTCTTTTATCTCTCATTATTGGATTCCCTTGCCAGTGCCGAAGACTTTTTGACTATTTTTTGTTATATTGGGGGTCAGAAAATTGTAAAGTTGCCAGCCAAAATTGTAGTGTGCCGTAACATATTGATAAATAGTACAAGGCCGTTGAAGTCCATATATAATGATTTCTGGTTTTATTTGTTTCAATCAATTACAATATGGCACTTAAGTCTTAATATAAGGTTATACAAGACAAAAATGCAAAGAGTTCAATTTCAATGTAATACAACTTCATACGTTACTAGTTAGAAATTAGTAAATGTGAATGAAAATTACGGTTTGGTTTAAGCTCTGAAATGTCATCCCTTTTCAAAGGCTTTCCTCAATTCATTTGATATTTTTAAGAAATGTGTCAGTACACCGATCATATTTGGATATAGATTCGTTAATTTAAATGTTTATATTTATTATGTCTGCATTATATTAAATAAATGAATGAGATCATTCTAATATGTTTAGAAATATGAAATTGCTAACTTTTAGATATATTTCCCTGAATGATATACAAAGTGATAAGGATAAAGTAGCAGAAATTTGTGTGTGCGAGATTTATTAAACCAAGGCGCAGCCATAAACCGAGGCATAGCCTTAGACGGGGGTGGGTCATACGATGGAGCAATGCGTGGACGATGAAGCAACTATCAGGGATAGCCTTAGCTGGTGATGGGTTATACGATGGAGCAATGCGTGGACGATGAAGCAACTATCAGGGTATGTGGGTGGATTTTATTAAACTAGGGCGTAGGCTTAGCTGGTGGTCGGTCGTAGGATTGTAGCGATCACAAACCCCACGATGCATGGCTCATAAGATGGAGCAACCATCAGGGTGTGGATCATAAACCACACGATAACTGTCACAAGGGTTCGGACAGAGAGTATAGCACGTGGGACCCGCGTACCACGGCGGACACTGACCATAGCACGGCCACGGTAGGGCACACTGGCAGCGGCACTTGGCACTGTGACACTTAGAGCAGGGATTACACTGGCCGGTGCACTTGGGGGGTTTGTTTTCAGGTGGTTTGTTTTCCGGTGGCTTGTTTCCAGGTGGCTTGATTTCAGGTGGCTTGGGCGGCTTCACTTCTTCCACAGTTAGAAGAGTGACACAGCAGAACTTCTTCTTCATCAGCTTGCCCAAGCAAACAGCGTCCACATTTTCACCAGTCACCACCAATCGATCTTGGTCGTTCCCTTCTATTGACACCGAAATCACACCTGCATATAATGAACAATTAAGAAGCATCCGCCACCGCATGTTTTACGTACCTAATTCTAAACCCAAAAGGGAATGGGATGACATATACAGATACCATATACTTCAGCCGCGAGTTTCAATGCCTTGTTTCTGCATTTGCCACAGTTTTCCAGCCTCATAGTTATTTTTTGCTGCACCAGTTGTCGGCTTTAAATTAATGTTGCTTCTTGATAAAACAACAAAACAAAAGCAAAAAGGAAAATTCAAAACATTCATCAGCATAAGTAATGAATTGATCTCACCTTCATGGTTGATTATTCAAACAAACGGCTACTCATAAATGTTGTTGGGAAAACTTGATTTGTGATACTAAGTCGAAATTAACGTTAATTCTTGGTGCAGGATCTTGAGGTTATCAATTTTGAGTGACATGTAAAGAGCGAGTCATGTCTTATATATATAGGGGGGAGCTCTGGTATATATCTTGATTGTTGACTCACTGTGTCTTGATCGTTGAATAGCTTTTTTAATTTATTGATTGGTAAATGGAGATAGCACCGATATTCTAGAAACCTCGGCCCCCCGATGTCATTTCCCATTCGTCATCCTTTCCTTTCTTTTTTTTATTTTTTATTTGTTATTTGTTATTTTTTATTTTAATTCCATTGCTTTTATTATATGGAAAAGGATTAGAGAATTAGCTAGTAACTGTCAACTCATGTACACTATCGGTTTAATATTTTTTAAAATTTATTAAAATTTAGAATAAATTTTAAAAGTGAAGTTTTTTAAAAAAAATATTAAAATAAATAATAATTAAAATTTAAAACTCTAATTTTACTAATTTTACTCTTAAACCGACTTACTCATGCATGCACATGCAGATGAATTTCTATTCATTGGAAAAAAAAACCTAAAGTAAATGCACATGCAAGAATTAAATGGATATTTCAATGACTGTACCCTGTGTATGTCTGTGGTTTCGGCAAAAAGACAAAAAGAAGAGCTATAACTCGTATCAGCAATCGGGGAGAGACGAGGAATTCACTGTGCACCTGATTCTCTCTTATTCAATAAACCTACTTATTCATGCACATTTAATAAACCTAACTATTCCCAAAAAAAAATTGAGGCATTTTTTTGAAATGGCAAGCAACTCCATTATTTAGAATAAAATTTTGAATGCATGATAACTTCCATTAGACTAGAAAATAACAGAACGTATGCATGCACGGTGTAGGGAACACAATGAGAATGACGGAAGATTTTAAGGTAAACAAAGAGTGAGCCAAGTTATATTTACAAGTTTGTGGAACAACCATACTAGTAGTGGGATTAATTCCAAATCGGGTTATAATAGTGAAGGAAAACTGGAAAAGCATAAAGTACATGCCTCAGGCTAACATCCCACTTGGCACTTGCCGAATCCAACCCTGTGATTTTAAATTGGGTTTGCCTTCTCCTTTTTGTTGATGCCACAGTAAGGTTCATCAGAATATGGTTCTGATTCTTAAACAATATGCAATGAACCAAGCTAGCTGTGCTTGGTAACATCTAGTGACTAGTGGTGACTTTGGACGAGGAAATACCAAAGAACTAAATTTTCTTTCTTTTCTATCGAAACATTTTTGTTTCTTGAGTTACCGATACAAAATAGAGTTATCGAAATGAAATGAAGTGTTTGTTAAGTAATTATGTTATTTCAATTAAAATTATTATGTTTCGAAATGTTTCGGTAGAAATACTCTTGTTTCAATAAAAATTTCAGTAGAAATACTCTTATTTCGAGTTGTTTCAATAGAAATACTTTTGTTTCGAGTTATTTCGGTAGAAATACTCTTATTTCGAATTATTTCGAAAGAAATACTCTTTTTTCGAATTATTTCGATGGAAATATTTTTATTTCGAGTTGTTTCGATGAAAAAGTACTAAACTAATTTGAAAAATAAAAAAATTGACAATCTAAAAGTAGATGAAAATAGCATTATATCACATCCAACACCAAGTTATTTTTTCTCACAAGTCACAACATCTTTATTAATTTCATACTCTCCCCTTTTGTTCTCATAACATTATTTTCCTTCATTATTTTTATTTTAAAGAGGAAACTACAAAAATGATGCAAAGAGATATTGAAAAGTAAAGCGACAGAGATAGAATCATGGTTGACAGAAAAAGAGACTTAAATATAAATATCACGAAAGAGTTAAGAAGAATATGGAAAGATAGATGCAAGAAAGAGATTATTGTTGAATGCTGTTAGGATTTGAGTTGAAATCCCTACTGTAGTAGTATGTTTACTTACTATTTAATTATAGACATTAATTCGAATTAATTTTAATATAATTTTATATATCTATATCATTAATATTATTGTCAAATCTTTTAAAATTAAAAAAAAATTATTTGAAAGGTTTCTTAAAAAAATTTTTGTTTCTTTGAAATTTTCGAAACGTTTCAAAATGTTTTCGTTTCTAGAGTCATCGAAACGGTACCTCGAAACGAAATTTAGTACCTTGAGAAATACTCAAAACAAGAAACAAGAATAAATAAATTTATGAATTTACAATTACAAGACCAGGAGTGAATTGTTAAATTGTTTCCTATGATTGAAGACAATGAGTCAGTAGGATAGCCTTGTAACTTTGTGAAAAGTTATAATTCTTCAACAAAAACATTTATTATGATGTAACTAATGTCAACTAGTCTGTTGGAACTGGGAAGAAGCAAAAGAGAAGGTGGAGAAAGTGAAGTGAGAGGCAAATCTAACTCTGATGAAATGACACTATAACAAAAATAGGTTTTTGCGACAGTTAAAAAAAAAATCGTCCCTAAAATATAAAATAATGACAGTTTTCAAAACCGTCTCTATTTAGCAACGGTTTTTTAAACAACCGTCGTTAAGTATTGTTAATTTTTGCTATTTTTTAAAATCGTCAACTTTTAGCGACGATTTTCTGAAAACCGTCGTTATTTAGCGACGGTTTCTTCAAAATCGTCGTTAAAAATTGTTATTTCTGCTCACATTTTAAATCTGTAGTTTTTAGCGACGGTTTTTTAAAATCGTCGCTAAATATGTTAATTCTGGCGCATTTTTAACGATGATTTTTATAAAATCGTTGCTAAAAATTGTTATTTGAATGTTAATTTTGGAGCGTTTTTAACGACTGTTTTTAAAAAATCGTCGTTAAATACTCCAATTTTTCTATAAATCTCACACATCTTCTCCCATTTTTCACTCTCGTCTTCCCTTCATTATTTTTCATTTAGAGAAGGTTTCTCCTTTCGATTAGGCTATTGGATTTGTTGTAAAAAATGTTTCTCTCTTTATTTTGTCTCTATTTTTTCTACAAAGAAGCAACAATGATGCAAGTCTTTGTGAAGAATACTTCTCCCTCATATTCTCTCTATTTAAATATTAGTTTTAATTCTAAAGTTCAGTCAATTTTTTATTGTTGATTTTTATATAGATATTATTATTATTGGAAATACAATTATAAGAATCTTAAAAAATATTAAAATAAACTAACAATCTATAAGCGAAAGGTAGAAGGCGTAACTTAATCTCTGTCCATAGTTAAATGATTGACTATTTAATTTCGTTCTTAAAAAAAAAGTATTTAGCGACGGTTTTTAAACCGTCGTTAAAGCAAAAGATAGGTTTAGCGATGGTTTTGAACCATCGCTAAAAAACCGCAGTTAAAACAACAAAAATAACGACGGTTTTGTTAAATATAGTTTAACGACGGTTCGAAAACCGTCGATAAATATGGTTTAACGACGGATTACCCACAGTTTTCAAAACCGTCGTTAAATCATTGGTTCTACGACGATTTTTGTAACCGTCGTTAAATCTTATTTTTCTTGTAGTGTGAGTTAATTTGACAGTCAGATCCCAAGGCAAATAACCTCCTTGTTCTTACCTTTTTTTTAACGCCTTCTTGTTTGTCATCAGTCTACTAAGGCCCCATTTGAATAATATAACTTATAATTTATTAGAACTTATTTATCCGTATAAGTGCTTTTATATTTAAAAAAATAGTATTTAAATAAGTAATTTATCAATTTTTAATAAATTAATTTTAACTTATTTCGTAAGCTAATTTTTCAAGTTTATTAAAAAAAGTTTCTATAAAAACTCAAATTCACATGATCAGAAAATTATTTTATATTTTTACAAATTAAAATTTCATCAAAACTATATCATTCACCTCTCTCCTTCTATCAAAGCTATATACAAATATTTAAAAAAATTATAAATTTTAAAAGTATTTTTTTAAATATATATCCAAACGTTAAATAACTTAATTTAAAATGCATTTTTTCTATAAACGCTTTTTACATAAGATTTTATTTTATAAACACTTAAATAAGTTGTATATTCAAACTAAGCATAATAGTCACGGCCGTATTGGTCAAAAGTCCTATGCCAATAGTTTCAACTACGTGGTCATTTCAACTTTGTTTTTAATACGCATCGTTCCTGCGTATATCATCTTCATTTCAAAATTGCATTAATTATCTGTTTTCTTATCTTATAATTCTAACCGAAATCAATTCCCCTTCCAAAATACTACTATTATTATTTTTGGCAATTAACACCCAGTAGGAGGCAGCAAGAAATAAAATCCCCTAAAATTGTTGAAGGAAAATTTTTCTGCTACCTGCTAGATGAGGCATATGTTGAATTTCTAGCATATTATTAGAGCCTAGATGCAGATTTTACTGGAGTTAGGGAAGAATGACGAACTTTTCAATCACAAAGATAATGCCAACATAGTCAATGTGTAAAGGTGATGAGTTAGTGCAAGAAGCTTTTGATGTTCCTCATACAGGACACGCAACAAGAAGACGACAAGATCGGGGTTTCTCATAATGGTTTATGATGGAGATCAAGGTGATGTCAAAGTTACTATAAACCGTTCCCAAGATCCTTTGCGAGGAATAGGCGGTCCAATGACTAAGAACAGGGCGAAGCGGGCCAAAGAAATTTTACTGGGCTTTATCTTGGATGTGCATGTTAAAGAGGAAGTTATTGGGTCAAGTCAAGACATCAAGTGGGTCACACTTTGCAGCCTTGAGAATGACATTAAAGAGGACAGTCCAGAGACCATGTAGAGCTTATTGAATCTTGAAGACAACTAGCCAAAATATGCATGGACTAAAGATGTATTGTGGGCTTTAGTTTAAATGTTTTGTTTTGGATATTATTAGTTTTTGGGCTCATTCTTTATGCAGCCCAAATAGTAATTTAATTATAGGTTTATTTTTTGTTAGTTTAGTTGGGCCAGATAACTAGTGTTATTTGGGCCAAATTCTATTAGAAGTCCAATTAGAAGTTTAAGGTCTTCTGGCTTTCCTACTAGGGTTAGGTTTGATTGTCTATTTAACAGTTATTTAAATTCATGTATTAAACAGATTTTGATGATTAATAAAGATTGGGTTTTCGCCTAAAGTGAGAGCTTCCCTTAGTTCTTGGGCAAAGAACTGAATCTGATCTTATCGAGGAAATTTGTGGCGATTAAATATCCATTGAATTTTCAAGATGATCCTTACTTTCGCCAAACACTCCGTTTCTTGGTATAGAGGAACGCATCATTGAATGATGGAGATCAAGGTGTTGTCAAAGCTACTATAAACCATTCCCAAGATCCTTTGCAAGGAATAGGTGGTCCAATGACTAGGAACAGGGCAAAGCGGGCCAAAGAAGCTTTACTGGACTTTATCTTGGATGTGCAGGCTAAAGAGGAAGTTATTGGGTCAAGTCAAGACATCAAGTGGGCCACACTTTACAGCCTTGAGGATGACATTAAAGAGGACAGTCCAGAGACCATGTAGAGCTTATTGGATCTTGAAAACAATTAGCTCAAATATGCATGGACTAAAGATGTATTGTGGGCTTTAGTTTAAATGTTTTGTTTTGAATTTTATTAATTTTTGGGCCCATTCTTTATGCAGCCCAAATAATAGTTTAATTATGGATTTATTTTTTGTTAGTTTAATTGAGCCAGATAACTAGTGTTATTTGGGCCAAATTCTATTAGAAGTCCAATTAGAAGTTTAAGGCCTTCTGGCTTTCCTACTAGGGTTAGGTTTGATTGTCTATTTAAGAGTTCTTTAAGTTCATGTATTAAAAAGATTTTGATGATTAATAAAGATTGAGTTTTATCCTAAAGTGAGAGCTTCCCTTAGTTCTTGGGCAAAGAACTGAATCCGATCTTATCGAGGCAACTTGTGGTGATCAAATATCCATTGAATTTTCAAGACGATCCTTGCTTTCGCCAAACACTCTGTTTCTTGGCATAAAAGAACGCATCATTGAATGATGGAGATCAAGGTGCTGTCAAAGCTACTATAAACCGTTCCTAAGATCCTTTGCAAGGAATAGGTAGTCCAATGACTAGGAACAGAGCAAAGCGGGCCAAATAAACTTTACTGAACTTTATCTTGGATGTGCAGACTAAAGAGAAAGTTATTGGGTCAAGTCAAGACATCAAGTGGGCCACACTTTGCAGCCTTGAGGATGACATTAAAGAGGACAGTCCAGAGACGATGTAGAGTTTATTGGATCTTGAAGACAACTAACCCAAATATGCATGGACTAAAGATGTATTGTGGGCTTTAGTTTAAATGTTTTATTTTGGATATTATTAGTTTTTGGTCCCATTCTTTATGCAGCCCAAATAGTAGTTTAATTATGTGTTTATTTTTTGTTAGTTTAATTGGGTTAGATAACTAGTGTTATTTGGGCCAAATTCTATTAGAAGTCCAATTAGAAGTTTAAGGCCTTCTGACTTTCCTACTAGGGTTAGGTTTGATTGTCTATTTAAGAGTTCTTTAAGTTCATGTATTAAAAAGATTTTGATGATTAATAAAGATTGAGTTTTTTCCTAAAGTGAGAGCTTCCCTTAGTTCTTGGACAAAGAACTGAATCTGATCTTATCGAGGCAACTCGTGACGATCAAATATTCATTGAATTTTCAAGACGATCCTGGTTTTGACCAAACACTCCGTTTCTTGGTATAGAGGAACGCATCATTTAATGATGGAGATCAAAGTGCTGTCAAAGCTACTATAAATCGTTCCCAAGATCATTTGCAACGAATAGGTGGTCCAATGACTAAAAACAGGGCGAAGCGGGTCAAAAAAATTTTACTGGGCTTTATTTTTAATGTGCAGACTAAAGAGGAAGTTATTGGGTCAAGTCAAGACATCAAGTGAGCCACACTTTGCAGCCTTGAGGATGACATTAAAGAGGATAGTCCAGAGACCATGTAGAGCTTATTAGATCTTGAAGACGACTATCCCAAATATGCATGGACTAAAGATGTATTGTGGTTTTTAGTTTAAATATTTTGTTTTGGATATTATTAGTTTTTGGGCCCATTCTTTATGCAGCCCAAATAGTAGTTTAATTATGGGTTTATTTTTTGTTAGTTTAGTTGGGCCAGATAACTAGTGTTATTTGGGCCAAATTCTATTAGAAGTCCAATTAGAAGTTTAAAGCCTTCTGGCTTTCCTACTAGGGTTAGGTTTGATTGTCTATTTAAAAGTTCTTTAAGTTCATGTATTAAACAGATTTTGATGATTAATAAAGATTGAGTTTTCTCCTAAAGTGAGAGCTTCCCTTAATTATTGAGCAAAGAACTGAATCCGATCTTATCGAGGCAACTCGTGGTGATCAAATATCCATTGAATTTTCAAGACAATCCTTGCTTTCGCCAAACACTCTATTTCTTGGTATAGAGGAACGCATCATTGAATGATGGAGATCAAGGTGCTTTCAAAGCTACTATAAACCGTTCCTAAGATCCTTTGCAAGGAATAGGCGGTCCAATGACTCAGAACAAGAAAAAGCGGGCCAAAGAAACTTTACTGAACTTTATCTTGGATGTGCAGACTAAAGAGGAAGTTATTGGGTCAAGTCAAGACATCAAGTGGGTCACACTTTGTAGCCTTGAGGATGACATTAAAGAGGATAGTCCAGAGACCATGTAGAGCTTATTAGATCTTGAAGACAACTAGCCCAAATATGCATGGACTAAAGATGTATTGTGGGTTTTAGTTTAAATGTTTTGTTTTGGATATTATTAGTTTTTGGGCCCATTCTTTATGCAGCCCAAATAGTAGTTTAATTATGAGTTTATTTTTTGTTAGTTTAGTTGGGCCAGATAACTAGTGTTATTTAGGCCAAATTCTATTAGAAATCCAATTAGAAGTTTAAGGCCTTCTAACTTTCCTACTAGGGTTAGGTTTGATTGTCTATTTAAGAGTTCTTTAAGTTCATGTATTAAACAGATTTTGATGATTAATAAAGATTGAGTTTTCTCCTAAAGTGAGAGCTTCCCTTAGTTCTTGGGCAAATAACTGAATCCAATTTTATCGAGGCAATTCGTGGCGATCAAACATCCATTGAATTTTCAAGACGATCCTTGCTTTCGCCAAACACTCCGTTTCTTGGTATAGAGGAACACATCATTTGGTATCAGAGCTTTGGCTCCTTAAAATTTGGTTGGTGTCCTATATTTTCTTTTCTATTTGTTTTCTAGAGTCTTTCTTCTTCTTCTACCTTTCTTTAGATCAAATTAGAGTTCTAGTTCTAGTTCTAGTTCTTGTTAATGTTCTTCATTTTCTTTTAGAAAAGAAAGAGTTATAGTTTTAGTCAATTTTCTTTTCCTACTTATATTCTAACTCCTAGTCCTAGTCAATTTAGGTTTTTTCTTACCAAAAAATTTGAATTTCGAAAAAAGAGAGTCTATTCCTATTTCAATTTGGTTTCTTGTTTAAAAATTAAAAATTCAAAAAAAAAATTTCAAATTCCTAGTCCTACGTTGAATTTTGGCTCTTCTGCAAAAAAAAATTGTAAAAAAAAACAGAAATTTGCTCAAAAAAAGAAAAAGAGGTGAGCTAAAGTTCATTAAAAAAAAGAGAAATTCGTTAAAAAAAATAGCATACTGATATTAGTATCCCTCATATTTTTCAAATTCAGTTTCTAGGGTTGTCATTGTTTGAAAATGTATTCTTATCATTCTTATTTCACTTGTTCCTTTTGATAAGTTTGTTGGTAAGGTTCTTGTTTAAGAACTTTAAGAGAAAGAGAGTAAATTGAGTGCAAACACGTGAGGTTTGTGAGACAAACATGAGCACTAAAATAAATCAACCTAAGGTTGATCTTAAATTTTACATGAAGGCGGTTCAGGAGCAATTTAAGTTGATACATATGAAGTTAGATAATTTTGAGTCATTATCCAAACCTAAACCTTCCAAATAGTTTGACTTTGGTGAGGAAGAAAGGGGATGTATGGAGAGTAAACATTCTAGTGATTCTAGTGAGGATGATATTCTACTAATGGAGGATTGTAATAATATGAAGATTAGTAAGCAAGTAAATAGAGAAATATTGGTTATTAGACGTGCTCTTAATATGCAGTCCAATGATGATATTGATAATGAACAGTATGAGCACATCTTTTAGACTAGGTGCCACATGAATAACAAGATATGTAGCTTGATTATTGATAGTAAAAGTTGTACTAATGTAGCTAGTACCTTGATGGTTGATAAATTGGGTCTACCCACATTAAAATATCCTAAGCCATATAGGTTAAGATGGTTGAATGATAGTGGAGAGATATGGGTGACTAATCAGGTTTTGGTATCTTTTTCTATTGGTAACTACAAAGATGAGGTGCTTTGTGATGTAGTACCAATGCATGCTGGACACTTGTTGTTAGGACGTCCATAGAAATTTGATAGAAGGGTTAATTATGATGGCTACAAGAATCGATATACATTGACCATGCATAATCAAACTTTTGTTCTAACACCCCTAAAGCCAGCTGAGGCTTTTGTTGATCAAGTGAGGATTACAAAAGAGTGTAAGTTGAGAGAAACACAAGAAAAAGAGAAGAAAGATAGTATGGCCAAAATTGAGAGTGAGAGAAAAGAAAGAGAGGTTGAGAGAAGTGAGCAAGAAAAAGAGAAGAAAGATAGTAAAGTTAAAATTGAAAGTGAGAGAAAAGAGAGAGATGTTGAGGTATGTGAGCAAAAGAAGAAATAGAGTAAGGCCAAAATTGAGATATGTGAGCAGAAAAAAAGAGAGAATTGTGAGCCAGAGAAAGAGAAAAATAAAAGAGTGAGTGCTTTTGCATTAAAAATTGAGGTGAAGAGTGCTTTGTTATGCAAGCCAAACCTCCTTGTGCTAATATACAAAGATATTTATTTTTCTAACACTCATAACCTTTCTTTGCCTAGTATGGTTGTGTCTTTGATACAGAAATTCATAGCATTGAAATATCCTACTTATGATAAGGAGTTATATGCATTGATGAGAACTTTGCAAACTTGGCAGAATTATCTATGGCTGAGAGAATTCATTATTCATTCAGATAATAAGAGTTTGAAATTCTTGAAGTGCCAAGGTAAGTTGCATAAGAGACATGCTAAGTGGTTAGAATTCATTCAAACATTAAATTATGTGATTAAGTGTAAAAATGGGAAGAAAAATGTGGTAGCTTATGCATTGTCTAGAAGATATGCGTTATTCACATCCTTACATGCTAAGTTGTTTGGTTTTGAATATATTAGAGACATGTATGCTAGTGATGTTGATTTTGGATCTACTTGGAATTTGTGTGATAAGCGTGCTATTGATAGTTTCTATAGACATAAAGGTTACTTGTTTAAAAAGAATAAACTTTGTGTGCCTAAGTGTTCTACGCGTAACTTGTTAATTAAAGAGAGTCATAGTGGAGGTTTAATGGGACATTTTGGAGTGACTAAAACCTTAGAAATTTTGTATAAACATTTTTATTGGCCTCGCATGAAACACGATGTCATTTCGTTTTGTGTTAAGTGCAAGGCATGTAAACAAGCTAAGTCTAAGGTTATGCCACATGGTCTTTATATTCCATTACCACATGTTGAGTTTGCTTACAATAGATCTGTGCATTCTACTACTGCCTATAGTCCTTTTGAAATTGTTTATGGCTTTAATCCTCTAACACCTTTGGATATTTTACCTTTGTCTACTAATGAGTTTGTTAACTTGGATGGTAAGAAAAAGGCTGAATATGTAAAGAATTTGCATGTTAAAGTTTGAGCTAACATTGAGAGGAAGAATAAGCAATATGCAACGCAAGCCAACAAGAGCCGAACAAAAATTGTATTTGAACCTGGTGATTGGGTTTGGGTACATATGCGCAAAGAGAGATTCCCAGGTCAGAGAAAGTCTAAGTTACATCCTAAGGGAGATGGACCTTTTTCAAGTCTTGGAGCGAATCAATGACAATGCCTATAAGATTGATTTACCTAGTGAGTATGACAATATTAGTGCTACATTCAATGTTGCAAACTTGTCTTTATTTGATGTAGGTGATGCCTTTGATTCGAGGTCAAATCCTTTCGAGGAGGGAGGGAATGATGGAGATCAAGGTGCTGTCAAAGCTACTATAAACCGTTCTCAAGATCCTTTGCAACGAATAGGCGGTCCAATGACTAGAAACAGGGTGAAGCGGGCCAAAGAAACTTTACTGGACTTTATTTTGGATGTGCAGACTAAAGAGGAAGTTATTGGGTCAAGTCAAGACATCAAGTGGGCCACACTTTGCAGCCTTGAAGATGATATTAAAGAGGACAGTCCAGAGACCAAGTAGAGCTTATTAGATCTTGAAGACAACTAGCCCAAATATGCATGGACTAAAGATGTATTGTGGGTTTTAGTTTAAATGTTTTGTTTTGGATATTATTAGTTTTTGGGCCCATTCTTTATGCAGCCCAAATAGTAGTTTAATTATGGGTTTATTTTTTGTTAGTTTAGTTGGACCAGATAACTAGTGTTATTTAGGTCAAATTCTATTAGAAATCTAATTAGAAGTTTAAGGCCTTCTAACTTTCCTACTAGGGTTAGGTTTGATTGTCTATTTAAGAGTTCTTTAAGTTCATGTATTAAACAGATTTTGATGATTAATAAAGATTGAGTTTTCTCCTAAAGTGAGAGCTTCCCTTAGTTCTTGGGTAAAGAACTGAATCCGATCTTATCAAAGCAACTTGTGGCGATCAAACATCCATTGAATTTTCAATACGATCCTTACTTTTGCCAAACACTCCGTTTCTTGGTATAGAGGAACGCATCATTGGTTTAGGTCTTGGGCGGCCCAAATGGGTAAATTTGCCAATAATATTTAAGTCCATTTTGAATATATAATTTATTTAAGTATTTATAAAATTAAATTTTATGTAAAAAATGCTTATAAAAAAAGATTTTTTAAATTAAATTATTTAGTGTTTGAATATATACTTAAAAAAGTACTTTTTAAATTTATAAATTCTTTTTAAAACATTTGGATATAATTTTGATGGAAGGAGATAGATAAATAGTATAATTTTGATGAAATTTTAACTTGTAAAAGTGCAAAATAACTTTTTGATTACGTGAATTTGAGTTTCTATAGAGATTTTTTTTAATAAATTTAAAAAATTAACTTATAAAATAAGTTAAAATTACTTTATTGAAAATTGATAAATTACTTATTTAGACTTGTCCAAATTTTATTTTTTTAACATAAAAGCACTTATACTGATAGATAAACTCTAATAAGTTATAACTTCTGTTATTCAAACGGAGCCTTAATTCAACCACCAAGTACAGATTTATCTTAAAAGGAATTGTACCGTTGGAATTTAGAGGATCTAACAGTAAAATAACGAAGTGATAAAATAATAGACACAAAAATTAATATAGTTTAATTTTTAATTTTATTTACAGATCAAGATAGCAAATAAATTTTTATTATATAAAATAAATAAAAAATTAATTTGATTATACTCACAAATATTTCACATTTAAATATAATTAAAAATATTTTAAATATTTTTTTCAACAGTGTATCACTGTGCACACACTTGATCACTCACAAAACACTGACACGCTTTATCTTGTACCACTCAATTGGTGTTATGTGTAATGTTCACAAAATGATGATCTCCAATTTCCCGAAGGAGCGAAATATATAGGCATAAAAATGTAATGGCTTCAATTGCCATGCATGGGTCAGCAATGGGGTGGACTAAGAGGTGGCTAACTTGTTTTTTAAAAGCTGCGCTTCAAGCCCTTTACATATATTTTAGCCATTAAACGAGTGAATACACGCAAATGAGTAGTATAGGAAAAATTAACAATAATGGATTGAATTTAAAGCCACACATCACAAATCTCTACTTTAACTTTAAATTATATCAAACTCCAAATTAGTGAAATTTTAAGCCATCTTCGATCTTCATTAATGCCCTCTTAGGCAATTCATATATATACTTCTTTTGCGATAGGATGTGTACTTTTTTTGCATCCCATAGTGAAGAAGGTAGAGAATACAATAGGATTAATGTTTGATCTTCATCATCAAGTTTCACATCAATATTTTTTAGATCCATAATAATCCATTGAACTCATCAAAATGGTATCTTATAAGTGTATCTTTCTTCATTTGAAGAGTGTGTAGAGTCACTATTTTAAATAAAATTGATTGGTGAGAGACTTTGTTATATGTAGATTTTGTTAAATAGCATTGAGTACACATGCTAAGAGCTCATCTTTTTTTCCATTAAACAATTGGTAGAGTCTCCCATCTTTTTAGAGCCTTTAGTAATCATTGTTGTATTAATATGGCACGTATTTTTACATGCCAAAAATTAAAATTATTGTTGTTGTTGAATTGTTCAATTTTAAATTTTGCCACCATTACAAAAAGATTCACCACCCTTATACTAGTTTGTTGGAATTTGTAGGACCTCAACAAAAAATCGATGTGATAAAATAATGGGATAAAATAATAGATACAAAAATTAATATAATTCAATTTTTAGTCTATGTCTATAGATAAAGACGACAAACATATATTTATTAAAGGAAACAAATGGTAGATATAAAAATAATTTAACTGCATTCACAAATAATTTACACTTCAAATACACTTAAAAATAGTTTTTAATATTTTTTTTAATGACGTATCACTCTATACACATTGATCACTCACAAAACACTTACACGCTTTACGTTGTACCACTTAATTGGTCTTACGTGTTGTGTTCACAAAATGATGCTTTGCTATTGCTCGAAGGAGTGAAATATATAGGCATAAAAAATAATAGCTTTAATTGCCATGAATAGGTTATGCAATAGGGTGGGTGAGAGGTGAATAACTTGTCTCCTATAAGTCACTTTCAAATTGAAAGTGCATGCTTTAAATCTGTTGCACGTCTCTTAGCCATAAAATGATTGAATGCATGCAAAATAATAGTGTAAAAAAAGTCAATGATAGTTGGTTAAATTTAAAGCCACACATAACGTGCATGTATTAATTTGATGTAATCATAAGGAGCTTAATCTCAAAATCTATGCCAAGTCTCATCATAATTAATAATGCTGTCAGGGTCATATTCCGCATTACAATTTATCTAGTAGCAATAGTTAGATATACATCGATTTAGTTTAATTAATTTTTGAGATTCAATTAAATTAAATTAATTATAAAAAGTTTTAAAAAATATAGGCTTGATCAATTTGGTTAAAGTCTTTGCACCAAACCGAATGAAACCAAATAAAAATTGATTTAATTAAGTTCAATCTATCAATTTTTTTGTTGCTCAACAGAAATATTGGTAGTGTTGGTAGTGTTGTTAAATTACATCCTTATCTAGCGATTTATCTTTAAATTGTTTCTTTCTGTTTGTACCAAATTGTGTTTTGAGGATTTATGTGACTTAATTTGAGTGAAATCTATTTACATAATTTTTTATCATTTATTTTTTCTTTAAAATATTATCTGCAATTTTGTATGTAACGTGTTATTTTCCCCTCAAGTCTCATAAATCCACAAAAACAACAAATCTACACTAGAACATCAAATTATAATTTTAAAAAATATTAAGCAAATTATTCTTCTTGAAAAATAATAACACCTCCAAAATAAATTAAAAATCCAAACCTCACAAAATAAAAACGAACAAACTATCTAACACTCAACAAAAACAAATAGATAACACAAATGCTCTTCTTGAACAACCAATAAAGATCAACTAAGAGAAGAAAAAGAAAGAAAAGTGGGATAAAATGTAATCAAATATTAATTGGACAATGATAGAATATAATATATTAATTAAAAAACGAATAAGTTATATTGAACATAATATTATATATATTGAATAGTATTAGTTAATTCAATTTGATTTGATTATAATTTTCTTAACTGAGATCAATCGATTGAATTGATCGATTTTTTAATAAAAAATTAATTTAAATCAATTATAATAAAAATTTTATAATTTTAACTTAATTTATTTTGATTCAATGAATTTAGATCGATTTTATTTGATTTTGTACAATAGCTGTCATTCTTTTGGTTTTGCTGTCACCTTTATCCCACAGAAAGAGTCATTCAAGGCCACGGCTTGATCTGTCCTTGTACATCCAAAAACCTCACATATCTGTCACCTTTATCCCACAGAAAGAGTGATTCAAGGCCACAGCTTGATCTTTTTTCTCCGTTAATAAAAAAAAGAAACGGCGTTAACTTAAAAGTTTTTTTGTTTTTGTTTTTATTCAAATGTACAGATGGCATCATTTGGTCATCTGCTAGTGGAAACTAAAGTCCACCGGCAATGGATCAAATCTTTTTTCAAAATAAAATGCTTCATTTTTTTGGAATAGTTAGGTTTATTAAATGTGCATGAATAAGTAGGTTTATCGAATAAGAGAGAAGCAGGTGCACAGTGAATTCCTCGTCTCTCACCGATTGTTAATACGAGAGAGTTTTTTTTTTGGACAAGTGAAAAACTACTATTGATTACATTAGGCATAAAGCCAAATTACAGAAGATAAAGGCAGGTAAACTAAGTCGAACAACTTAATCCCGCAACTTCCGACAATACAGAATACAAAATAACATGTCTTACAACCAGAGAATGTAAAGGTAACACACCTCACATCCACTAGATTACTTAAACTTACATTTCAAAATCCTAAATATACAATAATACAACATTTAACAAATAAAAAGAAAAAGAGATGCTTCTAAGAGAGGCAACACACCTCCCAACCTTCTCTGAAGGTTAGATCTCTTTAATTTCTTCCTCCACGTAAATTTTTTGTTGCTCAAACATCAAAGTTGCATACTTGAATAACGAAATGCAGAATCTTAAAACTCCAACACCTCTCTTAAAAGAAAGAAAGAAACTTTTCTAATAAAAGAAAAAAACTTCTTAAATAAAAGAGAAAAATTTTTCTATTAAAAAAAATAAAAAAATAATAAAATAAAATAAAAAAAAAAGAATAAGCTGCCATTAATAGCAATCTCCCAAAGGTCTGCTGCGGCTGCAAAGAGAGAAGCTGCGCTGGGGCTTTTTCTCTCGCGGCGCTCTAGCCCGTCTTGACATGTCAAAAAGGCAGAGTAGACGCTGATACGAGAGAGTTATAGCTCTTCTTTTTGTCTTTTTGTCTTTTTGCCCGAACCCACAGAGATACACAGGGTACAGTCATTGAATTATTCATTTAATTCTTGCACGTGCATTTACTTTAGGTTTTTTTTTTTCAATGAATAGAAACTCATCTGCATGTGGATGCATGAGTAACGTCGGTTTAACAGTAAAGTTAGAGTTTAAAATTTTAAATTTTTTTATTATTTATTTTAATAATTTTTTTTAAATTTCACTTTTAAATTTTATTTTAAATCTTAAATTTTAAAAAATATTAAACCGATAGTGACCTGAGTTGACAGTTACTAATTCTCTAATCCTTTTCCATATAATAAAAGCAATGGAATTAAAATAAAAAATAAAAAAGAAAGGAAGGATGACGAATGGGAAATGACATCGGGGGGCCAAGGTTTCTCGAATATCGGTGCTATCTCCATTTACCAATAAATTAACAAAGCTAGTCAACGATCAAGACACAGTGAGTCAACAATCAAGATATATACTAGAGTTCCCCCTATATATATAGGACATGACTCGCTCTTTACATGTCACTCAAATTCCTCAAAATTGATAACCTCAAGGCCCTGCACCAAGAATTAACGTTAATTTCGACTTAGTATCACAAATCAAGTTTTCCCAACAACATTTATGAGTAGCCGTTTGTTTGAATAATCAACCATGAAGGTGAGATCAATTCATTACTTATGCTGATGAATGTTTTGAATTTTCCTTTTTGTTTTTGTTTTGTTGTTTTAACAAGAAGCAACATTAATTTAAAGCCGACAACTGGTGCAGCAAAAAATAACTATGAGGGTGGAAAACTGTGGCAAATGCAGAAACAAGGCATTGAAACTCGCGGCTGAAGCATATGGTATCTGTATATGTCATCCCATTCCCTTTTGGGTTTAGAATTAGGTACGTAGAACATGCGGTGGCGGATGCTTCTTAATTTTTCATTATATGCAGGTGTGATTTCGGTGTCAATAGAAGGGAACGACAAAGATCGATTGGTGGTGACTGGTGAAAATATGGACGCTGTTTGCTTGGGCAAGCTGATGAAGAAGAAGTTCTGCTGTGTCACTCTTCTAACCGTGGAAGAAGTGAAGCCGGAGCAGCCCAATCCGGTGCAGCCCAAGCCGGAACCGCCCAAGCCCTGCTCTAAGTGTCACAGTGCCAAGTGCAGCTGCCAGTGTGCCCTACCGTGGCCGTGCTATGGTCAGTGTCCGCCGTGGTACCCGTGTCCCACGTGCTATATTCTCTGTCCGACGCCTTGTGATAGTTACCGTGTGGTTTATGATCCACACCCTGATGGTTGCTCCATCTTATGAGCCACGCATCGTGGGGTTTGTGATCGCTACAATTCTACGACCGACCACCAGCTAAGCCTATGCCCTAGTTTAATAAAATCCACCCACATACCCTGATAGTTGCTATCATCGTACGACCCATCCATCGTATGACCCATCACCAGCTAAGGCTATATGCCTTGGTTTAATAAAATCCGTACACGCATTGCTCCATCGTATGACCCACCACGGTCTAAGGCTATGCAAGGCTGCGCCTTGGTTTAATAAATCTCGCACACACAAATTTCTTCTGCTTTATACTTATCACTTTGTATATCATTCAGGAAAATATATCTAAAAATAAGGCAATTTCATATTTCTAAACATATTAGAATGATCTCATTCATGTATTTAATATAATGCCGACATAATAAATATAAACATTTAAATTAACGAATCTATATCCAAATATGATCGGTGTACTGACACATTTCTTAAAAATATCAAATGAATTGAGGAAAGCCTTTGAAAAGGGATGACATTTCAGAGCTTAAACCAAACCGTAATTTTCATTCACATTTACTAATTTCTAACTAGTAACGTATGAAGTTGTAATACATTGAAATTGAACTCTTTGCATTTTTGTCTTGTATAACCTTATATTAAGACTTAAGTGCCATATTGTAATTCATGAAAACAAATAAAACCAGAAATCATTATGGACTTCAACAGCCTTGTACTATTTGTCAATATGTTACAGCACACTACAGTTTTGGCTGGCAACTTTACAATTTTCTGACCCCCAATATAACAAAAAATAGTCAAAAAGTCTTCGGCACGGGGAAAATAAGGGAATCCAATGATGAGAGATAAAAGACAAGAAGCACGTGGTCGAGGTTGTACTGGAATTTTGAAGCCTATGGAGTCCTTGTCTCAAACTTCATTGGTCGACAAAGTCTTGGTCTTTCTCAAATCTATTTTAAGGGGTGGAAATAACTTTCTATCCCCCCCCCCCCGGGATCGAAATTGCTAAAAAAGTAGCTTTCAAGTGGTTTGAATAGAATTATTAATTCGGTATATCTATAAATTAGAGGGCGAATAAATAGTTAAAAGTATGAGTTTGTACGTGCTAGGATATTGATGACTCTATATATATCTATAAATTGGAATGCATGAAATGGAAATAGAATCACATACATTAGTGCACCAGCCATAGCAACAATTCCATACTTTCATGTGGTTGACCAGCGAACTTGTTCATCAACTTAATTCCAACTGGTTTCGGACTCAAAATCATGTGGTTGACCAGCGAACTTGTTCATCAACTTAATTCCAACTGGTTTCGGACTCAAAATCATGTGGTTATTGCTACCCTTTTATCCGTTTCACTATTATATTTAATAGCTCAATTGTTAGTAGACCTTTGTGGTTGTGGGTTAGGTTTATACTACAATTTATAATTATATAGGATTTTGTTGAATATTAAATTTTAGATTGTTTCAAAAATAAAATAAAATCCAGAATCCTGTGGGCAATCATTTCTGGTCAATGGGGCATTGGACTTTTAACCTGATAATCGCATGCTAAATTAATATGAATAAGGATGCATAACAGCGTTTTAAGAAATCAATCTTTTTCTGAGATCAGAAACTTGAAATACAGAGCAGATATGGGTTCGAGACCTTGGCCCAAAAACGAAGTCACATCGAGGAAGTAAATGGGAGAGGAGGGCCACCAGTGGCAGCCCCCAATAAATGATTAAATACTGAATTTAAACTAAGTCGTAGGGCTTTACCCCGAAGTGAGCCCTTCCAGAAATTCTCAAAAGCCTGGACCAAACCCAGGCCCAAGAGGGGGTTTGGAAATAGTTTTCAACCAGCAATAGACGTGCCTCGGTTAGAACCTCACTAGTTGCGTCATTGCCCCAAGCGCAAAGATGAAACTAACCATGAAGTCATCCTCACTTTATAGCTGCTCTTGTAGCTCCGGCCTCAATATATATATGACGTGGGACTAGATAAACGAAACAAGGCACTTGGCTTGTGAAGAGAGATACAAAGTGTATAGAACAGAGAGAAAGAAAGAAAGAAGTATTGAGAACGATTAAATTGTATATTCTGCATGTGTATATTTATAGAGGTTAAGTGCATGGTTACGTATAACAGAAAATAACCAACTGTTTAACTATATCGGTTGCTTTTCATACACACTCTAATAGCCTCCCTTGAATTCCAACCTCCTAGAATCTGCTTTGACATCTGTCAAGCATTTTACTGTGAGTTTGTCACGAGTAGCTTGAAACCTCGTAAGAGCTAGGGATTTTGTGAGACAATCAACAAGTTGATCTGCTGAAAAGACATGTTCGACCTTGAATACTCTATCTCGAATATTTTCACGAACAAAATACAGGTCGAGCTCAATATGTTTGGTCCGAGCATGGAGAATAGGATTTGCAGACATCAGTACTGCACTCTGGTTGTCACACAGAACTACAGGAAGTTGAGTTAAATTCACTCTGAGTTCTTGAAGAAGGGATTTTAACCATATGACTTCAGCAATGGTGTTTGCTAGGCTACGATATTCAGCTTCTGTGCTTGAGCGAGACACAACAGCCTGCTTCTTTGATGCCTATGAAATGAGGTTTGGACCTAGGAAAATACAGGATCCAGATGTTGATCTTCTATCATCTGGATCAGCTCCCCAATCTGCATCGCAAAAACCTGTTAGTTGTAGTGATGATATAGGAAATGGTTTAAGGTGTAACCCAAAGGATATGGTTCATGCAAGATAACGCAGGATTTTTTTTACTGCCTTCCAATGGGCTTCTATGGGGCTGTGCATGAACTGGCAGACTTTGTTCACGCTGTAGGACAATTTTGGTCTTGTAATTGTCACGTATTGGAGAGCTCCAACGATGGATCTGTATCTCTGTGGGTCAGCCATGTAATCACTATCTGCGAGTGATAGTTTTGTGTTAGCTGTCATAGGTGTGGGTACAGCATTGGCTTTATCCATTTTGCTTTTAGTCAGTAAATCATGGACGTATTTGGACTGAGAGAGAAATAATGAGCCATCTGGGAGATGTGCAACTTGGATTCCCAAGAAGTAGTTGAGGGGCCCTAAGTCTTTGAGAGCAAATTCTTTATGCAGTGTAGTGATCAGTTTTGTAATCTCAGAAGAGGAACTCCCCACTATTACTATATCATCTACGTAGACTAGAAGATATGTAGAGTAAGTTGAAGTGACTTGTGTGAAGAGTGAAGTGTCACACTTACTTGAGGCAAAACCTAGTTGTCGAAGGGCATTAGCTAGGCGATCAAACCACGCCCTTGGGGCTTGTTTAAGGCCATATGGTGACCTATTTAATCTGCAAACTAGATGTTTGTTTTCATCTTCAAAGCCTTGAGGTTGGCTCATGTATACCTCTTCTTTAAGGAACCCATTTAATAACGCGTTGTTGATATCAATCTGGTGCATGTGCCATTTGTTGCTCAATGCCAGAGTTAGAACAACTCGGATGGTAGAGGGTTTAACAACCGGGCTAAATGTTTCATCGAAATCCAGACCATATTGTTGGTGAAAGCCTTTTGCCATTAACCTCGCTTTGTATTTATGAATTGTCCCATCTGGATTTTCTTTAATCTTGAAAACTCATTTGCACCCTATTGCCTTCCTATCTGCTGGGAGTTCACACAATGTCCAGGTGTTGTTCCTTTTTAATGCTTCAAATTCATCTAGCATTGCCTGTTTCCACTCTGGCGATTGAAGGGCTTGAAATACAGTCTCGGGTTCTTTGCTCAAATTGTACACCTTAGGTTTGAATACACCAGCTTTTCCTCTAGTTAGCATAGGGTGTACCCCAAGTCTACTGGTGTGATGACTTTCAGTTACTGAATTAGGTGAGTTTGCAGCAGGTTCTGACTCTGAGGCTGTTTCTACTGGATTTGCTGAGGCTGCTGGACTGGTTGCAGAAGATGCTTGTATAATGAAATCTGGATTGTGAGTGACTGGAGCAGTATGGTCTCCTGTGATGTAATTCCCTTCATTGATGAGATTATTTGTCCTTATTATAGGTTGAGAAGGATGATCAGAGTCTGAGCAGGGGGAAGTTTGATTAACTGGGATGACAGAGGGTAGGCCACGAAAATAGTTGTCTGGAGTGGAGCTGGAGTTGAGTTGCTGCACTTTTTCATAGTTGGAGTAAGGGAAGCTTTGTTCATAAAAAAGAACATCTCTGGAAATATATATCCTTCCAGTGGGGTGTAGGCATTTATAGCCTTTGTACTGTTGGGAGTAACCAAGAAAAATGCGTTCCTGGGACCTGAGATCCAATTTATGCTTGTTGAATGGTCTGAGAAGAGGGTAGCAAGCACACCCAAAAACCCTCAGGTGTTGGTATTCAGGCTGTTTGTTATGTAGTATCTCAAAAGGTGACTTTCCATTTAATGTGGGTGTTGGTAGAAGGTTAATAACATGGACGGATGCTAGAAATGCATAGTCCCAGTACTTTTGTGGTAATTGAGATGCTGCAAGTAGAGTAAGGCCATTTTCTGTAATGTGCCTATGCTTCCTTTCCGCCACTCCATTCTGCTCATGCGCATAGAGGCAAGACACTCTGTGATTGATGCCATTTTGCTTTAAAAATTCAGTGAGGCTGCGAAATTCTCCTCCCCAATCAAATTGTAAACATTTTATTCTGCTGTCAAACATGTTCTCAACCATAAGCTTGAACCTCTTGAATATGTCTAAAACTTCAGATTTTGTCTTAATCAAATAGATCCAGGTAAATCTGCTATAAGCATCTATAAAGCTAACATAATATTTGTAGCCTTGTGCAGACATCAGAGGTGTAGGTCCCCATACATCTGAGTGAATTAGTTGGAGTGGTTTTGTATACAAGGTGGAGGAGGAGGCTTTATACAGAAGTTTATGGGATTTACCAATACAATAGAATTTGCAAAATTACTGATCCTTTTTATTGACTAATCGAATATTACAATTATTCAAAATTTAAGATACAATATGAGGAGCACAGTGGCCTAATCTTTGGTGCCACGTATGGTAAGTTGGTAATATGCAGCATGAGCTATTTACAGAGTTTTTACAGTGAGGAACAAAGTTGAGGTTTGTCAAATGTGCAGCTTATCTTCTTGTCTCCAGATGCTTCAATTTGAACTCATCAAATACGTACAAACCATTTCTAACTGTTCCTTCCAAAAGCACTTGGCGTGTGTCCTGATCTTTGACAAAGCATTTGGTTGGATGAATTCAAAAATGACACTGTTATCTTGAGCAAATCTTGAAACACTAAGCAGATTCTTAGTTATTTTAGGTACATGAAGTAAATCTTGTAAAGTAAGATAATTGGAAGAGAAAGAAGATGAAACCAAGGACTGACCGATGTTAGAAATGGATAGGCCAGCTCCATCACCCATATGAACTCTTTCCTGTCCTGGATAGTAGCTTTGATTCATCAAATTGTTAGAGTCTGGGGTGACGTGATTTGTTGCCCCAGAGTCAATGTACCAGGCAGAGTCAGTAAAACCATCTGCATTGGCTACCATTGCCGAAAAATTTCCTTGTGGTTGAGGCCTGTTATACTGATCCACACCCAGAGGTTGTTCTTGATATGTTTGATCAAAGCGGTAGTAACACTGCAAAGCTGTATGGCCATAACGACTGCATACTTGACACATTGTAGCTGATCTATGGGTAAATGACCTTCCTCTGTTTCTTCCTCGAAAATTGCCTCTGAAGTTACCTCTAAAGCCTCTATAACTGCCTCCTCTATAGTGAAAATTATGTCCTCTGCTTGGGGAATTGTAAACTTGAATATTTCTGCCGCGAGTGTGATTAGGATGACTAACCAAGTTTGCACTGACTGTGTTCAACGAGTTAGAGTTTGTGACATAATGAATTGATGCAGGACTTGAGGGTTTGTTACTGTCTTCTATACGTGCTTCTTGAGTTAACAGCAGAGACTCTATTTCTGATATCGTATAGGTATCTTTTCTTGTGATGATGCTAGTCACAAATGCATCATATTCAGACGAGAGACCTCCAAAGATGACTTCTAGGTGATTTGTAAAAGTAAGGGGATTTCCTATTGCTGCTAAAGTGTCAGCACTTGATTTTATTTTCAAAAGATAGTCAGCCATGGAAAGATCATGTTTCTTTATCTGCCTCAGTTGAATCTTTAGTTGACAGATCTTGGCTCTTGTGTGTGCTTCAAAGTATTCTAAGAGACGATGCCATACCTCAAAACTGTGTTCACAATCTACTATGCGGGTTAGCATACTTACATTCATAGAGGAAAGAAGCCAGGAAAGTAGAAGTTGGTCTTGAAGCTCCCATTCGGTGTATGCTTTGGCACACGAAAAAATCGTCAATACAAATCAAGATCAAATTGTGCTTTGATTGCTCAAGAATTCGTGTGTTCAAAAGAAGGTGCATGAGCAAAAAAACATTTGAAAAGGGAAGAAAGAGCTTTTGGACCCACTGATGAAACAAGATGTGGATATAAAGCAATGTTGCTTGTATCAAAGAAAGGAGAAGATAAGTGGGAGGTCACAAGATTTGTTCGAGAGTACAATCATGTGATGGCATCTCCTAGAAGTACAAAATTTATTCGTTCACATCGGAAAAGAAAAAGCTCAAAAAAGTCTTATAGATGTGTTAGATGAATAAGAAATTAGTCCAAATAAAATTGTATCAGTGTTAATCATTGAATCTGGTGGTGTTGATAATATGAATATGACTGAACGAGATATTTTAAACTATTTGAGCTCAAAAAGGCAAAAACATTTAGAAAAAGGAGACGCTCAATTGATGTTTGATTACTTTCATCAGTGCCAACTAAAGAATCCGAGATTTTACTATCCTATTCAAATGGATGTGGATGGTCATTTGGAAAATTGCTTTTGGGTAGATACTAGGTCAAGGCTAGCATATAAATATTTTGGAGATGTGGTAGCTTTCGATCCTACATACTTGACGAACAAGTATAAGCTCCTTTTTGTTCCTTTTGCTGGAGTTAACCACCATTTTCAAACAGTTCTTTTTGGATGTGCACTATTATGGTATGAAACTGAGGAAACATTTGTTTGGTTGTTGAAAACATGGCTTGAAGCAATGTTTGGAGTGGCTCCAAAGACAATAATTACGGATCAATATATGGCAATGACAAAAGTTGTTGCTAAGGTGTTACTAAATACAGTTTATCATTTTTACATGTGGCATATTGAAAAAAAAATTCCTGAAGTTTTAAGTCATGTATATCATTAACATAATGATTTCAAAAATCAATTTAGCAAGTGTATACACAAATCCCTAACTCCTGATGAATTTGAAGAATCATGGTAGATGATTATTGAGACATATAAATTGAGGGAAGTTGAATGGCTCAAGAAAATATATTCTATAAAAGAAAAATGGGTGCCAGCCTTTATACGTCAGTCATTTTGTACTGGAATGTCAACAACACAAAGAAGTGAGAGCCTAAATAAATTTTTTAAAGACTACTTACATTCAAGTGCACCTGTGAGCAAGTTTGTTATTCAATATGAGAAAGCACTTGATGCTCGATATAACAAGGAGAGGGAACATAATTTTAAAACCATTAATTCCAAGCCTGTATTAAAGACTATGTATCCTATGGAAGTTGAAGCAGCAACAATTTACTCTTGAAAGGTGTTTAGATTGTTTCAAGAAGAGTTAGTCAATTTTCAAAAATATGTTGCTGATAAAATTGATAATGATAAAGAATCAAAATCATACAGGGTTCATGAGATTAACAAAGAAAAGTCGGGATATATTGTAATATTCAAACCCTCATCAAATGAAGCAATTTGTACTTGTCATAACTTTGAGTTCATTGGCATATTATGCAAGCACATCTTGACAGTGTTCATTAAGAAAAAAATTCTCTCACATCCTACATGTTACATTCTTAATCGATGGACGAAAGCTGCAAAGAAGTACAGTGCAGAAGAAGCAATTGATCAATTAATTCATGAAAACCATGATGACTCATCTAAATTGAGATTTAACAGTTTAATGGTGCATTCTCTGCAGCTTTTTGAAAAGGCATCACACTCAAAGAAACATTATCTTCATGTAATGTGTAGTATTGAGAAATTGTGTGATGAACTTGATCATGCAGAGATCAAAAGTGGAAAAAGTGATGGTGATAAAGATCATAATAAAATTTTTGACAGTTCAAATCCTGAAAAAAATTACACAAATTCATCCACTTATATTGTATCCTTACTTGACCCACTACATGTAGTTACTAAAGGGCGTTCACGTACATTAAGAATGAAAAGTAGCTTAGAAAAATCATGTAGAAGCTCTACATGCTCTATTTGTAAGAAGAAATGTCATACAAAACGGACATGTGTGTTTCGACATATGAGGTACAATTTTATTGTTAATGCTTTTAAAGTTATATTGGTTTGCCATTAGCTAGTAAAGAATTATTAATCATTATATCATGTCTTAGCAAATATTTATTTATGTACTTTTTTTTATTTTGGTCTTGTAGGAATGAGTCTAATTCACAGTCACCGACAAATGCAAGTGAATTTGAGTTACAAAGAGAAATGCATGTTGTGGTAATTATTTTTTTTCTAGTTATTATATAAAATTTACATATGCTTAAAAAATAAATTTTGTTAATGTTGACATTTTTAGGAACATGATTCACATTCTATTTGGCCACAACAAACTCTTCAATTTAATGTATCTCAAAATCATAGCCAATCAAGTTTTACAGTAAATTTTTCTTATTTCTCATTTGTTACTTATAATATTTTAAATACTATCTATCTCCATATTTGATAAAATTTATTTTGTTACAGGAATTGATGATGACTGCTTCACAAGTTCAAAGAGCAAGCGAAGACAATATCTTTTTGAAGTAATTATAATTTAATTGACTTTTTTTTTTATAACTTCTCCCTAGTGAGCACCTAAGGAAATGCTAGAATTGTCACTGGCCTTTTTTGCAATTCTTTTGCTGCATATTGGTAGATTACTCTCATAGTACTTTGGTTTTGTCACTCATTTTGTGTGTTGTGGTTTTTTATGACTTTATATTAACAGTGAAATTTAAGTTTATTGAGAAATTTTTTTGGGTACATCATATATTGAGATTTTGAGATTGAGACATTTAAATTGTTTATTTTCTAGCAAAAATAAACAAGAACATTAACTTGATATAATTATAACATTTATTAATATTAAAACTACTCTCTTTACATATTGTTGCTAGCATATCATTAAATGATTATGCCTTGGATATCCAGATTAACTAGGCAAGCATGTTGTTGCTTATAATACCAACAAGAGACTTGTCCCAAAAAAAAAAAAATACTAACAAGAGCATCCAAAGCATCATTGCGTCATTCTCTATATAGCAATGCAATATACAAAATAACTTTATTTTCAGCCAACTACGGTACAATATCAGACTAGTATTCATCTCAATGAGCTTCAGGTCCCCAAATGTATAAAACTATGATGGGCATTACACAATAAAGCATGTAGAGAGAAGCATACTGAAACCAGCTAATAAAATACATGTGTGCTTTATTCATTCTGATTTTTTACCATAAAAAGCATTTATAAGCCAAGTATTTTAAATTCTCATATAATACATCTGTTACTTCACGCCTTCTGGTTGCACAAAACTATGATGGACATTACATAATAGAAGCATGTAGGGAGAAGCATACTGAAACTAACTAATAAAATACATATGTGCTTTATTCATTTTTATTTTTTACGAGGAAAAACATTTATAAACAAATATTTCAAATTCTCATATCTCTCACTTCACGCCTTCTGGCTTTTCGGAATTGTGAGAAGGCATCCTGATCAATTTGATACCCAAGGAGAAGAAATAATAGCCATTGACGAAGAGAGAGACAGACATCAAAGGAGAAGAAACGATGGAAAACTAAAGAAAAGGAGATTAAAAATAAGAAGAGTAACCCCCCTTCTTTCCAAAGAAAAAGATAGAGGCATTAGACGCTTTATTTTCTTCACTGACTGTTTTGATAATTCTCCAGGACCCCTTCGTATGAGTGACGCTTCATATGGCTTCTTTTCCTGTTCACGTATAACTTATGCTTCATTTATTCTCCAACTGGAATTTTATCTTTTCTCTCCATTAATAAAAGAAAGGAACGGTGTTAACTTAAAAGAAATAATTTCTTGTTTTTGTTTTTATTCAAATGTACAGATGGCATCATTTGGTCCTCTGCTGGTGGAAACTAAAGTCCACCGGTAGTGGACCAAATCTTTTCTCTTTTTTGAAATGGCAAGCAACTCCATTATTTAGAATAAAGTTTTGAATGCATGATAACTTCCATTAGACTAGAAAATAACAGAACGTATGCATGCACGGTGTAGGGAAGGACACAGAATGAGAATGACGGAAGATTTTAAGGTAAACAAAGAGTGAGCCAAGTTAATAGCTTTACTTTGTACCACTTAATTGGTGTTACGTGTAGTGTTCACAAAATGATGCTTTGCTATTGCTCGAAGGAGTGAAATATATAGGCATAAAAAATAATAGCTTTAATTGCCATGCATAGATTATGCAATAGGGTGGGTGAGAGGTGAATAACTTGTCTCCTATAAGCCACTTTCAAATTGAAAGTGCATGCTTTAAATCCATTGCACGTCTCTTAGCCATTAAATGATTGAGTACCAAAATAATAGTGTGAAAAAAGTTAATAATAATTAATTGAATTTAAAGCCACACTAACGTGCATGTATTAATTTGATGTAATCATAAGGAGCTTAAATCTCAAAATCTGTGCCAAGTCTCGTCATAATTAATAATGCTGCCAGAGTCATATTCTGCATTATAATTTATCTAGTAGCAATAGTTAGTTGAGTTGGTATTTATTTGATACATCTGAATAATTTTTTATTTATCAGCGATGTTCAGGTCATGATACGTGATAAAAATAATTTCAAAAATTATTATTTTTATTACATGTTACGATCTGGATATCGTTTATGGATAAAAAATTGTCCACCGCCGATAGATCAAATATTTTTTCTAATTAGATATACATCAATTAAATTTTGAGACTCAATTAAATTAAATTAATTATAAATTTTTTAAAAAATTATAGGCTTGATAAATTTGATTAAAATCTTTGCACCAAATCAAATCAAACCAAATAAAAATTGATTTAATTTAGTTCAATCTATCAATTTTTTTGTTCCTCAACAGAACTATTGGCAGTGTTGTTAAATTACATCCTTATCTGGCGATTTCTCTTTAAATTGTTTCTTTCTGTTTGTACCAAATTGTGTTTTGAGGATTTATGTGAGTTAATTTGAGTGAAATCTATTTACATAATTTTTTATCATTTATTTTTTCTTTAAAATATTATCTGCAATTTTGTATGTAACGTGTTATTTTCCCTTTAAGTCTCATAAATCCACAAAAACAACAAGTCTACACTAGAACATCAAATTATAATTTTAAAAAATAATAAGCAAATTATTCTTCTTGAAAAATAATAACACCTCCAAAAAAAGTTAAAAATCCAAACCTCACAAAGTAAAAACGAACAAACAATCTAACACTCAACAAAAACAAATAGATAACACAAATGCTCTTCTTGAACAACCAATAATGATCAACTAAGAAAAGAAAAAGAAAGAAAAGTGGGATAAAATGTAATCAAATATTAATTGGACAATGATAGAATATAATATATTAATTAAAAAAAATGAATAAATTATATTGAACATAATATTATATATATTGAATAGTATTAGTTAATTCAATTTGATTAGATTATAATTTTTTTAACTGATCAATCGATTGAACTGATCGATTTTTTAATGAAAAAAATTAATTTAAATCAATTATAATCAAATTTTTATAATTTTAACTTAATTTATTTTGATTCAATGAATTTAGATCGATTTTATTTGATTTTGTACAATAGCTGTCATTCTTTTGCTTTTGCTGTGACCTTTATCCCACCGAAAGAGTGATTCAAGGCCACGGCTTTATCTGTCCTGGTACATCCAAAAACCTCACATATCTGTCACCTTTATCCCACAGAAAGAGTGATTCAAGGCCACAGCTTGATCTGTCCTTGTACATCCAAAAACCTCACATATCAACCTCGTACACACAGCCTGTCCATAGGGAAGATGCTGGAGCATTCATCTTCTATCGTGTCCTTACAGAGGGACCACAGAGCACTTCGGGGATGGTGGGGAAAGCACAGGGCTTTATAATTCCTACGGACCAGTTCGCGCAATTAGCCTTCAATGTTAAATATCTGACTTATGACATCCCAGAGCATTAAGGAAGCCTGAGTTTGCAGGCCAGGGGAAGTAACCCACAAGGACACAGATGAACTCACTGTGGTTGGAGGGTCAGGATCATTCGCTTTTGCTCGTGGTCTGGCAGTTTTTACTCATACTGATCAGCAACCGACACAAGCTCAATTTGTTTTAATTAGATCTATCAAAGGCATTAATATATGTGCATTTTTTAGTTAATTTTCACTCACAAAATCTTCATGAATTACAAAAAAATTGAATAATCAGATCTATGTGCATTAATATATACATATATGTATATATTCCTGCATTGATCTGCCAACTCTTCTTATATTCTCCTGTTCTAGCCGTCAACGCAACACATCCTTTTCTGTTTCAAGCCAAGTGCCTTGTTTCGTTTATCTAGTCCCACGTCGGATATATATATTGAGGCCGGAGCTACAAGAGCAGCTATAAAAGTGAGGATGACTTCATGGTTAGTTTCATCTTTGCGCTTGGGGCAATGACGCAGCTAGTGAGGTTCTAACCGAGGCGCGTCTATTGCTGGTTGAAAACTATTTCCAAACCCCCTCTTGGGCCTGGGTTTGGCCCAGGCTTTTGACAATTTCTTGAAGGGCTCCCTTCGGGGTAAAGCCCTACGACTTAGTTTAAATTCAGTATTTAATCATATATTGGGGGCTGCCACTGGTGGCCCTCCTCTCCGATTCACTTCCTCGACGTGACTTCGTTTTTGGGCCAAGGTCTCGAACCCATATCTGCTCTGTATTTCAAGTTTCTGATCTCAGAAAAAGATTGATTTCTTAAAACGCTGTTATGCATCCTTATTCATATTAATTTAGCATGCGATTATCAGGTTAAAAGTCCAATGCCCCATCGACCAGAAATGATTGCCCACAGGATTCTGGATTTTATTTTATTTTTGAAACAATCTAAAATTTAATATTCAACAAAATCCTATATAATTATAAATTGTAGTATCAACATAACCCACAACCACAAAGGTCTACTAACAATTGAGCTATTAAATATAATAGTGAAACGGATAAACGGGTAGCAATAACCACATGATTGAGTCCGAAACCAGTTGGAATTAAGTTGATGAACAAGTTCGCTGGTCAACCACATGAAAGTATGGAATTGTTGCTATGGCTGGTGCATCGTGATAATAAGTAATAATTAAGTCGGGTGAAAGCGCCTTTAAACCGCGTTAGGTACACGTCGATCACTTACCCAAATAATGGGAAAAGCTGAGTTGAATTAATATTGGTGCGAGAGCAACTTGAAGGCACTAGATTGCCCATGTGTATTACGCATCCGTGCTTTACTATTTTAGATGTAACACACAAATTAAATACTACGTGATATTGATAATCATATAATTTCATTAACAAGCTAATTTTTTATGCATTATTTAATTATGACCAGAAGTTGGAGCTCCCTTTGGGAACCAACCAAATGGCCACAAATTAACTTATGTGCAGTGACTGTTTGTTTTGCAATCACGATCGAAGACAAATTAACCTGCGCTTGCTTGTGTTGTGTGGGTGAACAGAATGGAGGTTAGACAGACCCCTTCTTCATTAATTGCTACCTAATGTATGTGATTCTATTTCCATTTCATGCATTCCAATTTATAGATATATACAGAGTCATCAATATCCTAGCACGTACAAACTCATACTTTTAACTATTTATTCGCCCTCTAATTTATAGATATACCGAATTAATAATTCTATTCAAACCACTTGAAAGCTACTTTTTTACCAATTTCGATCGGGGGGGGGGGGGTAGAAAGTTATTTCCACCCCTAAAAATAGATTTGAGAAAGACCAAGACTTTCTCGACCAATGAAGTTTGAGACAAGGACTCCGTAGGCTTCAAAATTCCAGTCACAACCTCGACCACGTGCTTCTTGATGATTTTAGTGGTGACCCTTCTTTCCTCTTGCTTGTCACGTACCAAAAACTGTATGGAAGGGACGTTAGCTAACAACAGTCTGATGGGCAGTAAAAGAATAGTATTAGATGTAGCTTGGACCCCACCTGAAGTCACCAAGTAAATTTTAATGTTGACGGCTCTGTAAGATACCCAACTTCTGCAGGCTGTGGAAGAATATTAAGGAACGCAGTAGGAGATTGGGTGACCGGTTTCACTAGGAGACTCGGATATTGTAGCATCACATGTGCAGAGCTTTGGGGCATAGTCTCAGCCTTAGATCTTGCTTGAGAGAAAGGATTTAGAAACGTCTCTTGGGAAGAGATTGGAGAGTCAAAATCCACCACTCCTTTAGAGAAGGAAACAAAGCTGCTGACTGGCTTGCAAATGGAGCCCACAATTCTAACCTTGGTTTAAAGATCTTGGAGAAACCGCTCGTATCTCTAGGCATGATCATTTTGGATGACATGAGGGGCAACACGACCCTCCGGTCTGTTTTGTGCTAGCCTGTAATGGCTTTTCTTAAGTACCAAGAAAAAAAAAGTGTTGACCCTTCTACAAGGAACCACACATTTGAAGATAGAGCTTCATTGGACTGAAAATCAGATTTCTGTAAAGTTCAAGGAACTCTGGAAATGTATAGTACCTATACTACTGAGAGCTGGATCTAAAACGAAGATAAAGTTAGTGACAAAAAGAAAGTAGAAGCAACCACACTTTGTTTTTCAACGACGATATCATTTTTATATATATAGCTACATGTAGTAATTTTTCTTACACTCCTTTTCTGATATCAATTCATTTGATATTTTTAAGAAATGTGTCAGTACACCGATCATATTTGGATATAGATTCGTTAATTTAAATGTTTATATTTATTATGTCGGCATTATATTAAATACATGAATGAGATCATTCTAATATGTTTAGAAATATGAAATTGCCTTACTTTTAGATATATTTACCTGAATGATATACAAAGTGATAAGGATAAAGCAGAAGAAGCAGAAGAAATTTGTGTGTGCGAGATTTATTAAACCAAGGCGCAGCCTTGCATAGCCTTAGACCGTGGTGGGTCATACGATGGAGCAATGCGTGTACGGATTTTATTAAACTAAGGCATATTGCCTTAGCTGGTGATGGGTCATACGATGGAGCAATGCGTGTACGGATTTTATTAAACCAATGCGTGGAGAATGAAGCAACTATCAGGGATAGCCTTAGCTGGTGATGGGTCATACGATGGTGGTGTCGTACGATGATAGCAACTATCAGGGTATGTGGGTGGATTTTATTAAACTAGGGCGTAGGCTTAGCTGGTGGTCGGTCGTAGGATTGTAGCGATCACAAACCCCACGATGCATGGCTCATAAGATGGAGCAACCATCAGGGTGTGGATCATAAACCACACGATAACTGTCACAAGGGTTCGGACAGAGAGTATAGCACGTGGGACCCGCGTACCACGGCGGACACTGACCATAGCACGGCCACGGTAGGGCACACTGGCAGCGGCACTTGGCACTGTGACACTTAGAGCAGGGATTACACTGGCCGGTGCACTTGGGGGGTTTGTTTTCAGGTGGTTTGTTTTCAGGTGGCTTGATTTCAGGTGGCTTGGGCGGCTTCACTTCTTCCACGGTTAGAAGAGTGACACAGCAGAACTTCTTCTTCATCAGCTTGCCCAAGCAAACAGCGTCCACATTTTCACCAGTCACCACCAATCGATCTTGGTCGTTCCCTTCTATTGACACCGAAATCACACCTGCATATAATGAACAATTTAGAAGCATCCGCCACTGCATGTTTTACGTACCTAATTCTAAACCCAAAAGGGAATGGGATGACATATACAGATACCATATACTTCAGCCGCGAGTTTCAATGCCTTGTTTCTGCATTTGCCACAGTTTTCCACCCTCATAGTTATTTTTTGCTGCACCAGTTGTCGGCTTTAAATTAATGTTGCTTCTTGATAAAGCAACAAAACAAAAACAAAAAGGAAAATTCAAAACATTCATCAGCATAAGTAATGAATTGATCTCACCTTCATGGTTGATTATTCAAACAACGGCTACTCATAAATGTTGTTGGGAAAACTTGATTTGTGATACTAAGTCGAAATTAACGTTAATTCTTGGTGCAGGGCCTTGAGGTTATCAATTTTGAGGAATTTGAGTGACATGTAAAGAGCGAGTCATGTCCTATATATATATAGGGGGAACTCTGGTATATATCTTGATTGTTGACTCGCTGTGTCTTGATCGTTGACTAGCTTTTTTAATTTATTGATTGGTAAATGGAGATAGCACCGATATTCGAGAAACCTCGGCCCCCCGATGTCATTTCCCATTCGTCATCTTTTCCTTTCTTTTTTTATTTTTTATTTTAATTCCATTGCTTTTATTATATGGAAAAGGATTAGAGAATTAGTAACTGTCAACTCATGTCACTATCGGTTTAATATTTTTTAAAATTTATTAAGATTTAAAATAAATTTTAAAAGTGAAATTTAAAAAAAATTATTAAAATAAATAATAATAAAAATTTAAATTTTAACTCTAATTTTACTAATTTTACTCTTAAACCGACCTTACTCATGCGTCCACATGCAGATGAGTTTCTATTCATTGGAAAAAAAAACCTAAAGTAAATGCACATGCAAGAATTAAATGAATAATTCAATGACTGTACCCTGTGTGTGTCTGTGGGTTCGGGCAAAAAG
The DNA here is from genome assembly GCA_037074535.1 of Gleditsia sinensis. NCBI lineage: Eukaryota > Viridiplantae > Streptophyta > Magnoliopsida > Fabales > Fabaceae > Gleditsia > Gleditsia sinensis. The sequence goes on along the minus strand of CM073467.1, from coordinate 60,663,579 downwards.
ACAAAAAGAAGAGCTATAACTCTCGTATCAGCAATCGGTGAGAGACGAGGAATTCACTGTGCACCTGCTTCTCTCTTATTCAATAAACTTAGGTACCGTTTGATTGATAGAAAAGAAAAGAATGAAAAAGAGAATTGAGAATAGAATGGAATGGAATAGAATGCTGTAAAGAAAAATTACGTTTGGTACGCCATGGAAAAGAATAGAATCTTTATTGCTTTCCTACATTTGGTATGCTTTAAATAATGCAGGAATGAAATGGAAAGTTGACAAAAAGACAAAAATACCCTGAAAACATAAAAATAGTAAAATAATTTTATTTGACTTTATAAAATTATTTAAAAATGATATAAATACAAAAATAATTAATAATATTATATTTGTATTAAAAATATTAATAAAATTAAAAAATAATTTAAATATTATTTTTTATTTTATTTATCAATAATAAGCCGTTTGTAATTTACAAAAAAAATACGAAATTATTTTTTTATTCTTTCTTTTAATTTTTAAATATTTTGAGAATTATATTTTTATTTATTTATTTATTATTTATTAATCTCTTTACAAACGAAACCATTTTCATGTTCGTATGCACCTTAATTCAATATAAAAATACAATCATAAATATGAGAAAATGAGATACACTACATCCCAAATATAAAATTTAGTATGTATGAATAATTTTATAAAATCCCAAAACTAAAAATTAAAAAATTAAAAATTATTAATACAAAATTAAAAAATATAAAATCAAAAATAAATAAAAAATTTATAATTTTGAAGTTTAATACACTACATACCAAAATTTTAAAATTCTTAATAATTCTAAAATGCAACTTGTTGCACATTCATGTAATGGACATTTGTCAAAATCATAATAGTTGTGAAACCCTTGTGGAGGGATAAATTTGTCGTTGGCGGCTTCATTATTTGTACCATAAATCACATTTCAATAGGAAAATCTGTTGATTCTTCAATGCACATCAAGGCAAGTTGAAAACGTTGGGGCAAGTTTAATCTGCTTATGTTCAGAAATTGCAAGCACTCTATCAATGAGCACGAGCTTATCATGTAACCTCGCTTTCTATAATCAACTCAGCCATATCACAAAACTTGGAAAATTAAACACATTTGAAGGTTGTATATATCGTTATTTTGTCAAACCCTTCAAGAAAACCTATTCTGTTATGCAGAAAAAGAGTTTATTAGAGAGAGCAAACATTATCAGAAGCACACTGAATGTCAGCACTATTCAAACGAACTCCAAGTAAACAATGTCTTCATCGATCAAAGAAAGTAAACACAGCAGTGTGCTGTTCTGAAATCTCATGGTAAGGTTTAGCAATTATCCCATTTTGGTGGCTTTCTTTTTGGCAACCACAATCGCCACAATCTCAGCTATCATTTTAATACAAAAAAAAATGATTTTATTTCAATTTCACCACAATCTCAGCAACCACAATAAAAAGAGATGGGATTATATACCGTGTGAGGGGTTTACATAAAATTGACAATTTTTTTTTCTTTTGGGATTGGCTAAAGCCGTAACAACAACAGCTGGCCAACAACAAAGAGACACAGGGTCTAGGCACCCATACCTGAACTAGCTCTACTACAAACTACACAGAAAGCATCAATCGAAGCAACACACTTCGGGGAACAACATGATGGATCATCAACCGACAGAAACACAACAACTGATTTAGCCTTCTTTCAGGAAAGAGACAGGCCTGGAGGCTTGGTTTTCTGCAAACACTCAGCAAGAGGACCAAACCAGGAAAAAGAAAGAACCCCAGACCAACGACTATTCCTACAGGGTCCAAATGCAGAAAATAGCCAACAATCAGAAAAACACAAACATTCAAGATCAGGAAATGCAGAGGACAACCCAGAAAAATTGAAGATCAAGGAACGCAGCTCAGAAATGCTAACCTGTGTGCAGAGGAAAACGCAAATCCAAGATGTATTGACCAGGAGGCCGAGAGAGGGAGAGGAGTAACAAAGGCCGAGAGACAAGCAGAGAGGCTGAGCGGAGAGAGAAGCAGAGAGGCTGAGCGGAGAGAGAAGCAGAGACGCCGAGCCGAGAGAGAAGCAAAGACGCAGAGCTCGGGATGCAGAGGAGCTTCGAGAAAATGGGAGGCTGGAGAAAATAAAAAGCAAGTAGAAAAAAGTATGCAGCGCCGAAGAAAAAAAGCAGGGGTATTTCGGATTTTTTATTCGTCATTCCATGCCTTTCTCATTCTTTCCATCGCTTTTAAAAGGGAATGAGAATTCCTTCTCTTGATTCCAACACATTCTGTAGTAAAGCATATTCTGTAAACCAAACGTGGTGAGCTGATGGAATGGAAATCCAGATTCCCATTCCATCAGCTCCTTTCCGTGTAACAAACGGAACCTTACTTATTCATGCACATTTAATAAATCTAACTGTTCCAAAAAAAAATGAGGCATTTTTTTTTGACAAAATATTTAGTCCATTGTCGGTGGATTTAATTTTCACTAATAGAAGACCAAATGATGTCATCTGTACATTTGAATAAAAACAAAAACAAAAAAAAATTCTTTTAAGTTAACGGCGTTTCTTTTTTTTATTAACAGAGAAAAAAGATAAAATTTCAATTGAAAAAAATATGAAGCGTCAGTTATACGTGAACAGGAGAAGGAACCATATGAAACGTCACTTGTATGAAGAAGTCCTGGAGAATTATCAAAATAGACAGTGAAAAAAACAAAGGAGAAGGAGCAAAGAAAAAATAGAGAAAGACGAAAAACAAAATAGAAGAAATAATAGCCACTAACAAAGAGAGAGACGAACGTCAAAGGGGAAGAAACAGTGGAAAAGTAAGGAAAATGAGATCCAAAATAAGAAAAGTAACCCCCCTTCTTCCCAAAGAAAAAAACAGAGGTGTCAAAATGTTTTTAAATTTCTGACTAAAATTTTTGGTGATATAAAGTTGAAATTAATATATGTTGTGTATATCCTTTCAAGTTTTAAAAAATATTGTGTTATATGCACCAGAACCATAGACAATATAGCTGCATTTTTCGCAACTGTGCCTCTCAGCCTGGGAAAGTTGTAAGGATTTTGCTGTACTCGTCTTTCTTTATTCATAGACTATTTGTGATGTATCATTTTTGTGAGAAACTACTTAAGAATTTGAGAAAGTAAACTTACTTTGTAGATAATTTATTACATTAGAATTGTCCCTTCCTTTTTTTTAAGATTTTTTTGTGCACTTTAGCATCCCAAAAGATCTATAGCAGAAATCACTCCAAGTCTCAGGAAGTGCATTGCACATTTGAGGTAAAATTCCAAAACATCAAATTGCTACTATATTAATCCATTTTAGTTTCTAACGTAGGTCTTTTAATTTCAATTATATGTTAAATTGATTTCTTTTATTTTTTTTGGACAAAGATTCCAATTTTTATTGAATTGCAAATTTCTAATGATTTTAATAGGCTTTGATGGAGAATAACGTTTTTGAGGATGTTGAAGAGATTAAAAGCCAAAAATTTGATAAGAATTTATATTTTGAAATGGTAGAACATTCTGGTAGAAACATGGATGATAATGCAATTGAAGAAATTGATGAACAAATAGAAACATATGTTGATGTACCTCTTGAGCCATTCATAGGGATGGAATTTTCGTCAAAATTAGAAGCTCAATTGTACTATAACAAGTATGCTAAATTTAAAGGTTTTGGCACACGAAAAAATCGTCAATACAAATCAAGATCAAATTGTGCTTTGATTGCTCAAGAATTCGTGTGTTCAAAAGAAGGTGCATGAGCAAAAAAACATTTGAAAAGGGAAGAAAGAGCTTTTGGACCCACTGATGAAACAAGATGTGGATATAGAGCAATGTTGCTTGTATCAAAGAGAGGAGAAGATAAGTGGGAGGTCACAAGATTTGTTCGAGAGCACAATCATGTGATGGCATCTCCTAGAAGTACAAAATTTATTCGTTCACATCGGAAAAAAAAACAAAAGCTCAAAAAAGTCTTATAGATGTGTTAGATGAATCAGGAATTCGTCCAAATAAAATTGTATCAGTGTTAATCACTGAATCTGGTGGTGTTGATAATATGAATATGACTAAATGAGATATTTTAAATTATTTGAGCTCAAAAAAGTAAAAACATTTAGACAAAGGAGATGCTCAATTGATGTTTGATTACTCTCATCAGTGCCAATTGAAGAATCTGGAATTTTACTATGCTATTCAAATAGATGTGGATGGTCATTTGGCAAATTGCTTTTGGGTAGATGCTAGGTCAAGGCTAGCATATAAATATTTTGGAGATGTGGTAGCTTTCGATCCTACATACTTGACGAACAAGTATAAGCTCCTTTTTGTTCCTTTTGTTGGAGTTAACCACCATTTTCAAACAGTTCTTTTTGAATGTGCACTATTATGAGATGAAACTGAGGAAACATTTGTTTGGTTGTTAAAAACATGGCTTGAAGCAATGTTTGGAGTGGCTCCAAAGACAATAATTACGGATCAAGATATGGCCATGACAAAAGCTGTTGCTAAGTTGTTACCAAATACAGTTCATCATTTTTGCATGTGGCATATTGAAAAAAAAAATCCTGAAATTTTAAGTCATGTATATCATTAACATAATGATTTCAAAAATCAATTTAGCAAGTGTATACACAAATCCCTAACTCCTGATGAATTTGAAGAATCATGGTAGATGATTATTGAGACATATAAATTGAGGGAAGTTGAATGGCTCAAGAAAATATATTCTATAAAAGAAAAATGGGTGTCAGCTTTTATACGTCAGTCATTTTGTGCTAGAATGTCAACAACACAAAGAAGTGAGAGCCTAAATAATTTTTTTAAAAACTACTTACATTCAAGTACACCTGTGAGCAAGTTTGTTATTCAATATGAGAAAGCACTTGATGCTCGATATAACAAGGAGAGAGAACAAAATTTTAAAACCATTAATTCCAAGCCTGTATTGAAGACTATGTATCCTATGGAAGTTGAAGCAGCAACAATTTGCTCTCGAAAGGTGTTTAGATTGTTTCAGGAAGAGTTAGTCAATTCTCAAAAATATGTTGCTGATAAAATTGATAGTGATAAAGAATCAAAATCATACAGGGTTCATGAGATTAACAAAGAAAAGCCAGGATATATTGTAATATTCAAACCCTCATCAAATGAATCAATTTGTACTTGTCATAACTTTGAGTTCATTGGCATATTATGCAAGCATATCTTGACAGTGTTCATTAAGAAAAAAATTCTCTCACATCCTCCATGTTACATTCTTAATCGATGGACCAAAGATGCAAAGAAGTACAGTGCATAAGAAGCAATTGATCAATTAATTCATGAAAACCATGATGACTCATCTAGATTGAGATTTAACAGTTTGATGGTGCATTCTCTGCAGCTTTTTGAAAAGGCATCACACTCAAAGAAACATTATCTTCATGTAATGCGTAGTATTGAGAAATTGTGTGATGAACTTGATCATGCAGAGATCAAAAGTGGAGAAAGTGATGGTGATAAAGATCATAATAAAATTTTTGACAGTTCAAATCCTGAAAAGAATTACACAAATTCATCCACTTATATTGTATCCTTACTTGACCCACTACATGTAGTTACTAAAGGGCGTCCACGTACATTAAGAATGAAAAGTAGCTTAGAAAAATCATGTAGAAGCTCTACATGCTCTATTTGTAAGAAGAAATGTCATACAAAACGGACATGTGTGTTTCGACATATGAGGTACAATTTTATTGTTAATGCTTTTAAAGTTATATTGGTTTGCCATTAGCTAGTAAAGAATTATTAATCATTATATCATGTCTTAGCAAATATTTATTTATGTACTTTTTTTTATTTTGGTCTTGTAGGAATGAGTCTAATTCATAGTCACCGACAAATGCAAGTGAATTTGAGTTACAAAGAGAAATGCATGTTGTGGTAATTATTATTTTTTCTAGTTATTATATAAAATTTACATATACTTAAAAAATAAATTTTGTTAATGTTGACATTTTTAGGAACATGATTCACATTCTATTTGGCCACAATAAACTCTTCAATTTAATGTATCTCAAAATCATAGCCAATCAAGTTTTACAGTAAGTTTTTTTTTATTTCTCATTTGTTACTTATAACATTTTAAATACTATCTATCTCCATATTTGATAAAATTTATTTTGTTACAGGAATTGATGATGACAACTTTACAAGTTCAAAGAGCAAGCGAAGACAATATATTTTTAAAGTAATTATAATTTAATTGACTTTTTTTATAACTTCTCCCTAGTGAGCACTGAAGGAAATGCTAGAATTGTCACTGGCCTTTTTTGCAATTCTTTTGCTGCATATTGGTAGATTACTCTCATAGTACTTTTGTTTTGTCGGTCATTTTGTGTGTTGTGGTTTTTTATGACTTTATATTAACAATGAAATTTAAGTTTATTGAGAAGTTTTTTTGGGTACATCATATATTGAGATTTTGAGATTGAGACATTTAAATTGTTTATTTTCTAGCAAAAATAAACAAGAACATTAACTTGATATAATTATAACATTTATTAATATTAAAACTACTCTCTTTACATATTGTTGCTAGCATATCATTAAATGATTATGCCTTGGATATCCAGATTAACTAGGCAAGCATGTTGTTGCTTATAATACCAACAAGAGACTTGTCCCAAAAAAAAATAATACTAACAAGAGCATCCAAAGCATCATTGCGTCATTCTCTATATAGCAATGCAATATACAAAATAACTTTTTTTTCAGCCAACTACGGTACAATATCAGACTAGTATTCATCTCAATGAGCTTCAGGTCCCCAAATGTATAAAACTATGATGGGCATTACACAATAAAGCATGTAGAGAGAAGCATACTGAAACCAGCTAATAAAATACATGTGTGCTTTAAGCGTTTATAAACCAAGTATTTTAAATTCTCATATAATACATCTGTTACTTCACGCCCTTCTGGTTGCACAAAACTATGATAGGCATTACATAATAGAAGCATGTAGGGAGAAGCATACTGAAACTAACTAATAAAATACATATGTGCTTTATTCATTTTTATTTTTTACGAGGAAAAACATTTATAAACAAATATTTCAAATTCTCATATCTCTCACTTAACGCCTTCTGGCTTAAAAGAAATAATTTTTTGTTTTTGTTTTTATTCAAATGTACAGATGGCATCATTTGGTCCTTTGCTGGTGGAAACTAAAGTCCACCGGCAGTGGACCAAATCTTTTCTCTTTTTTGAAATGGCAAGCAACTCCATTATTTAGAATAAAGTTTTGAATGCATGATTACTTCCATTAGACTAGAAAATAACAGAACGTATGCATGCACGGTGTAGGGAAGGACACAGAATGAGAATGACGGAAGATTTTAAGGTAAACAAAGAGTGAGCCAAGTTATTTTACAAGTTTGTGGAACAACCATACTAATAGTGGGATTAATTCCAAATCGGGTTATAATAGTGAAGGAAAACTGGAAAAGCATAAAGTACATGCCTCAGGCTAAAATATTAGAGGATCTAATAGTAAAATAACGAGGTGATAAAATATTAGACATAAGAATTAATACAGTTTAATTTTTAATTTTATTTACAGATCAAGATAGCAAATAAATTTTTATTATATAAAATAAATAAAAAATAAAAAATTAATTTGATTATATTCACAAATATTTCACATTTAAATATAATTAAAAATATTTTTTAATATTGTTTTCAAGAGTGATCACTGTGCACACACTTGATCACTCACAAAACACTGACACGCTTTATCTTGTACCACTCAATTGGTGTTATGTGTAATGTTCACAAAATGATGATCTCCAATTTCCAGAAGGAGCCAAATATATAGGCATAAAAAAGTAATGGCTTCAATTGCCATGCATGGGTCAGCAATGGGGTGGGCTAAGAGGTGGCTAACTTGTTTTTTAAAAGCTGCCCTTCAAGTCCCTTTACATATATTTTAGCCATTAAACGAGTGAATGCACGCAAATGAGTAGTACAGGAAAAATTAACAATAATGGATTGAATTTAAAGCCACACATCACAAATCTCTACTTTAACTTTAAATTATATCAAACTCCAAATTAGTGAAATTTTAAGCCATCTTCTTCAATGCCCTCTTAGGCAATTCATATATATACTTCTTTTGCGATAGGATGTGTACTTTTTTTTGCATCCCATAGTGAAGAAGGTTGAGAACACAATAGGATTAATGTTTGATATTCATCATCAAGTTTCACGTCAATATTTTTTAGATCCATAATAATCCATTGAACTCATCAAAATGGTATCTTATAGGTGTATCTTTCTTCATTTGAAGAGTGTACTTGTAAAGTCACTATTTTAAATAAAATTGACTGGTGAGAGACTTTATTATATGTAGACTTTGTTAAATAGCATTGAGTACACATGCCAAGAGCTCATCTTTTTTTTTTTCATTAAACAATTGGTAGAGTCTCCCATCTTTTTAGGGCCTTTAGCAATCATTGTTGTATTAACATGACACGTATTTTTACATGTCAAAAATTAAAATTATTATTGTTGTTGAATTGTTCAATTTTAAATTTTGCTATCATTACAAAAAAATTCACCACCCTTATACTAGTTTGTTGGAATTTGTAGGACCCCAACAAAAAATTGATGTGGTAAAATAATAGGATAAAATAATAGATACATAAATTAATATGATTCGAATTTTAGTCTATGTCTATAAATAAAGACGACAAACATATATTTATTAAAGGAAACAAATGATAGATATAAAAATAATTTAACTGCATTCACAAATAATTTATATTTCAAATACACTTAAAAATAATTTTTAATATTATTTTTAATGACGTATCACTCTATACACATTGATCACTCACAAGACACTTACACGCTTTACGTTGTACCACTTAATTGGTGTTACGTGTAGTGTTCACAAAATGATGCTTTGCTATTGCTCGAAGGAGTGAAATATATAGGCATAAAAAATAATAGCTTTAATTGCCATGCATAGGTTATGCAATAGGGTGGGTGAGAGGTGAATAACTTGTCTCCTATAAGCCACTTTCAAATTGAAAGTGCATGCTTTAAATTCATTGCACGTCTCTTAGCCATTAAATGATTGAATGCATGCAAAATAATAGTGTAAAAAAAGTCAATGATAGTTGGTTAAATTTAAAGCCACACATAACATGCATGTATTAATTTGATGTAATCATAAGGAGCTTAATCTCAAAATCTATCCCAAGTCTCATCATAATTAATAATGCTGTCAGGGTCATATTCTGCATTACAATTTATCTAGTAGCAATAGTTAGATATACATCGATTTAGTTTAATTAATTTTTGAGATTCAATTAAATTAAATTAATTATAAAAAATTTTAAAAAATATAGGCTTGATCAATTTGGTTAAAGTCTGTACTAAACTGAGTCAAACCAAATAAAAATTGATTTAATTTAGTTCAATCTATCAATTTTTTTGTTGCTCAACAGAAATATTGGTAGTGTTGTTAAGTTACATCTTTATCTGGCGATTTATCTTTAAATTGTTTCTTTCTGTTTGTACCAAATTGTATTTTGAGGATTTATGTGACTTAATTTGAGTGAAATCCATTTACATAATTTTTTATCATTTATTTTTTCTTTAAAATATTATCTGCAATTTTGTATGTAACGTGTTATTTTCTCTTCAAGTCTCATAAATCCACAAAAACAACAAGTCTACACTAGAACATCAAATTATAATTTTAAAAAATAATAAGCAAATTATTCTTCTTGAAAAATAATAACACCTCCAAAAAAAGTTAAAAATCCAAACCTCACAAAGTAAAAACGAACAAACAATCTAACACTCAACAAAAACAAATAGATAACACAAATGCTCTTCTTGAACAACCAATAATGATCAACTAAGAGAAAAAAAAGAAAAAGAATAGAGGGATAAAATGTAATCAAATATTAATTGGACAATGATAGAATATAATATATTAATTAAAAAACGAATAAATTATATTGAACATAATATTATATATATTGAATAGTATTAATTAATTCAATTTGATTTGATTATAATTTTTTTTAACTGATCAATCGATTGAATTGATCGATTTTTTAATAAAAAAATTAATTTAAATCAATTATAATCAAATTTTTATAATTTTAACTAAATTTATTTTGACTCAATGAATTTAAATCGATTTTATTTTATTTTGTACATTAATAGCTGTCATTCTTTTGGTTTTGCTGTCACCTTTATCCCACAGAAAGAGTCATTCAAGGCCACGGCTTGATCTGTCCTTGTACATCCAAAAACCTCACATATCTGTCACCTTTATCCCACAGAAAGAGTGATTCAAGGCCACAGCTTGATCTGTCCTTGTACATCCAAAAACCTCACATATCAACCTCGTACACACAGCCTGTCCATAGGGAAGATGCTGGAGCATTCATCTTCTATCGTGTCCTTACAGAGGGACCACAGAGCACTTCGGGGATGGTGGGGAAAGCACAGGGCTTTATAATTCCTACGGACCAGTTCGCGCAATTAGCCTTCAATGTTAAATATCTGACTTATGACATCCCAGAGCATTAAGGAAGCCTGAGTTTGCAGGCCAGGGGAAGTAACCCACAAGGACACAGATGAACTCACTGTGGTTGGAGGGTCAGGATCATTCGCTTTTGCTCGTGGTCTGGCAGTTTTTACTCATACTGATCAGCAACCGACACAAGCTCAATTTGTTTTAATTAGATCTATCAAAGGCATTAATATATGTGCATTTTTTAGTTAATTTTCACTCACAAAATCTTCATGAATTACAAAAAAATTGAATAATCAGATCTATGTGCATTAATATATACATATATGTATATATTCCTGCATTGATCTGCCAACTCTTCTTATATTCTCCTGTTCTAGCCGTCAACGCAACACATCCTTTTCTGTTTCAAGCCAAGTGCCTTGTTTCGTTTATCTAGTCCCACGTCGGATATATATATTGAGGCCGGAGCTACAAGAGCAGCTATAAAAGTGAGGATGACTTCATGGTTAGTTTCATCTTTGCGCTTGGGGCAATGACGCAGCTAGTGAGGTTCTAACCGAGGCGCGTCTATTGCTGGTTGAAAACTATTTCCAAACCCCCTCTTGGGCCTGGGTTTGGCCCAGGCTTTTGAGAATTTCTTGAAGGGCTCCCTTCGGGGTAAACCCTACGACTTAGTTTAAATTCAGTATTGAATCATATATTGGGGGTTTCCGCTGGTGGCCCTCCTCTCCCATTTACTTCCTCGATTTGACTTTGTTTTTGGGCCAAGGTCTCGAACCCATATCTGTAAAGAGATTTAAACAGATGGAAATAAATGATAACCCTCATTTTATTAACAAAGATATCTGAATATATATATACACGTATATCATATTTGAATTTGAAACTTAAACGTAACAATACATATCTACATGATAATGGATAAGATACTGAGAGATATCAGGAGCTCTTGAGATTATCTGATAAAGATATAGATTCCCTAATACGCCCCCTCAAGATAGGGGAGTCTACGACACCAATCTTAGATTGGACCGAAAGAGATTGAAAACGTGGACCAGACAAAGGTTTAGTGAGAAGATCTGCAAGCTAATGAGAGGATGGAATGTGAGCAACACGTAATGAGTTGTTGGAGACCAAATCCCGGACAAAGTGATAATTAATGGAGAGATGCTTCATCCTGGAGTGAAAGACGGGATTAGCACATAGGTAGGTTGCCCCGATATTGTCTGAATAGAGCAGGGGAGCCGCGGGAGATGAAATGCCAAGCTCCTGAAGTAAGTGTTGAATCCAAAGAAGCTCAGTTGAGGTAGAAGCAATGGCGCGATACTCAGCTTCGGTGGATGAGCGTGCAATGGTCTTTTGCTTCTTAGAACACCATGAAATAGGGTTGGCACCAAGGTAAATAATGTAAGCCCCTGTGGACTTCCTATCGGCGGTGTCTCCAGCCCAGTCTGCATCACAATAAGCCAGGAGAGAGAGACTTGATTTATGTGTGAGATGAATGCCAAAGGAAACTGTGGACTTGAGGTAGCGTAGCAGTCGTTTAAGAGCCTGGAGATGATCATTGGTTGGGGCATGCATAAATTGAGCTAAACGATTGACAGGGAAGGCGACATCAGGTCGGTAAGAGAGAGATATTGCAATGAGCCAACGATGCGCCGATAAGCAGAGGCATCAGTAGAAGGAGAGGTGGGAGAAAAAGTGCAAGAGGTGGACATGGGAGTGTTAACTGGTTTTGCACCTAACATATCAGATTTTTCCAGTAAATCCCTGATGTATTTGTGCTGTGTTAAAAACAAATCGTGAGATGTAGGAACCATTTCAATGCCTAAAAAATAGTTAGTAAAGCCGAGGTCCTTGAGGGAGAAGGTGGTGCCAAGAGACTTCATAAACTCACGAATGAAGGTAGAGTCATTACCCGTAAGCAAAAGATCATCCACATAAATAAGAAAATAAGCAACCACAGAGCCTTTGTTGTAGATAAAGAGTGATGCATCAGACTTGAAGTTGATGAAACCATGAGAGAGCAAAAAATTACGTAATGCATGATACCATGCACGTGGAGCCTGCTTGAGGCCATATAAAGCCTTCTTAAGTTTGCACACATGATGAGGAAAAAGATGATTAACAAAATCAGGGGGCTGCTGCATGTAAACACTTTCAGATAGAGGCCTATGGAGAAAGGCGTTATTAACATCCATTTACTTGAGAGACCACCCACGGGAGAGAGCGATGGAGAGAACGATCTTGATGGTCTGAGGCTTGATGACTGGACTGTATGTATCAAAGTAGTCAATGCCAGGCCGTTGATGAAACCCCTTGGCAACAAAACGTGCTTTGTACCGAGAGATGGAACCATCGGGAGCATGCTTGACACGAAAGACCCATTTGTTACCAATGACATTGTATTGTGGATGAGAGGGAACCAGCTCCCAGGTGCCATTGTGAATGAGAGCCTTGAATTCCTCAGACATTGCATCACGCCAATGAGAGAATTTGCTAGCTTGAGAATAGCATGTAGGTTCAATAGCATCCGAAAGGGGGTATTTAGTTGCCGAGAAGGCACGTTTGGGCTTGTAGATGTTGTTTTTAGACCTGGTGATCATGGGATGAGTATTGATATTGGAAGATGGGGGAACACCCGAGTCAAGTCCAGAGGGCAAGCCTTGCGAGAGTGAGGGGGCTGTGACAGTGGGATGGTTAGTGGAGATAGAGGGGGAAGGGGTAGGTGCACAAGGTGGATCTGGGAAAGGAGCTAGGGCTGAAAGGAGAGGTGAATCAATGGAAGAGGAGGGAGGCGCAGACGTGATTGAAAGAAAGGTGTCTGGAGTGGGTGCAGAAGGTATAGAGTCGGAAATGGGGGAAAAGGAGAAGGGAACGTGATCATGAGGAAGAGAGGAAGAAGAGAGGGGATCTGAGGATGAAGAAAGGGAGGTGGTCATGTGGGAATAGGGAAAGGAGGATTCAAGAAACTGAACATGACGTGAATGGTAAAAATTTTTATGTTTGAAATCAAAACAAATGAAAGCACTCTGAGTAGTAGAATAACCTAAGAAAACACAAGGGTGAGACCTAGGTTGTAACTTTGAAGATGTGTAGGGTTTTAACCAAGGAAAACATAAACATCCAAAAATGTGAAGTTTAAGATAATTAGGTTTTTGATTAAATAAAATGGAAAAGGGAGAGTGTGAGTTTAAAATAGGGGTGGGCATACGATTGATAAGGTAAGTAGCAGTTTTAAGTGCAAAAGTCCAGAAAGTGTGAGGGAGAGAGGCATGATTGAGAAGGCACCTGGCAGTTTCTAAAAGATGACGATGTTTACGTTCGGAAAGACCATTATGTTCAGGAGTGTGTGGAGGCAAAGTTAGATGGGAAATTCCATTTTTTTGAAGAAAGGACCTTAAGCCAATATACTCACCACCATTATCCGAATAAAGAGTTTTAATACTTGTGTTAAATTGTTTTACCACGAGGGATTTAAATGTAGGAAAAATGATAGAAATATCAGATTTATGCTTCAAAGGATAAAGCCAAACATAGCGAGAAAAATGATCAATAAAAATAACATAAAATTGATAGCCATCTATTGAAGGGGAAGCAGTAGGGCCCCAAACATCTGAGTACAAAAGTTCAAGAGGATACTGACTAGTGAGACTAGACCTACCAAAAGACAACTTATGACTTTTATTTTGACAACAATCAACACAAGCAGGAAAATTAGAAGACATTGAAATTTTTTCAGAAAGGAGAACTTGACGAAGAGTAGCTTTGGAGGGATGTCCGAGTCGATGGTGCCAATGTAGAAGAGGAGAAGTGGATGTAGAAGTGGAGGCAGCTGCAGGTGAGGTTCTGGTTTGGATGGAAATTCTATAGGTGTTGTTGTCATTCGGTCCTCGCAATAGTGGCTTGCCCGTTGTTAATGACTTGACCTAAAAATGGGAGGGAAAGAATTCAACTGAGACATGATTTTGCTTGCATAATTGAGAGACAGAAATTAAATTGTCCTTAACACGGGAAACATATAAGACATCAGAAAGATGGAGGGAAGAAGGTAAAGCAGAGGTACCCGTGTGAGTAATAGGAAGAGTATTACCATTAGCCACAGTGAGATGTTCAGGACCATCATATTCTGAAGTAAGAGCCAGATTACCGAAATCATGTGTGATATGATGAGTAGCACCCGAATCAATTAACCAATGATTAGTAGGGCGAGAAACAGTAGCTGCAACATTGGCACTTGGAGATACATTGGGGTTATGGTAAATTTTATAACAAAATTTGGCAATATGACCACGTTTGTTGCAATATTGGCATATGAGTGGAGGGGATGACTTACGTGGGAAGTTGTGAGATGAATCATGAGAAGGATGGGGTCGGCGAAAGGGAGCTCTAGGATGAGACATTACCTTTTTCACATGATTGGCAGCAATAGGAGATTCAACACTTTTCTCCTCCTTCAAGAGATGGGTTTCATGATCAAGAAGCAATTCATATAATTCATCATAGGAAACAGGTGATTCACGGATGCGGAAAGCTGCAGAAAGTTCTTTGTAGTGAGGTCCCAAACCATTGAGACAATGCAAGATGAGATCAATCTCATCTAATGGTTGACCAATGAGAGCCAGTTCATCGGAGATGCTTTTAATAGTCCGTAGGTATTCTGAAACAGAAGAGGTGCCCTTGGTATGAGCAGATAAGCGTTCCTTGAAGTGCATGATTATGGACCTGGATCTATTGGCAAAAGCACGAGACAGTTGTTCCCAAGCTTCCTGAGCTGTTTTAGCTTGAGTGATGATTGCCTGAGCGTCAATGTCACAAGAGGCCATGAAGGCCAACAGCAGGAATTGATCCTGTCGTACCTAGTGGGTAAATAAAGGGTTATCAACCTGGTCACCATTGTTATCAACATAAGGAGAAGGACACGGTTTTGAACCAGTGATGTGTCCTACAAGACCATAACCTATCAGCATGGATTTCATTTGCTTTGCCCATGCAACGTAGTTATTGGGTGTGAGCTTAATGACAAGATTGGATACATTGATCGTGACCAGTTCGGGTAGTGCAGGAGAGGTGGGTTGAAGAGCATGAGTGGTTGAGGAGTTAGCCATGGATCGAAACTTGCTTGTTAAAGCTTGGAAACCTCTGATACCATAAAGAGATTTAAACAGATGGAAATAAATGATAACCCTCATTTTATTAACAAAGATATCTGAATATATATATATACACGTATATCATATTTGAATTTGAAACTTAAACGTAACAATACATATCTACATGATAATGGATAAGATACGGAGAGATATCAGGAGCTCTTGAGATTATCTGATAAAAATATAGATTCCCTAATAATCTGCTCTGTATTTCAAGTTTCCGATCTCAGAAAAAGATTGATTTCTTAAAACGCTGTTATGCATCCTTATTCATATTAATTTAGCATGCGATTATCAGGTTAAAAGTCCAATGCCCCATTGACCAGAAATGATTGCCCACAGGATTCTGGATTTTATTTTATTTTTGAAACAATCTAAAATTTAATATTCAACAAAATCCTATATAATTATAAATTGCAGTATCAACCTAACCCACAACCACAAAGGTCTACTAACAATTGAGCTATTAAATATAATAGTGAAACGGATAAAAGGGTAGCAATAACCACATGATTTTGAGTCCGAAACCAGTTGGAATTAAGTTGATGAACAAGTTCGCTGGTCAACTACCTGAAAGTATGGAATTGTTGCTATGGCTGGTGCATCGTGATAATAAGTAATAATTAAGTCGGGTGAAAGCGCCTTTAAACCGCGTTAGGCACACGTCGATCACTTACCCAAATAATGGGAAAAGCTGAGTTGAATTAATATTGGTGCGAGAGCAACTTGAAGGCACAAGATTGCCCATGTGTATTACGCATCCGTGCTTTACTATTTTAGATGTAACACACAAATTAAATACTACGTGATATTGATAATCATATAATTTCATTAACAAGCTAATTTTTTATGCATTATTTAATTATGACCAGAAGTTGGAGCTCCCTTTGGGAACCGACCAAATGGCCACAAATTAACTTATGTGCAGTGGCTGTTTGTTTTGTAATCACGATGGAAGACAAACCTGCATTTGCTTTTGTTGTGTGGGTGAACAGAATGGAGGTTAGACAGACCCCTTCTTCATTAATTGCTACCTAATGTATGTGATTCTATTTCCATTTCATGCATTCCAATTTATAGATATATATAGAGTCATCAATATCCTAGCACGTACAAACTCATATTTTTAACTATTTATTTGCCCTCTAATTTTCAAAATGGCCACGGAATATGATATTCAAGTCTTTCAAGATTAATGATATATTAGACTTCACTAAAGATTTTGACCCAACACTTCAATTCGAAGAAAACTACATATTATGGTGCCACTGCAATTAACATCTGAACACAAAAAAAAAAAAATAAACAACTCAAATAATAATACAAAACTCAAATGCCTTTTAATTTCTATATTTCATTTTTCATGATATTCAGTTCAAATATTTTATATTTTTATAAATCATCAATATCACATTATTAATTTACTCTTAAAAAAATTATGTATTTAATATTTTTATATATTGACTTATTTGAAAACAAAGATTTAACAAATTTCGCCCAATTTTTGTTATAAGCTAAAAGACCAAAATTACATAGTAATTATAAAACTACTCTTTTTATCACCAAAAGTTTAATTGAGCAAAAGGATAACTAATTGAAAATTATTTTAATTAAGAGAGAGATATGAAGGAGTACCTGCCTTCAGCAACATTGGGAAGGAAATTGTTTCGTTTAGCAAGACAAATTGCTATTGTGAAATCTTCTTGAGGTGAGAATTGAGAGCAGCTACCGTTATTTACGACCCAATCCTTTGCAAATATGGCCATTAAGTAAACAGATCTCCATCAAGTTTCTCAAACTACTAACAAATCTATTGGTTTGCTCATTTTGTGGAAAACCCAAGATTGTTTCTTAGCAATTTGACTTGGCCGAGACCATGAATGATAAAATCTACCAGGGCATAGTTTTCTCTCGTCTGGAGAGCGGATTTCTCTTCTTGGAAGAGTTGCTTACTTGAGGACAGCTTAAGTTAGAGATTCTAATATTTTTTCGAGCCATGTCTAGTCTCAAGCAGTTCATCCTGTGTTGGCAAGGCTTAAGGGCTATGATGGAGGGAGGAAAGATACAGACAAGTAGAGGAGCAAACCAATTGGAATGAGACATTATGCAACTGGAGGTAGAGGAGAAGCAATCTTTTAATCTAGCTAAAGAAGTCTGGTAGAAAAAATAATAGTTGATAGACCCTTGAATAGGAAGACTGTCAAAACTATGATAATGAGAGGATGGGGTAACTCAGAAGAAGTGGAGATAATAGATGTAAGAGTTAACACTTTCCTTTTCCACTTTGATGAAGAAGATGTAGCCAGAAGAATCATGGAGGAAGCACCATAGAACATCATGGGTCATCTATTAAATCTATGCTACTGGATCTCGGATATAGGGCTAAATGAGCTAGATTTCAACTATGCTCCATACTGGGTGTAGATACATGATCTACCTTTGGAATACCTCCCAGTTAAAAATGGCAACCATATAGGAGAAAGACTTGGAGAAGTCTTGGAGGTAGAAAATCCAGTATGAGTGAAAGTGCTCATGGACATTAGAGAAACTTTTACAACAGGGTTCTGGATCCTAAGGAGGAATCTACCCAAGGCATGGGTGAGATTGAGGTATGAAAATATTCAAGAATATTGCTATAGATGTAGAAAACTTGGCCATGAACATAAAGTGTGTAAACTTGAAAGAGGTGCAGAAGATCAGGGAGGTGGAAGATCTCACTATGGTCCAGGACTAGGAGTTCTTTTGGCTAGATCGATGGCAGCAATGGCTGTAGGGAGCATAAGGAACGAAGAAGGAATATTTCGGCAGCAAAGCAATGGAGGCAAAGAAGGGACATCAAAAGAAGACAAAATAGGTAACGACAAATTAACAACTAATTCCATATTAGTGTATACAGAAGTAGAAATGCAGGAAAGGTGGTTTGAATGAAGCAAGGAAGGAGAAGCGAGCAAGGAAGGTGTAGTGGACAACAGAGAAGCAAACAGCAGAGATATTAAAAAAGGAGAAACTAGTTGGGAGAAGTGTAACGTCCGGTTTTTTTTATTATTTATTTATCATTTATCTCATTATTATTATTTATTTTCATATTTCGCATATTAAATATGCCATATATTTAAACACAATATATATGTATATATATATTACAAACCTCACACATGTAATAATTATACAACACAATATTTCAGTACACAAATAAGAGTTCCTATACAGCACTCCGCTCTTGAAACATAAAGGGTGAGGAGGTGGTGCTAACATCGAGATCTCCATCAATAACGTCATTCCCTGTTGTATCTCATTTCTTTTTATCTGAACATAACACCACAATAATAGTGAAAATAAAGGTTCTCAGTAGACTTAACATAAATAAAATATAATGAGAAAACAAGAGTTATGTTCAACTGTATAAACTACATAAAATATTAAGATTCGGAGATAAAATTATCACTTCAGTTGATGCATAATTAACATACTATATATGCACTGAAAATTCACTCATTTACTATACGCATAGTGACTGATTGACTACAGTTACATTAAGTGATCAGAAAATGTGAGTTCATCACCCATCTGCCTCCTCACATTACCTTTGTCATCCGGTTGGAATAGTCCTCTCTTGGCTCACTCAGACTAATAAAGCGTCCCTTACTCGGTACTGTATCTAGCCATATAGCCTATCGATATTCATCAATATATATAAATGTATATATGTAATATCTTGTAATTTTTAAATAATAATATTTTGCTATAAATAAATATATTTTTATTCTAAACGATTATGTTTTGATAAAAGTAAATATGCTTTTAATTTTTTTTGCTTAAAATAATTATATTTATCTTTAAATAAATTGTATTTTTATTTCCATAAATTTCTTTCTTTTATCAAGAAAAATTATAAGTTAAGAGTTCAACTAAAGTTTTGCTATAATATAAATTTTTAGAAATTTTTAATATATTTTAGGATGAAAAATAGTATTTATATGTATATAATAAATAATAATAATAAATTTTAAATATTTAATTATTAAATAATAATAATAATAATAAATAAATAAATAAATAAATAAATAAAAGAAAGAAAGGGGGGACGGAGATGAAGCGTGAATCTATGAAATCTCATAACCGATGAATAGTATAAATAGTAACTTCATTGTTTTCTCTTTAGATCTGAAGTGTCTATAGGCCTCTGATCTCAAAACTAAAGGTACCACTGAATTCAGAACGAAGAGTACTACGATTTTAACCTAACAAAATTTTAAATCAACCACAGAATTGTTGTAGATTGAAAGTAGAAAATCTTAAACAAAAAAGTAAACTCTAAAACTCTTATTTAGAGACCTTAAATTAGAAATCTGACATCGCTGTGAATAGTGATTCTAGCTGATATAAACTGTAAATTCGACCGGTATGAATATTATTTTTCGATGATGAATAGTAATTTTCGATCGTGAATAGTCTCCCATCAGTTGACCAAGCTCTCAGAGGGCAAATTTCGCGATTCCGAAGTCATTTTTTAGGTTTTTGAACCCTCCGAACTCTTTTTTGAAATCCATTTGATCAAATTTGACTTGAAAAAATATATTTGGGGCTGTCCAACCTAGAGCCCTAACCAGTGAGTAGATAATTCTTTCTATGATTTACTTCATGCTCTTCTTAAATTTAAAATGTATAATTGGTTATGTTTACAAATTATTTATACTATCATAAGTTTCTGAAATGTGTTAAAATATCTGTTTTGCTTACGAACTAGTACATAGTTCAAGAAGAGTATGGTTTTGCAAATAGATTTTAAAACTCATTGAATATGTGGTTCAAAATGTATTTATCATTATTTGGTAAATTGAATATTATGTGCATGAGGCATTGATTTGTAAAATTATATAGTTGTTGATTATGATTGAATGGAAAGCATAAAGCTCATGGTGAGTTGCATGATAATTATATATTTCATTTGATTAATATGTATTTATATATATGTATTTATATATATGTATTTATATGTATGGATAAATATCGACGGGTTGTATAGCTTGTAACGGTACTGAGTAGGGGACGCTCAATTAGCTTGAGTGAGTCAAGAGAAGGCTGCTCCAACTGAGTGATAATGGTAATGTGAGAAGGCAGATGGGTGATGAACTCACATTTCCTGATCACTATTGTGACTATAGTCGATCGGTCACTATGCGTATAGCAAATAAGTGAATTGAGTGTATTGAGAGCTGTAACATGCTTGAACATTATGTAAAAAGAATAGATTTTCAGTGCATATATAGTATGTTAATTATGCATCAACAAAAGTTATAACTTTATCTCAAAAATTTAATATTTTACTATAATTTATACAATTGAGCATAACAACATTTGTTTAATGATTATACCGTACTAAATATGGTTTTGGATATCTGAATATCCTTTTATTTAAGAATATTTGAAATACGGGTCATATATGGATGTACTTCTGAACTATATTTTCTATGTGATAAATTTTAAAATATGAGTACATCTATATGCTGACCTAAGAGGTCATAGGAAGTATTATCTACTCACTAAGTAGTCAAACTCACTACACGATATTTTTACATTTTTTATATAAGAATACAGAGTTTAATTCTGTAGATAGGTGATCAATTAGGTGACATATTTTTTGGGTGAGTTTACGTTGCTTTTAATGCTCACAATTTTTAAATTATACTGTATTTGTATTCTAGAGTGTTCTCTGAACGCCACAGGCAGGATCCCTGCTTCTGTTGTTATTTTGACATTTATAACTTGGTATGTATAATGTATATACATGAGAGAATCTATATGTATCTATTTTCATGACAAAAAATAGTGATATGCATATTATGAAAAATATCTTATTGTGGGAAAAAAATATGTTTGTTTCACGTGCTCGTAAATTGGGGGCGTTACAATATATATATATATATATATATATATATATATATATATATATATATATATATATATATATATATATATATATATATATATATATATATATATAAATTCATATTCATCAAATGTAATATATAATTATCAAGCAACTCGCAATGAGCTTTACGCTTGTCATTCAATCATATTCATAATATGATGCATCATTTTTATACCCAATGATTAATAATCATTCATCACATACCAATATCCAATATGATTCATTTTAAATCAAATAAAGAAAAAGAGTAATTTGTGGTACCAAAATTATTATTTTAAAAGTATTTTTCTTGAGTACATGTTTCCTAAAAATATTTCAACAAACAAGATTATTTTGAGGTAGAAAACAATGAAAAATATGATAATTCAGCACCTAACATGGCCTGGCCATGTTTCAAGATACGACCATATTTAAAAAATATTTCAAACATGCTCAAAAGTAGTTCTGAACATGGCCTACCCATGCTGAAGCAACCCAGAACACGGTTTGGCCGTATTCTGTAACATTTCCTCACTTATTCAACCATATCTCCCTGATACAAAATCCAATTGAGGTAATTTCAAATCCTATTAAAATTTAAGACAATTATCTATAACTTTTATGTTTATCATTTCTTTATGTTTCTTATGGATTATTCCCAGAAAATTAAAAACAAAAATACTTATTTTACCATTCTAGATTCTGATATTTGCTTAATTAATCAGTCATATCTCCCTCATATGGACTCTAATTGAGGTGATGTCAAAATATATACAAAAATAAGACAATTATCTACAACTTTTATGTTTATCATTTCTTTAGATTCTTTATGAATTATTCTCAAAAAAGTAAAAAAAAAAAGCTTATTTTTACTATCCTGGATTCTGACCTTTGTTTAATTAATCAGTCATATCTCTCTCATATAGACTCTAAATTAAGTGATTTTAGAGTCTATAGATTTGTGAGACATATATCTACAATTCATATGTTGACTATTTCTTTAAAATCCTTACAATTTTTTTTTCAGAATTCCAAAAACAGAAACTTCCCAAATTACTCCGAAATTTAGCTTAGTTTAATTTCTCCTGTGTTTTTCTTTTATGTAATCCCATGCACCCATATGCACGTCCAAACAATCAAAACAGAATTTTATATAAATATCAAGACCACATGTTATCTAAAATCACATCTAAACAAATCTAAAAGTATATATATAATTTTGTACAAAATTCATGGGTAGTTGTTAAGTTTACCTCAAACAAATCCTTAAATTTGCGTGTTTGTTTCCTACCATACAAAAATCCTATATCCATATCGTGAATTAGGATATTCCTTAAGAAAAAATGATGAAATTAGAAAGATGACTAAGAACTTACTTTGATTTTTCTTTTCTCTTCCTTTTCCTTCTTCTTTCTCTTTCTTTTCCTCCTCTTTCTTTTCTTCCTTTTACTTTTCTTTCTCTTTCTTACCGACACTCTCTCTCCCTCATAATTATCAAGATTTTTCCCTACCTATCACCCCATATTTACAACTTTTTCATCCTCCATTATTTACAAAATTGTCATCCTAGAGTATTTACAAAACTACCATCCTAGAGTGTTTACAAAACTGTCATCTCAAAAAATTTACATAAATGTCATTTCAATGAAATTACATAAATGTCATTTTAACCATCCTACGATCTTATTTGAATTGAGTAAAATTGTAAAATAATTTAATCCTCCCTTAAGGTCCAAAACGCTTTCTCCTTTTTGAAGAAAAAAAAATTTCAATTAGTAACATAAGAAAAAATCAAAGATGTTACAAGAAGCGTAAGGAAATATCAGGAGAGTAGTTCGATGAACAAGGAAAAATATATCATGAAAGGGGTAATGAAGATAAAAAAGAGTAAGGAAAAGAGAGAACAGATCTGACAAAGGTGGATTTAAAGACAAGAAAAAGTCAACCAGGCCTAGGTCTTGGAAGGTTGGTTGATTTAGGCCTAGAAAGTGAAGACATTAGGCTTAAATAAAAATTCATCACCACAAACATTTTGAGCCCAATAATAAACCAACAATACTACTCAGGAAATCCAATTAGCAACACATTAAATGAGTTGTGCATAAACTTAAGCCCAATGAAAATAGAAGTCTACAAAGAGACATTGAAGAAGCAAGGAAATAAGGAAAAGGAAATAATGGATAAAGGCAGAAGAGAAAAATTAGAAATGGAAAACAAAGAAGGAAGAATAGAAGACAAAAGGACATGGAGAAGAATCAACAGAGTAGTGACCAAAAATGGCCAGCAATACTATGTGGAGCTGCCTAGTGAAGATGAAGAAGAAGAGGAAGGGGAAAATTACTTTTCAAGTCAGGCAATAATGGACTCACAACTGGAAAAAATAATGAAGACGAGCCTGTCAGTGAAAAGGGAGAAAGAAAAGTTAGGGGAGGATGAACATAGTGGAATGGAGGAAGAGGAAAATAAGCAAAAAATAGTGGTAGTGCTAGAAAAAGGCTTAAGAAAGAAGATAAAGAGAAAGTATTGGAAGGAAACATGAAGGAAGTTAGGGTGCTAGATATGGCTAAGGAGGCGGGCCTTATTAAACCCCACCCCTCGCCATGATGACTATAAGTTAGAACTATCGAGATGTGGAGGTTGCCTTGATAGTTTGGGAACTTAGAGACTTAAGTGTAAAAAATCAATTCCTAATTCTTTTTCTTATGGAAACTAAAGCCAAGGAAAAGAAAATGAGTAACCTGAAAAGAAAATTGAATTTTGACAAGATGGAGATGGTTAATCCAGTGGGGAGAGCAAGTAGGTTATGCCTAATATGGAAAGAGGGGGTTGATGTTAATATTTTGAAGAAATGTCAGAACTACATACATACCAATGTTAAGTTTGATAATAAGATGGAAGGGTTTTGGTCTACTTTTATTTATGCGTACCTAGATGGAAGATTAAGAAAAAAGTTGTTTCTGGAAATAGAAAATCTAAACTGAGGCACCAAGATTTCTTGGCAATGCATGGGAGATTTTAATGATATATTGTATAGTCATTAAAAAGAGAGAGGAAGACAGCACAACAAAATTCAAATAGAGGCTTTTAGAAATTTCTTTGTTCAAAATTAACTAATGGACACCCCCTCAAAAGCTGTAGGTTTACTTGGTGTAATATGAGAGAAATTAGAGGAGTAAGGGAAAAATTAGATAGGTATATAGCCAATGACACCTGGAATATCATATATAAAGATGCTAAGGTGATTGCTTTACCTATAGTGGGGTTTGACCACTGTCTTCTAATCCTTAAGACAAGGCAAGAGGCTAGAAAGAAGGAGAAAGTTTTTAAATTTGAAGCATACTGGTATGATCAATAGAACTTTATGGAGGTAGTGGAACAAGGATGGAATAAAGATAGCAACTCTAGGAATTTAAAAGTGATATAAGAAAAATTTAAAAGTGTGGCCGAGAATATGGAAAAATGGAAGAAGAGGAAGATGAGAAGAGCCGACTTGGAAATTAAGAAGATTAAATGAGAGCTTAAAGTTGTTTAGAATGGAAAACTAGGCCTGCCTATAGTTGAGAATATTAGGAGCATCCAGAAACATATTAATAGACTATGGAGTCACGAAGAAAAATATTTGGCACAAAGATCCAAGATAAAATGGTTAAATTGTGGGGATAAGAATACAAAATTCTTTCATAGAACAACTATTCAAAGAAGGAAGATCAATAGCATACATAGGATAAAATATGAAGAAGGAATATGGCAAGACAATCAGAGAGAAATTTAGAGAGTGTTTCAACAGTTCTATTTAAGACTTTTTAGTAACTCTAACCCAGAACCGCTACCCAACATGAAAGAGATTATTCCATAAATAGTCACTCAATATATAAATGATGGCCTTACTAGTAAGGTCACTAAAGAAGAGATTGAAAGAACGGTCTTTAGCCTTGGAGCAATGAAAGCCCTTGGATCGGACGGAATAAACAGAGTTTTCTACCAACATTTCTGAAGCAATATCAAAGAGAATGTGTGTATAACTGTGAAGAATTTCTTTGTAAATAGGCATCTCCCCATTAAAGTAAATAAAACTCATATTACCCTCATTCCAAAAATTCAAAATTCTAAAAATATTGGGCAATTTATGTCCATTAGTTGTAGTAATTTTATTTATAAGATTTTTGCAAAAGTTATGGTTAATAAAATGAAAAATCACATGAATGATTTAATCTCCCAAAACCAAAGTATTTTTGTGAGTGGCATGCTTATCTAGGACAACATTATGCTAGTACAAGAAGCGTTTCACTTCTTCAAGCATAACAAAAATAGGAAAAAGCATTACATGTCCATCAAGCTTGATATGAACAAAGCTTACAATAGATTGGAATGAAAGTTTCTCAGTGAAGTGATGAAAGCTTTTGGGTATACAGAGAAGTTGATTATGCTTCTTATGAATTATATAACCTTAGTCAGATACATGTTGAAAGTTAATGGAAAATCAGGCCAAACAATTTACCTACAAAGAGGTCTTAGACAAGGGGACCCTTTATCCCCATATCTATTTATCCTTACAGCTAAAGTGTTATCTAGATTGATAGCTAAAACAAACAAAGAAAGAGAGTTAGAAGGGCTAAAACTAGCAAGAAATGCCCTTGAGATATCTCATCTCCTTTTTTACAGATGATTCTATTTTGTTTGCAAGGGCCAATGAGCAACATACCAACAAGATTGTGTATATTTTGGAAACCTACTAAAAAATCTCAAGGCAAAAAATTAACACAGAAAAGTCAGGCATAATCTTCAATAGAACCTGTTTAGAAGATGCCAAAAGAGAAGTCCAAGGGGTTTTGGGTATGCCTGCCATCTGGGGGCGTTCTAAAAGACAATCTCTCAATTGGGTTATGGAAAGAGTAAGCTAAAAGCTGACAGCCTAGAACTTTAAGTTTCGTTTACAAGGAAGCAAGGAGGTTCTCATCAAAATAGTAATCCAAGCAATCCCATTATATGTTATGTCTATCATCCTTTTCCTAAAACAAATTTGCACCAAGATGCATTTAAAAGTGGTCAAATTCTGGTGGAAGAACTCAAAAAAGGAGATAGGAGTTTATTGGATAAATTGGGAAAAGCTCACTAAGAGAAAGAAAGAAGGAGGGATGGGTTTTAAAGATTTTATAAGCATGAATATAACTCTATTAGCCAAACAAGCTTGGAGGCTGATGGTGAAACCTGACTCCTTGTGGGCTAAGGTTATTAAACAAAGGTACTTACCTAATTCTATGTTCCAGTAGGCTAAAAGAGGCAGATGTGGGTCATGAGCTTGGTTGAGTATTCTAGAAGGGAGAGACCTTATAATGAAGCATTGTAGATGGAGGATAGGAAAGAGGGACCAAGTTAGAATCTGGGAAGATAGATGGTTGCTAAGTTGTCAGATGCTGAGTAATAATTTTGGAAGTAAGCTTGAATTTGTTGCAAATTTGATTAACCAAAACATAAGATCATGGAACATGGAGATCCTAAAAAAGCTTACCACAAACTAAATGATGAAAGAAGTCTTGGCCATTTTGTTATCTTTGACACATGTGGAGGACAATTTAATTTGACCTATGACTAAGGATGGTTTATACACTGAAAAAAGTAGATACAAAACCATCAGAATGCAAGGTATTAATGATAACATAGACAGACCCTCTACTTTAGCTTAAGTGAACCTAGCTTTTTAGAAAATAATTTGGAATTCCTATGCCCCCCAAAAATTAAAGTATTTATTTAAAAATTGTTCGACGATGCCCTCCCTACAAGAAGTAACATGTTTAGAAGAAGACTGATAAGAGACCCTCAATGTCCTATTTGTGGTTCATCAGATGAAACTATAGAAAACGTGTTTTTGGAATGTGAGTGGGTGAGACCAACATGGTTTGGTTCAAAATTTCAATGTCTGGTGAACGCCCGCGATACAACAAAAATTAATAGTTAGTTATGGGAAAACCTAGAGTTCTACAAATATAAAGGGATGGAGGTTAAAGATATTAGCTCAAGAATTTTTATCTTTCTATGGTACATGTGGAAGGAGAGGAATGGGCATATACATGAACAACAAGCTATAGACCCTCACTGAGTCATTAGAAAATACCATACCCTATATGCTAACATCAGCAACCATCAAATCAATGTTAGACAACAAAGATTTAGAGAACCAACAGGAAATATGTATGGGAGATGAGATAACACTAAATAGAAGGTACCTTGTAGTGGGTGGATAAAGATAAACATGGATGCAGCCTTCTCAAGCTCTGAAGAGGAAAGTCATGTTGCAATGGTTATAAAGGATTCGAATGTCAGGTGGTTCACAGGATATGCAAAATTGTGCTAGGCATCATCGGCCCTAGAAGCTAAAGCCATGGCTATGGAGGAAGCTTTGATTTTGGCTCAAAACCTGAGAATCAACCAAGCCATGTTTGAATCAAACTATAAACCATTAATAGATGATTGTAAGGGCAAAACTCAAATGTGGAAACTATTTCATATAAGAGTGTTGATTGAGGAAAATAAATAGCATGAAAGGAAACTTCGATTCTAGTGGATACTAAGAGAAACCAACACAGTTGCCTACCTGGTGGCAAATATATGGAAGAAGGGTTGCTTAAATCGGAATTGGTCTTTTCAACTGCCACAAAAATTGAAGTTTCTATTAAAAGAGAAAGTGAGATTGGCAACAGAGATAATGGAGGAAATCAGATATTTTTAAGAAATATAGAAGATGCTTGAGTTTTTACTTAGTGTGCTATTCCATTTATTTGCTAGATCGAGTTGTAAAGGGTTGGACTAGATTGGATTGAATGTGTTAACCCATGGTTCCCTGTGTGTCCCTCTTCTCCTTTTGGCTTTTAGTTGAAGTTTGTTATTGTTGGCTTTGCCTGTCCAAAAAAAAAATAGAGACATACCAAATTGCTATTAGTTCTTTGATTTGCGGAACCTGTCCTTAGCAACGATTGAATAGCCTGGAAAATCTGTTGCCTATTGCTTGGAAAGTTGAATCCATTTCATACATGGGAAAAGTTAATTAGATTTACAATGAAAAAAATATAATATACCAAATTCTTAAATTTTTTATTAAGGAAAAATAAAATATAAGCATAAAATTCAAATACTTCAGTTACTTTATTATGTTTGTCCTTTAATTAGACGCTTGGATGCACCGTCCTTCCACACTGTTCATGCTCATGGTTCAGACGTTTAAAAACGGTATTTTAAAATGATAACTCTCAGGCAGTGTCGACTCCAGTGGCGGCGGTTCTTTACTCTTCTAGTGTACGATACACTCGCTAACTAACTAGGAATGTGAAGAAAAGAAGAAACCTTTCCTTTCAATGGCAGCAAACTTAGGCAGTCACTTTGGCTGCGACATACCAGAAAACACAAGCCGCCATACTTGGTATTCACCAGAAACAGGAATATACAATAGCAAATACACTCCTCTGGAACTTCCTACTGACCCTTTCCTTGATGTTGTTTCCTTTATTTTTTCTCACCGACATAATGGGGTTTCAGCTCTCGTTGATTCTTCATCTGGGTGTTCAATTTCTTACCTGGAATTGTTTCCTTTGGTCGAATCCATGGCATCTGGTCTCCATAAAATGGGGATTTCAAAAGGTGATGTGGTTTTACTTCTAATTCCTAATTCCATTTACTATCCCATTGTTTTCTTGGGTGTTCTGTATCTTGGTGCCATCGTTACACCGTTGAATCCTCTTAGTAGTATCCCGGAAATTCGTAAGCAAATTGCTGACTCTGGTGTGAGTCTGGCTTTTACTGTACAAGACAAAGTTAGGAAACTACAACAATTGGGCATTCCAATAATCGCGGTACCAGAAGATTTGAAGGATTTGAAGCACGTTGATTTCTCATTTTTTTATAATCTTGTTTCCGGTAACTTCGATTTGCCTCCGAGGCCCGTAATTAAACAAGAAGACACGGCGGCTATAATGTACTCTTCCGGGACTACGGGTGTGAGCAAAGGAGTTGTTCTAACACATAAAAATTTTGTTTCTATGGTTGAGCTTTTTGTGAGGTTTGAAGCTTCTCAATATGAATATGCAAGCTCGAAGAATGTGTTTCTAGCTGTTCTGCCAATGTTCCATATATATGGTTTATCACTCTTTGCAACAGGTTTATTGTCTTTAGGTTCTACAGTTATTGTAATGAGAAAATTTGACATCAATGAGGTGATCAAAGTGATTGATAAATACAAAGTTACACACATACCTGTTGTTCCACCAATGTTGAAAGCATTGACAAAAAGGGTAAAGGGTATAAATGGGAGTTACCTGCAGAGTTTGATACAGGTATCCTGTGGTGCAGCTCCTTTGAGCAGAAAAACTATAGAGGACTTTACACATACTCTCCCTAACGTTGATCTTATACAGGTAAATAACCTTGAAACTGAGCAGACTTCTGTGGAGAATGTGCCCCATTACTCATCAAATTGCTTGAGTTACTTCCTATTTCTTTCACTATCCATGGTTATTACTTATTAGTCAAATGCTAATTTCATTCTGTCTAGTAATGAGGGGTTGTAGGAAATGAAAGGGAACATTGAAATGTGTTGTTTTGCTACCACTCAAATGAACTCATACAGTGTGTTCTGTCCAAGATGCAATTGAGCCTGTCTGAGCAGGAAATATTGAATGCATTTTTCTCT
Organism: Gleditsia sinensis; assembly: GCA_037074535.1. NCBI lineage: Eukaryota > Viridiplantae > Streptophyta > Magnoliopsida > Fabales > Fabaceae > Gleditsia > Gleditsia sinensis. Next base: position 60,633,258 of record CM073467.1, on the reverse strand, counting down.
CTCTGCTTTTCAGCATCCAAATTCTGGTTCTGTAGCAAAATTTTTTATTGAGCTACTGTTAGCAGTATCAACTGCAAAGGCTGGACTACAAATGTTGAACTTTGACTGTTTAGTGGGCATTGATAATGTGTCCTTGATATTTAAGTATATTTGGCCGTAATATTACTTCTTTTTAGGGTTATGGGATGACTGAGTCGACTGCAGTAGGAACAAGAGGCTTCAATACCAAAAAGTTTCAAAATTATTCTTCAATAGGGTTATTGGCTCCAAACATGGAAGCTAAAGTGGTCGATTGGAATACTGGTGCTTTTTTGCCCCCAGGCAGCAGTGGTGAGCTTTGGTTGAGAGGGCCTTCAATTATGAGAGGTAAAATTCTACTTGCTTCCCTGAAGAGGTATAAAATCTAAAAAGTGTTCACCTTATTCATCTATTAAATTGCTGTATCTTATATTTAGCTTGCTTCATTGGGGAATATTAAGTTACTTTGTTAGATATCTAATTGCAAAAAGATGAATATCCTTGTTTAAGATGTCATATCTGGACGTTCCTTGGACAACAGAATACTGAAAATTAGTTGATAAGCTCCATTTATGTTGAATATTGTTCCACTGAGTGTTATAATAGACTTCTCTTTTACAGTATTTCTAGTTTTACAGATATGAATGCCTAATTTGGTTTTACTTGTTTGATTCTAACTATTATATGTCACGGCTATTAAAACCTACAAGATACTTGTCATATTATCATTAGCAGCATGTTACAGTAAGTTTTCTTTCCAATTATCATAGGGAAAATTGTAGTAAAATTTACCTTCAAAGGGAACTGTTAGAGTTTGTTACTTGGTTGTACTTGTAATAACTTTTTGTTTCGGTCATTTTTGTTATATCACTGGAAAATATGTTTTCTCCAGAAGTTTATGAACTTAATCAATTAATGCTATGATTATATATAATTCTGTGCCTATAATTTTGGTATTCTGGTCCCCCAGAAAAATACAAATTCCATTTTCTTCCATTAACTTTTCAGGATACTTGAATAATGAGGAAGCCACAAGGTCAACAATGGATAAAGATGGTTGGCTACACACTGGAGATGTCGTTTGTTTTGATCAAGATGGATATTTACATATAACTGACCGCTTGAAAGATATTATCAAATACAAGGGTTATCAGGTATCTAATTTGAAGTTTGAGGAGTAGCAACCTTTGCTAGATCATATGCACATACATATATGAATAGAACAAACTACAGAAAGTTATAAAACAATCATATATGTATGTATGCATATAAATGTATAGTTAATCCCAATTGGCTTTCTTTATTAGTGGAGTAATACGAAATGTGGATACATGTTTGATGATTGTGTTTTGGCTGGCTTTAGCTAATATGTAATTACAAAAATCCACTGCCAGAAAATAAACAATACAAAAATCCATTGCCTTATGAATAATATGATATTTATTCTCATCTGAGTCAGTGGATATATCTTGAATGAACAGAAAGGTTGTGGAAACTGTCACTGTTTCTTTGATTAGGAGGTAGATATGCTTGCTTCTGTCCCATTTCACGCACCAATATAACCCCAATTTTTCACCCAGATTTGTGAAAGCTTGATAAATAGAGAAAATAGATGTGAACGAAGAAAACTGAACTTCACTGTAACGTAAGTTTTCTCAGAAAGAAAAAAAGTTCTCTAGCGTACAACTTGCATTCCCTTTGTAACTTTTAGATAGCTCTTGGATGCCTAATTATTAAAGGATTACTTATGATAGGATCTTTTCTTTTATCTTTTTATTCACATTTATATTTTCTGTATGTAAATTCTTATATGGCTTTTGATAATATGTAATAGATTGCTCCTGCTGATTTAGAAGCTGTGTTAATTTCGCATCCTGAGGTTGTTGATGTTGCTGTTGCAGGGTAAGTGTAAGCACTTGATTTAAGTAGATAGAACACCTCCATCCACCGATGTAAAGAACTCTCAAATGCTTTTGAATTGATTTAACTAAGTGAAAATAAGCACCCTACGCTTGTTAACACCAGAATTGGACATTCATAATATATTGACCTTGCTGAGCGATAGCAATTTACGAATTCCTTCCTGTATAATTGCTATATAACAAAAACCTAGCTTATCCCTTCCAGAAGTAAACCCTGTGTTAGTTACAGAGTTATTTATCTGATAATAAACAAAGGACAAAACTTAAGTGCAATTTCTTTGGTGTTTACTATTGAGATATTAAATAAACTTTTGACATATAGAGAAACTTTTTTGAAAGAGTCAATGATATAGTGCTGAATTGTAAAAAAATATCCACATATTATGCTTTTACTGAAGAGCCTTGTAGAAGACTCCTAAACAAAATATCTACATGTGTGTTTTTGTGTACATCTCAGTCATCAATGCCTTTAAAGTTCCCCTTTGACCATTGAAACATAACATGAAGTATCATTCGTCATCCTTTTCAGTGTCAATGATGAAGAAACTGGGGAGATGCCAGTGGCATTTGTGGTCAGGAAGGTTGGAAGTGTGTGTTCTCAGGAAGCTATTCTAGACTACGTTGCTGAGCAGGTTCTTCCTCATAACTCAAACATACCAAATTTCTATTCACATTTACAACTGGAATCAATGCCCTAGGGTGCATAGAAATGCTTTTCACAATAAACTCATGCATTGTGAATGAAGATAGTGGCATTTGCTGGCGACAATCTGAATTGTGTTGAGTTAGATTCTGAAACTTTATCCACTTTGTACCTCTTTTCTGCAAGGTTGCTCCTTATAAGAAGGTCAGGAAGGTGGTCTTCACTGACTCAATACCAAGGTCAGTAGCTGGGAAGATCCTTCGAAGGCAGCTCAGGAACTGCTTGACTTCTAAACTCTGAAACTCCTTTTTAGGGCACGTCTCTACTCCAACATTGAAAAACTACTCAGTAAAATTTTCCGTGACAAGAATTTTATCAAGGCACATACAACGTTCTTTCTTAAGATCATCTACCAGAAAATTTTATCCTGCATATGCTTACATGCTTTGGTTGTTTGCCATGATTGACTTCTTATTTATTTCATGTACTAACTCTGGCTAAAGTAGCGCAATCTATTGTTCATTAATAAAGATGATTCACTCATATTCATTGTCCACAAGTTTAATGACTTGAGTTAATAATAAAAAATTATAATTTTAACATAATAAAATTTCTGTGACAAACAATGATTACTGAGTATATATAAATTAATAGTATTCTTGGTATCTTGATGGCTTGTGGAGAGTAACTTCGTTCTCTCACGTACAAATAATTATAGAATAAAATCGTCTTTTTCTTTTCTTTTGATTTTTTCAATCCAGAGTTTTGATATGGACATTATTCTTTTACTTATAAGAAAATTAATTAAAATAAATTAAAACTATAAAATTATTTTTTAGAATTTATTTAGTAAAATAAATAAATAAATTTATAATGTATTTAATTAATTTATAAATTTATTTAATTAAATTAAAAATATTTGATAAATAAATTTATTTAAATAATTTAAATTAATTAAAAATTTATAAATTATATACTATTTGAAATAATGTATAGTTTATAAATTTTTAATTAATTTAAATTAATTTTATTAAATATAATTTTAATATAAAATAATTATTTTAAATAATTAAAAAATAAAAATATATTACTAATTTAAACGAACCTAGGGATACTAATTACTAAAGGAGAACCTAGGGATACTAATTACTAAAGTACGAAGAAAAAAAAAAAAAAAACAGGTGAGACTGGAAAGTACTACTAGCTTTCGTTTCCGTTCAAGGGCACCTTTTTTCACTGCACCGAAAGGTGTTAGTTCAGTGATTCAGTCAGTCAGTTAGAAGAACTAACGTTTAACATTCCCTGCTAAAATTTAAAACCAATCTCATCCTATTGAATTAAGCTTTTCTTGTCCATTCAAATTCTTCTTCGGACCCCACATAATTTGAACAGTGCACATGTTTTCTCTTCTGGAACGTCCAGTGCCTCACCTATCTCGCCGTTGCCATGGCGACCCCCATAGTCACATCCCACTGTGTAACTTTTTCTATTAGCAACCCCCACTATCCAAAATCCCCCGTCAAGTCACCAATTGTTGCTCTCGATGGCCACCGAAGCTTACAAAATCGGTCCATTTTGCAACGTTCAGTCTTACCCGTTAGAAGCACTGGATTCAATTCCAGGTTTTTGCGTGTGGGTACTCAAGAGAATTACAGAAGTAGAGAACTTTCAACAAAATCAGCTGAATCTGATAGTGGGAACACATCCATATTGAGCCAAAGCGTGCGTCTCTGTCTCGATGTGTAATTGGGTTAATGCAGGTTGAAGAGTTTCTTATTCTGTTTGCTTCAATTTACTCCAGGTGCTTGGGCTATTGCATTTGATTGTATCCCTGGGGCTTATTCTTGCGATGGATAAGTTCTTAAAGAAAGCCTTCGTGGCTGCTGCGATTAAGTTTCCTAGTGCACTGTTTGGGATGTTCTGTATATTCTCCGTTTTGATTATTCTTGATTCCACTGTGCCGTCTGCAGCTACAGCCTTGATGAACTTCTTTGAACCGGCGCTTATGTTCATTCAGAGATGGCTCCCCTTGTTCTATGTTCCATCTTTGGTTGTCTTGCCGCTTTCTGTGAAAGATATTCCCGCTGCTTCAGGGATCAAGATCAGCCTTATTATAGGTAGGAGCATATTTCACTTACTTCTAGAAGTCATCAGGCTAGTTTATTTTATTGTCTGTAGAACCTTATCTGTTTTGTCTATGAAGCTCATCTTTAAATACATGTAGTTTGAAAGGATACTGCATTAGTTCTGAAATTTGAATATATTGACAAGAAAAATTAGATTACAAGCTAAGCTCGCATCTTTTTTTCCGATGCTGTTTCAAACACTTGAATCATCCCTCTCTCCTTTTCTTTTCCAGATCTTCTTCACTTGTCTGATGTGCCTATGGTTGTGTAATTATATCTTCTTTCTAACACCACGCTGATAATTATTAATGTTATGCAGTTGGAGGTTGGCTGGCTACTCTTTGTGTTGCTGGTTTTACAGCTATAGCAGTAAGAAAAGCTGTGAAGACAGAAATGGTAGATGCTGAGCCTATGGAAAAACCCTCTCCATTTTCTCCTCTTGAAGTGTGGGCGTGGACTGGGGTTCTCCTTATATCATTTGTGGCTGCATTATTTTATCCAACCGTACTGGGGACAAGTGCCAGAACGTGCCTTCCCTTTTTACTTGCTTCAACAGTGTTAGGCTACATGGTTGGTTCTGGGTAAAAAATTTCTTTCGCTGGTGTATATACACGCTGACAATGACAATAACTTTTTCTTTGATGGGATTCCATGTAAAAGAACATCAAATTCTTTCATGTCATAACTTATAAGCTATTGGTATTTTATGATATTGCATCGTAGTTTGGAATTTACACTTTTACACTGGAAGTCGCCCTTTCTTTCAATTTTTTTTTATGTTTTTATTTTTTTTATTTTTTTCAGGCTGCCATCAGATATTAAGAAGGTCTTTCATCCAATTATTTGCTGTGCACTATCTGCAGATCTGACCGCAGTGGCTTTTGGATATCTTTCCAAGTCAGGGCTTGATCCTGTTCTAGGTATTGGAAGTTAACCGTTTTAACTCACTATATTATTAAAAGAAATTAAATTAAAAATTACCAGGTGGAATTACACCTATTCCGGCTGTAGATACCTTATAATTTATGATAATGATTTGAAGTTTGCTGCCAATTTGCGTAGTGAACTGTTCAAATCTGGTTTATAATTATCATTTTTTTTAACTAGATCAATGAGATACTCAAATAAAACTCTTTCTAGGTGACCGTAAGCTAAGCTCAACTGGTTCGGTTACATAACATTGGGCCACTAAAGGGCTTATTTACCTTTACATAAGCTGAAATGAGATGAGGACGGGAACAGGATTTGAGTAATAGAGCTGTTTAATTTCATATGCTCATATATAAATTACGAGGATAGACATCTTGTACCTAAAAGTTCCTGATGAGAAGAGATCTAATACTTTTATGGCAAATTGAGTGTAAAATCATCAGAATGACTGATAATACGTGGAAAAAAAAATCCCAATTAATATCTTCTCTTTCTTTCATTTAGAACATGGTTCTTCCCTCCAATCCACTCTTCCTATAGTTTTTTTTTAATTAATGCCATTTCAGCATAATATATCTGTACTTTTGTTTTGTGACTATTCTTTCAACGTACACAGGATATTACCTTACAAAGACATCCTCTAATCCTGGAGCTGGTGACATTTTAATGGGATTTTTGGGATCTGTTATTCTCTCTTTTGCCTTCTCTATGTTTAAACAAAGAAAGGTAACTATCAAGATTTCTCAGAAAATAAATCCAATATTGCAGCAATGAAATAAAGTAAATAAATTCAGTATTTTCTAGTTAATATGCTAGCAATATCTTCGGAAAATCCTATATGAGGTGAATTGGATAGTCTTCAGTCTATATAGATTTTGATTTTGCTTAAACAGATATGAATTTAAATTATAGAAACATAGAATTACGCATATTTTTTACTCAAGCAACTAGTGTATTAGTTGCCTAGCATTTTCTATATAAAATGAAAAAGAAGAAGATATATATCCAATTACAAAACATGTTCTGCAGCATTTGTTTCTTTTCATCCCATTGAGGAACAAATAATGGCCAAGCCATTATGTATTAACCTGTTGATTTTGATGTATTATTTTCAGCTCGTAAAAAGGCATGCGGCTGAGATTTTTACCTCTGTCATAGTCTCAACAGTATTCTCACTTTACTCAACTGCTCTGGTTGGGCGTCTTGTTGGGTTAGAACAATCTTTAACCGTGTCCATTCTACCCAGATGTATAACTGTTGCATTGGCCCTTAGCATTGTGTCTTTGTTTGAAGGTAAATATTATATCTGCACTGAAACCATCTATCCTGATAATCATTGCTACAGTATTTGTTCGTACTTGGTTTGTTTTGTTAAAAATTTTCCATATTGTTGGCAGGTACCAATTCATCTCTCACAGCAGCTGTGGTTGTAGTAACTGGTCTGGTTGGAGCAAATTTTGTGCAGGCAACGCTTGATAAACTTCGTTTTCGTGATCCAATTGCTCGAGGAATAGCAACTGCATCTAGGTATATTATGTAGTTCATAATCACAAACTTGACCAATCTGCTACCCATTACCAGCATAAGTTAAGGTCTGGGAAGCATTGACATGACAAAATTTAAAAAGTCCATGTGTCATTTAAAGTGTCATGTTGTCTCTAATATGAATATCTGACATTGGACACTAACATGGTTTCTATGTTGAAGTGTCTGTGCTTGTCGTTAACCCTCCTACTCCCTAAATTTGCTCTGTGAAAAGAGGGTCATTACTAGCAGTTCCATGGCAACCATTTAAATTAGCTGATTAATAGTTTGGAGATATAGAAATAGTATTAGTTCAGAAATCATAATATGCAAGTAGGCAAACTATTTTCTTATCCATGCATTTATATTTATTTGCTTGTTCTTGAATTAATATTTACAGTGCTCACGGACTTGGAACAGCAGCCTTGTCTGCCAAAGAACCTGAGGCTCTCCCATTTTGTGCCATTGCTTATGCTCTGAATGGTATATGTGGATCTACACTTTGCTCCATTCCAGCAGTCAGACAAAGCTTGCTTGCCGTAGTTGGTTGAAACTGGGGCAGATGGATCATACTCCAACGCCCACTGCATTGTCACCACATATCAAAGCCCTACCTAAGACTAGCTAAAGCGGTTTTGGGAGAGTTGGGGTTTGGATTTGCAAGTTCGATCATCCTTTTGTATTAAAAAATAAAAATCCCTGATGACATTTTTATTCCTTTAAATGTCATAATGTACTATTATTGCTTACGTTGTGACTGCAAAACTGTATAGAGAAGTTTTATTTTACAATAAATTATAACTACTAAAAAAATTGCTATTTTGTGAAGAATAGCTATTTAATGAAAACTAGTGTTAGTGAAAGTTGTAAACATCAAAATTATTTATTAAAACGTAAATTTTAAATATGAATGTTATGTATTAAATTGAATTTTAATAAGTACTAAATTCTTAAATTGTTGTTTTAATACAAAATATGACTGTTGAGACGATATTTTTTAAAAGAAAAAATAGCAACAAATAGAACAAGTGTCAGAACTGAGAAGTGCCTTGACTCATTCTACGAGAATCAAGGCAATATTTTTGGGAGGTTTAAGATTACTGGACGTATCATTGCGGCAACCATATATTGGGAGAGCAAAACTGTGGTGGGAAACAAGGACAATTGTGACCCCACACGTGTTCGAATGGCAGCTTCTTGTCTTGAGCTGCCATTTTAGGGGGCGTTGTCTGAGTTGGAAGCAGGAATAGGAGAGGGCCTCATTCCGCTGTTGCGCTGTTCCTTCCTCTTTCATCGCCTGAAAGTGGAGGGGGAGTTTTCATGCTTCTCCTTGTCCACATTATTTCTTCTGGGATTGCCTTCAATATAACTAATGCCTTTCTTCTTGTCTAATTCACCCATTATCATCGCATGCAAGGTACTTCTCTCCAAGGTTTGATTTACGTTGATCTTGATGGGTATATATTTTTTAATTTAATCTCTATCTATGAATTACGAAAACTTCGACAACAGAACCAAATCGTGTTCCATGTATATCAAACACTCATATCACACAGATACATCTCAAGTTATACTTAATCATTAGGAATATTGTCATGTAATATTCTGAATCCATGTTAGCATATTTGCTCTCCTTGAACTTCTTTTTTCTTCTTTTTTTTTGCTGAGCAATGTTTTCGTGTTGTTAAACTTATAAAGATATAAGTTGGATTTCAGGAAACCTTTCAGTTTTAAAATGGAATTTGTGAAAAGTGTTGAAGAGATGCCATTTTCAGAATCATCTATGGAATTGAAAACTACTGAAGAGATGCCAACTAGTGAAGATCCAACCAACCTCCTAGCTATTGGAGAAGTGAAATCTGATATCACTGAAAAGGATCAATCACAGGATGGTATTGATACTGATAGTTCCCATGCTCATGCTGGTGATGAAATTAGAGACTTTGTTTCAACTCATGAAAGAAAAAATTCTCCAGATGAGCACTGTGCAGTGGATCCTGAACAGCCTGAGAGAGAGGTTGCTGAAGAAGATCTGGGAAAAGTATTTTCTCCAAGACCTTCTGATCATCTCAAAGCAAAAAAACGCCTTATTGATACAGCAGCCCCTTTTCAATCTGTCAAAGAAGCTGTTTCCATATTTGGAGAAACTGTAGATTGGAAAGCCAATCGATCCATGAGTTTAGGGGTATATCTGACTTAAGAGTTCTTTGTTGCTTTGCACAAATTATTGTTACATGGATTAATTGAGGCTGAGTGTTAAGAACCACTATAAATTTTTTTTCCCCCTTTTTTCTGGCTGTACAGAGGCGAAAGATTGCAGAACCAAGACTTGAAATAACTGAAGAGAGCCAGCAAGCCGAGGAGTTGGAAAATAATAGGAAACTTATAGAGGAACTGAAGATTAGCCTTCAGAAAGCACAAAGTGAAGAGCGTCAGGCAAAGCAAGAATCAGAACTTGCAAGGCTCAGAATTGAAGAGATGGAGCAGGACATTGCAAAGGAAGTTAGTATTGTAGCCAAAGCTCAACTTGAGGTTGATGAAGCCAGACATACAGCTGCACTTTCAGATTTAATATCCATGAAAGAGGAACTGGAATCATTGCGTAAGGAGTATGCTTCTATGTTGATTGAAAGAGATACAGCTGTTAAACAAGCCGAAGAGGCCGTTGCTGCATCCAAAGAAGTTGAGAAGACAGTGGAAGATTTGACTATTGAGTTAATTTCCATGAAGGAGTCATTAGAGTCTGCTCAAACCTCAAACTTGGAATCAGAAGGACAAAGAACTCGAGCAGTCATGGCTGGAGATGTCAAGTCTAAGCTGGATGCATCTTCTGCTTTACTGCTGGATTTAAAAGCTGAACTAGCAACATATATGCAATCAAAATTGGAACAGCAATGTCATGAGGAACGAAAGAAGGAACTTGAGGAAGTAAAACTCATCATAGAGAAAGCTACTGCTGAGGTTAACTGCTTGAAGGTGGCTTCGATGTCATTGAAATCAAAACTTGAAGAAGAGAGATCTGCTATTAGCACGATTAGGCAAAGAGAGGAAATGGCCTGTGAGGCAGTTTCATCTCTCAAAGATGAACTGAACCGGACTCGTTCTAAGATAGCTTTTGTTCAGATGAAGGAGAAAGAAGCCAGAGAGAAGATGATTGATCTGCCCAAGAAACTACAGGAAGCCGCACAAGAGGCTGATCAGGCCAAGTCGCTTGTTGAGGTCGCTCATATAGAGCTGCATAAAGCAAAGGAAGAGGCAGAACAAGCAAAGGCCAGAGCAAGCGCCATGGAAAGTAGATTACTTGCAGCACAGAAGGAGGTAGAGGCTGTCAAGGCTTCGGAAAAGTTGGCTATTGCAGCAGCTAAATCATTGCAAGAGAGTGAATCAGCTAGAAGTGACAATGATGTAGAATCTCCTACTGGGGTGACACTTACAGTGGAGGAATATGATCAACTCAGTCAGCAAGCTGAGCAGGCAAATGAGCAAGCCAATATGAGGGTTGAGGCTGCTAAGTCTCAAATTGATATGGCTAAGGAGTCTGAGATGAGTAGCTTGATGAAGTTGGAAGAATTGAATCTAGAGTTGGCTGAAAGAAGAAAAACTCTCCAGGTTGCAACGGAGAAAGCCGAGATGGCCAAAGAAGGAAAATTAAGTGTAGAACAAGAGCTAAGAAAGTGGAGGGCTGACCAAGAGCAACAAAAGAAGGCTGGTGAATTAGACCAAGGAATGATAAACCAGAATAAAGGCTCCAAAGCTAGTTCTGAGGGGAAGAAGGGATCAAATAAGTTTGACCAGCCTTCAAAGAATACTGGAACTGCATCATCCCCAGAGATCAAAGGTAAAAAGAAGAAGAAGTCAATCGTTCCCCGGGTTATAATGTTCTTAGGCTTGGCCAGAAGAAAAACCCATCCAACTAAGTGAATCTAATCCTTCAATTAAAGCCAGTAAACCCAAGTCTTACAGTCGTCCTACCTTCCATCTTTTGTTAAGTTTTCCTCACAATGAGGTAAAATTATTGGATTTTACCAAATAATACTGCAAATATAAATGTCTGTTATAATGGTAATTTGTAGGTATGGTTGATAGGACTAGTTCTCACTGAAGGAATTGTGCATGTGCATTGAGTTCTGAGAACATATTTGTATCAGTTTTGGATGTAAAAAGAGAATAAGATGAATTATTTATTCTATATAGGCTAGAGCTGTTAAATTATTACTGTTTTTTTTTTTTTGCTGAAAAGGGAGATGTTCGTTCTCTCTGCCTCCTTATCGGGACTCACAGCCTCAGATAAATTATTCCTGCCATTTCATATGACCAGTGAAAGAATTGAACTTCCACATTTAGTTCATTTCCTTATTATGTATTCTTCCGCAATTAAATTTCAGTTTGTTGGATGCCATTTCGTGGTAAGGTCTTCATTTAAGCATCATATTCTACTAGCCAACTTAGAGCTTCACTGCCTTTACTTCCTCTGCGCGTTAAATATATTTTGAGAAGAACCTAAAAATCTTATGTTATCATTTTGTGATTCAACCCAAAAAGGAAAAATCATAACAGCTTCTTCAGTACTAAAAAGCTTGGTTATAGTGTTGATGTAATGCAATATGGACTACGGATATCCGAAGTGAAGATTATGCCAAAATGTTTTGATCTTCTATGAACTTCTTAACTGAAAATTCATCCCTGCTTTTGCTTCTCTAGTTACAACAGATAAGTACATGCAGAATGTTCTCATTTTCCAGAAGAACAGCAGCCTCAGACCAGAAAAACAACATAGGAGGCAAAGGGAGTGCAAAACATAAAAGAAGAAATCACTTGAAGGATTCAAAGTCTACCTTGTCCACTATGTATATAAGGCAGGTTTTTTATTTAAGCTTTAGCTGCCTTTACAGGAGACCCAGCCCTGCTGGCTACTATCTGCTCAAATAGATCTCTTATCTTCAAACCAATTATGGTTTGAAAGAGACCTGTCCCATTGTTGCTGCCGGGGAAGTCTGCATGCTTCAACATTTGTTGTGTAACTTCTCCATAGAACTTGGTTGAGAGGTTGCTTAGATGGCTCTCTACGTATATAAGCTCATCTAATCTGTCAAATTGCCCATCCATCTCTACAACTGAGACCTATTCCATACAAATAAAAAGGAAAGCAGAAATTACAGGGTGATTGGAGTGAAGTAAATGAAAAACCCAATATGAATACCTCAATCTGCATAAATATCACAAATCTTCTGTGTATTAAAAAAGCTTGGAACTGATAATTAGTTCAAACATAATAGTTAAGAGTATATGACAGATTTTATCACTTTTTACTTTTTTTGGTATTAAGATTTGAAAACTTTTTAACAAAAAAATTATTTATAAATAGACTTTATGGATGGCGTCACGCCCAAACCCTTTAAAAATTAGTAAAATTTAGGAAAAGTTCTCACATATATATAATATACATAACAGTTGTTGGTTTTGCAAAGAACCAATGAAAATGTAAGAATTTTTCAAAAATATGCCATCAAACCCATGATAGTTCTTTTCATAAACTAACTTTGAGATCATTCTCTGAAGCAAAAGCTAACTAGTAACAAAACAGCCAACTTTCTTTACGATATCTTTCATGTTTGCGATGCCTTGAACAAGATATGACTAGTTAATTTGTTCCCTTTTGGGTCTCACGTGGAGAAATTCCTATCCTTAAATCGTATATAACACTAAAGGGGAATTTTACGATTAATTTTTCCTTTTTATAAAAAATATTATTAGATTCTCTAGACTAGTTGGCATACCTCGTGACCATAGTAGGTTTCTGGTCCATAGAAGAATTTGATGCCAGGGTAAGAGCAAGTGAGCTTCCTCCCACATGGTATCCAGGAAATGGTGGAGCCATCATCAAACAAGTAAACAGGGCTAAAATAATCAACCCCTTCTTTCTGTATCAACCTCACTCTTAATATCTTCCCCTCGTTATCGCCTGGAATGAGTTGGGTTGGCAACACTTCTATCACTGCATCTGCATATTGCTTTTGAGGATCTGAATCCAGCAAGTACACAAGTTAATACATGTATAACCACTCACACAAACAGGAAAATAACTTAAGTTGAAGGATTCAAAACATAGATATTTCAAAAACATAGTATCATATTAATATGTGTGAGATACTTGTACATGACACGACCCTTCAAAATATGTTTAAACACCACATATTTTGTCGTATTACAAAATTCAAATAATATCGTATCCTATATCCGCATATCATTATCCTTAGATTGAAAAACAGAGTATTTGAGTGAGTTTTGCCAGCAGCAGTTGAAATTTTGATTACCTATAAAAGCTTCAAAATCAGGTTTCCTTGCTTCAATACTAGCTTTGATGCTTTCAAGACTATGCCCGCGCTCTGCCATGTCTCTCTGCAATAATTCCCAGATCACACGAAGGAAGAAGAATTGGAAAGTTGAACAAGTTTTAGAATTCATGGGCTACGTGTTTACCTGAATTTTCCAAGCGAATTTCACCTCGTTGCTGATGTCTAAGTAGATGCTAAAGTCCAAGAGTTCTCTAACCCGAGGATCAAACCTACATGCAGAGAACAAAATCAATCAATCAAGCTCATGATGAAAAGCAAGAAAATTTGGATGCAATAAGCTATAACTTTTTTTATTTTTTTCATAATATTTTCATCCACACTTACTCCCAATGCCCTTCTATTTCTGACCCATACCAAGTGGTGAATGGTGCATGCACGTAATATTAAGTTCGTAGGTGTGATGCAGAAGTGAAGCTACAATCACCTATGTTTCATTGCAAATCAAATGGGTTTCTTGTGGTCATTTAACAACAGAAACATAATTTAATATTCATTAAATCATTATTAAGAAAGTAATTATTAGTTTAAGTATTCATTGAAATGCGTAGCTCAAATAAATTATTTGCTAATTAAAATATTAAATTTTCAATGGACTCATGGTTCCCATGTGCGACGGCAAATTTCTCCCAATTTGGGGCTCGTTTCATAAAAAGTAACGAAGTAAAAAAAAAGTAATAAACCCAACCATATTTGGGGGTTTATTTATTTTTATTTTTATTTTTTTGGTTCAGCATTTTTGGGTAATTATGAGATAAGAATATTAGTGCATTCTGTTCATTCACCACAAAAAATTCCCCCAAAAAAAATAAAGAAAGTAAATTTTTTTTGCCATTAAAAACCAAGAGAGTAAACCTACAATTATCAAATCTTCTCCCGTCAATGTAAAATGCAAAAATGTCATTTTCCTACTTCGAAGATTTGGAAACGTCGAAGCTGAGAAGATTATATAGCCCAAGAGTTTATCAGCATTTGCTTATTCCTATAGATACTATACAGTATAGAGTGACAATGGCCCACGCATCCATGGTGGCCCACCACGGAAAGGTTGAAAAGTCGCTAGCAATTCCTCGTCCATACAATCAATCAAAGATGGATAAGGTATGAGGATATAAGCTCCACGATCCGTATATCCCTTTACCTCTTATTTTTCACAAAACCTTCGGGAAAAAAAAATGTAATAAATTGAAACATTTACACCTGCTAGTTCTGAAGTTTCACTGAGCAAAACAATAAGCTGCTAAATTGTCCTTCTATTCACTACTAAAAACACTTCTTCATGTCATTAAAATGTTCTTCTTATTCAAGCACTTCATTTTGTGTCTGTGTATAATTAGAGAGAGAGAGAGAGTACTTACATTGGGTGCAAACCTTCAATGACCAAGATTTTGGGAGGTTTGATGAGCTCTGGGGGATCCAAGAGCCCAGTGACATGATTATAAATGGGTTTTTGAACAGCAATTCCATCCTTGATGGCCTTAACTTGTTCATACATGAGATCAAAATTGTTGGCTCTAGGATCAAGTGCAGTGACCCCTTTTTCCTTTCTTCCAGTTCTATCCAAAGAATGGTAATCATCTAAGCATATGACAGTGGTGGTGTCACTGATGAGAGTGTTGGAATCTGGGTTCCCACCCTTTGGTGGCTCTGCTGCGCCTCCAAACACACTGGTCAGCCTTCTCATAAAGGTGCTCTTCCCACACCCAGAGTCAGCTGCCAGACCAATCACCACTGTCTGTGAGTCACCTGCTGCACATGTTATCACACTACATGGGCTCCCAGTGTTATTGCTTCCTCTCTTGCTGCTTCTCTTAGCTGTGGTGTAGAAAACTACCTGTTTTTGGTGGAAACCCAAATGGGTTTTTGATATGGCTGAGAAGGAGCAGTTTGTGTTGAAAGATTGTGTTGTGTATACTGTGCATGTTGCCATTTTCCCTCGCTTTCACTCTCTCTCTCTCTCTAGAGAAAGAATTTCAGAGAATTTTGAGAGAGAGAGAGAGAGAGAGAGAGAGGTAGAGAGTTTAAGTTGGTTTTTGCTTGAAGATTATGATAGAGGACATCCAAGGATGATTTTGGAACACAAATAAAATTAGAGGTGAAATTAAAACCAAAGTAAATTTGAAAAGAAAGAAAATGGTTAGCCCCTTATGATGGCAGGGTGACGTGTCTTCCTGCTTGTGGGTTTCTGTGACTACCCTTTGTTTTGAACAATAATACTCCAAGAGAAGGGATTTGAGTGGAATCAACCGGCAAGCAATGGGTAGAGCTGTCTTTCCAGCATTTTTTTGGTTTCTTGAAGAAATTAAAAAAAAATGGTGTCAGATATTTCTCTTCATTTATTTATTTAAACAGGGAATTGCTGATGAGGTTATGGCATATGTGATATTAGATGGAGTTTGGATATTTGGCTTGCCATGTGGCATCAAGATGGTGGCTCTTTGAAGATGAGGGGTTAAGGGTGTGGAGTGAAGCGGATATCCAAGCCATCCAATTATGTCTTGGACTTTAGTACTCTTGTTCTCTATGTATGTGTATAGTTTCTTTTATTATTATTATTATTTAATAAAAAAATTGATAAATAAGCATATGTGGAACACTCTCTCTTGAAATCCATATTGATGAAGGACCACAATGTCCAACAACACAGTAACAAAAGGGAATGAAATCACAGAAAAAAGGCGTGGCTGGGGTAAGGTACATAAGCGTATGCTTCATAACCACAAATGTGATATATTTTTCCCCAAGGATCTGCCAAAATGGTCAAATTCTGTTAGCGGTGAACATAGTAATATAACATGACTGCGGCCAACACAATGGTTTTTTGCCTTGAGTTGAGTTAGTTTATAATATTCTGCCATTGTTCCAACTATTTGATGTTCTTTCACAGTTGGAGTATTGTTATAGAATAAGTTGATATTGAACCTACGAACATTAATGGCAGTGTCACGTGAACCACAATATTATGGAATCAATGCTTCTTCAGCTCAAAAGATAGAAGGTCGTGAGCTGTTGAGTTTGCAGATGAGTTGGTGCATTCTGGGTCGTTTTCCAAGAAATGGTTTTGGTATTGTAAGCTATCAAAGCCCAGTATGCTTTATGCCTTTAATGTTCAGAGCAAACCATGAGTTCCACTAATAGCTTTATAATTGAATTATATCTGCCTCCCAAGATCCTTTAAAAAAAAATTCGATTTTATTGTGATTATGAGAGACATGATAAACAATTGAAGTACATGCACCATTACTACGTTCTCCGGTGGCGTTCACTGTGCTTAAGATCGAATGGAAGACAGACTAGTCCAAAAAAAATAGAATGGATAACGGAAAATTTGAGTAAGTTGCCTCATTGCGCATGTATAAATATAAACGAAATTCCTGCATTATACTCATAAAGTGGCATGAATAAAGATTTAACAAAGGCTCATACATCTTTATACTATTATGTCACATGTAGTTATGCCAGTGATTTTTTCCAAAGTCCAAACCTTAATTTATAAAATATGATATTATAATTAAACCCTTTCTTTGTCTCCTTACTTATAAAATAAAAATAAAAATTACTAGGTTTTAAAATATAATATAAACAAATAGTTTTGGGATTGACTAACTAAAACAGGAAGACCCTCAAGTACCCTGTTTGGAAAATAGAACTCTTGAAGTGCATTAAATGCATAGTGATTCATCGTAGATGACAAGAATTCTGATTTTTCTAAAGTATCAAAGACCAAATAATAACGTGTAATTCATTATATACGCTTACAGAACACACTTTCTTTTAATACGAAGGGAGAGGGGGCGAAGGGATCTCTCGCATGGGAAGACAAACTAAGCTTCCTAGAATTTATTAAAAACATTAATCACCAGTACAATCACTAGTTCGCTATTGACATAGAAACAATGAATATTATAGATAGGAACGGAATGCAAGGGCGAAAAAAGAGGATAGACAAAAAGAAAAGAATATACTAAGCCACCCTGGAAAGTCACTGACATTATAGAAGCCCTCGGATCAAAACCTGAATAAAATCTCACTTGTGTCCCCGGAAATACATGTAAATTTTCTGCATACAAGAAAGAAAGAAAAAATCATGGGGCAGTATCGTGATGAACATATTCCAAACATAATTAAAAAAATGCACACAAGACTCTCAGTCAGTTTATCCTAATAGGCTAATAGTTACACATAAGTAACAGGTATTCTCAACCTGAATTGATCCGGTAATATTGTTTAGAAAAATAAATAAATATGTAATTTCAGATCAAACATTCAATCCATCTTTCACGCAGTATTAGAGAAAAAAAAAAACAAAAGGAAAAATGTTTTTCCAGGAAAATACAAAAACTAAAGCAGTCAACAAATCATATGCTTTCCTCATTCCTGAGCATTACAATCTCCTCATGAATTCACAAATAAAGTTGGTATGATAAAACAACTTCATATGATATCAATAACAAACCTTTCACCCAGATGCATTTTGCTCATCTGAGGTGAACTGAAGAAGTCCCGACCTAATTTAGCTTATTGGAAAACAAATTTGCGTCCCAGAGAGGAATTTAACCATCACAACAGAACAGACCACTTCCGTGACATAATATAAGAACCATCAAGTCAACAAGATTAATAACCAAATTGGATTTAATGTTATAGTCCTTCACTTCTCTGTCCAAACGATATGTACCGCATTGGACTATTATTAACTATTAAGCCTTTAAGTCTTGAGACTCTCACTCAACAAATTAGTTTTTTTGGGATGTGCTCTCTTCATGGCTTAAGTCGTATCACCAACTCTGAGGGTATGTTTGGCATTTGGATTGGGGAAAATAAAGGGAAAGTAAATGTTTCATTGAAAATTTTCCTAGTTTGGGAGGTTTTAATGAGGGAAGAATAACTAAGGGTTTTAATACGGAGGGAAGAATAAAGAAGGATTTTCAACTAACTTTCCAAAATCCTCCAAAGTCTTCCATCCTCAATTTTAAGTTACCCCAATTTGGGAGATTTTGAAGGAGAAACTACTGATTTATTATTGTATTATTCTCTAAAATTTCAATGTTTATAAACTAAATCATCAAAAATAATCATTTTAATAAATTCATAAAAAGCTATTAATAACTAATTAGTTTCTTTTATTTAGTTTTTTATTTCCTTTTCCTCCTTGATTTTAAACATCCAAATCCAAGGAACACAAATCATCATTTAACCCTCCATTGACTTCCCCTTCCTTCCCTTTCTCTCCCTTTTTTTTTTTTGGTGACTCCTCTTCCATTCACCTTCCAACTCCCGAACATAACCCTAAATTTGGTTTTACCACTTTCAGACAGCAGACACACAGGATATACTACTAAATATATAGTTGTCCTTTGCTTCTCCTTTTTCTTATTAGTTTCAAAGGGGTGCTAATTCATCAAAAGAAGAATATATGAGTAAACTTAGGAGTGTTAAACAATTGGTCTCCCATTATGACCTCTTTCTACAACCAAGATTTTTCCATCTTCAATTACAATTTACAACCTTCTATCAGTCCTGAAGAGAATATAACATTCCACAAATGCCAATATACCATTATTTTTAAATTATACTCCTCAACCCCATTCTGAGGTCTCTTGCGCAAAACGCAGCTGAAGTTTTGAATTCTTTGCATAATTCTGAGTTTTTCACTTACTTTACAAATAAAGCTTTTGTAGAAAAAATATTTCCCAATAAAGTTTCCATTGACACCCCCTCTGTTTTTTTTTTGGGTTGTCTTGTAATCGTAAAGATAGGAACTAACTAGTTTATAATGAAAATTGTTTCTAGACTATATGTTTCTATCCAAATAAACGAAAACTGGTGCTAGTTTTTAGTTGGAAAAAAGAAAACCTTTGCATGGCATAAGAATAAAAGCAAAATTATTAGCATTCCAAGCAAATTGAACAAGTGGCAATTCCTTACTTGTTTATCATCGTTCTGAAGCACCTGTACAATAGTTCTAAGAACATACTTTGCATTAAGTCACATGAATTGCAACTATAAAAGAAGCAAGCATTGTACACTACAGCGCTTGAACCCTCAACATGTAAGTCCTTACATCCATGTTATAACCACTAGCCACAGCATCTGCAGCTAAATTTCAAGTTAAAAAGTTGCTAACTTTTATCCAGGTCTACGATAATGTCAACCCACTTGTTTCATGATTTCGTCAAAATAGTGGATGTTCATATTATTTTAGCGTTATCAACCCCAAGTAGCAACTAAACCAAGGTAGTTACTGTTCCAGAAATTGATATGAGGCAAGAGGGGAAGAGACAGCATAGCAGAAAGGACAATGCCAAGAGTAACACATCCCATTGAAATGGCAAACATAAATCAATGCAAGCATTATATCCCTCACCTGAAGCACCCACAAGCTTAAAAGAGCCTCCAAGCAAAACAAGCCAAATCCAACCAAATAGAATATCTGCAAGAGTACCAAACATCTAGAGTAAGAACAGACAAAAGGTGACGGAACTTGATTTTCTTGTAACTAAAGAAATATTAAAGTAGGGAGGTTTCTTTTTTTTTCCCCCAGCTACTTCAATGAGTGACATCATGTTTCACACAGCATTCCCATAGCCTCTCATTGGTCAAGGGTATCCAAATCATTTTGAGCCAACAAAACCTAATGAAACTGCAAGCTCACAGCACCCACACCTTGCAGAAATCAGGTACCACTTAGTCTAGCACCATAAATGTCCAATCCCCACACATACAGATCCTGACCTAAATTAAAAGTCCTCAAATAGTTCCTCGGTTATCACTTTGTTTGGATTCTCAGGTAATGCAAGTAATTTCCCTGAGTAAATGTATCTAATTTGTCAGATTACAATATTCAAGAAAAATGTATGAACAAGAAATAACTTCTCTTCATGCCACTCAATATCTTTGAACAACTACAATCATGAAGATGGGATCAGTTACAACCCTTAGATGCTCACCATAACTCATTAAGATTCAACAGTGATAAATATAATAAATGCTAATATGCACATATAATACAACTTACCCCAACCAATACATGATCTGAGAAGACATCAATTGCTGCAAGAATGCCCCTGAAATAGTAGAAAAATTAACTCATGTAAACAAAAAGAAATATATAATTTGTGTATAACATATTAGTTTCTATACAAACAAGTAAAAAGGTCACTATAAGTTAACAGCACAAAATATAGATTCTTATAAGTTTAACTTATAACAGCAAGTACAGGTGCTTTTAAAGTGTTTTTAGGTGAAAATTATACATTTTAGAGTTGCAGCAGTTCCCCCCCACCACCCCTACTACAATTTGTGTGAATCATTACTTTGGCAAGGATATATCAGTTAATATATGCACCAAATATAATTTACTTGATACATATGCATTCCTACACAAAGTGTGTAGTGTTGGCTGAACCACCAAAAACTCTGCCCGAATTTTTCACTTTTTAGTGCTTCCTTACGCTCCTTTACTTAGTGTAAATGATAATTCTCAAGGAAGTTGATTTATGCTTGCAATTTTTGGTTACAAAATATGAAAATTCATGGTCAAATTGCCCTGTCTAACAATCAAAAGCCTATTACTGGACGAGTATAGATCAGTATATCAATGGCATTTCAAATCCTCATATAATTATACCCAATACTAAACACAAGCAGAGATCAACAACTTAAAACAACAATATAGAATTTGCAGAACTTACGTTAAGGACTTTCCATGAAAGACAATTGGAGGCGCAATAGCAGCAAAGACACAAAAAGCAATATGCAGCTGCATCATGCATTCATGCCAAAGCAATTAACAGAAGGATTAATAAATCGCTAGTTCACTAGTATGCCAGCATCAAGTAATAGATTAACATACCAAGTAGAACAGGAAAAACCAACTAAACTTCAGGGCACTATCCGTCCTGCATATCAGAAACAAAAAGAAACCAGCATTATGCACAATCCTATGTTCACCAATTTCAAGAAACTGCTTTAAGCACTTCCTTTTACTATATAAACAGAGGCTTCTGCTCAAGCCTTTTCATGTTTTGCTCTTTTTTAGCTTCTTTTTATCCCCTTTTATTAATAGGTCTAATACATATGGAGTCGGTAGGTTCTAAATTCTTACCTCTCCTTCCACCAGTTACTAAAGAGGAAGGAGGAACAATTATACCATTCATAGATCTACCTAAGGAAACCATTTATAATTAGGCTGACTCGAATGATGGTAAAGAGGAGGAAACACTATAGTTTACCTCATAGCACGATAGAGGGGCCTATACCAAAGCACATACGAAAGGGGAACTCCAAGTAGTGCATAAATAACCGCAAGGAAAAAAATTTTGACACCTGCACATTGTAAACCTCAGTCATAAGTTCCTAAATTACATCATAAACTAGAGACCTGGCAATATCCCAAATGTAAAAGCATCTCCTAAAAAATAAGCTTACCACCGCCTCTAATCCAACAGACAATCACAGCAACTACATTAAAAACAAGGCAGAGAACAATTCCTGCAAATATTTTTAAGAAAATATTAAAAGATCAGAATTCGATTTTCAAAATTCAAATAAAATATAGTAAAGTTCAACAATTTTAGTGAGTATAAAGAAGCAGCAGTCAAATGGGACAAAAAGAAAGAAAAAGATTCATAAGGGTAACACATCAAAAAAAGAATATTTGTTGAGTTAAATAAGGGTACGACAGATGCCCAAGGGAACAAATTCTGCTGAAGATAACCCCTTCAAGATATCCAATCAAGGAGACAGGCAGGAATTGCATAACAAAGTTTACAATATTGACACATCCTAACCAAGAGGTGCAAACAACCAATCCATAAACTCGCAAGATCCCAACCCAAGCTAACCACAAAATGCTAAAAAGCTAAAAGAATGAAATATCCCAGAACCAACTATGAAACAATGACTGCTACAATAGGAAAAGTTTGCCATGTCACAACCATGTTAAACAAGTTCAGGGGAAAACCATTGAAAAAAACAACATATAAAAGTAAAAGTGAAAAAACAAAAAAATAAATAGGTAAATTATCATACCTAACCAACTTGCAAAGGCCAAATATTGCAGCCTCTGAGCATGAGCGGGTATCTCATTGGCTATATCATGGTGAATGACTGGGAAAAGTGGAGGCCAGTTCTTATCGTCAACAGGAACACCAGCTGATGTGCATATTTGGGAAAGTAGGTTATTGTTAGAAATAGGACAATAAGACATTTAACTGAAAAGATTGTATGTTGTGGACTCAAGTCTCAACGTTTACCTCTGGTAACAGCATCTTCTCTTCGTTTTATTTCCTGCATATACTTGTTGAATGAGTCACATAACACTCAAAAGCAAGGGATACGGAGTGCAGAACATAAGCAAGAACTTATTCTCATCAGCAGTTAGACAATGGAAACATATCAATACATTATTAGTAATGATAGCAATAAAATGACTAACAAAAAAATTGACTTAAAAAATGATATATTAACCTTCTCTCTCCTTTTCAGATCTGCTTCCCAAGTTGCAAGCTCTTGCTCTTTTTTCTTAGAGACCTATGCAAATGCCACAGAGAAAAGACTCAGCCTCCCAAAAAAATTCCTAAAGTTTAGAAAGTCTCTGGATTAGCAATGTCATTACATTGGTATTCTCTAATGGAATATCCACTGTAGCATCATGTCTTTGACCAAAGCCCAGTGGTTCAGATATCACTGGTGGAACACGCAATTTTGATCCAGGAGCAGTGGCACCATTCTGCAAGATTTTCTCCCGTAAAAAAAAAAGGGATAAAAGAATATATTTTAAGAAGGAAGAAAATTACAACAGAGGCGGGCATATCCTCCTAAGATAAAGTAGTAAAATAAAAAAAGAACCAAAAATTAAAACAAGTAGAAAATTTAATTATGCAAAGACGATGTCCAATCCCTCTGCATATCTAATAAACTGACTCCCATAAAGAAGCCATGACTTAAATAAAATTGATTGAAGCATTCAATGCCAAGGGATGCAGAATATAGGATGATCACTAAGTTCTTAGTACAAAAAAATCCCTTTCCACCCCCCCCCCCCATTAAAAAGAATATCATTAAAATATGAAGAAAATAGAAATTTGCATTTCAGCGGATAAAAGATAAAAATGAAATTCACATTTCAGAAAACAGAAAACTGAAATCAATAGATTAGGTTCCATATCAAATGATAAAAGATATTCAGGCAATGTCACAATTGGAACCAAGCTCACAGCAACAATATATAGCAACTCAATGAACCCCAGTGCTACTGATATAAAATGCTACTAACACCAAACCAATCAAATAACCACACTTAGATACACTGAGGTGAGGATATTATTAAGTTTTTTAGCATTTTAGTTATAGTTAATTGAAATTTGAATGGGACATCTAGGTGTCTACAACATAATTTTCATAAATATATAATAAATATGCCAGAGAGATTTCGCAAATATTTTATATAGTATGGAGGAACAGGCTTCTTCAACTCTTTCCACCACAAATTTAGAAAATCAAGATATTAATTTAGAGTTTGTAAAAATATCAACAAAGGAAAAGTAAAATTTAACATCACCGAGCCATTGATCCCATATAATAATGTATTGCTAGTACCCAATCATTGGAACATCATATAGCCAAAAAGAAGCATCTAAGACAGCGTGAAGGAATCAAGTTAATCAAATACTGGAATGATGGTATGCAACTTCAGACTTCAATCATATAAAGCAAGTGCCAAAAGACTTCTCTTTTTGAAAATAAAAATAAAAAGTGCAAAAGCCTTGAACTATCCACAATTTATTTCTTCAAATTTTAACTGGAACTTTTTGGACCTGGAAAGGAAAGGATAGAAATTATGGATATTGTCAACAGTCCAGCTAATTGCAGGCAGGAGTGACTAAGAAGACCAACATCATAAGAGTTTCCATGTCATTATTCTTTAATAAAATTTTGTATCATCCTTTTCAATCATAATAAACGATGTCAGCACCCCATCCTAATTCATAATTTTGTTCTCTTTGATTACTTACACATGATAACCATATATTTTATTGCAAATATTTTTCCCTAAAAAATTCTCACGAGGTTTTGTCAAAATTTATATTATTGGCAAACTAATACAAAAGCAAATCATGTAATTATCTTCTCTCACTCAACGAAAAGCATACTCTGCATCTCTTCAATATTTGAAAACTAAATATCCTCAATCACGATAAAGGTATAATGAGCCTTATCAGCACATTGCAACTTAAATATCAATCTTTGCATAAATAGAATAAGGTACTGAGAAAAGGATTTCCAGAAACAACTTTTTGCCTTTGTCCCTTGGTAGATCATATAACCATGTATGGGCGCAAGAATGCTATATAGCTTAGTGACTTGCATTTCAGAGATGTGAAAATTCTCATTCAGCAGCAATAATTAAACCATTATAGTTATACAACACCATCGCTGTTTGGTGAAGGGGTAATAATTTGTCTGATGATAAATTAAGTAAATTTTATAATCTTTCAGGATTCTTTTTTGGTACAAAAGGAGGCTTTTAGGCAGAACAAGAAAATCAAAATTAAATCTCTGTAGTCTTTAAAAACATTATTTAATGAAATCTACATTCAGTTTCTATTTCTCATTAAATGAAATCACAATAAGTTTCTGTTTCTAATGTCAATACTCCAATACCCCCACCAAATTTTTTTACATAAAAACTACAATTCCCTGATTATCCTCTACTTCACATACCCAACACATTTTTTATCCTCTGCTTGTCCTAAAGATCACTACTAACAATAACACTAACAATTAATTAAAATTCAATATGAAGTTTACTCTACTATGTTCAATTCACCAGAAGAGGATCACATTCTCTCTTCTCCACCTCATTGGTTTATACTTATTCTAAAACTTGTTTGGTTGAGACAAGTTTGAGTGCCGTGTATGGAATGCTTGAAGGAAGGTCAGGGGAACAATACATTCTCTCTTCTTTCGTAATGAATTTTCTTTTTTCTATATAAAAAAAAATAGTGCAATCCCTCGCGCTTCCAATTTTCTTCATTTTTCACTTCCTCCAAATAGTGCACATACAAAAAGGTAAATTTTCATTGAATAATATTTATGACGGAAGAGTTTTAATGAGTTTTTATGAATTTCCAATTTTAGGCATTAAAATTTATGACAGACTTAACGTGGAAATGGTTTTACAAAGCCAAAGTTCATGAACTAATCTCCTTTCCTGTCCTTTGGAGCATACGCTAAAATAACTCAGGACCCTTTCAGTTCCATATTAGCAGTCCCAAAAAGTGTTTGAGACGTTATTATCCCTGCCATACCATTTATGTCAAGTACAACATTGCTTTCCATTCCATTTCCGGAAGATATAATCAATAATGTAAAACTTGAGCAGAACAACTACCATCTGCCCATACAATGCTCAGTCGCACGTAGAATTGAGACGAGAATGAGATCACATCAACCGATATAAACAATACTAAAGAATAAAATGAAAAAATAAAATAGCTCTTGGCTCATTCTACTAAACCGCAAAACTAGCTTCGTCCATTTTTCCGAGGACCAAGATAAAAATTATTATGTTGTTATTTAATATCTATCATATTCTCCAACAGCCACAAATGCTTAGATGTAACAATGAATACTTAACACAGTGACTGAGCATCGAAGAATTAGTTTACACCCCTCATGTTCCAGTTGTGCATTTGTTCCCTTAAGCAGCTGAGAAACATCAGAATTGAGATCGAAACCCTACATTTTTTAGATTCAAGACCTCCAGAAACAACTATACTAAGCTTTTCTCCAATGAATTTCTCCGACACTTGTTATCTTAGTACCCATGTCGCATACTCTTTCTCAAGTGTATCCACAGCTAAACAAGAAAAGGTGGGTATGAAATTCCACCCATACCATGAACTGATAATAGGTTTTACAGATCCAGATTAAACCCATCACCCGATTACCCTCAATAGCCCAAAAAAATAACTTAAAATACAAAAAACGCCATTACTTAAAGCCGAGCACTTTTAAATACCCAATAACCGCGATTCAAGAATTTCAGTAATGTAATACATACTCCACTAATCCTAAAGAGTTTAGAGCCAAATGAGGTTGGATCTGAAAATTACTAAAAATAAATATCTGTGTGGCAGAAGTTGAGAGAAAGTGGGGGAGCGAAAGATTACCGAAAATGGATTGACCTCTTCTTCGTCAAATGGGTTGGGATCGTGGTGGCGCATGGTTAGATCCCCAAATTTTGCAGAAAAAAACTAGGAAGAGAGAGTGTGACAAAATTCACCGACCCCAAGGGATAAACGCTAAACGGGGCGGGTGAGAATGAGTCTGTGCTAACTGCTGAGTGGCACTTTCTCACTTTTTCTACCTGTACGGAACCTGTCGTGTTGGCAACGCGGGATATCGTTTTAGTACGAGAGAGTAGAGACTGAAATCGAATTTTACTATTTGCCCTTCGATTGTATTGAAATTAACGCATCATACCCGGGAACCAAAAAACTAGGGGCCCAAAGTCCAAACCCAACCCGATATCATAACTTAGGTGGCATAGAGAGGATAAGGGACGTAGGATACTGATGTATCAAATCCTAGTCCCAATAAATATTCAACATATTAAAAGTGTATGTGTTTGTAGGTATTTTATTTAGTATTATCGTTAGGGATAGCCTGAAACTAAATTTTCTGATCCAGTGATTTTAAAAACGTATTTTTCAAATAAGTTTTGTTTATAAAGAAAGTTGTTATTTTTTTATCAACTAAATTAATTTTTTTGAGTATTTTTACAAGTTTTTGAATAATATATTATTTTTATATTTATGATATATATTTTTATATAAATATTATTTAAAATATTTAAATATTAAAAAATTAAATTATGTAATAATTATATAGTTAGTTAAATTATGGCAATTAAAATAAATTATTGACTTCCCTTTTAATTGATTAATTTATTACACTGTCTTTTTATTTTAAAAATATATATACTTTTTTTTAATTAAAAATATATATAAAAAAAAACTCCTTCTTCTTGTTTGATAGATTTATTATAATATTTTATCTTTTTATTATAAAAAAAATATGTAGGCAAATTTTTTAAAAATTTTTAAAAATATACTATAATTTAATCTAAATATTTTTAAAACATTTTATAAAAGAGAAAAATAATAATAAAATAAGATAACATTCTTGTAAATTTTTAATTTATTATTCTTTAATATCAATTATTTTTTAAAAATAATTTTGAAATAATTTAAATTATAAAATACTAATTTATTAAATTTAAATTTTTGATTAAAAGTTGAAAAAAATTGAGAGAGTAGTTTTTTATATATTTCTTTTTTATAAAAAAATATTTATGTTAAATTATAATTTTTTTATAATAAAAAAGATAATTATATAATAAAATATTAATTAAAAAAAAGTATTTTATTCTTAATTTTAAAAAAAGTTGTACATATTTTTAATAGAATTGATAACAGTATAATAAAAATATTAATTAAAAAATTTATGTTTTACTCTTATTTTAAAAAAAATTATCTATATTTTAATAATAATACAAATTTATAAATTAATTTAAATATTTAAAAAAAAATTACGAAAAAGAAATAAAATAATAATTTTATAAATTTTTTAATTTATTACCCTCTGACATCAATTATTTTTTTAAAATGATTGTGAAATCATTGAAATTATTAAAATATTAATTTTTTTACTTCAAAATTTGATTAAAAATTTAAAAAAATTTAAAAGAATGATTATTTATTTATTTATTTTTTTATAATTTATTTGATAAAAAGTATTTAAAATATTTA
Source organism: Gleditsia sinensis (assembly GCA_037074535.1). Taxonomy (NCBI): domain Eukaryota; kingdom Viridiplantae; phylum Streptophyta; class Magnoliopsida; order Fabales; family Fabaceae; genus Gleditsia; species Gleditsia sinensis. The sequence continues at coordinate 60,604,923 of CM073467.1, read as the reverse complement.
TATTAAATTGTAATATTTTAAAAAAATTGTACATTTTTTTAATAAAAAGAATATAGTATAATCAAAATATTAATTTTACTCTTTTTTAGAAAATTTATTTATAATAAATATAGTAACGGAAAAAAAGAGAGAATAATATCCTTTTATTTTATTTTATGAAGAGTATGAAGTGATGTGATTGATGAAATAAAAAGAGTTATACGTTGAGTGATAACTATACCTTCCAAACAGTAAAGAGCTCAAACCTCACACCAATAAATTCGGTATGCATATGGTGCTTTTTTGGGGGTAGGGAGAATTATTTTGAATTCTTGAAAAATTTAATTTGAGAAAGTAAAATTTTTATGTTTAATTTTAAAATTTTAAAATAAAATTTTTTAAAATAAAAATTTATATAAAGAGATAGAAATTTAATTTTTTTATATTATGAAAATTTTTAAATATAAAAATAATAATATATTTTATTTTTTATTTTTTTTTATTCATCTCTCTCGTTATCTCTCTTATTTATTTTTCTCATGTGTTTTTTTTATATCTTTTTTTTTCATGTTTTTTCTTATCTTTATCTCTTTTACTCTTTTTTTTTTATTTTTTTTTTATTATTATCTTTACATTTATTTTTTTTCACCAAAATATTTTTATAAAAATACTAAAATTCTTAAAAATAATTTATTATAACTAAATGTAATAATAAAATATTTTTAAATAAATATTTAAAATTAATTAAATATATTTTATATATTTTTAATAACCATTATAATAAAAAAATTTACGGGGCAACAAATGTCCCCTTAAGCTTTTGAATGAATCCACGAGGGGTAGCAAAACCAGCGCATCAATGCCAAACATGCCTCCTTTAGGCCATAACTCCATTCCTTGCACCTCCCGTCACAAATCAACATACTTTGAGTCACGACGTCTTTACATTAGATTTTTATTGTTAAAATGTCATAAAAAAATTCATTATTTAATGTCGTGATATTTAAATAATTGCAAATTAAATGTAATTTTTAGCCATTAAAATTTATATATAAATGCACATGTAGTGCTAAATACGCAAACTAACAAAAATTTAAAAATATGAAAATAAAATTATAAAATTTTAATCTATAAAAATTTATTTGTGTCTAAATGATGAATCAAGGTCAACCAACATAATTTATATAATAATATTTTTTAAAATTATTTTTATTATATATATAATTAAATATCAACTCAACTTTCATATTGGGAATCGCGGAGTTGAGGGCTACGTAGGATTTATGAGGATATTTTGAATGATGCTGTCGATATGAAATAAGGGCCATTTTATGAACTATATTATATAGATATATAAATGATGCATCCTGGGAAATGCGTCCTAGCAAAAACTGATTTGAAATATATATTATTTTCATCATTTCGGAATATATTTTGACTTATTCAATTGCAAAAACTGAGTTGTCTTCTTACCTTTGTATTTTCCCGGAAATTAATATGAAATATCGTGCTAAGACTGAGGACATGGTTTTCAAGTTGGAAGATAGTGCGCAAGTTGGAAGGTGCGCAAGTTGGAAGGTAGTGTGCACCCCAAGTAAAGGTGTTTGATAGTTGTATTTAAACAGTTCATATAATTAAAAAATAAAGACAAGATTTAGATTAAAAATATATATTTTTAAATTGAATCTTTCTTTCATGACTTAACACCATATTATTGAGTCATTGGAAAAAAAAATTTAAAAACTGCACCTAAAATTTTTCAATTAAAAAAAAAAACTTGATCACACTGCACTAAACAAAAACTTAGGGCCAGTTGACCAAACGAGCACATTCCGGCGAATATAACTCACGGAACGGAAGCTTCCTGGGGAGGAAAACCATAAAACTATATAAGCATACCATCAAAGAAAGAAACCAGCAGAAAAATCTGAGCACCATTCCCCAAAAACTTGAAATTGTCCCTATACAAATTTGAAGCAGAAAGGCCATTAAGAAGTTGAAAGAAAAATGGCGGAAAGTCCAGTGTTGTTTCTACTGGACAAGCTGACTTCTCTACTACAAGAAGAAGTGCAGCTGCTGAAAGGGGTCCGCACAGAGGTCCAATTCATCAAAGATGAACTGGAGCGTCTCCAGGCCATCTTAAGGGTGGCTGATGCTTTGGAAGACACAGACCCTGAACTCAAAGTGTGGGTCAAACAAGTGAGAGATGTTGCTCATGACATGGAAGATGCTATTGATGACTTCACTCTTCGCCTTGTGGATCGTCGTGGGCATGGCCACAATTCTTCTCTACGCAAGTTTGCCTCCACCATAAAGGCTCTCAGAGCTCGGCATCAGATTGCCTTAGATATTCAAAAGATCAAAGGCAGAGTGGAAACCATCTCCAAGGGTCGTCGCAGCATAACTGAGACGGGCTCAAGCCCAAGCCCTACGTATACATCAAGTCTTGATAGTCAAGGAGATGCACTTCTGCTAGAGGAAGCTGATCTTGTGGGTATTGACAAGCCCAAAAAGCAGATAATTGAGTTCCTTTTCAAAGAGGAACCTGGAAGGGTGGTTATTCCCATTTGTGGAATGGGAGGATTGGGGAAAACCACATTGGCAAAGCAGGTCTATGAGGACCCCAGAGTGAAGAAACGTTTCAGGATGCACGCTTGGGTCACTGTTTCCCAATCTTTCAAAATAACTGAGCTCCTAAGAGACCTGGTTCAACAGATCTATAATGTCATTGGCAAACCAGCTCCAGAAGCAGTTGGCACAATGAAAAGTGACAAGCTAAAAGAGGTGATCAAGAATTTGCTTCAGCAAAGCAGGTATCTCATTGTCCTGGATGATGTATGGCGGGTAGGTGCCTGGGATGCTGTCAAGTATGCTTTGCCCAATAACAATTATGGCAGTAGAGTAGTGCTTACCACACGCAATAAAGAAGTAGCCTCTTCTTCCTGCACCGAATTGCATGGTAAGGTCTATAACCTGGAATTCTTACCTCAGCAAGAAGCATGGTCTCTTTTCTGTAAGAAGACCTTTCAAGGGAATTCATGCCCTCCTCATTTGGAGGAGTCTTGCCAGTGTATCTTAAAAAGGTGTGGGGGATTGCCTCTAGCAATTGTGGCAATCAGTGGTGCTTTGGCTACAAAAGACAAGGCAAACATAGAAGAATGGCAGATTGTTTGCAAAAGGTTTGTGTCTGAAATTGAAGGTAATGACAAACTGGAGGATATGAAGAAAGTGCTTTTTCTAAGTTTCAATGACTTACCTTACTATCTTAAATCCTGTTTGTTGTACCTAAGCATCTTTCCGGAGTTCTATGCTATTGAGCATATGAGGCTGATTCGATTGTGGATAGCTGAAGGATTTGTTCATGGAGAAGAAGGAAAGATACCGGAAGAAGTTGCAGAGAGTTACCTCCAGGAGCTCTTAAACAGGAGTCTGATGCAAGTAGTAGAGAAAAGCAGTGATGGCAGAATGAAGACTTGTCGCGTCCACGACCTTCTACGAGAGATCATCAATTTGAAGTCAAGAGATCAGAACTTTGCAACAATAGCCAAAGAACAGGACATAATCTGGCCAGAAAGAGTTCGGCGCCTATCAGTGATAAACTCTTTACAGCACATACAGCAAAATAGGACCACATTCCAACTACGTTCTCTACTATTGTTTGCTTTATCAGATTCACTTGATCATTTTCCCATTTCTGCATTATTTTCAAATGGTTGTAGGCTACTTAAAGTGCTAGATTTGCAGGATGCACCTTTGGAGTTGTTTCCTGCTGAAATTGTCAACCTTTACCATCTGAGGTATCTAAGCTTGAAGAATACAAAGGTGGAAAACATTCCAGGTTCCATTAAGAAGCTTCAAAACCTGGAAACATTAGATCTTAAACATTCCTATGTCACTGAATTGCCAGTTGAAATCTTGGAGCTGCATCGGCTACGCCATCTCCTGGTGTATCGCTATGAGATTGAATCCTATGCTCATTTCCACTCAAGGCATGGTTTCAAGTTGTCGGCGCCAATAGGATCTATGCAATCCCTGCAAAAGCTTTGCTTTATAGAGGCAGACCAAGAAAGTCAAGACATGATGATTGAGCTAGGAAAACTGACCCAACTTAGGAGGCTGGGCATTATAAAGATGAGGCAAGAGGAAGGGGCTGCTTTGTGCTCATCCATTCAGAAGATGACCAATCTCCGGTCTCTGTCCATAACTTCAATAGAAGATGATGAGATCATTGATATTCAAAACATTTCCAAGCCTCCTCAATATCTTCAACGATTGTACTTATGTGGACGTCTAGAGAAGTTACCTGAATGGATACCTTCCCTCCAGAATTTGGCCAGAGTGTATCTAAAATGGAGCAGGTTACAGGAGGACCCCCTGGCATATCTTCAAGATTTGCCCAATCTAATACATCTTGAGTTTCTTCAGGTTTATGTTGGTGAGACATTGCACTTCAAGGCAAAGGGATTTCCAAGTCTGAAGCTTTTAGGCCTTGATGACTTAGATGGACTGAAAACTATGATAGTGGAAGAGGAAGCAATGCCTGGTCTGAAAAGGCTGATCATCCAGCGCTGTCAATCGTTGAAGAAGGTTCCCTCAGGCATTGAACACCTAACTAAGCTAAAAGCAATTGAGTTCTTTGATATGCCTGATGAATTGATAATGGCACTGCGTCCAAATGGCGGTGAAGATTATTGGAGAGTAGAACACGTCCCAGTAGTTTATTCAAATTATTGGAGGTCTGGTGGTTGGGATGTCTTATCATTGGAGACTTTTGGGGAAAGAGAGAGTTCTTCCAGTCTTAATGCTGCAATGAGAAGCCATGAACTTCGTACTCTCTGGAAGGTTTAACTATTTTTCTGCAGATTGCATATGTAAATAACTGCATATTTATTCATAGCAAATACATCAAGAAGCACAACATGGTTCTTGAATTAGGAGTTTTTTTTCTTTTTCTTTTTTCGTTTTGCTCATTGAACCCTGATGAATAAAGGTTCAGTATTTGGATTTCCAACACATTCATAATTCATTCGATTTTAAAAAGCTAATCGAGCAGTAAAGCCAAGCGGGGTAGCTGATTTTTATGAGATTCAGAACCAGAGCAGTAAGTTTACCTTTCATATGGCGAATAAATCATGACTATTAGTCATGAAATTGTCTTATAAAGCAAGGAGAGAAGCAAAATGTATGATGAATACATTTCGTAGTTAACTGAACCATGGTATTAGTACTACCATAATACTCTTATCAAAGTCATCATTCTGCAATAGAAGATTCTAGTTCACAACATAAGATGAAATGAGAAAGAGAAAAGGAGTTAATAAAATTGATATACTTTTGTCCTGAAAAATAAGTGTTATGACATCAACATAGAACTTCTGATGAACCAATTTAAAGATGGCCCTTATCCTATATCCGCATATAGGATAAGGGCCATCTTTAAATTGGTTCATCTGTAAATTACCTTTACGCATCGTACTCGGGTTCATCGCACTGGTGCTTCCCCCGAACCAAAAAACTAGGGGCCTAAAATCCAATCCCAACCCGATATCATAACTTAGGTTACATTGAGAGGCCAGGAACGTAGGATATTGATATATCAAATCCTTATCCCAATAAATATTCAACATATTAAAAGGGTACGTATTTGTAGGTATTTTATTTAGTATTATAGTTAGGGATAGCTGGAAACTAAATTTTCTGATCCAGTGACTTTAAAATTTAAAGACGTATTTTTCAAATAATTTTTTTTATAAAGAAAGTTGTTATTTTTTTATCAAATAAATTAATTTCTTTGAGTATTTTTACTAATTTTTGAATAATATATTATTTTTATACTTCTGATATATATTTTATATAAATATTTAAATATTGAAAAATTAAATTATGTACTAATTATATAGTTAGTTAAATTATGACAACAATTTTTTTAAAATAAATTATTGACTTCTATTTTAATTAATTAATTTACTACACTGTCTTTTTTATTTTAAAAATATATATACAATTTTTTTAAAAAAAAAATTGTTCTTGTTTAATGGATTTATTATAATACTCTATTTTTTGTTATGAAAAATATATACAATTTTTTTATAACAAAATAAAAATTATAATATAATATAATTTAAATGTTTTTTAAAAAAATTTATAAAAGAGAAAAAAATAATAAAAGAAAATAACACTGTAATTTTTTATTATTTTTTATTATTTAATATCAATTATTTTTAAAAAATATTTGTGAAATTATTTGAATTATTAAAATACTAATTTCCTTTATTTTGAAACTTGATTAAAAGTTGGAAAAAAATTGAGAGAGTCCTTTTTTATTTATTTATTTTTTATATTTTTTTTATAAAAAAATATTTTTGTTAAATTGTAGTATTTTTTTATTTTTAAAAGAGATTTGTATTTTTTTTATAATAGAGAAGAGAATTATGTAATAAAATATTAATTAAGAAAAAGAATAATGTTTTACTCTTATTTTTAATAAAAAATTATATGTTTTTAATAAAAGAGATAAAAATATAATAAAAATATTAATGAGAAGAAAAGATCATGTTTTACTTTTATTTTTAAAAAAAATTATCTATATTTTTATAATAAAATAATTTATAGCTTAATTCAAATATTTAAAAACAAAATTATGAGAGGGAAATAAATAATAAAATAAAATAAAAATTTTGTAAATTATTTTTTAAATTTATTTTCTACTAATATAAATTATTTATTTTTAAAATTATTGTAAAATAATTTGAGTTATTAAAATTTTTTTTTTTACTTTTTGTCTTGTTAAAGTGACAGGGCCTCATGTCAGAGGTGTTCACGGTTCAGTTTGGTTTAGTTTTTAAAGTTCAACTAAATCGAACTGATTAAATATTCATGTGAAAAAAATGGATCTACTCGGTTTGTGTAACAACTCCATTTATGTAAATGTAACAAAAAAATTTTTTATATATTTGTAAAATTCCATAAAGTTATTACTGCTTTAATTCTAACCACTTAACTCGTAATAATAATTACTTTAACCAAACATAATTGTTATTAATAGTGATACAATACTGAGTTTCCATACACACCATTATTTTACAAACTACACACCATTATTTTACAAATATTTATATAAAGATACATATTAGCCCTAATCATCTACGTCGACTACTTCCGGGGACACTGGTGCAGATGACGGCACCTCCACCGGAATCTCAGTCACATCTACTACAGATATATCTGATATAACTGGTAGTGGCTCAAGGTAGGACATCTCGATTCAGCGTACAGAAATAATAAGTGTCATGGAGAAAATTTGCATAATTATTCTTTTGAACATGATATGAAAATATAGTGATAATTAAATCCCAGTAAATTCAACAATAAATCATAATTTACCATCAATATGTTCATCATATCATGTCCATCTGTATAAACTACAGAAAATATCTTTAGGTCACATGAATGCACTTTATCCATGCACATGAAAATTGTACAATTATGACATGTATGGCATAAATACTATTTTTCAGGATATCATACGATGACTATCAATTTATTCTCATATCAAGCTACCCTAGTCAGGGTGAGTATTTTCTACTCTCTAGTATGTGCCTTACTTTCTCTTTCTCTTCTTATTAACATGATCATAATCGTTGGTATGGCGTCCCCTACTGGTGCACCACACGGATTGCCATGTGACCGTGCTCATTTCTTTTCTTTTCACAATGATAGCCAAAAATATGCTTTCAATAACAAGTATATAACTATTACCAAAAAAATCATTGATAATCATGCGATGAACATAACCATTTCAAATATAACTTTATAAAATATTTTCATATCAAAATTTTACACTTAAGATGGTAAGAAATTCATACAATGGCAATGGCTATGGTATATATTAGTCATTTATTATTTTTATTTATAAGATTCTTCTTCTTTTTTAAATATTAATTTTATTTCTTTATTTTCTTGATGCAGGTTTTCATCCTATCTAACCTTCTCTTACTAATCAGAGCATAACTCCCTCAATTTAACTCCAATGTAGGTAATCTTGGTGTCAATTTAAAGATAAAACAATTATCTAAAACTAGTATGTTGAACAGTTTAACGAAATATTAAGAAATCAAGGTGATATTAGTCCCTCAAATTACAGGTTATTTCTTCTCGGGTAGTTTATGACCTCTACCTACTAATCTGTCCATATCTCTCTCATAAAAATTCTAAATTAAGTGATTCCAGTGGCTAAAAATTCGTGACACATATATCTATAATTCTTATGTTAACCATTTATTTTAATTTCCTACATAATATTCTTAGAAATTAAAACACAGAAGTTATCCTAACATATTCGTTGCTGATTAACTATTTTCTCACCACTGCTTACTAATCAGACCATATCTACCTATTATGAACTCCAAATTGCATAATACCAGTGGCTAAATTTCTCTGACACATATATCTATAATTCTTATGTTAACCATTTATTTGAATTCCCTACAAGATGTTCTCAAAAATTAAAACACAGAAGCTATCCTAATATGTTCTTTCCTGATTAACCATTTTCTGAACACTACTTACTAAGCAGACCATATTTACCTCATATGGACTTCAAATTGAGTGATTCCAGTGGCTAAAATTCCGTGACACATATATCTATAATTATTATGTTAACAAGTTATTTTAATTCCCTACATAATATTTCCAAAAATTTAAAAACTGAAGCTTTCCTAACATGTTCTTTCCTGATTAACCATTTTCTGAACACTGCTTACTAATCAAACCATATCTACCTCATATGGACTCCAAATTGAGTGATTCCAGTGGCTAAAATTCCGTGATAAATATATCTATAATTGTTATGTTAATAAGTTATTTTAATTCTCTACAAAATGGTCCCATAAATTTAAAAATAGAACCTTTCCTAACAGATTCTTCCATGATTAACCATTTTCTGACCACTGCTCACTCATCGGACCATATCTACCTCATATGGACTCCAAATTGAGTGATTCCAGTGGCTAAAAATTCATTTGACATATATATATAATTGTTATTTTAATAAGTTATTTTAATTCCCTACATAATGGTCCCAGAAATTCAAAAATAGAAACTTTCCTAACAGATTCTTCCCTGATTAACTATTTTCTGACCACTGCTCACTCATCGGACCATATCTACCTCATATGGACTCCAAATTGAATGATTCCAGTGGCTAAAAATCCGTGTGACATATATCTATAATTTTTATGTTAATAAGTTATTTTAATTCCCTACAAAATGGTCCCAAAAATTCAAAAATAGAAACTTTCCTAATAGATTCTTCCCTGATTAACCATTTTCTGACCACTGTTCACTCATCAGACCATATCTACCTCATATGGACTCCAAATTGAGTGATTCCAGTTGCTCAAAATCCGTGAGACATATATCTATAATTTTTATGTTAACAAGTTATTTTAATTTCCTATAGAATAGTCTCAGAAATTCAAAAAAATATAAACTTTCCTAATAGATTCTTCCCTGATTAACCATTTTCTGACCATTGCTCACTTATCGGACCATATCTACCTCATATGGACTCCAAATTGAGTGATTATAGTTGCTCAAAATCCATGAGACATATATCTATAATTTTTATGTTAACAAGTTATTTTAATTCCCTACAGAATGGTCCCAGAAATTCAAAAATAGAAGTTTTACTAACAGATTCTTCCCTGATTAACCATTTTCTGACTACTGCTCACTCATCGGACCAGATCTACCTCATATGGACTCCAAATTGAGTGATTATAGTTGCTAAAAATCCATGAGACATATATCTATAATTGTTATGTTAACAAGTTATTTTAATTCCCTACAGAAAAGTCTCAGAAATTCAAAAATAGAAGCTTAAAATTTTGCCACACATAGCCATACCTATGCAAAACTATCTACACCAGCCTAAGTATTCAAACATACATCACATGTAAGAATAATATGTAACATGATAAAGCAACATCCATGACCAATCATCAAAGTTCTTAATATCAAAATCCCATATAAATATTACAAATTTCAAAAAATTTCTTCAAAAAGAAATATTTTTCAACCTACTTAAGAACCTCCCTAACTCACTTAGTGAATTTGTTTTCTTGTTTCCCCTTGAAAGAAGTATCAAGATTCCTCCCTTCCCTTAACTTTTCTAGCAGCTTAAATAAGAGAAGGAGGGTGAGTTTTTGAACCTCAATGATGAAGAAGAAAAATTGATTCAAGTGGAGATTAAGTTAACTTACCTTTAGTACTTAGCCCTCTAGACTTCTCCTTCTTCTTCATTCCTTTCTTCTCCTCTCTTTCTCTCATTTCCTCTCTCTACCTTGCTTCTATTTCTCTCTTTTCCTCACTTGGACAAAATTAAAATGTTATAGGGGTGGGTTTTGCTTAAATAGACCATCAAATAATTCATCTTTCATGATCATGGGTCTACCTTATCACAATTAGGATACACTTGGTTGAATTTTTGGAAAGCAAACAACTTATGTTCTTGTCTTCCTCTTCCTTAGTCAAGATATGCATAGCAAAAGGAGATTTGTATTTTGAAAATTATAATGATATGTTCTTAAGATAAGGGACAAGGTCCCTTTGATTTAGTGATTCATTTCCATTTTCTTTTGTCTTAATCAAGTATGATAGATTTGCCTTTTTGGGTGGCAAATTTCTAACCCTTGAATCTCTATTATTTGGCTGAAATTATTTGTGTGGGATTGGAATGTTTTGTCCTAATGCCATCTATTATCATACCACTTGCTAAAATTATGAGTGTAGGATATAGATGTTTTGTCCTAATGCCATGTATTATCATTCCACTTGCTAAAATTATGAGTGTAGGATATAGATGTTTTGTCTTAATGCCTTGTCACCTAATCTTGATTACACCATTATTTCATCACTTTATTTTTATTTTTATTTTTCCTCTTGGATTTAGGCTCATTCTTGCCCATTTTCTTTACTTTAGTTAAAATTTTACCTTTCATAATGGGTTTAGTCACATTTTTATGATTTTTGGGCTACCGGTCCAATTTCTATATCTTAGTCCAAGTCTATGTTTTATTTCTTTCTTGGACTATTCTATTGGCTTGCTAAAAATTCACGTGAGGTAGAAAGATTTTATATGAAGTGTCCATAGTTGAAAACTCAATTTATGGGTGGAGATACTAAACTTCGTAACTTTAACTCTTAAATTAGGAAAAATTACCCTAATCCAATCTTCTTGAAATTTTAATACCTTCACAAAAATTTATCTACCTTACCTAAGAATTTCACCTTTTTTTAGTATATTTATTTCTAATATTTCCTCTTAGGTTTTCTCTCTTTACCTATTCCATTAATGTTAGAACATTTCTATGCATACGTAAGGTGAAGAATTTCTAAGGATTATATTTCCTTAAATATTTAAAAATTATCTAATAAATTTTATTTCTTTAATTAAATATTTATGTACCTTTATTAATAAAAGAAAAGAAATTAGAGATGTTACTTTAAATACTTTTGTACTTTTATTAATACATGAAACGAAATTAGGGATGTTACAGTTTGAGTTTAATCCATAAAACCAAACCTATTGCTAGTCGATTCGGTTTGGTTTAGTTTATCAGCTTTTTTTCCAACATTCTATACCTTCTTACTAGCAGCGCTTCTGGAATCCTGTAATGCGTCATGGAGACAACTCGGTGGTTTGGTGGAGTTGATTGTTGTTTTATGCTCTGCTCACTGGAGAAGTTCAGTGCGACTGACCATGGGGAAAATTCACTCTAGGACCGACCATAGGAACCGTCAATTAGAACCCAGCTGATTACTCACATGCATTTTTAGAGAGTTGCTAGCTACTCGATTGGGGGGACTAAAGGGAGGGGTCTGCAACTCCCTACTGGGTATTACCGGCCAACTAGCCACTCCTCGTCCTCTCTGCCTCCCTCTGCCACACTGTTAACATTGCACTTCCTGTGCCTATCGCCTCTATGACCATCGCAAACCAACCCTATTCAGTTCAGCTGATTGCGATATTTAGAATCTAAACTTTTCTCCACTGAGTTGCTATATCACTTTGGAATTGGAAGGGGACAAGAAATAGTGAAAAGTGGGCTAAGTTATTTCATGGAGAAGGAAAAGAAGCATTGACAGCTTAGAGCCTCGAAGGAAGTGCTTAGGGAAAGATTCATTGACATTACATATTTACATCAATTCATATAATACATTACGTGTCTACAAAGCATGATAAAAATTTAAAAAAATAAATTATTAAATGTAGTGTAGTCTCGATAAAGTGGCTGTTGATGGCTTGGAAAAAGTCTAAAAGGAGAGCCTCATCACAAAAAAAAAAAGATGACTTTAAATTGTAATTAATTGACGTGACAAAAAGGTAGAGAAAAAGTAGTGTCTTTAGGGCTCGAGAAGCTGATGGCACAAAGACAAATGAACTCATTAACCTCGTGAATATGCAATGTTATAAATAATCACGTGGAGTTGCAAAATCCAAGGAGGTTTGGAGCAAAAAATAATTAAATTTTGGTTTAAATTTTTTTGAACCGAAAATCGAACCGAACTAATCGATTTTTTTTAAAAAAATTGATTTAAATCATTTTTTTTGGTTTTATTTTGGTTTGATCGATTTGAGTCAGTCTGGATCGGTTTCGTACACCCCTATTTCATGTCACATCCTGACACATTAGGGCCACATAGGTATGACGTGGACATGATTTAGCGCTTAACAAGCAACCTTGTCATGCGAGCATCTAAAATGTTCTACAATGCTCTAAAACTCTTTAGGCAATTTTTGTACATTTTGAAAGTATCTAGAATTTAGTAAAAGTCTTTAGAATATATTGGAATACTCTAGAATATAGTAGAATATTCTAAAATGTAATAGAAATACCTTGTATGTTCTAGAATACTCTAAAACAATGTGGAGACATCATGTAAATACAAGTAGGCCTAGAATTCGTTAGAAGTTTTATATAAACCGTTGAATCAAATTGATCTTAGCCATTGATTCAAGGGGAGGTGGCATATATAAACCTCTCACACCCTTATTTATAAACCATCCAAGAAGTTCTAATCAATTGAAGTTCTTTATCATTCTTCAAGTTATCTTACTTTCTCTCTTGCTCTCTCTTTGATCACTTTGCCTCTTAGAGAGGTATCTTTAGGAAGGCTGACTTAGTTAAGTATCAAGAGGAGTGTCTTAGTTAAGTACCGCATGGTTCTTACTAGTGGAGAAAGAGTAAGTCTGTGACAAGTGCTATTAGAGTTTGGTTCGTGAAGGGAGTAAACGACTCTACTAGCATAATGTCAAACGTGACAGAGGAGCAAATAGAATGTGTGAGGGGGAGAGATGTTTACATTCCCGATGCCGATAAAAAGAAGTTTCATGGTGCAAGTAGGCCACGAACTAAAGACTTCGTTATCTTGGAGAAGAGGGTGTCATCGTTGGAGAACACCTTGGAGGCTATAGACATGGGCCTACAAAGGGGTGAGCATGACAAAGAGGTCTTAGAGTTTCATGTATTAGGACAACTTGATCTCATAAAGAATGATGTGTTTAATGCTCAAAAGGGTGAGGAGGAAAGGGCTGAGTTCCTTAATGCCCTAGAGAGCAAGATAGAAACTATCATAAGGCGATTAGATAGCCTTATGACATCTTTTTGATGAGGTGAGGACGCGTTCTAGCAACTATGTAGGTTCAAGTGGAGTACAAAAAACTCCAAGAATTGATCTCCCAAAGCCAAAGGAGTTCAAAGGCGTGAGGGATACGAATGAGGTGAAAAACTTCCTCTGACAAATGGAGAGATATTTCGAGTGCATAAGTATTGGGGAGGAACCTATAAAGGTACACACTACTTTCCTTTATCTTACAAACAATGCAACTTTATGGTGGAGAAGAAAGCAAGCAGATATGAAAAAGGATTTGTGCACCATTAACACGTGGGAGGAGTTCAAGAAAAAGTTGAAGAAGTAATTCTTCCCAGAAAATATGGTATATGAAGCAAAAAAAAAAGTTGAGGGAACTTAAGTATAAGACCACCATAAGTGACTATGTTAGGGAGTTCACATCCCTCACACTCTAAATCCCTAATTTAACCACCGAGGATGATCTCTTCTTCTTCGTTGATGGTCTCCAACCATAGGCCAAGCAGGAGTTACAGCGAAAAAGAGTCAAGGACGTTAATGAAGTCATTGTCGTGGTAGAGTTACTTATCGAGTACCATCGAGGTGAGTCCAAGACTTAACCTTCTTTTATAAATAACTATGGCAAAAGTGGGGGAGAGAAAGGGAAGGGTGTTGCTAAGAAAGAAAAAAATACTCTTCAAAGAAAGAAAATGAGGAGAAGAAAAAGGCCTTCGTGCTAAAGACTAGCTACTTTGTATGCAAAGGACCACACCCGGTGAAAGAATGTCCTAAACTAAAAACGTTAGTCTCGATTGTAGAGGAGCGAGAATTCTAAGAAGTTGCTAACATGAGATCTCTCCAACTGTTAAATGCTATAAAGGCGACAAACCCATCACCCTCAAAGGAGAAGAAGGGACGGATGTACGTAGCCCCTCATCTAAACAGGAAGTCTACTGAGGCAATGGTGGACACTAGGGCTATCCACAACTTTATCACGCCGAAGGAAATCGAAAGACTCGATCTAAAGTTTTCTCCAAAGATGGGATAGCTTAAGGCTGTCAACGCCAGCGGGCATGCTATTGCTGGTGCAACTCATGGGGTGAACATGACATTGGACTCTTATAAGGGAGTTATTAACTTTTTTGTTGTCTACATGGATGACTTCAAGATAATACTAAGTATGGATTTCTTAAAGAAAGTGAATGTGGTACCTATGCCATTTTGCGACTTAGTGTGCATCATGGAGAATGGGTCTCTATGTATAGTTCTCACATTCTCCAAGTTAAAGGAGAATCAATAGCTCTCAGCTATGCATCTGAAGAAGGAATTTAAGAGAGGCGAAGTTATATATTTGGATGTACTAAAAGAGGAGGCTACGGTAGTGGAAGAAGAGAAAATCCCACCATGCATTAGGAAAGTTCTAGAGGAAAACAAAGATGTTATGTCACTAGAGCTGCCAAAGCAACTTCCACCTAAGAAGAGGGTGGATCACAAAATCGAACTAAAACCAGGAGTCAAAATACGTACTATAGCGCTTTACAGGATGACACCTTCAGAATTGAAGGAAGTTAGGAGGCAACTCAAGGAACTCTTGGATGCTGGGTATATTCAATCATCAAAAGCTATATTTAAGGTCAGGCTATCACCAAGTGAGGATTGCCGATGGTGATGAACTTAAAACCACTTGTGTCACACGATATGGGTCTTATGAGTGGTTGATGATGCCTTTTGGTTTAAACAATGCACCAACCACATTCTGCACCTTAATGAATGAGATTTTCCATCCATACCTTAATCGATTTGTGGTGGTATACTTGGACAATATTTTCATCTATAGCAACACTTTGGAGGAACATCTTGAGCACCTCTAGATCATGTTCAAGGTATTGAGGGAGAATTCTCTATATGTGAAGAAGGAAAAATGCTCTTTCGCGAAGAACGAAATACACTTCTTGGGACACGTTATCAAGGACAGGACCCTAATGATGGAAGGATCACATGTGGAAGTGGACTGAGAGGTGCCAACGAGCCTTTGAAGAATTGAAAGCTACGATAATGAAGGAACCAGTGTTAGCTTTCTCGAACCACTCAAAATTGTTCAAGGTACACACTGATACCTCTGAATTTGCCATAGGAGTGGTCCTAATGTAAGATGAGAATTTTATAGCCTATGAGAGCCGCAAATAGAATGAGACAAAATGGCAATACACAGTCTAAGAGAAGGAGATGACAGTTGTGATACATTTCCTGAGGACTTAGTGCCATTACTTGCTAGGGTCACGCTTTTTCATTAAGACAGAAAATGTGGCTACTAGCTACTTTCAAACTCAAAAGAAGTTAACTCCGAAGCAAGTAAGGTGGCAAGATTTCTTAACCGAGTTTGATTTCACTATAGAGTACAGGCCAAAGAAGGCCCATGTAGTAGCAGATGAACTAAGTTGAAAGGCTGAATTAGCTTCCATCTCTCAAGTCTAAAGGAACATCATAGAGTTTATTAAGGAGAGAATGAGTCATGATCCCTTAGCAAAACAATTAGTGGAGCTGGTAAGATAAAGCAAGACCAAAAGGTTTTGGTTGCAAGATGGCCTTCTCTATACAAAGGAAATGAGACTTTATGTTCCTAAATGGAACAACTTGAGGAGAAGCTTTATTAGAGAATGTCATGACACTAAATGGACTGGTTACCCAGGACAGAGACATACACTAGCCTTTATAGACTCAACCTATTACTAGCCCTAGATGCGGGATAAAGTAGAGAGTCATGTGAAGACCTGTCTTGTATGCCAGCAAGACAAGATGGAGAACAAAGCTCTGAGTGGGTTGTTGGAGCCATTACCAACACCAGAGCAACCATGGAAAAGCATTTCAATGGATTTCATCTCTGCACTGGCTAAGTCTGAGGGGTTTAGTTCCATCATGGTGGTGGTAGACAAGTTATCAAAGTATGCTACATTCATACCTACCCCTATAGATTGCATAGCCAAGGAAGCTGTCTGTTTATTCTTCAAGAATGTGGTTAAGTATTGGGGATTGCCTAAGACCATCATCAGTGATAGGGATCCCTGCTTCACTGGCCGCTTATGGACTGAGCTATTCAAGCTCTTGGGTTCGGAGCTACACTTTTCCACAAGCTTTCTTCTCCATACTGATGGGCAAATTGAGAGGGTGAATGTTTTGTTGGAATGTTATCTAAGACATTTTGTGAGTGCAAACTAAAAGGACTGGACAAAGTTCTTGAACGTGGCACAATTTTCTTACAACCTTCAAAAGAACAAGTCCACGAAGAAGAGTCCTTTTGAAGTCATGACTGGACAACAGCCACTTACGTCCCACACTCTTACAACTGTTATCAGAAAAGAAGTCCAAAAGCTTACCACATGGTGAAATCTTGGCAAGAGCAAGCCGATGTTGAACACTCTTACCTTAATAAAAAGGCGAAGAAGATGAAGAAATGGACAGATAAAAAGAGGCGAGCCATGGAATACCATGTAGGAGACATGGTCATGATGAAGCTTCTCCCACAATAGTTTTAAGCCTCAGAAAGATGCACAAAGGCCTAATTCATAAGTATGAAGGCCTGTTTGAAGTTGTTGGGCAAGTAGGAAAGATTTCTTACAAGCTCAATTTTTCTTCAAGCATAAAGATACATTCGGTCTTCCATATCAGTATGCTCAAGCCTTACCATGACGATAAGAAAGACCAAGGAAAGAGTGACTCTAGACGAGCGCCTCCCATTGTTGTCAAGTTTTTTGATCGAGAAGTGGAGAAAGTTTTAGCCAACCGAGTCCAGAGAAGGAGAGGGGTACCACCAAGTACTTAATATCTCATCAAATGGAAGGTATTGCCAGAAAGTGAGGCTAGCTGGGAAGTAGAAGAAGATCTTTGGCAATTCCAAGACCACCTAAAGCGCTTCCACAAGATGAGTGCGACGAGGACGTATGCACTATAGGTGGGGGAGAGTGTCACATCCTGACACATCAGCGCCACGTAGGCACGACATGGACATGATTTGACGCCTAACAAGCAACCTTGCCATGCGAGTATCTAGAAGGTTCTACAATACTCTAGAACTTTTTAGACAATTCTTATACATTGTGGAAGTCATTAAAATCTAGCAGAAGTCTTTAGAATATATTAGAATATTCTAAAATATAGTAGAATACTTTAGAATGTAGTAGAAACATCTTGTATGTCCTAGAATACTCTAGAACAATGTGGAGATATCATGCAAATACAAGTAGGCCTAAAATTTTCTAGAAGTTTAATATAGACCGTTGGATCAAATTGATCATAACCATTGATTCAAGGGGAGATGGCCTATATAAACCGCTCACCTCCTCGTTTGTAAACCATCCAAGAAGTTCTCATCAATAGAAGTTCTCTAGCATTCTCCAAGTTCTTTAAGATATCTTACTTTTTTTGTTGCTCTCTCTTTGATCACTTTGTCTTTTGGAAAGATGTCTTGAGGAAAGTTGTGTCTTGAGAAAAACTGTATTAGTTAAACATTAAGAAGAGTGTTTTAACTAAGTACCGCACAATTCTTACTAGTGAAGAAAAAATAAGTATGTGACACTCAACACAAAGTAGTCCTTAGATTTACATGAGACTTAAGACTTGACAGTAGAAGTAGGACAGAATGGATCTCCTACCCGCTTTAGTTGCACTTTTTTCTTGGTTGCTAACTGGTATGGGAGATGAAGCAAATGCTATACATATATATATATATATATATATATGAGTTTTGGGATTTAGAAAAATTGATTAAAAATTTAAAAATAAAAAAAATTTTAGAGAGCAAATTTTATTTATTGTTTTATATGTTTTTTTTATAAAAAAATATTTCAAACATTTAAATTAAATTGTAATATTTTTTTAAAAAAAATTGTACACATTTTTCAATAAAAAAATATTGTATAATAAAAATATTAATTTTAATATTTTTTTAAAAAATTATTTATAATAAATATATTAACAAAAAAAAAATATCCTCGTTATTTTATTTTATGAAGAGAATGAAGTGATGTGATTGATGAAATAAAAGAATTATCCGTTGAGTGATAACTATGAATATATTTAGTAAGTCAAATAAGTTAACTTATAGTTTATTTGACTAATTTATAAGTTTATTTGACCAAATTAGAAGTGTTTGATAAACAAACTTATTTGAATAGTTTATAAATTTTTATCATACACTACTTTAAAGTTATGTTTAGCAAAAATAACTGATAAATTAACTGAAAATTTAAAAATTAACTGAAAGTTAAAAAACTAATTTTTAGTTGAAAGCTGAAAGTTGTTAAGCTAATTTATTAAATTAGAAGTATTTGGTAAAATTAACTATTAAATTAACTGATAAATGTAAAATGACATAAAAAGATATACTTATATAAAATTTATTATTTTTTGTTAGTACTTACATTTTTTTATATAATTTTAAAAAATACAAAATAAATATATAATTTAGAATCTCACAATAAATTAACAATATTATTGTAAATTTCTTTTATCTCAATAGATACTTTTAAATTTTTATTTCTTGTATTACTATTAATAATATCTGAAAGCTTATCGTGAGATATATAATTTTAATATTATTCGAATATAATAAAAATAATGTCATCTTATGAATATGATAGTATTAAAATTTGAATAAAATAATAAAAACAATAAAATAAATAAAATAATAAAAATTATTAATTAAAAATTATATGTTATTTAAACTCTAAAAATTTATTCGTGCCAAAACCATGAATCAACCTAATCATGGAGTTGGGGTTACGTAGGATTTATGGGGATATTGTGAATGATGCTGTCGATATGAAATAAGGGCCATTTTATGAATTATATTATATAGTTATATATGATGCATCCTGGGAAATTCTAGCATTCATACACTTTACGTTACGCGTCCTAGCAAAAACTGATTTGAATATATATTCTTTTCACCATTTCAGAATATATCTGGACTTATTCAATTGCAAAAACTGGGTTGTCTTCTAGCCTTTGTATTTTCCCGGAAATTAATATGAAATATCATGTCAAGACTGAGGACATGGTTTTCAAGTTGGAAGTTTGTGCGCCCCAGGTAAAAGGTCTTTGATAGTTGTATTTAACCAGTTCTTATAATTAAAAAATAAAGACAAGATTTAGATTAAAAAAATATTTTTAAAATGTTTGTTATTAAGTTTTTAAAATAATAATAATAATAATAATTGAATTTTTTTTCATGACTTAACACCCTATTATTGAGTCATTAGAAAAAAAATTAAAAACTACACCTAAGATTTTTCAATTAAAAAAAAAAACTTGATAACACTGCACTTACCAAAAACTTACGGCCATGACCAAATGAGCACATTCCGGTGAATATAACTCACGGAACGGAAGCTTCCTGGGGAGGAAAACCATAAAACTATATAAGCATACCATCAAAGAAAGAAACCAGCAGAAAAATCTGAACCCCTTTCCCCAAAAACTTGAAATTGTCCCTATCCAAATTTGAAGCAGAAAGGCCATTAAGAAGTTGAAAGAAAAATGGCGGAAAGTCCAGTGTTGTTTCTACTGGACAAGCTGACTTCTCTACTACAAGAAGAAGTGCAGCTGCTGAAAGGGGTCCGCACAGAGGTCCAATTCATCAAAGATGAACTGGAGCGCCTCCAGGCCATCTTAAGGGTGGCTGATGCTTTGGAAGACACAGACCCTGAACTCAAAGTGTGGGTCAAACAAGTGAGAGATGTTGCTCATGACATGGAAGATGCTATTGATGACTTCACTCTTCGCCTTGTGGATCGTCGTGGGCATGGCCACAATTCTTCTCTACGCAAGTTTGCCTCCTCCATAAAGGCTCTCATAGCTCGGCATCAGATTGCTTCTGATATTCAAAAGATCAAAGTCAGAGTGGAAACCATCTCCAAGGGCCGTGGCAGCATAACTGAGACGGGCTCAAGCCCAAGCCCTACGTATACATCAAGGCTTGATAGTCAAGGAGATGCACTTCTGCTAGAGGAAGCTGATCTTGTGGGTATTGACAAGCCCAAAAAGCAGATAATTGAGTTCCTTTTCAAAGAGGAACCTGGAAGGGTGGTTATTCCCATTTGTGGAATGGGAGGATTGGGGAAAACCACATTGGCAAAGCAGGTCTATAAGGACCCCAGAGTGAAGAAACGTTTCAGGATGTACGCTTGGGTCACTGTTTCCCAAACTTTCAAAATAAATGAGCTCCTAAGAGACCTGGTTCAACAGATCTATAATGTCATTGGCAAACCAGCTCCAGAAGCAGTTGGCACAATGAAAAGTGACAAGCTAAAAGAGGTGATCAAGAATTTGCTTCAGCAAAGCAGGTATCTCATTGTCCTGGATGATGTATGGCGGGTAGGTGCCTGGGATGCTGTCAAGTATGCTTTGCCCAATAACAATTATGGCAGTAGAGTAGTGCTTACCACACGCAATAAAGAAGTAGCCTCTTCTTCCTGCACCGAATTGCATGGTAAGGTCTATAACCTGGAATTCTTACCTCAGCAAGAAGCATGGTCTCTTTTCTGTAAGAAGACCTTTCAAGGGAATTCATGCCCTCCTCATTTGGAGGAGTCTTGCCAGTGTATCTTAAAAAGGTGTGGGGGATTGCCTCTAGCAATTGTGGCAATCAGTGGTGCTTTGGCTACAAAAGACAAGGCAAACATAGAAGAATGGCAGATTGTTTGTAAAAGTTTTGTGTCTGAAATTGAAGGTAATGACAAACTAGAGGATATGAAGAAAGTGCTTTTTCTAAGTTTCAACGACTTACCTTACTATCTTAAATCCTGTTTGTTGTACCTAAGCATCTTTCCGGAGTTCTATGCTATTGAGCATATGAGGTTGATTCGATTGTGGATAGCTGAAGGATTTGTTCATGGAGAAGAAGGAAAGACACCGGAAGAAGTTGCAGAGAGTTACCTCCAGGAGCTCTTGAACAGGAGTCTGATGCAAGCAGTAGAGAAAAGCAGTGATGGCAGAATGAAGACTTGTCGCGTCCATGACCTTCTACGAGAGATCATCAATTTGAAGTCAAGAGATCAGAACTTTGCAACAATAGCCAAAGAACAGGACATAATCTGGCCAGAAAGAGTTCGGCGCCTATCAGTGATAAACTCTTTACAGCACATACAGCAAAATAGGACCACATTCCAACTACGTTCTCTACTATTGTTTGCTTTATCAGATTCACTTGATCATTTTCCCATTTCTGCATTATTTTCAAATGGTTGTAGGCTACTTAAAGTGCTAGATTTGCAGGATGCACCTTTGGAGTTGTTTCCTGCTGAAATTGTCAACCTTTACCATCTGAGGTATCTAAGCTTGAAGAATACAAAGGTGGCAAACATTCCAGGCTCCATTAAGAAGCTTCAAAACCTGGAGACATTAGATCTTAAACATTCCTATGTCACTGAATTGCCAGTTGAAATCTTGGAGCTGCATCGGCTACGCCATCTCCTGGTGTATCGCTATGAGATTGAATCCTATGCTCATTTCCACTCAAGACATGGTTTCAAGTTGTCGGCCCCAATAGGATCAATGCAATCCCTGCAAAAGCTTTGCTTTATAGAGGCAGACCAAGAAATTCAAGACATGATGATTGAGCTAGGAAAACTGACCCAACTTAGGAGGCTGGGCATTATAAAGATGAGGCAAGAGGACGGGCCTGCTTTGTGCTCATCCATTCAGAAGATGACCAATCTCCGGTCTCTGTCCATTACTTCAATAGAAGATGATGAGATCATTGATATTCAAAATATTTCCAAGCCTCCTCAATATCTTCAACGATTGTACTTATGTGGACGTCTAGAGAAGTTACCTGAATGGATACCTTCCCTCCAGAATTTGGCCAGAGTGTATCTAAAATGGAGCAGGTTACAGGAGGACCCCCTGGCATATCTTCAAGATTTGCCCAATCTAATACATCTTGAGTTTCTTCAGGTTTATGTTGGTGAGACATTGCACTTCAAGGCAAAGGGATTTCCAAGTCTGAAGCTTTTAGGCCTCGATGACTTAGATGGACTGAAATCTATGATAGTGGAAGAGGAAGCAATGCCTGGTCTGAAAACGCTGATCATCCAGCGCTGTCAATCTTTGAAGAAGGTTCCCTCAGGCATTGAACACCTAACTAAGCTAAAAGCAATTGAGTTCTTTGATATGCCTGATGAATTGATAATGGCACTGCGTCCAAATGGTGGTGAAGATTATTGGAGAGTAGAACACGTCCCAGTAGTTTATTCAAATTATTGGAGGTCTGGTGGTTGGGATGTCTTATCATTGGAGACTTTTGGGGAAAGAGAGAGCTCTTCCAGTCTTAATGCTGCAATGAGAAGCCATGAACTTCGTACTCTCTGGAAGGTTTAACTATTTATCTGCAGATTGCATATGTAAATAACTGCATATTTATTCATAGCAAATACATCAAGAAGCACAACATGGTTCTTGAATTAGGAGTTTTCTTTTTCTTTTTCTTTTTTCGTTTTGCTCATTGAACCCTGATGAATAAAGGTTCAGTATTTGGATTTCCAACACATTTAGATTTTAAAAAGCTAATCGAGCAGTAAAGCCAAGCGGGGTAGCTGATTTTTATGAGATTCAGAACCAGAGCAGTAAGTTTACCTTTCATATGGCGAATAAATCATGACTATTAGTCATGGAATTGTCATATAAAGCAAGGAGAGAAGCAAAATATATAATGAATACATTTTGTAGTTAACTGAACCATGGTATTAGTGCTACCATAATACTCTTATCAAAGTCATCATTCTGCAATAGAAGATTCTAGTTCACAACATAAGATGAAATGAGAAAAAGAAAAGGAGTTGATAAAATTGATACACTTTTGTCCTTAAAAATAAGTGTTATGACATCAACATAGAACTTCTAATGAACCAATTTAAAGATGGCCCTTATCCTAGGAAGCATCAAATTAACCTCGGAAATTTGTTAAAGCAAACTAGAGTTAATCGGTTAAGTGTTTGGCAATGAGCTCGAATTTCCTTTTTTGCACTTTCGAAACAAATCTCTTACGTGCCTACAATATCTCTTATCATGTTTAAGCCACAAGCTTTCCAGTTCTCAAAAATTTTATCTTAAGCCGTAACAATTATTGGAGAAATTGTTCAAGATCCGATGAGAAGCTAAGAAAAGAACATCTATGATACTTCATTTACCAGTAAGAGTTAGAAAAAACACATTATTTTGGCCTTGCGGTAGCGGAGAAGGAAGATGGATAAGCTACCTGCTTTCTCCATGTACAGTTAGGCACTATAAAAAATTTAACTTTTAATGGCGACTTTTGACTTTATGGAATCATCATTGAAAACTGACCTTTCAGTGGCGACTTTATGGGGTCGCCACTGAAAGTCATTTTCAGTGACGAATTTATTAAGTTATCGCTGAAAAATCGCCACTGAAACTTCAATTTCTTGTAGTTAAGATTCAGGTTATGCTAAACTATATGGCTGGAGTCTCTTTTGGACCTTGTGCCTTATAATAGCTACATGACCATGAAATGAGAGTCTTCATCTTCTTATCAAAACTTTGCTGATCATTCCTTATGCATATCATGGACTGAGGAATTTTTTTTACTTTGTCCTCTGTCTCTAATGTTGGTTCTAATAGTTACCGATCAAATAGTGTTTAGTAACAAGAAGTTTGAAAAAGCAATTTATAACCAACTATACTCATTATTGAACAAAGACAAAAAAAAAAAAAAAAAAAAAAAGAAGAAGAAGCAAATAGTAGAGTATAACAATGAGTGTTTTGATTTTTTTGGTTATAATTTGGTGAAATCATTCAGATATCTTTTCTAAATAAAAAAATAGAACTACCAGCAATTTAAAATAGCATCATGTAACCTGCTCCTAACATCTTTCTTAAAATTTGATGAGTTTTTAGAGCACTTGAAGAAATTGTGCTTCTGATTAATTAGACAAAAAAAAAAAAGATTAGTCAGAAGTAGATATTGAGGAAAAAATAAAATAAAATAAACTCAACCCATGCGCGAAGTTGCATATTTTTAAACAACAATTGGTCTTTCAATAGCGAAGATGCACAGTTATTACTCCTCACCCTATTAATTAAAATAGAGTATTGGTTTTTTATAGCATAATTCTCTTTAAGAAAGAGCATGTGTCGTTCCACATTTATGTCATAATAATGACTTTTCGATATATACATAGTAAAAAAAAGGGGGGGGAAAATCATCAGTGATCACGCTTATCCGACAACCTTGTTGATTTTTTGGCATTCTTACCTAAGCTTTGTGCCTCTTAATTATTGTATAACTTGGTCGTGTTTAACAAGCTTAAATTTTCCAAACATGTTTTTCTAAATCATAACAATTTAAAAATGGCATTCCGTTTGTCGAGGGACAATGAACGACTCTTTGACTTGACTACAGTTGGAGTATTTTTAACCCATTTTTTCCTATAATACAACTTGGTTCCTTCTAAATTCAACATTCTTCCAATAATAAGTCTATAGGGCTTCATTCTTATCCTTATTTCAACTTGTAATGCATGCCATTTTTTTAATTCTACACAGATTGGTTGCTTATTTTTATACTTGTTTTTATACCTCAGCATATCCGGACAATTCCATTGCTTTTCCTAACTAATAGTTTCTTTATACATAAATATATGTAATGTATACAAACATACATTTAAAAGGAAAATAAATGTATAAAAGCATATATTATGTCTAAAAATATTTTCTGCTCATTCTCTAATCTATTGGATTACCAAAAATTAATACTAAAACATTATATGTTATTGTCAACTTTTTAAAAAGTTTCTTCTATTTCTTTCAATATTTCTGCATGCGACTTAAAATGTTTTTACACTACCATCTACCAAATGACTCATAAAGATGGGTATATAGTTGAGATCCTGCCTTACTAATTAAGGGCTTCCTCAATCCCTTGACTTAAGAAAGTTATTAACAACAAAAGAGAAAATTTGGTTGACAGACAATAGTATTATGGACGTTATGGTATTTCTTCTCTATCAAGCCAAAAGTCAGTCAACAACCTTAGATAGTTCAGTTATTCATTTATTATATTCAGAAATTTTGTAAGGCAACTTTTGGCTGAATTTGCACTCTTTTTCAGTGTATTGCGTTTCTTATTCATGTTGTGTTGGCACTTCCTTGTCCACTTGTGATGCTGTGTATATAGTTTTTAATTGTGTGGATATGTAAAGAGTCATGTATCGATGTATCTATCTTCTATGTTATTTCTAAACTGGGAAGAATTATAAACTATTTCCTTGACGACCAATCATAGTATGCCTATGTTACTATCATGTTTCTCGAGAAGAACAAAAACCATCAATCGCTGTTAGCTAGTGCCGCTCTTTGTCAAGATGACTGTATAAAGCTAACAAGTCTGCCTTCTGCATTTCACTTGGAGAAGCAACGTCTCTCAGCTAGTCAGTCTGCTTTCGACTTGCGGGGGGGTGTAACTAATCCTGCAAACTAAGAGATATGGCAGAGGTTGCAGTGGGTTTCGTTCTCCAAAGGCTGGTGACCATATTTGAAAATGAGGCGAAATTGTTCACGGGGGTTAAAGAAGATGTGGTGTATCTGAAAGGAAGATTGGAGCCCATCAGAGCCTTCTTAAGGGTTGCAGGTGAATTAGAAGAGAACGACGAGGAACTCAAAATTTTGGTCAAGCAAGTGAGAGATGTTGCTCATGAGGCTGAAGATCTTCTTGATGAATTAGAACTTCTTCGGGCGCATAATCACACAGATGGATTCTATGTTTCTGTCTGCAAAATTTCTTGCCGTATCAGGAACATGAAATCTCGTTATCGAATTGCTTCTGAGTTAAAAGGCATGCACTGCCGCATGAGAAATATCCTTTCAGTTCGCAAGAGACTCCTCAGTAAATATCGCACTGCTCCAAACGTCGTAAATTCCCTTTATACAGGTACTACTAACTAACTGCCATGACTCTTTCAAGTTTAAGTGAAGAGTATGATTAGTGTCACTTTTAAGGGAAGCGAGCACTGGATTATGCTCTTATTCATGCTCTCCTAATATTTTCCTTTTATGTTCCAGCTAAATTAGTAGCAGTAGTTTTTGAGTAAATTGCATGCTGGTTCCTATTGAACCCTACTCAATTAAAGCTAGATTTAGCCCCCTGTTCCTTTCAAAGTCGTTTGACACACTTATCACACTTGCTTAGCTGTTTACTTATTTTGTTTTATTAGGTGGCGCGGAAAGTTTCATCCATAAAAAAGTTAGAAGTGTGTTTGGTTCATTTGTTTCTAATTTTTATTATTATTAAAAATGAGTTCATTTATTTTAATTTTTAATTTTTATTAAAAATTGAAAATAAATATAAAAATGTATTTATTTTTTTTTCAAAAAAATTTCTTGAATTTTCAATATTATAATATATTGTAACCGTAATATTTTTATAATTATTTTGAATTATATACATAATATTTTATTATTTATATAATTATAAAATAATAAAAATAAAAATAAAATAAAAATATAACTAAAAATAATAAAAATAAAAACACAAATCAAATTTATTTTTAAAAATATAAAAAATAAAAAATATTTTCACAAACGTTCTCATGATCTCGTTTTTCAGGAATAATATCTTCACAAAAATAAATAAATAAATGTGTTTGATTATTATTTTATTTTATTAAAATAATTTATTATATTTTTATCAAATTTTTATTTTCATTTTTGAATCATGTAAAATATTTTATGAATATAATTTATTTTTAAAAAAATATCCTTATAAAAAATAATAAATAGAAACAAAAAAAAACAAGTAAATAAACAATTAAAATTTCTTTTTTACCACAAAAAAAAAAGAGTGAAAGACAATTAAGTTATTTCACTCCTTAAAATCTTTTTATTTTCATGAGAATAAAATTAGTTTCTTTTTTTGATAGATTTTTATTCTCAAAAATAAAATTTTATCTCTGATATTAAATTTTTAAAAAAATATTTTTCACAAATTCTAAAATATAAGTGTTACCAAACATTACCTAAGAAAAAAATTGAATAAAGATGATGTTAGAGATTAAAAAAAAAAACTTCTAGGTTTTTTTTCATCTACCAGCTTAAGCTTTTGGGTGGTCGGTTGATCTGCGGATGTTCATCAAGTACGTCTAGGTTCGGAAAGGTTCTATACTAACAAGGGAGGTGTACGTATTGTTGCTATTAACACCTTCTCACTTGTAAGCATGTATTAAACCGTCTTATTAAACAGGTAACACATGGCATGATCAACAAGGGGATGCCCTTCTTCTGGACAATACTGATCTAGTGGGCATAAACAGACGTAAAAGGCAGTTCATCAGGTGGCTGGTTAAAGGCTGTTCTAGCCGCAAAGTGATTTCTGTTACAGCAATGGGAGGGATGGGGAAGACCACTTTGGTGAAGAAAGTATACGATGATCCTGAAGTGAAAAAACACTTCACAACCTGTGCCTGGATTACCGTTTCTCAATCTTCCGAGACTGAGGAGCTTCTCAAAGACATGGTCCAGAAACTTTTTCATGAAATAAGACGGCCAGTCCCAGAAGGCTTTGGAAGCATGAGTAGTGATCAGTTGAAGATGATTATCAAGGAGTTGCTGCAGAGGAGGAGGTACCTAGTGGTATTTGATGATGTGTGGCACATGTATGAATGGGAAGCAGTCAAATATGCATTGCCTAGCAATAATTGTGGCAGCAGAGTTATGATCACCACACGCAAGGCTGATGTAGCCTTTAACTCCAGCATTGAATCCAAAGGCAAGGTGTATAACGTGCAACCCCTGTCAGAAGATGAAGCTTGGGATCTATTTTGTAGAAAGACCTTTCCGGGTCACTCGTGCCCCTCATATTTGATGAACATCTGTAAACGTGTCTTGAGAAAATGTGAGGGTCTGCCCCTTGCGATTGTGGCAGTTAGTGGCATCTTGGCTACAAAAGACAAGCGCAGGATAGACGAGTGGGATATGATTTGCCGCAGCCTAGGAGCTGAAATTCAAGGCAATGACAAACTCGATAATTTGAAAAAAGTACTTGGCCTCAGTTTCAGTGATTTGCCCTACCACTTGAAGCACTGTTTCTTGTACTTGAGCATCTTTCCTGAGGATTATCCGATTAAGCCTATGAGATTGATTCGATTATGGATAGCAGAAGGATTCGTTGAAGCCAAACAAGGAAAAACGCTGGAACAAGTTGCGGAGGATTATCTTAAGGAGTTGTTGAACAGAAACTTAGTACAAGTAGCAGGGACAACATCTGATGGAAGAGTCAAAACTTTGCGCATCCATGACCTTCTGCGGGAAATCATCATTTTGAAATCCAGGGATCAAAACTTTGCAGCCATTGTCAGGGGGCAAAATATAGCATGGCCAGAAAAGATCCGACGCCTTTCAGTGCATGATACGTTGCCAAATGGACAACAACAGAGGTCTGTTTCTCAACTCCGTTCCCTTTTAATGTTTGGTGTTGCAGAGAAATTATCCCTACACAAATTGTTTCCAGGCTGTTTTAGACTGCTTCGTGTTTTAGATTTTCAGAATGCACCTTTAAAGATTTTTCCAGGAGAAATTACCGACCTTTATTATCTTAGGTATCTAAGTTTAAGGAATACAAAGGTGAAAATCATACCAAGGTATATAGGGAAGTTGTCGAACCTCGAAACACTGGATCTTAAGAAAACGTGTGTCACAGAATTACCTGCAGATATACTAAAGCTTCAAAAACTTCGCCATCTCCTGGTATATCATTATCCCTTCAAAGTCAGAAATTATGCAAAGTTCCACTCCAAATATGGTTGTAAGGCCCTCCTTGAAATAGGAAATTTACAGTCACTACAAAAGCTTTGTTTTTTAGAGGTAAATCAAGGCTGCAGCACAATAATAAGGAAGTTAGGGGAGCTAACTCAATTAAGGAAGTTAGGCATCATGAAATTGAGAGAGGAAGATGGGAGGGATTTCTGTTCGTCCATTGAGAGGTTGACTAGCCTACGTGCCCTCTCAGTTACTTCAGAAGGTGAGAATAAGTTCATTAATCTGCAGTTCCTATGTTCGCCCCATCCGTTTCTTCAACGCTTGTATTTGTCAGGACGTCTACATGAGTTACCAAAGTGGATACGTTCACTTAGTAGCCTGGTCAGGTTATTTCTGAATTGGAGCCGTTTAAAATATGATCCACTAGTGTATCTGCACGATTTGCCCAACCTGGCACACCTGGAACTACTTCAGGTTTATGACGGTGACACAATGTGTTTTAAATCTGGGAAGTTCAAGAAGCTTAAAGTTTTGGGTCTTGACAAATTTGATGAACTCAGACAAGTGAATGTGGAGAAGGGTTCCATGCCTTGCCTAGAAAAGCTCATCATTCAGCGTTGTGAGTTGTTAAAGAAGGTTCCATCAGGCATTCAACACTTGACTACGCTGAAAGTCCTTGAGTTCTTTGATATGCCTGATGAACTGATCATGACATTATGTCCAGACGGTAGCGGGCAAGATTATTGGAAAGTTGCCCACATTCCAGAAGTCTATTCTACCTACTGGAGATATGGTGGTTGGGATGTTTATACATTAGAGAGTTTCAAAGGCAGTTCTCCTCGATCCGGTATTGTTATGAGAAGCCATGAACTCCGCAATCTATGGAAAGTGTAGTTGCAGATTGTACTTATAAGCAATTTTAAAGACTCATCTGCAAATTACCCAAGAAATGTGAAATGATGTATATACCTTATATTTTACAGAAAGCAGCTCTTCAAATAGAAGTGTAGGTTTTAGGTCACCTTCATCTAAGATATATGAAAAAAAACTCATTGTAAATAGTACGTTGCAAAGTTTAAGTCTGCTATCTGAATTCTGTATAAAATTGGACTTGTTGTAAATTACTTTGTATAAATCCCATCCTTTCCCTATATATTGCTGATTGTGGAAATACTACACTATAAGTAAAGCACATAAACTGAGGCTCCATAGGAGAACATTATATCCATTAACAGTTCAGCGTGCTTCACTTTCTTTGCTTCTCATCAAACTGGCCATGTGATATGTTGCTCACAGAATAGAGTAGAATCTGCCTTATTAATTTGAGACAATGAACAATATTATAGATTTAATTATTACTCAATTGTAATCAATGGTCCTGCAAGATTGTTGTTGAGAATATTAATATAAGTTGGGTACTTTCTTCTTCTTTTTTCCTCTTTCTTGACTTTTGTAAGATTAACAGTAGCATTCCATGTCCTATTTGCTTCTTTCCCACTTTATTGTACACACGATGGCAAACTGCATCTAGGATGTTAAATTCCTTCTGGCCTAGTAGGAGTGATATCAGTTATCAGCTGTCAATCATGCAGTCATCACTCTAAAGAAATCTCGATTTTCTTTTTATGTTTGGTTTGGAACCTAGAAGTATGTATCAGTTAAGCAAGAGATAGAAATATGATATATTAGCTCTTCCTCAACACCTTAATTTAATCTGAACCTCCTTAAACACTCCTAGAAACCTCAGACTGAACTAGTCCTAGAACTCCTGTCGAAAAAGACTTCTCTGTAATTTATCTAATTTCAACTGCAGTTGTCAATTTTGTACAACATTATTATTATTACAAGGAAAGGGTTTAAGATCATCAATTATTATGTCAGACAAAAATGGTTAACTTAAATTATACTAATAAGAATATAAGCCTTCACTGACAAACAGAACATACCAAAAGTATGCATATGAGAACCCTTCGACAAGTTAACAATCTCAGTTAGCACTGATTCAGCAAAATTTTCCGGGAAAGTTGGCCTATAGTAATAAAGATATATTGAAGCATGAAAAATGAGATGGAGTCATGGAGAATCTCACGCAAACAAGTGCGCCATCAAGAAATGTTGGATCAGCGGCGTGTTGGCAATGAAGAATATGACTACAGCACAGGAAACCATGACCTCGCGTTGGAAGTTGGAACAGAAGAAAAAGAAGAACAAGAGCGCGGAGAGAATTGTTCAGTTAGACAGAGAACTTTGCTTCTTCAAATTTTTAGGAGAGATGTTATTTGAAGACTCTTTGCATTGATTTAATTTATCAACAACAAAAAAGTCTAGAAGATATTATTAAGGAACAATCCTACTTTACACAACTTGATGCATTATTTCACCACCATCTATGGACTTCGGGGGCTCAAAATTGGTACCTCCCAAGAACTTTGAATAAATGAAAAATATGGAAAATAAATAGTATTGGGTGTATACTTCTACTTGTCAATTATGATTATCCTAAACGATTCAAATTTTAATAAAGTAAGAACAATTTCACAATTATAAGAGGGCGAAAATTAATTTCATCATCGATATTCAGTTTGCATATATTCAGGTTAAGTCCCTTTCGAAAGAAATTCTTGTGAGCACATCCAATAGCTAAGCCTCACATGCTAAACTGATCCTACTGTTGGTTGTGCAGTTGACATTTGATAAAATACACACACACAATTAAACTCAGGACACTCGTGAAATTGGTTGTTAACATATGCTGAAAGTTCAATTAATTATATCCAAACTCAAAAGAAAATTTCCAAACCAAAAAAAGGAAAAGAAAGAAAACGAGGGATTCAGCAATACTATGAAGCCGCTACTGGCAGATCATCTATTAATTTATGCCAAATGTCCAAATGATAACCTCAAACAAATTTTTCCACTTACAAAAAGTGCCACTCAAAATTTCCTCCCAGGAATATCGGCAGAAGCTTGTCACAATTGCTAGCTAGGGTAATCCGCCAATCAACCAAAAAGTAACGTGCACAAAAATGCTGCCCACCTTGCTTTGCACCATTCTTGTAGCAGTTCCTACTTCACTATAATGGGTACAAGCATATATACAAAATTTTGAATAACGGAAGAGGGCATATCACTACAAATCATCTCCTAAATATGTGAATACCCTTTTCTTAAACACACGAGCTAAGTCAATGATTTCTGTTTCTCTTGTATGCTTCACCATGTCGTCCTGCCGCTCGGTCTTCTTGCCTTTCCAAGACAATCTGTTTGCAACATCAATTGTCAAACTGGCCATATCCCTAGTGCTTGTTAAAACTCGCAAGACAGTGACAGAGTATGAAGGACTGGACACTAATCTATTAAGTAATATTAGTATCTCCCGTATCAGAAATGTCCTGAAAACAAATTGCTCAAACTATAAGAGTCAAAGAAAACCATAGGCACAGACTCATGCTGCGTAAAATCAAAAATGTAAATCAAATAAAACTGAAAGCAGAAATTTCAACAATATCTTAACCTCAATCAACTTATATGCAAGTGTAACAACAAAAATAGGCAAGGATTATTCATTCAAACAAATGCATGAACTTCACAAAATTAGGGAAAATTAATCTCGGAACAGTACTCAATTTTGAAGACCTTTTAAAGAAAAAAAAGAAGACATTTTATTAATGCAAGAGAAGGTGGACAAACAATTTATATTTTATATCCAGAAATTCTGATATTATTACCGCTCACTGAAAATTTCTGGCAGCTCCTCACAAGCTCCAGCTTCTTGGTCAATCTCTGATACCAAGACTTGCAAAATCAGCAAAAGGTAATTTACTCCTCTGGAGAGCCTATGACCAACAAGAATTTCAAAGCCAGGTTTTCCAGATGATGCGAGGAATGCCAGCACAAGAATAGCATTTCTGCGTAGTTTCAACTCCTGAAATTACAAGAACATAAATTTTAAGCAAATAGTACTTCGTAATACAAATCATTTCAATGTTTTCTTTTTCAAACAGAAGCAAGTGGCGGCATTTCTATAAATGGAAAACATCAAATAACAATTAAATATCATTATAAACATATGGGTCCCAACTGCAGTTCTAATCATGCATCTACTCGCCTAACATAAACCTGCCCATTATATATCATAGTATAAATTCTGGGTAAATTATTCCACTGATGTAGGCTGTGGCCCACTCCCACTGTCTTCCCCATACTCTCTCCTCCAACTACGAAGGTGATGCACACAGATCAAGAAGCAGAGGTCACTACTAAATTATTTCTAGTATAAGTACCATAATTTGTTTTCCAATTATTTAAAACAATCACAAAAAATATTTGTAATTTCATATATCAAAGACAAAAACCCTATTTTGATCCTCCATAAATTGACCAATTTTGAAGTTAGTCCCTAAGATATTCCCGTTTTTATTTTGGTCCCCGACTCTTAAAAATCCATCCAATCTTGTATCTCCCTTAATGATCCGCTAACTTTGTTAACAAACTTAATGATGACACATCATAGAATACATGACATTCACCAAATCCGTTAACAAAGTTAGCAGTACACTGACGAAAGGACTAGCTGGATGGAATTTTAAGAGTGGGGAACCCAACATGAAAACGAAAATCTCATAGGGACCAACTTGAGAATTGGTCAATATGTGGAGTATCAAAATAGGTGTTTAGTCATGTATCAAAATAATTCATAGACAAAATCAGTTTCAAACCTACCTCTATTCCACTTCCATGGGATGCTACACAATCTGCCAAGCCTTGAAGAATGATATTGAATTTTGGGGAACCTGAAGCCGATGCATTGTCATCCATAGCACTAGAACACTCTCCCTCTTTACAACCGCAGCAGAATGTGACCAATAGTTTTGGACCTTTAACACATTAAAATAAATTATTTAAAAATTATAAGACCAGGTACAAGGACATTAAGCAGATACTAATAGACGTTGACTCTTAAATGCAGGTAAAAATAGACAATGACTCTTAGATCTGAAAATAGTAATTTACATAAGTAAGCAGATGTAAAGTATCCTGAGACTCAAGCCATGCTCAAGCTAAACACCCTCCATATCAGGTAAGGCAACAAGAAGGAACAGACAATCATATAGCAGTATCATGGAATCAGATTAAGACACATCATATGCTACTTCCACAGTAAGAGAGCCTACAAATTTGAAGTTAAATAGTATGAGGCCATGAGCCTTGAAATACATCATGCATTTGATCAGGTAGCAATTCAGTTTTGACCTAATCTAGTTAAAAGAATTAAAATATAGATAGGTCGTAAATTTCTAACAGCTTCTTGCATAGATTATAAAAAGGTGTAATTTGAAATAATCTCCTCCAAAGTAGTGAGGAATGCACTTAAAAATTTTGTTTGGTCTCCTATTGATTCAACAAATCAAGACAATAAATGACAGCATTTCAAGAAATTATTTTAATTACAAGTGAGATAGGAAATCTTCATATAAGTAATTATTCCAAAGAAGGACAAGCAGCAAAGGATGTAGATTTCCATGAAAAATAAATTCGTAAATAGGTGCAAACTTACAATTTAGTATTAGATACATAAGTCTGAGAGCATGTTTTTTCACACGCAAGCCAGCATCCTTTTTAAGCAATTGTGAAATGGTTTCAAATACCATTTCCTGGTCAAACCTGTATAATCACATATTTCACTTGGCATTAAATTATTTCAAATAATTTCATCAAAACTTTCAACAGATAGCACTACTTAAAAAACTTACAGCTCCCTATCAATGTAAGCATTGCTTTTCAGGAGAATCACATTCATGATGGATACTGCCTCCACTCTCACACTTTCTTCTGTCATCTTCATGGCAATATGATGCATCACTTCAAAAAGATAAACCCAATTTACATGATGATGCAAGGAATTCTGATGGCTCCAGTGCCTTCTTTTGCTTAGCATTTCTATATCAGACAATCCTGGCTGGACCAGGTGGCAGCCTGCATTAGATGTCTCATCCCTGCTCATATAGAAGAGCTTTCCATCTTTGGCACCTTCTAGTCTGCAGGAATCTACATAATCCTTCCCAAAGCAAATTCCATCAACGAACACATTGTCCCTGAGTAGAGTGCACTGGAAAGATCAAATCAAAAGTTCATAAGAATAGGAAGGTAAGCAAAAAGGAAAGGAGAGGGGGAAGAGTGTTTTACAAAGCATAAAGCCCATGCACTAGCTTATAAACTATTCTGGACTCTGTCTTCCCCCAGGGAAGAAAAAGAAGAAAAACACAAGATTAGAGCAGTGTTTCCTGCAAGCAGCATGATTAAAAAAATTGATACTTTAAACTAAACTTTTAGACAGAGTCAACAATGACCATCGTTAACATACTCAGAGGATAGCCAAAAAGAAAAAAAGGGAGGGACAGCGGGCAAGACATAGAAAGACATCCTACATTCACTACATTCATCATATTCTGTTACAGCACCTCTCACTGATGAAAAGAACAAGGGCAACTAATTTATAAGTAGTGGATCATTTGTCCAAGAACACCAGTTTCCATACCGGAAAGTAAATATTGGCTTATTGTTTCTAGTTCTTATCAACATGCTAGCACACAAACTTGTTCTGTTATAGGGTAAGTTTGACATATTTGAACAGATATAACCTTTTTCTGACAATGCTACCATACAATCTCATGACCAAGGTTGTCAGGATCAGATCTTATGTATGATTAGTTGAGAGACAAAAAAAATTGAAACGAGAATCATAAGATTCTACCATTTTTATTAAAAATATATATGATTATATATAAAATTTGCAAATAAACATAATATTATTTTAATCTTATCATATATTAAATCCACAAACAATAGATTGTTAGGAACCTGGATTCCTAACCAAGATTACAGAAGAAACTAAAAGAAAATAACAAAGGAAATCAATAGAAACCTTTCCTAGAGCTTCAAGGGTCGAGGGCCTCCCCACAACCATTACCCAAATTTCTGCCTATCCCCTCTCTCCTTCTCCCCTCCCTTTTATCAGATAATTCCTAACAACCTTCCCCTCTTGATGGCTGCCACATGTCTTCTCCAGAAAATTCTTTACACGATTATTCAGTTTTGCCATGCTGCCATACTGTTGTCCATCTTACCCATTGTCTCTGTACCCTATTTCTATCATTTACTTTGGGGTTCTATCATAGATCTTAAAGATCGTAACTCAAAATATAAATAATAATAATAACTTACTAACACAAAAGAAATTTAGAGTCTCACAATAAAATCTTTTTCTCACTCATTCTTTCAAATTTGAAAAACTATCATAACCATCCATTTCTATCTCTTATCTAGCTTTTTTTTTTATTTTCTTTACAATAGTTTATTACAGCTAGCCAACACAATGCAATACTACATGGAAAAATACCCAAACTTCTGAAACCAAAAACCAAAAGCTCAAAGGGATGGCATTTGCAGGTGAGATTAGATCTTCGGAAACCAAAAACCAACAAGACAATACATTGCAAGTGAATTTGATCTTTTGGCTATGCATGCGGCTTGCAAATGGAAGCCAAATTTATCAAACTCAAAGAAATGGCATTTGAATGTGATATTTCTGACTACACAAGGAGAGTTTGTGGGC
Organism: Gleditsia sinensis; assembly: GCA_037074535.1. Lineage (NCBI taxonomy): Eukaryota > Viridiplantae > Streptophyta > Magnoliopsida > Fabales > Fabaceae > Gleditsia > Gleditsia sinensis. Next base: position 60,567,932 of record CM073467.1, on the reverse strand, counting down.
AGAAGAGTTTGATTTGGGATTTTTTTTTCTACACCTAGAAGCCAGAACTCATAGTTCTGGCTTGGGATGCTTGAGGGAAGCCAGAATAGTGGGTCCTAGCTCAAAAAAAAAAATCAACATCTTCTAGGATCGCTTGAGATATCTTGAGATCCTACAGTCTCACGATCTTGATCACAATCCTAAAGCGATCATAGAACAAAACAATCCACACTAGGATAGGAATTGTTTTCTTAAACCGATACTATAAGATCGTAAGATCTTACGATCAAAATCATGATCTTAGCAACCTTGCTCATGACAAGAGAGGGCTGAGCAGATGCGGCACAAAGAAGTACCCAACTAACATTTACAAGCACAGTAATTAAGAGACAGTTACAACTCCTATTATTTTTATTACATGCCAATATGTAGCACAGGTATCTCAAACCTTCCTCTAATAAACCCATAGGGTAAGGAACGCTTAATCAAATTTAAAAAGTTACTAACAAATTAGCATCTACAATAGAACACTTTAACGTCATTTGATCTATGTAACCGACCCACTTAGGAGAAAAAGATTTGATTTGCTGTTTTATTAACAAATTAGCATCCACTCCCCCTAATAACATCACCGCTTTTAAATCCTTGTTTAAATATTTCTGTAAACATTAAGATTAAGTAACATAAAATATAACTATCATGTCATGAGAAAGAGAAAAGAAGCAATTGGAATTACAACCCTGAGATAATAGGCTCAAGGGACACAAATTCAATCAATCTGAGAACTAGTTAAAAGCAAAGGAATAGGTAACCAAAATAAGGCTATACCTTTTTCCAGAATTTTTTTCGAATCCCAATAAGAGCTTCATATAAGTATGCAGTATGCGTAGAGAGCTAAGCACAATAACGACCTGCACTAGCAGTAATATATTTGTCAAAGGCTATAAAGTAGGGGGAAAATAGAAAGAAAAGAACACCTATTAAAACTACTTAAACAGTTAGCCTAAGAAACCATCATGGTAACATAATCAAGCATAAGGACAATTTCTTAATTTGATAACCTCATCAAAACATAAAATGACATGAACAACTAATGATCCATAGGCATCAGCCATCAAGGACTAACTCAAATAAGAACCCCATTTGGTGAAATTACAAGTAAAGTAGAAGAAGCCAACTGCATTGTGGACAAGATGTCTAAGAATCGCACAACTAGACAGTAGTTTTATTAACAAAAGTAACTATCATAAGAAAACTTTTTTCAAGAGTACTTGATTAATTTATAATCCAAAACAAATCAGTTCAGTATAAACATGATATCAACAGAGTGAAATTCCTTACTAAAACTTCCTTGAAGCAAGGAAGGGCATGAATCAGAGTAGGCTCAGGAGCTAAGAGAGACTGGCAAAGTTTAAATAAGAGTCTGCCTAGCATCTTTCAATGTCTGTTAATAGAAGAAGGAAGGGATAGGTGGAGGAGTAGAAAGCCAGGATGCAGAGAATCTAGCTAGGAGGAAGAGAAGACATTCAAAAATAAAGAATTGGCTTTACCCCATAAGCCCCTTTATTCGGCTTACTTAACTAAGCAGAGGTTGCAGCTTAAAGAAGATAGTATGTAACAATTTTGAATATTAATCATCATATAGCAAAAAAAATGAAATTACATACTTTATATTCTAAATTTACCCAAGACAAATTTTATATTTTAATTTGTAAGAAATTTGTTGAGCATAGTCATCTAGTTTCTTTATTATCATAAACAACCCATTTATTTATGTAAAGATATAAGATATAAGCATATATATTAAAGTATTACAGTTAATATCAACTGGCGATCAACAATGCAAAGACCAATTTGATAGAGCTAGATGAAAAAAGCTTTCTCCCCTATAAGTGGGTGAGTTATCAAGGAAGAAGAAAAAGTGGGTCCTATAAATAATCCCACATCATTAACAATTTATTTAAGATCATGCTGCCCCCATTAAACAAGCTAAGTCAACATATCCTGCAGAGCTACTGCTTATTTAAAAAAGGCTGATTACCCCTGCAAATTAGCAATATGAGCTTGCAAACATGATTAAATTTTAACATTTATTCACAGGTCATTCTAAAAGTACTCACATTATCAACACCACAGAGATCAAGTAATGGTTCAAACAAAGTTTCCAATAGAGCTGTTCCCTCAGTTATCTGCAATACAAATCAACAACTGGATGATATACAACCTCAACAACCATATTTGAAGACATGCCAATAACGAGGATAAACATGCCCAACATGAGTATACCCATGACATGCATAAAGAACTCAGTGGTTGAACTCTTAAATACCCAAGCATCTTGAATCCAAATCAAAATAAATGCACCCAAATTTAATGGCATCTATTAATAAGGGCAGCTGCATGTGTTATAGGCCCTACAAAAGTGATTTGAAATAAAGTATGAACTGCTAAAAAGAAATATGCACAATAGAACTACCTTGGTCAACACAAGGTAGAGGTGTGACACTTTTGCTGCTTCTGGAGTATGAAAACAGTCCTTGAGATACTGCAATGCCACTCCAGAAGAGCTTCTATCTGTCAAGAATTCCATTGTTATCTTAGAGGGTAGATTTATGCTCATCAACCCAAAAAGAATATGAAAATCTCTTTGACAGCCCACAAGCAATTTGGATATCACATTGCTTCCCAGATTTTTGTCACCTGAAGAGCCCCAAATTGCCAGCAACTTCTGGGAGAGTTCAACACAAGCTGGTAGGTCATCATGTAGAATATCTTGAGCTTCTTGATGACTAACTATGTCTGTTTGAACTCCTATAGCTTTATAAGTTGACTCAACTATCACAAATCAAAAACATGGGTGTGTCAAAAATTAACAAAGAAAATCATTTGAAAAGGGAGCAGGGACTCTTCTCAGGCCTCACCTGTCCGATCTTTTGAAGATACTTGGTTCTGAAATTTTTGAGAAATGTCTTGATGGTCCAGAGCAATATTTCTGCATTCCCTGCTATCATAGACATTATTACTAGTCACTTTTATCTTGTAAGTATAGCAACATGCAACAAAACAAAACATATTAAGGCCTAATTTAGTTTCTAGACTAATCTATCACTCAACTCATGCAATCACTTAAAACCTCAGGTGACCTCTTATTTTAATTAAGGTTATTCATCAAGACCCAATTGGCAATGGCTATCTATAATAAGCTCCTCGCACTCTCACAACAGACCATGAATATATAACATACACACTTAAGTTGGTATGTGTTTCCCAATAGTTACACTGAAAGGCTACAAATTACGTTACAAGTGCTGTCATATACAGAAGAGCTAAACTCTGATTTTAGTGATCCAGAACCGTATGATAGGTACATTTATAAGTGAGGAGTAAAAAGGAAATAAAAGGTTCGACTCACATGTTTATACTCTTTGAATGGTTAATACGTCCATTGTCTTCATTCTTAAATGCTACAAATTTGAGCTGCTCGTCTTTCTTGTCTCTTTCTTTCTTTAATTCGAGACACTCCTTTTCCTAAAGGCATAGAATTAATTCATGGCATACTATCATTTTACTGAATTAAGATATTGAAACCAGTTACAAAAAGGTAGTGAAAAAGAAGCGAAGAATGTTGTCATCAACCAATAGAAACCACGAATATATAGTTACACCAACATACCAGGTGTGCAAGCTGCTTTGAAGCATGTCCAAGCTCCCTCTGATTTTGCCATCAACCAATCAGTACCAAACTCAGTATAAGAAAAGCTTGAGTTAATCTTAATTATTCAAAGTGGTTGACTTATATTAAAAGTGTATGTAGCATGGGCAGTTTCCTTTTCCTTCCCTTGTCATTGCCAAAATATAAAACAAAGACACGAAAAAGTAATCCAAATAGAAAAATCAAGCATTAATACTTTTATTGACCAGAGAAAATATGCCTAAAATATTTCAAACTCTAGCAGCAGTGTTTCATTAATGAAACCCGAGAATTGGTATATGTCGTCTTCACAGATTATCCTCAACTTCCGATACCAAAATTTATTCAAGAATTATTGCTGGCACAGTTAAATTAATCAGTTTTTCTTTATACTCATGGTTTTCTTATATCTAAATTCTATCCCAAATTATCTCCAAATGCATTCCCTCCTTTACTAAGAAGTAAGAATAATTCCCAATACCTGATTGAGGATTAATAACAATGTTTCTCGCGTTGAAAAACTTTCCCTAAGCCAAACAATGTTGTTTTCTACCGGCGTTCACAACCAATGTGAAAAAAAAGTACAGAAACTATCAAAAGATTTAACTGGTTCCCCTCAAGTTTTCCGCCATGCCATAAGGCAAGTGATTCACGTAAAGGGTAGACAAATAATAAAGGACCACGTCCAAAAACCGACACTATGAGACCCAGTAACATGAAGAGTTTAACGACACGTACAATCGACAACCCATTTGCACTCGTGCAGGAACGCACAAGCTTCATGCTTGTAAACATGAAATCGTAGTTCGTTCATACCCATGCCACATTAGTTTGATTGTTACCCTGCAAGAAAGCAAGCCTCACCTTTAACCGCTCAATTTCGAGTTCTTTGTCCTTGTCGGGTCGTCGAACACTCGGAGCAACCATGGAAGAAGTGCACTTTGCAGGGTCACTGGGAGAGTGTTGAAAAGAATCAAAATTTGTGCTCCTCTGAGAGAGCTCTCGTGGAGGCGAGTAGCTAACGGCATCGTAGGCAGAAGCCACGATCGAATGTAGCGGTTGTTGTTGTTGACGTGGTTGTGGGGCATGAGAAATGGACGAAGTAGGATAAGGAAGAAGATGATGAGGCTGAGACGGATTGGAACTAGGTTTCGCAATTGCAGAGAGGGCGAGCTCTTCCACTTGGATTAACTGATCCAAGAAAGCGTCCTCCCATTCTTCGAATCTGTCTTCGCTCTCGCTCATCATCTTCGTTCGATTTTTCTGGGTGAGAGTAGAAGAGTTATATTGGTGATCTAAAAATTGTGAAAAAGATTTATATAAAACAAAATTATTACTAAAATTATTTTTCGTAAATTGATAGAGTAAATTTTTCTTTAGTTCATTTTGTTATAATTGAAACTCAAATTCGGGATTCTCAGACTCGAATGTCACCGATGGAGTAAATTTGTTCTTAAAGACATGGGGTTCTTTTTTAATATTTAAAACTAAATAATTTGATGAAAAAACTGAAAAATCATAAAATTAAAAAATATATTTTTGAATTCTTATGTATTAATTTATATATTAAATTTTGATAAAAATATAACTAAAAAAATATTCGAATATATAAAATTAAGTTTACCCAGTTAATATTTTATACAAAACATTTTTAAATACTTTTTCTATATTATTAATTTTTTTTATTTAATTCAAATTATTTTGCACTCATTAATAAAGTATGATGTACTTTTTAAATATAAAAAATTAAAGACTTGACTATATTTTTTTGGTTTAATATGGCATGTAATAATTTATTATATATATTTAATTTTTTATAAAAAAATTTAAATATAGGTAAAAATTCTTTATTAAATTTATATTTTATCCTCACAAAATAAGTTTTGTAACGTCCGGTGTTTTTTTTTTTCATTACGCATGTTAAATACGTCATATGTATAAACACAATATATATATATATATATATATATATATATATATATATATATATATATATATATATATATATATATATATACATATTTATCACAAACCTCATACATGTTATAATTATTCAATACAACATTTCAAAACACAATATACATGTTTATATATACATTACAAACCTCACACATGTTATATTTATATAATACAATACTTCAGTACATAAATAAGAGTCTTTATATAGCACTTTACCCTTAAAATACAAAGGGTGAGGAGGTTGTGCTGACATCTAGATCACCATCAGTAACTTCATTTTGTGTCGCATCTCATTTCTTTTTATCTGAACATAACACCACAATAATAGTGAGAATAAAGGTTCCTAGTAGACTTAACATAAATAAAATATGATGAAAAAACAGGAGTTATGTTCAGCTGTATAAGTTACAAAAAAATATCAAAATTTTGAGATAAAATCATAATTTTCGTTTATGCATAATTATCATACTATTCATGCACCAGAAGTCCATTTTTTTTTCTAATGCTCAGCCCTATCACGGCTTTTAATTTATTCATTTGCTATATGCATAGTGACCAATCGACTACAGTCACAATAAGTGATCAGTGAGTACATCACCCTCCTGCCTCCTCACATTACCACTGACACCCGGTTGGAGCGGCCCTCTCTTGGCTCACTCAGGCTAATAGGGCGTCCCCTACTCGGTACCGTCACAAGCCATACAACCCGTCGATATTCATTCATATATATAAATACATATATATATATATATATATATATATATATATATATATATATATATATATATTAATACATATTTATCAAATAGAATGTAAAATTATCAAGCAACTCACCATGAGTTTTACGCTTGCCATAATTATCAAGCAACTCGTCATGAGCTTTACGCTTGCCATTCAATTTCTTTCATAAAATAACATGCATAATTTTCATATCCAACAATTAATAATTATTCATCACATATTAAATGTCCAATATAATAAATTTTGAATCAAATAAAGAAAATGGTAATTTTCTTGGACATTTGTCTTCTAAAAATATTTCAATAAATAAAACTATTTTTAGGTAGAAAAACAATGAAAAAAAATATATAATAAACCAGCACCTAACAAGGCCTACCCGTGTTGAAATAACTCAGAATACGGCCTGGACGTGTTTTATAACATTTTTTCACTTATTCAATCATATTTCCCTCATATGAATTTCGATTGAGGTGATCTCAAAACCTATAAAAAACTAAGACAATTATCTACAACTTCTGTGTTTATCATTTCTTCAAATTCTTTACGGTTTATTCTCAGAAAATTAAAAATAAAACACTTAATTTTACTATCCTGAATTCTGATTTTTACTCAATTAATTAATCATATCTCCCTCATATGAATTCTGATTGAGGTGATCTCAAAGCCTATCAAAAGATAAGACAATTATCTACAACTTCTATGTTTATCATTTCTTCAAATTCTTTACGGTTTATTCCCAGAAAATTAAAAATAAAACACTTATTTTTATTATCCTGAATTTCGACCTTTGCTCAATTAATCAACCATATCTCCTTCATATGGTCTCTAAATCAAGTAATTCTAAAGCCTATAGATCCGTAAGACATATATCTACAATTCATATGTTGACCATTTCTTTAAAATTCTTTCTGAATTTTCCCAAAATTTCAAAAACCGAAGCTACCCCAATTATTCTGAAATTCAGCTTAATTTATCTTCTCCTTTGATTTTCTTTTATATAATCCCATACACCCATATGCATGTCCAAACATTCAAAACAAAATTTTATATAAATATTCAGACCACATGTTATCCAAAATTATATCTAAAAAAATCTAAAAATGTATATATAATTTTGTACAAAAATGTATTAGAAGATGTTAATCCTACCTAAAATTCTAGTAAATCCGGTGCTTGATTTCTTGATTTCTCTTCCCTCTCCCTTCTCCTTCTTCTTCCTCTTTCTCTTCTTCTTCTTCCTCTTCCTCTTTCTCTTCTTCTTCTTTCTCTTCTTCTTCTTCTTCTTCCCCTTTTCTCTTATTTCCTTTTCTTTTTCTTCTTTCTTTTTTCTTCTCTTTTCCCCTCCGTCACTTCCCCCTTCTCCTTCTTATCTTTTATTATTTAATTCCATTTTACTTTTTTTCCTTTTTACCCCCTACCTACCACCTCCTTTTCTCCCAAATGCCCTTGCCACCATCCATAATTACATTAATGCCATCTCCTTATTTGTTTTCCCTTCTTACCCCCTACCTACCATCTCCTTATCTCCAAAATACCCTTGCCACCATCCATAATTACACTAATGCCATCCCCTTATTTTCTATAAATTAAATGTCATTTTAACCATTCTTACTATCTTATTTGACTTAAGTCAAATAAGTTAATCCTCCCATGAGATCCAAAATCTGTTCTCCTCTCTTAAAGAAATAAATTTCAATTAGTAACATAAGAGAAAATTAGGGATGTTACAAGTTACATCATAATTTATTTTAAATTTTTATTCAATTTATTCTTAAATTTATATTTGACTTACTATAAAATAAATTATTCATTATTTAATTTATTTTTAAATTTTATATTTAAATTTTTTTTTGGTTATGCAGACCTAAACTTAAAAATTTAAAAACACTGTTTAGTGATTTTTTTTTTCAAATTTTACTATTTTAATTTTTATGTGTTAAAGATAAAGAGAGTAATATTTTAATAAAAAATATATATTTAAATACGATTGATGAATTACTTTTAAAGGTTTTTTAACAAATAACATAAGTTGAGACTATGACGAACTAAAAGTTGCAAAATAAGAATATAATTATATTTTTTATTGTAAAATTCAAGAGTTTAAAATAAATAAGGTTTTGAAGAGAATGAAAAATGGTATAGTAAAAAGATCCAATAATATATCTATTGAAATGTGAAAAAATCTAAAAAAAATATAAATTGACTCACTAAGTTGTTTAATATGATAATTAAATTTAAAAAAATGTCATATGAATGAAAGATAAGTACTTTAATTCTTATTTATAAAAATAAGGAGAACATATAAAATTGTGTCAACTATAGAGAGATTAAGCTCACGAGTCACAATATAAAGTTATGAGAGAAGATTATTGAGTAAAGATTAAGACAAGAGACTCAAATAATAGAAAATCAATTTATTTTCATGTCAAAAAGATTAATTATAGAAACAATTCACTTACTGCGAAAATTGATGGAAAGTTATTAAATGACATATAAAGATTTGTATATAATTTTTATTGATCTATAAAAAAATATATGACAGAATGTTAAGAGATATTTTATAAAAGATTTTAGAGAAGAAATAAATATGTATTGTATATATTCGAACAATCAAAGTCATTTACGATAAGATAACGACTTGCGTAAAAACACAAAATAAAATACAAAAGATTTTTTTATAACTATTAGACTACATCAAGGGTCTTTTATGAATTTATATCATTTTAACTTGATTTTAGACGTAATTGCTGAACATATACAAGATTTGGAGTCCTGATGTCTGATTTTTGCATATGATATAATTTTAGTTGGTGAATCGAAAGAGTAAATAAATATAAAATTAAAGTCATGGATACAATTTTTGAAAACACATTATTTTCGTATAAATAGAAATAAAACAGAATATATGGAATGTATTTTTAATAAAAGACGAAAAAATACGAATTTAGAAGTAAAATTTGAAAACCGTATATTAAAATAAGTTACAAGATTTAAATTTTGGATCCATTATACAAAATGACGGTGAAGTAAACGAGGACGTAAATCGTATGATTCAAGCGGGATGAATGAAATGAAAGAAAGATTTGAGTATCATTTGTGATAAAAAATTGTCGTTCAAAGTTAAAAAAAAAATCTACCATACAACTATAAGACTTGTTATATTGTATGATACTGAATGTTGGATGGTTAAAAGATAATATGAAAATAAATTCAATGTTATAAAAATGAGATGTTGCGCTGAATGTATGGACACACCAAAATAGATATGATTAAAAATGAGTGTATTAGAAAGAAAGTTGGGGTAATACCTATTGTTAAAAAAATAGTAAAATTTCGTTTAAAGTGATTTGGACATATGTAAAAAAGACATACAGAAATCCTATTGAAAAGAATAAATCAGATAGAGAATAATTCGATAATTAGAGGTAGAGAAAAGTAAAAAAAAAATAGATAAAATTATTAAAAAAAATTAATAGTTAATAATTTATCTATTGATCTTATTTATAGATCACTATAGTATTATTTAATTTATTAATTAATTTTATTTAATAAAAAAAGTAATTATGTTGTACTATTTTAATTTCTTTTATGTGTTCGGCATACTAAGTCTATCTCACTATTTGATTAATAAAAATTATATTTTATAGCAAAATATTCGCCTGTATACATGTGTGAAATTTTAAATTGACCACTTCAATTCATTTGCTCCAAAAAGGCAAGTGAATTGCCGGTTGGATACGAATAGATGGCTCTGGAATAAATTAAGGACTCGGTGCATTAGGCATAGATGGCTTTCCTGGCAGATTCTTCAATCTTCGTACTATAATATTTTGAGAGAATATATATTTGGCAAGTGCCCATCAAAAGCCGTATAAAGCAAAGTCAAAAGAATGTACAAGAAAATGCCAAAATTAGGGGGCTAAGAGGCTCCAAAATTGAAAATCTCAACTTGTGGGAAAGAAATTAAGCTTTCTCTGGGTAAAGAAGTTAGCAGGATAATGAGACAATACCAGACTGCTAGTGGGGGGCTAATTAATAATGAAAGCAAATCATTATGGTTTAGGTTAGCTGGGACCTTAGAAGTTGTGTGGCTGGAATTGATTATAAGGACTTAACATCTTTTATCATGGCCATATGCTGGATGGAAGGTGGTTATATACCCCATAATCAATTTTTTTTTTTGACTTATTTACTCAAAATATTAAGAATTGAAACCAACCCATTGCATTAAAACTTATCACAATCTTTAAAATTTAGACGGGGTTATGTAAATGATCTAATATTAGTTCATTAACAATATGTTTTCTTTTATTAATTAATACAATTAAAAGTTCACGGTACTAAACCAATAATAATAGGAAAAAAAATACATTTTATTCCCTTGAATTATTACTTAATTATAACTTTAGTATATCAATTTTAAAATATAACAAAATATAATTCCAATTTTTAACTAAAAAAAGTAAAAATATTAAATTCTTATAATATTCAACATTTAATTTATAAGTGAAAAGAGAACCTTTTGTCATATTAACTAAAGAGGGCAGAAGCCGTTTTCAACTATTGAAGACAAAATTTAAAGATCTTTCGTAAAATTAGAATCATTTTTTTTTTAAATTGACAGTGACCGAATGTTGTTACTGTCAATTTTAAATGAAAATAACTAAAATAATGGTAAAACTTACACATAGATATTAAATTTAGAGAATATCTGCTCCTCCCTCCCACAAACTGAGACACTAAATTAGAATATTAAATGTCACGAAATTTTAAAATTAATATATTAAAATCATAATTAAATTATTGTTTAAGAGAATAAAATGTATTTTCTTCCTAGGGAAGAATTCATTCCCACGCTTTGGCAAGGCGCGTAAATCCTTGTATCGTGGCCGATGGATGTCCACGATGCATCTTCTGTGATTGCCGGCTTGCGGCTTACGGCTTACGGCTTACGTTCCCAATCTTTACCGGCTGCTTACAGCTTACCTCCCCCTATTTGGCCATTTGTAAAATAGTGAATTTCTCCGTTATTTTTTTAAATAAAATCTTCCATGGGTTCCCCTCCCAGCTGTCGTTTTCTTGTATTTCACAGCTTTTTAGCACTGATTCCAAAGCATTATTAATTCAAAGAAATACAGAGAATCCCACGAAACAAACCCTCCACGTCAAGTAAACGACCTACAGTAACCTCATTTCGACTTCCCCACCACTTTTGTGTTTGGTCATAAAAACAAAAAGCTGGGTAGATCAGGACCCAGCATCGAGGGTGATTTCGGTTTGTTCATAAAAAATCGTTGAAGAAGTGTATGGAAGTAAACAGATCATAGAATAACAGCACCAAAATAAAAAGACCCTTTTTTTTCTTGAGCGTATTGGATTTTGAGCTGAAAAAGAATGGTGGGCATATTTTCAAGATTCTCTGTTGGAAGGAATGGCCATCGACGGACGCAAAGCGCCCTCGTAAGTATCTTCTCCCTCCGAATGATTTATGTTGCTTGGCTTGGTAAATGACTAGATGCTTGAGATGGTAAGACTTCTTTGGACTTGACTAATTAACGTTGTTTCTATGCTAAGCAAACTTCTCGTCTCTGAACTTGTCATAAATCGTGGAAGTAGTTATGGAAAGTTATGACTGCCAATCTACCATTTAGTTTTATTAGTGGTTGGATTTTGCATTTTTTCTTCAATGGATTACACTTTTCTGTAGTCGTTCTTTGTTGTTAACTTGTTATGCTACTGGATCATCTTGGGATGGAATAATTTGTTCTGGCTGTTTGAGTGGCTTGTATTGTATTGAATCCAAAATTTTGCGTTTTTTCAAGTTACGGTTACATTTCCCAGTTCTTGAGATTTCTGGATGGGAAAAATAGGAGGTGCCCACTATATAAAGTTGTATGCTATGTTATGATTTTGGAATGAATTTTTTTTATGTTTGATATGCTTTAGACACATGATCTTATTTTTGCATAATGCCTTGTATTAATTCATGCAGGATGAGAGGGAAGCATTACCCCCAAATTCAGAGGCTGCCGCTGCACCAAGTGCTGTCACTGTCACATCTCATGGAATTGAAGTAGCAGTAGAGTTTAAGCCAGTTGAACACCCAGTTGAACCTCTTGACAATGATAGACCAGTTCAGTGTCCATTACCGGAACCTTCAATTCATAATGTAAGATAAATATCTAATTTTCTTCGGGTATATTGCCTTTTACATTTGTGCTCTCCACTTCCGTTCTCTCTTCAACACAGCACACAAACTCTCTTCAACACAGCATACAAACTCTACATAACATTCTTGATGACTTGAAAAGCAGTTCAGTTATTATAGATTGCAATTTTCATGAATAAGTTGACCAAAGTACAAGCAAATTAATTAAATATGATCTGGTTGGTTGGGTATGATATAGAGACAGAGTTTGTATTTTTTCTGACACACTTTTTTTTTAATTCAATCAGACAATTTTTGCGACCTAAATGAGAAACTATAACAATATGATAGAACCCAATATCTAAAAATGGGTCATGTGCTGGGTCACGAGAGAAAGAAGTGAGTCATGTGTTGGGTCATGGGGGAAACAAACTCAACGTGGTTTGTATACCTGAATAGTACATTATTAATAAATAGATAGTTATTTTAGCATATTTTAGAGTAGTTATCCAAGTGTATGTGTAGTGAGAAATATATGTATAAATTAGTGTGTGAGTGGGGAGAGGGGAGAATATATTGCTATTTTCTAGTTCTTTGTGGGTCTAAGAACTGTTTCTCAGAAAGAAACTTTAGCTTGGGGTGGTTGGGGTAGTTTTTTAATCAGAGTGTATTGAATTCTGTTGTACCTGGTGTTGAATATAATCAAATATAGTGTGTTTTCTGTTTTTGGCTTCTAGATTTTTATCATTTGGTCTGATTTGCCGGATTCGACGAGAGGGGAAGACATGCCAAAAATGTCTGATAAAGTGGATGTTTTGAAAGAAAAGATGGCTGTATAAGAAGGGAATATGGAGGAAATGAGAACTACTATGTAAAGAATGATGACCGAATTGCAACAACGTAGATCTCTTTTATAGGAGATCAATAAGCAATTGGAGAAGAGAAAGGATGCAACACTAACAGAGAAGGAGGCTTCATCCAATGAAAGATCTTCTCAGCCTGGATTTTTGAAATCGAAGGGAGATTATTTAAATGATTATAAAATGTCAGTTAAAAGAATTGAACTTTCTATTTTCGATGGCCTGGATCAGTAGTTTGGATTACCCAAACTTAAATTTATTTTGAAGTCTAAAAAACTCTTGAGAAAGTCAAAATTAAATTGGCACATGTGAGCATGGAGGGTCCTACAATTCATTGGTTTAATTTACTTCAAGAAACTGATGATCACTTAATCTGAAAAAAGTTGAAACGTGCTTTGATAGCTAGGTATGGAGGACGAAAGCATGAAAATTCTTTTGAAGAATTGGCAGCATTGAAAATGGAAGTGTGCGTAGGTTTGCCATTCTCAGTGTCTAGAACTACAAACTATAGTAAGAACATCGGCTTACCAATCGCCTACCATGTCTCCTCTGTAAGGTCTCTCTAGACCCTCCATCCACCATCGTCCTCTGTAAAGTCAAGTGTTTTGCCTATCTTCATCCTCACTTGCACTTCCTTGTCAGGCCTAGCTAGGCAAACCGGTGCACCCCAGAGAGAAAGACAAGGCTGAATAAATGTCTTATCTAAGAATTCCTGCAACTGACTCTTTAACTCCCTTTGCCGGTCCCATCCCACATAGGGTGCTATAGAAATAAGTGTGGTGCCTGGGATTGGGATAAGGTCAATGGTGAACTCAATTTCACGACATTGAAACATTTGAGTTAATCTCTTCCCAAATCCTTCGCCTACCAGAAGAACAATATGTGAGATATTTCATAAGTGGGCTGCAATTGGTTATCAAGAGGAGAGTAAGAACGTTCAATCCATATTCCCGCAGGCAAATCATTCGCATAGCCAGGGACGTTGAAGAAGAAATCTTGGACGTTGAAGAAACCACGTCTAAGTCGGCAAAAAAGGGATCCATGTGGGGAGGCCACGAACAAGGTAGTAACGGTTTAGGTAGTTTTCGGTTCAACCCACGATTCAACATGCGCTAGAGGGACCCGACTCTCTCTCATCAAGGGTCCTGCTCTGGACCCATCTCGGGTTGGGGCTCCAATCGAACCCAAGACGTTAGGGGGCCGCGCAACTTTGTTTCGACTTCACCTGGGCACTCAGGTTCTTCCTTGTCAACGACGGCTAGGCAGAGTAATGGGAAACATCGCATAATTGGGGAAAATTTAGAGGTCTACATTCCATTACTTACCCAGAATTAAAGGAGAGGAAGGCCAAAGGATTATGGTTCAAGTATGGTAAGAAATTTTGCCTTCTCCATGGGTGTATAGAAAAGCAATTACAGTTACTGGTGCTAGAGGAGAAAGAGACCTTAAATTTAGAAGGAGAGATAGTGCGTTTAGAGACAGAAAATTTTGGATATGAAGAAGAGCTGGAATATAAAACTATGGAGTTATTGGGCATGAATTCAGAGAGGACAAATAAAAATAGAACTATGAACTCACTTCTCTAATTTTAGCCTTGTGGACAAGGCTAAAGTTGCAGTAGAAGGTAATGATAGAACCCAAACTCTAAAAGTGGGTCATGTGCTGGGTCATGAGGGAAACAAGTCCAACGTGGCTTGTTTTCCTGAACAGTACATTATTAATAAATAGGCAGTTAAGAGGCAATTATTTAGTAGGCAATTATTTTAACATGTTTTAGAGTAGTTATCCAAGTGTGTGTAGTGAAAAACATATGTATAAGTTAGTGTGTGAGTGGGGAGGGGGGGAGGAGAATCTATTGCTATTTTTTGGTTATTTGTGGTTTTGAGAACTGTTTCTCAAAAAAAAGTTTAGGCTTGGGCTAGTTGGGATAGTTTTTCAACTAAGAGTGTGTTGAATTCTGTTGTACCTAGTGTTGAATTTAATCAAATATAGTGCGTTTTTTGTTTTTGGCTTTTGGGTTCCTATCACAATATTTGCACATTGTCAACGTTCATGCTTGTCTTGCATTCAATGCATGAGTTTTTGAGAGGACCTATTTGTTTTAACATGAAACATTTTTGCCAATGTATCCATAAGCAAAGCTATAAGGGGCATGCAATAATATTCAAGTAAGGTATATAAAGATTTCTGCTATCACTATAAGACTGCTTAGATGTTTATTTAGAAAGTTCGAACATTTCATGAAAAACTGATGAAAGATATTCCAAGATCATTTTGATAACGGTAGCCACTTCTCTTTTTCATTGACTTGTCTGTACAAATTTATGGCCTGCTTTTGTTGATTCGTGGTAGAGCTAGCATAAGGTATTGTGGTGTTGCCCTATCTTATTGAGAAATTGGAAAGAATAGATCATTTAAGAAACATGTCTAATGAGGTACAATGGTACATACTACATAGTCCCCATTAATGGATAGAACTATTCAAGCCCTTTGCTTCAAGTAAATAGGTGTTTTTGTGACACTGTCTATGTTGGAGTTTGACATGCTAACACTCGTGAAAATAAGTTTGTTTCCGCTTCATAGCTTGCAAGTATGTGAATACATAAGCAAACTGATCAGCTTTGTTTTATTTTTTCTTTTTAAGTTGTTGGTAGAACCAGAGGCTCGAATTTGCACTCTATTTTACCAATTGATGACCGTAGTATTTATAGCCATAGGATTGAAAATCTTCAAGCTAATCTACAAATTCTAGCTTTGCATCTGGCTATAGGATAATAATAATTCATTACATTTTACTGAATTAATGAGGAGTGTGGGTATTCAAGTAAACAAGGGACAAAGGGGATAACAAATTGTACTGCATCAATCCTGCAGCTAAGAAATCTGTAGTGAAACACCCAGACTTTATAACTTTGTATTACAAGCAATTGTGGTCCATTGTTTCTGGAATTCAGCATAAGTTGCAAATGTAACCCAAACCAGTGCTATATTGGCAAGGGGGAAAAAAGCTTTTAGTTGCGATGATGACTTTTCACAGTGCTCCATCTGGAGAGTTTCCCTTAGGTTTGCTTGCACAGTTCGATGAGTGGAATTATGTAATGATAATTGGACATTAAAATCATACTTGAGTGGATATTCTTGTAAAATAAAGGTGATTGTCCACATGGAGATGGGCATGGAATTCATGCTGCTTTAACTATAATTTTAACTTGATTTATTTAGTTTCTTTTACTCAGCTATTACTGGTTTGTGTCAGAAACTAGAATGAAATGCATAAGTAAAATCCAGAACAAATGGTTGAGAATCCATGGAGTTGGTTTCCCAATGTGTTTTTTGGGGTTGAGAATTTTTTTTCTTTTTTGGAACAAAACTGTTATGTTTTAGGATTCTGAAATCTAGTTCTTCAATCATCAGGATGGAAGAATATGGAAAGAGAGAGCATCTGCAACAGTGCAGAGAAGAACTGACTTGTCCTTGATGAAGGAAGGAGGATCTCTTGGATCCGAAGGTGCTGGGTCAAAGCCACGTACATCCCAGTCTAATCGAATGATTCTACCATCTATCAGTGCCCCAGAGCATAATTTTTTAAACCTTCTTGAAGAATGTAATGCTTCAGGGATATAACCTGGTTTTGTTTTTAATGAGGGATTCTGTTTGTCATAAATTTCATCTACTTGATTGTGTTCCCCTTCTGTCCCCTTTTTTTCTTGTTCTCTTTCCCTTATTATGTTATCTTTTTGTATTAATCACTCGAATATATGGATGTATATTCATTTGTATGAATGCAAAAGTCTAATATGTTACATGTATATTAGCATAACCATATGGCGATTTGAGTAGCATGCTCAAAATTTATTCTTATAGCCATTGTCATTGAACTTATTAGTTCATTCCTTTGGTAAGGTTTAAACTTCATACTTACCTCATTCATTTTACTTAGGGCATGCTCGATAGATGTAAAAACAAGAGGAATGGAGAGTGAAGAGTTGAAATTATTAGTGTGCCAAGCTATCATGCTTTTTTGGTTACATAGCCCCCTTTTACAATACCAATCACAACCTAATACTTTGCATATAAGAAATGTGGTGGGAAGCCATTCATATTGTCTAACGTATTGTATATGTTCATTCCTCGCGTCATTCCAAACTGAGCTTGTAAGGGTCCTATGAACCATAGGTATCATCACCCCATCTGTTCAAAACCATGATCATTATATGCAGATTAAAGTATGCCTCTTATCATCTTATATGGAAGATAGTATTTTACTCTACAACAAGGATTTGTTCTCTAAATTGCAGCTGCCGGCTAATTCAGACTGTGAAGTGGGAAACTACCAATTTTTCCAAATGTAAAAGATGACCAAAATTGTCTGGTATTCATTGTAGTTCAACTGACAATCAGGTGTGATGCAATGAAAGATGACATTGTAACAGAGTTGGAGCATTATTTGTGAAGGGCGGTTTCATGAGCATTACTTACGAATTTGATTACTTGTTTCTAGAAGCAATTCTAGCCTCATCAAGGGTAAGTGCATTATGCGGCTGAAAGTCTGAGAAATGGCCTGTGCGTTGGATCCTGTGATTATGCAACGTTCCTTTGATTTTAAAGTTAGATATTTGCTATTGTTCCTCACTCTTATGACTTGCTGTACAGCTAATATTCTTATTCCTAAGGATATCACTTCTGGGTTCTGATGCACCCCCAATTGACTGTGCTCTTTGTCTTGACCGAATTGCTTATTTATGTTGTCTTTCCATAGCTTAGGCTCTTGTTTGTGAAATTGACATGTCATCTTCTGCCTTAAAGCCATAAGTGATATTTCTAGGTTAGCCAAACTGTCATTTTTACATTCTCATAGCACTACATATCCGAAAAGTAATATACGCTAGGTAAACCAAACGATCAATTATGCACATGGTGCAGCGGACACAGATGATAAGGCTAGAGGAATGTTTATGAAACTCAGCAGTTAGTTATCAATAGGCATCTTCACATGAACATGTCCAAGATGAACAAGGGAAAGAAACTTCTGGCTGATAAAGAAGCTCATGGATTAGTAGATCACATCAATAATTCCTAAATAAATAATCTAAAGGATGCCTGGTCAATCTTTGCTTTGTATGCAGGAAACCAATTTCTTATAATGACAGTATCTTTTATAGTTGTTTAAGAACAATGGACGCAATTCTTTTGCTGATGTGTCTGTGCTTAGCTTATAACTGTTGTTAAAGGTGGAATTGCTGAATTTTCTGCATTATTCCAGTTGTTGAAAATTCTTAAATTGACCGGGATAGGCAATAAGCCAATCATGAATATCAAAGATTTTATGTTAATAGTTAATGCCTATCTAATATAAGACTCCAGTTGTGAATCTTAACTATAGTTGCAGAGGGACTGACTTTTCATTTGATTATTGAAACGTTGACCTGAAATTCTATACTTTTCTACATAGTAGATGCCAAGGAACTAAATATCGGCCAGAAATCAGCTCGACATACTAATTTACTATCATAGCAGATAAGAAGAGAGTTCTGGATGGCGAGTTACTGAAAGAGAGAACTTGATTACTGGAATTTCTGATACTTGAAAAAGAAATGGGTATGAACAAAAGCAGGAACTCAATCAATTCTAATCCCAGGAAAAGCAGCCCCAGTGAAAAAAAACTGACACTACGACATTAATTTGGGGTGAAAAGAAGGAAGCAGCTACTCAGGAAATTCACGAGCCGAAAATGGAAGCTCTACAGTTGGGTTCACAATGTGTTTCCGAGGGCCACGAAAGCTTCCATGATTCATCCATGTCTTCCTTTGCCATCTGGGCTGCGATTCCAGATCTTGGTTTTCTTGAGTCCCTACTGCGGGTATCTCTGTTTTACTGGAACGAACTGATATCAAGGAAAATGTAAAGAAGAAAAGAATAATAAAGCATGAGAGTGAGGCCCTCAGTCGCTGCACCATTACGCTTTTTAGGAAGTTGCTTTTCTTTTCTTTGTGGTGGTAGTTTGGAGAGGGAAGAGACGGGTTAATATAGAGTTCCAAGGGGGTTACTTTGCGTTGTTTGGAAGTCACAAGGTAAATCATTTGCTGCACTCGATGTATTGATGGCTCGCTGGAACTATTGCAGATTGGGTTGGTTTTGTCTTGGTGGGACTAGTAATTACCACTTATTATGCTGCTCAAAGTCAGACTGGATTTATATAATAAAGATACTTTATGGGAACATCGCTTGGTTGGTTGGATGAGCTCAGTGATATCTATATATAGACTACACTAATAGTAACCCTTATCATAATATCATGGACTCGTGCAAGAAAAGAATTTCGTCTGGGGTATGGTGGGCAAGCAAGGAATCATGAGCAGTGTCTGCTCTTCGTTCTTTAGTTTCACATGCAGGCTTGACTAACACTACATCCCCAAATTAAGATGAAATAAAATATAAGTTGTTGTGTGTAATTTAGTGATAAGGGATTTAAGTAATTTGTAAGAAACTGCAGGTTCAATTTTTTTGTGCCGTCTTACGTTAAAAAAGAAAAAAGAGGAGAAAAGTGCAGGCATATAGGAACATTAATCAACAATTATCTAATAAAATTTTCCATGCCAAAAGTCTACTACTCAAGATTACATTGATGCCTTTGTGATTGGTTTATTTGGGCAAATATAATGTAGTTACAACCACAATTAGTAATAATTGAATTTTGTCCTCCCACTCAATGTTTTTGCTTAATAATTGATTGTTGGAGATAAATTAATTTCCTGCTATGATATAGGGGCAGTGAGGATATTTACAGATTAATTATAGGCCATGGGACTCACTATCAATGGCAGATATATAAAATAATAGAATTGATATTTGATATATTATTATTAAATAATTTTTTTATTAATAATATTTAAATTATGACACATAATAAAAATAATTTTAAAAAATATTATTTTTAGTATATATTATGATTTAAATATTGTTAATGAAAAAAATTATATACCAACAATATATTAAATTGTTTTTTAAAATAATATGTTTTGCATATTAATAATGTAGTATTGAGAGAAATGAAATCACCTTGCCCTTGTTCGTCAAATCATGCACCAAAAAACTAAATTACTTACAAAAGAGAAATTCTTTTATACTCTTTGTGATAATGGTAATGAGTTTTTTTTTCTTCTTCACCCAAAGTATTTTTATATTTTTAAATGTAAAATTAATCTCCCTTAAAATATTAAATTTATCTTTTTTGTACATAATCAAATTTTTAATATTACAAATGATTCGTTTACTACATGTGAACTAACTCATTCCAATCATTAAATATGTTGAAGAATAAAAAAATTTCTTAATTACTTAAAAATATATAAGGTCATCTCCAATGGGGGTTGCTTAACCCCTATTGGAGTTGCTTATGCTTGACACACTCCACGGTGGCACAAAAAGAAGGTAAAATTTTAAACAGCGTTGTTTTTATAAATAACGGTGCTTAAATTAAATAATAATTTTATATAATATATTTTTATTATTTTTAATTAATGTTATTAAAAATAAATTTATATTATTTTAAAAATTTTATTTATATATATATTATTTTAAAATTTAGGATGGAACTCGATTGTGGGTAGACCTATTGAGTGGGAACATCAATGTCTACCTCAATTTTTTTCCTCAAAATCATCTTGAGAGAATTGGGGGGGTTGGTGACCCAGTTCTTTTGGAGTCTTCAATGGGCATTTAACTTGGCAAACATGTGGACTGCTTTGTTACCTTCGCGTTGAATCCAGCATATTTTGATTTGTCGATCTCTTGAGGTAATTTTCTTGATCTTGCTGAGAATATAGTTTACACTCCAGATTTTTCGTTTTTGGTTGCATACCTCCACTAATTGCTTACAATCCAACTCAATTATTACCTTATTGAAGTGTAGGTTGTTTATCAAGAGTACTGCTTCCTCCACGACTTTGCACTCGCTTCCAGCACTGAATGAGCAAGGCTTTGTTTGGCTTGACTAGTAAGGATCCTTCCTCTGTCATTCCTTACTACAGCCACAAGGTAACATTTTGAACTCTGTATAGGAATAGTTGCATTTATATATATCTTTATCCATTCCTCCGGTGGAGGTTTCCACCTTACCCTTTTATCTCCTTCTCCTTCTCTGTTTTTTTCCATCCTATTTTTTTTTGTTCTGTGCATTGGCTAATTTAGATGTCCAGTGGAGTGCTTTTTGTATGGATCGATTAGGGTCAATTTTTTCCTATTCAAACACAAAATTGTTCATTTTCTTCTAGATAAACCACATCATTAAGAAACACTTGTTACAAGTAGTGCATGATTACTAAGATAGTCATTGGAGTTGTTGAAGATTGACAACTTAATTTATTGCTTTCCTTATTTTTAGTTTCTTAGTTCTTATTTTTATGTAGACTAAGTCAGCAACAGATTAGATATTCTGTTAGCATGATCCTGCAAATAAAGTAGTGGCTGTCTTAGATAAAGCTTCGTGCTAATAGTGGACAGTTTTTTAAGAAATCTGTTTCTTTTATTAATCTATAAATTTGGAGTAAATCTGATGTAATATTATCCCAGTTTTGTTCATTCAATATACATCAATTCATTGCTCCTTCAAAGCTCTTTTATCAGTTAATCGATTTTGTTTTATGGTATCAGAGTCAGGTTCAAGTACTATCGATTGTTTTTCTTTTTCTAGTTGTCAAAGTTGAAGGCAGCTATCATTTGAGAAATGGAATCAGGAAATGGGAACGGTAATGCCAACACTCAATATGGAGTTGAGAAGTTGGTGGGTACAAATTATAACTATTGGAGAATGTGCATGGAGGCATTTCTTCAAGGGCAGGATCTTTGGGAACTGGTTGCTGGTACAGATGCAGAAATTCCACCTGACACTGTTGAGAATGCAGAAGCAAGGAGAAGATGGAAAGTCAAGTGTAGCAAGGCTTTGTTTGCATTGAGAACCTCCATCAGCAAAGAATTAATTGATCATGTTCGTGATGTCAGTTCATCGAAGGAAGTGTGGGATACACTTGAACGATTGTTCTCCAAGAAAAATACTGCTAGGTTATAGTTTTTGGAAAACGAATTGGCAATGACGACTCAAGGAGGGATGACAGTCTCAAAATACTTCCTTCGAGTCAAGAACCTTTGCTCAGAAATTTCAGAACTAGACACAACTGAGAAGATCAGTGACGCTCGTCTAAGACGTTTCCTCATTCGTGGCTTGAAGAAGGAGTACTTACCATTTGTAACCTCCATCCAAGGCTGGGCAACACAACCTTCAGTGGAGGAATTCGAAAATCTGCTTTCAAACCAGGAAGCCTTAGCCAAACAAATGGTTAAGAAACATGATCCTGAACCTGATGCTGTTTTGCTCTCAAAAGGAAAAGTTGTTGACAATGGTTCTGAAGAAGATAATATAAAGAGGAGATCTTGGGACTATTCACAATCACAAAGTAGAGGACCTGTGAAATGCTACAGATGTGGAAAGATTGGGCATATCAGGAAAAATTGTCGTGTTAAGTTCTCTAAAGCAAATACCGCACATGAAGCTGAAGAGGATGATGAGCCTAAATGGGAACAATGTTTTACTACTGAAGTGATCAAGAAGAATGATGATGTTGAATCAAATTCAATACAAGCAAAGTTGATTGACTACAAAACCGAATGGATCATTGATTCAGGCTATTCACACCATGTGACTGGAAATTATTCTCTCTTGTCCAAGCTACATCATCATGATGGAGATCGTGTTATCATCACAACAGACAACACAACTTATCCAATAATGAAGGAAGGAGTAGCAGAGATTGGAGCCAATAAAACAAAGATCAAGCTGCAAGATGTGTATCATGTACCAGGTTTGAAAAAGAATTTAGTTTCAGTTTCTCAAATTACAAATTCTGGTAAATATGTTTTGTTTGGGCCAAAGGATGTCAAAATCCTAAATAATTTACAAAATGTGATGGCTGATGTAGTTCACATTGGTGAAAAGAAAGAGTCTTTGTTTGTTATGACAGTAGGAGAAGCCTATGTAAAAAGAACTAGTCAAGTTGATAATGCAGCAATTTGGCGTGCAAGATTGGGTCACTTAGGCTATCAAATGTTACAACAAGTTTTTTCAAAAAAATTGCTAGATGGCCTACCCATGATCAAGAACATCAAAGAGGACCCAATATGCCAAGAGTGTCAATTTGGCAAGTCACATCACCTACCTTATCAGAGTTCAACAAACAGAAGAGAAGAACAGTTTGAACTAGTCCACACAAATTTGATGGGGCCAACAAAAACCTTGAGCTACTCTGGGTATCAATATGCCATGATCCTAGTGGATGATTACTCAAGATACACTTGAGTGTATTTCTTGAAAGAAAAACATGAAACACTACTCAAGTTCGTTGAGTTTCATAATATGGTGCAGCATGAATTTGGAAAGAAGATTAAGTGCTTAAGAAGTGATAATGGAGGAGAGTTTATGTCAGGTGAATTTTTTAACTACTGCAAGGAAAATGGAATCAAAAGACAGATGACATGTCCAAACACACCTCAACAGAATGGTGTTTCAGAAAGGAAATTGGCTCACCTTGCTTCAACAAGTCTTTCCTGGATACATGACAAAAATATCCCTTGAGAGCTATGGGCAGAAGCATTGCAATGTGCCTGTCATGTAATCAACAGACTACCTCCTTGGCCAGGTAAAGAGAAAGCACCTTTTGAAATTCTATATAATGTAAAGCCTAATGTAAATTATTTTCGTATATTTGGTTCTATATGCTACACTCATATTCCTAAGGCAAATAGAACCAAGTTGGATCTAAAAGCCAAAAAATGCATCTTTGTTGGCTATGATTCATATAGAAAAGGGTGGAAATGCATGGATCCAAACACTAAGAAGTTCATCACATCAAGAGATGTGGTGTTTGATGAAGTCTCTTCATGGCATACTGCACAAAACATTGTAATCAGAAATGCAGCCTTGAATGATGAAAGCAACATAGAGTCAAATTCTCAGTCAAATACCCAAGAAGAGATAGAAGAACCGATCTGGCAAACAGAAGTAGAAGAAGACAGTGAGCAACTGGTAAGGAGGTAATCTAGAAGGAAAAATCAACCGGGCTATCTTAACTATGAACAATTAAACCCATGTACAATTACTCATGCATTCTTTACTGGATAGTATAATGAAGGAGAGCCAAATAACTATGAAGAAGCAAAAGAAATTTTTGAGTGGAGAAGAGCAATGAGTGAAGAAATTGAAGCTCTTCAAAAGAATGAGACGTGGGAGTTTGTGTCTAAACCTGAAAACAATAAGCCAATTACTTGTAAATGGGTCTATAAACTAAAGAAAAGGCTAGATGGTACAATTTACAGTAGGGGTGTTCAAATGTTCGGTTCGGTTCGGTTTTGGACCTCAACCAAACCGAACCGACCATAAAAAAAAAAAAAATTTGGACCCATTCGGTTCGGTTGGGGTCCAACCAACCGAACCGAACCGAACCGCCAAAAGGCGGTTCGGTTTGGTTCGGTTGGTTCGGTTCTTTTAAAAAAAAAAATTTTTTTTTAATTTTTGGGCCATTTAAATTTTTTTGGGCCTAATTTTTTTTTAATTTTTGGGCTTATTTCGAATTCTTTGGGCCCATTTCAAAAAATTTTAAAAAAATTATGTAAAATATTTTTAAAATATAATAAAAAATAAATTTAATAATATAAATTAAATATATTAAAAATAATTTGGTTCGGTTCGGTTCGGTTCGGTTGGACCGTCCCAACCGAACCAAACCGAACCGAACCGGTCGGTTTTTCAAAAAAAAAAACCGAACTAAACCGATTTTAATCGGTTTGGTTCGGTTTTTGGTCGGTTCGGTTCGGTTTTTTCGGTTTAGTTCGGTCCGGTTCGGTTTTTGTTCACCCCTAATTTACAGGTATAAGGCACGTTTAGTTGCTCGAGGATTCTCACAACACTATGGATTGGACTATGAAGAAACATTTAGTCCAGTGGCCAAAATGGTAACAGTAAGAACACTTCTCTCACTTGCTGCACATCAAAACTGGAAATTACGGCAGTTAGATGTGAAAAATGCATTTCTTTATGGTGAATTAGATTGTGACATCTTCATGGAACAACCAGAAGGTTTTGTCTCAAAACAATTTTCACATCATGTGTGCAAGCTTAGAAAAGCACTATATGGCCTTAAACAAGCACCACGTGCTTGGTATGGTAAAATTGCTCAATACTTCATCTTTTGTGGTTTCAAGGTTTCTAACTCAGATTCTAGCTTGTTTGTGAAATTAGAGTCAAATATGAATTTGTTGGCTTTATTATATGTTGATGACATGATACTTACTAGAAACAATGAATCAGAGATATCTCATCTAAGAAATGAGTTGTCTATTTGCTTTGAGATGAAAAATTTAGGTGAAATTGGTTGTTTTCTTGGTTTAGAAATTGAAAAGTCAGAATTTGGCTACTTTGTATCTCAAAGCAGATATGCAAAGAATCTGCTAGAGCGATTTAATATGGAGGGATCAAAGGAAATGGCAACTCCCATGGAAATGAATTTCAAGTTTGAAAAGGAAGGAGGTAAGCTCTTACAGGATACAAGAAAGTATAGACAACTAGTTGGGAGTTTCATTTATTTAACAATTACAAGGCCTGACATTTCATATTCAGTTGGTGTTATCTCTCAATTCATGCAAAATCCTAGGTCCCCATATCTAGATGCTGCAAAAAGAATCCTGTGATATGTAAAAGGTTCCCTCACGTTTGGGCTCATGTATGGAAGAACAAATGAATTTATGTTGAGGGGCTTTACTGATGCTGATTGGGCAGGGAACTCTGTGGATCGACATTCAACCTTAGGCTATTGTTTCAGCTTTGGTTCAGCAGCTGTTTCATGGTGTAGTAAGAAGCAGGTCACAGTGGCTTTATCCAGCACTGAAGCCGAATATATGGCTGCTACATTAGCTGCTCAAGAGTGCATTTGGTTGAAACGTCTAGTGGAGGATGTATTATCTAAAATAAACTATACTGTGCAGCTGTATTGTGATAATGAAAGCACCATCAAACTTGCTTCAAATCCAATTTTTCACAGGCGCACTAAACATATTGAAGTTCAGTACCATTTCATCAGGGAGAAGGTTCTGAATCAAGAGATTGAGTTAAAAGGGTGCCACACAAATGATCAAGTTGCTGATATATTTACAAAATCTTCGGGCAAGCCTAAATTTGAAGTCTTTCGTTATGCTCTTAGAGTAATTGATAGGGAGCATGCACCAAGGGGAGGTGTTACAAGTAGTGCATGATTGCTAAGATAGTTGTTGGAGTTGTTGAAGATTGACAACTTAATTTACTGCTTTCCTTATTTTTAGTTTCTTAGTTCCTATTTTTATGTAGACTAAGTTAGCAACAGATTAGATATTCTGTTAGCATAATCCTGCAAATAAAGTAGTGGCTGTCTTAGATAAAGCTTCGTGCTAATAGTGGACAGTTTTTTAAGAAATCTGTTTCTTTTATTAATCTATAAATTTGGAGTAAATTTGATGTAATATTATCCCATTTTTTATTCATTCAATATACATCAATTGATTGCTCCTTCAAAGCTCTTTTATCAGTTAATCAATTTTGTTTTAACACTTAGCCATAGATTTCTTCATGTCTACTGTCCATGTCTTAGTGTAGGAGACCATTTTTGTGTCTATCCAATCCTCTA
The DNA here is from genome assembly GCA_037074535.1 of Gleditsia sinensis. Classification (NCBI taxonomy): domain Eukaryota; kingdom Viridiplantae; phylum Streptophyta; class Magnoliopsida; order Fabales; family Fabaceae; genus Gleditsia; species Gleditsia sinensis. The sequence goes on along the minus strand of CM073467.1, from coordinate 60,540,848 downwards.
TTTTGTATCCATCATTGGATCCAAGATAAATTTGAATGTTAGTTTCAAACCACACCGATCTTGTCTATTCACACTCTAAGAAAATATGCTCTATTGTTTCCGAAACTTTGTTGTATATGGGGCACATTGGGTCAAATATAACTCTTCTTTTGTATAAGTTCTCTGTACTTATGTATTAGCCACATATAATAATTGTTTTTTGGGCCAAATCCTTTTTTTTATTAGCTTAGTGTGGGCTTGGGGCCTAGCTAGGGCTTGTGCAAACCAAAAACCAAAAAAAAAAAATTTCAACGAGAGTCCAACTGGGGTAGAAATCCCGGAAACCCGAATACCATTCCGGCTTGGTAACTCTTCCTCCGCTTCTTCGTCTGCTCTATTATGCATTTCTTTCTTGTCCAAAAAAATATAAAATTATGCATTTCTTTGAGTTCAAGAAAAAAAGACAAGGAAGATTTGTATAAATAGAAACCAGACCTCCAACTCTGAATCCTTTTTCTGCCATTTTGAATCACCATGGCTGCTCTGCAATACTTGGAATCGCTGCGCAACTCGCACCCTGAGCTCGCCGATTGGTATAATTCGCTGGCAGATCTGTACCAGAAGAAGCTCTGGCACCAGCTCACATTGAAGCTCGAGCAGTTCGTAGCTCTCGCTGTTTTCCAGGTCTATATCTCTGGTCTTCAAGTGTTTTACTTGTAATTATTCTTGGTGCCACTTGATGAGTTAGTAAAGTGTCTTCGTTGTTTGTTTATAAGGATTAGGGTTTGTGCATTCCGGACAGTTGCTATGAATTTTTTCTGCCCCTTTTTCCCTAGTATGATTAAGAAGTTACGGTGTTGTAGTTTCATACTTAAAATTATGCTACCAGAAGGGGTTTTCAAGTCTTCAAATTATTGCAATTAGGGCTGTCATAAGTCCCTCTTTGGTTGCCGAGAGGACACCGTAAAAATGGAAGAACAATCAAGTTGAGTTTTGTATCTGTATGACATTTTCAACTCAAGTCTTCAAATTATTGCAATTCCTGATCTGAACTTTCGTTTTAGTTATCTGATGGATAGGTGTTATTAAAAGCAATTAGCGGCTAGTTATTATATAATGTGTATCTTTTTTCTTCGTTATTAGGCAAAGTGAAAAATTGTTTGTTTTAATTGTACTTCTACTCAATTTAACTTTACTCCAACAGTGTATTGAAGCTCCAACCTTTCGCTTGGAACTCTGGGTTTATTATGGGTCTGCAGAATAGTTTCCTTACAATTTTATGGTATATGGTGATCGATCTGGTATATGCGATTAATAACTTAAGTCAAAAACCATTAAAATCAGAGTGTAGTATTATATGTATGAATGTGAAACTAGAGCTCCTGTCAAAGTAACATAGCTTTCTATAAAGATCAAGATACTTTTATAAGTTTTGATTGTGGTTCTACGTTTATGAATGCATTACTTGATAAAACTTTTAAAAACTTTGCTAAGTGCTTGAATTTTAACACAATATTATTTAGGCCATGAACTTCTTGAGATTGTGATGTGTTCTTTTTTTCCTTTCCTGGATGGGTTAGTTTTGGGATGGGGATCTTTGTTGCTGGCTGTTACAGTCTGACCTTATGTCACATTCTTGACTGGTTATTGGCTGAAAGCAATCAAATTGGTCAACTTGGTCTGCTCTATGTATAGTACATAGTGCAGCCAAAGTTGTTGTTTTATCTCATGTTGGAATGTATTGATTGCCGGGAGAATTGTGAGGATTGAGCATTCAATCCATATTGTAGATTGACTTCTCTTCAAAGATCCAAAATGAGTCAGAACTTCTTGAGATTGTGATGTCATCCATAATTTTGTACAATTTGTGTATTTTACTCTGCGTATAGCTTCCAATATCATCTTTGTTGTCTTTTAATGTGATGTTGTGCATATTATTCTAAAAGAGTTATGAATTATTTGTTTGACTAATCATTCTTACTATTAAATTTCAGGCTGGTGATGCTCTGATACAGTTATATCACAATTTCATAGCAGACTTTGAGACTAAAATCAATCTTCTCAAGCTTGCACATTTTGCTGTGATAGTTTCTCGCCAGTATTCTGAGAAAGAAGCTGCCGTTGGTTATCTTGAAGGAGTTATTGAAAAGCTTCAAGCCACTAAAGAGCAGCGCATAGAAGAACCTATTCTTTATATTAAGTTGCAAATAGCCATATTTAAGCTTGAGCAAGGTAATCAAAAAGAATGCAAGAAACTTCTAGATGATGGAAAGAGTACACTTGACAGCATGACGGATATTGATCCATCTGTATATGCTAGCTTTTACTGGGTATCATCTCAGTATTATAAGTTTCGCCAGGAATTTGCTGAGTTCTACAAAAGTGCTCTTCTGTATCTGGCATATACATCAGGGGAGTCTCTCTCAGATTCGTTCAAGCTGGTATGTCAATAGAGTCGTCTCAAATTTTATATTAGTTGATTCAACTCAGTCTTTGTTGTAACACTTGTATACCTCCTTATATTTGTTCTTGACTTATGCTATGATTTTAAGTATGGTTGCAAAAGGGGTTCAGAGTGTAGAATGTGAAAGTTGTTTTCTGACACTGTGACTGTCCACTGTTAAAGAAAATTTTTCTTTCTTAAACAGGGAAGACTGTGATCTATAGAAGTTCAAGAATAGGACATTAGAAGACTAAGTTTCTAGTTAGTAGGGATTCATCTTTTACTTTTTAAAATGTTTTAACAGAATGTATAATATATTATTTATATGACTATTCTAGAAGGCCATGAGAATGGTGTATATGAAGTTGCTTGTCTTGAGTAGTGAATCTGAAAGGTCTGGCCATTGTTCAACTTAAATCCCATAATTTGGTAGGTAGTTGCTTTGTTTGAGCTGAGTTAGTCATGCATTGTTGCTTGTTACTATTGTTTTATTTGCAACAAGCAGTAAAATAATTTGACTTTTTTTTTTCAAAGAAAAACGATCTCTGGGAGGGGGGGGGGGAAGAGGATAATTAGAAGCAGGTGGAATGATATAGGGGGCTTTTACGTGAAAGCATTAAACAAAGGCTGTTAGATAATTTTCAGTGGGGAAAAAATGGCTAAGGGTTGTGGTTCTCCATGCTTTAGCTTTAGGTTTTAGGATGTGGATGCCATTTCTTACGCTTAGCAACTATGGATTTACTATATAAGATTTTAAGGGGATGGTATAGTTAATTTGTACTATGGTAATGAGTCAGCAGAGATGTCCCAGTTATAATTAAGGTTATGCACTAGTATATTTTATTTTAGTTTTTCTAACTTAGCTTTTCCATGTATCATCTAATAAACACTGTTAAAGATAATTTTTCAAGACTTGCTTTAAGTTCACTTCTTCATAGCCAAACTATAATAATGTTCCCCCCCCCCCCCAAGTCAAACAAATTTGGAGGAGTTGGAAGATATGTTGGTACTGTTGTTTTTGAAAAATTGTAAACTGAATTCAGTCTGTTATATACATATATAGGGTCTAGTTGCACTTGCTTCATAATTAACAAAAGGGGGAGAGAGGTCATTGATAATTTATTTCATCCACGATTTATTTTAATTTATTTCTCAGATTATTTTATATACTCATTTTTTGTTATTTGGTAGGATTTGGCATTTGATTTGTCCCTCTCTGCCCTTCTGGGAGATAACATCTACAACTTTGGAGAGCTTCTTGCTCATCCTATTGTAAGTATTGTTACCAAAATTTTTGGAATAACTATGCTTGGGAATTATTTAACTTTATTCACCTATCCTTTACGATTTATAGATTAAAAGTCTTCTGGGGACAAAGGTGGAATGGCTCTACTACATTCTTCAGGCATTCAATTCTGGTGATTTAATTGGCTATAAAGAATTATGTCGGGTGCATAATGCTGCGTTAAGTGCTCAGCCAGCATTAGTTCAGAATGAGCAGAGGTTGCTGGAAAAGATCAACATTCTCTGCTTGATGGAGATTATATTCAGGTATATATGCACTAATTGGATTGTCATAATTGTCATATGTGCTGATGAATATAATTTATTACATGTTTATATAATTCCTTAGTCGAACTGATTGTAAATATTTGCAGTCGGCCTTCTGAAGATCGAACTATTCCCTTGAGTGTTATTGCTGAGCGTACAAATCTTTCTGTAGAGGATGTAGAGCATCTCCTGATGAAGAGCCTTTCTGTAAGTCCTATTCAGAACTCTGGTAAAAATCAATACGTTTGGGAGCTTCATAATTTTTTAATCACAACCGTCTATAAATGTTTTTTGAAAGAGTTGCCTGGCAAATATTAAGTACATATGAAACAGTATGCTTTCAACTTACGGATGCTGATAAATGTGCATAGCCTTCTAGGAAAAAAGAAATGGTAGGTATACTTGCTTTACCCACTTCTCACAAGTCAATTGTTTTTTCCTTTTTTTTAGCAAGGTTTGATCTTTAACTGCAGTGAATCGTGGTGTATTCTTATTTCTGTTGTTGGAAATGTGAAAATTAATTTGTTGTAAACTATATGGTAAGTGGTGTTTCTTAAACCTGTGAACTTCAGATTTGCTGACACATCAGCAACTAATTAGTTGTTGAGCGCTGTCTCGATTATCACTTATAATGTTGTGGAATCCTTTTTTTTTTAAAAAAAATTCTAGTTGCAACTTATTCAAGCAGTACTTAACCATATTTTGTTTTATGCTGAAATTGATCTGGTGGTAGATTTTCAGAGTGACTTTTATACACAGTCCATCAGTTCAATCTTGTTCAGAAGATCTTTTGCCGCCAGATATCCTTCAAAACATCTTAAGGGCTTTTCTTAGTTGCTTTTTACTAACTTTTTGTAGTATTCATTTTGCTTTAATGTTGTCCTTTCATTGCCTTTAACTTGTATGGATGTGGACTTTATTCTTTCCAGACAAATATTATTGTAACCTTAACTCTGGTTTAGTGATTGACTTGAGAATTTTTGTTTGACATGCAATTCATTTTTTGATTTTGGAGAATAATCTTGTGCTATTATACTGAGAAAGTCTTTGACTGAAAATATAAAAGCAGATTCCATTCAAGTATTTTTAGTTTGTTCATGCTTTCCTCAACAATTTAAAAGTGCCCTATGTAGATTGAGTTTCTTGAATTGTGCACTCGAACTTATTTTAAGTAAAATTCATGCAGAGGACGTCTATGCGTCTATTTTTTGCTTAAAAGCTTATCTATTCAATTCGGTTTATAATAACTAGGAGAATTTTATTGCAGGTTCATCTGATTGAGGGTATAATTGATCAAGTGGAGGGCACCGTGCATGTTACCTGGGTGCAGCCTAGAGTTCTTGGAATTCCTCAGATCAAATCCTTACGGGACCGACTGGACAATTGGTTGGGGAAAGTACACACTGCATTGTTATCCATCGAGGCAGAAACACCAGATCTAATTGGGTCATGACTATTTTGATTTGTTTTCTGCCCATTGTAACAATTTCTCAAGTAAAAGGTAACACATCCTAAGGCGGCGAAAAATGAACTCATGTCACGGGGATTAGAGCCAACTTCATGTATTTCGTTTGGTTTTCCCTGCTGCTCTTAAATCACTACCTGGAAAGAGCAAACCTCTTGTACTTGACTTAGGAAATGTTGGTTCTTTGGTTGCATGCCTAGAGACAAGTGAATCAAATTTGAAACGGGCTGTTTTTCTACGCGTTAGAGTGATTAAAAACTATGTATCTGGAATTTTCGTTGGACACATCCAGATTTACCCACTTTTTGAAGTGCATTTTATTTGTGCCAAGCAATTGTTTTCATCTTACTGTCTGTGTTCGAGTGCTTCAATATGAGCACCCTTGAGCTAACATTTCCTCGTGTGGGGGAAGAGTATGCAAAGCAGTTGACACTTCACAAACTATACATCATAAAGCAAAGCACATAAAAAATGATCCCTCATCAGGATTTGAATTTGGCTTCTTTGATTTTATCGGATGTCCCTGAAGGGACGAATATGGGTCCGTCGATTATCTTAGCAACTTCAAGATCAAGTACAAACTGTCACTGTTTGGGCTTGCCGAGTTTGCCATGATATGGATTCTCTTGAACTATTTCCCTGAATGCTCAACTCAGTTTGTCAAAGAAAGTTTCGTGAATCTACACTGCGTGTCCGAGTTAGCATTCAGATTTCAGAGACTAAAGAATTTTAAGTGAAAAATAACTTAAAGTAGCGTCAGGCAAACCTGAATTAGAGACCTTCAGTGCGTTAGACTGATGTAATAACCAGCGACACCACGACACCTTCAATGACAAATTTTATAATTTTTTTTTATTCCAGCCTCGTAAATAATGAGTGGTAAGTCGAAATCTTCTTGAAAGAAAACAGAAAGTTGCGGTGCGTTTGGCAAACTTTACAGATACTTAAAGTTGTTTACTTATCTTCCTAATGGTTTTATTGCTGTTCCCTTTCAATTATCATTGTAGTTCATGGATTAATCACTTCTTTTGTCCAAAGCGGTACATCTATTTCTCTCATTTCTTCTTTTCGTTGGGCTGAGACTCGGTTTAGTGTGGAAGCCAAAAAAAAAAAAGGGCATTAAAATCTTTAGCTTCTTTATTCAGCATTAACTTCAGTAAACCTTTCATCCCTTCCAAAAGTAATGTCCAAAAAAAAAAAAACCTAAAAGCACGAGGCATCGAACTGCGTCTTCTCCGTACGGAACAGTAGAAGGGTGGAGGGATAAATGCAAGTGCACGTCCAAGGTTCCGCTTCAAATACCTCTACCAAAATCATTAATAACCTGCACTTGAGAGTACATAAATAATACAGAGAACGAGAGATAATGAGCACATTACATTTTCAAATACCTACAAATGGCAAATAATATTTCTGATGAACACTATTCTTGTCTCACATAAGGAGATGAGCTTATGTCTGTAGTACTGTAATATGAATCCTCTGGTGGACCATAATAGTTCTCATCCTTTTCCTCATCCCACTTGAGGACCTCCCTAATGTACTTGAATGCCTCATCAACAGTCACTCGGTCCCTTGCCCGGGCTTGCCACACAAAAAGTTTTCGACTGGTGAGGGAAGCATAAAGGTCCTTGAATTTCATGGCAACATAGAAGTAAGCCTGATGTGCCAGAGACTGGTTATTGTGATGAGCAGGCACAGGACAAAAATCATTGAACCACTCACAGGCACATAGAGACACCCTGTTGATCTTTTCCTCAAAGATATCATACTTGTTCAGAATCAATACAAAAGGAGTATCTTTGAAGCAAGGGTGCCTGACCATGGTCTCAAATAGCTCCTTGCTTTGTATCATCTTGTTTTGAAGAAGGGTTCCACTGCTGCTGCTGTCTGGGGCAAACCACAACTGATCATAGTCACTTAGGGCAACGCTGAAGACCACTGCTCGAACATCTTCAAACATTTCAACCCACTTACAACCATCATTCATTCCCTTGGCATTCACCCTTATAAGTTGGTACCTGAGACAATAAAGTTTCAGAATATTAGATGCAAACTTTAGTCTTTTCTTTTTCTTCCATTTCTTTTTTGGGGGGATTATGAAGAGGTGTATGAAAAGAAAAAAAAGATCCTTATTACTAATACCGTTCTGGGTGCACTCAAAATCACCTTTTTCATTCATAATGATACAATAGGTGTTTTGTAGTTTTTCTATTGTAGTAAAGCAGTGAAATGATATGACCGGTTAAACCTAGATTTGTGCCCTCAGCATCATCATCCTCATATTAACTTGGAAAAGTTTTGAACGCAACAAGCTCAGATCTGATGGACATATGGTTGCTTTGTATTGAATGTAATTTGATTCATCTATTGTCCATGGCCCTCTCCCAAAACAAATTAATAAATAAAGAAGAAAGTTATACCACACTGGAAAGAGGGTTTCATATACAAACATGATACCAATATAACTTACTTGGTCAGAGGAGGGGGTTGAGCTTCCAGATTCTCTGCATAAGTTTCAGACATTGGGCTACGGTCATCAAGCGAGAATTCTATGAAAGCTAAACCATTTCCCTGAGTAACTCCTTCTGCATATATAATGTCTCTTTCAGAAGGTTCATAATCATTGCTGGATATCTCAACGGCCTGATAGAAACAAGAGCAAGTGGTCTAGCTATCAAAGTCAATACAACAGTTTTCAAAGAGTGTTGAAGGGAAAAAGGGGGGAGGGTCTGAATAAATCTCTTATACTCCTACGATGCACACCCTAATTATACACATGTATGTTCTATTTTCTTGTCCAGCAAATCTATCAACAGTATTGCAGGTTTATCACATTGAGACATACAGGTAATGTCAATACTAAGCAAAAACCAATAAAATATTTGCACCAACTCACTTTAGTGTTTTTTTTTTTTGGCCAAGCTGATAAAACATACTACATTAATAGTTATTTAAATGTTAAAAAAGCCAATATTGGACTCTTAATGTGAAAAAAGGGGAAGAATAAAACTGATGGCTTGACTAAAATTTGGTAACCAGAAGATGCTTTACAACTTAATGTATAACAGAACCAAATGAGATAGTTTCCAGGATGACCAATTACCTGGCTTAAGAAGTACGCTGCCACATCTGGAAGAAAGTGAAGCTCATCTTTTCTTTTATAGGTTTCTTGTATTGCTGGATCCTTCCACACTTCTTCAACTAACGGTGCATACTCACGAGTGGCTGCTGGGAAGAATGCATCTAAATCCCCAGTAGCTATAATGTCCAGAAGCCAGTCAGAGAAATGCTTCAGCCTTGGGTTGAGGGAATAGATGGATAGACTAGTTTCAATTGCTTCACTGTCTCTAACTGAATGAAGATTGAAATCAGATAATACACTAGAAGCATTCTGATGCCATCAAGAACTACGTTACTACAAATTTGGCCAGTCTTTAATTACATCAATACACAGTTTATAAACATCAAACTAATATTCAGAAAGAGCGCATGCTAGAAGCTCTACATTGCATATGACATTTGCTGCAAAGGAGTCATTTCTCAGATAATTTATAGAAATAAACTCAACCATTATTTTATATTCCACTGGGATTGGAGTTGTCAATTTTAAGATAGTAGAAACTGGATGCCTGTAAGAGTCAACTAAGAATTTTTGCAAGCACTTGATTCCTAGGTCCAGAACACCACGCAACATTCACTTCATGGAGGGCCCTTATTTGACTAATTTAATAGCTGGAAAATAATGCATTTTAACCCTCAGGTTAAACCATTGGCAAAATGAGCTGCACCAGTCACCAGATGTGTTCTCTGCCTGGAGTCTCAAATTATAATGAGAATATGAAACATAAGCAGTTTCCTTCTACATTAAGAAAGGAAATATTACAAGCTGCTAAGTTATTATTAGTCATCTACCATCATGCAACAAATAAATCATCTCTGAAATAGCTTCCAGCTTATGGTACTCATCACAAAACTGTAGATGAAAAAAATCAGTATGCCATGACCTATGCCATTGGCAATTCCACATAAAATATACTGAATATTCTTGACTAGCAATGGAGGTTCTGGGTATTAAGATAACTCTGCTTTGGGAAAATGCACGCAGAGTTTAAGTAATGCAAGAACAAAGGAAAAGTATCTACATGAGGATAAGTTAAGCACTATAAAACATCTCTTCATGCTCTGTTTCCCGTTGCTTACAATGAACATGTGAAGTGGGAATTGACGAAAAATTACCAATGCATGAAATATTACCTGGTCCCCTAGTTTGACCAGGAGAGCTTTGTGCATTCATTTTAGAAACAGCCTCCTCCTCAAAGCGTTCTCTTCCATCGAGCAAAATGCTAAGATATTTGTACATGTTGCTCTGAATCATCAGCTTGATATCCTGTAACTCTTCCGCAGTAAATTTGTTCCCATACAAAAATTTGGCCTGCTCAGCAACTCCAAAAGTGAGTGTCCCAGAAAGGGAAAAAAAGAAATCTAAAAATCAGCTTCAAAAGTAATAAAAACTTCATTTTAGTTTCTACCAATATTTCATGCCATTCTAATTTTCATCATGCTTCTCCAAATCTCCTAAAAATGGAAAAGATAAACATAAACTAAGTTCTCATACATCTGCATCTATTACTCTTTAGATTCATTCAAACAACTGAAGTACTTATATAAGAAGACGTGACCATAATAATAGCTATCTAAGACAATTGAAAGGGAGGCCATACCTGCTTAAAAATGGTGCTGGTTCCAGATCCTTGAAGTCCAAGAACAAGAAGCTTCTGGACTTTCTTCTGTTCCAGATAATTTGGAACTGTAGTATAATTACTAGTCTCATATCTTGCTCCATGAGGTTTTCCCTGGGGAAAAGGTAACGAGAACAGGGTGCAAACAAATCTTGTTGAAGCCTGTCTAGGAAAAAGCAACATAACTATTTCATTAGTATTACAGAACCTCATGACTTCAAAAGATCCCACCTTGAAATATTAAGTAAATACCTTCACCCAAATGTTTCCTCTGATATTATTCTGACCTTCCTCCTCATAACGACCATCATCATAAACCCAAAAGTGTGTATCACGTGGGCACTGCACATTTGCCAGCTGAAAGTTGAAAGATCTATGTTATTTTAACTAATTTAATAAAACCAGTTAGGCAGACTTTATATCAGAATTGCTCATCTTTCGGATAAAGCAGTACATTATGCATCTATTAGGTCACAGATGTTTTGTGATTAACCTTTCTAAGCTATTATTTCAAGGATTTTTTTATCATCCTTAATCTTGAACTTTGGGCAACAGCTTCCGCTCAAAGTTTTTACTTTGGACAATCTGGTTGCTTTCCACAAAGGGTGTGCTTCGTAGAGGTGAAAATGAAGAGGAAAGGGGTGAAAGTTGAGGGCGTTTGATACATTAGCAATTTTCACCCCTTCCCCTACACTCCTAACAAGCACACCATAAGTCTGTCTGACAGCATAATCCAACAAGTTACAGCTGATTTAGTTAACATAAAATTTGTTAACAAAGGTAGAAGCTTACCTTCAGTATCCTCAATTCAAGTTTTGTAATCTCTCGACCATTGATGTAAACTTCAGTGTTTCCATTACTAGCATCTGAGCTAAGTTTCCCAGAAAAGTTCAAGTTTGAACTTATGATTTTGTCAGGTTTTTCCCCTCCCTGTAATTGAATATCAACAAGCATTGAAGCCATTATTCTTTTATAATAAATGGAAATATAGTATTTCCTATAAAGAAAACTTTAGCAGAAACATTATCAGTTTCAAAAGCACAAGTATCATCACCTTTCCCCAGAGACCTGACTCTTTGTCATACCAATATCTACCAGGCTTCAGCTTCCATGGAGGTAAGGTGCATCCAAGTAATTCAGCCATCTCTTCTGGCTTCAGAGGAAATCCATTAACAATCAGCTGCTCTGGTTGAAGCTGATTAGCAGAGCATTCTTTCTCTGCTTTCATAATTTGCTTAACTTCTAAAGGACTAAGCAGTCGAGACAATACTCGTGAATGTTTACCTAATTTCAGACGCTTTGATTCATCAATAGGTTGACCAATGCATGTTAAGCATTTGCGTCCTTCAGGCATTGATCCCATTACCCGAAGCACACAATTGCTGCAATACTTGGCATCACAAACTAGGCAAGATTCCTTAGTTTCCCACTTCCCTTTTCCACATCTATAACAAACTCTGATTCTCTTTTTCTTCCTTTCCTTTGAAACCCCAACGTATTCTGGATAAACTGGTTTGACAACCTCAACTTCTTTCCTCTCAGATCTATGAACAGTATTAAAAGTGACAACAGGTGCCCTCTTTGGTTCACTAATTACTTGATTAGGAAGATTATGGACTGAACCAGGTGAGGCTGAAGGTGAAGCAGAAGAAAAGTCAGGATTTTGCAAGACAGACACTACAGATTCTGAACTTCCCGATATCCTTGGACTTTGATTAGGAGAACTTGTTACACCAGCAACACGAGATACTGGCAGAGGAATTGGTTCTAGTGGATGTCCCACACGAGTAATTGATCGCTGTGATTCAGAAAGTGGTACTGCTCGTGAAGTTCCATTAAGGGGGTCAGCTCTTGGTACTTCATATGAAACTGGTGGGCCTTCATATTCCATGGCTATGGAGCAGTCAAGATCAGAAGCTTCATCAGGGAGAGAAGCTCCAGGAGGAAGCATCTTCTTCACCAATTCCCTCCAGTTCTTCCCCCCATTTTGATCCATTTCTACCGACAAATTAATTGGCACAACTTAAACTTCAGATCGCAAGCTCTCTATTTCAGCAATAACTCAAATCTATGTTCCCTCTAAAACGTCACTTTCAACGTCCTTGTAACTTGTCGTAACTTGAAAGAAACCAACATATAAAACCGATAATGATAGCTCCCAAGAAGCAGAAAATCTTAATAAAGGGGATTCAGTAGAGTGCCTTTCGTATAGAACCGGTCACAGTCAATAAACAGCCACAATCAAACGTTGAACGCCTTCATAGTTGAATGCCTTAATTAAAGCAAATAAGCAAAGTAAGCCAAAATAAGAAGAAAATAAAAGTAAATTCAAACTATGGTTTCAAAGCATAACTCCCAAACAAAATCAGAGGAGGCCCATAAAAAAGTGAATTATGTTACAATCAAAATCAGGTAATCAACCATGAAATATAATAATTTTTTTAATGCTTGGAGCAGAAAACATTCATTTGTATTAGTCCGAGAGTTGAAAAAAGCCGAGTCAAACAACTTGTTAATAAATGAATAAACCAGTAATAAATTAAGGGGCGGACTCAAAAGTTAAAATTTTCAGCTGAGAATATAAGAAAAGAGAACAAAAAAGGAATATTATAAATAAAAAAATCTTTTGAGTATATGTTCAACTTTCAGTGCGAGAAACTAAAAAGTTTAGAGAGAAAAAGGAGGGAGGTCAATGTACCTGAGGACAGAGACAAAAGGAAATCAAATCTAAGCTTTGAATCTAAGGAGCTCTTTCTTTTTAGCTTCTGTGCTTCGAAGAGCAAACAGATAAAGCTTCTTGAAACCCACCATCATTGATGGGCAAAGAAAAGAAATAGCTCAGCTCAGAAGGTAGAAGAAGAAAGTGAAAGAACACCCAGAAAGAGCCGAGACAGCGCGCTTGAGTGGCTTTTATGCGATGGGTCCCCCATTGCTGATCTCACTGCCTCTAGGCTTATACTCTATCTCCGGTTCTTTATAAGAACCGTTCGTGATGACGATGAGAGAGGATCCTGTGGGACCAAGAGAGCCCACGGCAACCACGCGCCGATCACTGAGTCACTGAATACTAAATTCGAAGCGCCCGACAAAGATATCTAATAATAGATATAAAGGCATTATAATTATTTAAATAATTATTAATGTTTTTAACTAGGAACTGATTTTTAGAAATAAAACGATAATTTAAAAATAATAAATATATTACGTAAAAAAATAAAACCAAATTTAATCAGCAAGTATAAATCTCTTTCTTTTCATTATTACTGTATAAGAATTTTATTGCAAAAACAACGAACTTGCCCGTAAAAAACCTCAATTTGGTCAAAATGAAGGGGGGAGAAAAAAAAGAAGTAGTGCACGCGCTTTTAGCTGGGAAAGATTGCATTTTTCTTCATTATTGCTAATCATCAAAGAAGACTTTCAAACTTTCACTTCGTTGACAATTTAAATAAGGAAAATCTCGATCTTGGCAAGACAAAGAAGAACAAGACAACTCTCTTTTTCAGATGAGCACCGAGCGTCACCGTCATATTAGTCGGCATAATAATATGCCATGAAAATAATTAAAACTTAAATTCTGCGAAAATTCTAATCAGCTAGTTGGAACACAATAGAATATGATATTAATTAATAAACTAGTTTAGTTAATGGTGTAAGGTATAATAGAAAACAAACAGCCTGCTCAAAATTTGTTTTGTGAAAAAAATATTATGAGGAAAATAGATTGTTTTAATGGTAAAGAATGGAATTTAAGGCATTTTGGACAAAGTAATTTAATCTTGTTAATTGAGTCATAGTTATTGAAGAATTTTAATACTTTTTTTAAAAAAATCAAATTAGAGACCAAATTGATATAATCCCATTAAACGGACGGGGGTGTCTCTGTAATAAAAACTTGGACGGTGATGATGGCAGAAATGAATCGGGATTAAATGCAAGTAGGAACCCGCATGTTACAATTTGTAATTAGTGAGTAGCGAGGACTCGACAACGTCACGTGTTGTGGCTTTTTTCACAGTTTGATCAAACGACTGATACACAATTAGTCGCTTAGTCTTTTTTTTTTTCAATCAAGCGACTGGTTGTGGACCAGTCGTCTGATCTCTCTACTAGAGCGGTGCTGTACTCCTCCCACAACAGAAGATTTAAATTTGAGTAGTGAGTGTGGTTTAGATCCTACAACTTTGTAAGAACACCTTGACTTGGTCCAAAACAATACCAAATTTTGAGTAATTTGTGGGATTCCATTTTAATACCATATTTTTATTTTGCTTTTGGTTTTGGTATACCAATATCTTGGTTGGTTGGTCAACCTATGACTAATTGTTCTTCTGATTTTTCAATATTTTATTAACTGAGTTTTTTTAATAAGTTGATGTCACAAACCAGCTCGCTGACTTTGATTTTACACATATTGGAGAAATTTTTAATTCGCGATGCATCACCCAAATTGACCCGTAAAAACAAATTAATAAAATTGTTATTTAAAAAATACTAAATTAATTTATTATGTTATTTATGGAATTCGCTCACAAATAAACAAAAAATAATTAACAAAATCATCAAAAGAAACATAAACTTGGTACATCTTTTGATAAATTTCTTTCCTGAAAATGACTCTTAAGCATTTTGAAAACTACCTTCAATAATTTAGCTAATCAATAGGTTGTGTTTGACTCGCCAAATTAGACAATGTTTGTTTATACATTTACAACTCACACTTACTAACTTCCACTGAGATAGGCCTGACAGACAGATACATGGAGAAAGTGATCAAATATTTGGAATTATTTAATTTTTTTTTTCAAACGTGAAGGATAAAGAGCTGCGTCAATGTTCCAATTCCCGTTGACCCTACCAAACATAAACAAATTAGGTTATCATTCAAAGTTCCTTTTAAAAGAAAGGCCATCCTTCAACCTCTTTCGTCCCTCCACACACAAAACTACTATTTTATTTTAGGCTTTTAGAATTTAAAATTAATTTCTTGCACCTTTTTAATGAGTTTGAGTCCTTGACTGACTTAAAGGAATAGTAAGTAGAGAGAAGAGGGAGTATGAGGCTTTTCAACTCTTCATTCTTTTTTCTTTTTTCAACAAATACTTTAATTATCTTAATTTAATAGATTTATCATCCACAAATACTTGAATGATCTTAATTAGGGTAAAAAAAAAAAAGGCGGCCCAGTGCACGAGACTTTCACCTAGTGAGATCTGAAGAGGATAGATGTACGCAGTCTTACCTCTACAAGCAGAGAGACTGTTTCCAAAATTCAAACCCGTGACCTCCAGGTCACGAGGTAACAATTTTAATTAGGGTAA
Source organism: Gleditsia sinensis (assembly GCA_037074535.1). Lineage (NCBI taxonomy): Eukaryota > Viridiplantae > Streptophyta > Magnoliopsida > Fabales > Fabaceae > Gleditsia > Gleditsia sinensis. The sequence continues at coordinate 60,525,347 of CM073467.1, read as the reverse complement.
CAAATGGGAAAATTGGATAAAACATTTTTCTGGTTACTTTTGGCTATAGAAGACAGGGAGAACCACAGAAAATCCAGCTTGTTTAGGAACGCAGATACCGTAGGAGGACGAACACATTTCTTATTGTAATATTTTTTTAAAGAAACTATAACAGAAATAAAGTTTATTAATCATCCACTCATTTTTTTCCTGCTAAATTCAAACTAAACTAATTTACCTGGTCTATAACACACATTACACGTAAATTGTGGTGATTTACAATATTTCATTGCTGGAAATGAACTTATTCAATATGAATTGAAGACACAGCTGACGTGATTTCAGTTGTTCGTGGGTCGGCACTTTCTAAACAAACACCGCAAGGATCTTCTGTAACCAGCAAGGCAAGAACATTGAGTGAACGCCATAGTTTTGTCACATTGTTACTTGAATCTCCCAGGGTAACAGCAAAGACTGCATCAAATCCTCCTGCTCCTGGAACTCCAGCCAACAAAACACCTTCCAAGTTCATGGTGGCATCTAGAAGCCGTGTTTGTGACTCCGGTTCAATCTGTGCATTTTGCAGCTAATGAGACTAAAGAACTCAAATTATGTTAAGTTTTGAAATGATTAAGCAATCAGGAAAGCAAATGTGAGTTTCTAGTACAAAACCTCTGTACTTTCACTGAAATAGTCCAACAACCAAACATTTTCTCACACTTTCACTGAAATAGAAATTAAAAAAAAAATAACTCTTGCACTCATGGCATTGAAACTAAAAGGCACAATCTGCATCCTGTTGTATCAGTTTAAACACCAGTGCTTCTTCTAATTGATGTGAGGGTTTCATAATTATTATGTTGGAATCAAGTGACTCTCCTTTTAACTGAACCAGAGTCTATATTATGGTTAATTTCTCCAATTATATTATCTGATATAAGATCTCCAGAGAAATTGTCCATGCAGCAGATTTTAAGGCATTAAAGTGTACCTCCTAAGCCAAAAAGAATAACCCAGTGCATTTATTGGTACATGAAGCCATGATCTGGAACTCTATTATGGCAATATACGCGATTTCTTCAATTTTCCAAACAGGTAAACACCTCCTACTGGGATCAATCCAAAAACCCCAATATTACTCACCCCTTTCCATGGGATGCAAATAGCAACTTGATTAATCAATAAGGACTGATATCCAAATTAAATGTTTTGGACTTGACCCATCCCAATGGGAGGTCATGGCATATAGAACCTTATAGTAACTCTGTAAAACTTGGTTTCATCCCTCTTATTCTTATAGAAAGTAAGCAATGTTGAACATCAAGGGTTGTTAATGGATAAGGCAACATTACTGCTATTTCAAAACAATAACATAAGTTTATATGGTTATTATTAGCCAACTCAATAATCTACCTGCATATATATTTTTATAAGGAAAACCAATATCATGCAAACAAAGAACAATAAGAATGAGCACTCAATTAGTGGCATGAACTTACTGGAACACTTGCATCCTCACCCATCATGCGCATATGATATCTGATCCTAAGCATAGCGTCCTTTGCTCCTAGTAGCGCTTTAATAATTGCCTCTTGGTTAGGTTCAGAAGCTTGTTCTATCCACTGATTATGGAATTTGAATTTCAAACATCAACATGAAAGAAGAAAAGCAAGAAGGAATTTACAATATAGCATGGGAAATTAATGAAACTCAATGACATAAAAGTCCAGTCTCAAAATATGCAGGTCACACATGTAGTTATGAAGTTCACAACCTGAAATTGAAACCCATGTTGCAATGGCTTCAAGAAATAACAGAATAACATTAATGATAGTTTTTTCTTACATGTATAATTCCTGTTAATCACAGTACCAACTTGCTTTTCTGGTCATGACATCACGAGGTAAGGGCAGTTTATCTTACTTGCTCCTTCTTCTCTCCTTACCAAAGGAGGAAATATTTATTTTAGAATTCCATAAGAATATTTGGCTACTCATGTCATCAGGTTTACATTTACTGTGAGCTACAAGGTTTTCAATTCTCTGGCATTAAGCATATATTGTGTATGAAGGAGACAATAGGTGCAGTTGGGAGCTTAAAATTTATAGTTAGATCTGATTCTACATCCTAACAGACTCAAAGATCCACAAATGAGCCAAAAAATTCCAGTCAGATCTAATTCTGTAGCAAGTAGAGATATTTTGCCCTTCACAAGAAATACCTTGTCTGATAAGAGCATGCTGCAGTTGTTTATCACACATTTATATGCATCCCATTGTTCCTTTGCTAATTTCGTTAAGTTGTTCAGTTGCATCTCCAGCGCTGCATTTGCCTCTGACAACCTTCTCCATGTATCCAGGGATTTTTGAGGGTCAGACTTTTGCCATTTTTTAACAGCACCTACCATTGATGGAGTGGATGATCCACCAGTTCCTGGTTCTCCTAATAACTAAAAAGAGAAGAATAATCAGTATGAGCAACAAGAGATTTCATATGTTTCAATAAGAAAATAAAGCAAGTCAACCAAAGTTGGAAAAAGAGGGTAAATGGAAAGAGAAATAGAGAGGTGACAATAAATGCCATGAAATATTTTTTCAATCTTGACATTATCTGACACAGATTTAAGTAGTTAACAGGGCACCAACCCAGGTACCCCCATGAAAATTCACAATCTAATCAAGAAATGCCCAATAAAAGGTGGGATTGGGAACTTAAAATCATAAGACATATTCCGTAATTAAAAGCCCAAATTGTGGATTGGAGAGAGTAAAACTTGTACATGGAACAAAAAGATGGAAAAAGCCGACAGGAGGAAAAAAATTCAATATCTAAGCAAAATAATATTACTATCTTTTTGCCCCTCCCTTTAAAAGAAGCTTTTGAATAGCAAAATTGATTTGAAAACCAAAAGTAGATAAATGTAGTGAAGTATAACCCTTTTTCTTTTCCTGGGGGGGGGGGGAGGGGAAGAAAGTATGTATAACAGCAACACATGAAATGCATACTAGAACCAACATATGTGAAATTTAAATTTCTTACAAGAGTCACTAAGGGTGGTAAAGAAAACTCAGCCCTCTCATGGTCCCATCTTCCTTTCAGAATGTCAGTGATAACTTCTGGTAAAGGCACTGCTTTTTCTGCAGTCTGTAATGTCAACAGAATGAAGAAAATGAAGTTACTGACATTTGCAGAACAAATTTATTATAATTCCAAAATAAAATTAAGTCAATGTATGGAGATAACCAACACAAGCATTGTAGCAAGTTTTGACAAAGAATTTGTAATAAAATATTATAGGGCTAATAGCAAGAATTAGTTCTTGGAATGTAAACTTGGTGCATCTGGGGTATGTTTTATACCTCAAAGAGGAAACCTGATGGAGGATCAAAGTAACAAGTTATGCACTCACACAAATAAGCACAGGAAGGGAGAGGAAAAGACCTGGGCAGAAGAAATCAATTCTGGTGAAAACCGCACATAGCGTTGACTGCCGTAAACGGCTGAACCAACATCAAACCCACTACCTACTTTCCCTTGTGCAATGCAGTGAGCAGTTTGAGCTATCTTATGCACCACATCAAGATCTGCAGTATCCTTCCTTTCCTGATGATCTTTAGATGAGGAAAGCCTTACAACTCCAAGGTAATGAAGTAAAGCAGCAACTACAGCTGTTGTCATGGCTGCAGATGAGCCCAATCCAGTTTTAGCTACTTCAGGTTTGCAATTTCCTCCATTGACATCCTCAGTATTGAAGGTTATGGAGGTAAAAGGTGGAAGGCTGGCCAATGATTCTGGTGTCAAAGGGAGTCCACGTCCTTCAATCTGTAGAAGAATTTATTAGCAAATGAGTTTCTTGGTTTCAGCTTTTGAATACTATGTATAGTTCAAGTCCTGAAAAAAGTTCAAGGATAAAGACTTAAGATCGGGAAGAAAAAAGAACAGGAAGTTAAACTAAGAATTCTATAATTAAATTGTCCCTGATAGCAGTTAGTTGTCCTTGTTAGCAGTGAACATGATGGACAACAAATGAAATTTCCAACACGATTAATGCAAACTACTTCAAACAAAGGCAAAAGATTCTCCCTCCCTATAGATGATGAGGAAAGATCAAAGGAGTGTAAACTACCTGGTTCCTGTATGAATAAAAATCATTACAACCCAAAATTGTGATGTCAAGACCTGCAAGACTAATACAGTTAAAAAATTGGAAATTTGAAGCTCTTCTTTCTTTCATGAAAGGGTAATGAAACATAAATTGTATATTACCTTGTAAAAGTAGTTTGTGCAGCAGATCCTTCTTATTCTTATCCAATGTTGCCTGAGCAGCAGCAACAGCATACTGCACTGCATATTCCACAAAAGGATTCCTAGTTTCACTGAAATTATATACAAATTATTGTAAGCCTCACCTCAATATCTTCTTCAACTCTTCAATCAATATATTACTAGTGAAAATGTATGAAGAAGACAAACTTCTTCACCTCTATAAGATCATATACAATATCTATCCTACAGTAAATTCACCACATGCTAGACTATGAGGTTTGGATTCAATTCAACAATTGTAAGTGGATTAAGTTAATTAAGGACAAAAAAGATATTTTGAATCATAGAACACACAAAAATGTAACAAGTAAAACTTACCTTGAAGAAACACATTGGATTGTAAGATTTTCCAATGCTAGTTTGAACATGCCTTCTCTAGATAGCTGAGGAGACGTTAATTTTACATCTGTCCATGCCTGAAGATGATGCATGCAATAAGAGATGACATATGGTTTAGCACCATGCTTATAAAATTACTAAAATTTGGACATTAGTAGATGAACGAAAATTAGTCTAGGCCTATGAAAACACCAAATGAATCAATCAGAAAAGAAATTGATTTAAGCATGTGGTACTGTAGTAGATGATCATGAGTCATTTCAGCTATTCAATAAAAGCTACTTGCAGTTTTTACTATTATCATGTGAGTAGACTTCACTGGCAACAAGAGTAGTTTCGTCTTGAACTTGCTAGTGAGAAACTTCTTTCTTCATTAACATGGCGCAAGACATATGACACATGACTCTTGAAGTTATGATCTGATGCAAATATCCAGATAGACTTTGAAAGTTCTTTTTATTGATGTCGCATCATGTCCCAACTTGAGTTTCTTAAAGCCAACAGAAACTTTGTATCCAAATAGAGTTAGTTCTTACTTGCGCTTTCATTTCATTATCTTTGATCAGAACAAATATCATGAAAATTTTTTTGGTTACAGCAATATTGGTATACCAATAAGAATCTAGGAAGAAGCACCGCATAAATCAAATGCAAATACATCTCACAAAGGACATGACCCACCCATACCCAGCTATCAGGTTTTATTTCTTCATATAGTGGTTTCACGATTGCATAAAACCGGGCATTTGTACTGAGGACAAGCCCTGCATTTGGCCTCTCCAATATAAGGTAACCCCCTGTCAGCAGCACCTTTCCAGGAGCAGAAGCAACCCTGAGTGAAAAAGTCAACATTTAACAATTAGAGTACATATATCTTCTTTTTCTCTCCTCATAAGGATAAGGGTATGAACAAACTGATTATCAATGCCCTCTGTTTGATTTCTCAAAATTCACGACAGTTACCCCTTTATCAGTAAAATCCCATTTAAAATTGATAATATATTAGTGTTCTTGCAGCAACCAATTGGAGATATAAATTCTTGGCGTTATGGATGGGAATGAACTTACACGGGTATTGTTCTCTCACTACACATCTCAATGACAGGGAGTGTTGAGATTCAACTCGGCTAAGCTGGGACAAAAGCCAAGAAATTTCTGCACAATAGAAAGAAATACTTCAACTTGAAATGAAATAAAAACAGAAAAACTCTGATTCTTAACCTACTTTCGGGGTAAAATCCAAGCTCCCAGAGAATGACACCGGTTTGTTTGCGGGGTGGAGTTGACGATCATATGTTTGTCTGAGCGTACCCAAAAAAACAACATAAAAAATTGGCGTGTTGCCAAAGAACACTTTTTTTTTAGTTTTTTTAGTCATTTAAGTGAAGGTTAATTATTTTTTCATTGTTATCTTCTAATTTTGCCTGTGCCACTCTCTTTTTTTTCTAATAAAGACTAGAAAATAATGAGCATAAAATTACAGTTAAAAAACTAGTGTGTATTCAATAAAAGATACATTTTTTTTGGTAATAAATAAATTGTTCAACAAAAAAATAACAAGTGCCTCGCGTTCCACGCGGCAGGTAAGTCAGCCCTCAGCAGAAGCTGAGACACCACCTGTGTTCTTTTTGGGAAAACTTTTATTTATTTTTTAAAATAAATAAATAAATAAATACTCTTTAGCTTAGCCCATACCCAGGGAAGTGTATTCAATGGATCTGACTTGTCCAGCCCAAAATACCAGAGGATAGGCCACCTTACCCATTGACCCCGACCCGTATCCTTCTTCCCCCTTTCCCTTCCATCTTCCCTGTGCAGGGAGCCCCAGTTGACGAAGGAACTCGGCTCTGCAGATATCCCTAATCTCCGATAGAAGGTAGCGTCCTGACTCTTCTCGGCTAATTACTGTAAATACCTCTCAAAATCTAGCAGCTCGAAGACGATAACTTGACTTAAACTTAACATCTCAGCCTCATATTTTCCCCCTCAAATTCTACAGCTTTATTTTCCTTTTTCTTCTTCGTCTTGTAACATTCTTTATTAAATTTTCTGGAAATATAATGCAGTAAAATAATTGTTGATTCGGGACCGTATCTCATTTTCCTGTTTATTGACTACCAATCATTGAGACTTGATTTGTTCAATTTGGGTGTTTGCAGAAACTAGTTTATAATAATAGCCTGCTAAGATATTTGTTACATTGAAGGCAAATATTTTGAAAAACAAAAAAAAAAAAATGCTTTTGGCTGTTATCACGGAAGCTGTTTTAATGGTACAATTGTTTGCTTATTGATTTACTTATCTTTGTATCATTTATTTTGAAACTGGTACGCCTCTATGTAAGGCATGTAATTGTATTCGTTGGCCCGAAATTTTACCACAAGTAAAATTTATTTAATCATCATGAAGACCTGTTACATTATTAAATGTTATTTTTTTTCAGAGGAAGTACATGAGAGATGCAGAAACTGGGCGACTTCAAGCTACCACACTTCTTCAATTATCCACCATACTTCACGTAAATCCCTTTTCTCTCTGCACTGTGTAATTTTGTTTTTGGAAGTTAGTGAGAGTTGACATACCAACTATTGATGCTTTGGTATCAACCGTGGGCATTTGTCTTCTACTTTTCACATTCATTAATCAACACATTTGAATATCTTTCGCTAGTTGACATACATGTCAATTGTCATCAATTAGGAGGAAAGGCTTACTGCAACTTTATATGATGGCATAGTATCTACAAAACTTAAATAACAATGGTAAGATAAACCAAATCAAATATTTCAAGTTTGATAATATTTAAATGCATGTGAAGGACAGGCAGTAATTGATTTCAATTTATACTGGTGAGTATTTAGTATCTTAAGTTTGAAATCCATGTACTTAGCTGGTCTTTATCAAAATTTTCAATTAATGGAGACTTCCTAGCAGTTTGCACTTGCAGTGAGATGGCCGAAAAGGCCAACTTTGAGATATTCATGCTGCAAAATTGAACTGCTGTGCCAATGCTTCTGTTGATATTGAGCTTTGATAAATTCCATTCCCTTACGAAAGCAATGCTCTATATTCAAATAAGGAAAATAATTTGTGCCAAAATTGAGAGTTTTCATACCAAATAATTTGGTTTCTAGCTACTGAGATTTGTCCACGGATAGTATGGGGAACCATAATGAACAATATTCCTGATCAAAAAACAGTGCACGTGATTATTGTTTTATAGTTGATTCTTTATTTGTAAAATAATTCTTACTTTCATATTTAATTTACCTTGTTGATTGATATGGGCAGTCAAAAACTTTTGATTGATTAGGCTGGTACCTTTGGTGTGTTTGTTCTTTCAGTCTGCAGCCTGTAAGAGACACCAGAGAGAAGCAGGTGCAACTATGGAAAGATCTTATTCTAGATTACTGCAAAACACAGAAGATATTTGTAATTGGACTTGAGGAAGAATTTCCACTGTTTTCAAATTCTGTGATTGAAAGTAAGTTCAATGTTCCTGCCTTCTTGCTCCTTCCATAGGATTGTTGAATTGAATTGATAGGTCATATAAATGCTCCTTTAGTTGTCTGTGTTATATATTTTGAATTATGCCATATGCATTGTTTTTTGATTGTTTATAGTGCAGGGTCTCTCAGTCATGAAGCCCGAGCAGCCTTCCTTTCAGCCTTAGTTTCGGAAGGTTTGTTGTAGTGCAGTCTTTCTGCTGGATTTATATTTCTTAAATTTGGCTGAGAGAAAAGGCATAAACTTTGATTCTGATTTAGCAGGACGTGCAGAATGGATGGACAAAGGACATAGGAAATGTCTTATTCTCTGGCACCGTATTCAAGATTGGGCTGACATTATATTACAATTTGTAGGTTAAGATTGTTATTTTGATAATCCTGGTATGCAAGTTGTTATTTATTGCATTGTAACTAATTTCGCTCCCATATTGACTAGGCAAAAGACAATGGATTGGAGGATAGTGTTGTGACAATAGAGGAAATACGCTCTGGGATTGAATCTCAAGGAACAGGTTATCTTTTGATGTGTTTAGGCCCTGTTTGGTATGCTGGATTTTGGGATAGGGGTAGGACAAGGTTGAGTGGCATTTACAAGCTGGTTTAGAATAGTTGTCATGACTCGTCTTTTTGGGGCTTGACATGATATATTCTTTTGGACTTAATACTTTTGATAGGTCTTCCAACATTTATATTGCTATGCTATTTATTTTCAAAATTTAGGTAACCTGGTTGGATCTGGTTTCTGGTATTTTGGGGATAAAGAGAAATCTTATTTTAACTGTTTTTTTAACCTGTCCTTACATTCCACAAACATGGATTAGATAAAAGTCATCCTGCCCCGAGATGCAGCATACCAAAAAAGGTTCTTTTCACTGAGCTGAAGTAAAAATACAATAATTTTGATATCTAGTCTTTTCTCTTTACACTTTTGCTGTTGAAATAGTGCTCAAAGAAGGTTGTATCTTGAAATTGGCTTTCTGAAACTTTATGATATATCGCAGAGCTTCATGGGATAGACCGCACTATCTTGAATCGTGCTTTGAAACTATTGGAACAGAAGGGAAAGCTTGTTATCTTCAAGGGAACTTCAGCTGATGATGAAGGTGTCAAATTTTCGGTATAATTCTTCTTCTTCTTTTTCTAGAAGATATCAGGTTTGTCTATACAGAGGATGCCTTTAACTGCCTGTCTGATTTGGTGGACTTTTTGGCGGGCAAAATGTTTATGTAAGATCAAGCTGAGGTCCCTATGCTGTCATATTCTGTTTTCAGATATTCCTTATGTTAAGGGCTTGATTTTTTGGGTAATTGTAGTCATATAATCAAGAGAGATGTATCTGTGCAATCATATACCTCGTACTAATGGGTTGGGGTTCCAATATACCACTTGTATGGCTGACAGGTGTCGCTTAATTACTGTAAATAATTGCAATTGTGGTTTCATGAATGGAGAGGTTCCCTAAATACTATCAATAATCATGAAATGTTTTGTTTAAATTCCGTATGTTATCAATCTGTATCCGTTTAACAGTGTATTGGTTTTTCCTCTTCAAATTTCAACAGAACGATAAATTCAAATACCATTGGTTTTCAATGTTAGATTTTGGATGTATGCGTAAAATAAGGTTTTGGATTTGAGGGAATGAAATTATTATTGGGGAAATGCCAAAAGTTTTCTTATATAACAAATTCGAAAAAACCTTTCGTATTGTTGCTTTGTTCAGAAGCTAAATTTTAACCTCACTCTGGCAATCTCTTTGTTGAGGAGCTGATGCGTGAAACTTCTACTGCTCTATTCCGAGGATTACAATAGAACTAACCGCAGATAGTTGACCATAGGGCGTTTTCAATAACTGTCAGCTCAACATTAAATTCATTGTGAACTACATTTTACGATATTGTTCTCAAAGATGCGTCCTTACAAACCTGCGCATGGGCTATTGAGCACATCCTTAATTTGTATACCCACATTTTAGAATTTAATTTAGTCAGCTCACCCCAAAAAAAAAAAAGGTTGATTCTTTATGCCGAGCGGAAGAGGAGAGGCAGGAATTAATATTTTATAATTTGGTCTTAACATAGGGAGCAGGTCACAGTGCAGAACCAATGCCTTGCCAATATTTGGTGACAGCATGTATCCTAACCTAGTCGCGGGGATATATTGGCCCTTCCTAGAGGCTTTTGTGGTAAACTCCAATTAACATAGGAGAAGGCGTTCAATGCAATGCAATACAAAGTTAAAATACCAGTGTTGTAACATCTTTAATCTAATAGACATCACACAAGGTCATAATTCCTAATAAAACAATTTAAATGAACTGTCATAAGGAGCGTAATAAAAGCTTTGTCACCCTAGATTCAGAACTCGCTGAAAAGGAGGTATGACCACATATGCTTTGAGTGCCTTATGGGATTGTTCCATAAAAATAAAAATCAATAAATAGAACAGATTTTATTTTCTTCTCGAGATTCAATGTACAATACCAAGAAAATATCAACTATTACTTTTTCAACTGTGTATTCCTATCTAACTAAAGTAACATGAAGTGGCCAAAAATTGCATAACCAACGAGGCTTCAACCATATAGTAAATACAATATCACACCAACAGATGAGGCTAATCAGATCCAGGATAGGCACTAACGGATCTATAGTCTCGTTGCATAGGGAGTATAAAAAGCTCCTTCAACCAAAAGATGGAGCTAAGCATTCATCAACCATATCCAGAAGGTTTGGATTTTCCAGTGCAGCAGCCACACGTTCTTTATCATTTAGTTGTTTATTAACTGCATATACATTTGTAACAGAAAATTAATAAAAAAAAGGAGTGAATGTCCAGTCATAATAAAAGATTTATAAGCAAAAATTCAATAATCAACCAGGTCACATGCAATTATGTTGAATTACAGCAAAAATTGATGGCTTAAGCTCCATACATGCAGATGTGAAATTTACTCTTTCAGCGCATGGTGAGTATTACAGAATAGATGACCATCAAATGAAATTAATTACTGAATCTAAATCTTAATCTATGAGGGAAAAACAAATATGTAACACAAGAGGCATGACCCAAGAACAATAACATCAGAAGATCTGCTGTAAAAGGCCATCGATAGAATACATCACTAATCACTTCAATGAAGAAACACCAAATCAACAATCATATAGGCTGTAAGAATTCTCTAGATTAGTATTAAAAGTACTGTGTTTACATTGCACAGGCACAAACATGCCCTGTGAAAGAGAGAGAGAAGGGGGATGGAGTGAGGGAGGAAGAAGGAGAAGAACCTGCAGCTTCAGTTGCATGAGATCCAGGAGCTACTCTGATATCCACCTAACCATAGTTTAAATAAAGATTATCAAAAACAGACATATAAAAAAGGTACAACTTTAACAACATAGGTTCAAAGACCAGTAAAATTTGATCTAAACTCCATAAATGGTATAAATTACACTTTAATGGGCACCAAAGATTGACAATATGTGTATTATAATCTCGATTGACAATACAAACTTGTTGTAGTCCATAATAAAAATAACGCAGTGCGTAGATTATGGTCAGGATGCCTGAGAGACAGTACTTGCGGAAGTAGGATATCATATAACAGAAGCTAAATATATTACTATCAAAGCATTGTGAAGTAACAGCAATTAAACTAGAGCATTAATATCAACAACAGTAATGCATGATTCGCCTTCTGAGCTTTAACAAGGGTTCCAAAATCTTTTAACCAAATATGTCATCCTTCTCATTTTTGGCCAAATAGGCTTGTTTTCTTAGCTTCCTACTGGATTTTGGGTCATGGTTGGTTTCTTTATCTGATATTCAAAAGGACCGGATTGGTCATTTGAGCTGATTTCCTTTCTTTTTTGTTTCATATAAGAAGTTATTGCAGGAAACCACCAGCCTGTATTGCTTCCAAGTATCATTGGTAAAATGAGTTCCTTTTCCGAAACCTACATCTCAAACTACAACATACTATAGTCTGAAATTCAATGCATGATTCGTGTGCTAAGAATCACTTTTCCACAAGAATCTCACCCGTATACCAACTTAATAGCCAAAACAAAAATAGTAAGCTGATTCAGTCATAAGAAATAACTACTGGTACCTTGAAGCGCGACGGAAGGCTTCTCATGAGTTTCACCCGTAAGCATAGACCAATAATTGTTGCCATGCTACAATGTTCGACCGTAGGAGTAAACGTGACCCTGAAGCAAAGCATCGTTACCCAATATATAACAAGCACAGCTAAGATACATAAATGAACCCAAAAAAAAAAAAACATTTCAGCACCTAACATAACTACGCTCGTCATGAACTTCAATTGCATCTTCCGTTATCACCTTGAGCTCTTCCAAAGAGTAAGGATGCTCTGGGTCTTTAATATCCCTTAAATGATTTGAGAATGTTAAGAAAATTGATGGCATAATTGAAGGCACATACAGCTTTAATATTTCTTTTAAAAAATAAAAAAAAAACTATGTTTTGAGCACCCACAAAACATATAAACAGATTGAAATTGTAAAAAGGATATCAAAAACTTCTTCTTGGTCAATTGGTTCCACAGCGCAGTCATCGGTATAGGTTGGCGCAGTGCGAGCTCGACGCTCTTTCTTTTCGTAGATAATAGGGTTAGCGTTTATTAACCCAGACACCATTTTTGCCTCTCTACTGTTCTTTGCTTCAATTTCGAATGCCACGGATTTAAAGGGGGAATCGACAGACAACTGCAGGAAACTCAAAACTCAAATTAGGGCAAGGGCAAGCGGAGGGGTGTTTTATTAGGTGAGGGAGGAACGCACGTGCGGTCAAATAGCCCACATTAATTGACTCCGAGTCCGACCATTGCGTTTGGTTTATTTTAGTTTTTATTTTTGTCAGTAAATGTTTATTAACTAAATAAATATTTATGGTGTGAAATTAAAAATTTATTCATATTTATTTTTAAACTAAATTTAAATAAATAGTTATAAATATTAATTAATTCTTTGGTTTCATTTTCTATAATTATGAAATTATTTTAGTTTTATTTAAAAATTATGATTTATTTTTAAAAATTATAAAAATACTATTGATTACTTTTTTGAAATTACTGAAAATAATTTTATACAATTTTTTATTTTAAAAATTTTACTATACACATTTTGAATCATACTTTCTATAATAAATCATAATTAAAATAAGAAACTAGAAAATTAAACATAATCAGAAAATAATAATTTGAATTTTGAGTTGAAGATATGTATTAATAATGCTAACTTGAATATTCTTATTAAAAAAAATTGCAAATAAACATTATAATTAATGATTTGACATGCAACTTATATGTCAATTCATTTTTTTTTTCAATCTTTTCAAGAAGAATGAAGTTGCTGATGGATAAAGATGGTTACAAAGAAATTGATTCGTAGAGAACAATTGTACATTTCATATTTTATAGAAATTGTTTTTTATGTTTTTATTTTTATATTCATTTTATCTCATATCTTTTTTAAAAAAATAGTAAAAACCTTTTCTCCTTTGACATTTGGTGGCAGACTAAGAAAATAAAAGAATTCATACAAATGTAAATTAGTATAGATTGGAAATGTTTTGTCATGCTCCATAAAAAAAATAGAAATATTATTTAATGTTGCTATATCATAACAATAGGTGAGATTTTGATTTTAAAAGTTAAAAAAATTGATTATTAAAAAGAATTTTACTCAATATATTCGTTACTATTTCTTATACTATTTAAAAAAATGTTCCTACCTAAAAAGTGGAAATGCTAGATTGTGTTATTTTTAGGTCATTTATTTTTAAAATAATTTTATATTTTAGATCTTAAATAAATATATAATTTAATTTTTAAATTTATTAACTTTTTATAATTTAATTATTAAATTTAAATTATTTTATAATTTAATATTTAAATTTTTTAAACATCAAATAATTTAATTATTATTTTATTTTTATATTATTTATTTATTAACATAATTCGTGAAATATCAATCTAATCAATTTATTAAATAAATTATAAAAATTTAATAAATTTAATTATTAAATTATATATTTATTATTATTATTTAATTAAATTAGTGTTGATTTAATATAATTAATTGAAATTTAATATATTACGTTAATAAATAATTAATATAAAAATAATTAAATAATTAAATTATTTATAATAAATTTAAAATTTTAATTATAAAAATTAAATTAAATTATTTATTTACTATTTAAAATTTCAATTCGCTTGTCCAAATAAACTTGGGGATAAATTTTAGATGCATTCGATGTTCACGAAACAGACCAATCGAAGAAATCTGAAATTTACTCGCGCCAGTTTCGTTCCGTGTGATTTTATCGAATTTCTGGAAAGCCCGCTTCCCACTTCACCTGACCTCAACGGCTCAACCCAATTCTTATATCCCCTACACATCTTCCTGCAATTTGTTGTTGGTTATTCATACTCCACAGTTTTTATAATTTTTAACTTCGTTTTCTTTTTCTTAGCACTGCGATATCGTCGACAAAGATGGGTTACGAGAACGATCCGTAAGATCACATTTCCCTCTGAGAAAATTCATGTTGAGGTTGATTTCTGAGTTTCAATTTTTGTGATTTTTCTGTTTGTTTCTCCTCTTCTAGTTATCGCGACGAGGATGGAGAGCCATTGATGGATTACGATGACGGGCAATCCGATCGTGACCAATCTCCCGAACCCCATCAGCAAGGATTTCTCGACGATTTAGAGGAAGACGTTGATGATTCGCTTGGCCGAGATCGATCGCAGACGCCGGTCTACGATACCGATCCATCGATGTCGAAGTCGAAGCCAAGGAAGAGGCTTATCAAGAAGAGTGACTCTGGGAAGCAGTCTTTGGCCCCGGAACTTGTTGATGATGAGGAGGAGGAAGATAATGTTCCCGCGAATTTTGTGAGGGACGGGTCTGAGGAGGGGGAAGGAAGAAAGAGGAAGAAGGGGAAGGATGGTGGTAGTGGGAAGAAGGAGACGAGGCAGAAGGGGGGAAGCAAGTTTGGAAGCAGTGGTAAAATCGGCTCAAAATTTGGGCTTTCGAAGAAAGGGTTTGCAGGGAAGGCGGGAAAGGATCATGATGGCGATGTCAAGGAGATGTGGGATACAATCGCCGGAGGGGATTCGGAGGTTTGTGATTTTCATGCTTGCTTATATTGCCATTTATTCATGAAGGATGCTTGCTTAAGTTGACTTATATATAATCTGACTTTAGCTTGTGGAGAAGAATTAAGTATGTTAAAAATTCTTTATTTGTTTAATATGCCTTTGTAACTTTGAACTTTATATAGGTGGTGGAGCTTAGGTTAGCTTGAGTTGAGATATTGGTATTATCAGTGGGAATGTAGGGGTCCTTTTTCATTTTAGCTTTCAGGGAGTTTTTCTTTTTTCTTCCCAACTGAGCTCCACGAGTTTTGGCTTTGATTTGGTACTCACTGACTTGCTATCTTTGGTTTGTGATTATTCTTTGGACTTTTCTCGTGCTTTGTGAATATTTTTTTCATCCAAAGTTTTCTATTCCATTAAATAGGATGATCAAGAGGGTGCCAGGACTGTAGATGATGATAACTTTATCGATGACAGTGGAGTGGAACCTGCTTTATATGGTAACGACCATGAACCGCATTCTCCTGGTGAAGCTCCCCAGGTTAATTTGATACCTTTATATTTTTAGTTCTTAAACTTCCCAGAAATAAGATCCGCATTGTGTTTGATTCTGTCTGGAAACTGGGTGGAATTTGTAAACTAAGATGTGCCACTGTTATTTTGTTTCAATCATTTGGAGGTTAAGTCCCATCCTTCTCTCTAATTTATAATTCACTTAGAGACTGCCTTCTTTATCTCTCTCTTTGTTGTCTTCAAGAGACTATCTTCTATAAGAAATGGATTATAGGATTTCTTACATTGCATATAAAAGTTTTCCTGGTACCCCAATTCATCTATTATATGGATTTGCTAGGCAGAGGAAGGTGAAGATGATGAAGAAATTAATGAGCTTTTCAAGATGGGTAAGAAAAAGAAGAAGAATGAGAGAAGTCCTGCAGAAATAGCTTTGTTAGTTGAGAATGTCATGGCCGAGCTTGAGGTTACAGCCGAAGAGGATGCTGAACTTAATAGACAGGGGAAGCCTGCCATTAATAAACTCAAGAAGTTGCCTCTTCTTACAGAAGTCCTCTCCAAGTGAGTAGCTGCTTGCCATCATTAATCTCTCATATCAGCATTTCTTAAGCACCACATTTGTTCACTAATATTTTATTTTTCTTATTCCCACTTCCTTTTTTAATTTTCTATTAAGTGTTTTGTAGGAAACAGCTTCAACTAGAGTTTCTAGATCATGGAGTGCTCACTTTACTAAAGAATTGGCTTGAACCACTCCCAGATGGAAGCTTACCAAATATAAACATTCGCACTGCAATTTTGAATATTTTGAATGATGTACTGAACATTCTCTGTAATGATATGTGAGACGAAATAATTGTTGACCAATATTATTTATAGCACCTTATACATTGGTTATGTTTGCAGTTCCCCTTAGACCTAGAGCAGTATGATAGAAGAGAACAGCTGAAGAAGAGTGGTCTGGGAAAGGTTAGGCTTAAATTTAACATGTAACTAACACGCTATGTTAGTAGCACGTACACTAACCCTGTACCTTCCGCCCTACTATGAAAAAAAGGAAGAAAGGATGGGCAATCATCTAATGTTTGTTAATAGAACTAACTGATTTGCATTTTCTTGACAGGTAATTATGTTTTTGTCAAAATCCGATGAAGAAATCGGTGTAAATAGGAAGCTAGCAAAGGAGTTGGTTGATAAATGGGTAAGTAATGCATGTTTAAACTCTTGCTCCATGATATATCATTTATCTTCTCTTTGCATATGTTAGATGTTCATAAAGATATACTGCATTTAATTGCCTAAGTATAGAAACTAGGGAAGTGATCATGGAAAGTGGATTCTCTTTTATAGAAGTATTTTATGAAGTGAGTAGAACACCTTATAATGTACAAGAGTGGGAGAACAATCTCTCAAATAGAATTTTTCTTAGCAAAAAAGTCAGATAGAAAATATTACATAAATTACAAAGTTATAGCTGGAGAGAGTTTGGTTATCAAAAATAGAGTTTTAGTTATGGACATATAAGTTAAGAGAATAGCGGAAAGAAAGCGTCAGAAAAAAGTTTTGAGAGTTAGATGGTAGTTTTTGAAAGACGAACAGTAAAGAAGCTTTCAAAGAAGTGTGGGAGAAGAGGAGTTTTGAAAAGTACAAGGAAGTGCTAACAATATGTTGATTGATGTGGCCAAAAGGATTAGAAAAATAGCAAAATGGATATTTGGAGAATTAAAAAGTATTGGACCAAAGGGTAAAGAATTTTAGTGTTGGGATGCAGAGATGCAAGATAATGAAAATGGAGGATTATAAAGTGTGGCACTTATGTAAAGATAATGAAAATTTTAAAAAATATATAGTTAAAAAAGATGTTAAGAAGACTGTGAGTGAAGCGAGATCTATAGTTTATGAATGTCTATATCAATCCTTAAGAACTAAAGATGTTGAAAGAAGAATTTTCAGACTTGCGAAAAGTAAGAAAAGAAAGATTAAAGGCTTAGATAAAGTGAAACGTATTAAAAATGAGGAGGGTAATGTCTTAGTAAGGGAGTAGAATATACAAGCATGATGGAGACTTATTTTTAAGGACTTTTTAACGATGGACATGAGTTTTTTTTTTTTTATAAATTAAATATTATAGAAAAGAATCGAAATTATACTTCGTATCATAGAATTTATGAGTTTAAAGTAGAAAAAGTTTTAAAGAGAATAGATAATAGTAAAACAATAAGATTTGATAATATACCTATTGAAGTGTGGAAAAGTTTAGACATAAAAGGCATAAGTTGACTCATTAAGTTGTTTAATGAGATAATAAAATTTAAGAAAATGCCATATGAATAAAGAATGAGTACTTTAATCTCTATATATAAAAATAAGGTGAGCATATAAAACTGTGTCAACTATTAGAGAGATTAAACTCATGAGTCATATTATGAAATTATGGGAGAATGTCATTGAGCATAGATTAAGACAATAGACTCAAATTACAGAGAATTAATTTGGTTTTATTTTAGAAAGGTCAACCATAGAAGCAATTTACTTATAGCGAAGATTGATAGAGAGATATTAAAAAAATAAAAAAGATTTATATATAATTTTCATCGATTTGAAAAAGGCGTATGATAGAGTGTTAATAGAGATTTTATGAAAGATTTTAGAGAAGAAAATAGCAAATATTGCTTATATTCAAGCAATTAAATATATGAAGATAGGATTACGATTTGTGCGAGAACACATAACAAAGACAAAAGATTTTCTCACAACTATAAGATTACATTAAAGTTTATCTCTGAATCTATATTTTTTTTAACTTGATTTTGGATGCAATTATTGAACATATCTAAGATTTAGGGTCTCGATATATATTTTTGTAAGTAATATAATATTAATTGGTGAATCGAAAAAGGAAATAAATATAAAGTTAGAGTCATGAAGGTAAGTTTTGGAAACACATGGTTTTTGTATAAATAAATAAAAAATATATATGGAATGTAATTTTAGTAAAGACGAATAAATATGAATTTAAAAATAAAACTTGGTAATTATTTTATAAAACAAATCGTAAGTTTTAAATTTATTAAGTTCATTATATAAAATGACAAATAAGTAAAGGAGGACATTAATTCAAATAGAATAGATGAAATGAAAGAATGCTTTGGATGTCGTTTGTGATAAAAAAATGTGTCGCTCAAAATTTAAAAAAAAAAAAATTTATCATACAGTTATAAGACCGTCAATATTGTATAGTACTTAATGTTGGACGGTTAAAAGGCAAAGATAAATACAATATTACAGAGATGAGAATATTGTATTGGATGTATAGACATATTAAAAGAGATACGATTAATAATGAATACATTAAAGAAAAAGTTAGGGTAGCATTTATTATAGAGGAGATATTAAAATATTCTTTAAGATGGTTTGATCATATGTAGAGAAAAGATATTGTATAGTACTTTACAATATGGTTTGCAGAGTTACACAATTTAGACCCCAAAAGAGGTAGAAGTGTACATAAGTTCGGTTCGATCGGGTTTAGAGATTCAACCAAACCGAACCGATTATAAAATATCTTTAAAAAAATGGACCTATTTGGACGGTTAGTGAGTGTGCACTGCTCGACTCTTGTTTGTTGATAAATCATTGATAATCCACTCGCTGTGCTTGGCTTTGCTTGCGCAAAGCACAGCCTCCCGATTGAAAGTGTTTTACTGAAAGAGATGGAAAAAACATGAAGCCCTTGCCATGGATGAGTCTTGAGTAGTGAACGAATCAAGTACATTTAGATGACAATCGGGCTCTTGATTACTTTCTTTGTAGGAAGTCCAGTGGCTGTGTTCTATGCAAGTTTAAAAAACAAATTTGAACTCAAGATGTGACCAAAGGGTCAGTACAACTCATTTAATTCCTGTCAATAGTGGGTACTGCATTCATTCCGCACACTTAATTTTGGTCAATGGGAGGGTAAGTTTTTATTTAATTGGAATTTCTTTTATTCTTAGAATAGAAAGCCAAAAAAAAAAAATAGCCAAATAAATTCAGGACTCCTGTGCGAGGTGTCAGCATCCACAAAAGAACGGCATGGCCATTGTAATGTGAGTCTCGAGAAGACTCACTCTCGCGTTAGCTCAAGTCTCGTTATATCTCTGCCCGCCTTTCTTCACAATAAAGATGTGACCATTGCCACCAAAGGAAGATGACAGGCCACATAATTTATTGAGTTTTATTAAATTTTTCGAAAGAAGAAATAAAGACAAATATGGAAAAGTCACAATAATCTGCCTCTGAAAAAGTGTACATCAGCATCGAGCATTGTCCCGGCTGCCCTGTCCAAAGGCAGAGAGAAAAAGTAATTTAAATATAATATTAAAGATATTTAAAATTTATAAAATAACAGGCAGTTCGGTGATTTAGTTAAAAAAAAATTTTAACTGAAAATCGAACCAAATCGTTTGGTTCACTATGTAAAAAAACTGACTTAAACCATTTAAAATCAATTTTTTTTTGTTATTTAACAGTTTTGTTTGATTTGGTCAATTTTGTTCAATTTTGTACACCCTTAAAAAAAAGCATTCCAGCATGCTTTGAAGCAGTTGGTGTTTCATTCCCTAGAGCCATGGCCTCTGTTCACTTTTATGCCTCTTGTTTTGCGAGGAAGATAATGAATGATGACTCCTGCTTTGTGAGGAAGATGATATTCTGTGTTTTCTCATTCTCTTGTTTTGTTTCTATTTTATTTTATCTTTTTACCAAATCGAAACTGAATAGCCATAAGCTGATGAAATGATGGACTAATGGGTAGACAATTGCTACTGGCCCAATGTGGAATACAAATAAGGAGCTTGTTTTAGTAATAAATGATTATCTTAATTTAATTTTAATTGGTTGTTATCTAATGTTAATATATTTTATTGTTTCCGTGAAAAAATATTAGGCATGGATAACATTTTATAACATATGTGTAGTTCTAAATTTTTAGAATAGATAATATAGAAAAAATTTAACAAAGAATTTAATTTATATCATAAAGTTGCACAATTATAAATTTGTTAAAGCTTTGTAAATTATACTATCAAATATCATATTATTTTGTACTTAGCTTTGCATCTCTGTTTTGTCTGGCATCATGTTGTGCTAGGGTTTCTAATGCGTTCACCTGTTTCTATCTACTAGGGTTTTTCTTCTTTATTAGTGGAGTTTGTATATGTCATATAGCTTTTAACTAAAAAATTAATGTACATTTGATTTTGTTTTATCATTGCAGAGCCGACCTATATTTAATAAGAGTACCAGGTTTGAAGACATGAGAAATATTGATGATGATAGGGTTCCTTTTAGGAGACCATCAGTTAAAAAGTACTCTCTTTACCCCCAATTTTTTATTACTTTGTCTCCTGCAGTATTGTACTTATTTCGATACATTGAATATGTATAATTTTGTTAAATTCTTATAGGCCGGCAAATAAAGCTGCGGGAATGGTATCCAGAGACGGTGATCTTGATATAGAATTTTCACAGTAAGGTTTGACGGCATTTGTGTGCTTTTTTTTAGAGCAACATGGATTAAGGGATCGCTAATTTAATTTTTGGATGTTTAATTTTGACTCTGTGCAGGCCTAAGTCTGGACAATCCTCTTCCAGGCAACTTACAACAAGGCCAGAGGCAACTCCATTGGATTTTGTTGTGCGTCCCCCATCTAAAGTTGATCCAGAAGAAGTTAGAGCCCGCGCAAAACAAGCTGCACAAGATCAGCATCGTATGAAGGTTGGTGTTTACCTTTTCCAGTACTCCTATGGTCAATTTAATTTATGTTCCTTGTTCTGTAACATCCATTAAGCTAAGCTTGAAATGAATGAGAGACATTAAAGTGAATTATTTTCCCTTTTTTTTTTTAATCTCAGTGTTGATCATTTTCTACCTGTGAACCTACAATCGGATCCTTAATGTTGCCCAATGCCAATGCGAGACAGCCCTGTACTTTAGGATAGGGCCTGTGTCAGTGGTGAAATTGTTGGCATAGGGCACAAAGAACAAAATGGCTTGTGATCAGAGGAATGGCAAATGAGAATTTTATCCCAAAAAAAAAGAATGGTAATTGAGAAAAGCCACGAGAATGAAAGATAGCTTATGTAGAACATGGAGCTACAGGGTTATACCCTTAAAAAAAAAAATTAATGTAGTCTTGCTGTTGAGGCAAGACAATTTGGAACATTGTCCTAGTAGTCTAAATGTAATAGGCTAGAAGAGAAATTTCAAAAGTAAATGGAAAATGTAATAACTCCTACATGGAATAGTCTTGAACACAATTGTCCTTTTGATTGAGTGGAATGAATTTTAATGAAAATAAAAAGAGAAAAAAGAGTAGGAATGGAAAAGAGAATGGAAGTACATTACCACGTTTGATATATGATTGAAATAATTGATGTAATGTGATATTTCAATCTTTGGTATGAAAATCAATTGAAGGAATGGAGAGACAATGTAAGTAAAAAGACTAAATTATTCTTAAATTTTAAATTATAAATTTTTTTATTTTAATATGAATTAATTAATTAATTTAAAAAAAAAACAAATGACCTTCTTTTTGTTCTTCACTTCTTTCATTTTATTTTTATTTTTTTTATTATTCTATTTTTATTTTTATTTCTATTGTTATTGTTTTTATTTTTATTTTTGTTAAGAATGAGGGTAGGAACGTGTTTTTTTCCATTCTTGAGGGAATATCATATTCTACTTATTTTTTGAGAGATTGATTTTTCTATTATTTAGTGGAATATAGCATTTCATGGAATGTTTTATTCCATCCAATCAAACCACAGAATTTAAGATTCTATCTTTTCATTCCTTTTTTATTCCATCCAATCAAATAGACACGTGGGAAGTGATTCTATTAAATATAACCACAATTAACCTCGAGTTCATTAATTATCAAACATAGTTGGAAGATGAAGTTTACAGTAAATCTAAGGCTTGGGTTATTTCATATTCTATTTTCTTTTTCTTTTTATTTCCATCTTCCCCACTTTTCTACTGTGTTTGTATTGAGGGTCTTTCCATTAGTTGTGAATTTCCTTCCCAATTTTTGAACAAGTGTTTCTGTATGCCCTACGTTTTCTGTTCTAACATTGTTCCTGTTTAATGATCATCCTCGTCTTAAACCAGCTTATTCATTAGCAGGAGCCATAAATCTTGGAATTCTTCTTAGTGATGAATTTTGAAACTTTAGAATTAACTAAATAGTCAAGAAGTACCATTTAATTGTCCTTGTTTAGGGTGCTGTGGACATATTAGAGGCTGTGTTATGCAAGGACTGTCAGCTTTAATTTTTGAAGTCCCAACACCAGATTTCTGCAGAAAATATATTATCACGACTACTTAGTTAGCATTGATTGGATGTTGGTGGATGTGATTTGCTTATATAACCATATTATTGCAAGGTCAACATGCCATCTTTACCTCTTCCTTTAAAAGCTTTTGCCTGCAGTATGGTTATAATGACGATGAAGAATCTAACCCCAAGGGTTAGGAAATAGTTATGGGAGGAGGGAATTATGGCATTTAGTGGTGTAATGCTGTGTCTGTTGCTATATGCTGTAAGGATGATTTGTTCGATTCCGGTGATTGCATTAACATGCAGAATTAAGGATGGGACTGTAGCTATGGCGCTTTCCTGCAATCAGTCTATGCATGTGTATTAATTTGACCAGTGTGAATTGTTACTTACAGATGAATAAAAAATTACAGCAGTTGAGGGCACCAAAAAAGAGGCAGCTTCAAGCCGCAAAAGTGAGTGTTGAAGGTCGGGGAATGCTCAAATATTTGTAGATTTGACCGCATTGATATTGGACGCTTTTGTCCATCCTTCAGGCTTGTTATAATGCACTTGCTGGGGGCATCATCCTGAAGAGAATACTGGCAGCTTCTTGAAGTCCAATTGGGGAAATCATTTTATTTACATTGAAAGGTTGATGGGGATGTGGTGAAACGACATCCCTTTACGAAATTATTCATCAAATAAAAAGTTATGTAGTAAACATGGTAAGTACTCGTATTTTGTTGAATAATAGCATCGGGCAATAATATGCATTTTGCATCAATGGATCTGAGTCTCAGACTCTAATCCTAATCCCTTTTATTTTCGTGTGTGCGTAAGCAGTTAAAACTACACCGTGCATCACAAAAGCAGAATAAACATGAGGAATTACCGATTTTAAACTTGGTCATGAATAACTCAATTTAAGACTGGATATATAACTGCTAGTTTAAAACTTGAAAGTGTTTTACTTTATTTGGCCAAAAAAGATTGAACTGATGAACACCAAAAAATGAATGTTATGCAGAATAAAGATCAAGGGAAAGTGAAAGAAAAAAAAAACCGCGAGGCTAGTCGACTCCATTAGCAGTTTTAAATTTTCCTGCAATTTTCGATGTTCTCTTTGGCAATTCTCAGTCAGTTTACATTCCAGTCACTTAATTGAAATTTCTTGTAGTTAAGTTATTTTTCGTGTGGACGATTGCTGAAGGGGATTCTGGTTCATGGTGAACTCACTTTGAATACAAAAATCTTCACCCCAAAAGTTGTTTTCATTTTATGTTTAGTTAAATGTCTAGCAAACAGGTAAGTTCCACTCCTTTGAGTAATCGTTTGGTTTGAACTGGACGCACATTTATCTTGTTATCCAGCCAATTGCATATCTTTACCAACAATCTTATTGACACACATGATATGACTCAAACAATGGCACGTCACCTTCATTTGCTGCAATATAATGAGGGAGGTGAAAATGAAGCAACTTAGAAAGGATTCAGCCAAGGGCACAAGGAAAAAGACGATATAGCACAAAATTACCCTTAACCGTACACCATAGCATGAACGCTATGCTAGGGAAGCAGACCAGGTATGACACAGAATTCACTCTTGACTCTACATACAATCCAAGTTGCCTTAATTGTTAGGCAACCTAAATTAGAAATGAGTGACGATGTGACATGAACAGATCCTAAGACTATAATTGGCCAACTCTAATACAATTTGATTTGAACTAGAAGCTATCCAAAACAAGAACTTTTTGTTCCTATATGGTTAGGTTATGAACTTATGATCCTGAAAAGCAGCATGAAGCAGGTGGCTAGATCCTAATGGCCACCCTGCACAGCTTCTGTCTGCCCAGTCTGTTGTGTCTCATTAGCCACATGTTGGTCATTCTGGCTAGACCTAAGATCCTCGTTCCCAGGTAATTCACCAAGTCTCTCCTGTAGAACCATTATATTATATTATATATATATATATATATATATTAGGTCAGATAGCATGCTCAAGCTCTGCATAAATATTTTCAGATCATAAGAAAGCAATCTCAGGAAAAAGGTGGTGGTTGCCAAATTGGAATGGTCATTTTATTCCATCTAGCGCTATTTTCTTTGCTGAATCAGGGTTAGCATACATTTAATATATTGGTATGTATGAACAGATCTTTTGCTGAGCATTATCCAGGCAGGCAGAGTGCTTACCAATTTGCAAAAGATACAAAAAAAAAAAAAAAAAAAATTCAAACCATATCAAGATTTTAACATCACCTTAAGGACGGCATTTTCTGAGAGCAGCTGTTCATACTCACTCCTGATCCGACTTACTTCTGACCGGAGAGAAGCATTTTCTTCCTTCAGAGCATCAGCACGCTGGGATAGTTCATCACATTCGGCCTGAGAAAAGCACAGATAAACAGAAATTAGACATATGACAAGAGTGAACAAGCAACCAGAAGAAGAAAGAGTATAAGGGACACCCAATCACCTGCTTGCGCAATCTGGATCTGCGAGCAGATTCCCTATTAGACTGTTTCCGCCTCTGTCTCTTTAGCTCTCTTTCATCCTATATATTGACCATGAAAGAAAAACATTAAAAAAGAGGTGGAAAGAAAGTAAGCATGCAATAATACAAATCAGTTCTGAGATGCAGTTTGGCAAGTTATAAATTATGGTCAATCAGAAAGGGTGACAATTGTCCCAGAAGTATATACATGAAAAAGGAAACAATGGGCCGTTTAAACCTTAAACTCTGCATTATCTAACTTAGAAAGAAACTGAATGAAGTCATAAATTCTAATCTGGGACAACAGGGGAAACATGAACGAGACACAGCAGAAGTGGAGGAAAGAGTATTTCCCTAATCACCCTTTCGATAAATAGATGGATTTTCCTCAACAGCCAGTGGAAGATGCAATCAGGCACAAGTGCTATGCAATACCCTTGATCCAGAGAGGACAAATCAATTCTACTAACAAATGCTATATACCAACTGCCACCACTCAATAAGAACATAACTTTAGCAGTTGGGCTGAAGTTCCCATTCTTCCACAAAGAATTTGTGTGCATTCGATATACTCCAGTATACAAATTCCCCCCTCTCCTCTATCCCAAATGACGTAAGGTTGAGGAGGTGCAAACTACCTTTGTATAACACAGTTTACAACACCACCATAGAAGTCCAAAGGTGAAACACAAAGCGATCAATTTCTAATACTAAAGAAATTAGTAAGCTCTAAAACGAACCCCTCAAAGGATGAATCAGATACCAAGTAAACAAAGTTCTCAGAAACTTATTGTGTGTAGTTTCCAAAGAGCTCTTCTTGAAAGGCCCTACAGCTCCTCTATGATCAAATACACCATTACTGTTAAGAGGGCCACAGTACATCTTGCCACCTGACTTCTTCCTGTACCAATTTTCTTAATCCAAAATGCTAAAAGAAAAAATGGTTTCACAAGAGATTTAATAATTAGATGCTAATACTACCACAGATTCGTGCTTTGAACAAACATCAAATGACCAAAGAAGTATTCATATAAAGCAGACAAGAATCACAAGGAAAAGGTCGCACCTACCAAATTCTCAGTAACCTGCAGCAGATTAAGTAATCAAACATGCTTAAAGATAAAATGGTTTTGCTATAGATTTAATAACTAACCACTGCTAAAATACAGAACCATACTTCTAACAAGTTTCATAATGACATAAGAGTATTCATGTAAAACAAACAAGCCTCATGAGACAAACTTTGCAACTACAACTACTGCCTTCTGAACGGTTTGCAGCAGATTAAACCCTCAGTCAAAGCTGATGTGTATGATTGAATAACTAAATTCACGTAAAACCAAGGGATATGTTATTAAGGAAAAGAGAATAGGAAACTGCTACAGTTTCCAACACAAGTGTCAGACATACTGCACATATGTTGGACTTTCGGTTATAAGCATAGTTTTTAGTATTTCCTTGGCTAACTATTATAACAGTATTCTGAGTATTTACAAAATCTTTCTCAAACCTTTCAAGCTTATGGCATTCTGCTGTGAATCACAACTAAAATTTAACAAATCAAACAACACAACTGACAAGCTTCTGTGCTTCTGTAATTGCATACAATGTTGTCATATCAAGCTTCATACAGAATACCACATATATGATATACCAGTTCAATGTCGTCATATTGAGATTGATACAGAATACCACATATACCAGTTCAGAAACACAAGATTCTCCCTGATTTTTTCTTTCTTTTAACCTTGCAATGTAAGATTCTATTTCATTTTCATCAGTTTCCCCAGCTATTTAATTTTTCTGAAAGATGGTGATCAAATTTCATAATGAAGTAGCTTAACTTTGCAAACCTCCAGCATGCAATAAACTTTTTTAGCTTTTATCAAGTTCCACAGCCAGTGAACAAGTTCCGTGAACTTCACAATTTGTAGTAAGAAGTTAAGTACACACTTTTCTGTCAAAAAGGCAAGCAAAATTACTGATCTGGTTCAGTGAACAGCCATGCTATTATAACAAGAAAGTGGACATCATCAGTCTGTTGTAAAAATTAACCTGCAGCCAAAGTTGTGATTGAACACCCTCCCGTGATCCAGCAGTAACCATCCCTCCAGCAACAGCAGTAGAGGGAACCTTTCCGTGCAGCACAGGGATAGTGGATGAAGTCGGTGTCCCCCAATAATCCATTCCTATATTTAAGTTTGTTGTGGGACCAGGAACTCCTCCAGGAGTAGCAGCGGAGATAGGCATGATAGGCACAGTTTGATTAACCATTGTATGAGGTGTATTAAGTCCCCCATTTTGAGGAGCATGTACGGAACTGCCATTTTGAGATGGTTCATCTGTAATTGAGTAAAAAAAAAGGAGTACCTCAGCTGTAAGACAAGTAGGCTATGAGTTTAAAGAAAGCATCTTATGTGTAGAAACTACTTCAGAAACACAGAAAGTAACCATGTCTGACCTTCTAAAGAATCTTGCCTTCCCCCTGATTTCAACTGTGAGTCCTACAAAAACCAGAGAAATAAATACCTACGGTAATCACATGGCAGTTGACAAGCACAAAAAACATTAAAGATATAAATGATTCAATTTCAAGGCATCATCCAGAAGATATAGACAAATAAACCATTATGTCCATGTAATATGCCGCTTCCATATCAAGCATATAATAGGTCACCCTAAAATTTCATATATTAGATGCA
This sequence comes from Gleditsia sinensis, assembly GCA_037074535.1. Taxonomy (NCBI): domain Eukaryota; kingdom Viridiplantae; phylum Streptophyta; class Magnoliopsida; order Fabales; family Fabaceae; genus Gleditsia; species Gleditsia sinensis. The sequence goes on along the minus strand of CM073467.1, from coordinate 60,497,044 downwards.
AGGCAGGCCCATCCTTTTCCAAATAATAATCATGTTAAACCGCATATTATTTTAATATAAGCATAGCAGCTTCAAAAATCTACTGTCCATTCACAACATTGTTAATGAAACTTATATTTTATACATTTTTTTCTCTTAGAAACTCATAAACAGCCTAATTCAATAGAGTATAAATCATCAAAAGGTCAAATTAACAATTATGAGGTTAGAAACACATGGTTTCCGGATAAGTAGAAATAAAACAGAATATATGGAATGTATTTTTAGTAAGAAACGAACAAATACGAATGTAGACATGAAACTTGGAGATTATATATTAAAACAAGTTACAAGTTTTAAATATCTTGGGTCCATTATACAAAATGACGGTGAAGTAAAGGAGGATATAAACTACAGGATTCAAGCTGGATGGATGAAATGGAGGAAAGCTTCGAGTGTCATTTGTGATAAAAAAGTGCCGCTCAAAGTTAAAGAAAAATTCTACCGTACGGCTATAAGACTTGCTATATTGTATGGTACGGAATGTTGGGCGGTTAAAAGACAACGTGAAGATAAACTCAACGTTGCAGAGATGAGAATGTTGCGTTGGATGTGTGAACACACCAGAAGAGATATGATTAAAAATGAGTGCATTAGAGAGAAAGTTAGGATAGCACCTATTGTGGAGAAGATGGTTGAAACTCGCTTAAGGTGGTTTGGCTATGTGTGGAGAAGACCTGCAGAAGCCCTAGTGAGAAGAGTAGATCGGATGGAGAATAGTCCAATAATTAGAGGTAGAGGGAGGCCAAAGAAAACAATAAGTGAAACTATTAAAAATGATTTAATCGTTAATAACTTATCTATTGATCTCATCCATGATAGGCCACTATGGCACCGTTTGATCTATGTAGCCGACCCCACCTAGTGGAAAAAGACTTAGTTATTGTTGTTGTTGTTGAAGGGGTGTGAGTGTACGTTGTAAAAACTTCAAAGAAGATTCTAATCTCAAATTGAAACTAGTGTGAGAGTAATTTTAAAAAATCTAAGAGATTAATGTTATTCACTCAAATAAAAAAGTCAATACTTTTAACTTTGAAGCATATATTATTTAATTTTAAAGTATTAGTGAACTGTGATAATTTCAGCAATATGCTTTTCATGTCCTTTAGTTCAGATTTATAGGTTTATGTCCAGTTTTGGCCCCAAAGGCATATGATGTGGATTTTGGAGTTTGTATCCTGAGGCAAATACTGTTGGACATGCATCCTATCAGCTAATGCAGAAGTCAACAAACTACTGTTTTCAAGTTTACAGCTTTTCATTATGATAGTTGTTTGACTTAAGTCATTAAGGCAAAACAAGTAATATTTCATTATCTGACAGTTTATGGTCAGACCTAGTGTGATAACTTAAAACCACCACTTTAAGTTTTTTTTCACTGCTTCATCAGGAGGCATGGCGAGTATGACTAAGCTCTATACTTTTAATTAGATTTTCTTGAAAACATTACATTCAAATATTCTTCTTATCAACTATCCTAAACCTTTACTTAATAAATAGATTTTCTGAATAACAATACATTTAAAGATTCTTCTTATCAACTATCCTTTAGTTCCTAGCTAAAGTACTAAACCCAACAAACGTGAGCAAGATGAGCTATTGCATGATATTGTGCTTAGTTGTCAAGTACTACTTTTTCTTGCACAATGTTCTTTTCCTCACCCAATGTATGATATTCAAACATATTTTCCATTTATAGATAATACAAATAATTTATTTTACAATTTGACTTTAGGTGATAGAAGCATCCGTTAGTACTTTATGCTGTTGCATGACAAAATTTGTGCTAAGCCAAGTAACCTTTCTTCATTTTCTTTTGTTTAAAAACACTAGGATAGAATTTTTCGTAAGTTGTATGTTTATGCCACACGAAAAAATTATTGAAGTTAGCTAAATTAGAGTTATTTTCCGTAACATATGATGCCCAACTACTACTGCCAGGATTTTAATCCTACAGAAAGGTTTGGCAGTCTACAAAGAGTTACACCATTCACTGAAGTCTTCAACCTTCATCATATCACTCAACACATTTTGTTAAATAATTAATAAACATGCAAAAGAATCTCTACCCAAAAAAAAAACCAAAAGAAAGCATGACCTTGAAATTTATAACTACTACAAAAATGAGTCCTTACAGACATATATTGACCATTTAGTAGAAAATAGACAAGTGGCTCAGGACTTACATTCTGAGAATTTGCATCACTTCCTTCACTAGTATCTTCACTTGCACTCTCGCCACTGCAAATCCAAGTTTGACTATTAGCATAAGTGGCCAGTATGCAATTGCAAATGGCAAGCCAATGGACTCAACAGGCTCAGAAAAACATTCCACTATCATCCTTACTATAAATTTCTTATTGTTGACAGAGCAATACAGCCACAAGATTGATAGAAAATAGGAATCAAGTAATTGAGGCATTAGAAAATAAACACTGATTTTGCAAACTAAGTCTAAAATATATCAAAAGTCCAATACAACAACAACAACTAAGCCTTTTTCCACTAAGTGGGGTCGGCTAAATAGGAATTTAAGGGGGGTTTTGGAATTTTCTAGTGTTTCTATTTCCAACTATATCACATCCAGAACCTCACCAGAAGTAACTATGAAACAATCTGAAAAGAAACAGAGCAGGTGCTATTTCAGAACCCATTGGACATTTGGCATTGCATTTCAGATAAGACTAGGCTTAAAAGACTGAAACTGAATTCCTCATAAAGGTGGGTCTGTAGGAAGTTACTTTAACAATTTACTAACTTGATTTCCATGATCTGGAATGACAAAAAAGCAAGATTACATTATTATTACACCACATCTTACCTTTTTGAATGAACTCCATTAGCAGATGTTCCTGGTGTTTTACTAAGTTCAATATTCTTCCCTGTAATCATATTCAAACTACCCAAACTTCCTTTGGATCTTTTAATAGGCAATTTTTCCTTCATCTCAGGAGGCTTACCATCAGCTTCCATGCCGCCAAGAGTATTTCCCTGCATGTAAACTCACGGGTTAATATTTCCTCACTTGAATAAAGACTGGTCCTGTGCAGAAGAGGGACAGGACAGAAATGGAGAAAGAGAGTAAGAAAGAGAACAGAAATGCAGAAAGGGAGAACAACTCACTGAAGCCTCAGCAATGCCATTTGGAGAAGGCATGGAAAAAGGACTAAAAGGATAAGATCCCTGCACAAAATCATGCCAGTTGGCAAATAATGGTTAATGATTTCGTTACAATATGATAACTTCAAGAAAGCATGATTTCCAAAAGTACCGGAGGCATAGATGGATGAGCATATATGCCACCAGGGGGATACATTGCAACATAGGGATGCGGCGGGGTACCATAAGGAGGCATAATGTGCTGCAAGTAATGAACCAAGAGATGAATGAGGAAGGATTCAAACCAGATAGTTTGTTGTATAGGAGGAAATATGTATAAACTAGTTGCAGTCTTGCAGACACAGTAAAGAACAATAAAAAGAACAAAGTGGACCATTACCTAAGACCAAAATATATTTTATTCAGGTTGCAGAGGTAATAGTTACAGTTTCACCAATGCTTTGGACTTTACATGCTAACAAAGACATTTACTTCAAATTTTCAGGAAAATATACAATTGAAAATAAGAGATAAAGCTATATTGAGTGTTTAGACATAAAAAATATCATGTTACTAGTTATTATCCTCCATTACTTCATAAAAGCAAAAGGAACCTCCCCTGTCAAGATCAATTTCTAAGTTACAGTTGTAAACACAACACAGGTAGTGCCCAGTCGTAGTTTCTTAGATAACCATTGCTATCTGTTATATGAAACAATAATATTAACCAAGCTCCATCCTTCTCTATATCACTGAAAGTCAATTGTATTATATTAGAAATATTGGGCTTAACTCCACTCCCAAAACTCGAGTCAAGAGAGGGAGGATTGCCTTTACTTATAAGGAGCATATTCTTTAAACATTCAGCCAATGTGGGACTTTAACACACCCTCCTCACGCCTAGGAATGAACATCTGGAGCGTGAAGTTTGCAAACATGAACATCTGCGGGTGGATCACATTGAAACTGGAGTAAATTCTGATACCATATTAGAAATATTGGACCTAACTCCACTCCCAAAACTCGAGTCCAGAGAGGGAGGATTGCCTTTACTTATAAGGAGCATATTCTTTAAACATCCAGTCAATGTGGGACTTCAACATATTAGATGCAATGATAGAAGCTTTTCTAGTTAATAGCTCAAAAAAATTGAACATGTTTCTGCTTGTTAACGATGTGTTAACTTATCCAAAGAATACAAATAGTGCATCTCAGTAAATCAAATTGGTAAGTTGAGTGAAGTTCAACCTATGGTGAAGTTCGACAAAGTTGATTTTCCTACTAACTAGACAACCTCCAGACTAATTTTCACCAATGATCCTTGAAAAGCTCTCAGATCCTCAGCATGCTAAGAAAACAGCTGCAAGCAAGTATAAGTAGGCATTATACCATTTTACTTGCATTATATCCACTCCACCCAAGGACAATGACCTAAGGAAATGTCTATGATTTAAAAATAGAAGGCAATTTGTTTGAAAACATCAGGATTTAATTCCCTTCAAATTACACTCAAATTTTTCATGTTCAAAAACTATGAACACCTGGATATCAGTAGCCGGAAAAAATAAATCAGGACCTTAGTACTATACCTACTGCCGCATCCAACATTGTTGTGATCACATCTTCACCACTATGATCATCCAGAAAGACTAAAATTGTCATCAACACCCACTACATTGTAACCAGTCACCATAATCAGTGCCATTGCCAATGTTCAATTGCTATTCCACAACCAACATTAGGGTCATTTTCACCACACTTGTCATTGCCCAACTATTTAAGTTACTGTTGCTGCCCTAGCTACCCACATGCCATCGCCAGAGAGCTAATGAATTTATTCCAAGTCAAAATAATTCCTGAATTCCTTTTGTTCCAAATGCAGTATTAACAAATGAAATATATTTAAAAGAAGCACTAGAAAGTAGCAACCTTGATTTTTTGTGGGGAAAAATATAAGAACAACACCATAAGCTCCCAGCAATATTCTACATCATCATATGCTTGAGATTGATCAATCATTAAGAAAACTAAGTACAAGATCATTTTCACTCCTGAGTGTAATAATGCTCAAAAGCAACTAGCTAGCTGCTACCAGTTTATTGATTGATTTACTTCCCTTTTCAGTGTATTGACAATAATAGCTTGAAAAGCAAAAGCAATTATTATTTGGGATTACAAACATTTGCCTTGAGGCTAGGCCTCAAGTGTGGAGAGATTTTGATCAAATTAGGTCTCAGATTTGAACATAAATAGGAAATAACAACAATAATAATAGTAGTAGTGGCAACAATGATGTTATCAACATCATCGTAAGTTCCAAACAATATTCTACATCATCATATGCTTGAGACTGACCAATCATAATGCAGTTAGAATTACCTGGACACCCCACATATATGGGTGGGCCTGAGGACTTGATGCCAAGAACCCATGTGGAGGTATAGGAGAATATGCCTGTACAATGAAGCTGGAGGAATTAGAATCTATGCTTGATATTAGTCAAAATTCAAAACATAATATGGTAACAAAATCTTTGTTGCTGTAAACCTGAAAGCTGGACCAGTCAGGATTAATTGTTCCAGTGCCGGTGGTTGAAGACTGTTCCTGATAAAACAACAAAAAGTTTTGGGCGTGGCGTGGAAAGTGCCATTAAACTGTCATGATAGATTTAAAAAAAAAAAAACAGTTGGACCTGTGATGTAGGAGGTGTCTTTGACTCCTTCTCTTTTGGGGTTTTATCCATCTCACTGCTACCCATGGTTTTATATGAGTACTTCTCAAAAATTTACACTAAACCATGCTGCAGTACAAACATGACTTGTGTTACAAGGCAGCTTACAAGACATTACTCATCCTCAAAACAGGCAACGAAATTCCAATGTTGAAAAGTAAAGGCTGATTTCCATAACATTTCAAGAGCATGCTTCAATGTAGTTTACTCAACAAGGTGTTACAATCTTTATATTACATGAATAGGTTGTACTGACAGTAAATGAACCAATATATTACTCCCTTCTTCACTCCCAATTAATGCAAAGCAATTTTTATTATTTTTCAGTGTTATCTCCGAACCAAGTATAATACTGATAAGTTCTGTTCAGCTCTATCACTACCACATTAATCTCTATCAAAATTGACTTGGAGGCAGGCAATAATCAGACCCTGAACAAACCAGACCATACTAAAAGTACAAATGAAATTTATACACAAATGTAGCAATATGAATAATTGAGTTCCTGGAGGAAAAAAAAAAGCTAATAATTTCAATTACCGCCCAAACAGACTGGAAATCGTCGTAGAAGAATCTGATCCACTGAATGTGTAGAAAAGCAAAGGAATCGACAATTCAGGCTTGAAATGAATGGTAAGAAAATAAAATTCGTCACTGACCCGCAGGTCAGTCAAGAATTCAACAGAGGAATTATAGCAAGAAGGTGGTCTTCCTTATTATATGATACGATAAACTGGGAAGGGAACAAATAATTGGGAATAGATCCAAATTAGGGTTTGTTTGGTTTAGGTTTAAGTTTGCTCGGGTGTGTTCACTCACGGAGAGGAAGAGGGTCGTCGTACGGTATCCTGTTCAGTGAGATTTTCGTTCCCATTTTGCACGGGAAGTGAAATCCCCATTTACCCCTCCTCGTTCCCACTGTTTTTCTATTCCCCTTTCTGCATTTTAATCCCCGGCTCAACGCAGATTAATCTATCCTGGTGATTATATATAATTTTTGGATAGAGATATCCTAGTTATTATGCCCATAATCATGCATTGATCACATAAATACTGTCAATTATCTTAGTTTGAATTAAGTTGATTGAATGAAAATCTAAATTTTATTTACTCAATTAATTATGTTCTGTTGATAGAAAATGAATTCCTTAAAACGTGCATTCTCTTGTTATGTATGGAAAAATAGTTCACCTCTCAGATGTGATAAAAAGTGGTGAAAATAAATGGAATTAAAGTGAAAAATATTAAAATATTTTTTTTATTATTAATAAATAATATTTAAGTTATTTATTAATATTTTTAACAAAATTTAGTTTAAATTTTTATATTAATAATTATTTATTTATTTTTTAAAATAATTTTTTAGGTCAAAATTTAATTATTTTAATAATTTTATTCTTTAAGTGTATTTTATATTTTTTTTAAATTTTTAATTTTATTTTTATATTATTTAAATCATATTAAATATAAAAAAATAATAATAGATATTATATTTTTTTCGAAAATAATTTTAATAATAATATTTTTTTTATTTTTTATTTTTTATTAGCAACTAAACGAGACTTTAAGAAGAGATTTTTTTTGTTTTACCATTTAAATACATTTATGAAAATGATTATTTAAAAAAAACAAATTAATTCAACAATTTTTATCTAATATTTAATAACTAATTTATATATCTGATTTATATATAGATATTCAAAGTAAAACTAATTTTATATCATTTAAGTATACCTCAATCATTGTATTGGAAATAATCATTTCATTTTATTTTATTTTTTTCCTGTTTTTCAAACTTTTAATATACACAATTTTTTATTTTATTTCTTTTATTCAACAAATATTCGAATTTAACTATTCAGTTCTGCATTGAGTAATTTCTTATCGTGTTTAATATAATATAAAGGCAACAACACCCCCCCCCCCCCGAGTAGGCCAATTACAAATAATAAATTACCATTTCTTTACAGAAAATAAATAATTATTTAATTTACTTTTAATCCAAAAGAAATTAAATAACTTAAACATTTTGATGTTGGTGACGAAACAATTTATTCATTTGTTCCGGGCACTCGCTCTACGTACAAAGTTAATCCTAATTAACTGAACTTGGGCCGTTGGGGAAAAAGGAATTGTGCAAAGCCCTCTCTTTTAGGCCTCGCAGGCTTCACGTTAGCCAAACTCACTCACCTTCACTATTTTCTTAGGCATTACTTGAAAATTTCTCTATTCTAATAATAGCGGGATCTGATTGTATAGTTTTGGATTTTATTACAAAATATATTACTCGTCTAATTTAGGTGAAACCTTTAATTAACTTAGAATTAGAACCCTCATGAAATGCTTCTCTCTTGCATACTTTTTCCCTCCTATGCGACCTGCCCAACTTAGGTATAATAAATGTCACCATCTTATATATGGTTATTTTCTAGATCAATAGTTTAATTACATTTGGGAAATTCATAAATTTTCTAAGTTACTCTTATTAAAAAAAATTAATTTAAAAAGAATATTCATATGTGAAAATTTTAAAGTCTCATATTAAATTATTATAAATTAATTATCACATTATATATTAAATAGATATTTAAATAAAAGAAAATACAAATAATATATATATATATATATTTTAAAATATTTTAAAGTCCAACGATTTTTTTAAATGAATTTTTAAATAAATTTAATGATTTTTTTTAATTTAAGTTTTAAATTAAAAAAATATGATTTTTTAAAAATTATAACTTTTTATAAAGATCATAACTCTATAAAAGAGATATGTTTGTACAAAAATTTATTATAAATAAATAATTTGACAGAGTAAAAATTAATTTAAAATATGTATTAATTTTTTTCTATTATCTTTTTAAAAATTTTAAAATTATTCTTTAAGAAAAAATTTAAAAGTTATTATTTATCAATTTATGAGTATTTAAAATTATTTTTAAGGATGATTTTTTGTATATCTTATAACAAACGTAGTTGAAAAAATTTGTTTAATAAATTATTTTATTATTTTATTTTATTTTTTGTGTGTTTTAAAAATAAAAATAAATTTCTCTTATTTTTATTTTATTTTTTTAAATAATTTATTTTCAAAACAATAAAAAATAATTATTAAATAAATTTTTTTATATTAGAAATAAAAAATAATTTTTAAAAATAAAAAACAAAAAAACCTCTTGACTTCTTAAAAAACAATTTTGGATTTTTATTGTTGTCACGATAAAGAAAACAATCGAACAATACAAATATGATTACTATGATTGTGGCATTAACGACTCAATTTGTCCATTGTTGTGTTTGAAAATTCACGAACTACACAAATCTCGCACCTTTGCTTATGGGAACAGTGGATATTAAATGAAAATAAAAAGAGAGTTATAAATTCAAAGTTTGGGATTGATAAAAAACAAAAAAACAAAACAAAAAAAAACAGAGATCGAGAAAACAAGCTTATGGCAAATGAGAAGGTAGCGTGTGGCACCAGCACTAATAACGCCGCCGTCAGTCTCGGACGCGGCTTTTTTATGCCTCCTATCCTGTGTGTAAGAAAGAAGAGCATTCCACTTTCACTTCTTCCCAACTTTGACCGTTAGAAAAATCAAACCCCTTATTCTCCCAATTACCCCTCTCATTCTATCCAAATCACCGAACGTGTTTCCTGGGATTGACCTTTTCAGCGGACAATTATGCCCACTTATTCCCACGTGTTTTACCCAACTGCCCTTTTTTTCTTAACATAATAGTAAATTAGTTAATAATTTTTATAGATTCATCGATTTATGTTTATATTTAATGGCAGGTCATATTTAAAATATTATTTATTTTTTAATTTAATTTCATTAAAACTATCAAATAATAACATCGTGATTCAATTATTGATTAAGTTTAAAAAAATTATTTATTTTTCTGGAACCAAGTATCTAAGACATAATATTCACCTTAATTTTTAAAAAAATAAATTGAAATTCCAAAATTTCAGAACGCCGTATGATATTATTAAATTTTTGTATACTTTAAAATAATATTTAATTTCCATCAAAATTTGACTATTATGAACACCTTGAAAACAACTCATTCCTACCATAACTTAACAAGCAAGCATTTGATGCATGATTTAAAGCTTATACGGGAAGTTATAATCTTAATTATTAAATTGATAAGACCCCTTGCCACTTTGTAAAGTACACGTGGTGGCAATACAAGGCATCATCACCCTCCCAAGTTTCTTCTTTAATTTCTTGTTCAATTGTTTTAGTCATTTTATACCATGTGCGAGTGAGTACTCTGCATGTAGAAGCAAAGGTCACTATGAGTTGTAATCTAAACAGCTTAGTTATATATACACAGATAGCATAAGAGTTTAGAAAAAAAGGTGGAAAACCTTAGAAATATTAATTATTTGTGCTAGATTTTCCACCTAAAACTTGCAAATTAAGCCTCTCTTTTTATATAAAATTCATTTTTAATCATTGTACGTAATATACAAAAAAAGCTAATTAAATAATCCTACTATTTTTTCATATAATTTATATTTAAAACATGATTATATAAATTGAATGTTGTAATTAGATATATGTAATTATTGTCAAAATTTATCATTTTGGTTGTCTCCCTCATAGTTTAGCAAGTGCGCCATGAAGTAGCATCTTTTCAATTTTATTTATTTTTAAATCCAATCCTCATAATGATAGATTTATATAATCATTAACAACTTATAACAATAAGAAAAGATTCTCTTAAAAATATAATAAATGAAAGAATTATTATTTGATTTATTAATAAATAATTTATTATTTATTAAATATATTTAAATTATAATATATAATAAAAATAATTTTAAATATATATTCATCAACGATGAAATAAATTATATTTTTAAATAAAATGAATTGCAACCCATATCCCCTATTTATTACAACATGGCCGATCGAATTGTGGCGCGTCTCATAATATCCTTAACCAGCCAAGGGCATTCTCGTACACAAAAATAAAAGCAAATTTAAGCATTTGAGCAGACAGGCAAAGACCACATCATACTTTCTCTCTTTCCCTATCATTGTGGCTGTTTGTGTGTGTAAACTCAGAGAAAGCAAAGGAAGTGGGAGAGAGAGAGAGAGATAGAAAAACACAGAACCACACACCCAAAAACAAAACAAAAAATTAGTATGGATCGCTTACGTTGTTTCGGGATAATAATACCCCGAACTACTCATTCTGTGTCGTCTTCTTCTCTGCTTCTCTTCGTCGTCGTCTTCTTCTTCTTCTCCTTCAGCTTGAGTAACGCAGCGTTTAACCTCATCACCATACCTTTCAACGCTGGCTATTCTCCGCTATTCGGAGATGGCAACCTCGTTCGCTCCCCCGATGGCAACGGCGTCCGTCTCCTCCTCGATCGCTTCACAGGTAAATGGATACCATCGAAAGTCCTTTTTTTTTTTTTAATTTCTCCAAACTTTATATATTCTGATTTTTCCTTCTTCTTCTTTTTTTTTCTCCCATGAAACAGGTTCGGGTTTCATCTCCTCCAATATGTACCAGTATGGATTCTTCAGCGCCAATATCAAGTTGCCATCGGATAATTCTGCTGGCGTTTGCGTCGCCTTTTATGTACGTATATATATATTTTTTGATTTTACAAGGAGAATTTGCGAGGACCTTATTTTTGTCTGATGAAGAAATTCAGATAAACTCGAAAGCAACTAAATTAAAAACAATACAGTAGTCCTCGATTCGATTTTTTTTTTTAATTTGTAATTTTATGTGCTAATTAAATTTAAAAATAATGATTTCTTCGTTCCTAATATTATTAAAATATAGAACAGCAGTTTTAATGTAAATTGTTGATTTTAATGATACGTACAGACATCGAACGGTGATGTGTTCCAGAAGACACACGACGAGTTGGACTTCGAGTTCTTAGGTAACATCGGAGGAAAACCATGGAGGTTTCAGACAAACTTATACGGCAACGGAAGCACTCATCGCGGCCGCGAGGAACGCTATCGCCTTTGGTTCGACCCAACCAAAGATTTTCACAGATACAGCATCCTTTGGACCCCCAGCAACATCATGTAAGTTCTAGTCTCATAATACAATTTTAATGTAAAAATAAAAATCACGAGTCATAAAAAAATATAATTTTTTTTTTGTGATTTCGTCTTGCTATTTTTAAAAAATAAAATAAAGGATATATAATAAATAATTATTATGCTTTGGTAGTAATTAATTATCTCATTATTAGTAAAATAAAAATATATGCAAACGCTAATATTTTATATATATTGTATTTATGGGTGGGTGCTTTATTATTTTTGGAAAGTCTTGGCATGTATATGAATCATTGATCATTAATTTGCTTGACTTAACGTGAGGGAGAGAGTGTTTGCAATTGCGTGTGGGATCCTACTACAACTTGTGAACGAGCAAGTTAGCATATCCTTTTCACTACTAAAAGGATGGTTTTAGCCTTTAATGGCGCTTTATAACTAACTGATTTTTTTTTTGCTAGTTTTAGAAATATATACATATATAATTAATAGGCCCCTCAATTATATATGGCCAACTTAGTTTTTGTAATTATAATACACTATTAAAATCCAATGGCTTTCTTTCTTACCCTCTTCTGTATATATTCTTGGAATTTTCAAACCTTAGAATTGGTTCTGTGATGTGAAAGGTTGTACAAAAAAGATACTTCATTTTGCTTATTGCCTAATTAACACAAAATTAATTAATTAACCTTATGCTTCTGGCATTTGACTGTATTTTCACCCCCCCTTACAAATTTCTACATATGAGACCATAAGTGTATTTGAAAATATTTAAACAACTCAGGGTATTGACCAAACTGGACCTATTCAACAATATATAATGCTTTAAAAAGGGAAATTATTTCATGCACTATGAAGCAGCATGTGAACTGGATTCTTTAGACCTTTAAATAAATGGCGGCAATTTTTGTTAGTTTACCTAACTAAGCTAGCACATAGATTCCTTTATTGTTTGGAAAACTTTGTCTTCCACCCCATTGAACTGAAAACTAGCTGGCAGAAACATTATATTCATATGGGAATATTTGCCTATTATGTGTTTAGTTCTACCAACCTTGCTTCAATATTTTTTTTCAAAAAACAAATTATATTATAATTCTCAAGTTTGATCTCGGAACTTAATAAAAATTTATGTAAATCAAATATAAAATTTGGTTGTTTTTGCAGATTTTACATCGACGAAGTTCCAATAAGAGAGGTTGTTCGTAGTGAGGAAATGGGCAGTGATTACCCATCGAAGCCAATGTCATTGTATGCTACCATATGGGATGCTTCGAATTGGGCCACATCCGGTGGCAAATACAAAGTGAACTATAAGTATGCTCCTTTTGTATCAGAGTTCAAGGACCTAGTCCTCGACGGCTGCTCCGTTGATCCCATCCAAGAAGTCCCCGGCCACGATGCTTGCTCTGAGAAACATGCCGAGCTCAAAGCTCGAGACTACGCTGCCATAACCCCGGATCGCCGTCGTGCCATGCGGAGGTTCCGACAACATTACATGTACTACTCATATTGCTACGATACATTAAGGTACCCCGTACCGCCACCAGAGTGTGTTGTTGTACCCTCAGAGAAACAAAGGTTCAAAGAAACCGGCAGGTTGAAATTTGGCGGCAGTCATCGGCGACGATCCAGGAGAAGCCGAACTTCTACTCCGGTGGATGATAATGAACAGGTTGATATGTGAACATTAATGATGAGATGTGTAAATAATAGGGTCAATTTCCATGTCCTTTTATTTTTATTTTTTAAAATTTAATAGTATAATTAATAGAGATAAATAAAGACGTAAATTAATATATATATATATATATATATATATATATATATATATATATATATATATATATATATATATATATATATATATATATATATATATATATATATATATATATGTTTAGTGTTTTAAGTATAGTTTGTACGTGAAATTGTAATTTTTTTAATTTTATAATAAAAATTATTTCAGAGCAAGCATTAATGGAGGTAGGAATGTCACCCGTTTCTTTATGAAGTGAATTTGGTAAATTTCATACATTTAAAATAATTTTATTATAGCGTTTAGGTCACGTTAGATTAACTGATAAATAAAGTTCTTAATTTTTTTTTTTTGTTATTATAGTCCATAAATATAATTTTTATAGTGAAATTTTTATTTTTATTCGGTGGGTCAACACGCTACGCCAGTTTTCTCCTCAACATGTGATGGTTCTTGGTTTTGAAGATTTGGAAGCAAATGCATATTTATTTGGTCTTCTCTTCTGCTCTGCCAACAACTTGACCTTGCCAGAGAAGCTTCCATGGGCTGGTTGTAATAAAGAGACACGGATTAATCTCGAAAACTCGCGAAGCTCAAGATGCATTTGGTTTGTAAAAGTAATTTTATTCATAACTTTTCATTATTTTAAAAATAAATTCATTTTGTGAAGACAAAAATTTATTTATTATTATTTTAAAATCCGAAACAGCAGGCAACAAACATACTTCTTCAACACGATCTCCTAATAATATTAAAAGAAACTCACAATCACCGTATGATAACTAAAAGAAATAGAAAAAAGACTAGAGTTAGAATATATTTTTTTGAGAGAGACAGCGAATCTCTGAACTTTGTCTCCTAAATATATTTTATTTTCAAATCTTGTCAAGATTATTGTTGTAAATCTAAAGAATAAGTCATAAATATTCAAAAATACTAATTAGAATCAAACCTCTTAAAGGAAGAAAATAGTTCTATAAAAAGAACTAGAAGTTTTAACAAAATAAAAAAATAGTTAAAATGAAAAAAGAGAAGAATAAAAATATAGTTGAAAAAAAAAAGTGTCTTGGAGACTGTTATGAATAAAATTATGTGTACAATAATTTAAATAAATTAATTGATAATTTATTTATTTAATTTATAAATTTCTTTGATTAAATTAAAAGTGTTTAATAAATAAATTTATTTGAATAATTTAAATAATTAAAAATTTATAAATTATATAATATTTAAAATAATGTATAATTTATAAATTTTTAATTTTTAATTATTTTTAGGAGAAAATACAATTTGTCACTCTCATGTATTGGTGCAATTGCAATTTTTCCCCTATCCTTTCAATTGCAGCAATTTTTCCCCTTATCTTCTTTCTCATTGCATGTTACCCTCAATGTGATATCTGTTGTTAGATCTATCTCTAATGGATCTTCAATGACTAAAATATCCTTCACACAAAAATTCCCTTAATTTATGCCCATATATATTTTATGTTAAAAAATAAATTATTTTTTGAAATGAAATAATTTTCTACAAGTATCTTTCCCCAACCTATGAAGGCCCACCCTCCTCGTGAAGCCTCCTCCCTGCATGAAGCCCCCCTCCCCGTGAAGTCCTGCATATGCTTGCTCCCTACTTTTTGAGGTCCTGCAGCTGCGTGAAACCCCTCACCCCATGCTCCTTGCTCTTTGAGCTCCTCCATCTGCGTGAAGCCCCCCTCCCTGCGTGAAGTCCCCACCTGCGTGAACCCATCATCCCTCCACCCCGTGCTCCCTCCTCTTCAAGGTCCTATGTGAAGCTCCCTTCTCCATACATTCTAGGAGCCTGCGTGAAGGTCCTGCGTTATCAAGCATCGCACAAGCCACTAGAGCAACCCAAAACATAGGCTGTGATGGATTTCCTAGTGAGTGTTTATATCTATCAATTGCTTTCCCATTGTTGTGTGATGAATTGTGCGACTGCTCCCAAATCACAATGGGCATGGAAAAAAGTAAAGATTTGGTCTCCAGTTTTGCAATTGGGGATTGGAAAATTTTAGGGGAAAATGCAATTTTATTTTTCTTTTGATTTGTACATATAGCCTAGCATGAATTTGACAATTTCTTGTGGTGAATGTTCATCATTGTTGCTGTGAATGTTCGTCATTTTGGTTGTAGAATATAGGATTGCTATAAATTGTTGCATTTGTCCAGATTCTAATTTAAAGGTAGATTTGACAAAATGGTTGCAAAGTAGGTTGCCCACCTTCCAAGTGTTCGAACATGAACTCTTCCAAGCTGCAACCTAGAGCACTCAAGTGTCTATTCATAAGCTACCTTGAATGAGTCAAGAAGTACAAGTTTTGGTCCCTTGAACCATGCTACAAAAGGTACTCAATTAGCAGAGATGTAAAATTCAATGAAGATGATTTTCTTGGCCTAAAAAAAATGAAAAGAAGCATAATGACAATAACCCTAAATTTAAAGAAAAGTTTGTGATTGATAGGGACTGAATCAAGAGAGATATGAGGCTACTTATCATATATGGATATGTTGAGTTGATAGAATTTACACTAGCAACTGTAACTAAAGTAACTCAGTCAAAGACCTAGTGTAATAAGAGTTATGCTAAAACAACATGATGAATCAAGGAGAAAGGAAAAATCAATCCAATACTTGAGTAAGAAGTTCAATAAGTATGAGTCACGATACCCATTGATTAAAAAAACTTATTGTGAATTAACATTAATACCTAGAAGATTAAGACAATACATGTTGACCTATGTAAACATGGTTAGTGTCTTAAATAGACCTTTTGAAATTCATTTTTGAAATCCCTCATGTGTTAAGATGGGTTTTTAAATGGTAATTCATACCTTTTAAGTATTATATGAAGTACATAAATAGTAAATTAATTAAAGGAACCACCATAGTAAATCAATTACTAAAGCATTCTTTATATAAGTATCAGTCAATGAATTTTGAATTTCTAGATAATTAGGTCCTTGCATTAGAAGAAGAGGAAAAAAGAAAAGAAAGAAATTGAAAGATGTATTTTCATGGGGTGATCAACATGCATGAAAGTGGACTTGGGACAATTATTGTAGTCCTTCAATAAAAGCATATCCCTATTGCTATTAAACCTAAGTTTGATTGCACCAACAATAGTCGAGTATAAAGCTTGCATTAGTGATTTACAAGTGCCATAACATTAGGTATTAAATGTCTTGAATTTTTTAGTGCTTCAGCTATGAAAATCTACCAAGTGAAAGGAGAATGGCAGACTAGGGACCCAAAGTTATTGCCTTATAAAAAACACTTGACTCAAATAATCGAGGAATTTAAAGAGATCACATTCACGCATATAACTAGAGATGAGAATTAATTTGCTAATTCTTTAGCAACTCTAGCAATGATGTTTAAACTATATTATAGAAAGCATATGGAACTACTAGAAATCAAAGCTAAAGGCATGCCATCCTATTATATGGATGTAGCATCATAATTAACCATGGTATTATGACATGCAAAAATACATCAAGAGTATACAATCCTCAAAAAATGCAACTAAAAATGATAAAAAGATTCCATGCAGCTTAGCATTGTCCAAAATGGTTGCAAAGTAGGAGTTATATCAGCAAGAACATCTAAAGGTAGAATGAGAGTTGAAAATGCCTCCTTAAAGCACACAATTAATATGATAAGCAAAGTTTGTTCACAGAAAAAAATAGAGAACAATATCAACAGATATTAAACCTACAAAGCAGTCTTTTTGGGGATGTAGAACATGATCATAATTGTTGCACCATAATATACTCTCCTAACTTTGGCCTCTAATTAAAAGATGTAGAACATGACATATTATGTACCAGAAACCAAAGACCAATATCAGAAAGTGATTACTAAAAATGGTTAGCAATTACCAATTGGATATAGAATTTTGTTAACAATGCATGCTCATGTTTAAAATTACTCATCCACATTTTATGGTATTCAACTAAGAATTCTCAAGAGGCAGAATGGGTTTTGATAAAATATGTTCAGTGATGGTTTATTTTCTCCCATTATTGCCTGTAAAGATGATATTGAATGGTATCTTTGAATGGGTTCAGAATTTGGTTGTAAAATATAGGACTAGTGTTCAAACTGTTTTCAGGATGTGGCATAAATTAGCTTGCAAGATGGTTCTTTCTGTTATACAAAAACATATTTTTCTGCATTCAAACTATCATGCTTAGGCCTTATATGTACATGTAGCCTGGTCTGCCAAAAACAAGAAACAAAAATACTGCATTCTTTTTTCAAGGTGTGGCATAAACATGTATGTAGGATGGTTCTTTCTATTATACAACATGTAGCTTTTTATCTGCCTCCATGCTTTTTATGCCTAACAAAGAAGCACTTTATATACTTTCATCTACTTAAGTTCTATGGTAAGCTCTGATCAATTCTAATTTTCTTTTGCAAGATTGAGGTGTTGAATTGTGGACAGTGTCATGTCATAAGATTCAAGCCACCAGAGTTTTAAAATTTTTCAGAGAAGCACCGTCATGTATAATTGTGGAGAGCAAATTTGTCAACTTACTTCTTTCACAAATGATAACTTTGGAAGAAGGTTCTTAACATGCACAAATTACCGATCTCCTCAGAGATGAAATTTCTTCGTATGGGTGGATCCACTTATGTGTAAACATAGAAAGCGTGTCTTATTCAAATTGAAGCAACTACGAGATTTACTCACACCTAGCAAAGAAAGGGTGAATTGAAATGGTGGCAATGGAGAGAGCCCGTGAAAATTTGTTTGCATTACATCATGGGGTATTTTGTTGGGTGTTGTAATTGATTTCTGGATAAAAAGAATACTAAAAATATGATGTATTTTGTAAGCATTTGGAGGTTGTATTTTGTATACATTTGTCAGACTATATTAAAATTTTTGTAATGTATTTTGTAAACATTTGTTGGGTGTATTTTGTATACATTTGTCAAACTATATTAAAAGTGTTGTAGTAAATATTGTTGTTATACAATTGTCAAACTACATTTGTCATACACTGGACTTATATATTGTCCATTAAACACAATGGATTTATATATCTTCTAATAAACGCAGCAGCTAATACAATAGAATTATATACTATCTATTACACATATCTACTAATACACTGAATTTATATATAGTCCATTAAACACAAAAGTTAGTACAAGAGACTTATATATCATCTATCAAATACTAAAGTTAAAACAATGGATTTATATATCTTTCAATAAACGCAACAGTTAATACAATAGACTTATATACTATCTATTACACATATCTACTAATACACTGAACTTATATACCGTCCATTAAACACAAAGGCCAGTACATGGGATTTATATATCATCCATCAAATGTTAAAGTTAAGATAATGGATTTATATATCTTCCAATAAACGCAGCAACTAATACAGTAGACTTATATACTATTTATTACACATATCTACTAATACACTGAATTTATATACAGTCCATTAAATACAAAAGCCAATATAAGGGACTTATATATCATCCATTAAACTCATAAATTAATACAACGAACATAAATATCATCCAATAGTACATAAGACACAGACTAAAACTACTTCTAAGATTTGTTCTTTTTAACATCCTTTTGGAGACCACCTTTCCTCAAAAGTCGGTTGATAGTTGCTTGAAATCCTCTTACATGTTGGTTATGTTGTCCATCACTTCAACTGGTAGAAGATGGAGGAATATACTGACTAGATATTGGAAGCACTGTATGAAACCTTTTTTGTAGAGCATTTCCACTCTTTGGCATAGGCCTTACCATTTGGATTTCTTCTTTGACGTTCTTGCCTTTGTGACTAGATAACACCTACAAAACATCAAAGATTAAGTATAACATTATGCAAACTTCAATAGAAATTTTTTTAATTAATTGAAAAACCTTCTCTCCCTTAAAGACAGTTCTCATTTCAACGATATGGTCCCTGATGTTGTCAACCTGTGCAACTTGAACCTGTGCATAAATTATTTAAATCTTAAGATAACTGTCACAAAAATAAAATGATAAATATTATCTAATAACAGAATTACAATAGCAAATATTAGGCTTATAAACATCAAACTCCCATAAAAATACTATATCAATAACAATTTTACCTTAACAAGATTTGATATACTCTTAGTATTATTCTGAACCTTCTTATCTTTCCTTGATTGTCCACTTTCCTTAAAAGTCCTTGCATTATGTCCTTATCTTCCACACTTTAAGCACTTCACAACTTGGCCATGCTTGCTCATTTTGTAAGAATTTTTTACTTTCTTATCCGCACCCTTAATCCTTTATTTCTTAGACCTTCCAGGCATTTTTCTTGGCTTTGAAGGGTCCACATCTGACAATTTTGTCTCTGTCCACTCCATCTCATCAGGTATTGGATAAATGATTAGTTTGTATAATTTGATATATGTATCTTTTGTGTATATAAAGGACACAATATTTTTAGGCTTTTGACCATGCATCCAAATGGCAAAATAAGCATGTGAGCATGGTATCCTAGTCAAATCTCATCTTCGACAGCTGCATGATTGTTGGATTAAATTTATTACAAATTGTTTTCCCTTGCACATCACTTGAAAGTGGCCACCTCCAGCATAAGTAGTTTGACATTCAAAAGAACTATACTTAGCAATCTCTAGTTTGACCCTGATGTTCTTGCATATACCATGATCATCCATCTTCATGCCGTCCCTTTTCAACTGAAATCTTCTCATCAATTTCATCATAATCATCTCCGTCATCGTTATCAGTGGCTTGTCTCTTGCAGCTAAGATGTAGTTGTTGAAGTTCTCATTAAGGTTATTCACTAACAGATCACATTTGGACTACATACTAAAAAATGCACTCATCCATGTTTTTTGGTCCACAGTTGCTAGATAACTATAGCCACTAGCATCTAATGCCTTGATCCTCTCCATGGTATTGTTGAATTCCCTTAGAGTCAAACAGGTTGCAGCCATCCATAATAGATTTTTCAATTCTTGACCTTTGTGACCCTGATCTCTAAAGTTGGCATAGAGGTTCCTAACAAATATTCTATGATCTACTTTTGGCATAAGGAGTTGAAATGTTTATGTCAAACCCTACATAAAGTGAAACAAGTTACAAATTATGAGAAACTTCAATTGAACACTTCATGCAGAACATATATATAAAACCACAAAAAGATCTAAAAAGACCACAAAAAGATAGTATTACCTTCTGCCTGTCAAAGATAAACGTCCAGTCAAATTTTGTAGCTCCTCCAATATTACGTAACAAAAGATTTAAAAACCATACCCATGTATCTTTATTCTCTATCTCAACAGCAGCATATGCTATTGAAAATAGGTTTTCGTTTCCATCTCTCTTGATAGCTGATAGTAATTGTCCTCTAAATAAAAACTTCAAATGAAAACTATCTAGATCCACAAACCTTCTACAACCAATCAAAAATCCCAACTTCATAGCTCCCAATGAAATGTACATCCTCTTAAACACTTGATTTCCTAAAGCACCATGGTTAGCAACATGTACTTTTACCGTACTCCCTGTTATTATAGTCAAGAAGAGTTTGGGGATAGTTATACACCCTCTTGTATTGATTACTCCACTCTCCATAAATAGCCTTCATTGCCTTCTTTTTTGTTCTATAAACCTTGTACAATGACAAATCAATTTTCAGATTTTCAGTCATCTCTGCCATCATATTAAAAACCTTCCAATCTAGGTTTCTTCTCAATTTCTCTAGATATTTATATGCCAAATAGGTCGAGGTAATCTGATTATTTCTATATAATCTAGAACAAGAGTGCTTCGGATATAATGTTCTTATCTGAAATGTACTTTTACCTTTTAATTTGATCCCTTATATTCTGAACTCGCAACTATAACTTTGTCGGGATCATTCTTCTTCCACTTCAAGTCCTTACCCTGTTGAATATTCCATTCACGGACTGCAGTTCTAAAAATAGTCACACTAGAAGACTTTTGACCTACGGTGAAAATTATATTGTTCATGTCTTTATCAGGTATAAACTCATCATACTTTGATGTGGCACAATATTCGTCACTGCTTATAGGTGGAGATATCAACTCATCAGAGAGTACATATTCTGATTCGACATCGCTCTCTAAATAATTAATGGGTAAGATTTCTATCATTGTCAATTGTCTTGATACTGAACTTGTTCTATTCTGAAAATTTCCTTCAACGGACTCTTCACCTACAAAATACAAATCAAGTTTTATTTATACCTAACTACCAAAGTAGCTTAATATTACATAAAATTTATCAATGTACTCATAATTATGTCAATATTATATAATAATAAATTTACCTTGCAAGTCATAAATATCTTCATCACTAGTTACCACCTATTTTCAATAAGGGTCATCCTCAGTGCTGCTACTATTTTTGTTACTTACATAGTCACTATCATTGTCATAATCCCCTTCCACTAACACATCATACAAGTCACTCGTTGTATTTATCAAATATATTGAAACCTCCATATCTGGCTTATAAATATCATATAAATTCAGCATGCTTTCAATTTCAACGTTTGACATAATATGTACAAGTCCTATGTTCAATGTTTGATTTGGGACAAGGTAGTGAACGGAGATGCTTGGTTTCAACATGAATGGTTGTAACTCGTACATAAGTTCAAAGTATGGCACTACGTCCCTCTCTATATGATCTATAGTTGCCACACTACCTCCTATGTAAGTGATCTCTTCAAACCCCCTATATAGTCTACTACCATAATGAATAATGAAGTTTATATGTCATTTCTTTGACCCTGCATGAAAACAAAATTTGTAAAATAGCATTACACAGAAAATTAAATAGTGGTTCAACTATTATGTATTATTTGTCATCAATTTATTTGAGGAATCTTAATTTTTTTAACAAAGTAAATAAAAAATCATTTACTTTCTATATAAATATCCAATTACAAATCATTATCAAGTTAACATGCTAAATCTTATACTTTTAATTTATTTTTTCAAAAATCACACTAAAGATAGGATGATTTTAGTGCCTTAAAGAATGAAATATGACTAACTTATATATCTTTGAAGCAAGGTAACCATATAACAAATATTGTGATAGAATTAACTAAAAATGAAAGTGAAAAAAATCACAAGGTATGATAAATAGAAATCTAGTTTAAACAAAGATATAGTAATGCTATCAAATAAGCTATTAATTTTACTCCAATTCTTGCTACAACTTTACAATATGCATGGAATATACATAAACAACCGTGCATGAAATATACAAACAACCAAAAAGAATTTGGGACCACAAAATTACATCGGTGGACCACATACATAATCTGCAAACCCATGCCTATCAAATTACATTGGTGGGACCGCATGATATAACTATATACTTGAGCCTTTGTCCTCCATATGAAAGCAAAGTCACGGCTCAATTAAACAGGGGGTTGGTACTCATGTAAAGTTAGAGTGTCTGCGTTTTAGGTTGCTCTGGTGGCTTGTGCGATGCTTGACAACGCAAGACCTTCACGTAGGACCTCAAAGAGAAGGGAACACAGGGTGGGGGATGATGAGTTCAGATGGGTTCACACAGGTGGGGACTTCACACAAGGAGGGGGGCTTCACTCAAATGGAGGAACGCGAAGAGCAGGGACTAAGTAGATGCAGGACTTCACGGGGAAGGGGCTTCGTGGAGGGAAGGGGGTTCACGGGTTGGAAAAAGATACTTGCAAAAAATTATTTCATTTTAAAAAATAATTTATTTTTTAACACAAAAAATATATAGGCATAAATTAAGGGATTTTTTTTGTGAAAGATATTTTAGTCATTGAGGATCTATAAGAGATAGATTCAACGACAGATATTACATTAGGGGATAACATATAATGAGAAAGAAGATAAAAAAGAAAATTTGCTGTAATCAGAAGGATAGTGAAATAATTACAATTGTACTAATATACGAGGGTGACATATATATATATATATATATATATATATATATATATATATATATATATATATATATATATATATTAGAAGGATGAGTGTTGAAAAAGAGAAAACGAGAGAGAGAGAAGGCGGGAGAGGGGCTGATTATGTATAACCGGGAATGACAATGGAAGCAGGGAGCTTTTTTAAGGCTCCACGTATGTTTCTATCATTTCTATATCTTCGTTCTTGTCTTCATTATAGTAATAGAAGATAAATTTTTTTCATCTGTATTCTTTATAAAGGTCAGGAACTGGAAGAGACATATGTTTATAAAATTAAGTGAAATTTGAAAAAAGTAAAATAATATAATTTTAAATTTAATTATATCTCTAAAAATAATCATATATTAAAATTCATAAATATAAATTATATGTGATATACGTTACTGGAATTATGTAAATATGCACACAACCAAAATAGCATAAAAGCATATAAAAAATGCTAACTCCAGTCATTGAAATATCTCAGAAGCAAACTTCTGTGTTTTAGTATCATTCATCGGGTGCGTGAAAAGCTCCAAAATGAAACTTCAGGAATTTCCTGAATTTGTCATCCACTACTTATTCTTGTTTGTACATCACTGCCCAATTTTCAAGGTTGTGATAGCAAGGCTTGGCCATCTATCTATACAAGCACTTAATCACCATTAGCCATTCTGTCTTCCACCTCTTCCACCGTGTTTTCCCCCACAGCATTTCCAACACAAAGATTCAATGCAGCAGCTTGGTCTTGAACATTTGGGATAGCAGCAGATGAGCTTAGAGCAATTTAGACTGCAGTTTGGTCTTGAACATTTGGGGTAGTAGCAGCTGAGCTTCGAACAATTTAGACTGCAGTTTGGTCTCGAACATTTGGGGTAGCAGCAGCAGCTGAGCTTCGAACAATTTAGACTGCAGTTTGGTCTTGAACATTTGGGGTAGCAGCAGCTGAGCTTCGAACAATTTAGACTGCAGTTTGGTCTAGAACATTTTGTGAACTTGGGTAACTGGCAACACTTTATACAGCTAAGTATCTGACATTCGCAACATTTGAGAGACAAGGGACATTTTATGCAGCTGCATTTTGAGCATTCGGGACCTTTCAATCTCCAACACTTCACTCTACAGCATCTAAAAGTGGAACTGGGCGGTATCAGATTTTGCCGGATCTTCTTGAGACGTTTTTCGGTTGTCATATTCTCCATCTCTTGGATAAATCTGCAAAGATGGCGTATGTAATCCGGGTAAAGCTCCAAGTTGCAGTGCCCTCCTCCTTTAATCCACAGGGGTTCGTATGGTTCCCTAGCCATTTTCCAGAGTCCATTGCCATGCAACAAATTGACAACATCATCTTCTGTACCCTGTGTAATAATTTAGCCAATCCTTCTCAATGTTCACTCCATACTCCATAGACAGTTTGTTGTGAAACTTCTCAATAGAAAAACAATCTTTAGAATATACCAAATATTCGCTTAAGTTCTCTTGTGGAAGCAATGTATTTCTTAAGATCATGACACGGTGTGCTTTACTTGTCATGGCCTGCATATCCTATGAACTTCAGTTTTATTTGTTACACTGAAAGAAGCATTATCTATCCATTTGTATGTGTTCTTGAGAGAGAGAGAGAGAGAGAGCATTCTGAAATTACTATGAGGTAACATATAAGCATAATGCCAACTTATTCATGAAACAGCATTGTTCTACTAGCAAGGACAATTGCAAATCAAACATAAAGAAACACTTGCAAAGAGGCTAAGCTATATGATTAGACTGCATCTTATACTCACGTGTATCACTAGCACCGGGCACTTGACCTTCTTTATTTTGTTGATGTTCTGCATCAGTTAGAAAAGGATTACACGGGTATCATAGCAGAAGATGCAGAAACCAAAATGCAATGCCAAGTTTAAACATTAATATCCTCTAACTATATGCGTATAATTTGGCATAAAAGAGGTCATAAAAAGTTAACCTTCTTTTTTCTTCCTCAAAACTACTAAAAGTATGTAGTCATCCTTGTTCCTTTATATTTTGTAGCCAAGTGCCAACAAATTAGACAACATTTGTGCTATGCTTCACAGAGCCATAGGTATCAGATTGCCTATATTTTACTTACTCTTCTGCCCTATTTTAAGATGTACAGTACCTTATAAATGTCAAAGCAAAGTGTGAACTTCACATGGCAGAGCACTCGAATACCGGAAAGAATGCCACTGTGTAGAACCACGCCTCTCAACCTTGGCAATTTAGCTGCCAAGTGCAGCGTTGGCCCGCTTCCAACTGATTGTCCATACAAGATCAAGTCTTCCTGGCTAACTCCATATTCAGTCTCGAGGCATTCATATATTGCCTCTATATCAGCATATGTGTTGGATTCAGTAGGCTGCATATTTCAAAGCACCAGTATTACAAATCAATAATGCGACATTCATAGAATTATTTACCAAAGACAGGAAAAACCATAATTTATTTCTAGTCATTTTCATGTTAACTACCAATGAAGTTAAGTCATTGAAACAAAGACATAAACCTGGTCAGAAAATTTAGCATCATGGGAATGAAGAATGACTATAATCCGTGTCAGTCCATGTAGGTACATGCTTAGCTCTTCCAAGGATATTATAAATTCCCAGGTTCCATGGAATATATCTTCTTGCCTACTGGGGCTTTCATACAACTACAGACACCATCATCCTTGGACCATAGTTGTACCTCAAAGGTTCAGATTTAGGGTAAATTAATAATTTGATCTTTAGATTTATAGACTTTTTTAGCTTTCGTCTCCAAATTTTTTCTAATAAATAATTTAGTTCATAAAATTATTAATTTGTTGCATGTTCTTTATTTTTTCTAATATACAACTGAGTTTAATATTTTCAAGGATTACACAAGAAAAATTTAAGTACTAAAGCTAAGTGAACCTATAAACCCAGACCAAATTGTTAGTTTATTTAATTTATGATTTATCCTCCAAGAGCAGAGAACAGAACCATTATGCATCCCATAATTCATAAAACAAACATGCCCCGAATCCCCTCTGACTAAAACAACAACCACAAAACAAACCGAGAAGAAAGCAAACAAATTTATAAAAATTGGAAGGAAAAAAAAAAGGCAGCAGAATATGAAATTTCAATCCTTCGGGTGCATCACATAGAGTAGCATGTAAACTGATATATGGTTTCTTAACCCCTTTAGACACTGCATTTCCAAGTTCCAACAGGACAGTACTGTACACTACTTTCTCTCTCTAACTAATAATGGTTATACTTGCTAAACGATAGCTTACCTTGCCCGTAGAGGCCCCATATCCAGAGTAGTCATATCTGCAAAAATGAAAATGAGGAAAAAAAGTATCCAGAAACTGGCAAGATAGCTGAAAAGACTGGCAGTTTAACTGTGAAACTTCTAAGTTTTAATGAATATGGGATTCGATTGTTTATAAAAATATATTTTCTAAAGATAAGGTGGACATGAGCGTAGTTAAAGATGCCTGAAACGTTCACTCAGATTCACAGAAATTAGAAGGGAGAGGAAGAAAGATAATAATATTTTTCAGATGTTCACAACGCATCGAACTTCGAAGGAGGGAAAAAGCGCAACCTTCTAAAATAGAAACAACGTAGGAAGTTCATAACCCCAACGGCACAAAATACCAAGGAAAATGCTAAGCTATGTCCCCCCAAGTTTATGTAATGGTAAAAGTTCGACTGCTTTAGACGAAGAAGAAAGTGAAACGGAGGACAGAGAAAGGTCAGAAAAAGACTGTGTCGGACTAACAAGGAACTATAAATACAATCTACTTTTCTTCCTTTGCTTTCTCTTTTTCTTTGGGCCTAAAACCCAACTTCATTAACTTTCCTTTTTGATTGGAAAGTGGTAAAAGACGTTGACATTGGCATTTCTGATACAGTCATTCACCAGATCTAATAACTAGAGCTCAAGTCATCATCAATCAGAAGTGTAAACCAAAGCTTATAGTTAATTGCTGGTTTCGATCTAAGCTTGGCAAAACCCACAATAACCCAATTAAAAAAAAAAAAAAAAGAGACATTTTTATTCCCAGACAACACAAAAAGAGAGAAAGGAAGAAGGATAGTAGAATGCCCTCAAAACACAAAAGAAGGGTCAGAGATAAAAGTGGCGTCTGTAATCTCCGTGAAGTTGAATGGAGGGGAAATGAAGGAGAATGAAAGAGGAAGAGAGAGAAGAGAAACCCATTACCAAAATCAGAAGATGAACGAGCTAGAACAATTTTCTTCTTTTAATGATTGTTTACAGAAGTAATAGAAAACCACTAACCCCATGAGATTAACTCTAAGATTGACCTTGAGTTGCACGAAGAGGTCGTAGAGCTGGCCCAGGTCAGCAGCATTGCCATGAGAGTAAAGCAGAGTAAGGCGAGCATAAGGATTCCTGAGATAAAAAGCTACAATCTTGCTCCCATGTTTCGTATCAACTAACAAAATGTCCAATGAGCTATCATCCGCGTAAGGAATCGACATCGCCGGCGACGGCGACACCACAGTGAGCTTCCCGTCGCCCCGCTTCGTGAGCTGGTATGTGGGCGGAGATGGCGGAAAGAAGGCGAACTTCGCCGCTAACTGAGATACCATACACCCCATTCACCACCCAAAAGAAACAGACAAAGCAACCCAAACTCATTTGATGATCAAACTGACTTTGAGAGCATCGTTGCTTGCTAATGTCAAGGTATTGAGATCCCTGTGATGAGTTCTGTGCCCCGTAAAAGAAGTTTCTGGGTTTATGATGAGTTGGAGTTGAGAACACAGTGACAGTGAAGTTCGTTGGTCTGAGCTTGTTCAGCCAGATTAGTGCAAAGAATCAAAATGGGTAATTTTGGGTACTATAAAATTTGCAGAGTTCTAAAAGAAGAGGAGAGAGAGAGAGATGGTATTGCAATTTGCAGGTGGTGTGGTTTCGAAGGGTACTTTGATATGCGGATGGTGGTGGTAGCAACACACCAGAGTGACAGGGAGAGAGAGAGAGCTAAGAAGGAAAGTAAAGACAGAAGCCTTCATTTGAAAACCGGGTTTAAACTATGTGCATGACTTCATTGTTGTCAGCTGTGCAGGGAAGCAGGTCTGGTTGGATGTTATCTGTTCAAAGACATTTTCTCTTGGATAAATTACTCTTTTTGTTCACTTTTAAATTATTAACTATTTTTTTAACTTATATATATATATATTCTTTGCAACTTCGTACAATTATAAAACCAAAAATGAAAAATCGGAATAATAAACTATAAATAAATATAATTCTACAAACCTGACAGAATCATTGTAATCCGCCCTTTTATTTTCAGGCCATTGTTTTTGGTTCTTTTGTCTCAAACCAACGAGAGGGTGGTGTTTCTTTTAGGATGAAACGCAAGCAAGAAGCTAATGTGAAGCATTTAAGGTTCTTCAGAGTCCTTAATTGTGAGAGATAATTTGATCTAAGCCTTGATTTCTATTGTGCCATTAATTTCAATTTTTGTGGCTTTTTTTTTTTCTAATATTTGACACGAATTGAAATTCAAATTTAAATACTTAATATTAAAAAGTCATTCAAAATCTTTGTAACTTTTGTACAATTAATTATCATCCAAACAAAACATAATCATCCGTTATTGATTAAAGGAAAAAAAAAGTTGCAAATAATGCTATTTAGGGGAAGAAAAAGTAAGATTTCACCGTTAACAAGGCTGAAAACTTGGAGTCGGTTTGCTTTCCCTTGGCTTTTCTTTTCTTTTTATCCTCTTTGCCTTATCATGCAAGTCATTTTCACCGGATTCTCCATTCGTTCTACAAAAATGACCACAAGAATGAATGAGAAAGCATGAGTGGTTAAAAACATAGTACGAGAAAAAGAATTTTCACAGGGAAACCAAGGTTCGTTGATTTGAGTAACTTTTTTCAGAGTCGTTTGAATAAACACCAACAAGCAGGCAAGCAGCTAAATTGTAAGATTCGTATAATAAAATTATTATTAGAGAGACCAATGACAACCGCATAACAACAATGGACAAATTAAATATATATATATTAATAATCTGATATTATATTGAAGGAATCTTCTTGTCTTCTATCTCAGAAACAAATGTCCAAAACTAGTCCTTCTGAAATCATGAATAAGGCAGGTAGGTCACTAGGTGTATTTTCATGATAAAGAATGTGAGTACTTTATAAAGAAAATTTAAATTTAAATTTAAATTTTTTTTCTGTCATTTATAAAAATATTTTATAAATTTACTCGGAGGATTAAAGGGTATGCACCATTAAAATTAATCAAAGATCAAATTTAGTTTCAAATAGATTTTGAAAAACAATGTTAAACTACGATGGCTTGCTTAAGGGGAGGAATGAAAATTAACCAAAATTTGAAGTAAATGATAACAACAAGGTTATTTAAGGTTATTTATTTATTTTTTTGCTCCATCAAAAATAAAAAGCTGTGTTTGATAAGAATAGTATATATCTGTTTAATTCAATAATAAATTCAATATTCTATAAAAAAAATGTAAATAATATAATTATTTGGTACAGATAAAATTAAATAAAAACATTTTTTGTATTTATTAATTTGGTAAATTTGTGTGACTTTTGAACGCTAATAATGAAGGATCATATTTGTTGGAGGGTGTATGGTTTGTGGGAAACACGGTTCTTTCATAGTCGTAACTGAAAATTGAGGACCTTTTATCATTTTGTGGTTTGATTTTTTTTTGCAGAGTGTTTTGTTTAGTTTGGTTAGGTTTTGTGATTTGATTGTTCAAAAATAAAGTAAAAGAATGTGGCAGCTTGTGAAATTCAGCTTATCCTCATTTGGAGGACCCTGAATGGCTTTTAATACGAGAGAGGAAGGAAGGAAGGAAGGTAGGGTCTTAAAATACCCCACATCCCAACCAATTAGTGACTCTGTTTTGTTTCCATTGGAACTGCGGCGGACAAACAGTGGTGCGGTGGCACAAGGGCATTGGTGGTGAGTATAGAGTTCGGGGGGATTGCACTATAAATTCAATATCATTGAATAATAATGAAGTCGAAAAATTAACATTCATTTTGTTTGAAATTTTAAATTATTAAAAAAATTTGATTTATAATTTTATTTTGAAATATAGTATAATTTTATATAAAAAAATATATCAAAATTCATAAATTTATTTTTTTCTTGATTGAATTGGATCAAATTTTAAACAAATTTAATTAAGTTGAGTTTAAGTTTCATAAATCTAACTTTTTTAAAATTAATTTTAAAAAAAACTTATAATTTTTTCCGTTTGAAGTGCTTTTTTTTCTAAATTTAGATAGGGTTAGGTGGGTTTTTTGGATTGTCCACACCCCACGTCATATAGAAAGGTTGCTTTGTCAGAGAATATTAAAATTAATTATGTGCTTTTATTTAATAATTAAAGTTTTATTTGATATAGTATTATAATTTCGGTGATAAACTGTTATGAATTCATTTTGTTTATTATCTTAATTAAAATTAAATTTCTATTTCGATTTTTTTAACCAAGTGATACTTAATATATTTGACACCAACCAAGAATTGTAGCTTTACAAATATAAAAAAAATGTATTATGCTAGATTAAATCAATAATTTAGTCTCTAAATTTATATAAATTCTTAACTAATTTTTTTAATTTTTTATTATATATGAAATAATTTTTAAATTTATAAAACTTATAAAAAGTTAATCATTTCTCACAAAATTTAAATTATAACTTATGATTTTAAAATATTTAAAAATTAACTCTTTACAAGTAAAAAAATTTTAAAGTTCAAGGATTATATTTTGAATTGAATCTATCATATTATATTATTATGTAATTTTTTTTATTTGTTAAGTGGATTAATTATTCTAAGGTCAGTGAACCGAGGATGGGTTGAGATGGCTAGGCTGGATTGGATGGAAGCAAAGCAATCAATATGAAAGATGTCTAAAATTTATTGGAGGCGGGCTTCTGCGGAAATCAAAGGATTGTAAACACTTATTTTTAAATTTTGCATGAATCATTTAAAAGGTATTACTATGAATAAGAATTAGTGGTTTGTAAAAATATTTTTTGTATTTCTTAAAATATATTGTTATTTGAAAGTATTTATTATTAAAAAAATATGTTTATTTTATAAATTTAAAAATTGATTCATCAAATTTAATTGATATAGTAGTTTGAACTTATATAATTATAATATTATTTTTAATTTTGTTTAATAATTATGATAGGCTATTTTAAAAAAAATTTACAATATTATTAATTATTTTAAAAAAAATACTAAAAATATTTTTGGACGCTTGCTTCATTCACTTCGTCTTAAGAAATATTTTCAAAAAACATTTGTTCTTAAATTTTACCAAATACATTTTTATTTTTTAATATAAAAAAAAAAACAGACATACCAAACAGATAAATTAAAGAGATTTTGGGTGTTTCTATCGTAATAACACTATTTTTTATCTAAAATTTCTCAATTGTCATATAAAATAATTTATATCTGTCGCTAAAAGTGATAACTCAACAGTAAAAACACTCGATCTCCTTCCCGTTTAACTTTTTATAAAAATACCTTAATTTTTAAAAAATAAATAAAATAAAAGAGGTCGGAAATAATTTAATAAATTATTTATTTTGTACAAACAGTTTTGAAGGTGTATGGAAAAGAAAAGACATCGGCTGTTTATGATATGAACATATTGACTTGGTAAAATCAATGTCAAGGGGCCCATCCATCTACGAGAGGGATTCTTATTCCCTCTGATTTTGTACATCTTCTCCCTCTCATTGTCTTCCACGTGTAGCCACGGGATTAGCAGTTTGAATTTTTGATACATTCCCAGCCTAAATAGCAGTCATCACCCAAGAGAACCAGTAATACAAATATCTTAAGAACTAATAAGTTGGGATTAGTTTGTGCTGAATATAGTTAATTTATTACATATTTTTATTAAAACTAGAATATGACTATACGATCTATTAGTACGTTTTAAATGCTTTTATGATTGATAAACCTCTAATTTTCAATCAATTATAATTTAATTATTTAGTTATTTAAAAGGTGTTTTAATTAAATTTAATTAGTTATTGACAGGATTGATAAAAATAGGATGAAGCGAAAACACGGAGAGAGACGAGTAGTATGGCACAGTCCTCAGCAAGATTTCATCGTAAGTAATAAAATTGTATATTTAACTTTATTCGGGGACCTCGTGCATCCAATATTAAACTACTAATTTCACTGTTATTCATAGATAACTCTTAAGACTTTATCACCATAATCACTGTTGTAACGCAATCAGTATCAACCTTTCATTGGTAGCAGGTTCGTAGTATTTTTGTTTTCTTCTTCAAATTTTTAACGGGGTAGCTTGTCTTGTTCCGTCTCGAATCTTATTGCAGATATTCAAAAATGAACGAGAAAACATAAATGGGGTAAAGTGCCCCTGGATCGTCCTCGCCTCAGTCGTATTGTTTGTGAGCTGAAAGCCCATTGGCTCGGTCGATCCAACTTCTAATTCTCTCTCACTGGACTGCTATTGTCATCGAGTGGTGATCAGCACTACTTGAACGCTCATCTCCCTCTTTCTTTTTATTTTATTTCATAATTATTTCGTATTTATTTCTTTTAGAAAAACTTTTTCTTTCATTAAGAGAATTTTTTCTTTTCATTATAGAAATTTTTTCCTCTTTTGTTTAAAAAGAATTAAGAACTTGAATATTTACATCTTTTCATTAGATCTATATGTTTAGTTTTTACATCTTTCATGGATTTAGTGCCTACTTAATATATAAATAGTGATATTTTAATTTGTACAAAAAAAATAAAATTAGATAACTGCTTTCATCAAAAGTGATGCTTATCAATGCTTTATTAATGTTCAAGCTACTGCTATGGTGACATCGATTTATTATTATATTATGTCCACTTATTTACTGAAAAAATATAATACAATAAAATGTACGAAAAAAGGCGTCCATTGGGCAATTGGTTGAGAGGGGCGGAGTGGTCGAGTTACCAGCGAAGGTCCAATCAGTGATTTGCCTCAAGCCCTGATAGAACCGACACATGGTTTGCACAAAGGGCATGGCCCCCCAAGCAAATAACAATTAATTAAAAGCTGGCGTTGAAATTGCCACTTCAGCGTTGAAAATAGTAGCACCTCCACTTTTGAAAATCATTTTATCTATATTTAAATTAGTTTTTGCACTATCACTGTCCAGGCAAGTTGATTCTGAAACCGTTCTAATAATAAACATTGTACGCATCTATTGTTAAAATATAAGAGATTTTTCCATGTGCAAATTATTTGCTTGTACATATTCAACTCGGAAAATAAGAACCCCAAATGCAAAATTGTAATTAAAAAAAAGCATATGTAACCTTTTTATCAGGGAATGGGATCTGTCTACGGACTAAGAGGGACCTGTACAGTAAGCAGTTGACATTGAGCCTTCTGAAACAGATTATGATGAATTCAATTCCACTATGAATATGCACACCAAAAATAATAATTTATTGGACGGCAATTACATCGAACTAATCAATGGGTGTGGAAAAAAAATCTCCTCTTTAATGCATCAGTTGACCCATCTGACCGATGTTTTGTCAGTTACATTGCACCTGAAAGGAAAAGAGAAAAGTTATAGCCTTAGCAGTTATTTATCCTTTTCACATGAGCTATGTCTTTGCCTTAGCAGATATTTATCCTTTTCATATTCTTACAAGAACTCTTCAATTTCCGGAAAACAATATAAACAACCATAAAGTAAAACTAAAAAAAGTACTACCATCTTACATTGAAAAATAAATTCTCTTGTTGTTTCAAGTCGTGAACAGATTGGTAGATGTAATTCATAAAATATCATTTTACGACAACTCTACCACTAAAAGTCTAAAACCCATTTTAAGTACTCAAAATAGTTACGATATCTTCTAATGTAACTTTCTCCCTTGTAGAAGGATTATAGGAGCTCCAGTGTCACAAGAACAGAAGTATGTTAAGTATCTTAAAACATCCCAAGAAACTAATTCACGAAACTGAAAATGAAGAATAATAAAATCTGTTTGCAGCTCAATGAAAGCAAGCAGTATTCTAATCATCACCAAAAAGAGAGTAAAAGAAATATGTAACCCCAACAACAACAAGATGGGTTATGATTCTGACCTATAACTATAAGATGTATAATGATTCAATATTCTACAGCAGTTCTCTAAATTTTAAAATTAGAAATGTACCTGATCACCAAAGCAAAGGAGAATGAAAAAGATAGATTTGCACTAAATCCATGGTTGTGACAGAGAGACATTTGGAATTGATGCTTCTAATCCTTGTTGGCCATGTATGGCAGATTTCAGCACATTATATTGCTCAGTCACAGAATTATACAGGGCCTGTGTATATGCCTCCTTAGCCTGTTTCATATAAAATCAATGAAGCATAAAACAAATTAACCAAGACCAAGTAAGAAGATATTTGAAAACAAAGAAGTAAAATCATTGGAACAGTGAACATATGCATCATTGCAATTCTATCTTGTTGAAAAACAAAAATACTTAGAAATCAGATAATGAAGATATGCATCATTGCGCATTTATCTTTTTAAAGTTTCAGATAGTTATAACTGTCAGTTAATTCGAGCAGAGAACCCAAGGATACAAAATACTAGCTTTATTTACATTTAACTTCAGGTAGTACTCGTCATATTACAAGAAACCACAATCTGAACTCTCGATACAGCTTTCATTCCCTGTTCATTTTTGTAAACTAACACAATGCAACTTTAATAGGCGAATTTTCAAAAGAAATTGTGTACAGTCCATGACAAGAAAAATTCATGTACTTAACCAAGTAAGTAGAAGTCCAGGTTATCAAATTTAACTAACCTTTTCAGGACTTTCACAAGTAACAGTGGTTTCAGAAAAGCTCATTGCTGGAGCCACTGATAATCCAACCCCATGAAAGGAGATAACTCTTTTCTCTCCAATTTCTTTTTCCACCTACAAAAATACTTGGCCTCAATAAAACAAAGAACAATATATATGGGTGGACTCTCAAAGACAAGGACACCATACCTTTTGAGGAGGGGGCATTATATCATGACACAATATTGCCAAAGGATACATATGAGCTGGTGGACCAGAATGTTCAGCAAGCCTTCTCATGTTGTCTACTGAAGAAGCATCAAATGGCGCCTGAATGCCTTATATCAGTATGAAAAGATCACAGAATTGGTAATATAATATACTATAACTGTCATGCACACAGATTTATTTACTATGACAGATATTTTGACACAAGTTCCAATGTTCATCATTTCATACTTAATTAAGAGATACATATGACAGAGCTGATTCAAAAACAAAAAGTACAATCCATTTATTAGGCAGAGGCAATCGCTCCTTATAGCACCAACAGTTCACACTTCAATGCACAAACTAAGTTAAGAGAAACAAGCTGGCCCTGGCCCACAATCCTCAAACTTTTCTTTCTGTTTATTTCCAACTTCTCCTCTACTCAATATAGTCTACAGTCTAAAGGCCAGAATACATGCAAATCAGTATCTTGTGAAACATTAATTGTATAACAAAAAAAAAGAGCGGCCCAATGCACGAGACTCCCACCTGGTGGGGTTTGGGGAGAGAAAGCTGTACGCAGCCTTACCTCCGCAAGCGGAGAGGCTGTTTCCAGGACTTGAACCCGTGACCTCCAGATCACAAAGCAGCAACTTTACCGTTGCGCCAACAATAAATATAACTCTAACAGAGATAACAATCAGGAAAGCATGTCAAACATCCAAAAATAAATAAAACCAAGAAATACCTTGAATTCAGGAATCTACTATTATGACTATTTGACAAGCAACTCACTAAGTTACAACAAAGGGAATAAAAATATCAACTTGGGCATTCCATTCTGACATGAACAAGTACTAAAACAAGCAACAGAGCACACCAGGAGATAAACTATTAAGTCTGAGCCAAGAGTTTCCTAAGGTCAGAGGACCTTGAAAACTAATCCCTCTTTCCTGCACCCAAACGAGAAAGAGAAGTTGTTTGCTTGAAATGCAACCAGAAGTCCTGCAAAGCACTATCAGGACTTCATCTATAATTTCTTCAATTAAACCACACTACAGGAAATCAGATAACATTTCTCATAATTTTCAGAAAAAAAAAAAAGAAATCAACTAAGTAACCTTCAAAGAAGTTCAATAGATTATTGTTCCCAGTGCCAGTGCAGATCACTTTGTTCTTTGTCCAGTAAACCTTAAAGTTATATTATGATATATGATATTCTTATGAAGATTCTCTGTACGTTTAAGATGTGATAAGCATAATCAGGTTCAAACAACAATGCACTTCAATATTACTTTAGGTGGAAAATGAGCTTACCGGTAGCCATTCTCCTGTCTGGGGATCTGAACGATCCCTACCACCACTTGGTGCAATCCAGACAATCTGTGACCCACCCCTGTAAAAGGCTGCATATTTATGATAAATTGCCAAGATAATGGACATTTGACCAATTAAAAGTTATTACAAATAAAAGATACCATCTATAAGTTAAGCATAACCAACACTATTATTAGATCTTCCTTTTTAATATCTATATTCCAATTCATAAAGTTTAGAGGTTTCCAGATAATTTTTATGGACTCAAATTGATGCATTACATCTGATTGATTGCCAAATTCTACCACTTTATGGTCTCATATTAATACGTTACACTCTTAACAGAAATCTAATAACTTAAAAGCATGACAATTTCTTCATAAACTAGGAGGTGTACCTTAAAAGCACAGCCATTTCCTTCAAGCTTCGTGTATTTGCTTTTCTTTTCATCTCTACAAGTGCCGGAACATCGTGCATGTGCTTTTTAGAGTAAATACAAATAAGATTCCTATAAACAAAAAAAATTAAAAGTAAATAGTTGGCAAGGTCAATTTCATTTATCAAAGATAACATATGTGCATAACTTTCAAATTAGATATATAGAAGTATGAACAAACCTGCCCATACTAAAGGGCTTGCACAGAGGATCTGTTAGAACTCTATCTCCGGCAACATAGGTCTGAAGAACACAAAGTAGAATTTGGTCATTTCAGCATTTATAAATGTGCATTATAGTCTGTGACTCTATGCTTTAATTAACCAGATAATAGAAAATTAATATTTACCATGTTTTCAGCAATATATGGGCATGCTGTTTCAAGAAGCAGTGCAATAACAGCTGGATCTGCTTCAGTTTGGTGATTTGATATCAAGATGATATTGTGTCCCTGCAGTAAAACTTTTCAGTATTTCAAACGTGTCTCCTACATTTATGAACGTTAATGTTCAGGTATGTTAAAGGAATCAAAGTTAGCTAAGGAAAATATACTTGAGAACCTGTAAATCAGAATCAAGCTCGACATTTAGATAGTGGGTATTTATATCTAGTCTTTTTATCTTGTTTACAGAAATAAGCAATTAGTAACACACAATGGAAGAACACACACACACAACAAGATCAAAGCAACAGAAACACCAACTTCTACAATCTAAACAGACAGAAACCAACTACAACTACGACAGGAAGTATCTATGACTTCTTTTTTCTGGGAAGGGGGGCTGCTTTAACAGTAACCCAGATACAAGTGAATAAGACCTGATTATTCTATCATAACCAAACTGACGTGGGGAGCAACAAAATATTGGGAAAAAAATCAAATCAAAGGCATGGTTTAAGTCCATTTTCCAAATTGATTCATTCAAAAGTTTCTATGCCATTATCAGTGAACTAAATTTTTAAAATAATTAAACAGTTAGTTATCGGGCATTTTGTCCTAATACTAAAATAGAGGTTTATTGTACAAGTGTAAAAGACATGAACTACGCTATATGTGCATGCATAGACATCAACCTAAAAATTGCTGAAGAAGGCAGACGCAACAAATGAGGAAACTCGGACTTTCTATGATCCCCCATCCCCCCACTGGGCGAGGAAAGGCTAATTACATATTCTACCAATATTTTGCAGCAAGCAGAGAAATAGCCCTAGAGGCCTATAATATAAAATCAGCATGCTAGAAATTGGCACCTGCTTAAGTTTCTCTTCCATTTCATGGAAAAGGGAAATGTTGCCAACATAAGAATTTCTGCAACAAAGAAATCACATTTAAAAAAGGAAAACTATAAGGTACAGCTGGATGGAACTGACATTCTCTTGATATGAAGTACAAACAGATCATAAAGGGGCCCAGAAGACCTGAGAATGGGAATATAAAATGTTATATGCCATAATTACACTCCTGAAAGTGCAACACAGAAGTCTACTTCTGAAATGATGGGCATGGTTCCAATACCTTGAAATTAAGCATATGCAGAAAAATGAACTGTATGACCTTAGGCAAAATCAAAACCAAGATAGCCACCTTTATTAAACACAAATAGGAAGGATCAAATTAACTGACATGCGAAATCATAAGCAGCTAGTACTAACAGCTTAACAAGTTCCATCTTGTCTGCATGGATCATGATCTCCCTTTGAGGGTACATAGAAGAGCAAGAATGAAGCCAACTAAGGATGCAAGTCAAACAACATGCCACGAAGGAAAAACTTTGGCAAGGTAATAACAGAAATTTCAGTTCTATTTCGCCATTTCTGTCTCATAGTTAACCATTAGCAAAATCCAAATAATCACATATATGATGTTGTCATGCTCCGCACTCTGCAGTTGGCTATTGGCCAGCACATATCAACAGAAGACTAAACAAAATATTGGATAACAACCCCTCAGCTGTTCAAGGTATTGCCATGCAAATCCTAGAAATTTGACACCTAAAATATCTCTCTCCAAGACTCAAGTCATATTTCAATCCTAGAGATTCCATGAACCAGAAACTGTTAAGCTTATTGTGCTCGGATTGTTTCAAAAAGGTCTATATATGCATGTTAAAAGCTTCACTTGGAAGATTCAACCATAAGACTATATGAATCACAATCTACATATACAAATTTGTAACTTCTTGCTTGAATCCTACATATTTACAGAAATTTCCACTTCATTTTTTAGTGTTACTTGTCTCACCAACATCTGTTGCATTTATGAATTTAACTCCCCCTCAAGTGTCATAAAAACCAAAGAGCTTAGTCAACAATTGGAAAGTAGCAATCCCAGGATTCAAACAGCTTATTTACAAATACACCAGGGGAAGAAGCTAAGGAATCATAACAATTGCATTGACAATAGTCCTTATAGTAAATATTGGACATATACAAACTTCCAATATCTCTATTCTTTCCCAACACAAGACCTTTTGCAGGTCACATGTATTCTTACATATTGTAGTTATAATATTTATCAAATATATATACCAAATGTCAAGGGGATAAAGGGTCATGCACAAAATTTTGATAAAGCATTTGTGTGAATGACCAATAAATAAATAAAAGCTAAATAAGTAAACTAAACTTATCAGTGCCAGTCAGATCTCACCTGAAATCTACTAAAGGACGGATATAATTTTGACCAAACAAATAGTAGTCAAAAGGATTGCGCTTTGCCTTGTGGTGTGGTTCAAAGACAAAAGGATCCTGAAGAAAATCAATCTGACATTTTAAGCGAGATATTCATATACGTTGATAACATCAGCAAACTACATATGCATATGTCAGATTCTATGAAAACATTTTTCTCTTTTTTTTCCCCTTCATTAACAGAAGTATTTTTAATGACGCATTTAGCATTGGTTATCCTATGGTCAAAACTTACCTCCACATCCAAAAATATGCGATCCAATGCAACAGTCATATTTGACAATACAATCTCCTCTGCCCTAGGATGTCCACTTTTTATAATCTGAAATGTGATTGCATGCAAAAGTAATTGTATCCCACTCATTAAATTCTTTCAAATGCCAGAAAGATAAATAAATAAATCAGGACTGCTGGACTATAAAATATTAGTAAAACTGTTTTCATCCTTATAAATTATATCCACACTAATAAGCCAACTGTGACATGCAAATTCTTACACTCAGAAAAGTTCAGGTAAAGAGTGAAGCACAAAAATACAAACTTTGCAAGTGGAATGCAAAGCTTTGAGTGCTAAAGTTCAAATAACTTCTTCAGTTTGTGAGTTAATAAAATAAAGTATCCAATTATTAAGCAACTACAAAGAGAAAAACATCAGTACAAGAGCTAGGCCTAGAAGCATGATTTGATATTGGAACTGGTCTGCCTTTTGTTATATAGGTAACAAGAAAACATATTAAACCATTATACCAACAATAATGCAATATCACATGCCAATTATAATGCATGAAGCTAACAATCAACAATAGATAAAAGAGATGACAGACACAAGAAATTATTCATACTTGAAGCATACTGTTTTGAAAGTTCAGTCTGAACATGATTCTCTCCCGGTGTTATGAACGATTAAGTCAAGTCATGGTCAAGTACTTTACTTCTCAAAATTATATCTAATGCAAAGTAAAGTTATCCAAAAGGAACTTAATGCATTGTGTAGCATATGATAATGGTCACATTTATATTAATAAGGCGTCTGGAATATACACATATTTATATGAATAAAAACATACTGCACTTTTATAGTTCTCATACAGTTCCTCCATCGCTGCAGCAATATTAGAAGGCAGAGATCCTGCTTCTGCTTCCTTTCTGATTCCCAACAGAAGTTCTGCAAATATACAATAAAAATTCAGCAGAAAATCAACTTTCTAGGGTTTGATGTAAAAAGTGTATTGGAAAAGAAGAGTACAATAAGAACTGAAACCTTTCATAAACTATGCCTCAAATTACTAAATCCCCTAAGCAGCTATGCATTATCTATAATATGATACACCCCCACCTAGCTTCTGAATTCTTGTATCTACAGCTCAGACTAATAAAGTGAGTCTTTCTTCATCTTGTCATCTAACTCTGAACCTCTTCATTCTATTGACGAATCTACGTTCCAGCACTGACATTAGCTTAGAACAAAGTACTAAAAATGGTAAACCTCTGAAACTTCTTTTTCCCATAGTCAGCTTAGTGCTAGCCTCTTACTGCCTTTTCAACTTAAAATTAGGCTTGTGACCATCCCATCAGTGAATGTATAGAAAATGAAGTTTTGAATACCCCAACTTCTCTTCCTTCTAAAATCTTGAAGAACATGGGCAAACAAAAAAAGCTTCAAAACATAGTTATGAACAAGTGAAAATGATCCTTTAAAATGCAGGCTACACATTAGAGACTAAAGTGCGAAATGGATAACTGTTGTTGAAAAAAAAACAGTCTGTATACATTAGAAGAAACTGGATAAAAAT
The DNA here is from genome assembly GCA_037074535.1 of Gleditsia sinensis. Taxonomy (NCBI): domain Eukaryota; kingdom Viridiplantae; phylum Streptophyta; class Magnoliopsida; order Fabales; family Fabaceae; genus Gleditsia; species Gleditsia sinensis. The sequence continues at coordinate 60,455,053 of CM073467.1, read as the reverse complement.
TCATGAATGTGTGAGAATCCATTCTATTGATTTTTTTTTAATCAATAAGCTACCTGCACTATATTCTCTAAAGTGCACCCTGCACTTCAGAGAAGCCAAATTCATGAATGAGATTTCAGTTTTGCCTAAAGTAATTCAAAAACATAAATGATGTAATTAAAGAATACAATGTTTTTGTAATTATCACTTTTTGGCTGTTTCAGAGAGCATTTTCTTCTTTAGGTAAAAATAATTTATCAGAACATTCTCCCAGTCTATAACAAATATATTAGAAGTTTTCCTACTGTCTGAAACTTCACCTTGAACTCCATATTCTGTCAACTAAGTGATATCTCCTCAGTAAAAAATTGTGAATAATATTATTTGGAGAAAAATTCCTATAAATACAACCATAAAGAGTAAGACGATTATCGTTTCTTTCTCATTTCTACGACTACCACATAACAAAGGGTTTAATATACTGGTAGTCTATGAAGCAAAATAACAAACAGGAAAGAACAAAGAAATATAATATATCTATTTGATGACCTTCAAGAATTTCATAAAATTATATTTTATTTTCCGTTTAAAAAAGGAGCAACAAGAAAAGCAATAAAATCAATCAAAAGAATTTTTAGTGACTCACTGAGCAGGAAATTGGAGAAAAGCAACAGAGAAAATCTAGAAATTGGTCATTAATTTGATTTTCTTCTACCATTTTCTCCTAGGTTAAACGTTATGTATTTAATATAACTAACAACTCAGAGCAGCAGAGCCAAACTTGAATCTCTATGCTAAAATAGTACAGCCAAAGTTCCTTTTCTCGTCAATTATTTAAAGCTCATAGACCTACTTTCTAGATTCGTTGAACTCTGTATTTTTCAGCAACAAAGCCAGCAAAAAATCAACGTGCATTTCCTTGTAAAGAGATGGCAATAGTAACAAAAAATGTTGAGAGATTCAAAATAGCACGTTCCTATATATTGCAACATTTTTCTCAGTGAACAAAAAGAAAAGGCACAAAAGCAGCAATCAACAAATCATAAACCAAACCTTCTTCAGTGCGAGCATTGAGAAATGTTCGTGAAGAAACCGAACTAGCCATATTATCCGGTGCGTCCTTGCCCGGAACAACTTCCTCCTTTGCTCGGACCTTCAATGAGTTAAGCGAACAAGAACAAGCAAGCCTCCGCGCAGTGGATCGCAGAGGAATCAAGCAAAGCTTTGAAGAAAAACAAGAAGAAGAAGAAGAAGAAGATGATGAAACCCTAGGAGAAGTTGCAGCGAAGAACGCGGGCGATGGAGAAGGAGCAGAAGAAAGGATAAGCATAGTACTTTTTGAGAGGCAGAGAGTGTAGTCGTGTGCCACGGAGAGAGGAAAAGGAATATAGATAGTTGAAGCCATACGACTACACAAGGCGAGCGAGATAGAGTCGATGAGGAGAGTGTGAGATGAGATTGGCGGGCGCACGTGCTTATTATTGCGGAGAGGCCCACCGACCAAGGTGAGGGCGAATAGTTAAAGAGAAAGGAACAGCTGCTACAGAACCTTTTCTGTTCCTGTTTTCGTAGGCTGTTCATCGTTTTTCATGTCGCCGTTCGATAGGCGATGGAGTATTGGAGATGAACCGGACACGTGGAGCACATAGGACGGAGCGCAGGTGATGGATTATCTGTGTCTTTATTTTGTTCTTTAATTTCTTTTTTGAGCAATTGAAATTAATCAAAAAAATCATTAGAAATTTAACACAAGATAAAACGATTTCTTTTTTTTCTTTTTTTTATTAACTGACTTTTTATCATAACAACTTCGAAAAATCATTTTGTAAAACATTTGTAAACTTTTGAGAAACTGAGCGTGAAATTGTTCATGATAGCTTTCGCTATCAAAATATACAAGAAAACCCTGTTCAATAAATTTTCAAACCATCCTTAATATTTTACAGTACTCTTCAGATTCAGTGAAGAATTAAACAATTATAATCCCCGGGGCCTAAAAAGAAAACCCACAAGACACGTTGAGTTCTAGATATAATACGGATTATCATATTGGAATATAACCTTTTACTTGATTCTCAGTTGTTTGGCAATGGATATGTACTTTGATATTTTATTTATATATAGAAATTTTTGGGAAGGTTTATATAAACTTCTGGATCCAAAACCTTCAATTTTTTTTTTTCTGTTAAATTTAGACAGATCATATATAATTATAACAATAATTTTATGGTAAAGATGGAAGTCCAAAGTAAGAAAGTTTACCAAAAATAGGCCAACCTACATTGAGAAATGAGGTAGTAAAGAATTGTATTATATTTGTACTATTAAAATTATAATTTTATATTTTTCTATCACATATAATAATTCATTATAACAAATTATTTATAACATTAATTAACAATATCTGTTTTTAATTAAAAAAATCATATCCGTCAATGTGTATGCATGCATATTATAAATTAACTATTCAAAAAGTATTTTTCAGAGTCTCAAATAAACATATCATCTCTTGGCTAAAAAAAACAAAAAACAAATAGCCTCAGCATAAAACTAATGTGACCAGTTAAATGGCAGTGGCTGTCAATAACAGAAAGATGCTGTAGCAAAAACATGGTTCAGTGAGGCCACTTCCCACTTTGATAACCCAAGGTACCAATTGCTTATAACAAATACCACACAACCCTCACTTAACCAAGGAAGTTCATGATCACCAAATTGCAGAGAACAAAATCAGCAAAAGCACGCTCAGGTGCAAGATCCTGCAGTAGGGATGGATGACCAAAAATCTGTAAGTGTATGTAATTGAAATTTTCATTTTAGGTAGACCCAATCTATAAAATTTAGATAAAGCAAACTAATTATGAATAAATATAAGCAAGTGAGCATATTTTTTCAGCTAGATTCACCTCTGCCATGCTTGCAAGTATCTCTATTATTGATTTTATATATATTTATGTATATTGTAAATCAAATCTACTTAAGAATCTCTCCTATGTAACTATATATCAAGTGCAGAAACTAGCACGCGGATAACATATTATTTCATCATTTCCCTTCTGCTTTGTCTCGTCAACTCAAAGAGGTAGGGATGCAAGTGTGAAAGCTACTCTCTTACGTTAGGTAGTAGAGAAATATAAGATGAAAAAAGAAAGAAAACCTAAAAATAATTTCAGACTGCAAGGGTAATAACTAGGTTATTTGGTTCATATAAATCTTAGATATGGTAATTAATGATAAAGTGAATCAAAGACGAAAACAAGAAGGAGAGGTTTTATCTTGAATCTTTTATTTTATTTATTTACTTGGATCCAGAGACAAACTGGTACAAAAAATTGGAGGACCACAAAAAGATTACAACAAACCAGTCTATATACATAATAGATTCACGCACATGCAAATGCGCATATAAACAAACATGATTTGCTACCCGCAAATTGTCAATATACATTTGCCACTTACCTGCCAGAACAGCAGTTCCGATGCGAGAAAGTACTCTTGAAAGGAATGAGTTAAATGGGAATTATCCCAAATTACCTGTTTGTAGAGCAAGATAAGAAGGGGGGAGGGAGGTTTCAGCCGAGACGACTTTGAAGCACCCACTTCAATCCACACCTATAAATTAACCTTTGCTTGTATAATCCATTAAGCAATTGCAAATATACCCAGAAGCAAATGTATATTAAGCTTCAAGATGTCACTCATATGCTCCACGAAAAACATATGCTTTTTTACAGTAATGTAGCAAGCAGGACCACTAAGTTTTAGCTTGCCTCTCTACATGGATTTCATTAAGTATATCATACAAAAATTGTACTCTTCATGAAGTCAGTCAGCCCCCACTAAGTGCCAGGTCAACATCACCAACTCAGGTCATACTGCAGTCATAATGATGCCATGTAAAATGCAACAAATTCATAAAGTAAATCTAACCTAAGTCCTGTATAGGCTTCATAAGATTTTAATCAATTACCGTTTACAAAGAAATTGAAACATTAAATTCCTAAAATCTTACAAAAATCAGTACAAAAAGAAATTCAAAAAGTAAAATAAGTGGCAAATGGTACATTTACATCTTCTGAATGATTAAAAGGTATTCAAGGTGTGGAAAATGGAAATCATATGAGAAACTACAGCTCTGACATTAATAACTTCCAACTTTAGCAGGTAATTGTAAAATTTGTACTTTACTTCACTAGCTTCATAAAAGTGAATGACATGCATTCCTAAATAGCATCCACATTCATGTAAAACGTTGGTCTCAATGGTCAATTAAGGCCACTTAACATAAGTTCACACTTCAAAATGTGGTGAACCATCTCAAATTTCAGCCAACTCTCTCGGGCTAGATCTTACAATAACACCACAATCAAAAAGGAAATCTAATCTTATTCATGAAGCACATTTTCCTCCAAAGATGATTTTTTTTTCAATAAAAGCCTCCCCTATCTAGGATCGGGAGGACCAAATTACGATAGTATAAAGAGATACATCCTATAAAGTGACTCTAGTAATATTGTATAAAGAATTGACATCATTTTTTGAAGGAAAATCCTAGAACTAGAGGAAAATCTCAATGAACTTCTTTATAAAATTACGTATCATCTAGGATCCATATTACTCTAAATAATCACCTTTGATTTTGTGTATAGGACCCAACATTTGTTATACTTGAACTTACCCTAAGAAGAAATCTCATTTTTCAGAAGAAGCTTTGTATTAATAGCATCACTTTATATTAAAAAGAGATATCCCTTCAGGCTTTCCCTAGTTCTAGACTAAATTTAATGGCAGGCCTTGTTGGCATAAGATAACATGCCCCAAAATTTCTATGGAAGTAAGCAGAAAACAGAACTTCTGTCCCTTCATTTCTAATTCAATTCGAACATACAGAAAATCCCTTAAATTTATGCATGCAGCGAGATTGTAAGGTACCTGGATGAGGGCAGTGGATACAGCAAACATCACGCAGAGATCAATTATCTGCAGGAAGATTTCGGATGAGTTAAGAATTTTTTACTTTGCGAGAAATGAAAAGGCAGAGAGATTGGTGGGCGTGGCGGAATAAGCAGACCAAAGAGAGCGAAAAAGATGTTGGGCATCCTTGCTAGTCGACCTCGCCATTCTAGACGTCACTGCCACTTTTGCCGGTTGATGGAAGCAGAACTCTGTTTTGCAGAACCAGCTACGTCTCCCCGAATCCCAAGATTAGGATTTAGTAAAACATGAGCTTTTTATTTTAATGAAATAAAATTGGAGGATCCAATTTTGTCCCAACAAGACATCTGACTGTGTAACATAAGCCGAAGGCCAAGTTTAAATTTTAAATAAATTAATTCGTAATGGATGTCTCATTTCCAAAAAAAAAAAAAGAATAATGAAAAATCGTGAAAGTCTCAAGACTATTTTGGAATGGCGTTTTAATTTGTTTATAATCTTTTTCATCATCTTAATTAAAATCATGCAAAAGATGATGAACAAAAAAATTAAAATTGTATGTATATAACATATGTGTTGCTCAAGTTCAAGGCAGCATAGATAAATATTTTATTATTCATATTTAGTACACAAAACAATTAAATCTTCGATCTCCTTACTAAATCACACTTAATGGCCTAATATAGCTAAAAATTGAAGTCAGCAAGCCTATATTTTACACTAAAACAATTTATCTCTCCTCTTTCAAATTATATGACATAGTAAATTCCGAATTCCAGCGGCTTCGATATTTTTTTTTATTCCCGTGACTTCAATTACATAAGAAAATAAATCTTTTATATTTATATCTCTATACTACTACATATGACTTTAAGGAATTTAGTCTTAGTGTCTTTCTAACATATATTTGTATTTTAAAAATAAAAAATAAAAAATTTCAACTAAAAAATTTAAACTTTTTAATAAAAGTCATAAGTAATTTCATTATAACATCTAACACATCAATCCCATAAGTAGTTTTCTTATAATCTCAAACAATTCATTCATCAATAATATAGAAATGCAAGCAAACTAAGCTAAATGATCTATGCATTTTAAGGTCTATAGCATTCACAACAAAATTCATGCAACATATTCATGTCTGCAGGAAAGGCAAAAGTCTGCCTTAAAATACATCCAGTACAAACTTGCTAAATATAACAAAATACCAACATGCTCTTAATTTCTGGAAGGGGGAACCTTATAACAATCACTTAACCATTTAGTATATTGACAAAAATTTGTATTACAATCCTTTTGCCTTCACGGTAAGTTCTAGTGGGAAGATTATCTCTGTCGTCTGTTTGCAATGGAATTTTCAACTAGATACCTGTTTACACAATGACAATTCCAATATCTGAGTGTCCGCGTCCAAAAGTATAATCTGATTTGATCAACTTAAAACAGCTACAGAGACACATTATAAACAGAGCTCAAATCATTACAAAAGGAACAAGGAGAGGATTTAGAGGAAACAAAACATAACTAGTTCCAGAAGGTCCAAAAAGGCTCACCAATGATGTGCAAACCTCCTAAATTTTGAAATGACAACTATTTATCATCTAAATGTCAGGAAAGATCTGATACAATAATGCTAAGGATTTGATTGGGAGCTTTGAAGAGACTACGATGGGGCGATCATGAATGGGGTGGGATGGAATGAGAAAGGGGAGACTTCCCATCCCATTGTTTGGAAGTTTAATGAAAAAGGGAACGGTAACCCATTCCATTGTTTGGAAGTTACCATCTCATTAATGGGATGGGGTGGGTTTGGAGGTGAAATTTCTAATATTACCCATACTTATATCTTCTTTTACTAGAAACGAAAAAACAGAAAATTGAGAAGGATAAAAGAATAAATTGAAAAAAAAAAAACTCAACCCATCCCAAACCCCCCCAATTTGGAGGGGATTTGAACATTGGGATATGGAATGACTTTCCAACCCATCCTAACCCACCCCACCTCATGACTTTTTAACATCCAAACAATGGTTTTGGATATTAAACCCACGCCACCCCATCCTCCCAATCAAGCCCTAAATAATTTGATCAAGTCAAATGCATCAAATGTTTTTTGATTAGATACACAAGTGTATATACAACTCAAGTGTCAATTTTCACTCTACACACATACAAATACATATAAAGTGTTGTAGAATTGTGCATATTGTACTACTGTAAAGAAAAAGATTCGAGTCCCTATAAATTGAGAATCATACACAAACTTATCCAAAAAAATTATAGCATAATATATATGTGCACACACATATAAATGGAGAATGCTAACTTCCTCAAATGATGGGCATAAAACCATCTTTTATGATAATCACTGATTTCCGATTGCTTCCAGATGCTCTATCAAAACTTAATGGAGATATGTATTTATGACCTTATTCAGCATTGAAACCTCACATATAAAGGCGAAAAAGGTATATTACACTGACTTGACCAGGCAAGAAAGCAAATCAAGAAACCACTATGGTAAAAAAGTTAAGCAAAGATTAAAAGTGATTTTGACTAAAATGTATAGTTAAAGAGCGAAGCCAACACCAATATGCTACTTAACACCATTCTGATCTAGATAATTATCTTAAAAAAATGAAGAAAATAAAAAATATGATCAATAACCTAATATATATAACAGCATAGTAAAAGTACTTGAACGAAAATTGAATTGAAATCACAAATAAATCTTTAGCAAATAGGAAACACATACTTTCCAGTGTAGAAGCCAGCAGAATACCAAGCATTCAAAACAGCAGTAAGGTCCGTTTCTGAGCCATGATGTTGATCCAGTTCAGAAACTACATTAAAACAGAAACAATGTTTTCATTTATCAAATTAAAGCAATAATGGCAGAAAAGAAACAGAATACATGCTGCTATCTACAGTTGATCATTCAAAGGCCCAACAACAAGAAGTGCATGAAAAAATAACTAGAGTCCAATGTAAAGGCTTAAATTACCAAGGAATATCAAAAACACAAATGAAGTTAGGAGCATTTATCATGGGTTTTAGAAATTCCAAAGTAGCTTTCTTTGGCTGACAAAACAATTCTAGCTTTTGACTCAATTAGCTTGAAAAAAAAGGGTGATAATAAGAATTTCAAACTTGGCACTTTTTTGAAACTGTTTTTCCCTTGCTGCAAAAAAATTGCTAATTTGCTATACTATTGATCTCAAGAAGTCACAATATGTGAATGAAGGAACCATGAAGATGAATCGAAAACAACAACATCAATTGACAATACCATTAATTAATTGAATCAACTAAAAGCAACTAAGATGTTCATGCAACTGTCTACTTTTGGGTAACCACACTTACCTTCTTTTTTATCAGAATCACCAGAAATGGTTGTTCTAATGGTAGACATTGCCCTTTCAGCAGCTCCCATGGCTGTTTTAAGGATTTTATCATCTTCAAAAGGAAATGACTTTTCAGGACACATTGCCACAGAATTATCATTACAAGGTTTGCCAACACATGTTCCACCCATAGAACAACCAGGAACTGATGTGCATGGTGGCAACAAACATTGACTACAACATGGGCAACATGAACAGACTACATTTGAATCAGAAACATGGCATGCAGACATTGAATAATCCAGGGAATTCAAATGTGATACACCAGATTTAGAAGCATCAGCTGTATATAGGTAATTCCATCCACCATATTGATAAAGTTGCTCCAAAATCTTCTGCCTCTGCTCCTCAAGTTCATAATACTGGCCAACTAAGCGATTATAATCATCTACACTTTGTGTACGTGGATAAATGTTATGTGCATCTAGATCACTTGATGAATCTAGACAAGGTTGGGCTGCATGCGAATCTGCATGATAATTTTCTTCCAAGTATGAAGCATGACTAGTCTCTCCTGAATCAGGTGCAAAAGTTGGAACGTTGCTTTTCTCATCAGCATCCCTGTGTTTAATAAAGCAAAAGAGACGGTGAAAATATATAAAAGACAAGCTGTATTGCCCATATTATTGTTATAGAACAACTCAGGGAAGAGGAAGCATGCAAAATATAAGCTATATGGCCCAGATTATTGTCATAAGATCATGTTTTCCATGCATTGAAATCAGTAACCCTTAAATGTTACCTTTTTCTTGGAATAATGTTTAGCAACTTAAGAGCATCAAGACATTTTCTTGGGAGGGGGAGGGGGAGGATGGGAGAGGATCTATCTGCATTAAATTCCTTCCCATCAAAAAAATGGAGGGTGATCAGTTATGCATGTATTAGAATTTGAAAGAAAAAGGAAATCGTTGTCTACTTTTCCACTTTATTGAGAAAGCCCCGGTATTATTTACTTTTTTTTACACCTATTAAAATGATAAAACCCATTCCTCTCCTCTAGTTTTAAATCTCCAAGTATACAGTGATGCAGGATGGAAGAGGACAGACGCAATTCTAGCAGACAGTCTAGAAGTCAAGGGAGAACTCTGGAATTTTCAGGTCACAAGGAAAATGCATGCAATAATATTCATAACTGACAATATAAGTTGTTCCTCCTTTTACACAAAACAGCCCCTTTAAAGGCATTATAAAACTCAACTGATAAGTAAACAACTAATGACTTTTCTAACCCATACAAAATCTCTAACTCTACTATAATTAACTTAAATAATTGCTATGAACAGTTAACACCACATCACATACTAATATAAAAAATAATATATAACTATGATTGACACCCCGTTGTACTGCATCATACAGTCTATTAACAACAAGTCACCTTATTCAATAATTTACATCTTAAAATCTTGTCTTGCGCTACAAGGTAAAGAGAATTATATACATCACATGCATGTCATTCTCTCTCAAGCCAAATTTCCCCGAATGTTAACATTCAGTTCTTTTACTTCATATGAGGCGCCTGGGTGGGGAGAGAAAGTAAATGGGAATACATTTTACCTTCTAGTCTCAAGATTTTCAGAGTCATTATAAAAATCATTTTCTCCAGCGCTACCAGCCACTTTCGTCTCAGCTGAGTTATCATTGTTTTTGCTGCTATGCATTATCTGTAGGGGGAAAATCAAAATGACATGAAATGTTTAAAGGCCGCCCTAATTAAAATGGAAGTCAAAATCAATATCACAAATAAGTTATAAATTTATCAGAGTAACCATTTATGAAATTCCACATACATCATGTGAAAATATAATTTTAACAAAATATCTTGTCAAAAAAATACAGTTGTCCATTTAACCAAGCAACCATTACTAGCGCAAAAAATAGAGATATCATATGCTTCCAAATGGTAATAAGCTGGCTGAGATGAAGTTACGAGTATTTTATCTCGAACTTGTGAAGCGTGAACAAGGGACGGGACATGCCTCGAGCCTAAAACAAAATACGGTATTGTGGATTCCATGCTTCCACTACCTTTACCAACTGAGAAGAGCAGTAAATCAATAGAACTATGCAGAAATCTGAGACTGGGACGAACCTAGAAACTACGAAAATCATTCCGACGGAAAAAAATATAATCAAATTGAGGAATGACATTGTAACATGCATGGATCGGAAGAAACAGAACCTTGTAGGTAGAGATAGCCCGGTCGAAGGCATTGATCAGAGCAGAATCGTCCCAGAGATCACCCTCCTTCCCCATTATTTCGTCGATTTGAGATGCAGCTCAATTCTCTCTCTCACACAAACCCCACCTAAAACCCTTTATCGTTTAAACTTTAATCCCTTTTTCTACTTTCTTTTTCCTCCAGGACGGTAAACAGGGATAAATTGCCAGCCAAGTAAAGGATAAAGAATATTTTGCTAAGTTTTTGTCTTTTATTTAAAACTAATGTCTAATGCCTTCATCTCAAAAAATTAATATCAAAATTAATGTACCTGAAAATGATTTGATATATTAAAGAGATAAATAGCAAGATGTGTTTCATTTCCAAAAATATTTTTAGTTTTTGTCTTTTAAAATTAATTTTTATTTACAATATTTTATTATTTAAAAAATATATTTGTATTATGAAGTTGAAGTTTTGTTTATCTTTATTTTTAAATTAAATTGAAATAAATAATTATAAATATTTTTTTATTTCTTGATTTAATCTTCACTAATTATGAAATTATTTTAATTTTAAAATATTTATAATAGACTATATTTTAAAATTAAAATAATATTATCAGTCATTTTGTAAAACGCTACAAATGACTTTTAGACATTTCTTTTTTATTTGATTTTAAAAAAATTTCAATTTTTTAAAAATATTTTAAAACACATATTTACTCCTATTTTTATTCTAAATAAAAATAAAAAGTAAACCAGTTATACTCCTTATATATATATATATATATATATCCTGAATTTACACGATGATCATATAATGATATCTATAATTTATATGACAACTAATATTTATATTTATATTATATTTAGTTTTAATTAATTTTATGTAAGAGTCATTTTTAAAAGAAAAATAATTTGGTACACCGCTGGTGGATAAATTTTTGTCCACCAGCGATGTTCAGATCTTGCCATATGTCAAAAAAACACTGTTCATGATACATGGTACGATCTGGACATTGTTGATGGACAAAAATTTATCCACCGGCGGTGTACCATATATTTTTCTTTTTTAAAAAGCATTCCTGATTTTTTAAATATTTATTTCATAATTAAAATATCTAATTATATTAATAAAAAATAGTTGTCAATGATTAAATTTTCTTGTTTCTCATCGTTTATTATTTCCTCTTTGGATATATATAAAAAAGGGTTAGTGAGTATAATAAATAGAAATGAGACCTCAAAAAAAAAAAAGGAGTAGCATAGGTGTCAAATGGGTTGAATTTAGAATGCAGGTTTGACTCCGCTTTGTAAATTGGATGAATTAGGCTGTCATATTTTTCATCTATTTAGGACAAAGGGCTTTTAATTTAGTCCAATGAGTATTTTTTTTGTTCTAATAAACAATAAAATAAATTAGTGTATTTGGTACCCTGAGTTTACAAAACAAATTTCAAATGCCTTTTTCCATTAAAAAAATTACAAATGCCTTTAAAAAAATATTGCATTACTTAAATTAGTAATTCAAGTACTATCTTGCTTGAAGAAGAAACAAATTATGGGAAAAAAATTATTTATATTTTGCTTTTTGTGATTGTCTAAATGTTTGATTATATATTTTGTTTAGAAAAAGACACATGATTTGTATTTTGTTAATACACACACACACACACAGATATATATTGTGTGTGATTGAGAAAAAAAAATAGATTCTTTTTAATTTTTATTTGATTAAAAGTTATATAAAATATCACTTTTTTGTTATAAAAAAAAAAAGAACCGGGCCAGATTTTATGGAAATCTTTTGGTTGAGCCCAACTTCGCTCAGAAAAAAAAAATCCACTTGGACCGGCCCACTTTAACCAGAGATTATACGGATAAAATGACTAAACGAGAGTGGCCTGGGGCTGTAGCTTTTACTTATCGTCCCCTCAATTGAAGAAGGCACTTCAAAAACTAAACCTACACTAGATTCTATAACAACACCAAACTAATCCGTTTGAATTTTTGAAGAAAAACAAGTTATCCCATTTCATATTTAGGACATCAATTACTACTTAGTTAATTTTCTCTGTTTCAACATTTGTCAAAGATCATACAGAGAGTGGTTGTTGGAGGTCAAAATGGAAAAAAAGCTGAAATCAAATTGAAAATGCACGAGAGCGCCCTTAAGGACAAAATGGGAAAAACGAAAAAGCTTGAAATGATTGCACGATAGGAGCCCGGTCCAGTCCACTCAATGTCGGCCCAATGACGGTCCAATTAAAAAAAGGCGGTGACGAATAGCCGAGGGTAACGTTATCATTACCCATGGAACGAAGGATGATGGTGGGGTGAGTTTGGCATTGCTTTTCGTCCAAGCAAAAGAGACTTGTACAAGTGTTCGAGGAAGATGCAAGACCTAGACCGCCGACTCAAGTCGATAGTCTGCCATATCTTACGGCGTCGTATGTCCACCCCTTCCTCCTCCGTTTTCTCGAGTTAGGGTTTTTATTCCAAACGCTGCCTCAAAATTAGGAAAAAAAAAACCCTTCCTCCTTGAAATCGTTAGTCGAGGGAGTCCCAAAAAAAAAAAAAAATTAGCGGTAATATTAGTTAAATTTTTGTTGTGTATATTCAGGTAATTTCCTTGTTATCTGATTTGCTTTCTTATTTCTTATCTTAATTCGCTGTTTGAGGGGTTCTGATTTCGAAAAATGTCAGATTTTTTTTTAATTATATTCATGTTTGTTGACTTTTCAATTTAGACATGGATTTGTTAGATCGGCGTTGATTTTTATTTTTACGGGTGTTTGAGCGAACTTTGCTGTTCTTCATCAGCTTTTGGGTTGGTTTTGGTATTTTTTTTTTTATCTTAGATTTATTGATAATTTGTGCTTATGAGACTAACGAGTGGAATAAAATTTATTTTTAAACAAGTTGATAGTATATATTGATTTCCTTTGTTATTTGGAGCTATGATCTATTTGGTTGTTGAGAAAATTTAGGATATTAAATTTTAAAAATTAAGGTTGGGTTGTTTCGATTATACATGATACTGTTTGTTTGTTTTTCTTTTCCCCAAAAAGAGTAGAGCTGCTTCAGTGGACTAAAAGTGATTGGGGGGGGGGGTCAATTTTGTCTGATTTCGTTAGCTGGAAAAATTGATCTCATTTTGGTTGGCTGTGATAAATCAATTTTTGAGTCTATAGTTATATATACTATTACTAAAAATTTTAACATTTTAACATTTTTAACATTTGAGTCTATAGTTATGCCTTTTAGTTTTTTAACATTTTTTTTTAATTTTGGGTATTTGGGGGGGGTGTAAATTTTGAAGGAGACCTTAGTTATTTCATTTTCTTTTAGTAGTCTTTAATGAGATAAGATTATGTATACTATTACTAAAAGTTCTATCATCAGGAGCAGAGCTGTTTCCGACTGTAGAGTGAATAAAGAAGTAGCATTTTCTTCTTCAATTATATTGAGGACATAGAGAAAACATGTACAGTATGACCACTAACTGCAGTACTCGGTATGCATAGTTCATTTATACCTTTAGTCACTTTTTGCATTACTATTTTTTTTTATTATGATATGCATTCACTGATATGTGATTTTTAACAATTCTTGATATTAGTTTGGCTGTTATGCAATTAGCTTCAAGTACTGGTTTGGTTGTTATGCTATTCAGTCCTTCTTGGGTTTGTTGAAGACGCAATAATGTTTGAGATAGGGTTCTTCAAAGCATGCATGCATTCATGGATTATGCCCCCTTTCTGGAGCATTTGGTAAAGTGCAATCATTATCAAAAGAGCACACTATTTTGTATATTCACATTCATAGTCCTATTCCTGTTTAATTCAGTTGGACACTGGAGATGTATGTTATTAATTAATGGGTTCTAAAGTATTAACTCTGGCCAGGTTCAGTAAATATGTAAATTCTTAGAACTGTTGTGGTGCTTGAAACTTTAGATAGCATGTATGGAACTAAGTAAAGCATCTCTTTATCTTAAACCAGCACTGACAACATACCCAAATGAAGACACTGATGCAGATATTTAATCATCTGCAGAAGAAGTTGAAAAGAAATCTTGATTTTTGAATATTATAAAGTAAAAAAATGGCATTTGAAAGAATCTAAGATGGTTGAGAAAGATATATCAGTTGATCTCCCAAATATCTAAAATTGCCTGTGGAGAATCCTGAATCACCATTATTGACATATCCTTTGAACTTCCATTATCTTTTGAGGGTTTGCAGTCTTTGGTCTCATGTAGATAATATATAATCGACTTTATTTAGCTTTGAATGACTTGGTTCATTTATTTGAATTTCATTCAAAACTTTTCAATTGTAAGTTTTCATGTTTCTTGGACATTGTTATCACACTTTTGGTATGCTTTACATTTCTGTGTGCTTTATCTCATTGGAGATAGTACTTTTGAAATAATTCAGTTGTTAAGTTTTTTACTTTTTTTATCATGTAGGAAATACCATTCTGGATTAAGTTCTCATTCTTTATCATGTTAACTTTTTGATGAGCACATGATCTTATATTTTATCTCTATTTTCTTACAAGTCTTAATGTTCAGGAATTGCCAATTATTCTTGATGTCATGGTCTTCACCATCACCGCCCCAGTCTCTTTAAAACCGCCCAAGATTTAGAGTTCTATTTGAGTTTTGTATCTGAGCTTTTGGATTTTAGCTTGTTTATAGATATTGCTCTAGTAGATAGAAATGGAAGCAAAGATCGCAAAGGCGTTGGATAGGGATGTGCTCAATTTGAAACGAAAGCGGGCTACTCGATTTGCTACATATCTGAATGGAGCTTCCCGCTCAGTGTTACCTCATTGGCCATCCTTGACATCGCCAACAAAAAGGTTCATCAAACAGAGGAGGTTGGGTGGATATAAAAGCAAGCATACTAACTATGGGGCTCATTTTAGACAATCTTTACTTAGATGCTATTTGAACTTCAAGAAAAGTGGGAGGCCAGAACGTTTGATGTTTTATAAGAATGGTGAATGGACAGACTTCCCTCGGGATGTAGTTGACTTGGTTAGAAAAGATCTAGAGGTAAAGAAGGAAGCCGTGGAAGTAAAGCTCAATGGCCGTCATCTTGTGCTAGATTTTTTGCACATGTATCAGATGGACTTGAAAACTGGTTCACAGCAACCTATTGCCTGGATTGATGAGACGGGGTGCTGCTTCTTTCCTGAAGTTTATGCTGTTTCTGAAGAAGAGCCATATGTTTTTTCCAAGCAAGATGTTGGAAGAGTTCATGACCCTTTTTGTCAGGAGCCTTATGAATCTAATGAGATAAAATTGCATTTGGAAATTGAAATAAATGGAGTGGATGAATCCAAGTTGAGGGAATGTAGTGGTGAGTCAAATGCTCTAGTTAAGCGTATCCAAGTTGAAGCAAAACGTGCCTGCAATCAATATGATGTAGAAGTTGAAGTTGATGCAAAACATGCCTGCAATCAATATGATGTAGAGGTTGAAGATAGCAGTAATAAGCTGGATAATGCAAATGTTGGTGAAGCTATTGAGCTAAATCAAGAGATAGGTTTAGATACATATACTGAATCTGTAAATGGAAAGCTGGATTTGGATACTGTACAGAATATGTTTGTTAAGGACATGAGTAGATATGGCACAACTGACATAGTGGAGATATACCATTGCTCAAGTACTCTGATGAAAGCACGATTGGAGCTATTCCAGAAGCAGATTGAAATTACAAAGAAGTGCCGTGCTGATGCTAATGTTCGATATGCTTGGCTTGCTTCATCTAAAGGAGAACTCTCTACAATCATGAAGTATGGACTTGGGCATTGTGGTCTATCTGCAACTAAATCCGCATATGGCATTGGTGTTCAACTTGCAGCAGCTAACTGTCCTAACGCCAGGTTGAGTTCCCTTATGACCAACTCCAAAAAAATATAATTTTGAAGTACTTATTCAAATATAATAATGATTAATTTATGAGGTCTAAATTTGTCCGGGTAAAAGCAAGATGAAGAGAAGTGGATGGGCTTTCTTTATTCGACTAGATGTTCTAGAGTAAGCCGTATGTCTGTTTGGCAGCTCAATACTGTTAAGTTTTTATTAAATTGGTTACTAAAATTTATACTAAAATATAGAGGGACTCTTCTAGATTATCACTACACTAATTCAATTATATGGTAGTAATTTTTATATGCGAATTCTTCCCACTTCATCACAATTAGTTGTTTTTGTTGTTGTTGTTATTCTTCTTCTTGAAAGAAAGTTACACAATCTCTATTTATTCACTATGTCGCATTCTCTTTCACGAACACTATATACTGCCCATGCCATCTCTCCCATTTTTCTTATTATAGTGTGTTTCATTTAAAAGAATATTACTTAAATTGATAAATATAAATTTTTACCGAGTCCCAAACACTGGTAGAAGGTTAATATTCTCTGCCTTTAGTGTCAGAGATGTCATTCTGTTTTGTTACTTTGATCATTATACCAGTTGGATATTACCCTACTTCCATCTCTACACTTGTATGTTTTAATAATTCCTTGCCCAAGACTGGTATTTATGCTTCATTGTTGGAGTTATCTTTCGTTAATCTCTACTGCTCCCCTTTTAGTTTTAGGATGGAGTAATAAGCATATTATTTTCCTTGTTATTTTTTCTTGTTACAGTAGATGTCATTATATATTGCCTTGAAAATATACTATTATAATTCAGTTTATATTGCTTTAGGAAAAAAATAGCAGATATTTCATTATGATGTTTTCTTTATTGTCTTCCTTATTATTTTATTTTAATTATTTATATTCAAGATTATTCTGTTGACATGCTTAGAGAAGAATTCAACTTTGGCTTATGTACAGTGCAATTTATTGTGATGTTGACGAAAATGGGGTACGGCACATGGTGTTTTGTCGTGTAATAATGGGGAACATGGAGCTTCTCTGCCCTGGCACTAGACAATTTCATCCCAGTAGTAATGACTATGATAGTGGGGTAGATGACGTTCAAAGTCCGAGTTACTATGTAGTGTGGAATATGAATTTGAATACCCACATCTATCCAGAATTCGTTGTTAGTTTCAAAGTTTCTTCTAATGCTGAAGGTGATATGTTATTCCTATAGTTTTCTTTTGTATCTGTTATTCATTTACGTTTTCTTTGTACAAACAAGAACTTATATATTTTTGTATTATATACTTGTGTTACATAATTGGTTTATCAGAATTAAACTAGTTGATATCCACTGCCCAATTCATTGCATTCAGATGGAAAACATTTCAAAGTTTTTAGTATTAATAAACAGGGCTTATCCATAGATTGTTGGTTTCTACTTGGTGTTGGACACTCTTACATTCAAGAGATGTTTCATCCCTTCAACTCTTGTTCAATGAGATGGCTAGGCATTTCTGCTGCCAAGCTTCATGGTCCTGTTTGGAAATTTTTTGCTTTTTATTCACCAATATTTATGTGTTTCTACAGGGACTCTTTTTGGAAGTGAGAATAAGCATAATGTTTCCGGGGTTACTACAGCTTGTCCAGGCCCTCAAGGCTCATTACAATCTGAGTTTTCTACTGTAGATATGGTAAGTGACTAGGTATTCGAGTTCTGTATTTGTTGCTTTGCCAAGTTTTCTTAGGTACATTGTCTATTACCTTATGTTTAGTTGCAGCATGACAGTGAAAGTCCAAGGTTCATCAGCATTTTTGTGCTCCTCTTTGCTCTGTTTTCTTTCAAGTAGATCAGGATCCTGGAGCAATTGTGTATATGCTGGATCTGCGCAGTTCAGTCGGTTTAAATATATCTGAATTGTTAAAAGTACAGCTTGTTTAGTTAGTCCAGCATTATACTATGTTGAAAAGGCTGAGTTAATACCTATACTGCTACTAATTATTTTACTATTTTTACCTTTCTTTTAGTTGTTTTAGTTTATTTTGATATGAAGGAAATTTTATGGTTGATCATTTTTCAACCACACACAGCAGTTAACTGAGCATTTGAAGGCTTTATTTTGCTAAAGAAAGCCCTGCTGGAAGTTGGATTGGCAATATTAAGAGGTTAGGTTTGGGTCTTAAGATGGGATAAGGCCTAGAGTTTCGAGGGATGCAAAGTTGATTGAACATTTGTTTGGACTCAGGAGTTGGGTACTCTACAAGTTAATAGGATGGTGATTAAGGACCAAAAGCGATGCCGGTTTGAGTGCCATGAGTTTTCCACTATTAATAAACAGATTAGGCTAACGTTTAGACTTTAGACTCAAAAAAATTAGATCGGTAAATGGTATGAGGAGGAGCATGAAAGAGCTTTGGAATTGCATCTAATATGGAGTGCGCAACATATTTCAAGGAGAAGAGATTCATAGCTTTTGAGATCTATCAAATGATTGATTACTGCTTGGTAATCAATATTTATGATGATGTTCGGTGTCTACTGCCAACAAGGATTTCTAGTATATTGATGCGTTAAGGATTTAGAACTTCGTGATTATACTAATCAAGATAAGACTTGATCAAAGTCCACACCAAAATATAACTTCTGACTTGGGTTTTGAAATTATTAATAACAACAACAATAATAACAACCAAGCATTATCTCATTAGATGAGGTTGGCTACATGGATCAAATGCTGCTATAGTGGCATATTATGAATGAGGTCAACAAAAAGATTATTAATTTTTAAATCTTAATAGTTTTACCAATTATTTTTTTTACCTTCTTCTGCCTCTAACTATCAGACTACTTTCCATCTGATCTACTCTTTTCAGTAGAGTTTCTGTCGGTCTTCTCCACGTATGGTCAAACTACCATTCTACCATATTTGTCACAATAGGTGATATTATAACTTTCTCTCTAATGCATTCATTTCTAATCATATTTCTTCTAGTGTGTTTATACATTCATCGTAACATTCTCATCTTTGCGACATTAAATTTATCTTCGTATTGTCTTTTAACTATCCAACATTTAGTACCATATAATATAACAAGTCTAATAGTTGTATGGTAGAATTTTTCTTTAATTTTGAGCGACATTTTTCGATCACAAATGACATTCGAAATCTTTCTCCATTTCATTCATCCCACTTGAATCTTATGGTTTATGTCCTTTATTTCGCCGTCATTCTGTATGATACTCAAGATATTTTAAACTTGTGACTTGTTTTAATAAATGTTCTTCAAGTTTTATTTCTAAGTTTGTATTTGTTCGCTTTTTACTAAAGTTACATTTCATATATTCTATTTTATTTTTACTTATACGAAAGTTATGTGTTTCTAAAGCTTATCTCCGTGATTTTAACTTTTTATTTATTTCCTTTTTTTATTCACCAATTAAGATTATATCATCTACAAAAATCATACATCGAGGCTCCAAAGTCTTGTATATGTTCAGTAACTGCGTCCAAAATTAAGTTAAAAAGATATAGGCTTAGAGATGACCCTTAATGTAACCCGATAGTTGTGAAAAAATCCTTCATGTCTTCATTTTTTGTTCTCACACAAGTTGTGATTCTATCATACATATTTTTAATTGCTCGAATATATGCAATACATACTCTTCTCTTTTCTAAAATTTTTCATAAAATTTTCATAAAATACTATCGTATGTCTTTTCCAAATCAATAAAAACCATATATAGATCTTTTTACTTCTTTTGATATTTTTCCATTAATCTCCGTAATAAGTAAATAGCTTCTATGGTTAATCTTCCTGGTATGAAATCAAATTAATTCTCTGTGACTTGGGTTTCTTGTCTTAATCTCTGCTCAATGACCTTCTCCCATAATTTTATAGTGTGGCTCATGAGTTTAATCTCCCTATAGTTGACACAGTTCTGTATATTCTCCTTATTTTTATAGATAGTGATTAACGTACTTCTCTATTCATCTGGCATTTTCTTAGTTCTCATTATCGCATTAACATTTTAATGAGCCAACTTATGCCTTTTCTATTTAGACCTTTCCACACTTCAATAGGTACTTCAATAGGTATATTATCAGGTCTTATTGTTTTTTCATTTTTCATTATCTCCAAAACCTTCTCTACTTCAAATTTCTGAATTCTATGATAAAAGATATAATTGTGGTCCTTTGCAATATTTAATATATCAGAGTAACAGGCTAACTCATATTCTTCGTTAAAAAACTTTTGAAAATAACTCTTTTATCTTTCTTGGATATTTTGCTCTTTTATCAAGACATTACATTCTTCATTTTTAATATATTTCACTTTATCTAAGTCTCTTGTCTTTCTTTCCTTATCCTTCGCAAACTTGAAAATTTTTCTTTCTTCATCTTTAGTTCTTAAAGATTGATATAATTTTTCAAAAGTTTTAGATCTCATTTCACTCACAACTTTCTTAACGTACTTCTTAGCGACTTTATATTTTTTTCAATTTTTATTATTTTTACTTAAGTGTCACTCTCTATAACACTCCCTTTTAACCTTAATCCTATTTTGCACCTCTGCATCCCACAATTAAGATTTTTTACCCTTTGGTCCAACGTTCCTTGATTCTCCAGGAATTTCTTTTGCTATTTTTTTAGTCCCTTTAGCTACTTCGTTCTACATATCATTAGCATTTGTCTGAGTCTCTCAAAATTTCTCTTCTTCCATCCGCCTTTGAAAGCTCCTTTGTTGTTCATTCTTCAAATGCCACCACTTAATTCTCGGAGTTGTTTTCTTACTCGTTCTTTCAACTTTTCTCTTAACCCATACGTCGAAAACTAACATTCTGTGTTGGGTAGCCAAACTCTCTCAAGATATGACTTTGCAATCTGTGTAAAATTTTCTATCCGATTTTCGTACCAAGAAGAAATCTATTTGAGAATCTACTCCTTCACTCTTGTACATAATAAGATATTCTACTCGCTTTCTAAAGCAAGTGTTTGCTATAGTAAAGTTAAAGGTTAAAAGAAAAATTCAATATAGTTTTACTCTCTTTATTTGCTTCCCCTAACTCAATCTCCATTTATACCTTCGTATCTTTTAAATTCATTCTCTACACGTCCATTTAGATCTCCTTCTAGGAAATTTTTTTCTCCTAGAGATATTCCCTCAACTAAACTTTTTAGATCCTCCTAGAAAGTTATCTTATGCCGCTCCTCTAATCCTACTTGTGGTGCATATACACTAATCACATAAAAAGTTTTCCGCTCCACTACAAGTTTTAAAATTATAATCTTATCTCTTAATCTTTTTACATCTACTACATTGTTTCTTCACTCTTTATCGACTATTATGTTTACACCATTGCTAGTTCTTGTCTTGCCAGATTACCAAAACTTAAAACTCGAAGAATGTAACTTTTTTGTCTTTTCTCTTGCTCACTTAGTTTCTTGTAAGCATCTCCTAATCATGGTATCAACTATTTTTATAGATTTATCTGTGAGCGTGCCTACATTTCAAGTTGCAAAACAGATCCTTCTTTCATGAACTAATTTCTTTATCCACATCTGCACATTAAAGTGTAGGAACTCTTGTATATTTTTCATTGCATCCGAGCGTCGATGCAGTGGCTCTTACTCTTTCGACACTGTACTTGAGCTATACAACGCGTTGCTTCTGAGCAACAACCTAATCATAACACTATCGTTTCGTTCGTCCATATTTATGTAGTTACGACAAAATTTTACGTTGACTGTTGCAGACTTAACACACCCTCCTCTTTTATTCGTGTTTGGGACTGGCTATACGAATATAGGCAGAGTTGGTTTATGAAATTATTAATATACCCCAAAAATGCAAATCCAAGGAAACTAAAGGAAAACATGCTACTAGCTTACAAAACCCCAAAGTCCCAGCAGTATTAATATGGTTAAATCTGTGGAGTTTAAACTGATCTTAACACCAAAGCTAAATAGGAATGTGGAGCTTAAGCTCAAGCTTTCTTGATGCTCTTGCTTTCTTACAACAGCTATGATCAGTATTTTGAAAAATTGCATCTTTTTGGTGATTAGCTAAACTATCAAGCTTTGGCTGAGCATTTTTAGCTTAGTGAAAACGTATCTGCTTATTATGGCACACTTACAACCCTCAAGATGAAGTTTTGTAGCATCGTAGTGTCTACTTGTGAGGGAATTTTCTTATTCAGTTTGTTATTGCTTTGTTCAAAATTTATTGTTCGGATGTAGGTTTGGTGGAATGAGGAGCTTAACTGCTACTGTAGTTCATTATTTTTTTCAATGTAATGATTATGACGAAGAGAGGAAAAAGTGTGCTCTCAGTGAGTGGTACTTCTGATTATCTTACTTTGAGGACTCTCATCTATTGGATTTGCTTCTTTTCTTTCTTTACAGTTGCTGCCTCCTTTGAGGTTAGAATATGATATGTTGATATAGTGGTCAACCTTTATCTATCCACATTTTACATATTTATATATCTGTGCTTTTTGCTTATTGCTTGATTTGATGGGGTTTATTAAAATGTGTTGCTTGCTCTGCTCCCTAAGGAATGTAGTTCTTTCAGTAATCATTGCAGTCAAATTTTTTTCAGTTGTTTTCTCTACTTTGTTGTATCCAAGGTAATTCACTTGATCAATATATTTTTCATGTGCTAATGTAGATATTTTAGGAACTTTGAGTATTTGAAGTTGTTATTCTGTTTGAATCTTCTAATCTTTAGCTGTATTGTCTATAAGAAGAGCATTAGCCAACCAATTTTAGATCGTGGGATACCTCATGGGAAAGCTGCTAGTGTGGCTGCTAGCCCTCCAAGAGCTCCAAAATCCCCTTGGATGCCTTTCCCCATGCTTTTTGCTGCTATTTCAAATAAGGTTCCTCCCAAGGACATGGAGCTTATCAATATACATTATGAACAATTCAGGGTATGTAAAGTAGCTCAATTGTGTGCCTTAGTCATAATTGATATCATGCTGATTTCCTCCTTTTTGTTAATCATCAGTCAAAGAAGATAAACCGTGATGATTTTGTGAAGAAGTTGAGGTTGATAGTTGGAGATACTCTGTTGAGAACTACAATAACGAACCTTCAATGCAAGGTACTTTTATTTCTAGATTTATTTGGCAATGGAATCTTGTGCATGGCTTACTACTATATTGTTATTACCTCTTAATGACATGTTGTTAAGTATCTTAAGAGTAGTTTGGTACACTGGTATGTTTAGATTCCCAGATATCTTGGATGCCTCGGTATAAAATACCATTGTATTTATGAATTCTTGGTATGGCTATCAAAGAGGACATAAATGGTACTTTATAAAAGTTGACTGTTTAAAATTTAAGATGTGAGATCCCCATGGTTTTTTGGTTGTATAAAATACCATCTTATGCCTCTAGGCATCTTGGATACTAATGTACTAAACACGAGCATTTTAGACAAGTCTGATATGTGCTCGGATGATCATTGATAATAAGTCAATGATCTGAGTTAGGTTGAACTGCTACCTGTAAATGACATGGCCAATTTGTTTTTCAATTCATTAATGTTTTGAGTGTTGCTTATTTTTGACAATGGAGTAATTGATTCTCTGGTTTGGTTGGACGGCTGATCTCTATTAAATATGCAAGCCTTTGCATTATGCTTGTTTTAATTGTTCTGAGGTATTTGTGCTTGAGTGTTTCGGTGTTTCTTATCCCAATTATCTGGAATATGATGACTGAAATTGTACATGTGAAAGCTATATTACTCAAATTTCTATATTAGCTAAACTAAATATCTCCCTCTCTATCTCATGTTTGAGGGGTCCCAAGTTAAATGTTGTATTGGCTGCTTGCAGATACCGTCCAAATCGTTATGTGAATCAGAAAAAAGTCAAGCAACTCCAGAAAAGGCTGAGGTTGCCTTTATTTGAGGTAGAGATCTCTGCTTTTGGATGATATCTTTGCAGTGTCATATCCTTAAGTTGAAATGTTGAATGTTCGAAATGTGTCGACATGAATCTGTGAATATTATGTGTTTTTATGAGCTTTGTAGCTTTTAGGCACAAGACTATCTGATTCCCCCCCCCCCCTTCCTCCCGGTCCCCCTTTCTGTCTTTGACTGTTGTACCCGGATCATAGTCGCTACTGGAAGTTCTTTAGAGTTGATTTTGAACTACATGTGATTAATGTTATTGTATTGGCTTTTTCCAATGAGAAACCAGCTTGGATAATTGGATATTTTCCTTGTTATACCCTGTTGTTTTATGCTGAATGTTAGCTTTCTTCACTTGTTATAGTTGATTGGTGGATTTATGTTCTTTTGGAATGTGGAAGATCCACTTTTTTTTTCCCCCTCCAAATTCGCATTCGAGGTAAATTTTTATCTCCAATGTTTTTCATTTTGACAGCAAGAGATTTTCAACCGGGGAGAATATTTTTTTCTTATTCTGATAAATTTCCTGAGTCTCCGCAAGGGGTGAAGATCCTTCCCCTTTGTCGTTGATGTATCTAATGTAATAGATGATGTCAAGATCATACTTAGATCAATATCTCCTATTACCTCAAGAGGAGAGAATATATAACAAAGAAAGTTGTATTTTTTTGTGCGGAAAAACATAATTGAGTACTAGTTCATCTTTTAGTTCCCCTAAACAAATGACAATGGAAGAGTAATCACATTCGGTCGCATATTAGTAAAATATTGTTTATATCAATATCCTTTTAGTTTTCAATTTATTTTTGTTGTCATTTGGTTTATATTTATTGTCAATTAATATTAAAAAAAATTGATAGTTTTTGGATGAATATTTTAATGTCGAGGGGCACCAACATTTTACCTTGTTGGCTTAGTTATCAACCCCTATAATGTAATGATTGAAAAGTGAAAAATGTGTAATGATTAATAATCTGACCAACGAAACAAGATATTAGTGACTTCACTTTTCTGTTCCAATATAAGTGCCTCTTAGGACGCCGAAAATTCGCCAAATTTAAAACAAAGGAAAAGCAGGCTTCGCTTGTTGAACAGGCTTAATAGTCTTTGAATGGGCCCTTTGTTTTTTGTTTCATCTCATATATAAAGGTACCTGGGTCGTGGTTGTTGGGCCTAGAGCTGGGTCCAATATTGTGTGTGTAGAGAAATGGGTTGCAAGTGGAGTCCATGTGAACCATATTGTGGCAAAATCTATAATAAAGGAATAGCGATATATTAACAATTTCCATTTCTTTATATAATTAATTTCAAATTGAAGTTTCTATTTTAAGGAATTCTGTCATGGGAAGCTAATTGGCGTGTCCTTTATATTTTCAAAGTTTGAATTCATATTTTTATTCAATATATTCATAATAAATAATATGCGAGTTATTCACTTGTTCTATGTAAAAGCACCACTAGTGTTTATTATATTACTCCCTATTTGTGTGTTTGAATCTTATTTTACATTATTAACAAAGTGGACCCAAGTTATGTTATAGATATGGGGAAACTGCAAGGCTCACAGATTTATCGATGCACAAATGTCTTAAAAAAAAAGCAGAAGAAAACACAAAATAATGGAGAAGAAATTTGTAATCAACCAAAAAAAGAAAAAAAAAAAGAAAAGGAAAATCTAGTAAAATTGTGTAGAAGAGATTACGATGGTTTAATGTGTTTGATGTCTGAAATGAATGCTTGATAAGATCTTCTTCTGAAGTCTAGGGTCCTGTTTGGTGAGACAGAGAGGGAACGGTGGTCCACATGTCTATGTATTGAGAAATTAAAGAAAATTACTATATATTGAATAGGCAAAGCATAGCTATTAGCTGGGATTGGAAAGGATGAGAGAGAGAGAGAGAGACGTCACATCCTGGCATTGCTCAAAAGCATTTAAAAGTAAGTAATTATGAATGAATGATTCAGTTCAGACCTTTCTGATAAAGTTAAAGTTTTTACTGTCACTCTGTTCTCTCTCTCACCCTTTCTGACAACTTTCCTCCCCATTTCCCGACCCCCCCCCCTCATTTTTCCCTGTTCTTCTTTTACTTTTTAGATTTATTGCGAATTAGATTTTGGATATTGTATTATAATAGAAATTTAAATTTTAAAAAATTGACAAAAACCATGCTCTTCGATTACGATCAACTATAATACATAGGAAGTGAGATAAGCATCTTCAACTCTTCCAAAGTCTTTATATACATTTTTGTTATACGGTAATTTCAACAAATTATAGAGGAAGAAGAGTAATTATTAGTTTAGTTGGGGGTGAAAGTGAGAATAGCAAGAAGGAAAGTAATAGAGACAGAGTAGTAGCCCGCGTTGAATGCCGGGCAGAGAAAGAGTACCGTCAAAGTCAAAGCCAAAGCCAAAGCCAAAGGAGCAGGAAGGAAGGGTACACAAGTTACACGGAATGGTGGGCATCATCACATTTCTGAACAGTGAATTTCTCTCTCTCTCTCTTACCCGAGAACCTGCCCGAAGGATGAAAGATGAAAGATGTGAAAGGACAAAAAGATGGAAACAACCTCCACCCTGATGCCCAGTTGCCAACCGTCAATCATAAAGCGATTCATTTGCATTATGATTTAGGAATTAAGATGCGTCTTCCCAGAACTTGCTCCCCCTCCTTATTTGGTCTTTTCATTTCAACTTTCACTAACTTCTATTAGGATTTAGAAAAAAAAAAAAAATCTTAAATTTATTTTTTAAATATTATCTATGAACTACTTTAATATAATTATAATATGGGAAGATTTTTTTATAAAAAAAATGGCCACATATCTTAAAAGAGTCAAAACTATTAAGATTAAAAAAATTTAATTCAATTTTTTTCAACAATTATGTTATGTATACATTCATTAATTAATAAATAAAAAAATAATTTTTTAAATAATCATAAATTAAAATAAATTAATCATTTTAAATTATACGCTTGTAAAATTATTTTATAAATTTGTATTTAATATAACAAACGTATACGTGCAAATAATTCTTTTAAATTAAATTAAAGCATATTCCTCACTCCATATCTTATGCTCTTTGTCGTCCTTTACCTATGAGTATCACTATGTTTGCATGTTAGATTATGTTTCCAATTTTCTCTTTCTCTCCCCCGCGAGAATCTCGCCTAATTACGCGTCGTCTTCTATTCATTCTCTCCCCTTTGTCTTTTCCATATTCTCCTATTAATTCCATGATAACCTACATATTTATCCTTATCTTGTCCTTGTAATTTAGCTTTTGAAAAAGAAAAATGATGTCATTTAATTTAGCTTTTATATATATATATGTTCAATCTTACTACACAAACTTTTATTGACTTTTCTGCTGTTTACCAGATAGAGTCACAGCGAGTAAAACCTAATAGTTTAAGCAAGTTTGAATTTTATTGTCGAGAACTTTCTATAATGCTAGAAATTTAAATTTATATATAAAAAAAAAGGATAATTTCAATATTTCAGAACAAAATCTAGCCCTATATATACTGTGAACTCGTGCAAGAAAGTACAAAAAGAAAAAAAAAACAAATAATGCCAAAATGGCGATGAGTCTCACGTCACATTGAGATGTTACATTACACAGCAAAGGCAATAAATCTATTTTCATTTTCAGATCCACTCCACCTCCATGCATTACAACGCAGACTTGCTCAAATATACCAAAACCTCAATACTCTCTTCACTAAACGCGTTATTTCCATAAATTTGTTAACACCTCGCCTTTTGTCACACTCACTTCTCGATCCTTTGCATTTTCTGCTCACAGACTACTCACTGTAATTCTGATCATTCCATATTAAAAAAGAGCCAATTAAAAGAGAAAGAGAGAGAGAGAGAGAGAGTGAAACTTTGATTTATGCAGGTCCGTCGATCTGAGTGATCTGACATAACTGGACATGAATTGATTGCATGAAAATTCCATGGAACCCACTGTCACCAACTGTTGCTAAACAAGGACCCTCACACTGCAACTTTCATTTATTTACTTTAATGCAAGACGTCTCGAGCTACTCAAGCTAGGAAAAATGTTTCACAGAGACGAACACGACGACTCACTCGCTGAGACGACGCATGGGTGGGTGAAAACGAGAGCGTCAAAACGGGGGTCACCTCACTGGTCGTTTTCGTCTCCTATCAATACGGCAGAGCATGCATGCATGCAGGCAGGCAGGCAGATCTGACGGCCGCAACTTCAATGCGAGGAGATTTCAACACGTGGAGGAAGATCTTGGACCGAGGATGAATCATAGCGTAATGATGAATAAATAATTTGGGTGTCAATTTATTCGTATAAGTCTTATAAGTGCAGGTATAGCCTGTATTTCTAGCTACTGAAAACCAGTACGGATTCCCTTCCTTTATAAGAGGGTTCGGTAGCTCAAGCCTCCAGCTTTTTACTTTGTTTCTCTCTTTCTCTGCTATTACTTTACCTTCGTTATAGATTGCCCTCTGCACTTCTGCTATATCTGCTCTCCTACTACAACTCATATTTTGTTGTTTTCTGCTTTGTTAGAGTTAGAGTCTCTCTTTTTTCAAACTAATGGATTAATTGTTAAGTTTGAGCTTGGTAATATATATATTGAGCTTAATTCTTGTTTGAAGGTTCTTTATTAATAAATATTTACAAATTACAGAAAACCCAAGTTCAAAATAATTATAATTTCAAATTTTTTGATATCAAGCATGCTTATACAAAATCATCTCAAATTAAATTTGAAGTGTTTTGAGCTTCTTCAAGGGTTTTTGTTTATAAATTGCTATAAATTAAACTCAATTTAAGTATACAGTTTATTTAAACACTTATAAATAAAATTTTATAAAAAAAGTATTTATAGAAGAAATTTTTTTAAATTAAGTTATTTAACGTTTGGATATATATTTGAAAAAATACTTTTTAAATTTATAAAAAAATTTTAAAATATTTGAATATAGTTTTCATAAAAGGAGAGAGATGAATGATATAGTTTTGATAAAAATTTAATTTTTAAAATTGTAAAATAACTTTCTGATAATATAAATTTGAGCTTTTATAGAATTTTTTTTTAATAAATTTAAAAAATTGACGTATAAAATAAGTTAAAATTATTTTATTAAAAATTGATAAGTTATTTATTTAAATTTATCTAAACACTATTTTTTAAAATAAAAACACTTATATTAACAGATAAACTCTAATAAATTATAAATTTTATTATTTAAATAGACATAGAGTTGAAAAGTGGATGAAGAGAACGAGGGAGAGTCAAAAAGATACTAGAACAAAATATTTCCCAACTTTTTTCTTTACCTAATTATTTTATCTCTTTTTTTGTTGTTGTTTTCGTATGGTAGGGTTAATTGCATGTAGAAAAGTTTGGAATTGAATTAATATATAGTTAATTAATTATCTAAGGAAAAATAACGCGGTTAATTAATCATGCACAATTTCTTTCGGTACTTGAAATTTCTTTCTTTATGAAATCATACGCTTCTTTTTGTCAAATCTATGCTGGCCTTTTTTCCCCACAAACAAAGAGACTTTTTAATATTTCTCTCAATTTTAATTTAAAATTTTATAAATATATTTATAAATTAAAATTGAAAACTCATCTCATAATTGAATGAAAATTTGATAATTACAAAATAAAATCATATTAAAAATGAACGCGTATATCATTTATTTAATTTAAGTAATCTTTTGTTAATTTGGTAAAAGTATGTTGTTTTTGTAATGAAAAAATAAAATAAAAGAAAAGAAAATGGGGGGAAGAGGAAGTAATGATGACAGCAATAATTGCTGAAAAGGTACCATGCAGAACGGAGTGGTAGTATCAACAAAACGTGGCACAATCATTATCGTCATTTTCGGATACACTATCCATCCACCCCCCTCCTTAAACCTGAAGTGCAGCACGCGCTTGTGTACGACCATAATCGAGAGCTCAGTAGCCGTTGGATAGATTCGGAGACGGCACGAGTCCTTGGAGAGAGTGGGAGAGAAGCATACGGCGTTGTTTGTTGCGTGGACCCATAGACTTTGGGAGACAAACTGGGAAAAGCATTTTACGGAAGAAGAGTTACTTGTATCAACATGCAATGAAAGTGGTCCCACAGACGATGAGACACATGACCCGGCGACCTTTGGACCTCATTTGATTTCCCATTCCTATCTATCCTTCCCTCGTTTATGTCTTGGGGTTTGTGCTTTAATCTTAGGGCCTTGTTTGGTTACAGTTTTATATGTGACTAAATTAAAATTTTAATTTTTAAATTTATAGATTTATTTTATTTTAATTTTAAAATTTTTAAATACATAAATTAATTTTTAAAATTATTAAATTTTAGTATATTAATTTTTTTAATTTTAAAAATATCAAACCCATTTCATATTAATTTTTAGAAATAATTAATACATAACAAATTTAATATTTTTTTATATTAATTTTGGTGTACATCAAATAATTTAGAAAATAAAATTAAGCGATGATCAAATTATTATTTTACTTTTATATAATTTTAATTTTTTGAGAAATTATTATTAATTAATAATTAGTTATGTAAAATGGGTGTTTGGAATAAATAATAAAAATAAAATTACATAATCATAAAAAAAATTATTAAACAAATTAAATCTATATTTTCAAAAAAAAACTCTCTACAAGTTTTTATATTTTTTTAGATACATATTTTTTTATGTAATATACTAAACAATCATTAATAAGAGTGGAGTTTTGAGGGATGTCTCAGGACGTTATTTGCCTAAAACTATTTAAGTAGGATCACTATATTATTACATACAATATAATAAAATCAAAAAAATCGAGCATTTAAAAAATTAAACCAATCAAGTTGACCTCAATTAACAAAGAGTGGATATGTGCCGCTAGATAGTGAAAATTACTAATATATTCATTTTGGTGAATTTTTGTTAACTCTTGTCCCATCTAATTATGCAATGAGTATAATTAAAAAATTTGTTAAATTGGTACGAGTTTCGATTACAAGAATCTGTTAATTTTGAACTCAAATCTTCAAAACATTGATTAAAAAAATAATAAAATACAATCTAGAATCCGACCATTATGATCAGATTTAATCAGTATACCCAGAATCCATTGTGGAGTTCTATAATTTGACTCTACTGTTTGTTTGGTAGCAAATATATGAGTGAGTTTTGAATTGGTACGATATGGAGATCTCTTTTTGTTTTCTATTGCTGGAAAAATGTAGTGTCCCACTGAGTTATCTGAACACTAATGACTCCATGCATTCGTGCAAAATGAAAAAGCAAAGCAAATAAAGGTGAAAAAAAGAAAAACAAAAGCTAAAGGACTTCCTTTTTTCTTTTCTTTTCTTTCTCCTTGATCCTAAATTTCAACACCAGATCACTGCCTTTTGTTTCTTTTCATCCATGCCTCTTTTTTTACACCCACATGCTCAAAAGCCTCGGCTAACCCAGCAATCAATACTTCAGAACCCAAAACCACTTCCCTTCTTTTTCTTTTTGTAAAAATTATGCTTTGATTTCTCCCTTTTGTGCCTCAATTTTAGAATTTCACCATCATATCTTGGGGACCACGAGTTATCTGGAAAACACTCGTACTCTATTCAGTTTGTTCATTGGTTGGGTTATAATAATCTCAAATAGATTTATCTTGCAGATTTTTTTGGTTAAATTTTACTTTTGATTTATTCTGTGGAGAAAGGTAGGACTCTGACTGTAAAATAATAAGGATCAACTCAATTAATAGGATCAAATCACGACACCCAAAAGTCTTCCATATTATATCTGCATGTAACATTTCGTGCTTTTTAGATACCATAATTTTTTTCTGCAAATTATTAATTGATATTATACACAATTATTTAATAATCCCATGATGGTCATCCAATTCAAATTTTGAGTGAATATTAATTATTATTTTGCTTTGAAAAAAAAAACACTATGGTTGCTTTAGGAAGGTTCTAATTAATTTGTTGTGATTCTTCTTGAGCAAGGAACTAAATTTTCTTTTTTTTTTTCGAAACGACCGAAACGTTTCCGTTTCCTGAGTCACCGACACGAAACGGAGTTATCGAAACGAAACGAAATGTTTATTAAAAAATTATACTATTTCGATTGAAATTATTATATTTCAAAATGTTTCGGTAGAAATACTTTTGTTTCAGTAGAAATTTCGGTAGAAATACTTTTGTTTCGAGTTGTTTCGATAGAAATACTCTCGTTTCGAGTTATTTCGATGAAAATACTCTTGTTTCAAATTGTTTCGATGGAAAAATACTAAATTAATTTGAAAAATAAAAAAATTGACAATTTAAAAATAGATGAAAGTAATATCATATCACATCCAACATCAAGCTATTTTCTCCCATAAATGACAAGTCATAACATCTTTATTAACTTTCTATTCTCCTCCTTTGTTATCGTGAAATTATTTTCTTTCATTATCTTCATTTTAAAGAAAAAATTACAAAAATGATGAAAAGAGATATTGAAAGACAAAGAGAGAGGAAGATACCTAAAGATAGAGACATAATTATGGTCGAGAGAGAGAGAGAGAGACTTAAATATAGATATCATGAAAGAGTTAAGAAGAAAATGGAGAGATGGATGCAAGAGAGAGATTATTGTTAAATGCTATTAGAATTTGAGTTAGAGTCCCTACTATAGTAGTATGTTTAATTACTATTTAATTACAGACATTAATTCAAATTAATTTTAATATAATTTTATATATCTATATCATTAATATTATGTTAAAATTTTAAAAAATTATTATTTAAAATTATTTGAAATGTTTTTTAAAAAATCTTCCGTTTCTTTGAAATTTCCGAAACGTTTCGAAATGTTTCTGTTGCTGGAGTCACCGAAACGGTATTTCGAAACGAAATTTAGTACCTTGTTCCTGAGTTTAATGCTATTAGTTGTGACATTGTAATGGTACAATCTGGATAGCGATTAATATATAAAAAAAAAAAAAAAAAAACTGAGACACGTTTGCTGCCACAGAAGTTTTTATTTTCTCTGATTTTTATGAAAAATTGGTACTGTAAACTTATAAAACTTAATTTAGTAATAGTGTAATTGCTATCAAAACCTAACTTATTTGTCATTTTTTCTTAATGAAGGCAAAATTCAAGTTGAGGGGAGGGCATCTCAATCCAGAGTTTTTATAAGAGAATAATCTATCAGTAGTAGACAAATAGTATAGTTTAAACACAAACTTAGAATTGTTAAGTTATAAATCTACTCACTTACCGCTACTTGATCTATTCCTTGTTAGTCTTATATGCCATGTTTTAAATAATGTTAGCGTATAGCTAAAAGAATAAGCCTTGGGACGCTAAGCCGTAAGTAAAATTATAAACCTCAAGTTATAAACAATTAAATACATAAGTTAAATTACGAAATTAAAATGGATCAATTTCAAGTCTTTAAGAAAAGTATATGAGTTATAAATGTCATAATTTAATGTTACCCTTTAAAGCAAAATCCACAAATTGGATATAGACATTAAACCAATATTAAAAGCAATATATGAAACCGTCCTCATTAATAGTCCTCTTCATCTTAATTACAAATTCTAACTAGGGTCATATAGTTAACGTTATACCATGAGAAATAATGACTAATTGAGGTCGATCTTACTTCTTTATCCTTCCTACGTAAATTATGAATTAACAAGTAATAATGAAGGGAGAAAGAGATTGCCTTTATTTTTGGTCGATGAGAAAGAGATTACTTGGCTGTGGCATTGATATTAGCACTTGGTCCTCCCTACTACTTCAGAGAAGTATCCTTTTTGATAATGAATATCATCTGACTACGCATTGCAACCATCTTTTTGAAAAGTTTATTTATGATACTTCAAAGCTTTATCAAATCAGTAAAAGGTTAAAACAATGGATATATAGAACTATCAACTTGTATAGCAACTAATTAAGTCATAACGTACGCAAACACCTTATTTGTAGTTTGAAGTAATTAATAAGAATATAAGAAAATTGAAAAGAGAATATTTGAGAGGATTTTATTTTAGGTATTGATTTACAAATGGGTTTGTAATGTAATATTCATCGGGGAAAAAGAAGCATCAAGGAATCATAATACCTTTTTTTTTTTTTGAACTCGCTCTTTATTATCGTCTCTTTCTTTTGTATCTTGACTACGTTCGTATTCTCTTTGTCACTTTATTCTGAAATTTCAATCTTTTAGTAAGTCCATATTCTCACTCCTTTTTTTTTTCTTTCTAAAGTGTAAAGGCATGTGAGTATGTCTAGGATTGAATATATATAGGAACCCCAACTCCATTGGTGGAAAATATAAAATATTTCATAAAATGTAAAGTGCTCCATCACTACAATTACCAAGGATCACTTCATACTTTAAGGTAGCTAAAGCTCTCCCTCTCTTTTTCTCTCTTTTGTCTCTCTCTTTCTTTCTCTCTCAGATTGCAAAACATACAAATCAATTAGATTTGATATATATTTACCAAGAAATATTATATTTTGATTTGGATCCCACAAGAGCTTGATATCAGATAGGAAGGCCATGCCCTTTTTTAATTTTCCCCACCCACTTCTACTTTTGCTGCTTGCTGTCTTTCTTGTCTCTTTGTCTTTCTTTAGCTCCTTTTTTACTTTTCTTTTTTCTCTTCTGTATTCTTTAAGCTTTCTTTTTCTCTGGTTTTCTCAGCGGGTACCCGATTCTCATTCCAACCCTAGCTCTTCCAAGGATAGTGATTTCAAAATGATCAATATATAATACTCAAAAGAGAGATGATCTGATCAAATTAAAGTGGCTGCAGGCCTAAGCTAAACTCCAAATCCAAATTAGGCTTCTTGGGGCTTGTCCCTGAAAGATCTGAAGATGCACTTCCATCTGATACTCTCTCGTAACTTAGGCATTTTGGATCCATTTCATTCTGAAAAAAAAAAATCAGAAAAATTATAGTGTAAGAGTATTAATGTCTAAATACTAAAGAACGAATGAAAAAGGGGTATGATCATAAAACAACGAGATAGCAGCCTAATATAAGAGAAGTGTTTGAACTGATTTTGGGAATCAAAAGGACGACAGACTCAGAGAATAATGGGATATTTCACCAAAAAGCCTGCCAGAACTTGCTTGTTCATGTGCAGCTAGTTCCAATTATCTTTTGCTAGCATTTTCCATTCATGCATGCCATAATGTTTATTTGACCCATCATTGAGTCAAATTAATTAGGTTTAGGTTTGTAGCTAGAATCTGGCTTAATATGGTTATTATTTACTATTAATCAATTAGAGGCACTTCTTTTACAGCACAATTCGTTTCTTTTTTACTTTTTACCCTTTGTAATTGTGAAAATGACAGGTCTATACCCATTTGAATTTGTGAAGGACAAAGCAGCTTTTGAAAAGCCCTTTCCTTTTCTGGTCTCTATAATGTGCATGGCTACATGAAAAATATCAAACGTATTGCCTTTTCCTCTCAACTCCCTTTCATGTTTTCCTCAACACAGCTAAGGATGTTTGTTTATAAATAAAAAACTTTGAAACCAAATTAAAGGCTCCTTGGGAAATAAATAAAGGCAGTGAGTAGTGAGTAATTAATTGTAAATTTACCTCAAAAGAAGCTACGTTTCCAGCTGAGTCGACCTTTGTCTTGCTATGCAACCAGGTTTCCCTGTTACAACCAAGCAACGAGAGAATATTTCCTATTACTGGAAGCCATGCAGAAGAAAGCAAACTAAGAAAAGAAAGTCATCTTTTTTACTGTCTTAAATATATATATATATATATATATATATATATATATATATATATATATATATATATATATATATATATATATATATATATATATATATATATATATATATATATAGTCCCTTTTATTTACTCTTCTGATTGAAATAAAGTTGAATTGAAGCCATCCCATGCAATAGCTCATTACCCCTAATAATTAGACCAATATTGAAGGAAGTTTCAAAGGGCATATAGCTTTGGCACCAAAGATGTCTTGTAATAAAGGTTCTGCCAGCAGCTTTAGCTTTGACAATAAGTATTCCTACCGTGGGGGACCCATTGAATAGCCTTATGTCTGAACCCCACAAAATCCTAAGGAAAGAGATATTAATGAAAATCCCATATCTTGGAGAACTGGTAGGAGTTTGTGGGTTGCTTATTTACTTCCTTTTCACCCACTAGTTAGTAGAGATTATTATTACTCCATCATGGATTTTGGGTGCTCAGGTTTTGAACAGACAGAACGAAGCAAACAGAAATGATTTATTCCTTTGTGATGCGCCTAACTATGTTTGTATGGGGGTTGAGAGAGAAAGAGGGAAGGACAGAGCGAGATTCTCATATGAATAAGACATGACAGGCAAAACATTCTATGAAATATAAAAAAATAAAAAATGTGCATTAATTTAACAAGGAAAGCCTTTGGAACTTAATCTATGATGATAAAAAAAAATCTCATTAGTTAAGGAAAATGGTTATGTTTCCAGTAACTTTCAACACAATATGAACATATTGTCAAACAAAACATTCTTTTCTTCTTAGATTGCTCACATACTCAAAGTCAGTTTCCACACACACTGCATTCTGATTGTCACCAAGTGATAACATATTGAAGCATAGTAAAGATACAAAGAGCTCCAAAAGGGGAATTTAATTAGAACTAATAATTACCTATATTTAATAAGGCATGGGCATGTCTATGTGTATATAACTCCTGGAATATTTATTACCTGGAAGAGTTACTCCAAAGCCCATAATGTTCTTTATCTTGATTAAGACTCGGTCTTCCTTGCTTAGTAGATTGATCAGACCTTCTTGAATTGTTCATGTCAAACATGAAATCTTCAGAAGTATCTCCAGATGATCCATTATCATATACGTCAGATTGCCCTTCATTTTTAATATATGGGTAAAAACGAGTTAGAGAAAAGAGAAAGAGCTAGACAATGATACTAGGTCAAATTGTTTGCTTTGGCAAACTTTCTTAGCTTAATTTTCCATGTTTTAAATATAGGCACTAACCAGACGAAGCCGCTGCTCTATCTGTGGTTTTCACCGTTCGGTACATCTGGATATATATATAAATTTTGCATCATTACCATGAGAATGTCTACGTAAGTGTAATTAATCGAAAGAGTAAGATATAAAATAAATAAAAATCTGCTTGCAAAGTTATATTTTGGTTAAGAATGATCATAATACATCAAACTAAGAGGCTGATTAGTGGAAACCCAAGAAGTTTACAGAAAAAAGAAAAAGAGAGAAAACCCACAAAAACAAATCCCAATAAACCTGTAAGATTTAAATTGATTCAGAGAATCACAGTGCAGTACAAGCTCTAATACAGAAGCATTAATGGCTATATGAATGAATGAATGGAAGCCTGTGACTAACCATGGTTAAGTAGGTATAGTTAGAGAAACCCCTCTGAGGAAGGGATCATTGAGAAATGATGGTGTTCTGTACTTTCTCACCATTTTTTCTTTTCTTGTGCATGTTTTTGTTTCCCCCGTAAGATAAAACGTTTTTATCTGTGATGGATATATCTTCGTTTAAAGCGATGGACTGAAATATATATGAGCCTGTCTCGGCTTGGCTGCGACTCATTTTGAATTTATGGGGCTTTGTCCTACTTGTTTTCAGAAATCGATAAGTGCATCACTCTCTCTCTCTATTGATTTAATTTTTCCTACTTGACTGGTTCATTCTTCCAAGCAAAAAGCTGTTTATTAGCTTGCAGAAGCAGAGCCAACAGATCTAATAGAAAAAGAAGTGCTAAGGATTTAGAGACCCTCTGCAACGAAACCATGGGAATTTGAAATATAGATGAATTAACTACTTGCTGTTATGTGGGCTGTAAAGCACCATTAAAACTTCTATCAGAATACCTTTAAAGCTAAAACGAGGGAAGAAAATGATATTGAAATTAAGAAACAAAAGCCCAAATATAAATTTCAAAGGTCATTAATATAATTGTACACAAATTAACTAGATTAATTAAGCAAGAGCAACCTTTCTACAGGACATTACCTGTAAATGAGATTTAACATGCGCTAAAGTGAGATCCTTCACATCCATTAGCTCAAGAACTGATTTGGGTGTTGCCCCTAAAACCCCATAAGCAAAAGATTAGCAATGGTGATCAATATCTCTTGAAAGAGAAAGGCAATTTCATCATCTTCTCCTTCTTCTTTTTCTCATGTTGAAGAAAGTGAAGCTAGCAATGGTGTGAGAAAAAAGGGAAGTAGAAGTAGAAGCAGGAAAAACTAGGAAATTAAAGAGAAGAAAAAAATGGTTACTTTCATGGCCACCCAAAAGCTCAACGGCATGAACAAAGCGAGCATGGAGTGTAGTAGTCCAACGCATCCGAGGAGCTCTCATGCTGCGCTTAGCAGGAAACCTGGACAAGAATCTTGAGCGCATAAGACCAGCTTGAGATTGGAAAGGGCTTGAACTTGTGGTTGTGTTAGATATAGAAGAAGGATTAGTGGAAGCATCTGGAGGGTTCTGAGCAAATGGGATAGGAGGAGGAGGAGGGTTTTGGTAGACGGGGATTCCTCTTATGGGCCTGAGAAAGCCCAGGTCTTGGCTGATGCTTTGGTGCTGGAAGAGTGGCTGGTGGTGGTGGTGGTGACGGTTCTGTTGAAAGGAATGGAAGGAGGGATGATAGACATTAGCGTTTTGGAAGTGGTGAATATTAAGGTTTGAGTTTGAATTGTTAAATGAGTGTGAGGAAGGCCTCGTTGGGTTGGAGAGTGAAAGGTCGAAGCAGTTATTATCAGCTTTGGCCATTGATGATGATGAAAGTGAGTTTCTGGAGTCCAGGGCTCTCTTCCAGAACCCCAAATCCACCTCCTCTTCCGCACTTGATCTCCAACGTGATGTGGGTTTGCTGTTCGGAGGGCTGATTTGCAAGGACAAATCTGGCTGTGCTGGAAATAGCTCCATCCTAGACTCAAAGGCTTTACCACCAAACAGTTCTTGCTTTGGTTTTCTGTTCTCTCGTTCAGTTGCCTATTTTCCCCTTAGCTACTCAATTCTGTTTGTGCAATATTGCCACAAAAAACAATACTCAAGGATCAGAGAAAGTTAGGTGTTTTGTGAGATAAGGGTTTTTAGAATTTCTGAAGAGACATTTCTGGGTATGATGGGGTTTTAATAAATTTGAAGGAGTAGTTGCAGAGCAGAGATTTGAGATTGATGAGAGGAGAGACGGCACAGAGAGAGAGAGAGAGAGAGAGAGAAGAAATGACAAGGTATGGTATGAAGTGAATAGTTGTTTCTTTTGTGTGAAGTGTATGAGAGAAAATGACACTTGAGGGACTATAGGATGGAGGGCAGAGAGAGAGAGAGAGAGAGAGAGGGTAGTTTCTTTTGTGGACGTGGGGGGTAGGGTAGCAGGGTGAGAACAGGAGAGAAGAAAAAAAAGAAGAGAAAAAGGGTAAATAAGCTTAGAACTTTTATTCCTGCGTACAAATGTACTGTTTACTTTTCCCCCTCTGTTCTGTTTGGTTAAAAAAAAAATGGAAAAGCAAAAAATGAACTATCACCTTTAACGTGTGCATTGTCCCTCTGCAACTCTTACTTAACTTTCTAACCCACACACACGCACAGACACTACTTTCACTCAACTGAAATCTAGGGCTTCTTCTCTTCTTTTCCCCCAATTCAAAAACCTCAAAATAATAATATTTCTGGAATTTTTTGACACTCACTTTATCGCACACAATTTTCAACATTTGTTCCACTAAGATCTAGCAAGCATGATGGGTGAAAACCCTAATTCTGTGTAAATCATATCAATATTCATGCATTCTTCTTAATTTGCTTAATTTTGGAACTGTCATTTATGTTCTTGTCATCTTCTGACCCAAGACAAAATGAAATGTCGGATTTACCCTTTATTCCTTATAGAGAGGGAAGAGAATTGTCTCCCAAAATACGGTCCTCAAGTATGTTCCTCTCAAACACACATTCTCATAGACATACATATATACCAACACCACCCAACAAAAATCTAGCAATCATTATGAAATTTGTAATAAAATTAAATAACTGAACATATATAAATCACTGTATTTAAAAAAATGTGAGAAATTAATTAAAAAAATTAATTTGTTGATGGAGAATAGGAAAGGATCAAATTTAAGACATTAAACTTGATGCAACTTAAATTATATATATAAAAAAAAAACACATTTCAAAAGACTAATGTATTTGGTGAATTCTTCAGTGTTTAAGCATCATCTTAAGTACTAATAGTTATTCCATATCAAAACTTATCTCAATAAGTCAATCTTATAACATGTGAGATATATATAAACTTATTAGCATACAAATTATAGATTTTAAACTTCATATAGTTTATAAAAAAATGGAAATATATTGATAGAGTAATCAGTTTGAGTTATTGTTGGCAAAATTTGGGGCAAGAGGTGCAGGGCGATTCTTAATTTAAATTATTCGTAAATAGCAGAAGGTGCTGAAAGAAGGAAAAATCATAGATGGATGAAACATGAATGGAAATGGAAAAGACAGTGGTGGGTCGATCGTCAAACTCTTTATCAAAAATTAATTTTTATGGTAAGGAGTTTCAGATTTGAAATGGATGGTCCTAATACACTCAACAGATCGTCCATTTATGAGAAATCACTGTCTCCCAATCAATGTATGATTGTCAATTTCAGACAATAATTAATGTCATGTATGAGTGTGTCATCATGCTGATATTAAACTAATTTGAACGTAAATGTACATTTATAAATAACATAATCAACTTGTCCTATTTTCCAATCACTCTGTTAATTGTTGATCATTTTATATTATAGTGCCATTGAGATGAAAAGTGTTAAGGATTCACTACAAATAGATCATAAACTGTTAGTCTTATTGACGTAGCTTTTAAAACTAATATTCGGTTGTTCTAACGATCCCTCTGATTGAAACACTTTATTAATGAGATTATTAATTAAAACGCTAAAAGAGAATAATAATCTACTATGTGCTTCTTCTTTATCATTTGGCAAATATATAGTCTTCGTACAGAGAAATTCCAAAAAATGATGCTAAGGTTTTAAATTTTAACTGAGTGCCCTACAATTCTGAATTTCAATATTAATTAATATGAAATTAAATGAGCGAACCTGTATATCTTTGATAAATAATTAACTAGAAAATAAAAAGATACGCGGGAAGAGA
Organism: Gleditsia sinensis; assembly: GCA_037074535.1. Taxonomy (NCBI): domain Eukaryota; kingdom Viridiplantae; phylum Streptophyta; class Magnoliopsida; order Fabales; family Fabaceae; genus Gleditsia; species Gleditsia sinensis. The sequence continues at coordinate 60,413,531 of CM073467.1, read as the reverse complement.
AAAAGATTAAAAAACAATTCACATTTCTCGTGTAACAGCATATATTATAGGAAAGTATTTTTATTTTTCATATTCTTAATACTTGAGCATTATAAATTCTTAACATTAAAATCAAAATTTGCATAAAGAAGATTAGTAGCACCTCGTTAGCTAGCAAGGGAGAAAAAGTTGTTGATTTTTTATTTTGAAGGTAGTCGTTATCTCCTTTTTGGATCTAACAACTCCTAAGTTAAGAAGAATTGGTAATGGTTAGTCAAAAGTGAAAGTAATTGAAAATATAATTAATAAATAATTAGTATAACTTGTTTTGATCAAAGGCGAAGCTATGCATAGGCTTAACTACTTTTTGTTGGGTAAATAATTCGTAAATAATGGTCTTTGGCAGTTACTATGTGTTCTACCCTAATTACTTGAATAAAGCTTCCCAAAACAATCCAAAATCAAAATTCACTTTTTGACCCCATTTTGAAACTCTGAATTGATCTATACAAGTATAATTATTAATCCGTTCTATACCTTGAAAATCACTTTCATTTGAGTAAATGAGCCTCCAAATTTGGTTACAGTATTAAAGGTAAGATTCAAACTCAACCTATCCATTTGATAATGGCAACGAAAGCAATATTATATGGAAATGGATATCAAGTTTTAGACATAAAAGACAGCACAATTCAAGAAAATAAAAGAGAAACCTTGCTAAATCAACAATCAGTTAATAATATATAATTAATATAATATTATAGAATTCACTTTTCTCTCTAAATCTGTCTGTTTAACCACTAATTAAGGACAATTTCCACATTTTGTTTTGAGCTAATTCAAGAATACTGATTGAAGTAATTTATCTTGAAAATTTTTGTCTGGATCAATACCTATCATCCCGGTTAATTTTCATAATGAAGGGTTAGACTTTAAATTTTGTTATTTATATAAAATTTTGGCGACGCCAAAGAAAGAGGTAGATACAACAGTAAAGTTTTTTATGGCTTTTGTTTTAGCCAAGGCAAAGTGGCATTTATTCTAAGAATTGATCCCAAAAATGAAAAGAATTATTCTTAGAAAGTGTTGAAACGGTGACACAAAGATTTAATTAGTTGAATATAGCTAGCTTGTGAAGAACAAAGGTTGATTTTCTTCTTTTCTTTGCCCTTTTTTTCATGAAAAAAGTAGAATCACTTACGTTGGGCATATAGAAAGATGATGCAAAACTTTAATACCTTTAACCCTCGTCTACTAGCATTGGTATGCGTTAACTTTTCTTTTGATGTCCCTTCCTTGAGTCACCCATCCATATATGCATGGTTTTCCTTTTGGTAAAGCTCTCTGTCCCCCCTCCCCTTCTTTTTTTTCTCCCACAATAAAAAAAAAGTTATTTCTTCGGCCATTACCATTATCTTGATCGTTATTAATGTGTGGGTTAAGGTTCAGAAAGCCATCTCTCATTAACAATTAACAGTAAAAACAATTTCACGAGCCATGCCATCCCAAAGAACCTAAGTTAAATTTGCACGGCTGGTGGATTTTTTTTTCCTTTTTTAATATGTTTAAAGACCCTATGAAGATGAAGCATCTGCATTTCTATCGGAAAGATAATTTTTTTCAGTCATTTATATTATTGAGAATCAGAAACATTTGTTGTCAGTGAAATGAATTTTTTTAAGACAAATTGAGTGTAATAAATTTCAATAAAATATTTAATGTTTCTTGACGTAAATGAGCATATAGTATATACTATGTAGAACACGGAAATTAAGGTGTAGTTGTTTGCTTTGAGCATGAGGACGAGCATATTCATATTATAGAAGAATATAGGCTCCCTATAAGTTTAAACTCAAACAGAGACTTTTTTATTGTGTTTTTAAATTATGGGTGTTTGGACTTTATATAATTAAATACATTTTTAACATTGAGGACTACCCACTTAATTTTATTATAATTAATACCTTGAGATTAACAAAATATGTATTGTTTTTTTTTCACAATGTTTACAATTAAAATATAACCAAGTCTGAGTTCAATTAAATCTATTTAAGAACATTAAAAAAAGTATATTTGTAATATTAATTAAAATTAATTACTCTTAAAGTGGAACTATGAATTTGGAATTTTTTTTAAGTTACTTATATATATATACCAATTTTCAGAGAATATATATCATCTAAATTAGAGCCATCATACCCTGGGGCAATTTAAATGTCCTTTGGTTCCCACTTTTTTTCTCTTGAATAAATCTTTGAAGATCTGCAAATTACGTCTTTAGATTCTCAACAAGACGAATAAATCAGAATTAAAAAAAAATTATGGAAGACTTAACCTTCAAAAAAGTTTAAGAGATGCATTTTTTCTTTTTATATGCCATCTATTTAATTAATTCTTTGTTTTTGAAATTGAGCTGTATCATTTTTCAAAATTTTTAGTTATGGTTTTTCTTACTAATTAACAAGTCACTTTTAAACATCTTCCTTAATATTTTGTAAAATTAATTGTGTTACTTAGGAGTTCATAAAATTATTTTCTGATGTAGTAACGACAGATTCTTCTCTTATATTTTATTTCAATGAAATAAAATTATCTATACAAAAAATAAATAAAGAGTCATTAAGCGCGCATCTCAGATATATAATTTCATTCAGTGGATTCCACTTTGAATATGAATATGGGATTATTCTATCAATTAAGTTCATCAATTTCGGCTCCTCGTGAACTTGTTCTAATAAATAAAATTAAAATAGTTAATTGTTTAATGTTAAAATTTTAGATAGAATTATGAAAAAAATTAAAAATTAAAAATTAATAATATATATTACTGAATTATTGTAAAAATTATACTCATTGTATATTTTTATGAAAGATTTGGTAATGAACAAGAAAATTTTCATAAAATTATTGTGTTGTACTTCGTTATAAGGCTCTTGGAAATATTGGAAGCAATTAATGTCCTAAACATATTATATGCAACTTGCAAGCGTGTGGGTTTTAATGCCTTGACTTTATATACAAAATGGTAAGAATTTCTTGTTAACGGCGTCCAGCAGTGTAGGGGAATAGAATACTGCCATATTGTTTTCTGAAGTTATAAACTTGACTGATTCATTAATTAAGTGTGGAGATTAATCCAATCACTGTTAATCATATTCCTTGGAAACAAAAATTAGGGTTTCGATCATAAATGTGTTGCGGAATATATAATTTATTATTATTTGAGATTTGTGCCTAATTAGAAGCATCTAATTAACTTTGTCTCTTCAAGCATTTCACAGTATAAACTACAAATAATCCCGGTCGATCGTCTCAGTTTTCCCGTACGTGCTCAAGGAGAAGGAGGAATCTTATGCATTTGTTAATTAATTATCTGTTTATTATATAGCACCTGCATTTTAATTACTCTCCTAATTGTTAAACTGGGGTTCATGGATCTTTCAATTTAATTAAAGACGATTAAAATATACAAAAATTCATAATTTTTTTTAACCCACAACAGTTCATAGTTAACTGTATAATTCATCAGTTTGATAAACTATATCAATCATTTAAGATTATGATAATTAATTAGTTGCAATTATCTGCATGAATTAATTATAGTATGGTGTGTGTAGCATTTACTAATTGCTAGAAAAATTAGAAGGAGCAAATATTATCGATCCGATTTTTAAAGTCTTATTTCTATGCATATTGATTTAGTTAATGTGAAAACTGAAAATTAAAATTTAAAATCATAATTAATTATATATAAATTTAAAAACATAATATGTACAATTAACTCGGTGTTATTTTTATATAAGTAATCTTATATTCACAGAATCAAACGTGGGGCGGTTCTGTATGCTTGATGTTTTATCACTCTTACGGACATGGTGCGTCATAAATTATATTATTTGTGAAAATGTTTTTCACTGACAAATGCAAATTAAGTCAAATCCATTTTGCTTTTCACTAACAAATGAAAAATTAGTCAAATCCATAACGTAGCAGCCTTTGAACCACACAAAATTCAAAAGCCCAATACACAAACTGAAGTAAGGATAGGGCAACAGAAATCAACCTATCACCTATTGTCCAAAAAAAAAAAAAAAGATTCAACCAATCACCCTTCATTATTAGGGACCAAAAACTATAATTAAATTTTGGAAAAGTTAAATTCAAATTAACAGGGAGGTAAATGAATGAATAAAACAACCTCTTTTGAAGTAGAATTTTTAGCAGAGGGTTAAGTTCTTAATAATTAATTAGTTATATAATATCTGCATTATATTAATAAAAAATAATTAAAAACATTGATTAGTTTTAAAATAAAGTATAAAATTAATTTAAGATTTTTACGGATATAATATACAACATATATATGATATTCTATTTAATTAACACTCTGGAAGGTCCTTCTTTTGAGTAAGGCACAATATTGTCCTAAAGCTAGCTAAAAGTGGGTTTAAATATCTTTAGATTTCCATCATTCTTTTTCTTCCCCTATCTATTACCTAATAAGAATCATGAAATGTCCTTTGTTTTCTGAAGGGTAAAATAAAATAAAATAAAATAAAATAAAAGGGAATATAACGATAAGAAATGATTTGATAAGAGATGACCCTACACGGTTTATGTCTAATTAACCCATCTTTTAGTCGACATGATTGTAACAGTTCTGATTCTCACTTTGAATGATAAAGGAATTTTTAATGGAGTTGCTTGGGATCACTGATTGAGAATTTGTCTGACTCATATCCTCTCCTGCATTTCTCTTCTCTGCTTTTCTATTATATATTCATTTTATGGCACCATTTCAAAAGCTTATTACGAAGACCACCATTCATTTAATTATTTAGTTGCTGATATAATTATACTTATCTACTAATTAAAACATTACTTCACGGGTAAAAATAAGCATTTGATCTTAATTTAGTCAATCTTCAGAGTTAGGTTATATGATTTTTTTTTTAAATCTTCAGCATAGATTGATCCGTAATCTTTGATCGAATCAAAGAGGTAAATTAAACGGGTGGGAGTCCTAAAATAAGCGAAGGTGGAGAAGAATTTTGGTTGTTAAGAGAATGGGAATTATGAAAAGAAAACTTGTGGATGCAGATGGCATATATCTCGTAAGAATATTTTCGTCGGAGCAAAGAGAGGGTTTATTTTAAGCAGTATGGGAATACTAGGGCAAACCTTTTGATCAGACACTTGGGATAAAATCTAAGCATATATACATTTCTTCCTATATATTAATCAAAAGTATACATGGATGATCACTTTCAATAATATTCTCGAAATCAATCATGTCAGGTGCAATTTTTTTCCTTGTAAGAAACAAAAAAATACGTGTTTGAAAATACACCACAAATTGATTGAGAAAAAAAAAGAATATATATATATATATATATTTTTAATTTCTCCAATACAACCCCACACATTGAAGTCCTAAAAGTAGGAAAAGCTGCTTTTTCTATTTGAGTCCTAGCTATGAGCAAATAGGCATATAGGATATATCCTCTTTTACTTTTCCTAATAGTAGATAGGAAAAAAATATATATAAAAAGATGAAACATGATGAATATTTTCAAACAAAGAGGAGCAATAGATGGAGAAGTGGGCCCACAGATCTAGTGAGAGTGTTGACTGAAAGATAATATGCAAGATTTTGACAAGAAACCATTAACATAATTTTTGGCTTTGTTCCCTTTCTTATTACATATTTTCCTGCTTCACTTTGTACAAATCCACTCACTTATTCTCTTTAAGAATAAAGGCATAGACATATTTGCAAGAGAGAGATGGGTGGCCCTACGGAGTCCTCTTTGTCTTAGGCATTTGGTGGCTTTGTCAAGAACACAAGCATGCACCAAGGTTCCCACCAGGTTGGAGTGAATATAATTTCCTAATTGGATTTATTCATAATAATTACTGGGGAGGTTCATAAAAATCCCAAGCCAAGCTTTGTTTTCTGATCAATTTCTTATGTTTATCAAGTTCAGGAGATTCAAACATTGAACTTCCTCCATCCGAAACATTAAGGAATTTCTAATGCGAGTTAAGATTCTGTGTTTGATGCACATGTATACTTAGAATATCTAGGCGTCTTTCTGATAAACATGCAGAAAGATGGATAAAATCCATTAAAAACTCTGGATGAACTAATGTTTTATGGCTGGCTTTGGAGTTACCTCTAACTTAAAAAGGGACGAAAATCAATAGAAAAATAAATGCGATTACTGCTTAGAAACGGCTCGAAGTTATGGAACAACTTTCTTTTAACTTTTAACCATTTTCGTTCAATTGACCCATTTGTTGTAAGGTAACCGAATTGAGTATCAAAGCCCAAGAGTAAGGTTTGGCACGGGTGAAAAAGCTATAGCCCATTCGAGGACCTACACACCCAAAGGTCCATTAGGAGTCCCATCCAAAAACATCGCGTCTTGTACCCTGCCGTCCAAAACCCAAAAATAAAATGTAGTCTACACAAATTTTGAAGTCCGCGCAGGCATGCTAGCCTCGCAGAGCGCACAAATGGCTAAAAAAGTAGATGAAATTTCATCAAAATAATCAAAATTAGAGGCTTCTCGCTTGACATGCAAGCGTATGTATTAAAAAATTAACACTAATTAATTATTTTTCATATAAAGTTGAAGATAATTATTATTAACATTTATTTTTTATGCTTCAAACTATACAATCTATCATTAAGAAAATTACTTGTTTTTTTTTATCAAAAACAAAACTACTTATTATGTCTTTTTAAAATACCCATATCAAAAATAACAATTATCCAGATAGATTCTTGAGACAGTTAACCCATATACTTATTTTAAAAGTAAGATCAAACAAGCGTAATAAAAATTTGAGAGGAGGAATTTCTTTCAACTGTATTCAAGTAGTTCTAGGTACAAAATACCTATTGCTACAAAAAGAATGGATGAACTTCACAGGGGGGGAAGCAGCAGAAAGCATTGAATCAGAAATTAATGGGGAGACCCATATTCCTAACAATACCTAAACAACTAATCAAAAAGAAAACAAATTTACAATGAGAGTCACTAACCCAATTTTGAAATTCTAGCTAGCAGGAAAGGTTCTCCCGCCAAAGTTGGAAAAACACCTTGGGCCGAGAAAACCCCAGGGATCACCACCCGTGCAGATTGCCTGAATCTTAGGCCTGCACAAAGAATGTAAAATCTTATCCTAATTTGGTTAATATCTTGCCGCTGCTTCCAGAATCAATCATTTGAATTTTCCGTGTCGTGTTGTTAGAAAGCCCATTAGCTAATTGAAGTTAGCGAAGTCAGACTCTAAAAGGTGCTCCAGAGGTAGGCTGGCCAGCATTACCATTTCAAGGCAAATTATGACTTCAATTTAATCTGCTCTCTAAGCTCAGAAACGAAGGGCCTCGGACTTTAAGGCGCTTTGGCCCACTCTCTATGGGAGGTTGTACCCTAATAGTCTGCTGCAACCTATCTTTCCTGTGGTGATCTCTCTGTCTACTTACTTCCTCGTTGCCCGACTTCTTATACCTTACAGAAATGGGAATGCTATTTCCCCTTGGAAATCTGTCCCTCAAAGAACTTTCACCATCAACTTTATGATTAACAGAGTGACTATACTTGTAGCTTGATTCATTGTTTCTGCTGCAATTCATTGGTTGCCCACTTCTTCCTTCATGAATAACTTTCTTCAAGCGTTTGAGTTCCTGCTCATATATATGCATCAAGTCATCATGGTCCGTAAATTAATGGAGAAAAATAAACCAAGATAAGATCTCAAAAACAGAGCGAAGACCAGCAGTTACATATGATGACTAATAAAATCATGGATGAAATATTTGACAATACCTGGTACTCCGAAAGCTTGGAAGACGTAGTATCATTCAAATGTCTCTTCTCTGCCTTCAGAGAAGAAGGCCGCTTAACCCTAAATATTTCTGAATCAGAATCATCACTCTCGTTATCCACGATAGGCTTCATCTCTAATCTATGAAGATCGCCCTGAGGTTTACTAGAGGTTTCATGGTAGCGTGCTGAGGATGGTGAAGATTCACCGCCATTGGGTACTCCTTCACAACATTCTTCAGAATCAATAAAGCCTAAAGTAAAATTAGCATGCCCTTCGTCCTGAGTCCAGAATAAGAAAAACAGAAAAACAGGCATTCTTAGTTCAGGATCTAATTTCTAATCCCCATGCAGGGAGATGTAATGAAAAACAAACAGAACAACAAAAAAGCAGATGCATATCAGACTCACATTTTTGGAACCAGAAGAGCTCTGAACAGGTTCTGAAAGAGAACAAGGAGTGGATGAAGCAGAAGAAAAAGAAACCTCGAAGACTTCAGGTTTAATATCTGAGCTATGTCTCAAAACAAATTGACTTTGTAAAACACGCTCTTGATTATTTGATGACAGATCTGGACTTGTATGAAGTTCCATAACAGAATCAAACTTTATCTCACAATAAGGAGTATATCCATTTGCTTTTGCTCTCTGGAACATATTAGACAAAGGATATGAATACATGTTATTGTCACCCTTGGTTTGGTTAAGTATCTCATCAACGATTCCATCTTCCTGCTCAAACCTCTTCGCTGCAGCTTCCATATCAGTAATATCCTCCCTCAAATAAAGAGTATGTTTTCTCCCACAGGTGAAGTCAAGAGATTCAATATCTGAATTATCAAAATTTTCATTAAGAAAATTAAGAATGAGAATTTACAAAATATCAAATAACCAGGTGTTGCAATTAATCAAGTTGAAAATTCATTGACGATTCTGAAAATAACCTATGGTCCCGAATCAGGATAATGTTTTTCTCATTTTCATGTATACAATGTGGAAGAAGCAATTGACTAATCATATAAATAGTAATTAGCATTGAGCAAATCATGCAACCAAATAAGCATGTGGTAACCAAATATATTTCATACAATCAAAATTTAAATATACTAATAAATAGTATCTAACAAAGCATACCGTGGCGAAGGCACACTGGATGCATGTGACAGTCACAGTCAACATAAGCAACATAACAATCACGTTTGCAGATGCTACAGAGAATCGTGCCATGTGAATGTGAAAAAACACTTGTACAAGCCCCTGATTTCATTAGGAACCAACGAGCACAATGCTGAAAATGCATTAGATTCACAAAAGAAATCTTTATGCAATTATGAGCTAACAGGTCTGCAGAGGGAAACTCTGAATCTTCAAGTTCTAAGCTTGTATGAAGAAGCAATGCCTCTTTGCATAAAAGTTCTTCGTGAGGCAGCAGAGGCATCCTGTTAAGATATGCATAACGCCGGCTTGCAATAGCCCCTAAAGGAAACCAATCACCAATTGCAAAGTTCACTGCTTCTCCACAGTTGAAACCTGAATTTAAGGAGGGAAAAAGAAATATTTATTTTTGTATTTCAGATGCAATATTAGAGCTGGAGAAGGGAGTGGGATATTTCCTTCTTGAAACTAATATGAAATTAATTGTGCAAATCCTACCATGACTAAATCCAGCATGATATGCTCTAGGGAATGTAACTACAAACTCCCCCGGCTTTTGGACAGCCTTGTAGACAGGGACATCATGTTCCAACAAAATATTTGGAGGAAACAGTGTTGTTTTCCCCAGAAGAACATCAAAGGCTCCATCTTCCCCTTCACTTGAAAGAATATCATGAGTGTACACATGCTCTCTCACCACCCTTTCAAAATCCAATGCTGCATGACCTGGAATGCCATACCAAGTTTTTGATGCCCCACAGTGATGATAATTTATACTGCCAAAAGAATATAAATATCAATATATAGGCATATAAACCTTGGCTAGTGATAATTTTATGCTGAATTTATTATGAAAACAAGGAACATTTACCTGTACAAATAATGATCCTCCACGTGCCAAGCAAACATACTAAACAGCATTCCGATGTATAGCATGGGTTCTGTTACTCCCTGAAATAAACCCAAAAAGACATGTTACGGAGAAGTATGATATAAATATGATTTTTGATAAAGACAAGAAAAAAATTACCATACCGGAATTTCTGTTTCCAAGAGGCGCAAAATGGACTTTGGCAACCGAGAAAGTTTCTGAGATTAAAATGATGTGTGCTTGAGTTAGCTAATGAAAATGCTAGATCACTCAGTCTGTCAAACAGAACAGAAAATTTTCTACACTAAAGAAGACAGATAGAAAAAAGAATATCAGGGTGAATAGGATTCAGAGTAATGTTACAAAAGTAACAGAAGTTAGGCAAACACTATATATCACAAGGAAACTGTTAAAGAATACAAAGATAATATTGTGCAATGGCTTATGATGCAATAATCAACATAACACCATTGTCTTTTTCTATTTCTCCTGCCAACTTTAGTTGAGAAACCAAGAAACATAATTGGCAATAAAAATTTCTGAGCACACTGTTTGAGTGAATTAAAAATGCTAGAAGGAAAGTTAACAGAAAAGGCTTCTTATCTTAAAGGCTGTCTTTCATGGTACAATAACCAAAGAGCATTTTAAATTTAAACAACCAGGAATCAAACAAATTAAAGCACGAATAAGAAGCATCTTTTAACTGGAATTTTTTTCCCATAAATAAAGAAAAAAGAGATGTAATCATAAGAGAGTGCAAAAAGAAGATAGAGATTCTAGTAGAATTAACACCTTCAAATTCCATTTGCTCTTCCCAAGCTGATCAGTGGGAGAAGATGAAAAGGCACTACCATCAACATCACATGCATATTCAACAGTTTCCATCTTTCCACAAGCAATTTCATGCCAAAACTCTTTTTCCAAAAATGTGACAGGAAGGCATCCAGCACTGGAATATCTATGCGCAAAAACTTTATTTGCCATTTTCTCAAACTCACGGAATGTATAATTTCTGAAAAAATTACAATTGTATTATAAACCAAAAGAAATAAGATCATTAAAGTTTCAAACATATAGAGTAAGAAAACTCACCTTCCACTCATGAAAAATGTGACCTTGTCTTCAGTGTCCCACTCAGCAAGCCGAAGTGGCTGTACTCTAGTTGTAAACTTGAATCCTGCTTTCTCCTTCATTAAAACAACCCCAGCAGGTACAGAAGCAGTCAAAGGAGAAATAATCTTGCATATACCTGGAATTTAACATATATTAAAATGGAGAACAGTTAGGTCACAAATTTATCACTATACAATTTCATCATAAATCAAATGTCTGATTGAATGCAGCCAAAGACACCAGGGAAGCAAAGAGACAAGATTGAAATAAAATTTATTGACATATATAATACATCCACATTTCTTAATATGAAATCTGAAACAATATTTTCAGTTAGTTTATTTTATATATTAAAAAAAATCTTAAAGAGCTTCCCTTTATTCAAAGCAAAATTTACGTCATCATGAACCATAATTTTATTAGCAAATCAGGAACTTCCTGAAAAAGTAGAGTAGCACTGATAAATCAAGGAAGAACAAATTCATCAATTAATACATTTAAGGCCATAACATCCTTTAGATGCTGTATCCTCATAATCAATGATAATTTTCCTTCTTACACATGAACAGTACTGACAGCACCCACCCCCAAAATTCAGGTTTCAAAAATTGACACTGGGAGTGCAATGCCTTTTCATGAGCATCTGAGTGCCCTTGTTTGATATTATCAACCTAAAATACAAAGAAAATTTTCAATAGATCATACCATAATTTGAAGCTTCTGGAGCTATCTTTTGCAAGTAAACCAAAGGATCCTCAAATTCCTCCTTTGTTGGATAATAAACAGGACATTCTGGAATTTTCTCAGTCCATTCAAGATCACTCATGTCAAACTTATCCACCTTGCGCTTGGAAAAGACATCTGCATTACCATGCAATCTCATACCACATGATGCTGAAGCTCTTAAAGCATCTCCCCCACTTCTTGTCATTGTGTTAGCGATACTTATCTCAGTGGCAGTACTAAGTTTTGTCCGCTGAAGCCTTTTACGCTTCAAAAATTCTAGCCCGTTTCGAGCTTCCTTGGATAAAGAAAGTCTTCTTTCCACCTGGTAGACATTTCATCATTTGACACGCAGATCAGAGGCATATAAATGGAAGGATTATATTTAAAGTTACATGCATATAAGAAAAAAAAAATTGTGTCAATAAGGTGAAACTCAAAAGGTACGTATCACACAATGAACTTTAGTAGCAAGCACGACACTGAAGTATATATACATTATTAGCATCGCTGGAACTATAAATTATAAAGGTCCAAGAAGTAAAACAACGCATTTCCAAGTAATGAACCAAATGGGCATCATCAATATAAAGCGTCATTTTTTTGGGGGATTATTGGTTTGAGTTGCACAACCGGAGATAACCCTCTCCCTTCCCTCAAAACCTCCCCGCTGCAAAGGAAATTACAAATTGAGCCAATTGGCACATTCACATCATTTCTTATAAAGAAGTATGGACAATAACATAGATATGGAAAAGTCTTAAGAGGGCAGATACTTCAAAAATGTAGTGCCGTGTTAACCACACAATCAGGACTTCTTTCTATATTGCCCATGCTTCATGCAACAACAACTCATTCCAGTTGGAATAGAAAGTAGATAATTGGAGAGAATGGAAAGAATGCCATTTGAACTCAAACAAGTGCCACCCTACCCCTCCCCTGGCCCGAATAAATGCAATCTTCTTTGGAATATTACCATTAAGGATTCAATAACTAGATGACCATGGCTTTTAACCATCGCGATATCGAAGTCATAAACAAGTACTAGCTACGTCCCAACTTTCAAGTGTATCCTGAACCAAACGCAAATCACCTCCTTCAGGAAACAGACCGCAAAGAACAAAAATTGACCCACCGACTGGATGACCACAACTTCGCCGAATTGGAGTTTTTCAAAGAAAAACGTTTCGATTTTATCCGAATTTGGCCAACTTAGTATGGTCAAACGAAAATGATCTTACAGAAATATTCAACAAATGCATGCGCTGAAAATTGAACAGTACCCTCTTCCCAGAATCATTATTTCACATCTTAACATAAGCCAGTCAAACAATAAATAATATTAAACGGATATGCGAACCGCAATGAATTAGAAATCTCCAGAAAACAAAATTATTATCCAAATCTTCTGAATTCCTTTTCTAGAAAGAGGAGTGAAAAAAGGAAAGGAAAGAGCCCAGTTCTTTTATTTTTTTCCTAATTTTCAGATAAGAGCTCCGGTTCACATAATAGAGAAAATAAATAAATAAAAATCCACTCTGACATAATGCACCTTAAGCATCAATCTAAAACATGAATTGTATCAAACTCTGATCTGATGAAATCAAATTACATGGTTAGATTGGAAAAAGATCATTCAGACTGAAAAAATAGGAAAATCGTATCCAAACCGTTAGAAAGTAGAACAATGTCCGAGATCTGGACGATGAACCAGAAGAAAATGCATTTTGTAGAGGGTTCAAGAATAAATTCATTAATAACCATATCACAAAATAGGAAAAGAAATAATTAAGAAATCACGATTGACGTACCATTTCATTACGGAGTCTCTCCTTGTAGGCCTCCGTCTTGGCACACTTGAGTGTGGAATCGCAAAAACAATCGGAAAACTGAATCCAAATCCCAGAGCCAAACCCTAGATCACGATCCTGGAGAATACAGATTAGAAGAGAGCCTTCAATGACAACCAAACTCGCCACATTCTCGCACAACGAAGAGTACAAGGCTAAAATCAGCTCACAAGAGAGATCCAAGCGCTTCAGGGACCAACCCCGACAAAATATAAGAAAATGAAAACAAGCCAATCGGAAAGTGATGAATAGCTTCCTCTGGAGGCACAGAATAGGGCCACCGGAAACGGTATGGTTTTCCGGCCGGAGGAAGAGGTTTTCCGGCGAGGTATAAAACGGAGAGAAACAGTGGATGAGGAAAGAGAGGAAGCGAATGCTTAGAAAACCGAAAAAAGAGCAAGGATGGGATAATTTATAGTTTTATAATCTAAAATAGGAATGCTTTATTATTGAGTTCTGAAAACCAAATAAAAATTGACTTCGTTCTCAAAAAAAAAAATTCTGCGTGTTAAAAAACTAAATCAAACTAACTCGGAGAAGAAATGTGAGCCAAAGCGGTGGTTGGTTGGTGGTTCAACCAAGAAGTTGCCGTCCAAAACGCGTTTTTCACCTCTCGCGTTTCAGGGTAACTGAAACGGTAGGCTTCCCCGTTTTGGGTGTTATGACCGAATTACAGCTATAATTGGTAGGATTTATCGACGGGTACAGAATGAAACAAAGGGTATTATGTTATAGAATTGGAGGGCATTTGGGTAAATTAGGACGACGGCGTTATCGATGAGTTCTGGTTCCTGTACCGGTCAGAGTACAGAAAGTGGCAGGAAGGACGGAATTATCACGTGTGATAAAACGAAGTTTATTTTTTAGAGAACATTGAGATCTAACCGTTCATCCGCTCGATCGTTTACTTAGAAAGCGTCAACGAACAAAAACTCTCTGGAATCTGAAAAACCCAGTAGTATGTGTACTTTTTCTGTTCAACTGCCGACTTGTACAGGATAACTCTCACCTACCTTCCAGTTAGTTAGTCACCTCGTTGGAGAGACGATTTTCTCCTTGTTTGGTTTGATCTGGCTAATAGGAAGGGTCAAGGGCATTTCTGACCTCATGGGATGGTCACGCGAGGGAGGCAGCCAAGTGTCATGCATCGATGGATAATTTTATACAGAACTCTACCTCATATTAAGCTTTTTTTAATATTATATACTTTGAAAATTTTAAATAATTAATTTTTAGATAAATTTGATGATTAATTAATAAATTTACCCAAAGTGAAACACTAGTATCCGTAGTTTCAAAGGCCAAGTTGGAGCCGACACGTGGTTGCTTGTTGCGAGCGGGAGATGCACGTGGCATGAGGATAAGGTTATGGTTTCGCGGATTTTGTGTGTTACCATGGGTAGTGGCCAGCATGGAAATAGCTGGCGGTTAGAATTGGGGCCCAGGAGTTGGAGGTCACGAGAAATCCCCCTCCGTGCCATGCCAATGGGCAATGGCTAAATGGAAGTTTCTTATTTAATCCTTTGAAACGCAAAACTACCTGTGGTTTCCGGTTCCCGGTGAAAATTCTCTCTCCTCCTCCTATTGGCCGGTTGTGCTTGGAGCTTTTTGTTACTCGGAGGTTGGGGCCAATGATTAGTTTTCCACAGTCAGCGAAAACGAAGCCTTGAAGGTCTACTTGGCGGCTCGGCTTTAAAATGCTCACTAAACTGGGTCAACCTTCCACGCGGTCACGGCTTCTAATCGTAGCTCGGCTCAGCTTCGTCTCTTTTTCCTACTCCGCGGATAATGAAAAATAATATAATAATAATTTGTCCAGTTTCGTTTCTGAATTCAGGAAGTGACAAAAAACCTTTTTTCTTTAATAGTAAACTAAAAGTAACTGCCACGCTATAAATGGCGGTGTGAGTACACGAAGCTTCCCTGCTTTGCGTGTAAGCTCAGGTTGTGGATACTCGCTTGGGAAATGCTGCGTCTGTCCAAAGGTGGGCAGTTTGGTAATATCAGAAATCCAGGGCTTACTGCGGGTGGGCTTTGTTCAGTTGCACGAGGGATGTGGAATTGGCGAAAATGCCCTATGAACAGTGGCTGTCACTAAAAATACCCGTCACTTTTTTGGCATGCGTACGTTTTGTGACGTCATATTATCTCTTTTTTTTTTTTCTCTCTCTGGAAGCCTTTGTCAGTTGTCACAAATAAAATTTAGAAGGATTAATTACATACATACAAAACAAAAAATGGGATAGATTCATATTTCATAGTTAGCGGGTAATTTGGAGCCGTTCGCATTGACGTGCGTGAAAAATCTTTTTTATGTTCACATGATATTAATCATTCTTAAAATTTGAGATTAATTTAATGTTAAAAAAATTTATTCTTTTTTTATTATCTCCTCGTTTTCAAAGTTTATAAAATAATTTGATTTTTAAATTTATTCAACTTTTGTTTTAATTTTTTTAAAACCTATAAACTAATTAATTGTTTTTTTAATACTTAAAAATATTGAATTCATCAAAAAATTATTATACAACAATTTTAATATTTAAAAAAAATTAAAACTAGAGATAAGTGAGTTTATACATTTAATAATTAAACTAATATATGTATATATATATATATATATATATATCATGCAGGAGTTGAATCCTACATAAGTTCCATGTACGGTTATTTTGAATTAATGTTGACAGTTTAAGTTACAGAGGTGGAAATAGCATGGATGGTGGGTACTGGGTAGGTTGGGAGGGGGTGACTAACTTAAGGAGATGTCTGTTTCCAAGGTACCTGTAATCTTGGAAGTTAAATGACCCAAAATGGAGTAATAAGTCCAAGTTGTACATAAAATAAGAAAATGAAAAGGAAAACAATATATATATATATATATATGGAACAGGGGCTTTGTATAAAAAGGTAGACCCCGAGATAGTCTTACTTTGGCTTAATTTAGACTATATATTCTCTTTCTTATCTAAAAGGATAAGGATTATATATATATAGCCTTTATTATTAACATGTTCCAATCAAGGTTATGTATTAATTATAAAAATAATAATGAATTGTTAATTAAATTAAAGAAGGAGAGGCCCAAGCATTAATATATAGATAAATCGATTATTGGCGAGAAAAATTAATTTACTAAAATTAAATAAACTAAACCAATGAAATATAGACATTTAAGGATATCACGTGACATAAACTAAAATCTTTTTTTTTTTATATCAGGAAAATAATATTTAAAATAAAAATTGTCATTCAAATAAATAAAAAAAGTTACGAGTATCATCTTAACAATAATAATGTTGCTAAAATGTTAAAAAGTGCACCCGGGCGAACGTTGGCTATCTAGCCGACTCTAATACGTTAGCCGGCTTTGAGCTAATTGAAAGTTGCTGTTGTCGTCGTGGTTTTTTATTTATTTTTTATTTTACTTTTAAAGGATAAAAAAATATCAATAGATAATAATCCACGAGGCGTAGGGCATGTAATATTGAAATCCCAATGGGGAGTATTAAAGGTAGCGTCAACGACTTTTTCTCATTTATTAAGCGTGACACCCACTTGGCATTTACTCCATGCACGATCATACATAATACAATATTGTAATATTTTTTTTAAAGTTGCAAGATTCGTAGCAAGGTTTATATTTCAAACTAATTATGATATTATTTATGAACTTGTTTAATATTTCAAGTGATATACATGTTATTTTGTTAGTATAATTATTGATTGGTATATATTTATTTTTTAAAATATTTTATAATTTTGTTAACAATTAGAAATATAATACTTTCAAGACACTACAAATTTATCTTTCTTTCAATATTTTTTATTTGTAATTATTATACTCCATAGAACACGTTAAAAAAAAACTCTTTTAATTTATGTATGACTCATGTTGATTTGAATTTTAAGAATTAATTTATGATTTTCTTGTTAAAAAATGATTGGTTTAGTCCAAAGAATTTAGGTGAGACTTTAAGCATAGGTCATACTTTAAAATTTGGGACAGGTGACTATTAATTCTCTATAAAAAAGTTGTAACTTGCTTGCATGTATCTCAAACCATATTCACATTTTAAGAAGCAATACGTAAAATCTTCAATTGAATATATTTATGCGTGAATTAAAAAATCATTTTATTTTAATAAAAAAATTATAATTTTTGTATGGTACAATTTTGCTCTTTGCATAAAAATTTTCATATTTTTTTAAATATAAGATTAACTCATTCAAAATACTAAAATTATATTTTTTTTCTACAAATTTAAACTGTTAATATTATAAAGACTATTCAATTATTAAATTTAAATTTATTTTTCTCTTAAAATAAAAATTTGTGAGTGTAATAACACATTTCACAACTCGAACTTAATTAATTATATGCAAATAAATATGCTCATTTATAATCTACCAAAAATATTAAATGTCCAGTTGAATATATTTCTTGTTAAACGTCTTATACCTAATAGGAATCTTCCATTACCACAAGTACCAAAAGTACTAAAAGTGTTTTGCCCACACACAAATCTTGTCCACAAACCTATAAGCTACCATACTGTCTCACGTGTTTGTGGACAAGGATAGTTGTACGCCTATTAATTCCTTAATGGGGAAGAAGATGTCGAGACTTTGAGAACGGCAATTAAATTTCTCGCTTTTGGCACTCCAAAAATGTTTGTTTGAGTTCAATGCTTTAATTAACATTCTTGAAATGCAGCCAAACCAAATCTTGCTCTTTAAGATTCATGCCAAACCCATTTCGAGAATCAAAATCCTTGGGATATCTTTCTTTCTTTCTATTTGGGTTGGGTCACATTCTCGGCACTGGCTGCTCCTTCAAGGAACCAATTATTAAACCAATCAATTTTTACTAAGCCACGAATAACACGAGCCTAACCTATCATCGCAGAACTACTCAATCAACCAGTCTTATCATAAATATGTAGTACAACCTTTTTTTACCTACTATTTCCAATTCCATTTTTTTTTATATAAAAAATGGTTATCTAAACGCTAACCAACCCAGCGTTCAATATAGTTGGTACGCCGGAGTGTATATCTCACGCAACAAAAGTCAAAAATATTTTTGTTTTGTTTTGTTTATACAATATATTATTTTCAAATATAAACTCGTCTATGTTATTTTATTTTATTAATATATGACGTTATCTAACAATTCTAATAATCATTTTATTACTATTTGATGATTTTTTATTTTAGAAAATATGTATGCTAAAAAAATAAATTATAAATTTTGTTTAATTTTTTGTGTGTTTATCGTGTTATTTTTATATTATATTAACAAATGAGTATTAACAATAAAAAAAAAAGTTATTTGGCAGAGCTTCCTAAATTGTATGTGACATTCGATTAATGAGCCTTTTTACCTTTTCAATGGGTCAAATTTAAAATATTATATTATTTTAAAATTAAAATATATAATGAATTTTAATAAAATTTTACAATAATATTTATAGATTGTTTATTAAAAAATTATTAACAATAAAAATTAAATTTAAATCTTATAAATAAAATATTTTAATATTTATCAATAAAATCAACTCTTGTGGTCAAACGAATCATAATTTAATTAAGTTAATTTATCTGTTTTTTATAAATTGAATACACCTAATATTATTTCGTGATTTTCTAAATGGTTTTAAGGTAACTGTGCAACGCAAAAGGAGGGCCCACGAAGCTACCAATAGGAAAGCATTATTAAAAAGTGAATTGGGCGATCTGAAGCATGATTGCATCAATGGATTTTGAGGTCTCAATCAGAGATATGCTATGGTTTTGTGTCCCTCTCAGTGGGTACGTTGATAGGACAACAACGTATAGGAACCATGAGGTGTCACGTGGCATCATGCTTCTTAAATAAATAATATAAAGGACGGAGCTTTGGTTTTAAAAATTTAAAAAAAAAAAAGGGGAAGAATTAGGATAGTGTTGAAACTTTGAAGGAGTTGGTAGTCTGAAAAAGTTTGGATTGGACGAACTCCACTATTGTAAAGCACAGACCAACAGAGCGTATTTTTTGGAAGATGGTTTCATTGAATAAAGTGACACGTACCCTACAAATATATATATATCGTAAACAGAGACATTGCACGGCAAACAAGGAGGCATTGTTCCAAGGTGCCAGGTTGAGTTATCACATAATTAGTTTTAAAAATAAGAGATAGTACAATTTTGAATAATATTTTATATTTCTCGAACGTTATAAAGATTTCCCACATATTTTAATTTAAAATTTTACTGAGTTTCATAAAACATAATCATATAATTTATTTAATAAATTTATAAATTTTATACCAGCCATTAAAAAAAAGTGAAAGGATCTTTATTTGTTTTCCTTAAATTATCAAATAAGTTTTTTTTTATTATTCTAATTGATTTTTTAAAATGTAACTTATGAGCCTACAAATTCAGAAAAAAACAATGAAGGTTGCACGTGAACTTTTAGTAAGAGTTTTGAATTCTCGGCACATAAAATAGTATGAAAGATTCTGAATGTGTTTAAAATGCAAAGCTTTAAAAATAACAAGAGAAAGATGACTGCTGCTTAAAAAGGAGACACCATTAACGATGTCTCACTAGGCATTGGAGGAAGAATGTTAAGGATAATATATATTTACCGTTCTTTTTTTTTTAAAAAAAAAGAGAAATTATGGACGAGATGTGGCTCATAATCATTGGCTTGAATGGTAATTATAAGATTAATATTATAATTAAGCTGCCGCCTCGTCATTTAGTCAAAGGCGGAGATCATGTGAGGCAAATCCCACAAGTGTTTCACATAAATACACAACGTCGTTACCGAAATTCTGTTAATTAATTAGTGTATTTACTTTTCGCCTTGTTATTTTATAAGCTAAAAAATTACTTTTTTTTTTTGTCTTGATTTTAATTAATTCATTTGGTGAAGTTCACGCAGCACAAAAAGCCTTCCATTCTCTTATAAAATTACATGATTGAATGTTAAGAAAATAAAATGTTGGTTGCCTTAATTCTTAGTTGAAATAAATTGTCGTATATAATTGAACTTTTTGTCGTCATTTGTAGTGGTCTAAAGGTAGTGAGCATGTAGGGAACATCCCCACAGTAATGCCAAACTAAGAATTTTCTTTTGTGGAAGAGACAGATAAACGTCAACAATTTGATGTGTGTGTGTATTTATGGGCAATCTATTCGAGAATATGCTATAATTAATAATAATAAAAAAAATCAACATTAATAACGAAAAGATGCATCGTACCTACTATACACGATCACTTACTATAAATAATTGTTTCGCTCTAGAATTGTTCTAAAAACACACAAACACGCATGGGATTATATATTAACTATTATTTCCACGAGCTAATGACTATATATTAAAATAGAGGGGAAAAAAAGTGAAAGCTAGGGATTTCCTGGAAACCCTAGAAGAAAGCGAGATGTAGAAAAGGAAAGGAGACCCTATTCAAAGTCAGAGCCCTGGACAAAAGTTTGATTTTCAGCGTGTGATTATTCTAAGATATATCTATGTCTGTGTTAAATGTCATGGACCGAGCACTAGGTTTTGAATTAAATTCCGTGAGAGAGAAAGCCTTTGACTGCGTTACCTTTGATCATCTCTTGTTAACAAAACCAAAACCAGGAGACACGTAGAAAAGCTGCCTTTACCCAAATTGTCCTTTTACTTTTTCTTCTTACTCTGACCTAAATGCACGCCGTTTTACTCGTTCAGACTTAATTTGAGAAAGAAAGAAAGAATACATATATTAATTAAAGCCAATTTTGCGGTGGAAAAGAGTCTTTGACATAACCTTTTTCAGCCACCCTTTTAAGCCCACTAGCTGACCAAAAGCTTTGAATTTTATACCAACTTTCTTTTTTTAAATTATCTTCCTCCTTATGGCTTTTATCCACGTTTCTCTTCCATAGTTTACGCTTCTATGTTTCTTTCTTACAAACTTTGACGTTGTACGTTTCCTCTTCTCAATCTTCTAGATTATTTGACTAATCTCTAAAATAAGAAACACTGAAAAACTCAAAGGATTAGAATATCACTTAACTTGGTATTTGAAGAAGATGATGTCATGAGAATTTTTTTTAGGGAAGTCTCTCTCTCTCTCTCTCTCTCTCTCTATATATATATATATAAGAGTCAGAGTCGAGTCTGTGACTCATAACATGAAGGGGAAAAATATTACAACCACACTGTGAAATATAAGATTCTTTTGAAAATGGAAGATGTTCACACAATTTGAGAGGGAACAAAGGAATTTACAGTGATAGAGGAGAAGGGAGAAGGTGATGTTGTATGGCTAGAAGAGGAGGTTTTGTTTTTATGGCAAAGGAAGGCACCACGTAAGAGAGCCATATATATATATATATATATATAAGAAAAAGAAAAAAAGTTGGGTCCAAATTTGCACTTTAATATTTGTGTGGATGCATGCATGGGACTTTGGCGTCCATCTTTGGCTGCGTGGACACTGTACACTTTGCACTTTTACTTACCCCACTTCCCTTATTATTCCCCAGAAATGTTAATTATTTCTATTCTCCCAAGTTCCAATCCCCAATATATATAAATATGGTTTTTGTGCTTTGGGCTTTTCGGCCCACATTTTGAGGTCCAGTTTGGTGCTGCTTTCCTTCACTACTAAGTACCGAGACACGTAGGGCTTCCATTGTCGTTTTGTCGGTCGTAGTTTGCGTTTTCAAAATCACCTGGTCCCCATATTGATATTCTCGTGGGGATTTAAGTTGATCCCTTTCTCACCCACGCAATTATTTTGTTCTCGATTCTTCGTTCCCCAGATATTGAAATTCCTTTTCCCACGCCAACCATACTCTTTGTATTTCCCTTTTACACTCTTTGGCTGTGATTCTTCTTATTTGCTTTCAGCCTTTTTTTTAAAAAAATTCTTATTCTAAAAGGAAAAAATAGGAACAAAATATATAATAAAAAAATTTCTTCACGACAACATGTGTTACATATAATATAACAAAGTTATTTATAACTTTTTAAGCTTAAAATTTTAAATAAAAATAAAATAAAAACTTCTGTAACTAATTCTTATATGTTTAAGATATTAATAAAAGTAAAGCAAGAGATCTTCATATACCGGAAGCAATTCACAATATCATATAATAATAGATTCACATAAATCGAATTAACATGTATTATTAGTACTTTCTAAAAGCTTATAATTATAATAAATTATAGATATTTTGTTGGTCATTAATGAATGCGATATAATTAGGTAAAGATCAAGGAGAAGTCGTGGAATTGGCACCTGGAGTCCGTAATTTGTAGCAGAAGAAATAGTCAAAAAAAATGGGCAAAATATTTCCGAAGGGTGTGACCCACGAGAGACTAAATTATGATAGTCTCAATCATTTGGCCACATGTTCCTTTGATATGAATAAATGGAGGGTTTGAAAGCCAGGTCTGACTCGTCGAATGTAAATGAATGTCTTTGAACTTTCTCGCAGATTGGCCCAAAATGGCTGAAAATGCTGACACTCCCTGAAACATTGACTAGTTTTTTAGACACTGATTTTGTTGCTATGTTAGGCGAGGACTATGACTTGGACCTCGTCTTCTTTGGTTGAATCAGTCAAAATCAAAACGACAACTACTCAAAAAATCATCTGCTTCCCCTTAATTTATGCGTCATTTGTTGGACCGTGCCTTCCCAAAACGACAGCCACTCTTTCCATTCGGGGAATGTTCTGCTTCCAGTGTTATTGTAATTTTTTTGGTTTTGCGTTTAGATGTTGTTTTGATTAACTTGTACACCTTTTTTTAAAAAAAAAAATTAATAATTTTGAGATGTGAGAATAGAGAGTGAAAAGAAAAAGAAAAAAGAGAGAGAGAGAGAGTAAGGAATGAATTCTTGACATCATATTCGCTTTCATTTTAAGTGTTGATAGAATCTTGGTCAAAATTCAAGCCCTGCCTTTTGTTTCGTTCCCGTCTTTGGTGGTTTCTTTCCGCTGTCTCTTAAAGTTTACTTATAATTTCAACAAAAGATTTGAGTTTGAAACCTCCAACTTGAAATATAACAGATAACGTTAGTTGGTATGGTGTAACTAAACTAAGACCATTTCGTTAACTAAGATAAAAATAAGACCTCAAAACCTTACTAAGTGAAGTTGCAAAAAAACATTCCACAACGTGGAGAGAAAATGTTAGACAATTGCAGTTGTTTTGGAGAGAGAAAAATAAAACTTGACTTTAATTGAGGATTCCAATTTTTTTATATAATTAATTAGGTCAAAATTTAATAAATAAAAAATATATCAATAGGCAATCAAAAGGCTTTCCTAGGATTTTTTTTTCCTTCGTGGTGCAGTGAGACACCTGAATTTTTCTAATAAAAAAAACTGACAAAGTAGAGGGATACGTCAATTATTTTCTTTTGTCGTGGTGAGCTTTTTTTTTTGGACCGGCTCCTGGTGAGCTTTCTTGTCTTCAAGAGAGTGTTGTGTTCTTTCAAAAATACCAGTTCAGTTTACCAAAAATTTAGCCCAATATCCACCGTTTAAAAGGCTAGCCCACAATATGCAAGCCCAAGAATCCTCATCCATAAAAGAAAGTGCAGCCCAAGAAGGAAAGACGAATACAAGCCCAGAAAAAAGAAAATCTTAAGAGACGTCTAAATATATATTTTATTACTAAAAAGTATTTAACTCGATAATAAATGTTGTTCACTTTATTATTTTATTCAAGCTCCCGAAATTTGTCTTTAGATTTATATTTTTTAAAATAATAATATTATCATAAATATAGATTTAGAGATAAATTAAAAAAAATAATTTAGTTTATCATTAATTAATATTTATTTATTTATCAATAATAATTAAATTATGACATGTAACAAAAATAATATTTTTTAAAATTATTTATATTATATATAATAATTTGATCACTACTGATAAATAAAAAATTAATTACTAATAATAAATTAAATAACAATTTAAAATTTTAATGATGAGCTCAGCAAAATCCATAATTAAATTCAAACGTGTCATTCATGACTGATCCAAACTATAGATTTTGTGATTTTGTGGTAATTGAGAGATGAGAGTGTAAGTATCGCGAGAACAAAGATAGTAAATGTTGCCATGGAAAAGGAAAACGTTGGATTTACGTTATGAATTAAATGGTACATTAATTACAATACATAAATTAGTCGGAATTTGGGGTTGGAATTGCACAAATCAATACAATTTTGGCACGCAAATCTGAGAGTCATCTATAGAAGTTGCATAGCACGAGTTGTCGGCCATGAATGTCCGATGTCCTATTTCTTTTTTCCTAATATTTTTGCCTCTTTTTTAAAAAAAAAACAAAAATGAAGTCAAAACACAGTGTTCCACTTAAGACTTTCATTTCCAGAATTGCCTCTTGTGTGCTTCCATGTGAAAGGTTTGTTTTGCCTTTTTTTTTTTTTTTTTACTTTTTAATATTTATTAATTTTAAAAAATTACAGAAAACATCATTTTATCTTGACAATTTTGCATTTATTAATTCAAACAGGCAATTTTTAAATAACTTTTTCTCTTCACAATTCTTAATTTATTTCAAACTCAAAAAAGGTATATTTTTCTTAATGTTCAGAAAAGATGATTAGAATTTAATAGTTGACTTTAGTTTTCTAGGTCTATGAATTTATAATTAATGAATTAATTATTTTTAGAATTATTAACATAAATTAATATATTATTTTAAATATTTTATTTATATTATATATTATATATTATATATTATAAATTATAAATTATTTTTAATGTATTTATAAATCTTATCATTCAATGCAATTCACGATTAGCATTCGATTCATGGTAAAGTAATTATGTGACCAATAGATATTGAAGTCATTAAAAGGAGAAAAAAGAAAAAGAAAAAGAAAACACAAATAATGTGAATAAAATTGAATCTGACAAGCATGTTGTTGTTGAACAGAGGCCGAGACACATAGAAGCAGAAGTCAATACCCGAACCACCACCCTTGCTCAGCTGGTAAGCCAAGGGTACTTACTATTTCTAATCTGGTGCGCTCTTGACTCCCTCTCACCCTCTAAACCCCACTCTACATAACTCACGATTTACCACTCCCATTCCCACACACACACATTAATTCAAATGCTACACAACTTTCTCATACATTTCCCTACCTAACAAATACCACTTCATAAAACCCGGTCTATAAAATATACATTAACAAAATCAATCACAAAAAGACATAAATAGTAAGACAAGCATGCCTTTTTTTAAAGCGAACTTATATGTCTTTTTGTGATTAGTTTAGTTTACTTGAATATCTTTTATAGACCGAACTAATTAGCTACCACTGTCCCTTATTTACCAATTCCAAAATACCTATTCATATACCTATTTTCATAGGACTCTTGCATCCCTCTCAAACCTGTCTATAGCAGAGTGGCTCTTCTTGGTAAGTCCTTAATCCACAGCAACTCCAAAGCTATTACTTGAGGGGTGGAGCGCTACCAGTGGTTTCTGTGCAAGACCCAACAAAACTTGCATTATCGGGGCAGGTGGTGCAAAGAGCAGCCTCAATTTGGTGCAGAGTGTTGCAGAGATGGTTATTGATTGCGGTGACGCTGGAAAGGTTGACCTTAGCAGAAGGGATTGTGGAGGCCAGAACCTGAAGCCCCACCGTGAGAAGGCAACCTGGATTGACAGTAGCGGAAGTTGGTCCTGCAGTGGTACCGCCTGCTTCGGCTGATGAATTGCCTCCATCCATGGCAACGCTGGCTGTGTCCAGGCTACTTGTTGGTACTGCTGGGACTATGACGAACCCCTGGGGAAGAAGAGCGATGCAGGAGGGGTCCTCGCCGCTCATGGCTAGCTGGATCGACTCCACATCGATGGTGGCGTACACTACTAGACTTCCCGACTGGTCGGTGCAGCTCTCTTGCAGCACTAGCTCTACGCTCTGGGACGAGTTGCTTGCTACCTGCATGCAAAAATGCAGCAATTAATGAAAAAAAATATACATTCAGAAATTAGGGTTACTGGTTTGCATTTTATTATCTAAAGTGCAGGGTGCAACTTTAGAGGACTCAATTCCTATACAAGTTTTGTTAGTACATAAAAACCATATATAATTATGAGGACATGGGCTTACATTTATACGCAAAAGGGAGATGCAATTTCCTGGATGTGAGCCATTTGCAATATGAGCCACTTCATGTAACGAGTTCCCATTGGAAAGAAAATCCAACTGCAAACAGGAAAGTACTATGCTTCAGACAATTTGCTGAATCATATTGAGAGTTTGGATACGATTGATTATGAAAGTAGATATGATGGAAGAGTAATATACTAGTAGTACCTGAGATCTGCGGCCTTCATCCTTGAGGAGGTCAAAGACCTTGCAGTGAGAATAGGGAAGCCAGGTGGTGGAGACGGCACTGAGGATTACACCATTAGGTTGACCGGGGTTTGTGATTTTCCTGGTTGTGATTCTAACAGTATCTTCGGGGGAATCTGATAAAGCCGTCCATGATTGACCACTGGAGGTGCTCATGTTAAGGCTAAACGTTCTAATCATTCTTTGAGCCAATTTCATCAAGTTCTTTCGGGCTTCTGGCGAGGGTATCACTGCAATAGTGCAGAAGAAACATGTCATATTCATATACATAATCACACAAGCACATGAAGCACTATAAAAGAAAGATCATATTTTGAGAACCTCCAAGGTCTGAAATGTTCCTTGCCATGAGGCTCGCAACCCTCTCACATTGTCTCTGCAAAACTCCTAACCAGCGCTGTGCTCCAAATGCCATTCCACTGTACACGTAGTTACTGAATATCTGATGCACGGGTTTCTCTTCTAGCTCTGCATGCTCAACCCAAGTTACCTGCATTATTAACAAAGAAAAGGCTATTTCTGAAAGAATTCATAGAAGCAAAAACTTTTTAGAAATTCATAACATGATTTAGACACTGCACTAACCCTTGAGTACCCATTTGGCATATCTTGAATAACGCAGCCAGAGGGTCGCCTGCAGTATCTGGGATAAGAATGGTGAAAATTTTGGTGAAAGCTATCAAGAGGAAAATCAACAATGACCCAGGTTCCCTCCTCAGCATTTTGTTGGCAATAACGAAGGAAATGAGTCTCACGAGTGGACACCAAGGGAGAAATAACTAGCAATTCCGCATACATCTACAAAAGCAAGCAAAATTTAAACAATAAATATTTATAGAGTAAAGCAATAATTTGGCCTTCTAATTTATAGATTCACTTAATTTCGTCAAAATCTTGTGATTGCACAAATTAATATTTTAACTAACTAATGTGTAAAGAACTTATAATTTCAAGGATATGATTAAACTGTACACATTTGAGAATTAAAGTTAAATCTATATATTAAAAGACCAGTTCACTCTTATTTATATGATGCTTTACAAGCAGCATGATGTAAAAAAAAAAAAAGATACTGTAGTTGATATTTTCATAGGGATTTGACATTTCTACCAGTTGTAGAGACCCGCTTGCATGACCAGAAGCACCGGGAGATATAACTTGGACAGTTTTCGCTCTAGAAACAATGGTGGGAAACAATTCCATCCACTTAAGCTGTAATTTGAAGAGAAAGAGCCAAAATTAGGAGAAGCTTGAAAAATTATATAGTGGAAGGAAGAATATAGTTGCTCAACATTAATCCACGAATCACTTACAGCATCAAGGAAGGCGTCAACAAGAGTGACGCTATTCATTATAACCATAGTAGTGTCACGGCTAGCTTCTGTCCTAAGCTCACTAGAAAGGTGCTTGAGGTTATTGAGAGGCCATTGAAACATCCTAGCGTGCTCCTCAAAATTAAGCATTTCCCTTTCGTTGTCAGTAGTGTTTCTGATCCAAAGTGGCTCGGTTGCCTGACACATCTTCACGAGTTCATCCATGGATGACACTGCGAGTTCCAATGCCAGAGACTTCTCTTGTTCCATTAAGAGACCTGCCTCTGGAAATGGTGAAGTTTCAGGAGGCAGCATTGGCACGGGAATCATCTCCGTACAAGAAGCAGTAGGATCCGCGAAGTGCCTGGAGTATATGTTCATATCCAAATCCAATGAAGGGGCCAAAAGAGGAGGAGCTGCTGCCATTGTCTGCATTGGGCGGCCTGTGTATCTTGAAGTGAGACAACAAACGCGTTCTAACTGCAAAACATTTACAATATCAACACCAAGGAGAGAGTTCGAATAAAAAGTAGGGTTTTAAATAACAACCCGCCACTAGTTTCGAATACACGAGGGTTCGTTTGACAGTTTAAAAGAGAGTAGATCACTCTATTGTTTAAGTTACAATATTATTAATGAGTCGATCAGGTGAATTTGAAGTGTTAATTTTTTATATTACCCATTTATTAAAGAAAAAATAAAAGAAAAGAATATTTAGATGTAAGTGATAAATTCGTATTTGAAAAAAAAAAAAAAAAAGAGTCAAATAATCTCAACCTCCCAATTTATAAGAATATGTAACAACAATGGTTTAAGTTTTTTTTTTCCACCCACTCAATCCTTCCAAACAATCTCTTACAAGGAATTGTTCGTTAAAAAGGAAAGAAATGAAAATCAGCCAGAGTGATTTGCAAGGATATAAGAGTGCAATGGATAGAAATATCATACCTCTTCTCTTAGCCGAGCATTTTCGAGGCGAAGCTGTTGCTCATCCAACCCCAGATCAACATCCATCATAGCAGGACCACCGCAATTGGGACAAATAACATTACGTAACGCTGCTTGTAGACGATAGTTCTCACTCTTGAGGTTCTCATTTTCTGCTCTAAGTATCACATTATCCGTTCGATCCTGTTGTGCCTATCACAGCAGGAAAAAAAAAAGTTTATCTAAAAATCTTGAGCATGTTTCATAATCTTACAGTTAATTCAAAAATTCTCTTAAGTTAAGGTCTAAAACTACAAAGATTTATGGAAAACGAAGACCCTTTTTATTCTAACCCTAAAAGGGTAATGATATGGCAATAAATATGAGAGCAAATGTGACAGGTAGGGTTTAATGGGGACATTAATGGAATACAGACTGTATGGTGAAGAAGCGAAGAAACCATAAGTAAAAGGCAATGAGCAGTAGTAAATGAGACTCTTGTTCTGCTTCCTTTCTTCTATCAATGCGTGCATAGCCGTTTAGGGCTTAGAAATCTTTTAATGCAAACAAGAAAGAACGCAGTTTCATGGGGAAACGTGCTGGGAAGTTCAATAGGCTCCATTTATGAGATCGCGCTGGTACATTAATTTTAGGGTTTATTAATATGAAAATTAATGGACGTTTTAACTTGGCGTACCTTCATCTGGGTTCGACGATTTTGAAACCAGAATTTGACCTGGCGTGGTTTAAGGCCTAGATCTTGGCTTAGTTTCAGCCTCTGCTTGTCGTCTGGGTGTGGACATTCTTTAAACAAGCTGCCAAAATAGATATGCACATGCAGTGACTGTAATCAGACCACAGATTTGTAGATTTTCTTCTGGAAAACGTTGTGTACCATAATGGGTTTGTTTCCCATTGGGAGAAAAGAATATAGAGAAGAGAGATAAATAAATATTACGCTTCCATTTCTTGGATCTGGCGAGTAGTGTGCCTGTGGTAACGTTTCTTCTTTGGTGGCTGTTCACTCTCTTGCTCATTCCCAGACTTGTCTTCAGCTTGTTCACTACCAGATCCACTCTCCATCTCTTCCTTCCCACGCAAGATACCATCTTCTTCCTTCTGTGGGAAAATCACAAGAAAGTGAAAAAATTTAAGAGAAAGAGAAGTGAGAAGATAATAAAGAAACAAGAGTGAAAATTTGGAGGTACCATGGGAAGGAAAGGTTGGAAAGGCGTGGTGGGCATGAAGTTAAAGTTGGAGTTTTGGATCGATGAGGAGAAGAGGGTTTCTGGGTTTACAACTACGTTTACGCTCCCTCCCATTGTTGACATAACTTGGCAATCCCCATACATTGTCGCTTGCTTCCGCAAAACACACTTCTCTTTTTATGCCAAAGACTTTTGCACTTATATATGTCCACACCTTACTTGATCAGTTCAACCTAACCTGTCTTTGATATCCCAGAAGAAAAAATGTTCCACATCAGAGAATCCCAACAATATTATCAAAATGTTTGAACATTTTCTTCAAAAACACAAACAAACAAAACCCGACAAAAAAATGGTAGCAGATTACTTAGATAATTAAGCGAGACGAAATTTTAGAGAAATGATCATAAAGAAGAAAAAGAAAGCAGAATCTGAGAAAGATGAACGCTACCACAACCACGACCATGACGAGGTATGGAATTGCCTTGAAAATGAAGGATTTTGCTTTGCTCTTGTTTATCTCTTGTTGGCTTTGGATGGCTCTTACTCTAACCTTACCTCACCTTCTCTCTCTCTCTCTGTAATAAATCGGGTTAATTTAATAATTTACTGCGAATAGTAAATGAAGATGGACAGAAACCGATCAGAGACACTCCTACGTTGGCCGTTCCGTTACACGTGGCCATTTCTCGATGGCCTCACTATGCGTTGTCATCACCATTCAACAAAGTCAAACCTTTTTTCTTTCACACTATTCGTGCCGACGCGCCTCTTGGATTTTTGTCCTTTTTTAGGAGTTATGTTTCACGCGTCTGTTGTGGTGATTTTTCATTGTTACCGAGACAATGAGTCCAAGGGAGTGAGGGAAATATTGACTTGGAAGAGAGAGAGAGAGAGAGAAGTGTTGAAGGCAAAAAAATGAAGAAGCGAGGTCAAAAGGATCAGAGCCGTTCACTTAAGGTAGTGGAGCCCACGGTAAATTGCACCACATCAACTGTTTTGTATGGCGGGATGAGAAGACTTTTTTAATAAGATTTGACACTTGAACCACTAGGGTCCAAGGGTGTCACTTTCCGATGGGGACCACCAATCAAAAATCCCCTTCGGAATTAAATTGAGTGTGGACGGGGATTTATTGATTCGCCTGCCCAAATTTTTAGTTTTAAACTTTCATGACTGGAGGGTTTATTTAGATATATATATTTTTTCTTGTTGGGTCAAATATAGCTTCCCTCGTGTTGCTTTCGATATTTTGTTGGGTCAGATTGCCTTCAAATTCTTACATATTTTAAAGTATGTTTGCATTAATTTTTTCTTTTTTTGTTGTTGTTGACGTGAGTATTTTAATATATTTTTTAAATATAAATTAAGTTTATTTAAAATATTGAAACATTTTTTTACAAAAAAATTTATGTAAATTTAAATTTTTAATATTATATCAGTCTATAAATTACTAAATTTAAATTTATTTATTATTTAAATTACAAATTTTCAAATATATTAGTGTAAGTTTTAACACGGTATATAAAATTTTTATACTAATGTTAGTGTAAGTTTTAACACGGTATACAAAATATATTAGTGTAATGTTACTTGATATATATATATGCTTACAAAGGAATATTTCCTAAAAATAAAAAATTTGTTGATAACTATAAATTGTTTAACGAGTGGCTAGGCAACAATATAAGATTACATATGTGCGAGCGAACTTGATTATATAAAAATTAATCCGATTTCGATTGAGTTAAAATTATTAGGTGAGTATATCATATAAAGGATTATAAGTAGGTTTATGGGGTACTACTATACATGAATACGTGATAATTATATTCCAAATTACAAATAATTTGTAATATATAATTAAATTGTATATTAATTCATATAGTTTTGTGGCTCTTAAATCTTATAACTCTAATAAAGCTCACTCGAATTATTTTGAATACAATGTTGTAATAACATGGCGGCAACTAGGGAATTAATTAAGATTATTGACCTCTTTTATATATGGATATATAGATCCACTCTCTTTCATAAGTAAATTTATATGAATTGAAGTTTTGGATATGTATATATATATATATATATATATATATATATGATTTCATATGTTTAAAGAATTAAAATTGTTACAATAAGAATTTAATTAATACCTCGTTTGATATAAATAATAGAATGATTTTTCAAATAATGAAAAGTAAGTATATATTAAATATTATATAAGTTTTATTTATCAAAAATAGTTTATAAGTTAAGTTAAAATTTATAAACTAATTAAAATTTATAAGTTATATGCTATTTGAAATAGCGTATAATTTATAAATTTTTGATTAATTTAAATTATTCAAATAAACTTATTTATTAAATATATTTAATTTAGTTAAATAAATTTATAAATTAATTAAATAAGTTATAAATTAATTTATTATACTTACCAAATATAGTGTAAGCATAGTGCGAAAAGAACAAATTAAAGAATCTTATTTATTCCAAAAAAAAAAGAGATGAAAAATTGTTATTTTATCTCTACAATCTCATTTTATAATTTTAATACAACAGATGCCAAACTAAAACTCATGTCCACTTAGTAGCGTATGTAGCTAATGGTGTAAGAAATTTATAAAAACTTGTTAAAGTAAATGTTTTAGATGGGTTAATTATGCATGAAGAAAAATAAATAATCTAAATTAACATATTAACATGTTAAGTATAATTTTTTAGCAGAATCTAAAACTGTCTTTTATATATGTTTATTCATTGTTATTTTGATATAATTTTTTTTTAAATCAAATCTACTTCAAAATTTTGCATACAATAAATGTGCAAGAATTTATCCTAAAGAGATTTTTAAGCAAATTTAATATATATATATATAGAGAGAGAGAGATTATAAAAATACATTTAAACATATTAAAAATATAAACATTACAAGTCTTATATTATATACATTGATGTCTCATAATACATTGTTTATTAATAGCGTACAATTTTTTCTCAAAAAAGTATGAGTTAACAGTAAAGCTAACTCAAACATCAGGTGAGCGTAATTTAAAAACAATTTATTGTAAATATTAATAAATCATTAATTATTATGTTATGAAGATAGAGAGAACAGAAGGCCAGATGCGCATGAACGAGACATAAAAGTTTTCCTCAATTATGTTGACACATTAATTAAGCATTAAAGGTGACATTAATATTGAGGGGATATATATATAGCACAAATTAAAAAGAAAAAAGCATAAAACATTAATTAAAGTGATGATGATATTAATTCTACTGTTAAATAATTGTTCTATCTCATTATAAGTTTGGGAATGAGAAATCAATTTCGACGAGGTACATCCTACATGTATATATATATATATATATAGCAGGGTAGGACAAACCCCAATACAAATTCAATTGCTTTCTATACCTATACGTACGTATCCCAAATTTTAATTTTAATTTTTTA
This sequence comes from Gleditsia sinensis, assembly GCA_037074535.1. NCBI lineage: Eukaryota > Viridiplantae > Streptophyta > Magnoliopsida > Fabales > Fabaceae > Gleditsia > Gleditsia sinensis. The sequence goes on along the minus strand of CM073467.1, from coordinate 60,379,703 downwards.
TTTGTGACATTTATTATCATTAAAATCTGCGTAGTTTCAATGACTGCTCTGCAACTCCCACGTGAAGCTTATCCAAACATTTGAGACACTCCAACTCATCAACCGAATACTTCGTAAATTCTAATAATTCAGAGCGACGAGAAAATATAATAAATTTATTAGTAATTCAGAAAGAGAGAGAGAGAGAAGAACAATAAATAATGGTGGTCAAGGAAGCATTAATATAAATTCAAAGAGAGGGGAGGGGTAAGTTTTCCTGCCTCATCTTTTATTGTGACGATGGAGGAGAATTATTTTAATTTTTATTTATAAAAGTAAAGAAAACATATAAAATTGTGTTAATTATAGGAAGATTAAATTCATGAGTCACGCTATAAAATTATGAAAAAAAATTATCAAGTAAAAATTAAAACAAGAAAATCAATTTAATTTCATGTCAAAAAAGTTAATTATAAAAGTAATTTACTTAATGTGGAGATTGATGGAAAATTATCAAATGAGGCAAAAAAATTTGCATATAATTTTTATTAATATAAAAAAGACTTATGATATAGTGTTAAGAGAATTTTTATAGAAACTTTTAGAGAAGAAATAAATACATATTATATATATTCGAATAATTAAATATATGTACGATAAGATTACGATTTGCGTGAGAACATAAAATGAAGACACGAAAGATTTTTTTCACAACTATTTGATTACATCAAAAGTCTTTTATCAGTCTGTATCTTTTTAACTTTATTTTAGACGCAGATATTGAGCATATATAAGATTTGAGACTTCGATATATGATTTTTGCAGTTGATATAATTTTACTTGGTGAATCGAAAGAGAAAATGAATATGAAATTAGAGTTATGGAGACAAATTTTGAAAACACATGATTTTCGCATAAGTAGAAATAAAACAAAATATATAAAATGTAATTTTAGTAAAATGTGAACAAATACGAATTTAAAAGTAAAATTTGGAGATTATATATTAAAACAAGTTGTAAGTTTTAAATATCTTAAGTCCATTGTATAAAATGATGGCGAAATAAAGGAGGATGTAAACCATATGATTCAAGCGAAATTGATGAAATAGAGGAAGGTTTCGAATATCATTTGTGATAAAAAAGTGCCGCTCAAAGTTAAAGAAAAATTTTATGGTACAATTATAAGACCTGTTATATTGTATAGTACTGAATGTTGGACAGTTAAAAAACATCATGAAGATAAACTCAATGTTGCAGAAATAAAAATGTTGTGTCGGATATGTGGATACACTAGAAGAGATATGATTAAAAATAGTACATTAGAGAAAAAGTTGCGGAAGTACTTATTGTAATATTCTGTAATTTTTTAAAATAATAATGTTTTACTATAAATAAATATATTTTTGATTAAAATAATATTTGTTTTATTTAAAATAATTATATATGACTCTAATAATTTTTTTTTATTTTTAGAAATATTTTTTTTATTATACATAAAGATATTTATTTTATAATTTATTTTATTAAAATTTGTATCAAGAAAAAACATGGTTTAAGAGTGCAACTAAAGTTTTACAATAATATAAATTTTTTAAAAAAATTGAGATATTTTAAGATGAACAATAATATTTATATATATATATATATATATATATATATAAATAAATTTTATTATTTAATTATTAAATAATAATAATATTAATTAAAAAAAAAAGAGAAGGGGTGGAAGGAAACACAGGCTTGACATTCTCCATTTTTTTTCTTCTTTCATTTTTTCTCTTGGATTTCTCTAAATTTATGCATCCAATTGAAACATTTGAAGCATCGTTGGATTCGTGGCGACAAGACTTTCAAAATCCACCAATCCATTTCGTCGAAAAATCGTGAACAATAATTGAATAGATAATATTTTTATTGTATCAAGAAAAGACATGGTTTAAAAGTGCAACTAAAGTTTTACAATAATATAAATTTTAAAAAAAAATTTGAGATATTTTAAGATGAACAATAATATATATATATATAAATTTTATTATTTAATTATTAAATAATAATAATATTAATTAAAAAAAAGAGAAGGGTTGGAAGGAAACACAGGCTTGACATTCTCCATTTTTTTTTCTTTCATTTTTTCTCTTGAATTTCTCTAAATTTATGCATCCAATTGAAACATTTGAAGCATTGTTGGATTCTTGGCGACAAAACTTTCAAAACCCACCAATTAATTTCATCGAAAAATCGTGAACAATAATTGAATAGATAATATTTCTAAATTGCTGAATTTTTTTTATAGTTTTTTGAGTTTTCAAGTTTGGAATTTTGTTAAGGATATAGAGTATTGGTTGTATAATAAATTTCATGGTCAAACAATATGATTTTGTGCTTTAATTTTGCAAATTATTTTTCAGTGAACAGTAATGGTGAACAATATTTTTATTTGCATAAATAGTATTTTCCGTTGAATAAACAATACTCATGATATAAATTTGTTCTTAGGTGATCGAGTGTTTTAGAATCATTTTCGAGGATCGTTTTGCCCGATTCGATTCTGAAAATTGTCATAGGCTTTGCCATAAATTCAAGTTCAAAACTTTGTAAGTAGATAATACTTACAATAACATAATTTTTAACTATTCTTTTAATATATCCATATGAGACATTACTACTACTAATGTGGAACTTATTCCTATTTATGAACATATATTTCAAAGTGTAGCTCCTAGTATAAACTTTAAGAATGCAAGACAAGCATCATATATACTTTATTTCTCTATTGATATTAATTTATGCTGATTGAGAATACCCAAAAATTGTGTTGGGTCATGGTAATATTTATATTTTACGCGAATTGATAAATAATTCTATAAGGCATATGTGTGAGCCTATAGATATAAATGTGCAAGTTAAGTTAGTATTGTTATGGCTATTGTTGATTAGTGGAAATATAATTTTCTGGAAGTGATATAATCTTTTTATTTATCTCTTGCATTTCTTGTTATTTATTTATTGTACCTATAAGGAAGAACCTAAATTAGAAACATTGTAAACTAACAGCTATGTGTAACGCCACCAATTTTCGAGCAGGTGAAACAAACATTTTTTATATATTTTCCAATCAGATATTTTTCTTAACATGTATAACACTATTATTTGTCATAGAAATAGATACATATAGGTTTTATTATATATATACATTATACAGACTAAATTATAAATTTCGAAGTAATAACAGAAGCAGAGATCTTGCTTGTGGTATTTCAGAGCATACTTTAAAGTACAAGTACAATATAAATCAAAATTTATGAGTCATGGAAACAAAGTAGGCACACTCAGAGATCATGTCGTCTAATTGATCAACTATCTGAAGAATCAAAATTTGTATTCTTATCTGAAAAATGTGAAAATATCGTGTAGTGAGTTTAACAACTCAATGAATAGATCATACCTCCTATGACCCCTTAGGTCAGCATATGGATGTACTCATATTTAAAAATTTGTCACTTAGAAAATATAATTCAGAAGTACATCTATATGGGACCCGTATTTCAAAAATTTTAAAATAAAAAGATATTCAGATATCCAAACCATATTCAACACGGTATGATCATTAAACAAATGTTGTTATGTTCAACTGTATAAACTATAGTAAAATAATAAGTTTTTGAGATAAATTTATAAACTTTTAAAATGACCTGTCTCATTCGGCGATCTGGTTAACCCACACACACATTTGCTATACGCATAGTAACCGATCGAATATAGTCAAAATAGTGATAAGGAAATGTGAGTCCATTACCCATCTACCTCCTTACATTACCACTGTCACCCAGTTGAAACGGCCCTCCCTCGACTCACTCAAACTAATAGGGCATCTCCTATTCGGTACCGTCACAAATCATACAACTTGTCGATATTCATCCATACATACATACATACATACATACATACATACATACATACATACATACATATATATATATATATATATATATATATATATATACATGCATATTCATCAAATGCAATGTATAATTATCAAGCAATTTGCTATGAGTTTTACGCTTGCCATTCAATCATAATCAGTAATTTTATAGTTTTACAAATCAATGTCTCATGCACATAATGTTTACTTTGCCAAATAATGATAAATACATTTAGAATCACATATACATGCTATTTCTCGAGGCAATCATATAACTTTATAAATCAATATCACATGCATAAATATTCATTTCACTATTTAATGAGAAATACATTTAAAATCAGATATACTATGAGTTCAGAAATTCATTTCTCAAAATTATACTCTTCTTGAACTATAATCAAAATTATAAGCAATTTAAATATTTTTAATACATTTCAGAAACATATAAAAGTGTAAATATCTTATAAACATAATCAAATATACGTTTAAAGATTAAGAAGAGTATAGGGCAAGTCATAGAAAGAATTATCCATTCACAGGGTAAGGGCTCCAGATTGGATAGCCTCAAAATATACTTTTTCAATTCACATTTGACTAAAAAAATTTCAAAAACGTGTCCAGAGGGTCTAAAAATCAAAGAAATGACTCCGAAAACTTTCGAAAAATACTATTAATCAAGAACAAAAAGTTGTTAAATAGTTAAAAATTTTCATATCCTAAAATTTATCTAACTCCTGAATCCATCTATGGTATTAGATTTTCAATTTGAAGTCTCTAAGCAAGAGTTTCAGAGTTTACATTTTTCTAAAATTTTTTACTTCTGATCTGTGGCGATTCTACGGTTGATTTTAGAAATTGTTCGGTCAAAATCGTAGTATTTATCGTCCTGAATCCAATAATATCCTTAGTTTTGAGATTATAAGTCAATAGACACTCTAGAGCTATAAAAAAAAACATAGAGATATTATTCACACTATTTTACTATTCATTATCTTCCTTTACATTTTGGTTTCTATCTCCCCTTTCCCCTTTTCTTTATTCTTTATAATAATAATAATTATTATTATTTAATAATTGAATAATAAAATTTTATTTTATATATATTTATATAAATACCGTTTTTCATCTTAAAACATCTCAAATTTTTTTAAAAATTTACATTATCATAAACCTTTAGTTAAACTCTTAAATCATGATTTTTCTTGATAAAAATCTTAATAAAACAAATCACAAAATAAATATCTTTATATATAATAAAAAAAAAGAATATTTCTAAAAATATAACAAAAAATTTATTAAAGGCCAATATAATTATTTTAAGTAGAACAATAATTATTTTAATTAAAAGTATACTTACTTTTAGCAAAACATTATTATTTTAAAATAAAAATTACGGGTTGTTACACTATGAATATAACCTTAGTGCATATTGAGTTCTATGTAACAAACTTTTGCCTGATTGATTGTGCGGGCTTTTGCCTTATGAATTGTGCATGCTTTGTGTGATGAATTATGTATACTTTTGCTTGATGAATTGTGTGGACTTTTACTTGATGGACTTTGCAGGCAATGACCTGATAGATTACAAGTTTTTGCCCGATGGATTACAGGCTTTTGACCTGATTGATGGTAAACGCTCTCTTTGTTGTATATTTGAGAAATGACTATGGTTCTTATATAGAGAGAATTCTTCAATCTATGAAAAGTTCTAAACTTATTTGTATTTATTTATATAATATCGTAACATTGATATTTATGCCTTTTAATGTTGAAACTTTTTTATTATTGATCTTTCAAACATATGATACATATGGCATTCATTCGTTTTTTGGCATTAAATTTTTACTTGTGAAAGAAAAACTCGTGCACTTCTTGTCTTGTTTCTATTATGGTAAGGATTATCTATTCATTGAATTGTCAAACTCACTACATGATATTTTTATATTTTTTTTATATAAAAATATAGAGTTTGGTCATTCTTCTATAGATAATTGGTCAATTAGATGACACATTTTATGGATAAGCTTACTTTATTTTCAAAACAGCCAATTTTTGGCTTATGTCATATTTTGTACTCTAAAGTTGTTCCATATATCACAGGTAGAATCTCAACTTCTATTTTGCTTAGTATTTGTGTAGATTTTGAGATAATTGAAATTATATAGTATAGAAAGTTAAACTTTTAAATAAATATATAATTATGAGTTTGATTATAATTTATATTAATTGTGAGAAATTTATTTATATGTATAAAAAAAGAGGTTTATGAGATGAAATTATTTTTAAAATTCGTGTCGGTTACTTATTTTTAACTTGGGGTTGTGACATTTATTATAAAAAAAATGGTAAAATTTCGTTTAAAGTGATTTGATTATGTATAGAAAAAATTTATAAAAGCTCTATTTAAAAGAGTATATTAGATAGAAAATAGTACGATAGTTAAATATATAAAAAAATAAATAAAATTATTAAAAATAATTTAATAATTAATAATTTATTTTTTTATTTTATTTATAATAAATCACTATAATATTATTTAATTTATATAATCAATTTTATTTAATAAAAAAATATTTAATTATTATTATTATTATTATTATTATTATTGTATCGTGACTGTACACATGGCTCCGTTTTATCTTGCTCTGGATTTGATTCGTAACTAAATTACTAAGATGACGAGTTCATCTGTCACTGTTTGTATAGCAAGCAATAGTGGGCGTTGAATTTTGTCCGGCTCAACTATTGCTATATTTTTTAAAGTACATATAATGGTTTAAGACCACAAAAATTTATTCATCATAGTGTATAAATAAAAATTTATTGTGAAGTTTATAAATTATTTAATAAAATAAATGGTTAAGAGTAGAAATGGATCTCACGCTTTATAATACAATTTTTAATTTAATTATAAAACCATGTGACAAAACAAACATATTTTATTTATGAATTTACTAGAGTTAATTGACATTTTTTTTTTTTTCAATTTTGAACACTCTCAATACAATCTTTCAATATATTTTTGTCTTAAAAAATTCTTCTATAAATTCACGTAATTCAATTTTCAAAAAATATTTATTGAAGAAAAAAAATACTTTAGAAAATCAATTAATAGATTTTAAATTTGAAGAGCCATATCAAAATATTAATTTAATCCACGAGGAAAAAAAATCATATTTTCTTATTCTATATAATATAAAAAGAAAATTCAAATATTAAAGGATAATTGTAAGGATATAATTTTTTATGGTAAAAAACAAAAGGAAAGTTTGATATTTAAAACCAAATTCATTTGCATGGTTGTTTTGGAATCAACGTGTTTGGATAGACATTATTTTAATTTTGGGTGTTGAGTTAAATCATATAAATAAGCATATTTGTGTGGCGTTTCTATGAATTATCTCATTGTTTTTCCGACAAATAACCGAGGAAAAGAGAGGCACAAAACTAAAAAGAATCCGACACAGAATCACCGTTTCACCCTCCAGATCGCCAAATCTGATGGCTCTCTCCTCCTTCACTTCCAGCATTCCCTTAGCCTTCTCTGAAAACCCTAAACCTCTTCCATTCTCTTCTACTCAATTCTCCACAATCGCCTTCTTCCCTCTCTCTCCCGATTCTTCTAGATTTCTTAGATTCCCTTCCCTTCGCTCCAAATCCTCTGTTTCCGGAGGCACCCCTGACCCCGTCTCCGGCGGAGGGGATGCTTCTGAGAATCCCTCCGTAACTCCGGCCAAGATCTCTGACGAGTGGGGCGAAGAGTACGAGCCTGAACCATCATATTCGAAGCTTCCGGATTCGGATCCTCCTAAGTATGAAGACGAGTGGGAAGAAGGTGGAGCAGATGGTGAATATATCGACAAAGGAAATGGCAGTCCGGCCTCGACCATCGGGGACCGGACTGAGGGGGTGGACGATAAGCTTCAGGGGCTGAAGAGAGCTCTGGTGGACACCGTTTATGGGACTGAATTTGGGTTTCGAGCTGGGTCGGAGGTGAGGGCTGAAGTCTCCGAGCTGGTGACTCAGTTGGAAGCAGCGAACCCTACTTTGGCGCCGGTCGAGGAACCCGGGCTTCTTAATGGAAATTGGGTATTGCTGTAAGTTTATTGCCCCCCTCCCCTCCCCCAATCATCCTCAATTTATGCTATCTACAGCTTACATTGAAGATTTCGTGAGAATTTGTAACTATGCGATAATTTAACTTAAAACGGGCACTTCCCAATAGACACTTGTGATTTCCTTCAATATTCCAGAGTATGCTTTATTCAATATTGACTACACCATTACCTAGTAAGAATTTCGTTTGTAAGGTAAGAGGGGAAAGTTGGTGCAGTCAGAAAGCTTAAACCAAACTAAAATGAACAATGCTTCTGGTCTGGTAACCATAATACTAAATTACTGATATTGCTGCTTATATCAAGATGAACAATGTGTTGCGCCCTTTCTTGGATTTTTCTTTTAATTCATTTTCGATAAGCTGACAAGGAGTTATTAGGTAGAGAATCATCTTTGGCATATTGCCTGGTTTAATTTCTTACTCATTAATGGAATTTATGTTTACTACAATATGTTAGGCGGAATGAGAGTTATGGATGAAAACCATGGTAACAACTGATGGTTTTGCATCTGTGTTTTATCTTGGTGTCTAGCAAATATGGTGGAATGACTGTATGAATATTGGTTAAACTAAATTGGAATGTTGGAATTTCTCTTATTTAGTGATTCTTATTCCCAGCCCTCATGTTTGCTTGTCAACTTGGTGTCAGGTACACTGCATCTTCTGAACTGTTGCCTCTTCTGGCAACGGGGTCAACACCTTTGCTGAAAGTAGACAAGATAACGCAAACAATTGATACCGGTAGCTTAACTATTGTAAACTCCACCACATTATCTACCCCTTTTAACTATTTGTCTTTCAGTGCATCTGCCTCATTTGAAGTTCGGACTCCTACAAGAATACAGGTATTGTCAGTAAAATTTTAAGTATTTCACTAAATAAAAATCTTATGTGAGAAAGGGGGCGTAATTTCTGCCAAAAGGAAAAAGGAAAGAAAAAAAAAGAATTTTTTTTAAAAATATTCTATTGATTGATTGCTGAGTTACGCATTTGTACTCCTTCTAACTAAGTTTTCTTCTTTAGTAAGCTTTTGCATATTTATAACTGACTCTTGGGTCATGTTGCTTTAGGGTCCTGAAAAAGCAATGTAAAATGAAAATCTGTCTTGTCATTTTATATGTGGTAGTATTGTGCTGGCACTTATAGTTGCAACTTTTTGGCATGTAAATGTGAATATTATGTTGCTGGATGATATTGCAATCTGTACGTCACCCTGTGTTGTGAAATGTGAAGTTAGCTTCCTCATCTTATATACGAACTTTTAGACCTTAGAAGAGAAAGTTCTTGGTTTTTGGTAACATGTATAAATGCTAGCAGGTTACATTCAAAGAAGGTACAATACAACCCCCAGAAATAAAATCAAGAATTGAACTACCAGAAAGTGTAGACATTTTTGGCCAAAAGCTGAGCCTATCGCCTGTGCAACAATCTCTCAATCCTCTGCAGGATGTGGTGACTAGCATCTCACGTGCCATTTCTGGTCAGCCCCCTCTTAAGATTCCCATTCCTGGTGAGAGGACAAGTTCCTGGCTTATTACTACTTATCTTGATGAAGATCTGCGAATCTCAAGGGGGGATGGCGGTCTTTTCATCCTTGCTAGGGAAGGGAGCCCTCTTCTAAATCAGTAGGAAAGTAATCATACACTTCTCCCCAGTCTTTTTACCCCTCTTATTTATAAGGTATATATACCAATTATTGGTTGTTTTGTCCCTCAGTTTCTGGTATATTTAGAGGAAAGAGATTTTTGTTGTCGTGGGGTAATTCTATATCTAGAGATTGCCCCTTGGTAGTTTCCCTGAAATATTGATCAAGGGGAAGTAATATGAATCGATATAATTTAGTTTTGCACTTGCCAGTGACTGTGTGTGTTGTCTCTGCATGCTCGCGAGCTTGAATTAAATTCTGTGCACTTCATGGACAGGGATTTCATTGTTTCAACTTGCCTATTACCTTTTTGAGTCTCATTAGTCAGTCAAGGCATCGTGGGTAGTGTTCGAAGCAGAGTAACATTGAAAAGAGATATCCAAATGAATATGCAGCATGTCAATGCCCAGCTAATTGTATGTGCATATCGTCTTGTTCAGTGTCTTTACAAAAAATGACAACCCCATTCTCTGCAAATACCAGGTTCCTTTATTTTGAGCAACTTCCAGCAAGACCTCACATTAACACATTATCAGCAATGGCGTTTCGAATTTTGGTAGTTGCATGTGCTTGCTTTCTCGAAATTATGATGATAACATTACTACAAGAGATTCTGAATACCTTGTTACAAAAACTATTTTCTAATCTGTTGGCTGCCTGAACCTGCGTTACCACTGAAAGGTTTTCATAATTGGTTGCTTTTTAATTTAATAGTAAACCATGCATGTGAGTTTTTATTTATATAATTTATTGGTTAAATTATAAATTTAAAACTAAACAAAAAATTGCATAATATTGGTTATGAGAATCGTTTTTTTTTTGGACTAGGTTATGAGAATCGTTGAATGGATAACTAAGTTGACAATATTTTTGTATAACCTGTCTTCTGGTTGCCCAAATTTGCCTGATTTCGACTGATTCCTGTGTCTCTTCATTTGGACGGTGAACATGGAGCAGAAGCTAATTAACTACACTTTACACCTTTTAATATTGGAAAATATTTTAGTGCACTCAGTGAACCAAATTTTTTTACTATTTGAAAAGAAAATAATAACCTTTTAATTTAAGTGAATATATGTGGTAATATTTAGTGCATCGTTGGAAATTTTTTTTTATTGACAGACGGTACATCAAATAAATTTTATTTAATATTTTGCTGTTAATTTAGCAAAAGTTTGTTCTTCTGGCCCCACCAAAATGCCTCCTCAAATAAGGACAAATTTTGAATTCAATTTTGATTCTTTAAAAAAATTTATTTTGCCTGACATAATTTTGATAAAAAAAAAAACCTCTTTACCTTTCTCTTTTTAACTAAATGAAACAATTTTGTCCATTAAAAAAAAAACTACACAAGTTTAAAAATTGATTGACCATTTCGCCCCTGAAATACAAGATAAATTGGTGGGCAAAATCCGCGGCCAAGAGAGACAACGCGAGAGAGAAATTAGGGGTGAACAAAAATCGAATCGGACCGAACTAAACCGAAAAAACCGAACCAAACCGACCAAAAATCGAACCAAACCGATTAAAATCGGTTTAGTTCGATTTTTTTTTTTGAAAAACCGACCGGTTCGGTTCGGTTTGGTTCGGTTGGGACGGTCCAACCGAATCAAACCGAACCGAACCAAATTATTTTTAATATATTTAATTTATATTATTAAATTTATTTTTTATTATATTTTAAAAATATTTTACATAATTTTTTTAAAATTTTTTAAAATGGGCCCAAAGAATTCGAAATAAGCCCAAAAATTAAAAAAAAAATTAGGCCCAAAAAAATTTAAATGGGCCAAAAATTAAAAAAATTTGGCAAAATTTTTTTTTTTTTTTTTTAAAAGAACCGAACCAACCGAACCAACCGAACCAAACCGAACCGTCTTTTGGCGGTTCGGTTCGGTTCGGTTGGTTGGACCCCAACCGAACCGAATGGGTCCAATTTTTTTTTTTTTTTTTTTATGGTCGGTTCGGTTTGATTGAGGTCCAAAACCGAACCGAACCGAACATTTGAACACCCCTAAGAGAAATGGCGAGAGTTCCCGCATATTTTCTCGTAATCCCTTCATCTGAATTTTTTACATATGAAAATAATTAATATAACATTATTAATATTCGAAATTAATTAATAATCATTAATCGTGTTTCCTGTGTAGCCGTTAACCATCCTCTCATATATATATTTTTAAAATAAAATAATTATTGTAAAAATTCAAATTTTTTTTATTAATAACAAATTTAATGATGTATGATAATAATAAATAAAAAATAAAAAAATAAATAAAAAAACATTAAAATTTAAGGAGATTTAGTCAATTATATATACATTTTCAAACATCATTATAAATATATTATTAAAAAAATATAAAAGAGAGAATAAAAATTTAAACTTTTTAAAAAAATAAAAAATTTAAATTTTTATGTAAATTTAATTAAGAGAGAAGATTCCTTTTATAATCTAAAGATTCTTTTTATTTTTTATTTTCATCTGATGTAGAATTTATTCTCAAAACTAACAAATCTTCACCTTATAAACAAAATCTTAAGGTGAAAATTTGTTGATTTTATAGTTTAAAAACCCTTTCCACTTTTTACTTTCATTTAACGTAGAATTTATTTTCAAAATTAACAAATCTCTACTTTAGAACTTTATTTCTAAAGTAGAGATTTGTTAATTTTAAAAGTAAGTCCCACGTTATGGAAGTGAAAAATGAAAAGAGTCCTTACACTATCAAATAAATTCTCTTCCTTTAGTTAAATTTATATCAAAATTTAAACCTTCTATTTATTCTAAAGACTCTTTTGTATTTTTTTAATAATATATTTTTAGTAGCATTTAAAGAGAACATCAAAATTTAATAAAATTGGATCAATTATACTTGTACCTTTGACTTAAGTTTTGGTTTAAATTTAACTAAGAAAAAATTATTCATTTTATAGCGTAAAGACCCTCCTATTTTTTTTCTCCATCCGACGTGGGACTTATTTTCAAAATTAACAATAATGAATAGAGAAATTCCCCTTTCTCTTTCTTTGTTTACAGACAAAGAAGCATCACCAAACTCTGGCTCTGAGTCTGAACTCTTCCTTTGTATACTTGTTTGGGAAATTCAATCTGATATGACTTTTGGATAAGCCTGAGGAAGAATGATATCCAAGGTCAAACCCTCCTCTCTTTCACACTACGGTTTTCTCTCTCTGACATTTACACACAAGCTCGATGTTATGGGAGGGATTGACCAAAAGTTTGTGTGGAAAATTTCAGGAAGTGCAGAAAGGTTTGAGAAAAATGGGGTGTGATCCAAATCCACAACTTATCCCTTCTTGGATATGCAATGTGTAATCTGGAGACTGAAGAGGAATTGGATTCTAAGGGTATTTGAATTTTGAAATGGTCTTAAAAGCACATTCTAAGATACTAACAACCTTTCAAGTTAGAGCCATCTTTTTGGTAAATGCTTGTCCAATGTGGATATATCGCTAGAACTCAGCTCACTTCTCCGATCCCTGAATCTGAAACCTAGCCTAACAGCTTGAGAGTTTCATGCAGAAGGCTGATACAGACATCAATGGCCTTATAAAGTTTTCGGAGTTCAATAGAGATGGACATGGGTTCATCACCGCCATGGAGTTGGGACACTCTATGGCAAAGCTTGGGCATGCTCTAACAGCAGAGGAGGCTGATGATACAGATGGAGATGGGAGGATTGTTTTTCAGAAGTTTCCGCTTGCAAGAACTTCTGCAGCGTTTTATAAATAACATTAACTTCATGCTAAGAAGGACAAATATTGAGAGATACAATATACATACTGAGACACTATAAAATATAAATTCAGTCTGTATATGTCATGTTTCTGTTCCTCTGAGTTCTTACTTTCTTATCAATGCAGGTAACCTGCTGTCCTCCATAACTTCCATTTCAGAGCCCAACTACTAGGATGAAATTCAAGGCACAATCATTTGACCAAACCGGCTGTGTCCTCCATAACTCATTTTTCTGAAAACTTCTGGATATTTGACATGGGAGGTAGCCTTTAGGTGTAAGTGTAATGGATTACAAGGATTCTAGTTTAATAGCAGGCCTAGGATTCTAATTTATGGTTAGACCTCGTGAACATTTGCATTACTAAAATTGCGAACCCACACAGGTAAGAGTCACATGCGACACGCACAGGTGAGCTACCCGTTGTTTTTGCCTCTCTTCTACGGGGGAGTGGTGCAGTGCTTACACTACATCCCATTCGTAAAATTGTAGTTATCAATTGTACCTACATCCCATGTATCTAAAAGAGATTTCATTGTTCTCTAGAAAGTTATTATTTAGCTGGCACATAGCAATAATTGAGTTAGCGGATTTTGTATGTTATTGGATTCGATGCCCTTATCCTACAAGAGAGCATCTATTTTGACTTGTGATAATTTTGATGTGACAATAATTCACTATAGGTTTTGTGGGGAAGTTGATAATTTTCTACAAAACTCAAAAGACGAGTCTATATGTTCTTGTTTATCCGACCTGTCAACGAATAATTAACATTAAAGGTAAAACTCCACTTAAAATAATGTTTTATATATTTTAATTTGTTGAACTAAGACAATAAAACACTAAACAAGACAAATTTTCACAACAGGACAGAGTCGGGAAAGTAAAATCCTACCAAACATGCTTACATAAAGACTAACAGGTTTCCACATTTAAGGTAGGGTTGATCCAGTTAATGGATCGTCAAAGATTAAGACCGAAAGTTACACGAACAAAAGCTGCTTTGAACTACATTTTCTTTTGAAAGAACAATCTTCAGAAATACACAATGTTCGCTAGTTGTCTTAACCAAAACTAAAAGGGAAACTGATTATTCCAAAGAAAGGTCAAACATCTATACAAAGGCTAGAAAGGAAAAAGAAAAATGAATAAAACTAGAAAATCCTCTTCTTGGTCAGTAAGCGAGAGTAGAAAGCAGATTCCACCATCAACGATCAGTTTCTGGCAGCATCTGCTACACTACACAAATGTTATTTCACCATCTCCCATCGAGCTCCAAAACTATTACAAGAAGGAACAGAAAAGAGATTGGCTGTTAGTTTTGCTGCATCCATAACATAATGTCCTTCCTAACTACAGAGTCTGACCAATTTACTCTATAGTTTGATCCTGAAACTTCGGGCACAGAGATGGTGCTTAGGCGCCTGTAATGGATTGCAGTCCCAGCAGGATTTGGTGGCCGCATCATCATTGCAATTGTGGGAAAGGGCTTTGGCCATATATTTGATGATGAGGTAAAGAGATGCCTATCAGAATCCCTCCTGAAAAATCGGGAATATCCATGTGGTTTCTGGTTGGGAGTGGCAGTGCTATGCTTTGTCATGCTTACACTTGAGCTAGCACCTTTGGTGGGTGTTCCAGGGGGCCGAATCTGAGCTGATGGTTTTATTCGATCTAGCCAACGAAGAATCAAATTTCCAAGATTTCGACCCACTTCTATGTCTCTTTCTTGAATGTTCCGGTGAACTTTCAGTGCCACGTCAAATACAGCACGTGTTCGTCTGTGAAGGACCAAAACAGAAGGTAATTGTGCAACAGCACAGTTAATGGGTACTAATAAGCAACACCAATAATGTGAACTTGTTGAAGGGGAAAAAATGGAGAACAGTTTGTTACTCATAAATAAAACAGATCTCATAGGTTCACTGCAATCAATGGAGCCAACATATAGGAAAAAGAAAGGTCACTGGCAAGTATGATATTTGAAAGATTTTCAATTTTGATAGAGTGAATCTGAAGTGATAAGCATCTTAGTTCAGATTATCCAAAAAAGCCCAAAGCTAATGAGTTATTGTAGATTCTCAAAGGACTTGCTAAATTATTGGCTCTAAAATCTTATTACATTTCATATCAGATTGATTATATTCTAACAAGTTGGATTAGAAGTAGAAGGTCCCAAACTCTCAATATATCAATAGCTGGCAACCCAGCAGACATACATAATTATTTCTGACTTTATATAAGAAATATAAGATTCCTATTAAAGGAGGAAGGAAAGCATAAATAACATGAGTGCAGGCATAAATTATAGATAAAAGGCCAGAAGGAAAATAATAAATGGTAATTTCATCATTTGGAAGGAGTGAAAAGAGAGGTAGAACCCAAAAAAAAAAAAAGATTATTCCTTAATCCTTATCTGTGCTATTCCACTACTTTACAAGGAGTTTATCAAGTCACTTTTCTAAACTTCATAACAAGTAACGTAATGAGATAAATCTTATTTTCCCAACCACTCTTCCATCCTCAGTCTTCACTTGAAAGAGAGGATGAACAAATAAAATGATATAAAATATAGATAACAATTTTCACTGGTTTGTCACCCCCAATTTCCCTCCTACAAACAGTTTTCCTTACGTTCCTTCCTCCCTATTTCCCTATTTTATAAACTTTTTCCATAGAATGATAGAAATGTAATCATATATAACTGAGTCTGATAGCCATGTCCCTTGATGACACCTGGTTTTAAGCTCCTCAAAACATAGGAATGTCATTTACCAACAAGTGAGGCAAGTTATGACAACTCCTTTTGTTTTTAGCCCAAAAAATGTAACCATTTCCTAAAGTGCATTACATTTTCATTTGTACATAAAAGCTCAAGAGGTAGTAGGCAATGGCTTGATTTTCTAGAAACAGGAATCATTAAATTCATGACTAATATGAAGTCTAAGTTTATGTTGATTTTAGAAACTAATGAGCTGTAACTGTTGGTGTGCATCCAGAAATTGATATCATCACAGAAAATATAACCTGAGACCAAAAATTCCTGTCTCAAGTTAGTATAGAGACACATTACATGCTTAGGCTAAATAATATTAACCAGGCAACTTTAAAAGGTATAAGAAAAGCGTATAACAAATGCTTCCCGAGATTGAATACATGCTCAATTGCTCTTTAGTCTTTACCGATTCAGAAATTATTTAATTCAGCTTTGGTTCTGTATGACCTATAATTCAAAAGAGCCCATTCGATGCATTCAGAGGACCTAATGCTGCCCGTAATTGAATTGTTAATATATAACTCTAATGATTGAACCCCTCACGCTCACGGGGATTGATCCAAGACAGTAGCACCAAGCAGACATTCAGTTTCACAAATTTACCTTCCATTGTTCTAAATCTCTCTCACACACAAATGCAATGAAATAAAATATCAAAATCTATCTCTAGCGTACATCTAGAAGTTCGAAAAAAGTTGTAAACTCTGATTGGCAATAATGACTCCTGCACCACGCTACTTTCTTCCATTTCTAATAATTCAGAAACAAATCTCAGGTCCACTCAACTCTATTACGCATGAAACCAATTGTGTTATCCAAATCTTCATAGTCATGAAACAAGGAGTGTTTATCACCAATCTATGTTCTTATCATTCATTATTTTATTACTGAATAAGAAATAATTAGCAAATGCAGATTCAGACAAATCAATGAAGATGAAAAGAAAAAGAAAAGAAGTACCTCTGGGCAAACTGGCGAATCTTAGGGTGCTTGGGACTTATGATCTTACGCTGAATCCTCAAAGCAAGCCTATAAGTTCGCTTCAGACCCAGAAAATATGCAGTTCCAAGAGTAATCTCCCAGAGCACCATGATCTCCTCTCTAGAAGCCTCCTCTCTTTTCTCAGAGCGGTTCAGGTTGTGTGTTGCAGTTTCTGTAGGTTCCTCTTCTAATTTATAGCTCCTTCAGCTTTTCACGCTCCTTCTTCTTTTCCTGTCGCGCAAGTTTACTTCTTCTCCCTTCACTTTTGCACTCCGGAACGGAGCCGCCAGAATTTTCGATCGCAATGACGTTTCTATTTTCCCCTCATACCTTACGGTGCCATCTTAGTCGTTGGTGTTCGCTTTTGCTTTCATCTTAACCATTGGTTACTGTTATTAAACCATGGGCTTCTCTCTGGGCCTCTCTTGATTTCCCTAATATTGTATTCCACCCATGGGCTCAATTTTATATATTATAATAATTATAATTTTATATATTAAGATATAATATTTAATAAATTAAAATATAAAAAATATATTGTCTCTATTTATTCTAATTACACTATTATTTTTTATATTTAAAAATTATAAAATTTATTTATTTATTTTATTTATTATTTATATGTCTGACTTTATATGTAAATAGTAATATTATATTTATATAAAAAAAGAATAATAAGCATTGTTACTTGTCTAAAAAAAAAGCATTATGTTCAATATTTGAATAGTATATAATAAATGGAGGAGAAAAACAAAATAAAGGAAGCAATGTGTGCCTTGAGAACACTTTTTTTTGTTCTCTTTAATCATGGAACTCAAATGTAGTTCTTATATACTCTTGATTACGTTCATTTGCTTTGTATAAATAAATAAAAAAATTGCATGATCATAATAGTTAATTTCGTTTTGTTCTTATAAAAAATTAAATATCAGATTCATTCCCATTTTACTTCTTTCCATTTATTCAAATGAACCATATTGACAATGGTTAGGAACTGTGACGTTTTTGTCAGGCGAAAGAAGAGATTATAGGCAAAGGTAATAAGCGTGAGGATATTTGGAGCCATCAAAAGTCAATAAGATTTTTTTTTTCCGATAAAAAGAAATGAAATCGTTTTGGTCTTCCCATGAGATTTTTTATTTATTCGGTCAAATACTTCCCAGGACTAGGAGATTTTTTTTTTGGTGACAAAGGACCAGGATATTGAATTGTAGGGAATTATAATTGGGCTAAATGGGCTTTTTTTTGTGAAAAATGGGCCTTGTTCAAACATAAAGTGAGATGTGAGCGTCGTTTGATCCCTCAGAGCCAACTCTGCCACTGGCCCAGCCCGTATCGAGGGGAAACATGAATACCAAAAAACCCAGACTGGCAGAATGGGGTAAAAATTGAAATTTGAAATGGACCTAAAAAAAAAAAGGGAGAAACTTTTTGAGAAAGAAAAGAAAAAGAATTGAGAAGAGTGAAAGGCAAGATAGGCCGGAAAAAAGGACATGTAATAAATCATAGGATAACGATGAGATTACAAGAGTTTTTGATGGAGCAAATGTGCTGTGAAAGTAAAAATGAATAAATGATGGATAGGCCTCTCCCCAACACATAAACATAAAAATCTGAATTCTCGTACCATCTGTTCTATCTATCGTCCTCCCTCCGTGTCTGAGACCATGCACAGACAATCTCTGGGCTCACCAGCCTCCAAGCTTCACAGCCATGGAGAAGCCAAGGAAGAGACACTCACAGCCGAAGAACCAAACCGCAGAGACTCTGTTTCCTCGTCCTTGTACGACGAAGACCAAGATCACGACAACAACAACAACAAAGCCGGAAAGAGTCGCCGAGTATCATCGTCTCTTCCCAGAACAGAGAAATTCATCCACCTCCTTCCTGTTCTCGTTCTTTTCTGCTTCCTCGTTCTCTACCTCTGCTCTCACACTCCCTCTGCGTCAGACATGGCTTCATTTGGCCGATTCAAGCGCTCGCCCAAGCATTTTGGTACAATGCATTTACAGATTTCTACTATTATTTTATTTAACCAATTTTCTGTTTCGTTTTTTTCTTTTAAAGTTAAATCCTTTTTGGTTGATTCAGCGGCGGAGATGAACGGCATTCGGCGATACATATCGGTAGAGAGCGGTGATATTTTGGCGACACGAAGCTTGCGTAATTTGCACGAGATAGAGAAACAGTTGCCGAAATCTCGGCCACACAGGAAATTCGCCGATTTTTAAGCCGCATTCTCTGCTAATGATTCTAGCAGATTCACATTACGCTCCCGCTTGTTTCCTCTACTATTCAGCATTCTTGTTCCTGTGTGTATATACGAATTTCTTGTCATTTTTTCTTTGCGCAAAAGAAAAAGGCAAAAAAAAATTACCCCCCTTGGATTTGGTATAGGCATTTGGAGCAAGACCTCACCGAGTAATAAAATATTGAAATAAATGCCTCTATTTCGACTTTTTTAATGATTTAATCTTTGTTTTGTAATTGCATCATCGAAGGGAAGCTTGTGTAGGTTGAAGTGAATATCCGGCGAAGGCGTAGGATAGCATGGGGCGCGATGTCGTGCGCCATTGTTGGAAAACAGCTGGATTTTGGGACCGTTAATGCACCTCGTATTGTAGTTGGGAAAGGGATGCCAACTGGAAATAGTTGATGATATTAGTATTAGGTGTAACGTTAAATGTACAGTGGCTTATGTGACCGGTGGGTACTTGGGTTGTCTGCGAAACCCGGCTGAGATGGCTTCATGGGAACGGTTGCATTGGAAAGTAGTTTACACGTGTCCTCATTGGGGAAGTATGACATAGAAACCATGCTGCTAAAAACTGTCGGCCATTCGTGGAATTAAACTAGAAATAACCTGGGGTACATGTGATGTGTGGGGTGGGCCATTACGAAACGCCGTCGTTGCGAAGAGGACGGAGGAGAATGCCCAGGTTGGCTGGGGAGGTTATGAGCTTTTGATAGTTTAGGTTGGATGGAACCCAAGTTCATACATGTTGGAGGTCCCACGCAAGTCTACTTTTGCGGTCCTTTATTCCATTTGGAGATAGTTTTAAGGGATGAAATGAGATTATTTGGTTAAAGATGATTATTACTTTCGTCAATTTTTAAAATTACGTGGAGATGAATTATCAGTCTATTAGTGCATTCGAATGGTAAATAAAATGTACTATCATGAAATGGCAAATAAAGTTTTTGTAACATTTAGTTTTGTTGCTAGTTGTGGGTAGCCCATCCTAGGCAATGGAGTAAGTTTACCAATTCTTTACTTTATTCTAATTAATGATTAACAAACATGGCGTTTCATGATTTTGCATAATTTGTGTTATCTAGTTGCGGAATCATTTGCATCATTCAATAACCACTGCACAACCTCTTTCTCTTGAAGAGTAAAAAATGACCCAGCACAAACAATTAGTAAGTAAAAACTGGTCGTCTCTAATCCTATATTATTGGCAAAAGAGAAAACGGTGGTCCCCACCCCAACATCACGAGTAACTCGCCAGCTGCTACTGAATGTGGCGCTCTAGTTTAGGCAATGCTCTTGGCTCCTCATCCAGTCATGCTTTCATCTTCACGTTTCTCCCACTTCAATTGCTATTTATTATATATTTTGAGAAGTGAAAGTGTTTGATTAAATCCATTGCTTCTGCAGCGCCTCACGGTTCATAATATTCGACTCGCACCCATTTGGTGAAGTTTTTGTGTGGGTGGGTCACCACTAAGTTGATCCCACTCTCATTATATTGGGGACGGGGTCAACTTGGAATTGGGACACATTGCCTTACGACATCAATCAAATATATATTTGATCTTAGCTGGCAAAAGCAGGTTATTTAAGAGAAATTATACTCCGGGAATACGCAAAAGTTGTGCATATATGGTTGGAATAATTTTATAGAGGACTCTACTTTCTTGAACTTTTTCATCATCAAATTCACTTTGAGATTCTCAATTTAATTTTTTATTTAGTGAAGTAAAAATCTCAAAAGTAAATCCAATCATAAAAAAGCTTAAGTTCAGGGTGTGCATATCAAGAACCAAGTGCGGTAGATCTTATACCATCAAACAAATAAGGGAAGCAGGGCTAACTAGCACAAACAAATCACTATATAGTTGGAATTGTAGTTTATCTTTCTTACAGAAGTAATTTAGTAATTGCAAACTTTTGTCCAAGTAACTAGTAAAATCTGTCCTACATTCACTTTAAGAAGAAAAAACAAAGATCATTTATATAGAAAAAGTTTACGGCAGTTCCAAATAAGATATGTACAAGAAGCAAATCAAAGGATCAAGCCCTGAGCAGGAGAAGGCTTAGAAGGGTGCTGTGCACTCGTTGCCGTTGCTTTTGGGGACTCAGATAAAACCTGGGCATACCCATCCTCTAACGATCGGTTTTGTTTCTCTTCTGAATTCTCCACTTTCTCCTTTGTCTTCTGTCCTACGTCCCCAGCTGCCTTAGCAACCTTACTGAAAGCACCTGTTACCCATGAAGTCCCAGTGAGTATGTAGCGATTCTTCATAATAGCAGAACCAGCATCGCTGACTTTCTGTTCTGCAGCTGCAAATGCTGTTTTGGTTTTCTCTGAAACCTGAAACTTTTGATCCACTTCTCGAACTCTATCACTCACAACGGAAGCACCAGCAGATATTTTCTCACTAAGACCAATTTTCTGGTCAAAAGATGCAACTTTTGCAGAGGCTGTTGAAGATAACTGATGTTTCTCATCAAAAGTCTTTGCTTTGTTGACAGCATCTTTCCCTAAGACAAAGCCCTTGGCCAGCATGCCGGTGACCACATCCTCTGCCTTTCTTAAAGCAGAGTCAGTAACAACAGGAGGAGTTCTACCTTCCGTTGCCTGTAAAGCGATAAAAAATTGTTATGCTAAAACAACCTAGTTTGTTTAGTACAATTGTCAAGGATCTAGCAAGGCTTACGGATAATGCCAAGGCAGCAGGTGGAAGCTTATAATCTGGATCAAGAGTAATTGTAACTGACTGATCAACTATTGTTGCTCCCTGACATATGTCAAACGCGGTTAAAATTGGTCCTCCATTGTATGTTATATAAATTAATACACAAAAGGGAGGTTGTGAACAATGTTATATTATACAACTCACCAATATAATTACAGTGTGCAATTAGATATACAACCCAAAAAAGTGATACAAATATATACATACCAAAGTACACAGGAAAGGGACAACAGATCATCCTTATAATGGCTATTATTTCCCATTTTTACACAAAATAACTCCACCCAGAAGACAGCCAGTGGCTTGTGAAGCATGCATCACAAGCTCATATTCGTATCCATAAGCTCTCATCAACACTCTTCAAACTCCCCCTTCCATTTATATTAAATCTGACATTGACTAATGAAGGTAAGTTCCAAAATACTCTAGTAGCAAAGGGATACTTCTATCTAAAGCCAAGGGAGAATTTTCAGCATTAGACCTCACCAGAATGTATACAACATCCATCCAGTAACATCAGTGAAGATTTAGGTTGACAGATTATAGTGGAAGTTCTTATAGTCAAGCTCCAAATTGACTCCAAACCTTCTTATTTTTTTGCTTTCATCGTAAAGAAAATCTGAAAATTTTAAGATTCATAATTCTGTTACTTGAGAAAGAGGCTTATCCTAATTGAAAATCTTTATAGTCGATATAAGGAAGTCATAGGTATTTATTATAACAAATATGTGCAATAGTGTCAGCAGCAGAACTGCCTTTTTTCTTACGCAGTAGTGTTGGTAGCTAGAAATGAACAGCAGATGTCCTGTTCCTAATTGCTTAAACAATCAACTTAGCATATATGCAAGTTCCAAAAAACTAACATACAAAGGGCAGCACATAGGCTCAAAAGAACCAAGGTGCTTTATAAATGTATAAATTTTCCAGTATCTAGACATAATTTGAAATGAAATTATTCATCACAGGAAGATAAATCAACATCTATGCCATAGTACGCAAGAAGCACATTATGATAAATGGAGGATGGATATCACCAAGTGCGGCCTCTTTGTAATTAAGAAATGGCGGCAAGGAAAATCCCAGGAAAAAAAAAAGACTTGTAAGCTTCTCTACTCTCAGATGGAATCTCATTTTCCAGATATTTAACTGATGAAATGAATTAGCGATATTTAACCTAAAAGCTGCATATATCAACTCAATATAGTGCCTTTGGGATATTGACAAATAATAATCTAGTTCTAAGGCTTGAACTCTAGTTAATGAGTAACTGCATAATGTTTTGGCTGTTAATCCCAAATAAGTAGATTAAATGTTTGAGATACTTGATTGTATAATAAAAATGTGTGTCTAATGATGATAGGTGGATTACCGATAGTAGTACTGCAGTCTCAGCTCCTTGTGAATCCTTGAAAGTGACATAGGCGACTTGAGACCGTTCATCATGACTGCATCAAATATAAGCTTATGATTATCATCTAACAAAGAAATTAGAATTGAAAGCATTCTAAAATAAGGAATTGTATGAAACCAAATACAGAAACCGACCTCCTCATTTCAACATATACAATATCACCAGAAAAAGAAAAGAACTCCTTAATGTCTTTCTCAGTTGCTTCCAAGGAAACATTACTGACTTTAGCAGTTTTTATCTGAAAAAGAAAACACATATATAATTCAAGTACTAGAGCCTTGGGAAAACCCACTCCTGCATAAGCAATAATGTTTAGATATACCACACTAAAGGAAGAAGTTAAAGCATATTACTCATTTACAAGAAAGCAAGACATTCAATATATTATGCCTGGGACCTCCATACTTTATTATGAGTATGAAATTATTTGCATTGGAGCCTTAGTTTTGTGATGATTTTTAGTGATATGTATTACATTATTGTCTATTTTGAGATGATTTATATATTTCAGTCTTACTGTTTACTTCATCTTTCCATTATGCGCATGCTATAAAGCATAAATCCTTCCAAAAAAAAAAACAAGAGCTATGTCCGTGTCTAAAACATGCTGAATACTCGTTAGACACACGACAACTCTTTTAAGTTACCCCTGTCTTTAGATTACATCTGAACGCATCAAAATTTGTCATGTCACGACGTTAGTGGCTTTGTAAATATTAAAATTGGTGCTATTAACCTGAAAACAGTCTAACGAGAATTGCAGTTTGCTTTTATTTAAAGTTGGTATCATTGAGTATAAATTATGAAACAAGTATCTTCATTGCATTTGAAGAGTAAGTCCAGATTATCATACAACCACATATTGTAATAATTGCAAAAATTATTAGAGGCTGAAGCCACTGCTACCCGAAGTGAAACCTAAAAAGAAATTGACTAAACCCACAGGAAAATTGCATTCTGAGAAGTGGTATAGCCGACAAGTCGAATATATGAGATAGGCGATTCTTTGCAAGTTAAATATATGGAGACAAACATTTAAACTAAAGAGAGTTCCAAGAGGATGGAAAATTTAAAAATCCTCACAAAAACAAAAACAAAAAAATCTTTGAAGGATGGGGCTGCAAAATTAGTAAACCGTACTAAGGTTCATACAAATAACACGAAATCAGATCAGAACTCACCGACATCGTAAAATGATTTCAGATAGAGATCTCCAGTGACCGGAAACTACCGTAAAATTCAGCTATCCGAGGAAGGACGGTTATCTCAATAGCAAGCTTTCTGAGGAGCGACTTAAATCAAGCGAAGAAAAATGCTGCAGGCGGTTGATATTTATCAGAGTGGACTTGAGAACACGTGTTTGGGTTGGTTCGCACGTGCGAGTACCGTAGAGTAGAAGGATAAATCCGCGTTATTTGAACGACGAGTTCCAACACGGCGTTGAAGTTTCTTCTAGGATGTACCAAGAAAAGTGATAAATGTACATCAAATTGATGGTTTAGACTTTTTAGAGCCTTCATTTATTTTATAAATAAAATGAATATATTTCTGTACTAATTTAATTCTGACAGAAATTAATTTTTAATAATGCACTATTTTAATTTTAAAAATTTTTAATTTTCAATTATTTGTGATTATTTCTGGTGAAGAAAGACACATCCCACATTCCATTTGGTGATATATTTACGTTACACCCAACGAAATGACATTGTATATATTCAATACAGTTTCCAATATTACGTAATCGTGCTGTGAGTCTGTGAATACATAACTCATCGATGAATTACGAATTTCGAATTCTTATTTCTTTTAAATTATTTTTTTATTTACTCATGGTGTAAATATTTTTAAAGACAAATTAAAATTAAAATACTAAAACCGAAAACAATATAAAAAGAAACTGTTGAGGCACATTAATTTTCTCTCTTATTTTTTAGTTTTATTTTCGTTTTTCTTTCTTTTAAGTAGCTTCCATTATTAGTATTTTGGTTTGCTGCTGTTAACTACAAGCAACGACAATTTTCCTTTCTCTCATGCTTTTTTTTGTACGAATTAATTTATTACATTTATTTTTTAATAAGATATCTAATAAAATTTTTCAATCTGTTTTTTTTTTATAGATATTTCAGATTTTTTAATCTTTTAATTTGTATTTTATCGCTAGATCAAAATGTTATTTGTGCCATTCCAATTAAAATTTGTATTGTTGTCTCTATATAATAAATTTGTTAGTAATTTTTTTCGGTCTAAGTAATTTATAATATTTTAAAAATTATTGAATATGATTCAACACCTTTATAAAAAAGTGATTATCTCATTTTAAAAAAATTTAAGAGATTAGTAACGCTTTTATTTATTTTATGATTTAAGAAAGAAAATATAAATGTTTATTTTTTATTAAATATATAATTTTTATAACTACTACAAATGTAATTAGAGATTAAAAAAATTGTTGCTTCCAAATTACTATATAATGACAATATGTTTAAACCCAAGTCACTCCACATTATTTGAGGGCGGATTGAGAATCTTAGTCACGACAACAACCGCAGCTTACAATGTTTCATCACTGTTGCTCAACAAATTTTAACCCGCAATAATATTTGATGAATGATTGGGTTTTTGGTGACGACGACAACGGCAGGTTCTTACCTGCTTCTTGGCTTGAGACGTAGCCCATTCTCATGTGCACACCTAGGTCTTTTATCCCTATCTGCGATCGTACATTTTATTTGTTTCCATGGATATATTAATGAATAAATATAACGTACAATTCATAATTTAATTATAAAATTATTATAGTTTTATTATTAATTTAATATATGAATCAATTGCATCTTAAAAGAACACGATGAATACTGCTTATATATATATTATATAAAAATGATTTTGAATAAAGTTTAAGAATATTTTTAATAATAATATCAAAACGATTAGTCTCTAAAAGTAAAAGTAGTAATGATGCTGGATCCATTTCAATATTGGCGTAGAGGAGGAGCAGGACCCTGAAGACTGGAAGACCGCTGGTTTGGAAAGTTTGGGGATGGAGGAATAAAGTCTGCCACGATGAGGAGTATTAATTGGTTTGGGCAGGAAGTGAAGGACAGCATAAAAAATGCAGGTTCAGCTACAGCAGGAACAGAGCTATATTTGGAGAGAAATTAGATGGCAAGTTCCAGGGAAGGGGTGGTGGAAGTTTAACGTGGATGGTGCTAGAAGCTGAATGCCGGGGTTGCTTACAGGGTTGGAGATGTGTTGGAGCTTGGATATCAGAAAAGCTTCGGATTGAAAGTGACTCTATTGCAACCAAAGTTCATAACAGCCCTGTAGATCTTCATATTTTACTCTTTGGCTTAAGCAAGATTGGGAGGGGGATATTATGCACGTCTGTAGAGAAGCTAATAGATATAGCGACAAAGGATGTCTTCTCGAGCAAGGACTCGGTACTTTTGAGGGACCTCTTCCGGAGCTGGGCATTTTGCTTTCTGAGGATTCAAGGGGTGTTTTTCTTCCCGTCTTGTTATTTTGCATTTGTTTTCTTCGGACTTAGGCCTCACTTTTTAATAATGAATATCAACAGGGTGGCAATTACTAAATAGAACAAGTTATAGTATTCGCTTTCACACAAAAAAAAAAAAAGTTATAATCGTTATTTAAATATACTCTTAATCTTTAAAAAATAAATAAAGAGATTGACAGAGACTCTTAACTTATTGAAGTATATTTAATTTACTATTTAAAATATACAATCAGTTATACATTCACACTGATTTATTCAATCATAAACAACAAAACCCTCTTTTATTTTATTTTATTTATGTCTATCCCAACACTCTTCGTCACTAATGAGGTATGAATAAAATATATATATACATATAAATCATGCATCCGAAATTCTGCGACCTTAATTTAAAAATCGAATCTATAATTATGGATGATTATGAGCAAGCGGCCACCAAAAAGGAGCTTAATCTATGCCCTATACGAGCCGACCACGTGTGCTTTGTGGGTCCACTTCAACGTGCCGGTAGGGAATTACAACCAAGAATCCATAGTGCCACCGAAGAAACTCCCTCACCGAATCGTACATTAGAGACATTCTACCGTTCAATTCCTCTCTCTCTCTCTAAGCCATCATCAGCTTTCTTTCTCCTCAATCCTCGCCGGCCTCGTCGCCTCTGTTGACTTTCAGCCCTAATTCCCCGAAATTCGACTGTTGTTTCAGATCCCTGCAACCAGACACCAATTTTCTGTTCCTTTCTCAAGAATTTCTCTTTGATTTTCTCGAGAAAGTTGGGGTTATTGTGAGGGGAAAGAATCACAGAATGAGCTTTCAGGATATCGAAGCCGGACGGCCTTTCGCTTCGCGGCGAGACCTAATTAATGGCAAGCAGGACCCCACACAAGCGGTGGCGTCCGGTATATTTCAGATCAATACAGCCGTGTCCACGTTTCAGAGGCTCGTTAACACCCTTGGAACCCCAAAAGACACGCCGGAGCTTCGGGAAAAGCTGTGAGTGCACCCTTTTATGTATTCCAGTTCTTCTCGTGATCCTGGAATATTTTGATTTTCTTGTTTATGTTGAACGACGGGCAATTGTGGTTTGCGTTGATTAAATTGTGTGATGCTTCTTTCTTACGAGTGCAAGGGATTGAGTTCTATTGCTATTTTTGAACTACGCTTTGTATAGATGTTGCTCAATCATGAATTTGACCAGGATATTGTCTATAACCAGTCAACATAGGCGCCTCTAGGATATTGTCTAAAACTTGGATCTCTTTGGATGAAACTGCAAGTTGCATCTCTCCCTGTTACAGCTATACTGCTGCCAGACTTTATAATTCGTATAACTACAGCTTTATATTTTGTTGTTTGTCATTTTGTCATTTAACATCTCACAATGTGCCTCACTGTGCCAGAACTTTTTACGGAGAAGTGTCGACTGATTAAAGTAAATTGATCAAATTTTGCCTTACAATTACTTTGGGCAAAGTCCTATTTCCTCTGGTTGTTCATTAAGTTGGGATTAAGTCACAGTGCTTTAGTATTAATATTCAGATCAAGACATTATGCTATTGAACAAATCATATATTCCCTGACATTTATATAGATAGATTGTTTCATCGATCATAAAATGAAACTTACTGACGGCGAGGTCTATGATCTGAGAGTAGATAAATTGATAAGCAATCTCAAGGTTGTTGATGAACTCAACATCAATCCTCCTTATTACATTTCAATCAAGTGGATGACTTCTGATTATCATTAGTGATGAAAATCTTGTGTTATTTTTATCTTTCACTGTTTTGCTGATTTTTCTTAACTTGTAGGCACAAGACAAGATTACATATTGGGCAATTGGTGAAGGATACATCAGCTAAACTTAAGCAAGCCAGTGAAATAGATCACCATGTTGAAGTTAATGTAAGTTTGGACCTTTATCATGTCTTGCACTTCCTATTTACAATTAGAAGAACAATTTTATGGTGTGTGACTTGTTAGTATGAGAAACATAGACTTGCTATGGTCAACTTCGGACATTTATGAAAACTATATAGTATTTATTTGAAATTCTTGCTGTTACTTCTACATGGTCTAACTTAAAAAGTAGTCTTCGACTTGTCTGCTGTATATTGTTTTCAGGTTCACATGACCTTCAATGTCTCTGTCTTGATTACAGGCAAGCAAGAAGATAGCAGATGCTAAACTTGCAAAAGATTTTCAGGCAGTGTTGAAAGAATTTCAGAAGGCACAGCGGCTTTCAGCTGAGAGGGAAACAGCTTACACTCCTTTTGTTCCACAAGCAGTTCTACCCTCTAGGTGACTAATCAACTTCTGCTGAAAGATAGTTGAGGCTGGGAGACTCTGCCTTCTTTATTATTTTTGTGTGCCTTCCTTTTTTTTTCTTTTTTGTATATAGATGCAACTTTATGGAGTGGACTGATTTCAAAGAATGAAGAATAGACTACCTTTAGGAAACTGCAATTTCATTCCCTTTTTTGGGGGGTGAAAAATTGTGCTTTTCTAGTGGTTTTCAATTTGCTGTTGTTATTCATTAGTTCTGATTACCTATGCATACATTGCTTATGAAGTGAGCCTTTTCTTTTCGGTTTGCAGCTATACAGCTAGCGAGGTAGATGTTAGTTCTGATAAGAATCCAGAACAGCGTGCTCTTCTTGTTGAATCCAGAAGGTGATTTCTCATGTCTTAATGATA
Source organism: Gleditsia sinensis (assembly GCA_037074535.1). Taxonomy (NCBI): domain Eukaryota; kingdom Viridiplantae; phylum Streptophyta; class Magnoliopsida; order Fabales; family Fabaceae; genus Gleditsia; species Gleditsia sinensis. Next base: position 60,349,911 of record CM073467.1, on the reverse strand, counting down.
GTGAATTAGTGATGCCAAATTTGCAGATTCACTTTTCTGGTATTGCTGCACTATTTCTAATAGAATGTATAATTTTCATCAATTTTAGATGTAGTATTATAATATCTGAGAAGCAGTAATTGAATTTCAGTGAAATATTAATTTTTCTCATTTGCAAAGTTTTATGAGGCTGAATAAGAAATGATATCAAAACCTTATGTGTAATGGTGGGATCCTGCCATGGATTTTATTAAATTTGATAACAATTGAAGTGTTGAATATAGATTTGTATTGTCAGAAGGCTACTTTTCATATTCAGTTTGTTGCATTATTTTAGTACATCAGCTCTTGCATTATTCATGCTGCAGGCAGGAGGTCTTGATGTTGGATAATGAGATTGCATTTAATGAGGCTATCATTGAGGAAAGAGAGCAAGGCATTCAAGAAATCCAGCAGCAAATTGGCGAAGTAAATGAAATTTTCAAAGATCTTGCTGTGCTTGTCCATGAGCAAGGAACCATGATTGGTAACCCAGTTTGTTATAAATATTTTTGGCAGATTTACATGCAATTTTCTTTATCAAAATAATTATTTGTCTGTAGTGGTTCATTTTATCTGATGTCAAGGATTTTCGTTCTGTAGATGATATTGGCTCCAACATTGAGAACTCACATGCAGCAACTGCACAAGGAAAATCTCAGCTAGTGAAAGCTGCAAAGACCCAAAGATCAAATTCATCCCTGGTAATTTTTGTGTTTTCTTCTTCACCTGCTCCCCGTGACAAAATTTTAGATGTTCAACATCCTGAGAAGGTACACCTCATGGTAGAATTGCCTTTACTCAGTTTAAATGGACATGGTGTATTTGAAGTTAACCTTAATCCAGCAAATTGAACTTATTACTATAACCACCAAGTGCACGGTTCATAATGTTGGGAATGACCCAACCTGGCCTCATACAATTTGAACCATCATAGGGAGGCTTCAGTTGCATCTACTATTGGTCTACCATCTTGATTATTGACAGCACTCATTTGTCTTTTAGTTTCCCCTTTTTGTTTTAGCTTCATGTATTTTCTTTGTTGATCTCATATTTCCTTGTTTATTTTCCTAGACGTGCTTGCTTTTGGTGATATTTGGGATTGTACTTCTCATCGTGATCATAGTTCTTGCTGCTTAGTCAAAGATTGTCTCGCTACCTTCATGGACCAAATTCAATATTTAACGAGCAGCAGATAACATCTCCCTTGCTAATTTCACCGAGTGATGTTTTATCAGATCTCATGATTGACTGGAGCTTGTAGCATGTGGTTTCAGTACATGGTGTGGGAATTCACCTAAGTGAATAGTGATTCTGTTGTGGGGTGCTTGTTCTCTTCTCTGAGTTGGTGTTTGGGGTTTTAAGGATGTGTCACAACCTGCTTGTTGTTTAATGGTTTACTTTTTGTTTATTTTAATAAAAAAATTTATATTCTTTGGATTTTCTTGTACCTGTAAATGCAACAGGAAGATTGGCAGTGCTGACTCTTCATTACCAATACCTTCATTCTAGGATTATCTTTTCTCTTGTTCTTTTTCTGAATTTGGAGCTTCACCCTTGCTTGGCTAGGTCTAGAGCCGTACACGAGAAAATGGAAGCGTTCAGTGAGCGCAGCATGTGATCGACGTTATGTTTTATCTAGCTGTTGGTACATTGGTTTCTTCTTCCTTTCTCCTCAAACTTCAGTTTTTGTCCTGATGTTTTAGGGAGATAAAATAGGGGAACAATCTGCTCTTTATTTTAAAAACTATTAATTTACTGAATTAATCATAACAGTTTTATCTTTTCGCTTACCTCATTTAGACAAGGAAAATAGCAATTTCTATTTTCACTCTATCCATTAAACTTTTTATGAAGGAAGCAAGGATATTTAGAAACAAAAACATTAAGACAATCGCAGAAAGTTTTCGTTACTACCAGTAGTTGCATCAAGAGAGGTTGATATCTATCCTCACAAGACATGAGCTGAACTAATAAAGTTAATTATGAGCCAAACTTATAGCATCTAATACTACCATAATTTCGCAGCTTAAATTAAACAAGGGAACGTAAATGAAACAGAAAATTAGATTTGGGCCTCACGCAAACACTATACTCAGGATGACCAAAGGAAAAGCATCAGATTTTCCAGTGTGCAAGTGAAGATGTAAGTATATTATAGACATCACTTATATAATGTTTAAGCCAGGGCTTACCCTGGACAATATGAGATTAATCTACATTCATAAAGACAATCAAACTCGCTTTGCATCAGAAGAAAGAAGACCCATCTGCTCTGTAATTTGGTTCATGTGTTGAGCTTTGTCCCATCCATTTTCCATTGGCTGTAACTCATTCCCATTGGACACTACTTCAGCAGTATTGGTCTCGATATCCTCTGGCAATGGACTTTGCAAAAGAACATCATCCCAAAAGGAAGAATTGCGTAGCAAGTCATCAATGTCTGTATCAGGTGAAATACTACCAATATCAATGGGCAATGACCCATTTGCTCCCAATGAAGTAGGATCCATATATCCCTCATTGTCCATCTCAGGTCCCATATAATTCTCTTCAGGCATATCAAGACCTGTCACTATCTCTGGTATTGGAGAAAGGTCAGGCATAATAACGTCTACCTGAGGTACAGGGATAGCAGATGCAGATTGTGAAGATTGCATTTCAGATTTGCCAGCTGAGGGGGCATGCCCTGAAGTCCCTGATGCAGCTGGAATGTGAGAAGACTGCACCGAAGTTGGTGCGACCTCTTGGAGTGTTACTCCAGAAGTCCAGCTTGAAGAGCTGCCACTGTCCATTCCACTGGATGATGATGAACCATCACCAATCAAGTAATTATCAGGGTTATTATTAAAAGATTCAGGTTGAGAAGTATCCAATTTCATGATCTGTCTTATCATTGCTTGTGCTGCTTCATTGATCAGAGGTTGATACTTCACAATTTGCCCATCAGAAGTTGCAGTAAGCTCTGTTTCAGCAATACCTTCCTGCTTAAGCCGCCGTTTTTTGTTGGCTTCAGTTATGCGCCTATTGCTCTCATTCTGCTGTTGTACAAACTGAGCCAAGAAGCCAGGGCTCTGAACAGCCTTGGCAAGGAATGACATCATCTGCTGTTGTCGTTGCTCCATTCCCTGAAGACGTTTAACTGTTGTCTGCAGCTGGTTATCAGTGGCCTGTTGCTGCTGCCTCAACCTCACAAGCTCCTGCATGAGCACATTCTTATCTCTTTTAAGCCTCTCAACCTCTTCTTCAAGCCCAAATTTCCCAACCTCTACACATGCCCCTACTGATGAACTTTGTCCATGTGAATTCTGAGCTTGTTGATGACTATTACCATGGGCAGGTTTTCGTCGAGTTATACTCCTGAGCAGGTGCTTCTGACCCCTTAAAAAGCCCTCATTAGCAAATTCCCAGCGGTCTGGATCCACCTTCCTGAAACCCTGTTTAATGATGATGGCATTAGGAAGAGAAAAGAGACAATAAGGTCTCAAACGCATATTCAGTTAACCAAATAAATATACTAAGTCAGTTAATGCATTTTGCTAGAAATTAAATCTACAATAGAGTTAATTTCTATGCAGATAGTTACCCATCTTATAACAATTAGTTTATACACTAAGAAGCACAAATACTACTATAAATACGGGATATGACACGATAGAAAGATAGTGACACGGCAGAAAGATGGTGTTTCATGCAATTTGAAGTATTGTATCATATCAAATAGGCATATCGAACATGATATGTCTCTGTCTTAGAAGTATTGGTGCTTCATTGTTTATACAGTAAGAACATATGGCCTAAGTTGGTGCTGCAAATTCAAAAATGAACTTCAGACAAGAGGCTCACTTGCAGCTAAGCTCGCATTGATTCACACAGGAGATGACTTAATGCAGCCCTAACATCCCAGTTCAGTACTAGGTTAAGCATAATTCAGTGTGAGAAGCTCAGTTACCAAAACAAAAATTGCTATCAATTATTCAAAATCTAAGGAAAAAGTTAGGTTACTCCAAAAAACATAACAGATTTATTCTATAGACACAGTGCAGCTCTGTGTCATTTAGGCGGTGAATCTATTCCACAACATTGGTAGGGAAGTAAATTATTATCCATTCCACAACATGGGTAGCAAAGTGGATTACCATCTCCCTCCATGCAATCAATGATCAGCAAGAGCTGCTATGTCCTTTTATACAAAGTCTAAGCTTTGTGTCTTCACTTACTAAAAATAGAACAATTAATTTGAATAAAATTATTCTTCCAATTAAAAATTGTGAAACTTACATAATACTCATCCTGGCAATAGCAGAACTACAATAAAAAAATTATACTCGAAGAACTTAAATAACTTCACTTTTCAACAGTTCATGTCACTGAGACATTCTCATCAACAGGTGATTTAACAGAGGGCCAAGACCATGGTATAAAATCATATCAGTCAACTCGTGGGGTATCATAGCAGTTCATTATATTTTTCGGAAATCCCCGACCCCTCTTGGCCTCTTCACATCCATAATCTTCCTTACTTCAATTAGGCTTGTATAATATGTTAAAGGCCATTTATAATATAATACAGGAGTAAACTTGTAACCAAGTAACTGATAAACCTGAGAACGGCTTTCTTTGTCATTTTTTCCTCTTCTGCTCCATCTAGTTGCTGAGAAAATACAGGAGGAATAGATATCAACTTTATATTTCACAGGCTATTCATTCTCTTGAAATATAGGAACAAAATAACACATCCCTGTCGTGGCTTTCGATGTAGTTGAAAAGCTGAAGCAGATTCCTAATTTGAGGCAGCTATCTACCTTACTTGAAATTTGAAAATGAATCAGAATGATAAAAAAGAAAAAGCAAGACTGCGGCCACAACACCACCCACAAAAGAAAAATAATGTCATTTCTCCTCAGTATTTTAGGAAACAAATTATTATTTTAGTTAAAATCTTATTTTGTTGCCACAAAATGGAGCCGACCTAGTTTTAGACTGTCCGTCAAATTCACAGCCACACATGTCAAACTAATATACGAATCATTCTTATCTTAACCACATCAAGGCCAAAGCATTCAAATCAAATTACTATCTTCTTTCTCCTATTCGCATCATCTCCACAGGTTGTTTTGAGATTAAACAATTTGAAAGAACTAATACTGAATCCGTACGACTAATTCCCCACCAATTCAAACTTGGTAGGATCTATTGTCATCTACTCACTAACAACAACTCCAACATAAGAATAATAGCGCAAGGAAACGGGAGTTAAGCAAAGTAAAGGAGGAGGAGAAATAAATCCATACATATGTGTTCAGCTGCCTAACAAAGCTGGAGAAGTTATTGTGCTTGAAGTACTTAGGCAACAGGTCTCTGGCAAACTCGGGTGGGTTCCAAACCACGAAGCTATTGTTGGTTGGACTCCAAGACACGACCGCATCAGAGGACGGGTCATCCACCATGTCATATGTCTTACTAAGGAACGGAGGCGGAGCGTTGGCATTAGGAATGGCTGCCGGCACCGGCGCTGACGTCTGGGTTCCGCCGTCTCCGCTGCTGCTGCTCACTCCGTCCATGTCAGAAATCTAATTGCAAAGAAAAGGGAAATAAAAATTGAAACAAAGAAAATCGGTTGCGATAACACTGTCTACGATTCTGAAAGGGACGCAATGTGGGCCACCAATGCGAAACTTAAACCCTAATTCAAAGGAGAGATATAAAGTGCAAAGAAGTGCGAGAGATTAGAGAAAGAGAAAGAAGTTTGGGAGGAGAGAGAGAGAGATGGAGACAGACTGTGGGGGGAGAACATGATCTTAGAGAGAGAGAGAGAGAGAGAGAGAGAAAGGGGATTGGTAAATTGTACGGACCGGGGAGGAAGATGATGTGTTTATACCGCAGAGGCGGCGATGGAGGAATGGAGACAACCCGGGTCGCCCCTTTTGGCGTTTGGGGGTATAAGGTGACGTCGTTTCGAAATTACGAATTTACCATCATCGTAAATGTAGTTCAGAGTGTAAAATTTAGTTAAAAAGTCCGAATTTTGCTGGCATAGGATCCAGGAATGTAAGAGATAGAAGGAAAAATTATACATTATAAACAAAACTAACTCAAGATATTTTGTAAAATATATTAATTGAAATATTAACAACGTTTGTTATATTTGAATTTAAATGTTTACTTAAAACTATTTTGTCAAATTCAATTTTATTATAATTTTTATAAAATTATTTAGTCACTTTTCTTTCAAACTTTATATTTGCACTGACATTTTTCTTTTATTAAAAAAAATATAACTGAAAATTAAATGGAGAAGCCTCATAAAATTAGTCAATGGGCTATGTGGACAAATTTCCATGGCGCCCAAAAAGGGTTGAGACTGACTAGGAATATGCGGCCATAATCCCTCAAATTTGCGTCGCGGTGGGCGTTTCACTGTCGTATAGTTTATCCCTAAGGAGACGTGACTTGTCCCAGAGACGTGACCGTAAATTTTTATTCAGTATAAACAAATACTTGTGATTGGATCTCAGCTTTACATATAGAAGAAAAAGAGTTATATGAAAGAATAATATGGAACAATCAAAAAGCACGTATAGTGCAAATAGATTATTTAAAAGGCTACGAATCTGAAGTTTCCAGTTACTGTAAAAACTTTTCCAAGCTGTTCATCACTTTTTATTTATTTATTATTTTGTTATACATAAAGCTCTTAACTTTATGGACTTCACATGGTTATGGACTCGTCCATCTCTTAACATGTTTCTTCCCACAAGAAAACACTGAAGAAAATTTGAAGATTATAGTTAGTATATGTACAGTTCAAAGTCACTAGAATTTGCAAATATATGGTCTTGAAGGCTCCTGGTCGCATCTACTTCATACCTTCATTTCCTAAAATCCAATCAATCACACCTGTGGAGGCAAAGAAGTAAGGTCACTGTTAGTAGAATTCATAAAGACAATCCGGTTAGTACAAAAATAACCATAATATGTGTTCCCATTGATAAGCTTCTGCCCAAAGAATTAACTAAGAGCAGCTTGCATTAGTTTTGAGCAACCACGTATAGATCCTATTAGACTCATTCTCAAACGATCAGATATTATACTCAATGGTATAAATCAGATGAATTTATTAAAAATTCTTTGATAGGAAACTGGAAAGAAGTTTCAGCTCAATAATTGAAATTCTCTCTCACGCACAAAACACTCTCCAATAATGATTCTTAACAGACCATTCTGCTGAGGAGGCCAAGAAAGTTTTCAGAAACAAAACATATCGGTGGTTTTGAACCATGATAGAAACAGACGAAGTACATCATGCATGCAAACATGCTGATACTTTCCTTGATAAATAGCATATAAATAGACCTTTGAGATGTCATTGTCAACACATTGAATTACCAGCACCTATTAAGAGGAAGCAGACATGCATCTCAAGTCAATCAAGACAAACAAAGCAAATCACCAGAACTGAACATTAATCAGACTAGACTGCTCCTCACTAGATAATAATACAAATATCTCACAGTCAATAGGTAACTGTTTGCAAACCCAACAGTATCTCTTCTCTGACAATTATTGCAGCCCTAATAACCATAAATCATTGAGTATCTCCAGTACCAATGCATAGCATCCTTATTCCTTAACATATACCATGCAATGCATTTTTAATAACCCTTGATAATGAAAGCAATCCCTTTGTTTAGTATTCCTTGTGCAGTTAAGAAATGGCATCTCATGCAAATATAATGAAGCTGCTTCAAGGTTCAACGCAAAAAAAAGGTAACAGCTGCAACAGAAAGCCCCCCCCCCCTTTTTTCCAGTAATTTTCATTTACTTGCTCTATAATCTTCAACGACTGACAATAAGTACTCTATTTGAACTTACATGAGGCCTTCTGCAGCTTCGAGTGCTCAATATTAACTTTTGGTTCTAGGTTTTATATTTGAGTAAATTACACTAACCTCCCTTAAAGTTTGGTTAAATTACACTCGGATTCTCCTTTTGTTTTAAAATTTAGAAAGATAATTTTGCCATAATGAAATCACAAACCCACGTGTTTCTCTTTTCTTCTTAGCAACAAAAAAATTCTAAGCCCTAACCTTTTTTCTATGCCTATGTTTGGCAATTAATTGGTTCTTGCTTGCTTCTTGTTGCATAATAGGATATCCTCTTGTTTGCAAGATGTTTATTATAAATACAGTATACTTCTTCTACATAAAGATGTGTCTTCCCTGCATGCTTTTTGATATTTGATTTATCTATAATCGGCTTCCTATAGTTGAAGTTTCCAACTATGTTAGGCTTCTAAACTGAGCTTTGACTGTTCCACTCTAACTGCATATGCACATATATTTGTATCAAAAATTTTGGTTTTACTACAATTTTCACAATGGAGCTCCAACTTGCTCTTCAATAACTTTATGTTAATCATTAACATATTTATTTATAGGAGTATATAAATATCTTATTCATCGATTTTGACTTTAATTAACTTATGAAAATACTCTACTTTGTTCGATTATCTTACTTTGAAGTTTGAACTATCATCTTTAGGCACAAGTATAAATACGGTGAAAGGAGTGTAGCTATATAATAGTGATTGAGAAATGATAAATGGGTGCTTTTGGAGATGAAAAACCTATCTATAAGGGTAGTAGGGGCAAAAGGATATTTTTAAATTTGAAAAACTAACACCAAGGGGTTTCTGTAATATCATTTCAAACCTCAAAGGGTAGATTGTTATTTTTAAAACAATAGAGGAGCAGAGTGTAATTTAATCATATGGAGGTCAATATAATTTACTTTTTATGTTTTTAATTTTCAATATTTGGGCTCCTGAACTATAAGCATCTTTGACTTAAACACATGTTGAACAAGCAAAAGTACTAGTTTTTTTTTTGGTTATATGCTAAAAGTATCTTTAGGTCAATTTGCGCGTCAACCAAAACTAGGTACCTCTTCAGATAATCTTAAGGATGCAACCTTCACATTGGCCTAGTGCATTTAGGAGAATAAATTCTCCTTGGTGTTGGCTTCAAGGTTTAAACCCAAGTAATCAAGAGCACACATCATTAACCACTAGTGGCCAACCCTTTGGATTACAAATCATGTTTTGGTTCTACAAGAATACTTTTATGCATGTGCTTTTGAAAAAAACCTCAAGATAGAAGACAGCAACCTAGAAAATGATAGGCCAACCTCTGACATCTATTTGATCCATCTACAGTGTAGTTTTGACATCCCTTTATCCAAGTTAAGACCATAAAATATATATACATACACTCATGTATATAATATATAATGAGAATACTACAGAATATATATATTTATTTCCTAAAGCTATATGGTAGCATGGTAAACCTTGTGAAGGACGTTAGTGGGAGTAAGTAATAGCAAGTCATCGTGTGGCTTTTCTAGGGATAAGGGTATGTGTCAAAGAATATAAAGGTGTGGTAGCCAACCTATGAAGTAAATACACTTCAGAAAGGAGCTGTCTTATGGTTGACATCAGACACAAAATGACACATCAAATTGCATGAAGACATTTCAGATTTTGTCTATCACAATGTCCCATGTCCTTGATTCCATTTAAGTGTCCATGCTTAGCACTTTTTTCACCTGGGTATAGGAGGCTGATTAGAAAGCAAAAAAAAAAAAGGAGGGGAAAATTGGTCTACTCAAATTATAATTATAATCAGGTCTGGATATAGGTTGAGTAGGGAACTTTTTAGGTACCCTACACGTTCTAAATCATACTTATCAAAACTAACTCTTATTCTTTTCTTCTATTCTCTTTATTATTTATGGGGATGTCATGAAAGCAGTCAAAGAAGGTATTTCACCTACTTCAAACAGATTCAGAATTTCACATAAGTATTAATTCTGAAAATAACTAACTGCCATGTTTCTATAATCTATGTTGGGTGACTATAGTATGCTTTCTCTTTCTTATGAAAATTGGTCATGGAAATGATACTGGATGCCGATTTTTTTTCTTTATTCCATAAAAATTTCAAAAAGAGAAGATTGACAATAAGACTTGAGAAATCATTTTATCATGTACCTTCTAGAGAATCCGTATCAAGAGCAAACCCACATTACCATTTAAGTTTGACCTCTTCATGACAATGTTAAAAAGAAAACTCAAGAAGAGCATATTAACGATGAGTGTTGAGTAGTCATATAGAGATACTTCAGCACCAGGATATAAATCCAGAATAAAATTGGGGAAAATATCATTTATTTCCTCTAATTGAAAAATGAACAGGTTACACTATATATACAAAGGATAAGAGGAATCACAATCTGATTTCCTCCGCGATATGCGCCTAAACAGGTTTCCTAACCAGTTTTGACCACAAAAATAGGAAACTAAATATAGCAGAGTATTTACATAAATATTTACAATATCTCCCTAATTAATTAGAGATATAGAGAAAGAATAGGAATAGGAATCCTACACTCCACCTCAAGTGGGGACATATATGTCAGCCATTCCCAGCTTGGATAGTAGCATCTCAAACTGTGTTCTTGGAAGGAAAGTGCGGATGTCAGCTGTCTATTGTCTAGTGGGTGTGTAAAGGACTTCAATGACCCCTTGCTCTATCTTTTATGTAATGAAATATCCATCAATCTCTATAAGTTTAGTTCTGTCACGATGAATGAGACTTTTTGCAATATTAATGGCTACTTGATTATCACAACTACTTCATAGATGTAGTGGTTGATACCTAAAGTTCCTCTAACAATCTTTGTTACCACATTCCCTCACAAATTGGATTGGCCAAGGCTCTAAATTCAGCCTTTGCCCTACTACTTGCTACAACCAACTGATTTTTACTTCTCAATGTAACTAAGTTACCCTAAATATAAGAACAATAACTAGAAGTTGACCTTCTATCAGTCATAGATCCTGCCCAATTAACGTATGAGAATACCTCTAAGCATTAGTTGGTACCCTTTTAAAGAGGAGTCCCTTTCCATGTCTGATCTTTTAATATTGTAGGATTCTATACATGACCTCTTGATGTTCTTCATTAGGATTATTTATAAATTGGCTAACTGTACTAACTGCAAAGCTTATATTAGGCCAAGTATGAGACAAATAAATTAGCTTGCCTACTAGTCTTTGATATCTCCCTTTATCCACAGCAGTTGAATTTTCTTTTGTGCCAATTTCATTGGAAGGGTCCATAGGAGTTTCAAATGGTTTGCAACCGAATATACCAATTTCATTTAGGAGATCCAAGGTGAACTTTCTTTGGAATACAAAAACTCCCTTGCTTGATCGTGTCTCCTCCATGCCAAGGAAGTACCTTAAAGCTCCCAAGTATTTGGTTTCAAATTCTTTGTTGAGAATCTCCTTTGGCCGAATATCTCCTTTTCATAATTCTTTGTCACAATTACATCGTCAATATAGACAATAAGAATATTAATTTTATTTCTTAAAAAATTTTTGATGAAGAGGGTATGATCTAATTGTCATTGAGAATACCCTGTTTCTTGACAACCTTGGTAAACCTTTCAAATTAGGCTCTTGGAGATTGTTTGAGGCCATAGAGAGATTTTTTGAGCTTGCACATCTTATTCCCATGACAGGGAAAATCTCCATGTAAATGTCTTCAACTTCTCTATTGAAAAATGTATTCTTAATGTCTAATTGATGTAAATTCCAATCAATGTTGGCTGCTAAGGATAGCAACACCCAAATAGTATTTAGCTTAGCAACAAGAACAAATATTTCTAGTAATCAATGCCATACGTCCGTCTGAAGTCCTTTGCCACTAATCTGACCTATATCTATCTATACCTCTATTTGCCCTGTATTTAATATTGAAAATCCATTTGCAGCCTACAGGTTGTTTTCCAGAGGAAGTTGGGTAAGCTCCCAGCTACCTTCTTTTGCAAGGCACATAGTTCCTCATTGATAGCATCTTTCCACTAAGGTTGTTTAAGGGCTCCTGGAATATCATCAGAAATTTTAATGTTGTTTAGACTTGTAGTGAATGCCTAAAAGTTTGGAGACAACTTCTCTTAGGAGATAAAATCAGATATAGGATATTGGTTACAAGACCTCACCCCTTCCTTTGGGCAATAGGAATGTGGAGATCATCAACAAAATGGCCATAATCCGCATCACTTTCTGTACTATCCCCAGAGTTTGGCCTCAGGTCCTCTTGGAAATGTTCAGGAGGCAAGGGTCTTTCACGAGGTTGTTTCACTAACTTTGGATCCTGCTTGCATCTTGTATAAGTCTTAAGCTCCTTTGTTTCTCCTGCTCATCTTAATTTTTTTTTTTTTTGAGGTTTGGTCAGTCTTGATATGAGATTCAAGGGCTGTTTCTGGTTATGTTGGTATGGACTGTTCTCAATCAATTTCTTGGTTTCTGGATCTGTTTGCAATAGTTCTAGGTGTTTTGGGGTGGTTGTTTGTTGTAGGTTTGGAATAGATATGGGTAGAGAAAAATTTATGGGAGGTTTGATCGATGTAGCTGACCTCACTTAATGAGAAAAGACTTAATGGTTGTTGTTGTTATTGTTGTTCCCAAAACTGATATTCTGGTTGGTGTGTTGTGTTCTCCCCCTAAATATAGGTTTTGGGATAAAACGGCAAGTGTTCAAGGAAGATAACATCCATGGTGTCATAAATTTTTTGAGTGGAGGGAGAATAACATTTGTACCTTTTTTAGTGAGGTGAGCAGCCAAGTAAAATACATTTTGTAGATTTCAGGTCAAGCTTGCTTCATAGGTCAGGAGATATCTGAACATAGGCTGAGCATCCAAAGCATTGAGAGGAAGGTCAGTTACAAGCCTATTGTGGGGAAAAGCTTTAGTGAGGGTTTGGGATGGTGTTTCAAATTTTAGGACTCTTGAGGGCATTTGATTAATTAAGTAGGTGGCAGTGAAGAAGCTTCTCCCCAAAATTAGTTAGGCACATGAGCAATGAACATGAGGGCTTTGGCAACTTCAAGGTGTATGTCTTTCCTTTCATGAGAAATACCCAAGTGCTTCTAGTGTGGTCATCAATAAAGGATATAAACTGTAGTGCACTATTGTAATTTGAAATACAAGAACGTTCCCATATATCAATATGTATAACAATGAAAGGTTTTGAAGGTTTATAATTGAGAGCAGGATATGGATTGTGGTTATGTTTGGACAATTGACAAAAGTCACAGTGAAATAAGTTTGAATTTTTATTCAAAAATACATAAAATTTGGATGTCCTAAATGTAAGTGCCATAACATAATGGAATTGTCTTTGGAGGGATCTAAGTTGAATGTAAAATGTCAAGAGGGTCGGAGTGTTTATTTGGGAGGGAGGCGTTGTGATGAGCCTCAAAGCTTTGTATTTCTTGAATCTTGATCAAGTAGAGTCCTCCATTCTCCCAGGCATTGTCAATTATCTTCCCTAAATTCAAATCTCGAAAAATGCACAAGGAAGTAGAGAATTTAGCAGCACAATTTGAGTCTTTGGTAAGCTTGCTAACAAATAATAGATTGCATGCCAAATTAGGAACTAATAGGATAGAGTCAAGAATCAAGGTGTTGGAGACAATTACTCTCCCAATACCGGTCACAAGAGACAAAGAACCATCAACAATTTTGAATTTAAAATTTACGTGGTAGGGATCATATTTTTGAAACAAGATGGATCACTTGTCATATGGTCTGAGGTCCCAGAATCAATAATCCAAGTAGAGGAGTCAGCCTTAACATGCAGTTGAGAAAGTACCTTTTTGGGCAATAGTTCCTTGTCTTAGATTATGAAGAGTACCTCTAACGACAGATAATTCAACAATGTTGTCCTTATCAAAATAGGTCTCCCTTGCAGTTGGTCAAATCTCACTGGCAGTGTCATAGGAGAGAAAATTCTGCCCATTGTCACTCTCCGTGGAGTTGATCAACCAAGGCATAACCTTGTTATTCTTGGTCTTCCAAGTCGAGGATCGTCTTTCGTTGGTGGAGTGACAGTTTTGATGAGGTAATTGTCCTTCCCTTTTCAAGAGATAAAAATCATGATCAATTTGGAACATTGGAGATAATTCTAGCCAATGATCTTGTGGCCAATAATCAAGAGAGTTGGTCCACCGTACTGCTATGGCTGAGAGGTTTACAGCCAGTGGGTGATTTGGACAAGGTGCTGGATTCTGACACCTTTGGAAAACAAAGATTTGGATAGAGAAGGGTTGTGGCTAGTAAGAAAAAAAAATGGCAGAAGGCTGCGATGAGCTTGAGGAAAAAGAGACACAGAGGCTTACGTTGGGTAGGGATTTGCTATAGGCAGTAGAAAAACGTAAGGGGTTGGTTAGTGTTTGGTTTGCGATAGGCTGGGCTAGCAATAGATAGAGGAAGAATGCAGGGATAGGGCAGAGTTGATACTCTGATACCACGAAGAAAATTGGGGAAAACAACATTTATTTCCTCTAACTGAAAACTGAACAAATATATACAAAGGAGAAGAGGAATCACAATCAGATTTCCTCCTTGATATGCATCTAAATAGGTTTTCTAATCCTAATAAGTTTTGACTGATAAGTGGATTTTATACTTATAAATTAGGTAACTTTAATTTATAAACCACAAATCTTAATGAATCTTTATTTGTTTTAATTTACATAGAAACATGGTGAATTAACATTCAAAAGATATTTTTGTTAAATATTGAGAAAGGCTAGTGAATATTTTAGAATATTTTGATTGATAATTAGGATTATAAATTCTAAATTAAAGAGATAGATAAATACAAAGAGAATAAATTATGATAAAATAAAAAATTCTAGAATACCAATTAATTGACTCTTTCTAATTAGCTTTAGCTTTCTTTCAATTTCAGTTTTATTTTATTTTATTCTTCATCAATCTATTTTCACACTATTCACTTAGGATTAAGATTAATAATACGGTAAATAATAACATCAATCCTTGTGAGATCAACATTTTATGTTTAGAGATTTTTATTATTTGACAACGAAAGTGTAAGCTTACACTTTACGAATTAAATTCTACATTATTAATGACCACAAAAATAGCAAACTAAATACAACAGAATATTTACATAAATACTTACAATATCTCCCTAATTAATTAGAGATATATAGGGAAAGAATAGGAATAGGAATCCCACATCCAAATGCAAATATTGGCTCTAGACTCGTCATGCTTTTCCAAAACAAACTTAATAAATTCACGGCTACTCAACCATACACATACTCATAATTATGCAATTCCTTGACTTTATCAATTGCAGAGTAAGAAGACAGTTGAGTTCACCTACGTAAATGCTATAAATTGTTGGTGGATGGCTCACCAACTCCCATATAGAGCTCACTTGGCAAAACAGATTGTGTGTGATGTGATCCAAAACCTTTCCTTGTCTGTTTCTGTGTTTTTTCCTTAAGCAGAAACCACTAACCAGTAGGATAATAATGTATTGACTTACTTGCAGAGTTGAGACCACTATACTGGCAGCTACTCCATTGAGGTGAGATGAGCGTGAGACCATGTGAAGGAGAGGAAAAGAATGGGTATCGGAGCAAACTGCAGAGGGGGTGTGCCACTGCATCTACTGTCAATAGCCAACATTGATCAAGGCAGCAAGAGATGGAGAAAAAGTGCGGCTACAATTTGAGACCGGCCTAAGAAACGAGGATTGGAGACTACGACCTTATGTTTGGGCCAGTTAAGGTTGGGAATGAAGTGGATCAGGGTAGGTTTTTCACTATCTGCCCCCGCCATGTTTTAAATATGTTTATCCCTGTCCCTGCCCTGTTCCCAGTAGTTTTTTTTTTCCTAATTCCAGAACTAACTTTACCTATATTCGTATAGCCGGTCTCAAATCTAGATAAAAGAGGAGGGTTGTGTTAAGCGTGCGACAGCCAACGTAAAACTTTGTCGTAACTACATGAACATGGATAAACGAAGCAATAGTGTTGAAGTTAGGTCGTTGTCCGGAAGCAACGCGCTGTATAGCTCGAGTGCAGTGTCAAAAGAGCAAGGGCCGCTATATCAGGGCCCGGATGCAGTGAAAAATAAGCAAGGGTTCCCACACTTTAATGAACGGGTGTGGACAAAAAAATTAGTTCATGAGGGTAAGATCCGTTTTGAAACTTGGAATGTAGGCACACTCACAGGAAAATCAATGGAAATAATTGATACCATGATTAAGAGAACGATTAATATCATGTATCTATAAGAAACTAAGTGGGTAGGATAAAAAGTAAAAAAATTAAATTCTTCAGATTTTAAACTTTGGTACACCGACAAGACAAGAACTAACAATAGTGTAAGTATAATAGTTGATAAAGAGTGGAGGAATAATGTAGTAGATGTGAAAAGATTAGGAGATAGGATTATAGTTTTAAAGCTTGTAGTTGAGCGGGACACTTTTAATGTGTTTAGTGTATATACACCCCAAATTGGATTAAAGGAGCATTACAAGAGAACTTTTTGGAAGGATCTAGAAGGTTTGATTCAAGAAATATCTCTGAGAGAAAAGATTTTCCTAGGAGGGATTTTGAACAGTCATGTAGGGAGGAAATCCAAAAGATACTAGGGTATATATGAAGATTTTGGATTAGAAGAAGCAAATGAAGAGGGTAAAACTATTTTTAATTTTTCTTTAGCCTATAATTTTACCATAGCAAATACTTGCTTTAAAAAGCAGATAGAACATCTTATCACATATAAGAGTAGAGGAGCAAACTCTCAAATAGATTTATTCTTGGTAAGAAAATCAGATAGAAAGTTTTGTACAAATTGTAAAGTCATACTTGGACAGAGCTTGACTACCCAATACAGAATTTTAGTTTTGGACGTACGAGTTAAGAGAAGAGTAGAAAGAAAGAGTAAAAAAACAATTCTTAGAATTAGGTGGTGATTTTTGAAGAATGAACAATAAAAGATTTTTCAAAGAAGAGTGGAAGAAGAGAGGCTTTGGGAAGTCTAGAAAAATGCTAATGATACGTGGGACGAGATAGTCAAAGGAATTAGGAATATAGCAAGAGAGATACTTGGAGAATCAAAAGGCGTGGACCTAAAGGTAAAGAATTTTGGTGGTGGGATGCAGAGGTACAAGATAAAATTAAGGTTAAAAAAGAGTGTTATAAGGAGTGACACTTATATAAAAATAATGAAAATTGAGATAAATATAAAGTGACTAAGAAAGACGCTAAGAAGGCTACGAGTGAAGCAAAATCTGGAGCTTTTGAGGGATTATATCAATTTTTAGAAATTAAGGATGGAGAAAGAAAAATTTATAAGTTTGCGAAGGGTAAAGAAAGAAAGACAAGGGACCTAGATAAAGTGAAATGTATTAAAGATGAAGAGGGTAATGTTTCGGTAAGAGAATAAGATATCCAAGCATGATGGAGGAGTTACTTTCAAAGACTTTTTAACAAAAGACATGAATTGACCTGTGACTCTGATAGACTTAATATTGCAGAAGAAGACCGTAATTATACCTTTTATCGTAGAATTCAAGAGTTTAAAGTAGAGAAGGCTTTGAAGAGAATGGATAATGGCAAAGTAGTAGAACCTGGTAATATACCAATTGAGGTGTGAAAAAATTTATGAAGGAAAAGTATAAGTTGACTCACTAAATTGTTTAATGTGATAATAAAATTTAAGAAAATGCTGGATGAGTGAAGAAGAAGTACTTTAATCCCTATTTATAAAAATAAATGAGACATACAGAATTGTTCCAACTATCGGGGGATTAAACTCATGAGCCACACTATGAAATTATGGGAGAAGATCATTGAGTAAAGATTAAGATAAGAGACTTAAGTTACAGAGAACCAATTTGATTTTATGCCAGGAAAGTCAACTCTGGAAACAATTTATTTACTACGGAGATTGATGGAAAGGTATCAAAGAAGACAGAAAGATTTGCATATGGTTTTTATTGATCTAGAAAAGACATATATGACAGAGTGTTAAGAGAGATTTTATGGAAAGTTTTAGAGAAGAAATGAGTACGTATTGCGTATATTCGAGCAATCAAAGACATGTACGACAAGATAACGACTTGTATGAGAACACAAAGGATTTTTCCACAACTATTGGACTACATCAAGGGTCTTCTTTGATTCCGTATTTTTTTAATTTGATTTTGGACGCAGTTACTAAACATATACAAAATTTGAGGTCTCAATGTATGATTTTTGCAGATAATATAGTCTTAGTTGGTGAATCGAAAGAAGAAATAAATATGAAGTTAGAGTTATGGAGACAAGTTTTAGAAACACATATTTTTCGTATAAGTAGAAATAAAACAGAATATATGGAATATATTTTTAGTAAGAGGCGAACAAATATGAATGTAGATGTAAAACTTGAAGACTATATATTAAAACAAGTTACAAATTTTAAATATTTTGAGTCCATTATACAAAATGAAGACGAAGTAAAGGAGGACGTAAACCATAGGATTCAAGCTGGATGGATGAAATGAAGGAAAGTTTCGAGTGTCACTTGTGATAAAAAAATGCCGCTCAAAGTTAAAAAAAAAATTCTACCGTACGGCTATAAGACCTGCTATATTGTATGGTACTGAATGTTGGACGGTCAAAAAACAACATGAGGATAAACTCAACGTTGCAGAGATGAGAATATTGCGCTGGATGTGTGGACACACCAGAAGAGATATTATTAGAAATGAGTGCATTAGAGAGAAGATTGGGATAGCACCTATTGTGGAGAAGATGTTTGAATCTCGCTTAAGGTGGTTTGGTCATGTGTGGAGAAGACCTGCAGAAGCCCTAGTGAAAAGAGTAAATCAGATGGAGAATAGTTCAATAGTTAAAGGTAGAGGAAGGTCAAAGAAAAAAATAAGTGAAACTATTAAGAATGATTTAATAGTTAATAACTTATCTATTGATCTCATTCATGATAGGCCACTGTGGCGCCATTTGATCTATGCCGACCCCACCTAGTGAAAAAATATTTAATTGTTGTTGTTGCCTAATCCCAGAACTGATCCATTCAACATATAAATGTTGTCAAATTGCATGAAACAATTACATTCAAGAAATAGCTACCGTATAGCTCAAAATTTTGTAAAACAATATCTTAAGAAACTGAACATCAAAACTAATCTAGATAAGGAAGTATTAAAACACATGCATACTATACTATTATAATACTAAGAATGACATTGGTATGAAGCAAAATAAGAGAAATGGAAGAGGAGTAAAAATGACTGTTATATCTAGATATGCATTATCTCCTTCCTACTCTTATCAAACACATCTCAAGTTATTCATTTAATACATGCTCAAGGAAGGCAAATATGATGAGAAGAAAAATCAGTACATGAAGGCTTATGTATGCTTCAACTTAAGGACATTCTTTCCAACAATGATATAGAGAAAAAAAGAAATAAAGGTTCTTATCCCAGATATTAGTGACAGATAAATATAAAACTGAGCAGTCAAAACCCACAATAACCCTCTTTTAGAAAATAAACAATTTAGTAAAACTTGTTTAAAAGCAAGGAAGCTAAGATCTATAATCACTAAAAAAAATATTTGAAAATAAACAAGCTACAAACACATTCAGAGTAAGGGACTTTATCTATTCCACCATTAATTCAAAGTAAAGGCATAACTCAAATGCTTCTGATAGATTGTGATGGATTACTTCTGATAGTATTATTGAATAACCAGCCAAAACTCAAAAAAAAACTAAGGAAATGGTAAAACAGCCCAGAGCCGTAGATCCTTCAGAACCTCCCTGGCTCTGCCATCAGAAAAAGATTCTAACAACCTACCTCTCACCTCTCTCCCTGCCATCCTAATAACATTCCCTTCTAACTAACTCTCCACGTCACCCCTTTCTCTTTCCTCATTCCCTCTTGTTTACTTCTCCTAGTATAAACCTTTCATATCTTGGGTTTATGATCAGGACCCAAAAGGTGGTCCATATCTTCCCCAAGGTTCCTATCAATACCTCCCTCTGAAACTTCAGCCTTGTCCTCAAGGTGAAAATAAGGAAATTGGCTACGCAAAGCAAGCTCTTCCTCCCAAGTAGCTTCATCTTCTGACAGCCCATTCCATTGCACCAAATGCTCTATAATTTGTTGACCTTTATGCCATCGGACCCGGGTTCCCAAAACCTGATTGGGAATTACAGCATCCTCCAAGGCGAAGTCAGTAGGCAGGAAAACTCAACTGAGTAATTTCCCACTGCTTTCTTCAGCAAAGAGATGTGAAACACAGAATATATTTTAGAATTTGGAGGCAGTTGCAATTTGTATGCCACAGCTCCAATACGCTGCAAAATTAAGAAAGGGCCATAAAATCTAGGAGATAGCTTAGCATAAATTCTTTGGGTAACCGACATCTGTCTATGGGGTCTGAGTTTGAGAAAAACTCACTCTCCTACTTGAAACTCCTTATGCTGTCTGCCCTTATTATAGCATATTTTGACATCTGCTGTTGGGCTTTGGCTAAATTAATCTTCAATTGTTTCAACGCCTCATCCCTGTCCTCCAACTCTCTTGCAACAGCTTCTACCTTAATTTCTCCAGTCATAAATCGCACTATTGTAAGAACTTTCCTTCCATAGACTGCCTCAAATGGAGTAGTCCCTGTAGAACTATGGAAGGTGGAATTATACCAAAATTCTGCCCAGGGAATCCAAGATGACCACCTTTTGGGTTGTTCCGATGCAAAACAACGCAAATAAGCTTCTAGGTAGCGATTGACCACTTCCGTTTCGCCATCCGTTTCCAGGTGATATGCTGAACTCATTCGTAAAGTAGTGCCACAAAGCTTGAACAGCTCCCTCCAAAAAATACTAACAAAAACCGGGTCCCTATCACTTAAAATAGAATTTGGAATACCATGCAACCTGATGATCTCTTTGACAAACAAAGCAGCCACACTTTTTGCTGAATAGGGATGCTTAAGCAATATAAAATGGGCATATTTTGAAAGCCGGTCCACGACCATAATAATTGCTTCAAAGCCTTAAGACTTTGGCAGACCAGTGATAAAATCAATTGATATGTCCTCCCATATTTGGTCTGGAACTGGTAATGGCTGAATGAGACCATAAGGAGTAGTCGTGGCATATTTGTGCCTTTGGCAAATATCACAACTTCTAACAAATTCCAAAATTTGTTTATTCATCCCAAACCAGAAAAGATTGTTAGCCACACGCCTATAAGTGCGGAGGAACCCAGAATGTCCTCCTGAAGGTGAAATGTGAAATTCATGCAACAAGGTGGAGATAAATTCTGAAGTTGAGGATAGCACTAATCTTCCCTTAAAAAGCAGAACTCCCTTGTGTAATGTGAAGCCCACTGGAGTAGGCAACTGCTGTTCTATGGCCTTGATAATCTCTTGTAATTTATTATCCTTTGTAAGCTCTTGTTGGAAGTCTTTGCTGTGCAGCCATGAGGGTGAAGAGAGGATCGCTGCATACTGACCTTCTTCCTCACACAGGCGTGAAAGGGAGTCAGCTGCTGTGTTTTCTCGTCCTGGCTTATAAACCACTTCGAAATTGAACCCCAACA
Organism: Gleditsia sinensis; assembly: GCA_037074535.1. Taxonomy (NCBI): domain Eukaryota; kingdom Viridiplantae; phylum Streptophyta; class Magnoliopsida; order Fabales; family Fabaceae; genus Gleditsia; species Gleditsia sinensis. Next base: position 60,328,383 of record CM073467.1, on the reverse strand, counting down.
ACTTAGAAACCCAGTCTTGTTGACCAGCAGTGATGACCGGTTGCTGCATCAAATGTTTGAGGCTCTTTTGATCAGAAAAGATAACAAACTTTCTTCCCATTAAATACTGGCGCCAATGCTGAACTGCCAATGTTGCTGCCATTAATTCCTTTTCATAGATGGACTTTGAGAGAGTACTGGGTGATAAAGCTTGACTAAAATAAGTCACTGGCCTCCCATGTTGCATGAGTACAGCTCCAATCCCACGTCCTGAAACATCGCATTCTACTTCAAATCTCTGGGAAAAATCAGGAAAAGCAAGCACAGGAGCTGTAGTGAGAGCTTGCTTCAAAGCTGCAAAAGCTATAGTGGCTTCTTCTGACCAATGGAACCTATCTTTCTTTATCAATTCAGTCAAGGGCTTAGCTATTTTTCCGTAACCCTTGATGAATTTTCGATAATATCCCATCAACCCTAAAAAACCTCTTACTCCTTTGACATTTCGGGGTGTTGGCCAATCTCTAACACTTATTACCTTCTTTAGATCAACGGAAACCCCTTCCATAGAAATAACATAGCCTAGATATTCAACTTGAAATTTACCAAAATTACACTTCTTCTTATTAGCCACAAATTGAGTTGAGCTTAATACACTCAAAACACACTCCAAATGAGCTAAATGAGAATCCCAATCACAGCTGTACACCAAGATATCATCGAAGAATACTAACACAAACCTTCGAAGATATGGCCGGAATATATGATTCATAGCTGATTGGAAGGTGGCTGGTGCATTCATCAACTCAAAGGACATTACGAGATATTCGTAATGTCCCTCATGGGTACGGAAAGCAGTCTTAGCAATATCCTCATCCTTCATCCATATCTGGTGGTACTCGGACTTCAAGTCCAATTTAGAAAAATACCAGGCTCCATGAAGCTCATCCAACAATTTATCTACTACTGGAATAAGGAACTTATCCTATATAGTAGCCTTATTCAAGGCCCGGTAATCCACACATATTCGCCATGACTCATCCTTTTTCCTTACCAATATCACTGGGATGGAAAAAGGGCCAGAGCTGTGACGTATGATTCCCTGCTTAAGCATTTCATCCACCTGACTTTCTATCTCAGACTTATGGTGATGTGGATATCTATAGGGACGAACACTAATTGGTTCTGTTCCTTCCTGCAGCACTATGGAATGCACTATATTTCGGTGTGGTGAAAGACCTATATTTTCCTTAAATACCTCTGGAAATTTCTTTAACAGTTCTGCCAACTCTCTCTGCTGTACTGGGCTTAGTTCTTTCTCAATTTTAGTTACCATGGCAATCTCCGTATTCCATAACCACCCCTCAATTTCTCTGACTGAGTTTCCTTCTAACTCTTGTAAGGATAAGGCGTGAAGGTCTTGCATGTCAGACTGTCCAGATCCAGTTTTTAAACCCCGCAGTAAAACTAGAACATCTTGCAGAACAAATGATACTGTCATCTCCTTATAGTCCAAGGTTATCTTTCCTAGCAACCTTAACCAAGCCATTCCCAGAATGAGGTCAATTCCATCCAAGTCCAGAACATATGTATCAACCATCACATTTAATTTTTCCATCTGTAGCGGTACTCTTAAGCACCTTCCCAAGGTCAGCACCTTGTGTCCATCACCAAGTTTGACAGCCATCCTCTGTGATTGATCCACCTTCAGGGCCAACGAAGATGCCACCTGAGGATTAACGAAGTTGTGGCTAGCACCACTATCGATCAGGACCAAAATTGGAGTCCCATTGATTTTTGCCTCGAAACGCATCGTTCTGTTCACAGTAGGATCCCCAGAAGATAGACCTATTAACCCAATAAGTCGACATTCGAATCCTTCTTCGTCTTTTTCTGATTCTAACTCCATCATGACCATTTCTCGTTCCTCCCCTGTGTTTCCATCCCCCTCGTCATCTGCAAGAACCAAATAACGTAGAGACCGCGCGGTTGAACCTCTTCTCTGGTTATGCGCATTCCAACTAGGAGTCATTTCACTCTGCTCCAGTTCTCTTCTAATACCCGACCCGTTTAGAAAATGAGAAGACGAATTACTAACTCTTCTAGGTGCGGATGCTCCATTTAATCGAATTGGGTATTGACCCTCACCCATGCGTTCAACTCCTCCTATCTCCGTCTCTACGTCTCGTGCTAACTGCATGACGTGTCCTCTGCTCTCCGGCCGATGTGTATGCACCTTTTGCCTTATCTCTGGTTTCAATCCTCCCATGAAGTAGCCTACATATTGTTGCTCTGAGAGTTTCGATACCTGACATGAGACAAATTTGAAGGTCTCAATGTATTCTTCTACAGTTCCCGTTTGCTGCAGCACCTTTAAGGCCTCGAAAGGATTATCATACCTTGTTCCTCCATATCGCAGCATTAGAGCCTTCTTCAATTTATTCAAACTTGGATTCTCCTTTGTTTCATACCGTAGATTGAACCAGTAGATTGTACTCCCTTCCATACACAAACGACTCAACCTGATTTTCATGGCGTCATCCGAGTTATGAATCTCAAAATATGTTTCTGCACGCCAAACCCATCCCATTGGGTCAATGCCAGAAAATCCCGGTAATTCTACCTTCTTCACTGGCAACTTATATTCATCCAAACACTCCTTCATCGGGTCCAAGGGAGGATGACTCGAAGAACTGGGTGCTTGCTCTCTTGCAAATTGCACTTGCTCTCTTGTAGATTGAGAGTTGTTTATCGGCAACTCTTCAGATTGAGCATCCATCGTCTTTCCCAACATTTTTCCCACCTCACGCAACAAAGCTTGTTGCATGTTTTGTTGTGCCATACTTTGTCGCTTCTCGGTTTCAAGCAGCGCTGCTTTGAATGATGATTGCAACTCTTCCAGAGATTCTTCTAGCCTCGCTTCCACTGATGCCAGACGTGACTCCACCTCGTCCAAACGTTCTGTGGGTTTCGGAGGCATTTTCGGATCCGGCAGGTCAGACCAATTGATAGATTGTGATGGATTACTTCTGATAGTATTATTGAATAACCAGCCAAAACTCAGAAAAACTAAGGAAATGGTAAAACAGCCCAAAGCCGCAGCTCCTTCAGAACCTCTCTGGCTCTGCCATCAGAAAAAGATTCTAACAACCTACCTCTCACCTCTCTCCCTGCCATCCTAATAACATTCTCTTCTAACTAACTCTCCACGTCACCCCTTTCTCTTTCCTCATTCCCTCTTACTTGTTTATTTCTCCTAGTATAAACCTTCCATATCTTGGGTTTATGATTAGGGCCCAAAAGGTGGTCCATATCTTCCCCAAGGTTCCTATCAACTTCCATTGCAAATATATGAAGCTACGTCATAACCACTTATGCAGCTCAACAAAAACGAATTGTCAACAACAACTAAGCCTTTTTTCACTAGGTGGGGTCGGCTACATAGATCAAACAGCGTCATAGTGGCCTATCATGGACGAGATCAATAGATAAGTTATAAACAAAAAAAAAATTGTCAACTTCCAAAAATGTTCTCAAATTGCCAACTAAACAGACCCGTCTACCATCGGTTGACGACATTAAAAGAAATTCCCTACGCCCTTATTTTTCTATCTGTCTCTCATTTGGCCAAGTCTAAAATTTCTGCTGAATTGCTTTTTACCATAAGAACTAAAATAAGAGAAGAAGTTATTGAAATTTTGAAATATACTGATTCATCCAAGCTGATATATGAAAAGCATGCTGTATAGTCAAGATGTGTTGCACAATGCATACAAGCACAAGGTAGTTGGTTTTTGTTCTAAGAGAGAAGGCAATTGTTTATTCTATTGCATGCATATTTATATTGTGTTGATTTGTGTCCCACAAAGATATTGTAATTTACAAATAAAATGTTTGCCGAACTATCTAATCTTTCAGCTTTGTCTAGAGCTTGTTTTTTAATAACAGTGTCAACAGAAGCATAATACATTTGACTATTTAACATGTAAAACAACCTAGTTTCCTTGTTTTCCTCACAGAGCTTAGATTTCAGTTTTTTTTCTCAAGCAACCACAGAATAATAGAGAAAATCACTACAAAAGTTGAAGAAATTACCTGAAGAAGATAGCATGAGTCAGCATCGCAGAGAGGAGAGAAACTAATCAGGGGGCTCATGGTGGGGGTTGCAGGTGGCCTTCATGTCGGCTCTTCTGGCAGGTTATGGGGCGCTGGTCTGGGTGAGAAACTGAGAAATCAAGGGGTAGAGACCCCCATAACATCAGCAATCAACAAAGGACTCAAAACAGAAGGTATGTGAATCCATTCGCTAAAACCCAAACACTACTCGGACCCCAGTTGGCCAGCAAATCAGCACTCTTGTTGGCCTCTCTGTAGACATGAGAAACCTCCACCAGCCAATCGCAATGCAAGATGTCAAAGACAGTAGAAAACAAGCCATTATTCTCAGTACCCATAGGAGTATTAAGATTCGCTGCCTGAACAAGAGTGGCAGAGTTCATTTCCACCATCAAGGCATCAACTTTCTAAAACCCAAATTCCAAGCCTCTCTCAGCCCATCAAATAAGCCCCAAAGCTCAGCATTTAAGGAACTAGAGATCTCCAGATTTCTCGTGTAACCACCTAGCCAAGCCCTATCACTGCTGTGGAATAAACCCCCACAAGCAGCAACATCAGACGTGCCTTTTGAAGCTCCATCACAGTTCATTTTAAGGATAGCATCTAATAAAACCAACTTGCTGCTATCTCGTCTTTTTTGCACAAATATTACCATGTTGCTGGAAAAGGCTGTCAGTATCAAATTATTCCACCTTAGTATGCTTTAACATCAAAATTTTAGGTGTCAAGTATATGAGTAACTATGGCATTCACTTTTACCAATATAGCATTGCCTCCATTTTGCAATAAATTGAACTTTTGTTCAACAACAAGTGCATGATGATTTAGCATTTTCCTAAAGAGTGAATTCTTCTTCTTAATGCATTATAAACAGAATGTCTTTTATATCACAAAATATGATGGTGAACCCACAAAGCATTATTAAATGAGAAATACGGTAAAAAAATTTGGCACTAAATTTAGTGGAAAATATGATGCTTGAAACATGAATAATTTTAAAGAGTGAGCATTACAGCTATTGAACAGCACATTTTTTTAATGATCTTACTGTTTCAAACAGACCATCAATTAGAGAGAAAATTTTAGTAAGCCGGCATAAAATAAAAGAGATGTCAAACTTGAAAAGAAAATATGTCAGTCACATACCATCTTTATATCATGGAACCTTTGCTTCAGCTCCCACCAGCTTTCAGACTTAGAACCTTATGAGTTATGTCATCTGGTGAAATTCCCCTTGCCTTCATTTCAACGTATAACTTATGTGCCTGGTCTATGCATTTGTTTTTATGGTACCAAGCAATGAGAACAGTGTAAGTTACAACATTAGGAGTAATTGCATTTCTGTTCATTTCATCAAACAGAAAAGTGGCCATATCTATCCGGTTCAACTTGCAAAATCCATCCATCAAGCATGTGTAAGTAATTACATCTGGCAAAAGGTCTTTCCTCGACATTTCTTGGAATAATTCCCAGGCCTTTCTCATATTTCTCATATCTCTAGTACTACAAAAGCCAGCTATTAAAGATGTATATAAAATCTGATCTGGATCTAAACCCCTTTTCATCATTTCCTTAAAAATTATATATGCTGCATCCATTCTGCCCTGATAGCAAAATATGTTAATAAGGTCTGTACATGTGATGGTGTTGGAAGTGATCCCAACTTCTAGCATTTTTATGGACAAAATCAAGGCTTTCTTTACATTTGATTGTTTGGCAAAACCATCTATAAGAGTAATATAATTAACAACTCCAGGAAGTACATTCCTTTTAAGCATTCTTGGAAAGAGCTCCCATGCCCTTTCTGGATGTCTTTCCTTGCACAGCCAGTTGATGAACGCATTATATGAATGTGAGTTTAGGTCAATTCCTTGGTCTTGGAACTCCTCTAACAGTGCCAAGGCTTCCTTGAAGTGACCTTCGTGACAGAATCCATCAATAATTAAATTGCAGGTGCTGGTATCCGGCAAGACACCACCTTGTAGCATGATTTTTAAAACTTCCAATGCCTTGTCTAAGAGTCCCAGTTTGTAGTATCCTTTAACTAGACTGTGGCAACTAAAAGCAGTAGGAACCAGATTATTTCTAATCATCTCCTCCAAAAGCTTGCTGGCGGAATCCATATCACCTTGACAGCAAAATCCATTGATTAAAGTTTCATAAGCAGTCTGATCATATTTGTAACCAGAAGAACCAATATTCCGAAAGATACGCATTGAGAATTCCATCGGCTTACTCTTGCATAGAGCACAAATGAGGGAGGTGTAGGTACATATGGATGGTTTTATATTATTTAGTTCCATTTGCTCCATCAAGTCAAAACCTTTCTCTATATCCCCTTCCTTGCAAAATGCATCAATTAAAATACTGTAGCTATAAACATCAGGCAATATTCCAGAACTCTGCATTTCTTCCAAAACTTGCAAGGCTTCATGACCCGCACCTCTTTGACAAAGTTCATAAATTACAGCATTAAAACAATAGCTATTGAGAGGCTGGTCTCTATACCTCAAATGACGAATTAACTGCAGAGCATCATAAACAGAACCTAGTTTACAAAGTCCATGAATATAAGTACTATATGTGACAGCAGTTGGGTTTTCCCCAGCCCTACATATTTCTTCTAAAATCCCAGTAGCTTGTTTAATATATGCATCCAGCCCAAGATCTCCTCTACAATAAAAGTTCATCATAATTGTATAGGTGTAGATATTAGGTGATGGACCCGAGATTTTTAGCTCTTCAAATAAATTTCTAACCAACTCCACTCTGTTTGCTTCTACCAAGCATTTCAACAGGAAATTGCATGACAATATATTTGGCTCAAGCCCAAAATGCTTAACTCTCACAAACACGTCAAAAGCATTTTCAAGCATAGAATTGGATGCAAATACTTTTATGAGTATGTCAAACACAACAATTGATCTTTCCACAAAGTGAGGTGAATCTAGCAAAATCGAAAACAATTTGCATGGGTCGTACTTGGCCTTGCTATAGAATCCAATAATATCTCTAAGCAAAGCAAATACTTCCATATGCATCTCAGCGGATGCAAATATGTGAATCATAATTCTAAAGGAAGTGATTGCATGAGAAAATCCATGCCTCCTGACAGCATTCCAGAACCTTATTTCCCTTGCAACCTCCCAATTCAAGGTTTTGCATACCTTGACCACTATATGAAATAAATTGCGCTTTCTTCCGAGACTTGGGACTCTCAACGTATTTCCTCCAAAATTGACCATTACGTTGTCATCAACTCTTGGACTTTCGTCGAACACATGGTCCTCCAACATCAATGCCGAAGAAGCAGCATAATACATTCTAAATAAGCATTGTTTGTAAGAGAGCACTTTGCTGCGGTACAAAGCGGACCCAACTGAACATATTATCGACATGAACATACACCCATCAATACCCAATTCGCAGAACCACGGAAACCTCTTCCAAACCAAACAAAGCAGAGACCAATTAGCGGGGGGCGGCGCCCCCGCACTAACAAAGCTGTGAGGTGGAAGGGACCAGGGTCCCTAGCCAACCTTTGAGATAGCAATTTCCACAAGCTAGAACAAACCACTCTGTAGCAATGGCCTAGTTTCAAGTTACTCTGTTTCAGAAATAGCCCAACTGTCAATGGGATGAAGTACTGATATTAAAAAAAAAAACCCCAAATTTTCTTATTTTGGATAAATTCGTATAATCCAATAAATGCTCTGATGCATGTAACTTCTATCAAAAACTCAGCTTTATCGACGTGTACATCTTCTGGTCGGTGGGGACAATTACAGGCATCGAGATTTTCAGTCGTAAGAACATAGAGATAGAGAGTATCAGTAAAAGGAAGCCTCCCCTTTATGAACTCGAACTATACTCTGAGGTTGTCGGGGCAGTGGCATTGACAAAGAGAGTTACCGAAGGGCGTCTCGTCCACCTGCCTTGGGTTTTGAGCTCCGGACCGCCATTTTTTTTTTTGGAGTTATTTTTGTATTATCATACTAAAATTAATATACTGCCAAATTGCAGTCGGCTCTTATCTTATTTTTTATTTTGTCTTAGCCTTTTAATTAAAAAAATTTGTTTTGAATCTCTTATCCTCAACCATTGTAAGAGTCCCATTATGTAAAATTGAATTGCTTATTTTATTATTTAATATTAATATATTCATTTTTAATTTTTATGTTATTATAATTAATATATCAAAATAATTTTAAAATTAACTGGAGTTAACTTTTAAGTGTTTGAATTCAAAATTGTTATTTCTGATATTTATCTTATTAGAGTTAATTGTTTGAGTCTTACTATTATTTTATTTATTTTATAGGTTTAGTTAATTTAAAATTCTGCCATCTATATATTTATATATATAAATTTGTTTGGTTATTATTTTTAAATTTTGATTATTAATTAATAAAATAGAGCTGAGAGTGTTCTGGGTTAAAGTGATGATTCTTGCCACACTGCATCACCTTGTGAGGTCCGTGGTTTTGTCTTCTGAAATGAAGTCTTCCTCCTTATCCCCTTGGAAAGGAAATAACGATGGAAGATATTATTTTTTAAGAAAAATTCATACTCGCAGCAGAGCTCCCTTTTTCAAATGTCCCTTTTTATTTCTGAAACCTCCTTTTTTTTCTTTTTTCTTTTTTATCTATGAAGATTAGGAAGGTTCTACAATTTTTAATGCAGCTTGTTCTAAAGAAAGAAGATGTGGAAAATTCTCTAAACCCTTATTAATTCGCTTCATTTTGGGTTTCATGGCTGTTACGCTGGAATAATTGGTACGGAAGCTTTCTTGCTTTGGTTTGTCCGGGAATTCTAGGAAAATGCTTTTAATTTGGAGGATCTGGTGGCAAGAATCGTGTCCCTGAAGTTATAAATAGGAGGAGCAATTCAACAACTTACCATCCACTTTGAGCTTGCTGAGTAAATGCCACTCATAATCCTACAAGCTAAGCAGTTCGCATCTACAAGAGCTCCTAATTGCCTCTGTTTTGTGCTTTCCTCCAATCGCCCCTTTTCACTTCAATTGAGAGACATTTCATAATCCTCAGCATTATCCTCTGTTTTGCGTTTCATTAAGAAACATTCCCGAAGGCTTGCTGCCATTGATGACCTAGTAATGAGGATAAAGCGGCAGTCTTTGCCACTGATACAATTCTTTCTACGCTTATGCGTGTGCCCAGGTCTGTTTACTCCTAGGATATTGTTATTCAGGGAGTTGGGAACAAGTTTTTGGATAAGGGAGATGGGTCGCACTTGGATTTGCTTTCCGTCCACAAGACTTTGCAGGAGCCATTGCTCGAGGATGAAGAGGCTGCAGTTCTATCAAAAGTTCGACACCATTATTTAGAGTCTCTTCTGGGTTACTCAATTAAAGGTAACGAGAGAGAACTTGCAATCACCCAGAAATTAATTGGGGGATACCTTCCAAGTTGGCTGCTATTTCCGTAAAAGCATAAAAGCACCTTTCAACATATATTTATTCTAATCTTTTTTAAATATATTTTTCTAATCATAAAAGCATATTTACCAAAAGAATTATCTATTTTAAATAAAAATTAGAACAAAATGAAAAAGCACAAATTTCAACATACATTTTTCTAAAGTTGTGTTACACAAATTTTTTTTTTATATATATATATAATTTCGTTTCTTTTACATAAATCATTTCCCACATTTTATTTCAAAATTTTACATGCAAATATTTTTTTATATATATAATTTCGTTTCTTTTACTATTCCTCGGTGTGCTGTTTGCAGCCCCTGGGTCCATAATGCTGCGTGCTACGCCTAACAATCTCTTTGCATAAGTAGCAATAATGGCTTTGGCATGCCCAGCAAAACATGTGATTGTTGTTTCCAATCTGTTGATGAACCCAAAATAGAAAATCAAAAAGTTGTCAGTGTTGTCAGAAGAACTGTTTCAACTGATAGATACAGCAATAGTGGGTTAGAACTTACAACAGTGTTCCTTGGAGACCGAAATCTGACCACCAAGTTATATCATTTTGCAAATTTAAAGAGAGATTTAAATCAAATCTGATTTATCAAAGATTATCTACCTTTTTAATTTGCTAAGTTTGCTCGGAAGAGCAATTTTACAAACTAAATTTTAACACACATGGGTTATAGTTATATGAAATATTTTTATTATATTATTCAATTACTTCAAAGATATATAAATACATTTAAAAAATGGAAAGTCATTTCTTCAATAGATATGCGATTATGCAAAAAGATTAAGTTCACCATATGTTCATCATTGACTATTCAAATTGATTATCTCAATCAACCCATCTACTCTATGAATCTGTAACTCAACAATCAATAAATCTATACAATTGTGTAAGAAAATCAGATAATTTCAGATTATAATTTTACTAGAAAGAACCAGAAAGCTTTACACACCTTTGCATTAAATTGACGACAATTTGGACATCGCTGGCCACGTTGAAAAAAGAGTTCAGCTTGTATTTGTCCCACCACCTGGCGATGATTTATGCGCTCTTGCCAAGCCTCAACCATTTCTTGTGGGAACAGTTCACAGGACCCATCCCTTAAATGAATAAAAGATAAGATCTATATGTAGCCTATAAATTAACGAATTCTGCACATGCAAAATGAATTTTAAGCTGTTTTTAAGAAGGAATACCTGAAATGTCCATATGGATCATTTTCATCAATTGCTTTGTTGCAACGGTAACAGAAATATTGGCCACAATTACCGCACTTCATTTTATTGCAACCTTCAGTTCGCGAAATTGCCATTTGACAAGAAGGGCACAGTTTAGAATCACGTTGAATTTCTTTGACGCTGAGCATTTCATTAATTTTTTCACGTTCCCTAAGCTTCTGAACTTCCTTTAATTGAGATGAATTCTGGCGCTCCTGTAACAAAGACAAAAATCAGAAAACTAGAAGCATTAAATTGTTCAGTACATGGCTAGATATTGGATAATCAACAAGTACAGGCTCAAGACCATTCTAATAGAAGTATTAGGAAAGCGATAAGAACTAACTGGTTAAAAATCAGGAAACTAAAAGCATTGAACTGTTTAGTATATGGCCAGATATAAATCAGCAAAAAATTCCCACATCATCCCAGTTACTGTACAAGGAAAATCTTGGAAAATTAACGGTTCTAAAAAGACCATAGTTACACAAGTTTCCATAGATGACAAGTTGTTAGAAGATTCCTTGCAACTCTTGAGGGATTGGAGCAATCATAAAATGAGCCTGTAATTTAAAATATTGAAATTGTACTTCCTCTAAGAAGATCCTATTCCAATGGCTCAAAAAGAAAAACCAAGATTAAATAAATAACCTGCAAAACAAAAGGCCCAGCTATGAACCCAGAATACATACTTGCAAAATACGAAGCTTCATGTCAAGTGTCATGCATGCTATGCCAACATGGCGTCGCTCCCTGCAAAGGGTACAAAAGCTAAAAAAGCATTTGGAGCATTGAGCATGCTGGTCTTCATCCTCTATACAAGGTGTTTCACATCTTGGGCAATAAGCAACATCCGACATTGATGCAAGTGTTTTCTCCAACATCAAGGACTCCCAGCGTTCATACTCTTCATCACCAAGTAAGCGTTTTAACAGAGCTGGTGGAATCATAACAGCACATTTTGCATCGGGACATTTAAGATTACTTATGGTGCCTTCTTTTACATGCATGTGAGTAAAGGTCTGCAAGCATTTCCAGCAAAAGAAGTGCTGACATGGTAATCTAGCAAACTCCGTACCTATCAGATGATAAAGAAAGTATTTAAGTCTGAAATCTGGTAAGCTAAATGATAGACTTAACAAGTGCTGACTCGGTTCGATTTTGTACCTAAATGAACCAAAACTAAACCAATCGGGTTATCAAAAAAAGTAAACTTACTTGGTTTTTTTTAACCAAACTATTGATCAGTTCAGCTTAATCAGTTTCTGTCTTCTTAATTTTTTTAATTTAGTCCTAATTAATTTAAATTATAAATTTATAATTAATTAAAGATAACTTTTACTTATATATATATATATATATATATATATATATATATATATATATATATATATATATATATATATATATATATATATATATATATATATAATCTTAAAGTTAGTGTTTAATAAATGAAAATCACATAAAGTTATAATAAATATATATAAAAATTTATAAATTATAAAAATATTTATAATAGTTGATTGGTTTGGTTCATTCTCCAACCAAAAATCGAATCAAACAGTTCGGTTTTCACTTGAAGAAAACGGAACCGGACCGATTTAAATCAGTTTAATCAATTTTTTGGTGGTTTAGTTTGGTTTAATCAATTTTTGTTGGCAGAATCAAGAATTTTCTGGATCAGTTGACTCCCGAAACTATCTCCTATGGTTTCGGGAATGATTGCGGGCAATAATTACTGAAAATATTCCCATAATGTTTTCGGTTAATTGTTGTATCTGTATTTCCTATTCTATTGTATGAAGATGGTGTAATTAATTAGGATAAAATCAGTTTTATTTCCTATTTTTACTAGGAAGATTAATTGCCTAATTTGTCTCTAGAATAGGCCTATAAATACTTGTACAAACCCACAAAAATAAAAAAAAACCAATTTCATATTCTTCCTTCTGTTTCTTTATGGTATTAGAGGAGAAAAAATCTTTACGATAGCTTTTTTCTGGCATGTCTGAAATAACATCAAGACCATCACAGCCTGAGTTCCAAGCTATTCGGAATCCAATTCGAAATCCACCCCATTAGGTTACCACTATCTATCTAAATAGGGATAACTTTTGTACATAAGGGGGGAGAAATAATTGGTTATCTCACAGGAGATACAAGGAAGCCTAAAGAGAAGGATTCAGCCTATGCCATATGAGATGCTGAAAACTCAATGGTAATGACACGGTATTAGAGCTTCTATGAACAAGTGGTCAAGAATTCGATTTTTACTGATTCTCATTCTCTTAAATAAAAAAAATTAAGTTTTAACACAAATTATAGTGGACTTATGATTTGTCACACTTCAAGACTTTCGTGTGAGGAAACGTATTAGATATTATAATAAAATGAGTCATGAGCCTTCACTTCACTCAACAACTTAAACTTTTGAGTTAAAATAGTTATTGACAGTTTTGAACACCGCTAGTATTCAAATGTGCAAAAAATAAAAGAATCAAATTTTACATATTAGGTATGTTGAAAAGAAAGCTTCTTTTCTAGCCAACAGTGCAAAGAAAATTCTCCATTGTGTCATGGAAAAGGGGTATCAATGCACTAAATTAGCTCAGGATGCATAGCATCATCATTTACACATAAAGCAAGTAAAATCCATAAGAAGGGACAAAGAAAGATAGAATATAAAAGGAGAACAGATCCAATTCAGTTACCAGAGGCAAGACTTGGTGAGGAAAATAAAAAGTTGGATCTGTCAAAAGCCATAGCAAGATTGAAATAGCATGAACTTTAGAAAACAGCAAAATTAACACATAATTAAATTTAATGAAATAAGCAACAATTTCATATTAGCCTCCTACAAGATAAGTTAACATAGGCTAGTCATACTATAGCAAATAGGAACAGTAGTTCAGTGCCTAAGTTAGTGAGCAGGTAAGTATTATCTGTGTGTTTTCTATGTAAGGCCTGGTTCAGTAATCAAATTCTTGGCTAACTGGAGTTGCAAAACTAAGTAGTTAGACTATTTATAATCTCCAATCTCAATTGCCACAAGATATCAGAATTACATTTTTCTAATTTGGCACGTATATTTAAAGTGCAAGAGACATCAAGAAGTATTTAAAGGTAACAAATAGGAAGAAATGGAAATATTTACTGAGAAGAATGATGAAAAGACTTCTAGTATCCTTTTATATATGTATAAAAACAATGATTTCTTGTGGGTATGATTCATACGTATAAGTTATAACATATGAACTACATAAAAGCCACATAATGTGGATAGGAAGAATATTTGGGTAATATACCAAGAGGATGAGACACGGACTATAACATGAATATAAGTGATAAGTAAGATATTGTTGCAATAAGGTAGCATATACTGGCACTACACTGAATTCCAGGGTTAGATTTTTTTTTTGTTTAAAAAAATATATAAATGCATGTGTTAGGTGGCATAAAGCACTTTCTTTTTTGGTACACAATAGAGCAGAAGTTAGAACCTAAAATCTCTTACTAATTACCCACACTCCTCACCACTAGACCATACCTACAGGCTTGCATTAAGCACTTTCTAATCTTGTACTCTGTCTCTTCTAATCGAAATAGCCTACTCATTGATAAAGACCTGGTTATCACATCTCAAAAGTCAAAACTTTCAACAAGAAGAAACGTTGAAACATACACTGCCACCAATAGAGATTACTCTTTTGTGATGACATGCAGGGTGGTCAAGATTAGTTGCCTCCCAAAAGGCAAGTCACACTTCCCTATAGTTTTTTGTTTTTCAGGAAAGGGAGGGATTGCAAGTAAGTGGATCGCAATATGTGTTATTTGGAGCATCTAAAACACTAATTAGCCAAAGGTAATTATTAATGCCCATAAAATTATGCCAAGCAAAAAGAAGAAATTACCTGCAAATTCACTAAAGCAAATGCAACATTCATGCAAGTCTTTAAGGAAATTCTCATGCTGTCTCTCATTGTTGTAACTTCGTATTGAAGGAATATCAAAATCTAGGGACACAGTTTTTGAAATAGCACGCTCATCTCCAGCATGTTTCATGCCATAAGGACCAAGCGTTATTTCCTTTTCAAATCCCAGATGAGAAAGAGAAGAACAATGTAGCCATTCTACCCACTGGTATACAACTTCCTGCCCTTGCTGCTCAGCCCATATTGAATCCAACTTGGCACATAGACTGGAAATCCCTATGGAGTCCAACCACTTAACAGAGATTGTAAACATAGGTGGTTGGTGGCTTGGGTATGATTTAGGTAATAAACATGTCAAAACTATCGGTGGAAGATAGTGGACTTTGAAAGAGTACACGAAGTCATCTGAGTTGTTGCTTACAGTCTTAGGTTCATCAGAAGAGTTCAGCTTAGCAGTGATAGCCATTTCACCCAAAACTTCAATGTGTATGTGTATCTGAGAGAGAGAAAGTAACACAAGTCAGGATTAGATGTCAGACTATTTTCCTTTAAAAAAGAGAAAGAAAAGAAAGCTTGCCAAACTAGGTTATTAGGTTGCTTCAAGACCTGAAAACAACGGAGACCTTCCCATCTCTCAAGGCTGAAGACATTTTCTCCATAAATTGACTCCAACGCAAGTAACTGAAAAAATACAACGCTAGTGATACAGCAAGAAAAGTAGGACAGCGAACACAGATGCCATAATATGTCTATATCCAGATCAATGTTTCACAAGTTCAAGAAGACCAAAAGATTCAAGATTTTGATTTTAAGGTCATTTTAATCTGATTTTTAAATGGAATTTAATCTTCATATTCAAACACTAGTGTAGATAAAATTAGGACGTCCAGATTGTAAGAGTTTTCTTAATTGTTTGCTCTCATTACTTGTATATTTTTTGTTTTGTGAAAAACAAACTATTTTATGATCCGATTTAATGACATACATGGACTCAATTATTCTGTGATTCCTATTGTGTGGGCTATGCACAGTGATTGGATGGTACCCTTGACTCAGTTAGGCCCATGATGGGAGACCCTTCAGAGTTTATCATATATTTAACTATGTTCTCTTTCCCATTTCACTGCTGTGAGAATTCCTTATCTGGTTAACGAATAGCCGCTTACTATAAGCTGGAGAAAAGAATTATTTCAAGGAGTTTACTTGAGCACTTACGGTACTAATTTTAAATTTCTAATGACAGATGTGAAAGGTGGATCCATCCAAGTGGGGCCCATGTCATATTTAATTGAAAAGAAAAGAAAAATGGTGGGTCCCACTAAAGGAGAAATGCAATTGTTAGACACTGAAAATCGCCGCAAATCTTGAAGAGAGAAAAAGGAGGCAGAAAAATTTCTCACAAGCGCGATTTGTGTGCGTAATAGATAGGGGTTTGGCTTTATAAATAAAGCATCTCTCCTCAACCATTTACAACAGATCCAGAGAGCTTCATATCTTCAAAGAAAGGAAGTGTGAGAAAAAAATAGAGAAATCCTCGGAAGGAGAATTTTCTGAGAGAAAATTAGTAAGTCAATTTGTGAAAGTACAATTCACAAATTGAGAGAGAGATCCACCTAAGGGTGAATTTTGTAATCCCATTATTATTATAGTGGAAGTTTAAGTGGTTTACGAGTCCCGTGATTTTTACTTTCATTTTAGAAGAGTTTTCCACGTTAATATCTTTGGTGTTATTTTTCATCTATTTAATTTGTGAGAATTATCCCAACAAAGTGGTATCAGAGACTGGTTGGTTATTCTTTTAAAAATTTTAGTATACTCTGTGGTTGCAATATTAACTGATCTTCCACATCAGAAAATTTTTTATTAGAATTACTGTTGACTGAAGAAAATTGTACGGCACTATTTATACATACATGTACTATTCATATTGCTCAAAATAGAAGAAAGCACCGACAATATGATCAAGTTGACTGCATTTAATTATGCAATTTGAAAGCGAAAGATGGAGGATCTTTTATACATTAAAGTTCTATGGAAGCCGATTGTGATGGCGAAGGAGGAAGCAATGGCTACTCCGAAGGATGACAAAGCCGATGGCAAGGCAACAACTAGCACATCAGACATTGATTGGACTGTGTTAAATCGTAAATGTGCTGCTCAAATCAGACAATGGATTGACAAAATTATTTTTCAAAATTTTGCTAATGAACATGATGCTTATGTTCTTTGACGAAAGTTGGAGAAAATATATGCAAGGACAATCGCACAGAATAAAGCCAATCAGATGCGACGATTAGTTAATTTGAAGTATAAAGACGGGAGCAATGTATTAGAACACATGAGCGAGTTCCAAGGCGTTGTAGATCAACTCAACTCAATGAAGATGATTGTTAACGATGAACTACAAGCATTGCTGATGCTGAATTCTCTACCAAAAAATTAGGATACTTTAGTTGTGTCAATCAGAAACTCTGCTCCTAAAGGCAAGATTACCATTAAATATGACATGGGCCCCACTTGAAGGGATCCACCTTTCAAATCTCTCCCTCCCGACTTAAATGGGGATGATATTAAGTCTACTGCTTCTTTACAGACTTCTAATTTCTCCATTGGTAAAGCCTTTGTCATCATATCAGCTCCATTTTCATCAGTGTGAATTTTCTCAACTCGCAGCTGTTTACTTTCCAATACATCACGAATTCAGTGATACTTCACATCAATGTGTTTCGATCTGAAATGAAAGGTTGGATTTTTGCTGAGGTGTATTGCGCTCTGACTGTTGCAATAGAGAACATAGCTTTCCTGATTCTATCCTAACTCTTGCAGAAACTTCTTCATCCACAAGATTTCTTTGCAACCTTCAGTAATTGCAATGTATTCTACTTCTGTGGTGTTTAAGGCAATACATTTTTGTAATCATGATTGCCACGAGATAGCTCCCCCTGCAAATGTTATCAACTATCCAGAGATAGACTTTCGAGTATCTACATCTCCAGTCATATCTGAATCTGCATATCCTTCTAGTATAGCTTACCATTACTAAAGCACAAATAATAACTAGAAGTATCTCTGAGATATCTGAGTATCCACTTGACTCCTACCCGATATTCCTTTTCAGGATTTGACAAGAATCGGTTTACAACACCAACAGCATGAGCAATGTCTGGTCTAGTGCATACCATAGCGTACATTAAACTGCCAACCGTTGATACATAAGGCACTTTGCTCATCTCTAATTTATCCTCCTTGCTTGAAGGACACTGACTCACTTTTAACTTAAAGTGACTTGCAAGTGGAGAATTGACAAATTTTGCCTTATCTACGTGGAATCTTTCAAGAATCTTTTCCACGTACTGTTCTTAAGATAGTCAAATTTTGTGATTCTTCCTATCACGGGTAATCCTCATGTCCAGAATTTGTTTAGTAGGTTATAAGTCCTTCATTGCAAAGGACTTGCTCAACTCTCTCTTCAATATATTAATGTTGTTGATGTTTTGGCCTATAATCAACATATCATTAACATAAAGCAAAAGAATGATAAAGTCACCATTAGAAAATTTCTTGATAAAGACATAGTGATCAGCCTCATTCGATTGTATTCATTTTCCTCTATGAATGAGTCAAATTTTTTGTACTATTGTCTTGGTGCCTATTTCAGACCGTACAAACTCTTCTTTAGTTTGCACACCAGCTTCTCTTTTCCTTTCACTTGGAAACCTTCAGGCTGCTGCATGTAAATTTTCTCGTCAAGATCACCATGTAAGAAAGCGGTCTTTACATCAAGTTGTTCAACCTCCAGATTGAGACTAACTGCTAAGCCAAGAACAACTCGGATGGAAGACATTTTTACCACTAGTGAAAAAATTTCATCAAAGTCAATACCCTTCTTTTGACCGAATACTTTCACAGCCAATCTTGCTTTGTAACGTGGTTGTGAGTTGCCTTCTTCGTTCTTTATTCTATACACCCATTTGTTCTTGAGAGCTTTTCTTCGTTGTGGTAGTTTCACCAAATCAAATGTGTGGTTCTCATGTAAAAATTTCATTTCCTCTTGCATGGCTTTTAACCACTTATCCTTGTACTGGTCAGTAATAGCTTCGTCATAGTCCTCTAGTTCTCCCCCATCAGTGAGCATTACATATTCGTTAAGAAAATACCTGCTACTCAATTTTCTCTCTCTGATTGATCTCCTTAACAACACTTCTTGTTAGACTTGTTCAGGAATTTGCTCTGATTATGTACTGCTATCGTCAGTATCTTGAGTAGTTCTCCCGTCATTAGAATTTGTTGGTGGAGAGACTGAATCCAATTAACTGAAATTTCATCTAATTGTAGCTTCTCTGGTTTCTCAAAATCTTTGATTGTCTGATTTTCAAGAAATACCACGTCTCTGCTTCTAATGATCTTTCTGCTAACAGAATCTCAGAGTCTGCAACCGAATTCTTCATGGGCATATTCATAAAGATACACTGCTTCGATTTTTCTTCCAACTTGGACCTCTCATCTTTTGGGATGTGAATAAATACTCTACAGTTAAATACCTTCAAGTGTTTGTAAGAAATATCTTTCCCCGTCCAGACTCTTTTTAGAATGTCATAGTTTAATAGAACTGATGGAGAAAGATTGATTAGATCAACTGCTGTCTTCATTGCCTCTCCCCAAAAGAGATTTAACAATTTTGCATTTAAGAATATACATCTGACTCTCTCACAGATAGTTCTGTTCATCTTTTCTACGACACCGTTGTGTTGAGGTGTCTTTGGCACTAATTTTTCTAATCTGATGCCGAAATTTCTACAATACTCCTCAAATGGTCCGCGATACTCACTGCCATTATTTGCATGTACACACTTCAAACGTCTGTCAGTTTCTCTCTCAACTTTTACATGAAACTGCTTGAAAACTTCCTGCACTTGATCTTTAGTTTTCAAAACAAATGCCCACACTTTTCTTGAATGGTCATCAATAAAAGTCACAAAATAAAGTGCTCCACCTAGTGACTTACTATTCATTGTGCAGACATCTGTGTATATTAAGTCTAGAATGTTCGTTCTTCTAGAGAGTGGAGAATTACGAAATGATACTCTGTGTTGTTTTCCCATAATGTAATCAACACAAGTATGCAAAGATATACCTTTCAATTCTGGCAAGAGCTCCTTCTTAAAAAGAATTTTGAGGCCTTTTTCACTCATGTGGCCGAGTCGTTTATGCTATAATTCAATGGAGATTTCTTTCTTGGTGGTATTTACGTCTTCTCTACACAACTTTATTTCTGTGGAGTAGAGAGACATCTTTCTTACCTTTAGCTACTACTAAATCACCTTTGGTAAGCTTCCACTTTTCTTCACCAAAATAGTTGTTGGCTCCAGTGGAGATCAAATTGAGACGGATATCTGGAACATACCTCACATCTTTCCGAAGTAATCTGCATTCAAAGTTAGTTTTTAAACAAATATTGCCGATACCAACAATTTTGGATGCATCATCATTTCTCATCTTTATTCATCCGAACTCACCTTAAGTGTAGGATGAAAAGAACTCTCGTCTTGAGGTGACATGGTAGGAAGCACCTGAGTCAACTACCCATGTCTTGACATGCTAGATTGACATAATTAGCATCTTGAACAATAACAACTTTTTCGGTGACAGTTGCAGTGTCATTTGTTCGGTTTTCTATTTTTTGTTTTCTGAACTGCTTTAACTTTTGACATTCTTGAATGAAATGTCTGGGCTTACCGCAGTGATGACACTTCTTGTCCTACCTTGATTTAGACTTCGATTGTCTTCTTTGCTAGTTTTGGCTATGGGAATCTCTACTCTTATTTCTTCCGTGCCATTCCTACTTGTCTTGTTTTTCTGTGACAAGTGCTTCAGTTTCAGGATTATATCCTTTGTCTTTTTATCGAGATTCTTCATTCAACATTCTGTCTTTTACCATATCTATGATAAGCTTGTCTTGAGGAGCAGAGTTGTTGACTGACACAACTAAAGTGTCCCAACTCAGCATTAGCAATGCTTGTAGCTCATCGTCTACAGTCATATTCATCGAGTTGAGTTGATCTACAATATCTTAGAACTCGCTCATGTGTTCTGATATACTGCTCCCGTCTTTATACTTCAAATTAACTAATCATCACATCTGATTGGCTTTATTTTATGCGCTTGTCCTTACATACATTTTCTCCAACTTTTGCCAAAAAACATAAACAACATGTTCATTAGCAAAATTTTGAAAAATATTTTTGTCAATCTATTGTCTGATTTGAACTGCACATTTACGATTCAATACAATGCAATCAATGTCTGATGTGCTGGTTGTTGCTTTGCCATCGGCTTTGTCATCCTTGGGAATAGCCATTGTTTCCTCCTTCATCATCACAATCGACTTCTATAAATTTTTAATGTACAAAAGATCTTCCATCTTTGACTTTCAAATTACATAATTAAATGCAGTCAATTTGATCATATTGCCGGTGTTTTTCTCTATTTTGAGCAATATGAACAGTACCTATATATATAAATAGTATTGTACGTATAAATAGTACTAATACGTATGAATAGTATCTATACAGTTTTCTTCAACTAACAGTAATTTCAATAAAAAAAAATTTTATGTGAAAGATCAATTAATACTGTAACCACAAAATATACTAAAATTTTTTAAAGAATAACCAACTAGGCTCTTATACCATTTTGTTGGGATAATTCTTATAAATTAAATAAATAAAAAATAACACTCAAGATATTAACGTGAAAAATCTTTCTAAAATGAAGATAAAAACTACGAAACTCACAGGCCACTTAAACTTCTATTACAATAATAATAGAATTACAAAATTCACTTTTAGTTGAATTTTTCTCTCAATGGATTTCTATTTTTTTCTGGCACTTTCTCTCTTTAGAGATACTGAGACTTTTTGAATCTGTTGTAAATGGTTAAGGAGAGAGAATCTATTTATAGAGTCAAATCTCAACCACATAAATCACGCTTGCAGAAAGTTTTATTGCCTCCCTTTTCTCTCTTCAAGATGAACCCACCGTTTTTTTTTTTCTTTTCAATTAAATATGACATGGATCCCCATGGACCCCACTTTGAGGGATCCATCTTTCAAATGCGATTACGTTTCTAATCTACCAATCCTTTTAACGTTCGAGTTCATATGATCAATATATCTTACACACATTCCTCGCTCAAATCATGTCTGAATTAGGTGGTACATCAAAATGCACCGAGGGGGAAAAGTCAATGAATATGTCTATCTTCTATTTATCTCACACACAAAGCTAGGGAAACCAACAAACGGGCAAGTCTTCATTTCAATCGTTCATTTTTACTCCAACTTGAAATGAGAAGGTAGAAAATGGAACTTGTAAATTGCAAAATTACCTCATCTTCCTGCGATTGATCATTAATACTCAGCTGCTCCTCGGACAATTCCGGCTCTTCCATATCCCTCAGTAACTTATCCAGCCTCCTCTGAATATAATCGCTTTCTTTGCTTGGATCAGCCGCGTTATTCTTCACATCTCTCACTTCAGTCTTCAACTCTGAATCTTCTTTGTTCACTTCGTGCATTTCACGTGCGCCTTCATCTTCCTCGTGGATGCTTAATTCTTCAAGTGAAGGATCCACCTCGGAACTAGAAGAACCCAATTCAGACTTCTTGACAAACTGGACTTTGACCTTTCCACCTTGATTCTTCCGCCTCGGTTGGGAATTACGAGGGGTTTGGTGGGTCTTGTAGGAAGAAGGTCCAGGACCTTGCGGCTGAGAAGTTGATGAGGATAAACAAGTCTCCTCTTCTCGAACACGAGGGCCGTGCCTCCCACTCGTCCTTCTCATGCTGGAATTCGAACACACAAACAGAGAAAGAATAGAGCTTCAGCCGCGGTGTCACCAAGCAATAGAGGGAGGCAGAAATCCACGAGAGTGCACGGAAACTCAAAAGAAAACCCAACATTGGCTGGGCCCTACGCTTACCAAAAACAGAGATACAGCAGCCGTAATCGGATCATTTTTTTGGAACGGATCCTTTCGAAATAAAAAACAAGAGAAGGAGAAAAAATAAATAAAAAATAAAAATAGAGGACGCCGCCCTCCTTCTTTTTTGGGTGGGAATGTTTTTCTTTTTTTGATCTCTTGCATAAAACTTTGTTTTTGTAAACAAACGGGGTTAAGGCCCAAATTTAACACTGAGGTATGAGTTTGGTGTTCCAACATACCGGCCCAATACATAAAGTAGTAACGTACAAATGTAGCATATAGAGGGCAATTAAAATTGTTTTTGCGATAGTTACGAATTTATTTTATTTGTTATAATAAAATAATAGTACATAATTTTATATATTATTACACAATAAAAACTAATAACATATAATTGTCTTTTTGTTACGAATAGTGGAATAATGAGAGCTGTGCAATTTCTTAAAACAATAAAATCTTTAAAATAATATGAGAATACCTGCTTCTACATCTTAATTATTAGGTCCTATTTAATTGTTGATAAAACAAAATAAAAAAATAAAATAAAATATTATAATTAAAATTTTATTTAGTATGATACGAAAAAGAATAAAATTTTTATTATTTTTTTATATTTGATATGTTATAAATAAATAAAATAAAATATTCTTAAAATATAAACTTATTAAAATAATATTATTTTAATTTAAAAAATTATTTTAAAATATTATAAACTAAAAAAATTAGTAATATAAAAATGTGAACTAAATTTTGTTAAAAACATTAATAATATTAATAAAGTATTGAAAAATTCAATTTAAATATAGTTGTGGTGAAAAAATTTATTTTATTATATTTTTTGGTTAACTTAAAAAATAATTTAATTAAAGGTATTTTAAATTTTTTTATTTTTTATTTTTTATTTCATTTCACTTTTTTTATTTTAATCAATATTATGAAAGAAAATTATTTCTCATATAGAAAGGAGTAGCATTTCATGAAAATTAAAATTGCAATCAAATTTATTAACTAAAAATAATTGATATAATTAAATTTAAATTTATTTCATTAACTTACTTTTGTAAATTAAAGGGACTTTAGTTTTTTTTTTTTTTGTTCCATTCTCCCAGACGGCATCATCACCATAATTTCAGTGGGTGAAGGACAATTATGTTGAAACAATAATTGGTGAAACTGAGATTCCCCACTTCTTCCACATCTACATTTTTTATTTATTTACGCACTTGGACCACTTTTTCTCAGTGGACAAAGCCCCCAGAAATCTACAAGCTTACAGCCGTGAGATCGCCGTTCTAATTATTATCTTAATTTATTGTAATTTTTTTATTTAATAAAATAAGTTAAATATTAATTCAATAATATAAATTAAATATTTATTAATAATTAAATAAATAAAGAAATTCTATTTTATTAAATTTTAATTCAATACATATATTATGAAGTAACTATCAATAATAAATAAATAATTATCAACTTATAAATATAAAAACGTTGACTTCTTTTTTTAATTTAATGAGTAATTCATTTTTTTATATATAAAAAATTATGGTGATAAAAAAAAAAGGATTTGACACAAAAACACGTTGAATTAATTGTAATTAAAGATAAGTTATTGTTCAAGCTATATAAAAAAATTGGGAGATGAGATAAAATTACATTACCTATTTGTCTTCTTTAAGACCAAGGAAAACCATATTGTGTCTTTAAATTTTGATATTTTTGTTAATTTATATGAATACGTAAATGAGTGATACGCACGAGTTCCCAACGTTACAAATAACACGTCCTCAGTCCAAGGGTTTTTCTCAATACTAGGTGCACGAGAATATTTTAAGGTACGTTTGAAAATATTTTTTGTTTTTTTAAATTTTTTTTTTAAATTTTTAAATTTTTAAAAATATATTTGATTTATATTTATATTTATATTTATATTATTTTTTAGTTATATTATTATATATTTTATTTTTATTATTTTATAATTATATAAATAATAAAATATTATATATAATTTAAAATAATTATAAAAATTCTATCGTACTACAAAATTAAAAATTTTAAAAATATTTTTTTAGTATTTTTAGAATTTTAAAAAATATTTTTTAAAAATAAAAATAAATAAACATATTTTCATATTTATTTTTAATTTTAAGTAAAAATAAAAATTAAAAACAGATAAATTAAACAAACTCTTAATTTTTTAAAAAAATTTAAAAGGAAATTGTGAGTAGGAAAAAGAAACAAAACTATCAAGTTTATCTAAGCAAGAACTATTCGTTCTTCTTTCTAAATTTTACTTAATAATTTTCTTTACATTTTCTAATATCTTTCCTCTTGCACAAGTGAAATACACGAAGGATCAAATAAAGGAAAAGAGAAGAAGCGCGTTTAATTTAGATAATGAGTTCAGAAGAAGCAAGGCGAGTGTGATTTGACCACAAATCTGTATTATATTATCGCATCATTAGGGGCAGCTGGCTCATCGCTTTCCATAATTATTAATTCTCCGCTCATAGTTTTTCACTTCATCTTCGCTTCGGCCTTCGAGCCTCTCGCTTCCTATTTGCAAATAGAATATTCCTGTCTTTCATCATTAAATTCCATTCTATATACAAATCATATACTTATATTTTTAATGAATTAATAAAATAACAGTCAATTCCCTAAAAAAAAATTTTAATGTTCTTATTCAATTCAATTTATTTTAGCCAAGTAATTAACCACATTTTTTATTAAAGTTATGAAAGTAAATATAAACTAAACTCAACTACAATAAATTAACATTATTAAATAATTTAATTTTTTTTATTCATTTAGCTTCCATAGAAATTTAGTACCTGTTTATTTTAATTGTTTTCAATTTTTATTATCATTAAAAATTAAAAATAAATATAAAAATATTTTTTTTTTTATTTTTTATTTTTTAAAATATTTTTTAAACTTTTAAAAATTCTGAAAACGTAAAAAAAAGACATTTTTAAAATTTTCAATATTATAACTTATTATAATAGTGGTATTTTTACAATTATTTCAAATCATATAAATAATATTTTATTGTTTATATAATTATAAAATAAAAAAAATAAAAATATAATTATATAATTAAATAAAAGAATAAAAAAATTATTTTAAAAACAAAAATTAAAAATATTTTCACAAATCAATCTTACCTTAAATTCAACACTTTTTCTAACTGTAGATACCATTTGCCACCCCTCACCTTCTTTATTTGTTTCGTTCATCTTTTCATTATTTGTGGTGAATTTTCTTCTTTAATTTAGGTATACTTTTATATTTTGTAACTTTTTAAATCTAATTGAATATATGTAAGAATCAAAATATTAGTATAGCTTTTATTTATCTTTTAATTTAAGAAAAAATTTATAAATATTATTTTATTATTAAATCTGAAATTTTTATAATTATTGCAAGGATTGTTGAACTCTATTTTAAATGAAATCTTGCTATTTTGTTAATAACTATGATGCGAGTTACTTCAAGAAGTTAAAAAAAATATTAAAAGATTGAAGGCAATTAATAAAGGAATATAATTTTTTATCTAAATTAAATTCTGAAGTATAAATAAAATTCCAATATTATTAGATGAATATGAACAAAAATGTACATTCGAAATTAAATGAGATGAGAGAGGTAGGGTCGGATGGTGATGATTACGAAGGTACCACAATCCCAAGTCCGATGGACAGAAACTAAATAGTGTTTTAGAATAATGGGAATGGGTTCTTACTTGTTAGGGGGCAGCAAATCAATTAGGCTCCCAAATCCCTCACGCCTCCAGCTTCTTTGTTTCTCCTTCGGTCATTCTATCTCAATCTCCGGATCCAACAGTCTATTTATCTTTCCGTGTGCTTAAAAAAAATACAAAAAAAAAAAAAAGACGACAAAAACTGGCTAATTCTTGCGGTTCGTTTGAAAGTAACTTGACCTCTCCATGTCGCAAAGGTCAATTCTTGAGCTAACATTCTCTAGATAGGTTTCCACTGAAATCTACGCCTCAAGACCGTTTTCTTCTTTTGTTTTTGTTTTCTCGTCTTCTAAAAAACTAGGGTATTTGTTGAGGATATTTTCCCTCTATAGTTTTTTCTTTTTATGCTCCACAAATCAATTCGTAATTTTTATACAACTACCACAGTATAACATTATATTACAATTTTTTAAATTTTTATTTTTAATTCTCACTACAAACAAAATTTTTTTTTTTGATGAAACACGAATACAAAATATAACGAACATCTCTTTAAAAAATTATTTGTATAAAATAATTAACTTTTTTGATAAATTTATAATTTAAGTAATAAATAAATTTAAATTAAATGATTAAATTTTTTTAATATTATAAGTTAAAAATTGTAAAAAAATGTTTATAAAAAAGAACAACTGCAATATTTTAAACTAAATTAATGTTATATCTGAAATATATATAAGACCCAACATTGTACCAAAAAAAAAAAAAAGAAATAAGGGCAACTTCACAAATTGAAGAACGAACCGTTTCTCTTTATTGGCGAAACGAGTTTATTATTTGTCTGAGAAGCAACTACCTAAGCAATTGATCAATAATAACACCTACTAATAATTAATTTCGTATTGCAGGAGCAGGAGGGAACAACGTATCATAGTTGAGATAAGATCTAATCCAAAAACTCGGCCTTGAATTTAACAAATGTCAGAGGAGACAACATTTATGGCTTTTTATTTTTAATGAACATATCTTATTAAATCTGCCGTCGGATCACGTTTAAAATCTTTTATGATGGAATATATAACTTTGAAAGAATCTATGATTGAGTCTCTCGTTCAACATAACGCAGTTATTTTTTCATCTCCCCAGTACTTTATTTATATTAAAAAAAAAACCCTATAATATTAAGCTTCCGAAGTGGCATTATAAAATTTCACTTCGTTGGTCACTATCTAAAATGAAGTTAATGTTACATCATCCGTGATGCTCTTCTCATATTTTGTTATTTTTTTTATATAAATGATTTATTATTATTTTTATTTTAACTCTAATATTATGAAATTAAAAACAAAACTTTTAAATATCATGATATCTTAATATTTAAAATAAATTATATACGCTCATACTTTTTTTTAATTTAATTTATACAAAAATATTTCAACCAATCATAAATTTATTAATAAATTTTATATTTTACATATATTTTTAAAATTTATAATTAGTGATAAATAATATCATTCAATGAAATACAAATTATAAAAAATTAAATTAATTCTTATAAAATTTTAAAATAAAATAAATTACTATAATTTTTTTTAAATTTGAAGGGATATATGTGAATGTTTATAAACTTTAAAAAAAACTATTTTAATTTAAAAATAAAAATAATTAAGAATATACTTTTTCAAGCCCAAAAAAATAAAATTTACTTTAACATCTAATATATCAATAAATATGAGATATAAATACTTTTTCAGGTGCAAAACTAATATTTGAAAGTTATATTTGTATAAAAAGTATTTTTATTTTTAGCATATAAAATTTAAAATAAAAGTAGTAATATTTCTGCTATATTCATATAACATATAATTAAATCTTTTAAAGGCACATTTCAAGATATTCGATATTAGCGTTAATTTGTCCTGGAAAGAACTTAGAACGTTAGATCACATGTTTCGGACCGACTGTAGTTGTTTGGTGTCGCTGTAGCAAATTCCCCTTTCCTAGTTACACCCTGGACGCGACTGCACCTTACAACTTTTCTTTTCTTTTTTTGTCCTTTTTGGGGTTCGAGTCCGGACAAACCAATAGAAACAGCTCTGTTTCGTAAACATTATTTAATAATAAACTGGCAAACAGGCCCATACGAACGGTCCTAAAATCATTACAGCCTTACTCCAGTTTCACTTACCAACGTAGCGCGTGCAATCTACTCTGAAGTAGGGCCAATAGCAGTAGATTCTCACTTGTTCTCTGAACAATGGAAGTGCTTGTGTAATACACGCGCTTTGGTGTATGATGAGCATATTTTTATGACGCGCTTGTTTTTGGGGTTAGGTGGAGTTGATCTTCGTTAAGGAATACTAACCGTGGTTAAGAAAGTTGGGTTGTACTGTGCTGCGTTCCTCGTGTCATCACTCATTAATCATTATCTGTGAGAATGAGATAGGGAGTGAGCGTGAGAGTGTGTCAGTGTATGGGTGGAGAGGGTGAGAGAAAGAGAGAATCAAGTTCTTTGAATAAAGACATCAACTTTGTCGTTGGGTACATGTAAATAGTTAAAATATCGCAATGAAATTTTTCTGGGAAAAGTAAAAGAAAAGGAACTCTCAGTTGACGCCATTGCTTGCTCACTCAGGAGTGCGAAATAAAAAAGGAGGAATCTTTGGTGTCTGCCTCACTCTCAACTCTCAACCCACTACTACCTTTCTCTTTCTTAACACCTTCAATGGTAGGTTTTTATTTTTCCCTTATTCGTTGCTGTAATAAAGAGCTTCTCCCTTCGTTTTTTTCTGTTCATTCATCTTGTGTGCTGCTTTCTGCATCTTCACGCACTTCCCTTTTGCTTTGAGTACTTGCTGCACTTTTACTGCCTCGAGAAGTTGATCTGTCTTTCCCAAGCTTCTATTCTTTGTCAATGGAAGATGCGTTAAATCGTGCATTTGGGTATATCTCGCTGCTTGAATTGATTAAGTGTTTACACGGCCATCTTAATATTGCTCAGATTCTCAGTGTTGCTTGATGATTTTCTTTTAGTAAGTTTTGTCAGTTATAGATAGTATGTTGTCAGATTTAGTTCGTGGGCAGTTATAATTCTATTAATACATTCAAACATTCTATATAAGATTTTCTCAAATTGGTTTATGTATTTATATAGGTCTGTTTAATTGAAATCGTAGTTCTCTAGTATATTTTTGAATGGGGTCTACTGTGGGATTAATCTCCTTCTTTACTTTACTCTTTATGGCTTTGCTCTCCTGCGTCTAACTTTGCGTATAACTAAGACTTTATGCCAAGCTCAATTTGATATCCTGAAACGTGAGAAAATCTATTAAAACTAAGTACTTGATTCAGCTGAACTTATGAATTATTGGGGGAAAATGATATTTGATTTGTTTTCAGATCTCAGGAATTTCATCCTTGATATGGCAGTTTGAATAATTCATTAGTGAGGAGTCAACATAAGCCTCTTTCTACATCTTGTCTGCGAGAGGTCCTTTGTTATCATAACAAATCATAATGGTTTCTAGGTCGTATTCGAACTTGTTAGATCTTACTTCCTGCGACTCTCCAACTTTTGGTCGTGAGAAGAAAAGGCTTCCACGAGTGGCGACTGTTGCTGGAGTACTTTCTGAACTAGATGATGAGAACAACAGTGCTGGCTCAGATGCTCCCTCATCCATCTCTCAAGATAGGATGATTATTGTAGGTAACCAGCTTCCATTACGGGCACACAGAAAAGATAACGGTAAGTGGGACTTCGCCTTGGATGAGGACTCACTTCTTCTACAGCTGAAAGATGGTCTTGGAGATGATGTAGAAGTAATCTATATTGGGTGCCTTAAAGAAGAAATTGATGTAAGTGAGCAAGATGATGTTGCTCAGCACTTGCTTGATACTTTCAAATGTGTGCCCACGTTCCTCCCTCCTGATCTTTTTAGTAAATTCTATCACGGATTCTGCAAACAACATTTATGGCCTTTATTTCATTACATGCTTCCACTGTCACCTGATCTTGGTGGTCGATTTGATCGATCTCTTTGGCAAGCTTATCTTTC
Organism: Gleditsia sinensis; assembly: GCA_037074535.1. Taxonomy (NCBI): domain Eukaryota; kingdom Viridiplantae; phylum Streptophyta; class Magnoliopsida; order Fabales; family Fabaceae; genus Gleditsia; species Gleditsia sinensis. The sequence continues at coordinate 60,297,944 of CM073467.1, read as the reverse complement.
TGTGAACAAGATATTTGCAGATAAAGTAATGGAAGTCATTAGCCCTGATGATGACTTTGTGTGGGTTCATGACTACCACTTGATGGTTCTGCCAACATTTTTGAGAAAGAGGTTTAACAGGGCGAGGCTAGGATTCTTCCTCCATAGCCCGTTCCCTTCCTCTGAGATATACCGAACACTTCCGGTTAGGGATGAACTTCTTAGAGCTCTTCTGAACTCTGACCTTATTGGGTTTCATACTTTTGATTATGCAAGGCATTTCCTCTCTTGTTGCAGTAGAATGCTTGGGCTTTCTTATCAATCCAAGCGGGGCTACATAGGTCTTGAGTACTATGGTAGAACTGTTAGTATTAAGATTCTTCCTGTTGGAATTCATATAGGTCAACTTAAATCTGTCATGAATCTTCCGAAGACAGAAAGCACGGTCACAGAATTACGTGACCAGTTCAGAGGTCAAACTGTGATGCTTGGGGTTGATGACATGGATATCTTTAAAGGAATCAGCTTAAAACTTTTGGCCATGGAACAATTGCTTTTACAACATCCGGAAAAGAGGGGCAAAGTTGTTCTTGTCCAAATTGCAAACCCTGCAAGAGGTCGGGGCAAGGATGTACAGGAGGTACAAAGTGAAACTTATGCCACAGTAAAAAGGATAAATGATACATTTGGAAGGACTGGATACACACCTGTGGTCTTGATTGATACACCACTTCAGTTTTATGAGCGAATCGCTTATTATGTGATTGCAGAGTGTTGTCTTGTTACTGCAGTGAGAGATGGGATGAACCTTATACCCTATGAATATATCATATGTAGACAAGGAAATGAGAAGCTAGACGAGATTTTGGGTATAAGTCCATTTTCTCAGAAGAAGAGCATGCTGGTGGTATCTGAGTTCATTGGGTGCTCTCCATCATTAAGTGGGGCAATTCGAGTGAATCCATGGAACATTGATGCTGTTGCTGAAGCTATGGATTCTGCCCTTGTAGTCCCAGAATCTGAAAAACAGATGCGGCATGAGAAGCATTATAGGTATGTTAGTACACATGATGTTGCATATTGGGCACATAGCTTCTTGCAGGATCTGGAAAGGGCATGTAGGGATCATCTCAGGAGGAGATGCTGGGGAATTGGTTTTGGTTTAGGATTTCGGGTAATTGCTTTAGATCCGAACTTCAGAAAGCTATCAGTTGAGCATATTGTTTCAGCTTATAAGAGGACCAAGCACCGAGCAATTCTGTTAGATTATGATGGTACAATGATGCAGCCTGGATCAATTAGTACAACTCCTAGTGCCGAGGCTGTTGGAATCTTGAAAAGCTTATGCAAGGACCCAGAGAATGTTGTTTTCCTTGTTAGTGGGAAGGAGAGAAAGACTCTGACTGATTGGTTTTCTTCATGTGAAAGGCTGGGGATTGCTGCAGAGCATGGTTACTTTTTGAGGTATGTCCTTTTTTTTCTTTTAATTGTTTTCTGATTATCCAGAAGAAGCAGAATACATAAATGTTTTTATGATGATTGTCCGGACATACTGTATATTTTTTGTCTTCTTTCATTAGTTTTAAGCATGCTGAATTTAACTCAAGGCGTAACTTTGGTGTTTTGTCCCAAATATTTTCCTTTATCTTGGTTGAGTTTGCTTCTGTTCTTGAATTTGAGGTTATCCCTTTATTCCTCAGGGAAAATCATGATGCAGAATGGGAAACTTGTCTTTCTGTTCCAGATTTTGACTGGAAACAGATTGCTGAGCCAGTAATGCAGTTATACATGGAAACAACTGATGGTTCTAACATTGAGGCCAACGAGAGCACTCTTGTTTGGAATTACCAATATGCAGACCGAGATTTTGGTTCATGCCAGGCTAAGGAACTTCTAGATCATCTGGAAAGTGTTCTTGCCAATGAGCCTGTTACTGTTAAAAGTGGTCCACACATTGTAGAAGTCAAACCCCAGGTTGGTAATAGAAATTTATTCCTCCAATTCAATTCCATATTGGAGTGCCCAAAGGGGAGTTTTTATTTTTATTTTTTACTGCATATAAATGGACTCTAATATTTGGGCAAATTCTCCCATTCGCTGCTATCATACTATGTGATTTCTCTGTTTTTGAACTTCAAAATACAATTTGAAATCCTAATTTTATATGTCGAGGCTAGAGATGTTCTTGCACTAGGCTGACCCGTGAGTATAATTGATCCAACTTAGTAGACTTAGACCTGGATTTAATATTTGGGTCAATGAGTTTAAATTTAAGCTCAATTATTAGACCTATATAATTTTAAGGCCAGGCCAAGGTCTTAGAATTGACTATTTTCTTATGTTTGACCACTGATGGTACAGGGGTTGAATAAGGGTATTGTAGCAGAACGTCTTCTCTTAACAATGCGAGAAAGGGTAGTACGTCCAGACTTTGTTCTATGCATTGGGGATGACAGATCAGACGAGGACATGTTTGAGGTGATAAAGAGCGCCAGGGCTTCTCTGTCCCCGGTGGCTGATGTGTTTGCTTGTACAGTTGGGCAGAAACCAAGCAAGGCCAAGTATTACTTAGAAGATACGAGTGAGATTTTGAGAATGTTGCAGGGCCTTGCCAATGCTTCAGAGCAGTCTGTTAGAAGCTCATCCCAATCTAATTCTCATTGAGCTTCTTTTTATTATGTAGCATCATTAATTCTTCATAGGCTTCTCCTATATATTTGTCTATACTGGGATATCTTGCCTGGTTATCCAACATATCCTAGCATAGTTACCAAAGTGTATCTAAGTTTAGGTTTTGTCTATCTATTATTTCTTGTCTCCTGTATTGCTTGCCACCATTTCGATGTACAATGGGATTCTTCTTCACCGGGAATGAATGATAGGCTTGTGACTGTCCCATATTATTATTAGGGCTTGTTTTTTCGAATGCAGTGGGATGGATAATAAAATCCTAGACTCTTGCTTGGTATACATTCAAGGAAATAAAATACAAAAGTAAAATTTAAAATTTTCTATTATACTATTAATTATTATTGTAATTTGGGGTTACCATCGTTTGATCGTCAAACATTCAAATGAGTGAAACTATTGATTTGGAGTTTAAGTGATAATCAAATTTAAATTTCATAATTTAAGAGTTATTTATATGTCAATGGTTTAAATTTATAAAAAATTAATTATGAGAAGAGATCATTTCAGTACCTCAAATACTATTAATTTTATATCAAAAAATATAAAAATACTTGAAAAAAAAATTCAAATAAGTGGGATAGAATTTTATTTTACCTTAATCAATTGATGATTATTTCTCTATTAAACTCCCAAAAATAATGTGAAATTTGTCATAACTCCCCAAAAGGGTTGCTTGCCTAACAAAATCTAATTTGATTAATCTCACTCAATTTTATCTTATGTCAAAGTAACACACCTTAAAAGTGGATTTTTAACCAGAATTAACAACTAAAGAAATTGAATGAAACATAAAGCCAGAAAAATGAAGATGTATGCAATTTAATTACATAATGTTCCATGTTCCTTTTGGAGAGAGTAGGAAAAAAAAATTGGGAGTTTCACATGAAAGAAGGGTCATTATGTTTTTGTTTTTGAGTAGTTGTAATCTTTTTATTAATGAAAATTAATCATAAAAAATTATTATTTTATATTAGAATTATTGAGTCATTTTGAATCATGTATTTTTTTTTTTTTTTTTAAGGAAGATGTCGTGTGGTAAGTGTACCTTAATATAACGTCCATTTTATCCCTATCCGTAATTTTAAGCGCGTCAGTTTGCAGGTTTCACAAAATCAACCGTCAGGAACTGAATCAACCCGCCCGCGAACCCGAATGCGAAATTGCCAATAGAATCTGGGAGAGGCCTGTTGGGAGTGGATCCCTCCCTCCCTCCTTCTGAGCCCTAGCTCCCTCTCTGACAGAGTCTTTCTGCCGTGCCGTCTGCCACCGTCGCGGACTCGCCGTATCGAGACTCAGTTCTCCTTCTGGTTGATAGACGCAAACCTCAATTCGCTTTGGTATACAATTATTGTCATTTCTTCTCGTATTCACATTCCGTTGTCGAAATTGATCGTAAGTTAAACTCTTCTTTTCTCTGTTCTTTGAAATATTGGAGTTGAGGGGATTGGGAATCTAATATAGTAGGAGCGGGCATCAAGTTCTAACTAGTATTGAACAAAAAACTAGATGGAATCGTGTTTAATTTAGATTTCCAATTTTCCATAGGCTAGTTCGCTACACTTGCTCTTGTAAAATAATCAATCTCGTCTTTGATTCATTGTGATTGTTCTAACATTGCATCTCATATATATTCATGAATGCATGAATGTATATTTACATGTAGGTTGCTATTGGCTCATTAGTCAATGTAAAATTATGAAACTAATCACTTCTCCTCCCCTGGTTTTTTTTTTTTTTCATTATGTATGGGGAAGATGTCGTTGTAGCACTGATTGAATACTCGAAGCTGCTTATGATGGACAAAGGCCATGCCTGCAGCTTCTTTGGTGTGGCTTCCATTGGTAACTTTTCATGTGCCATCGTTGTTGTCTCCTTGATGTTGGTTCGTATCCTTTACACTACATACTGGAGCAGCAGACCTTTGAGCAGAAGAGCTGTAAAACCTGTTAGTACCCTTATTATTTTAGGATCAGGTTTGAGCTTACAGCGTTTTTCCTTCACCTCCATTTGTATCATAACAATTTATGGTGATTCCTTCAATTTATTTAATTAAATTTTTATGCTACTGTAGGTGGTCATACGGCTGAGATGCTTAATCTCCTGGCAGTGCTACAAAAAGATTGGTTTACCCCAAGATTCTATATTGCTGCTGCTACTGATAATATGAGTCTTGAAAAAGCTCAGTTGTTGGAGAACTCCCTTGCAGCCGAGGTGTTGTTTTTGCTTGTTTTGAGAAGTCCCTTTGATCTAATGAACTCTGTTGCAGTTATTCTATTTCTATCCATCTTGGACAATAGCATTTTTTGGGTGGGGAGAATTGGGGTTGTTAAGTACATCATTCCTGGATATCATGCACAGTGCCTGGAGTTCAATAGAATTGCTGATTACAAATTACAATTGATAGTTGGTGCAGCTTTTCTTTGTTGCAATATATGGATCAACTTATTAATGGTATATGTCTATGTTACCGACTTGATGTCTTGTGATGCTGTAGGGGATTGAGAGATGCCATAAATTTTATTTATTGGTTGGTGATTTTTGTAGGAAATTGCAAGAGAGTCTTGAAGTCAACTATCTTCTTTGGATGTGGGAATAATTAGACTTTACCGATCATAAATGAGTACTAAGAGGTCTAGTTATTGATTCTTGAATATTATTGTTTAGAAGATTTGAAGGGGTGCTACTCTGTTCCACGTAGCTTTCTTGTGGGTGTGTGTTCAGGGATGGAATAGCTAAATGTTACAAGTAGTTGATACTTGATAAGCTTTATTTGGCTGTCATCAATCTTGATGGAAATTATTACCCAATTAAAAAATGACATTGAAGTCTGTATTTTCTGTATGGTTTCAGTAATTTTTATACTGCCTTGTTTCTTCTACTAATACTTTTCAGTCATGCACTCGTATCAATCAATCGAATTTGTTGAATAAATAGTATTAATCAGAAAAATTAGAATTTAGAATATTGAAATTCTAATATTTATCAATTCAGATTCGGATGTATGATACACAACGTATGATCATGTTTGCGAAAACATAAGAAATCAAAGTATCTTGGCCCTCTCGTATGAACTGATCCAGAAGTAGATTGATTAGAAAAATTCTGTAAATCATTGATTCGTATGACATAGATATGATATGTGTATTCTAGTAAGAGCTTGATGAATTTTCATTTGGTCTCACCGGTTCACAGATTCTGATCAGAAATAGGTTTTACTGCAGAATGGAACCAGGGTTTGCAACACTGCAAAGTTCATGCAGATATATCGGAGTAGGGAAGTTGGTCAATCATATATAACCTCAATTTGGACAACTTTAATTGCCATGGTGCATGCACTGTGGCTAATGATTAAGACTAGACCTCAAGTGGTACTATGTCTATCCTTGTATGCTTGACTGCTTCTGCCAGTCATTCTGTTACTTTGGAACAATTTGAGTAATTCTGTATTGCTATATCCAGATTCTTTGCAATGGACCTGGAACTTGCATTCCCCTCTGTGCAATTGCATTCTTATTAAAGGTTCTTATTCCCTCCATTATGCCAGTCTATCCCATAAGTTCTTTCATCGAACTTGTTTCATAACTAAAGATGCTATTGACGTGCTTATAACATTCTGCACAGGTACTGGGGATCCGGTGGTCATCAATTTTCTATGTTGAGAGTATTGCAAGAGTGAGAAGACTTTCCTTGAGTGGCCTGCTCCTGTACAAGTTACGGATGGCTGATCAGCTTTTTGTTCAATGGCCTCAGTTGCAAAGAAAATATCCCCGAGCTACCTATGTTGGTCGTCTGATGTAATTTATTTGTTTCTTTGATGCCATTTTAAAAGCATCATTTTTGGAGCTTTCTTCTTTTGTTTCTTCCAACTATGCATAATTCGAAATTAGTGAACTTTATTATGAATCTTTGTCCGTGGTTGTATTTGGGCTGCCCCTTTGCCCACTTGGAGTTTGCAGAGGTTAAATGCTGCTTGCCATATACAGGTAGTCGCCTAATACAACGAAATTTTTCCCTTTTCTTTCTTTAGTTTCATTCTCGTAAAATTGCATCAACTCGCCTTCAAGGTATATGTACCTTTTTAAACCAAAAGTATGACAGTAGGTTCTTTACAGTTGTTTTAGCTTATACATTGCATCAATATGCCATTTTTTTCAGCTTTTCAGGTACCAATACCTTTACATTCTATTTCTGTTTGCTTTTGGTTTTCCTTTTTCCTTGAAATAGCTTCCTCATCACCTGATTGTTATTAAAACTGACTTTTCTTTCTCCATGACAAGTTAAGCAGTAATTAAATCCCAGGTGAAGCGACGGTTCTATTATATAACCAATTATAATATCCATCACCTTTCTGTCCAACCAAATAAGCGATTGGTTCTGTTTGATATTTCAGTTATATGATTAATGTCTATCACCAGCTGGCTGACATGGTAGTGGCAGAACACTCTTTTCCCAGTTAAAGAAAAATATGCTATACCTTAATGATGGAGGCGGGTATGGTTGGGGTATTTTTATAAATTTGGATCTTAACTAGGTCAAAGGTAAGTTTGAGAAAAATACATCTAAGTTGATTCGAATACTACAAGAAAAAAAGAAAAGAACAAGGCCATTCTTCATTGTTGTTTGTCAATATTCATGTGAGACATAATTTGTAGCAGTAATGGCTTTGAAAGTATGTCATTTTCATATTCTCAGCCTTAGAACACGAGGGCGATGCACGTATTCTTTGCAATAGGACTTGTACAGCTAGCTGACTTAATGCTGAATGGTTATCTCTTCGGCTCTTTTCACATCAGTTGTGGGAAGAGTTTTTTCTTTTCTTCTTTCTGTTCTGATTTTTTTCTTAACAACTTTAGAAAACAATCAAACATGCTCACATATTTATATGAAGTGAATATATCCTCGGGTGGCCACGTTTTATCCTCAAGTGACACAATTTCTTTTTTTATTTTGAAAAACACAGTTTTCCATTCTGAAGGATAACTCAGATCAGATACCAAGAAATCAATTTTTTTTAATGAATGAATTCAAAAATTTTCCGTGTAAAAATGGAATTAGGAAATAATTATGCTGATTGCTAAACATGTTTATAATCTTGTCTTTTCTAATTAACTTGTAAAAAGTTTTCTATAACTGAATGTGCTATTCTAGCATCTGTCAAAATAAAAGAATTGTCTTCTCCCAAAATGTAAACTCCACCAACACACTGATATGTGCACGATAAGAAGTTAAATTTTTTAACAAGAACGAACTTTTTACATTAATTTTTTATTTATAATTCAAGAAATGAATAATTAAAGTAAGAAAATTCAAAGTGCATCTAAAATTAAATAACTCAACTTGTAACAATGTGATGCTCAAATCCCATTAATGGCCATTGAAATGACTTCACGGTTCCCACTTCCCACAAAGCACATAATTGATGGAGTACTTTCCAGTTTTCAAATCGCCACTTTAAGTTATAGCAAGAGCATTTAATTAGCATCCTTTTCTTGGTTGCCTCTCACGTTCTATTTTAAAGCTTCCAACTACCAGGAGAACTTGTTTCCCCATCATTCAATCTCTCAACTACTGCTTTCTCTATTTTTAATTATTGTTTTTCCCCTCACTTTATGTCTGTGATAAATTCAAGTTGTCGTCTTCTCAAAACAACTTGATGAACAGCCAAAGTAGCTTTATGTGCCGCTAAATTTTCAATAGCAAACACTTAACTTTTTTGTGATCTGTCTGTTCAATCTATTTTCTGCAAAGTTCATCGAAATAAGTACGCCCGCCATAAGGACTTCAATCTTCCTCTTCATAACATTTTGTGTCAGTATTTTAATTACCAAGCAGTTCTGTAAAATTAATTAAACATCTTCCATTTTGATGATCTGAGCCCCACATTCAGTAGGATAGTTAATTAACATGTTTGATAATAATATATATTCAACCATATTAATTCATCGGTTGACAAATACACAATCTTTAGAACGTACAACTCTTGGAGTGGTTGGACATATCCTTATCTTCGTTATAGTTTTTAAGATCCAAGATATTTGTACCTAAATGCAAAAAAGTCTTTTCAACTTGGTTGGAACTGGAAGAAAGGCCCTAGGGTAAATTAATTAATGCTGAAGGGGGACCCAAATAAAGCATTTTATAAGTATCCTCTTGTTTAAGCAAAAAGCTTCTTGGGATTGGTACCTTCGGTCACTATTGAGTATCCAATTATTTGTTGAGTTGACATTGCATTGGTTTATATGCATGACAGCTTTTGAGTTCTCACTGCGTACCAAAATATGTACATAACAAAATGTGGCGGCATGGTTTTTTATCTGACCCACTTTTCCAGTTATTCCTTTTCTTTCATAGTCTTGTAAAGTTTGATTTTCTTAATGGAAAAAAGTAGCAACTTTTTACAAAAAATTACACACTGCGCAATTTTGGTTATGAATTACACATCCGTTGATTAAACCTTGTACATATAATGGACTATAGTTTTTCATGGAAACGTAGAAAGAAACAGCAGTAGAGCGAGTTGCAACTTCTGATTTATATGACTTCTCCTTTGCATTTTCGAACTCATCCTCTTTTTATTAATTTAATATTCTTTCAATTTTGATATTATAGTCCCGAGTTTTTTCTGGCTCCTCCCATGTTTATTTTTAGGATATCACCTTAAATTATCACACTTTCTTAGTATATTTAAGATTAATTTATTTTTTAAATATTATTTAAAAGAACTGAATTTAAATGAATTAATAAAGAAAGATATGATCAAATTAATTAGATTCTCTCATGTTACATTATGGTTATGTAAATAGAGAAATATATATAAACAATTTTTGAGATCTAGTATTATACAAAGTAAATGATCACTCAAATTATAACTTAATAGAGATTTTTTTTATATAAACTTAATAGAGTAAGAGTGAAAATATCAGGTCATATTATAAACTTTAACAAAAATTTATAGTGTTATTTACAAATCATCCAACACAGAAATTGTTTATAATGAAAATTAAATGTAAGTTTTAAAAAGAGTGAGTTAAGTTTCTACTAAAAAATCTCGAAGATTTGAATAATTGCTACTTCTTTATGAAGCTTGGAGACCCAGTGGATCTGTTTATGGGTTGTAATGGCTGGAAAGTTATTACTCATGACACAAACACACAAGCGACTCGCCTGCAAAATGCAGTCAAACAACGATGGCACTTTTAATTAGTTTAACATTAATTCACCTATATCTTAATAAATATCCCTTCTTTTTCTTCATTATTATGACTCATCCACCTCCCACCCCATTTCTGTCTCCTCCACATAAGTTCCTTCAATACATTCACAAACCCACCTCTCATTTTCTTCTGCTACTGCTCACAATCACTTTCAATACCTTACAGGCACTTCTTGTGCTTTCTTTTCCACCAAAGGTTCTTCCTTTTTCATTTTTCAGGCCAAAATGTCAGACCGGGGTACATTCTCCGGCGATGCAAAGGAGACAAAGAAGGAAGGAGAGGGTAAAAGCCAGAAAAAAGTCCCTTTATTAAAGCTTTTCTCCTTTGCTGACTCTTATGATTATGTCCTTATGGCTATCGGATCTATTGGGGCATGCGTTCACGGAGCTTCTGTGCCTGTTTTCTTCATCTTCTTTGGGAAGTTGATAAATATCATAGGCTTGGCTTATCTTTTTCCCAAAGAAGCTTCTCACAAAGTTGCCAAGGTTTGAAAGAACTTTCCTCGGTTAATTGCCTTTCTCCCATGTTGCTTCCCCTTTTTCTAAGCTAATTAGTTGAAAATACGGTGATGCCCTTATCAAAGATTATCTTAAGTTCATAATCAAAGGGTTTTTTGGGGTTTTACTTCCCTTAATGACAATCAAGAAATTCTCTTCTGTTTTTTTGTCTTTTACTAGTTGCAAATTTTGATACATTAGTTACTTGCAATTTTGCAGTATTCGTTGGATTTTGTGTATCTGAGTATAGCAATATTATTTTCATCTTGGACAGGTACGAACTTATTATTTGACCTTATTTCACCTCAAAATCATTGTAATCTCAGTTTATTTGTTTAATTATTATTTGACCATAAAATGATTATTCCACAGAGGTAGCATGTTGGATGCACACTGGGGAACGTCAAACAGCGAAGATGAGAATGGCTTATTTAAGGTCAATGTTGAATCAAGATATAAGTCTATTTGATACTGAAGCCTCAACGGGGGAGGTCATTTCTGCCATTTCCAGCGAAATACTCGTTGTCCAAGATGCACTATCTGAGAAGGTAGAAAGGTCTTGCTTAATCTTGGAAGTTCTTAATTTCATGCATGTGTGGACAAATTTGCTACGTCATTACAGATTTTTAAAGGTTTTGTGCATACCCAAAGGAAAATAATCATAATTATAATGCCGTTGTGCAAGTGAAAAGACAATCCTGTCCTGTTCTTACCAATTTCACCGTATTGATACCAATCTCCGTCCCTATTGAAGGATTTTCAGAATATAACCATAGTTTCTTTTAAATAGTGAAGGATTACTACTTGTGTTGTTCAGGGTTTGTCATGAAAGGCAGTGATTTCTGACACCATATTTATATTTCTTGTGGGAATCGATCAGTGTGAATTTAATGCAATGGTTAGCATTTATACGGGGAGCAGGGACAACTAAATGTTAGTTTTAAGGTTGCCAGCTGGAAATAGGCCTTTCATTGAGTATAATTACGAGGAATCACCTACAAGATCTCCACGACCAGTATGCAACCAAAACCATTTCAATTCTTAATCTTTTTTATTCATTTTCATTGAAATCTGCTATATTGGATGGAGTTCGTTAAGCTTGCTGCAAACTTTTTACCCTTCAAACACTGTAATTTTTGGTGACTCTAGGGCATCTACTGTATTAATAATTTTGACAGCAGCCTCTCACTCTCTCTTTTTCTTTCTCTTCTATTAATTACCATTTTAAAGTTCAGTAAAAGATACACCAAACTTGAAGAATGGTGGTTTTGCAGGCCGGGAACTTCTTGCACTACATAAGCCGATTTATGGCGGGCTTTATTATTGGATTTGTCAGAGTGTGGCAGATCAGTTTAGTGACACTCTCAATTGTTCCGTTGATCGCCCTTGCTGGGGGTCTTTATGCGTATGTGACAATAGGACTTATTGCCAAAGTCCGAAAATCCTACGTCAGGGCTGGTGAAATCGCCGAAGAGGTTAACTATCCCTTTCATATTTCACAAAATGCTGGACAAAATTGTGTATCTTGTTCATGATCAAAATGAATTGCCAAAGTTAATTCTAACAGGACCCATTTTTAGATGCCACCGAGAGACTAGTCCTCCTTTTATGTTTTGTGGGTTTCAGGTCATAGGCAATGTTAGAACGGTACAAGCATTTGCAGGAGAAGAAAGAGCAGTAAAAACATACAAAGCGGCTCTGTTGTATACTTACGAGAATGGTAGAAAAGCAGGTTTAGCAAAAGGTCTGGGACTAGGCTCCATGCACTGCGTCCTATTTCTATCATGGGCCCTGCTTGTTTGGTACACTAGTGTTGTTGTTCACAAGAACATCGCCAATGGAGGCGAGTCTTTCACTACCATGCTCAATGTTGTTATCTCTGGCATGTAAGCATTTTTAACTCTCTTTTTATGGGGACCCATCCATTTCATTGTGTGTTACAGTGCATAATAATCGAGCGGATAACACCACTTCATGATGGAATAAGTTGCATTTTTATTTTCTGATTTCACCCAAATGTACATACCATATTTTTGTTGGCAGTGTCAGATTCAAGGACGTCATCATAATCATAATCCTATAATTGTTCACCAGAGGCCTAACATCAAAATATTAATTTACTCAAACTATAATCGACATTATTTATTGCATTAGTTGTAGTAAAAGGTGATAGCACAGATCCTACCACAGCACATAGTATTTAAAACTATTTCGGTCTTTATTTTAGGATTTAAATTAACTTGTTTTCTTCTGTCAAGATCATTCTTATAAACGAAGATGTCTCAAGTTTATGCTTTTGCTTTCCAGTTCACTTGGGCAGGCAGCACCAGATATCTCGGCATTTATCCGAGCTAAGGCAGCAGCCTATCCAATTTTTGAGATGATAGAGAGGGAAACAGTGAGAATGAGCTCAAAAAATGGTCACAAATTAAACAAATTGGATGGTCACATCCAATTTAAAGATGTCTGTTTCAGTTATCCATCTCGTCCTGATATAGCTATCTTCAACAACCTCTGTCTTGACATTCCTTCTGGAAAAATTGTTGCACTTGTGGGAGGAAGTGGGTCTGGAAAGAGCACTGTCATATCATTGATTGAGCGCTTCTATGAACCACTTTCTGGACAGATACTATTAGATGGGAATGCTATAAGGGAACTCGATCTTAAATGGCTAAGACGGCAAATTGGACTAGTTAATCAAGAACCTGCACTTTTTACCACAAGCATCAGGGATAACATACTGTATGGAAAGGATGATGCCACTCTTGAAGAACTTAGACGTGCTGTGACGCTTTCAGATGCTCAGTCTTTCATTAACAATCTTCCAGATAGATTAGAAACTCAGGTAAGATCCACGATGTAACTTAGCACACCTATAACATGGTAATACAAAACAACATCCAAAAGCTCTTTTCACCATGTAGTGACTTGTTAGCAGCATAGTTCTTGGTGCCTATTATAAACATTTTGCAGGTTGCGGTCTAGAAAGTAAAAATAAACATTAAAATATACTGTATTATAAGTGATAAGTGTGTGAAACGCTTAAATTGTTAGACAAGGCTCAAGAATGGTTTTTATGACTCAAAATGTAAAACTTGACGGATATTTTACTTAGAGGTAATACTAAATGTATTTGGCAGGTTGGTGAGAGAGGAATACAACTATCAGGTGGACAAAAGCAAAGGATTGCAATATCTCGAGCTATTGTGAAGAATCCATCAATCCTTTTATTGGATGAAGCTACCAGTGCTCTGGATGCAGAGTCTGAGAAGAGTGTACAGGAAGCTCTTGATCGTGTCATGGTTGGTAGAACAACTGTCATAGTAGCACACAGGCTTTCTACAGTTAGAAATGCAGATATGATTGCTGTTGTTGAGGGAGGGAGAATTGTGGAAACTGGTAGCCATGAGGAGCTCATTTCTAACCCAAATAGTGTATATGCATCTCTAGTTCAACTACAGGATGCTGCTTCTTTGCAACGCCACCCCTCCGTGGGTCCTAACCCTACCTTGGCACGGCCTCCAAGGTACTTCATTCCCATTGGGGCGCTTCTATGTTTGCATTTACATAATTCAATTGCAACCTTATCAACACATGAACTACGAAGTATTGACCTCCTGTCAGATGGTTAAAGGCAGGATGTGATGTTTATTTGTGTCAGAAACCAACTCATCCCAAAAGCTTGAGAAGACTAAAGATTTATTTAATAATATTTCTAACAATTTTTCTGATTTCCTTTTTCTTGAATTGACATTAATGAAGAAATGTGATATGTAAAATTAAGTTTCTCTCTGCTGTGAAAAACTATAAGTCAGAATTGTTAATGAGTTCTTTGATAGTCCCTTCTATCACATTGTCATATGCTACCAAGGTTGCAAATCCACTAGCATCTAAGTTATGATTATATACTTCCGCTGCTTGTAGCATAAGGTACTCAAGAGAATTATCTCGTACAACAACAAGCTTTGGCGGTAGTTTTCGGTCAGATAAAGAATCTTCTGGCCGTGTTTGTGCTGATGAAGTGGAAAGTGTTGGCAAGTCAAGACATGTTTCTGCAAGAAGACTGTATTCGATGGTTAGACCAGACTGGGGTTATGGGGTTTTTGGCACCTTTTGTGCATTTATTGCAGGAGCCCAGATGCCACTTTTTGCTCTTGGAATCGCTCATGCTCTTGTATCATATTATATGGACTGGGATACAACATGCCACGAGATCAGAAAAATCGCTTTTCTCTTCTGTGGGGCATCAGTTGTATCTGTAATTGTCCATGCCAGTGTGCATCTTTCTTTCGGAATCATGGGCGAGCGACTTACTCTTCGCGTGCGAGAAATGATGTTTTCTGGTAATGTGATCAACTAATAATTATTTGCCTTCTCAATTTCCTACTTGTCATAATATCCATTGCCTACTATGCTTTCTAAACCGTTATTATGGTTTTACATATTTTAAGGCTTGAGCAGTGTTCGTGATCAAATTTATTGATGAATCCTTCTTCTTCTGTTGAACTCCATTATAAATATGCATTTTCATCTTTAAATTTCTGAAAACTTTTATATAGTCTTCATTTGTCAACACTTTGTCCTACTGACTACTTAAAAGCAGGAACACAACGTAACTATCATGGGTTCAAATTTGGTGATCTCTCACTTTCCCTTAACTTCACTTTTTTATCTGGCTGCAGCTATTTTGAAGAATGAAATTGGCTGGTTTGATAATACAAACAACACAAGTTCTATGCTATCGTCACGTTTAGAGACAGATGCAACTTTATTACGAACTATAGTGGTTGATCGGTCTACAATTCTCTTACAGAATGTTGGTCTGGTGGTTGCTTCATTTATTATTGCCTTCATCTTGAACTGGAGGATAACACTCGTTGTCTTGGCCACATATCCTTTGATCATTAGTGGCCACATCAGTGAGGTTTCCTCTTATACCCAATTTCAGCCTTATATTGGAAGAAACTAGCTAGCACGTGTTTGTGTCTTATTAACTTCCTCCCATTATTTCAGAAACTTTTCATGAAAGGCTATGGTGGCAACTTGAGCACAGCATATCTAAAAGCCAACATGCTGGCTGGGGAAGCTGTGAGTAACATACGTACTGTTGCTGCATTTTGTTCTGAAGAAAAGGTCCTAGAACTTTATGCTAATGAGCTCGTTGAGCCTTCCAAGCTTTCATTTAAACGGGGCCAAATTGCTGGCATATTCTATGGCATTTCCCAGTTCTTCATTTTCTCATCCTATGGCCTTGCCTTGTGGTACTTAGTATAAACTTCAGCATCCTTATTTCTTTATAGGATAAATGTCTAAAAAAATGGTGGTTACCTTTGTGCTAAGACTTTCTTACTTTATGCAGGTATGGTTCTGTTTTGATGGGCAAGGAGCTTGCTAGCTTTAAATCAGTCATGAAGTCATTTATGGTTCTTATTGTAACAGCACTGGCTATGGGGGAGACTTTGGCACTGGCCCCAGACCTTTTGAAAGGGAACCAAATGGTTGCGTCAGTTTTTGAAGTGATGGATAGAAAGTCAGGAGTAATGGGCGATGCTGGAGAAGAGCTAAAGACAGTAGAGGGAACAATAGAGCTAAATGGTGTCCATTTCAGTTACCCTTCTAGACCAGATGTGGTGATTTTTAAAGATTTTAATCTAATAGTGCCTTCAGGCAAGAGTATTGCTTTAGTTGGGCAAAGTGGTTCTGGTAAAAGCTCTGTCATCTCCCTCATACTCAGATTTTACGATCCAACTTCTGGGAAGGTGATGATTGATGGTAAGAAGTTTGAACAACCTAGGCTTTGTTGGCTCTTAATCCATTATATATAGAGAAGAAAATGAGTAAAATAAGATATATTTTGAAGTAAAATGCCTTAAGCCCAACACATATTTGCATAACTTATTCTATCAATGTTACAAAATAAAAATTCCACGGGCTCGGTTTTAGAATTGAAAACATTATTTTTACCACGTGTTGCATTTTCATTGGTGGTAAATAAACATTATTTGTCTGGACTAACAATAATATATCAAATTCTTACAGGCAAAGACATAAGGAGACTGAATCTGAAATCTCTTAGGAAACATATTGGTCTTGTGCAACAAGAACCAGCACTATTTGCAACATCAATTTATGAAAACATTCTTTATGGAAAGGAAGGAGCCTCAGATTCAGAAGTAATCGAAGCAGCCAAGCTTGCCAATGCTCATACCTTCATCAGTGCTCTTCCGGAGGGTTACTGCACCAAAGTGGGTGAGCGAGGAGTCCAACTCTCTGGTGGGCAGAGACAAAGGGTGGCCATAGCCAGAGCCGTTTTAAAGAACCCAGAAATCTTACTACTAGATGAAGCCACTAGCGCATTGGATGTGGAATCGGAGCGTGTGGTGCAGCAAGCTCTGGACAGACTGATGCAGAACAGAACAACAGTTATGGTGGCACATAGGCTATCCACTATAAGAAATGCAGATCAAATTTCAGTTTTGCAGGACGGGAAGATCATAGAGCAGGGGACTCATTCGACACTTATAGAGAACAGAAACGGAGCATATTTTAAATTAGTCAACCTTCAACAACACCAGCGACAATAACATTTACAACAAGACATGAACAAAATGATCCGTGAAAGTTTATAATGTAATTTTGTATTATTTCCTTTTTGGCTCCCACATTTATAAAGAATGGGTTCTGTCCCTGCTTGGAATAATGTCATATCACGTATGTTGGTAAAGTTTGTGAACATGTAAAATGGCTATTCAAGTTTATTTCTTGATGCTCATCTTCTCTGGTTATAATAAAAGAAAATGGGGATTATATAAACGTTTGAGTTCACAAGGAATGAAACCAGGAGTGATGCTGAAATTAAAATTATCAGAATTTAAAACCCTCATTATTCTGCAGAACTGGTGCCACGAGATTGAGATTTTTTTTTTTTTTTTTAGCAAAGCTAACATCAGCTGCTTCAACGCAGAAAAGATTGCATGCAAGTCATGCCAATTTTTAATTCATAGAATAACAACTAAAATAATTAATAAAAATAACAATGTGTTCTTTATGTTAAGTTCCCACTTCAAACATCAAAGTTCAAACTACATTCCCCATTAATTAAAAAATAAAACCGTAAATCGTCCAAGGAAACGACAAAAATTCAAGAAGACAAAATAAGAAACTCAAAATACACCTTTTGGGCAATTTTTGTTCAATCAAAATTGCTCAAAATCGATGCTGACACAATTGTGCAGGATATATATGAAATCAAAGGAAAAGAATAGCATAGCCCAACAAACATTTTGTATCTGCAGGAGAATTTCAGAGCGATCTCATTTTTTTATATGTCAGAATGTTCTAATATATATTAGTACGATACAGAAAAAAAATATCAAATAACTTTTGATGAAAAAATTGTTAAGTGGTGGGTCCCTCCAACATAGGGGGGCCCACACCTTGAAAAATTTGTAAAAGTAGCAGAAATATTTGACTCCAAGAGGCAAGAAGGAAAAGAAAATAAGGTTACGAAATGCAGTAACCAGAATTTTCTACAAGAAGTTGAAAAATGAACAAGAAGCCTGCAGAAAGCACCCAAATGTTGTAAGTCGAAGTTGTAGCCGCCTTTTGTTTCTTTTTCCTTCACCATTCGCCTATAAATAGGCAGGAGAGGAATGGAGTTGTGACACACCAAAAACACCAAGAAGTAGAGCTAGACAGCAAAGAGTAGCTTGAAGAGAAGTCAGAGAAGTTCTCTGATAAGAGAAAAATAGGGGAGAATTTGGTGTGATATTTAGGAAAAATTCCTAAATAGTGAGTGATAAAATAGTGAGGAAATACTCTTGGGGTATTGTGAGAAATACTTTGTGAGCCACTATTTTGGTTAGATCTCTGTTGTAACCTCTAGATTTATTCTGGGAAAGACTCTCCTTGTACCTGCTATTTTACAGTGGAAGATTTATTCGGATTTAGTCCCGTGGACGTAGCCTAAAAATTCAAAGGTGAACCAAGTTAATTTTCTAATGTTATTTTTGTTGATTATTCCGCATTTATTTCTTGCTGGTATACCTGGTGTGCCCAACAAATGGTATCAAAGCCGTGGTGGTTATTCCTTTAAAATTCTTAGTATGCTCTATGGTTGCAATATTGACTGATCTTCCACATCAGAAAAGATTTTATTGAAATTACTATTGGCTGAAGGAAGTTTGTAAGGGCACTATTCATACGTACGACACTATTCATACGTACAGTATTGTTCATACTGCTCAAAATGGAGGCAAAGACCAGCAAGATGATCAACTTAAATGACACGTTTGGTCAAGAAGAAAATGCTCTGTAGAGTGGATCAAGTACATTTGGAGAAATGTGCTGATTGTTTGGCGGGAAAGTAGAACAGAGTTGCTTTCAAGAGTTCCCCTCCTTTCAGAATGAAGAATGTGTTGGATCTGGTACATTCAAATCTATGTGGATCAATGCCAAAGTCACTTGGTGGTGCTCAATACTTTGTGACTTTCATTGATGATCATTCCAAGAAGACGCGGGTATACACTTTGAAGACAAAAGATCAAGTGTTAGATGTCTTCAAACAGTTTCATACCTCAGTTGAGAGACAGGCTGGCAAGAAGTTAAAATGCATCCGGACAAACAATGGTGGAGAGTATACTGGACCATTTGATACTTATTGTAAAGAGCAAGGTATTCGGCATCAGATGACACCTCCAAAAACACCGCAGTTAAATGGCTTAGCTGAGAGGATGAATAGAACTTTGATGGAGAGAGTCAGATGTTTACTCTCACATGCAAAGTTACCCAAAAAATTTTGGGGTGAAACCTTGCTTACAGCTGTACACGTGTTGAATTTATCACCGTGTGTTCCTCTGTAGTATGATACACCAAAGAAGGTGTGGTCAGAAAAGAATGTTTCCTATGATTATCTGCGGGTGTTCGGCTGCAAAGCTTTCGTGCATATCCCTAAGGATGAGAGAGCCAAACTCGATGTCAAGACACGACAGTGTGTATTTATTGGCTATGGTCAAGATCAATTTGGCATAGATTCTATGACCCGGTCCAAAAAAAGCTCATTAGAAGTCGTGATGCTGTGTTTGTTGAAGATCAGACCATTGAAGATGTATACAAAATAGAGAATGATGTTCCTGATGCCAATGGCGACTCAACAAACTTGAGATTAGTTCTTCTAACAGTGGTGCCGAGGCAAGTTGGATATGACGATCAGCCTGATGATGCTCCCATAGAGACTGAATCAGAAGAAGATGATGATGATGTTCACCATCAACTACCAACACCTGTGACTTTCCCAGATCGATTGAGGAGAAGTAGTAGAATAAGACAACATTCTACTAGATATCCTGATGATGAGTATGTAACACTCACTGACAGGGGAGAACCTGATAGTTTTGAAGAAGCTATGGAAGATGAGCACAAACAAAAGTGGAGTGAAGCCATGCAAGATGAAATGAAATCCTTGCATGAGAACAAAACGTTTGAGCTGATGAAGTTGCCGAAAGGCAAGAGAGCTTTGAAAAATAAATGGGTGTTCAGGATCAAGCATGATGAACACAGTCTCCATCCGAGATTCAAAGTTAAACTGGTTGTTAAGGGATTCAATCAAAGAAAAGGCGTTGATTTTGACGAGATTTTTTCACTAATTGTGAAAATGACATCCATCCGTACAGTGCTAGGCTTAGTAGCGAGCCTTGACTTGAAGGTTGAACAGACGGATGTGAAAACTTTCTTCCTTCATGGTGATTTGGAGGAAGAGATATACATGGAGCAGCCAGAGGGTTTCAAGCAAAAAGGAAAAGAGGATTATGTTTGCAGACTGAAAAAAAGTCTTTATGGCTTGAAACAAACACCAAGACAATGGTATAAGAAGTTTGAGTCTGTTATGGGGGAGCAAAGTTACAGGAAGACTACTTCAGACCATTGTGTCTTTGTGCAGAATTTCTCTGATGATGATTTCATTATTCTTTTGCTCTATGTGGATGATATGTTGATAGTTAGCCGGAATGTTTCTAGAATTAATTGTTTGAAAACACAATTGAGCAAGTCTTTTGCTATGAAGAACTTGGAGCCAGCAAAGCAGATTCTTGATATGAAGATTACTAGAGATAGACACGCCAAGAAAGTGTGGTTGTTACAAGAGACATTGAGAAAGTATTTCAGAGGTTTAGTATAGATAAAGCTAAAGCGGTTAGTTGTTCTCTTACTAATCACTTTAGACTAAGTTCTAAATAAAGTCCCTCTATAGATGAGGCGAAGAAAGAAATGGACAAGGTTCCATATGCTTCAGCAGTTGAAAGCCTAATGTATACCATGGTATATACACGGCCAGATATTGCTCACTCGATTGGAGTAGTGAGCTGGTTCCTTTCTAATCCAGGTAAAGAACATTGGGCTGCAGTGAAATAGATTTTTAAATATCTTCGTGGTACTTCCAAAATATGTTTATGTTTTGGAGATACCAAGCCTGTGTTAGTCGCCTACACAGATGCAGATATGGCTGGTGATGTAGACTCAAGAAAGTCTACTTCGGGTTATCTGATTACATTTGCAGGGAGAGCTGTGTCATGGCAATCAAAGTTGCAAAAGTGTGTTACTCTGTCGACTACCAAAGCAAAGTTTATTGCAGCAACATAAGCGTGTAAGGAGCTGCTGTGGATGAAGTTCTTAAATGAACTTGATTTTCAGCAAGACAGATATCAATTCTTTTGTGATAGCCAGAGTGCTATTCACCTTGGGAAGAATTCCTCCTTTCATTCAAGATCCAAGCATATTGATGTGAGATATCATTGGATCAGGGATGTATTGGAGAAGAAACTACTACAGCTTGAGAAGATCTATACTAATGAAAATGGATTAGACATGTTGACAAAGATTTTACCAAAGGAGAAGTTTGAGTTCTGTCGATTAGCTGTAGGAATGGTGGAGCCCTCTGTGTAGTAGGGAGAGAGAGATTTGTTAAGTGGAGGGTCCCTCCAACATAAGGGGGCCCACACCTTGAAAAAATTGCAAAAGTAGCTTGACTCCAAGACGCAAGAAGGAAAAGAAAATAAGGGTACGCAATGCATCAACCAGAATTTCCTACAATAAGTTGAAAAATGAACAAGAAGCCTGCAGAAAGCACCCAAATGTTGTAAGCCGAAGTTGTAGCCGCCTTTTGTTTCTTTTTCCTTCACCCTTCTCCTATAAATAGGCAGGAGAGGAATGGAGTTGTGACACACCAAAAACACCAAGAAGCAGAGCCAAGCAGCAAAGAGTAGCCTGAAGAAAAGCCAGAGAAATTCTCTGAGGAGAGAAAAATAGGGGAGAGTTTGATGTGATATTTAAAAAATAATTCATAAATAGTTAGTGACAAAATAGTGAGGAAATATTTTTGGAGTATTGTGGGAAACACTTTGTAAGCCACTATTTTGGTTAGATATCTGTTGTAACCTCTAAATTTATTCTGGGAAAGACTCTCCTTGTACCTACTATTTTATAATAGAAGATTTATTCGGATTTGATCCCGTGGATAACCTCTAAATTTATTCTGGGAAAGACTCTCCTTGTACCTACTATTTTATAATAGAAGATTTATTCGGATTTGATCCCGTGGACGTAGTCTAAAAATTCAAAGATGAACCACGTTAATTTTTTAGTGTTATTTTTATTGATTATTCTGTATTTATTTCTTGCTGATATACCCGCTGTGCCCAACAAAAATATTTATACATTAACCCAACTCATATTATGTGCAGTTTCAATGGAAATTCTTTTATTGCCTCTTTAAGATGAGAAGATAATATATCAAGTTGGAGATGAAAATTTAGAGGGACACTATTAAAACCAATTCAATTGGTTCAGTTTAAATTGTTTATCAAAAAATTAACGAGTAGATTAAATTTGAGTGACTTGTCACTGATAATCTAATTATCAAATTTAAATCAATTTTATCTTTAGATTGTTGAATCAACATAATTTGTACAAGTAAACCAAACAGATAAAAATAATTATTCTCTAATTTTATATATATAATCAATCCACTCTTTTAATTTTTTTTGTGCGATAACAAATCAGAAAATAAAAAAAAATCTCACCTAAAATTATATATTATTAAAAATTATGCATTGACTAGAAAAATAAAAATTTATTGAGTTTGTATCTTTTTAGTTTTTTGTGATAGGGTTTGTGTAATAACATCAGTGAAAAAGAAATCATATGCTTTAGTTGATTTAGTGTATAAATGGGGGAATTACTTATAGTTATTTTATGACTCTTTAAATAAATAGTCAACTGTCTAATCAGTAATCACCTAAACATTAACTTTAGACTAAAAACTGTATTCTTGCCTGGCGGCTATGCTCATAATTAAACAAAAGATCAAATAATGTAGCCTGAGCCAGAGTAGGCTCAGAGAATCTAAGATCACGTACGACAAACATATACATGCTTGGCACAAATCTCACCACATTGTTTTTGAAAATAATAATGATCAATACATCAAAATATAGCAACGTAACCAAACAGCTAAATAAGTACGGTGCCGTTATATTGTGAAATCAGTTTTTGACATATTAATACTTATTGATTCGTTGATTCTGCTATGAAAAAACTATGATGAATTAGTTCCCAACAAAATTAATTCCAGCAGAGAGCTGCCCATGTACAAGAAATTAACATTTGCATGAGGAAGAAACACCGTGAGAGCTTATTGGCCAACAACGTTGGGAAGACAATTATTTAAAGCTTCGTATATTTTAAATTTTAATTGACAAATCAAATCCTTCTTTTAAAGTAGTATCACAAATAAATTTAAAATCTCTTACAAAAATTCTTCATCACAAGACCATGTCCAGTGGGATCGATTTCCTGCTATATATCCAAATTCTTATTATTTGTCAGAAGAGCAAGCGCGCATTGGTTTTCAATTATATGTAGAAAACCAATCTAAGGTTCTTAATTCTAATTATGTAGCATTATATATATAATTAAAATTAAAATTAATTATAAAAAATCACTTATTACAAACCATATCTAGTGGCTTTCTTGCTCTCCAAGTTCTTTATCTCGAAAGAGGTGATATTTGCGCACATTTGTTTTCAGTTGTATCACTAATCTTAATTAGGTTCTTATCTTAGGAAACCAAGTTTGATAAGTAATTAAAATGGCTCATAAATCTCCTTAAAATATTTGATAGTCTATAGATTCTTGGCTTCTTTCAAATTTTCCATGTTGTTTTCCTTGGGTTTTGTTGATTAAATTTGTGGTTGGTTATCCAAACAGGCGTAAAATGAAACCAAATGAGGTAAGAGGTTGAAAAACTGCCAGCGAATCTCACCGTTCTTATATTTTCAGATTGACCATTCTTAGATTATGGTGTCACCCTCTTTGAAGAGCATATAATAATAAAACCTCGACCTCTCTTTTTTGTAGGTCAAAACCAAACCGTATGTGATGCTATAAAATGTCAAACCTTTGATTAATTTTCGGTGAAAACCTTAACATGCGTGTCTGCCCATTCCATCCAGTACGTCCTTGTTATCATGTCTGCTTTTACTTGGAGTGTTGCTTCTTTTATAATGTCCCATGTGTGTTATAATATTACTGCATTTTCTATGACAAATCCATGGTTTCACCTTCATTTATAGACAAATGTTTATATTGGTTTCAATTCTACAGTTTCCACATGTCATGCCTAAAGTTTCTGATTGACGTTTGGAGTTTGGTAAATGTTTGGTTGTATAAAGTAAAGGATGTTAAAAAAAAAAAAAAAGATTTGACCAAGGTAATTTGTTGTAAATTAAATGTAGTTGTTATTATATACTTCTTAATCAAACAACCTTATTATACAATAGGGAAATATTAAATCTAATTAAATGGCAGGTATGGTGATCCTATTGGGTCAAGTAAACTGTGGTTTTTAATTTGAATTTTCTTGGGTTTAAATTTTAGAATCAATAACTGAAAGAATTTATTTTCCAAAATACATCAAACTAATATGGAAAGTATACTTTCAAAATCATCTGAAATAAGATTTAATCTCAACTAAGATGCAAATTTGTCAGAAGGATATATACCAAAAATTCAAAATGCGGAAGTGAACTGCGTGTCATTTCATATCACCAACATTATTGTGATTTGACACTTGTTCACTTGGGTTTGAAACTATTTTGGTATAAATATACTACTCTTTGACCCATTCGACATGTAACTCTGTAGGAACCACTGTTTTGGCGTCCTAGAAATTTAAATGAATATTTTGGTGAAAAGGTGATCAACTATTGAGGAGCAGTTGTAGACTGCAATAATCGCGGTAATGGCAATGTATTTGAGACTCGCAAATAAGAAGAAAATGACAAAGTCGATGACAACACTGATGAGGATATATATGATGGACTGGATCGTCGGAAGCATCCTCTAGCTAGGTTACCGATGATCTTGCAATATGCAACTTTCTAACATATTAAGCCTCAAAAGTGCATTCACCCAAGAATATTGTTTATACTAAAATGGGAAGATGTCTGTAAACATATAATGCAAACAGAAAATCATTCTCAGCAGGGTGCTCAGCTGAATAATGCTGATCGCTTCTCATATATATAGAGAGAGAGAGACTAAAATTTTCAGAACCTCAAAAAGAATAGCCACGTCCTAGGTGGCTAATCTGTCATCATTATGACAAGTTAGAAGAATAATTCAATCAAGCAAAAATTCAATAAATTAAATATACAGTGCACAAAAGGTCTTCTTAATTATCTTCTTGTTAACTGAATAGTAATCTAATTATAATGAAAATTCAGGCATAATCAGATCTGTGCTAACCCATTCTGTCACATGGCATTGGAACATTCTTCCACATATAGAAAACTATATTTTTATTTTCGGATTATTTATTTTAATATCGTAGGGCCGCTAATACGAAGCCATCTATCCCTACATCATACCCACCCTACGTTCATGGGGATGCTGCTTCAAAAGCTGCCTTTAGAATCTCATGTCTCGATAGTATCGAAAATCTTCAATGGTTGAACCAATGGGTCAAAGCCACCATTTACTATAACCTAAATACAACCCAGAGTTGTGCCCTTTCAAGCCATTATGATGACTTTAAGAAATTCAACGGAACTTACCTTCTACTTTAACGACAATTGCACTACCTAATCCGCTTTTTTTTCATAGCATTGTCGTATATTTGTATCTGTCACACAATTCTTCCCTGAAAAAGACAAATTATATAATCCTTAGGTTGCTTCTTTCACTTTTCTTAGTGTCTCCTATGCACCTATAAAACCACCATTTTCATGGCCATATCTTCTGAGATTTTCCGACCCTTTCTCTTGAGAGATCATAATCAGAATATCACTTTGTTGCTCAACTGCCTAATGGGTAGGCCACCATGTTGTGACGAGAGTGGCGTAAAGAAAGGACCATGGACACCAGAAGAAGATCAGAAGCTAATGGATCATATCAGCAAACATGGGCATGGAAGTTGGAGAACTCTTCCAAAGCATGCAGGTTTGAATAGGTGCGGCAAGAGCTGTAGGCTAAGGTGGACAAATTATTTGAGACCTGATATTAAGAGAGGCAAATTCACAGAAGAAGAAGAGCGACTTATTATCAACCTTCATTCGGTTCTGGGAAACAAGTAAGTATCTTTGCTTTTATTATGGACAAGATTGTAGAATTTAGAATGAAATGTTATTTTGATTCTTGAAATATATATTTTTTAATTTGGTTTTTTAAAGTTTATTTTTTCAATTAAATCTTATAAAGACTATCTTATTTTAAAAAATGTCTTCACACTAATTTTGTTAATAGATATTTAATAAATTTATTTCATAGGCCAAATTAAAAGCTTATTTAAAAATGTATATATACTTTTTTTGAAGATTGAATAATTTATTTACTCTAGAATTTATATAGTTTAAAAACAGGAGAAAATGAAACTATATGGATTTTTTCGGTTGTAGGTGGTCAAAGATTGCAACCCATCTTCCAGGTAGAACTGATAATGAAATCAAGAACTTCTGGAATACCCACATAAGGAAGAAGCTCCTTCATATGGGAATTGACCCAGAAACTCACAAGCCAAGGACTGACTTCAATCAACTCGCGAATCTTTCTCAGTTGCTCGGCATGTCGAATAGCTTGGGAAATTCCGCGAGTCCATGGGGCAATAACCCTCTTGGTCTACAAATAGATGTCACTAGTCAGTTAACCAAAATCCAGCTATTGCAAAATATACTACAAATTGTTAATATGAACCCTTACATGTTAGGCAATCACAGCCTGAACCCACTTCAACTCGAAGCAGTTGTGAACAATGGGACAATCCCCAGCATCCACAACAAGGAGGCTTTCTTGAGAGGTCAAGAATATGCGAACCCCGGCTTAGTCCCTCAAGCACAAAGTGAGGGTATTTCAAAAGTATGGACAGATCACGTAGAAGGTGGATCTAGTTTAGAGGGTTCATGTTTCAACAATCAAAACCAGCCAGAAATGGCACTTCCTGCATTGGTTTCACCCTCTGGCACTGTCAACCAAATGGAGAGCGGCTGTAAAACAGCTCAAGCGTCCACCACCGAGTCACCTTCCTCCTCCATCTTCGAGGCTTGGGAGAAGCTGCTGGACGACGAAACAAGTGGTTCCGACTGGAAGGACATTCTAGAGTATGTTCTGTTCTTAATTTCTTCGTCTTAACTTCTGTTTGGGAATTGATCTATAGAGATAATACATGCGTTGATCCTTTACTAATTTTCATTTTCTTGTGGCTTTGTTTTTTCTACTGTTATTGCAGATTGTCATCAACTTTGGCGTCACCAATTTCGTGGTAGGGGGATTGAATTGCCTTTTTGGCCATCCACGTATGAAAAAGACACAAGAAAATACACAGATTTGTTCCTTCAAGATGATATATTCTTTTGTTTTTGATTGTCTAGATTCATCAGTAAATTTAAGGGATCATAATAAATGTGTAGAGTTCTGTACAAAAACAGAAGATATATACATGTACGGTCATTTGGACTATTGCAGATTTTCTTCTTTTTCAGACACACTTGTACTTACCGTAGGTTTGGTTCTCTGTCTTTTTCCATATTTTGTAATGAATCCAGAATTCCAAGAATTTCTTCAATTTCTCTTCAGCTTATACATGCCGAGTCAGCAATTTGTTTTTCTTTGTAAAGTCAAATTCAATTGCTAGATAGAGGGAGAAAGAATGGTGCAACTGATAAATTCTAATTCTGTTGAAATAGAATGTTAATGGGGTAGTTTAATTAACCACATAATTTCGTAAACTTTTTTATTTCCAACTAATTATCTACTTTAAATACTCAAAAAGAAATTTTTTTTAAAAAAAAATCTTACAATAATTTCTCGATGGTTTTAATTTCAATTCCCCGTCCCCCACCAGAGTCATTCTTCTCACAGCAATAAGTGGCTGATTAATCACTCTCTCCAAATGAATAACGTCTACTGTTGCCAATCATCTCTGCCAAAATGAAATTTGCTCACCAGCTGCATGTGATTTATATATATACAACTGATATGACACCAGAATATAAAAATTATTATCTGATTTGTGAATTAAAAGATGAAACATAGTTACTAACTACAGATCAAATTTATTTGCGTTATTCATTCAGATCATTCAGAACAAAACACCTGCTTCAAGCTGTTGTGAAGGCCTTCTTGAGCTTGCAGAAGGCGTATGGCAGCGTAATTTACCTGGGAATTTATGTCGGCGGCCCCAATAGGCTGTGGAGGCATATTCCGCACCTTATAAGAAGTACCAATCTGAATACACCCAAAATAACTCAGGAAATAAGTTATCATTCCACTCAATGGGTTAATCCTCTATAATAGACTAATCAGGATATAATAAAACAATTTCATAGACAAAGAAATAAAATAAAAGATTTCTTCCGCCAGAAGAAAAAAAATATATCTAGCCCCCCCAAGTCCTAGTGTCAATTTATGGTCATGGCGCCACTCCCGCCACAACACTTTTATTCCAATTGAGACAACCACCCCACCTTTTCCCTCCCTTTTTTTTCTAAAAAAAAAAAACTTACAAAATATTCGAAGAGAAATTTTCTTTTCCTTTTTTGTATCAAGATTAAAGATATTTTAAATTTTTCCTAAATTAATTATAATTTTTTATTGTCAATTTTTAGCTATTTATAAATAAAGTCCATAAATAACACGATAAATTAGGGAGAAAAAGTCCCTCATTCTTAGTTGCGATTTCATACCGGAATCTCTTCTGCTTTTTTAACCGCTCAACTTTTATTTTTAAATTTTTTGAACAGAAGGCCGAAGCCTAAAACAACAGAAAGGGCAAGGCCCAAAAGCTGAGAGGAAATCATCATTTCAAGAGCATATGATAGCCCGTCAAAAAAATAAAAGCAAATGCTATAACATTCACAAATATTTGGAATTAAGGAAATGCCATAAGGTTGCCCATATTCCGAGTCTTGCGTAAATAAAAGGCCCATAAGAGTGCCAGCCCAACAGAGAAATATCATCAGGCTTTCAAGAGTTGCTTAGCATTCAAATTGTAACAAAAATAGGATGTTATCATCCCTGACAAAAAAACTTACAAAAATCGTTAACACGGGAATAACAAGAATTAGATTATGCAACGCATGCATATCATGGAGCCCGGGTTTTGATCTGACTACCTACAGAATTATAAAGATAAAACTATCAACAACCAAGAAGCAATAGAATCTTACCTTATTTTAATTTTTGCTCCTTTTATCATCTAATTGTTTTACGGACTAACTATATATAGACTTAAAATCAACTAAAATTATATTTTACTATACAGCCCAAAATTTAGTAAACTATTATTAAAAATATCCCCTCAGAGAAATATCTTAAGCAAAGTTTCCAATTTATGCATTTACAAACGTTTTTAAGCCAATTCTTTTTCAAAAAGAGAAACAGAGCCTCAAATGTAAACATGTGGATCTAAAGCTCACGCCTAACAAGTTATGGAAAGCAAGCCCTGCAAATCATCAGATAAAATTCACATTGGAAAATCACAACATCAATGATTCCACATGCAAGAATGTTAAGAATCGTCATTAGGCAGTGAAAACAAAGAAAAAAGACAGTGTCTAGAATGCAAAAGGCAGTGAATTAAGGAATTTAGAAAGGAGCAGGGAATCTAATTTCAAATGAAAATGAGGACGTACTAAAATCACATGTGACAGTACAAAAATTAAAACCAAACTAAACGGAACACCATAGAAACATGTAAATCCCGAAACAAAATCATTGTAATATATTATTTACTGTAGATATATCACATTGAGGAAAAGATCACTGGACAAAATTCTTTCAATCACATTTGCATTGACCCAAAGTATCAATCTTCTAGATTCCAAAATGGAGTGCCAAGATACATGAGCAGAAGAAAACTCACAAGATATGGGAAGATCAATAGTCAAAAGAAAGGAAATTGAAAACTGCGAACAATAAAGACCAAATATATTAAACATCTTTAATGGTTTTAACATATTCTATTAAAGGATTTTAATAAATAAACCTTCACACAAATTAGATCAAAGGATTTATTGAACCCCGCCCCCCCCCCCCCTCTCTTTGCTTGTTGAGAAGTTTCGGAACTAGCATTAATATAAGCACTGCAATAGAATTCCACTTATGACAAGGCACTAGAGAAGTAGAAGTCTCTCGAAAAGCACTGTAGAAAACTTCCTGCAAACCTTCTATAAAAGGAAAAATTAAGTTGGTCAAACATGAGCAATCAAAATAAACATCACTTGTTCATATCATTATTAGATCCACTTCAATTCAAAAGCCAGTGATGACAGAAGGTAACATGCAAGCAAAATTTACTCTGTAAACCATATCCCGGGCAACTTTGCTAATCACAAGTCTTGCAATGCCTAATAGACGACAATTATGTAAATAGTGTGTTTGCATTTCAAAAAATATGGTCATATTTTTTTCCAAAAGAAAGGTTATAAACTAAGACTTCCAGAAGCACATTAGATTCAATCTGAAAATGTCCATAAGTTCAAAATTTTACACACTTTACCAAACATCTCTTTGAATGCAATGCAACAATAACAACAATTAAGTTTATATCATTCGCAAAAATCATACATTGAGGCCTTGTATATGTTCAGTAATTACATCTAAAATCAAATTAAAAAAATATGGATTCAGATATGACCCTTAAATGCAATGCATTAAAGCATTTTTCAGGGATATTTCAAATTTCCAATTATATACATAGAACAAGCCTGCGCATACAACAAAAGATTCTTTAACCATGTAAAAGTAGCACATAGCATTTAAAATTTGCCATATTATGTCGAACTATGGTGGTGACAACAATGTTAGAACCCCATGTAGAGCTCCTGTAAGTTTGGAATGATGATCCAAGACACAGCAAAGCATAGATATACATATAAAATTGGCTATTGACAAGGAGAACACATGCAACATAACCACAAGTGGGTTCAAAGTCAAAGCAATCACTGGCCATAAGCAGACTTAGCAATGACACTCCAATAAAGCATTACCTACAAGGTATTCTATATGAATTTCTTTTTATATTACTCCTTTTATTAATAAATTCTACATCCAACCAATTATCCACTGTTCTATTTATAATCTATGGTTCCACATCTTTATGCATTTCTTTTTCCCTATAATCAGATAGCTGAAAGGGGGGGGAGGCAGAGCATGCCATCCTTTTGTTTTCCTCTCATTATCAAGTAACCCTTATTACATGGAACCTCCAAATAAAACCAGAAAGACACATCAGTCAAGCAAGAGTTATATCTATCAATATATGGGACATAGCTGTTGATGGTGCGCTATGGTTTGTGGCACATCGCCGTTGCGTGTGTAGCTTTGTGCTTTTCAAATTGTGCATTGTGGGACCCATCACATGCGCCATATGAAAGAACAGCAAATAAAATCAGCAGCCTCAGCTACTTTAGACAGTAACATTCTGACTGAGAGGAGCACAAGACAGTATATCGGCTCTCTGATTCCGGCATGTTCTTCTCTGTTTTCTCATTTTCTTCTTCCTCTCTCTCTCTTTCTTCTCTGGTTTCTATAACTCTGTCATTTAATGTCTCTAAATTTTATGCTATCTGAGTCTGCTAATATATGACATTTTTCCTAACTTAATGGTAGTCAGGAGCACCACTGGGTTTTGGTTCAGACATGAATGTGTTATACGCTTAAGGTTAAGGGAGACAGCGGTAATTTGAGTGTAGTTTCTGTTCATCTTTAAGTTGTTCAGAAATCAGAGCACTTTGGATTATTTTTGGATTTAATGAGTTGTTTTAATTACAAGTGTTAAGTGTGTGTGTAAATGTTGCAATGCACGACAACACCACACACCATGGCTCAAGAAGCCCTTTTTGCAACAATGCACAGCACAATATCAACAGCTACAATATGGGAAAATCATAAACACAGGTAATGCAAACAATTCCAAAATGAGGATAGAATTGAAAAGTTAGGATAACAAGAGATTCTTTATCTCGGTAGCACAAACCAATAGGCGTTTGCATTTGATAGCAGTGAATAGCATTTAAAATTTGTTGCAATCATGTTTTTGTCGGTATATGTTGGTTATGAGAATGTCACGGCCCCATGTCAAACTTCTGTAGAAGTATTAAATGGCAACGCAAGACAGACAAACCATAGATATATTGACATAAGAGGCTATATAAAAGGCTAAAAAGTGCTGGACATCTGCAGACGAGTCCAAATTCAATCCCATATTTGGGTATACAGTTAGCAATTAAGACTCCAAATAAAACATTCCCCATAACAAAAAAGATTTTTCTGCATGTGGCTTCTAATATTGTTGTGTTTATTAATAATATTCTACATCCCATGAATTATTTAACGTTCTATTTGGTGTAATCTATTGAGCCACTGAACTTTTCTTCTACAGAATTTTCAAGCAGTGGCTTAGGTGATCAATCATAACCCTAGCCAAAAATTAGGTGCATGAGCTCACTGATGTTAAAAATGCTATCTAAGAAAAAGTTTCTTAATTCAATTCTCAATTAAGCTCATCATTAAACTTTATAAAACTAATATCTTCATTCATGAAATCAGAAATTAAATTTGAATTTCTACTATATTAAAAAAAGTTAAATCTGTATGTTGCTATGGATACTATATCAGTCTCCTCATATTGTACTACATCTTGAAAAAAAAAACCCTTATTCAGATAGCTGAAGGGCGGAGGGGGATAAAGAGTATACCAGTATTTTTCTTCTTCATATCATCTTTAAGGGACAGTTACTAGCATGGTACCAATTAAGAAACCTCCAGATTATAGCCAGGTAGATCCATCAATCAGTTATAAGTTATATTACTAAATAAAAAATCATAAACACAGTGAATGCTACAAAGCAAGACAGCCTAAATGAGATAGAATTTACGAAATGGAAATAAAACCAATTAAGTTTAATAGCAAGGGAATAAAGTAAAACAAATTCTAACAAGAACTTAAGCCTCAAAATACAACTTTTCTAAACCTCCATGGTATTTGAGAAAGTACCTATCTCCAGAGCAATGGTGGATAGAATATACATGTTAAGATGTTAAACTAAGCACAAGCTACTGATTTCACCACTGTACCAACTGCTACTTTAACGGTATGTGCAACTCATGTCTATCCTCCAATTGGTGCAAGGGTCCATTGATCAAATTCTGGTTACCCAAAATCACCTACTGATCATAATGATAGAATGAGATACAAATTGGTTGACACAAGTTATCAGACTTGAATAGAACTCTCTTTCTCTTCCCTGCTAAGAGCTGAAACTGGAAGGCTACCCTCATCCCCATCACTAAAAGTATTGCTTAAAACTTTCGCCATATCCTTGCCATAACTATGCGTCTGACACCTATCCAAACCAGTATTCTCTGAGCAGTCTTCCTCATCCGGACTCTTTACCTCCTCTTCATGTTTCTTGTACATTATATCACAGAAAAAATCAGTCAAAACAGTCTCGTAACCGGGCATCTTGGCATACCCAGGGAAGTAGTTAATGTCGACTATAAAGTACCGATTCCCATATCTGGAGTCCCGAATCACATCAAAGTTAAAAAGGTTCAACTTCATTGCCTGCCTCAAACCTCGAGCTATCTCGGTAATGAAGATCTGCGGGGGCATTTCTGTGTCATCCAACTGCATCATCTTGTAATACTTATCATCAATCCTCTCATTGGTGGCCAGGTTCGAGACCTGAGAGAAAGACAACAAGTCCTCCGAAACCGACAACTTATCCTCTGAAACATCCGGCAAAGACTTCCTCTTGACGCAATTCACGTACTGCCCAACCACGTACACCTTAAAAATGACGCCCCCATGGTTCACAAACTCCTGCAACACAATCGGTGGCTTCAGCTTGTTCAAACTATCATGGTTAAAAACAAGCGCCATTTTATGCGATTTGGCGCTCCCGTCGGCCACCAAAGGCTTCGCAATCACCGGAAACTTCAAAGTGTCGCATGCCTGCCGATCGAACAGCGTTTCCTTGTCGTATATGACAATCTGCTTAGGAATCCCAAAGGTCTCGTTCGGGTCATCAATCTTCAAGTCGGAGACCACCTGCAGCATGGAAATCCGGTTGTGGAGCCTCTCAATCGCCTCCGGCGAGTCGAGAACCACCGCATTTGGGTATTTCACCTTAAACTCGTACAACTGACTCTTCCAATCGTCGCCGTACAATTTGTGAAGAACACAATCGAATGGACCCTGATCCACCAGCGGGCGCTCTGTATCGATCCGAATGAGGTCTATGCCGCGAGATTCAGCGAGGGTCACCAATGAGTCCTGGATAAAGCTATTCTGCTTCTTGGCTGCGAGCGCGTAGCCGACGCGGAATCTCATTTCCGCCATTGATTGAAGTTGTCCCAAACAAGACAATAGAAATTGAGTTTGAGAAGGGAATGAAAATAGGGAAATGCGAAAACAGTCATACAAACTAGTGAAGAAATCACATTTCCAAAAGCCAAAATTTTGAAAAGGCAACGGCTTTATTCAAGGTTCTCTCTCCTTAACTAGAAGGTCCTTCGATGAAGCCGAAATTTGCAGAGAAAGAGTGACAGAAGGATTGGAAGGGAGAGAAACCAAAGAAAGTTAAAGGGAGAGAGGTGTGGATATATATAGCTTAGACTAGGGTTAGAGAGAAAGGGAGATGATAAAGTGACCCGGGAGGGTTATCAGAGATGAAGAGAAGCAGAGTGCACGTGGCATATCGTTTGGATTAGCGTCGCTGAATGAAGCGCGTGTGAAATTTGGATGGCGGATTGGGCTAAAATGACACAGTGTTGATAACGGAAAGTCAAAGTCAAAGCGTGATAAAATATGGCGGGTGTTTGGCTTGTTTAGGGATAGGAAGAATAGAGTTGTGGAGAAATGGGGGACCTTTTTTTTGACTCGGGTCTTTGTACTTTCTAAGGTCCCGTTTGGTACCTTGACTTGAAGCAATGGAATGGGAATACTCATTCCATTCCATCAAAAATGCATGTTTGGTTGTCAGAAAATATAACCCATAGAATGTGGATTCCTTTGGAAGTGGGAGAACGCATTCCCACGTAGAAAGGGAGGAATGAGGCAAAATGCAATGGAATCAAGATAAAATACCATTTTTCTCCTTTTTTAAATTAAATAAATAATAAAAATATTTTTAAAAAAAATTAATTAATTAAAAAATATTCACAAAAAAAATTTAAAAAAATTTAACTTGTTGTCTGTAAAATAATAAATAAATATTTTTTTTTAAAAATAAATAAATATTTTTAAAATAAATAAATAAATATTTTTAAAATAAATAAATAATTTAGAAAATATTATTTATTATTAATAAAATAAAATAAATAATATTTAAATTATTTTTTAAAATTATTAATATTTTTAATAAAAAATTTATATTACTAATTATTTTTTTTATTTATATTATTTTTAAATAAATTTTTAAATTAAAATAATATTATTTTATTAATTTTACGTTTTAAGGATATTTTGGTCTTTTTAACTGTTTTTATTCCATTCCATTCCATTCTCTTACCAAACGTAATTTTAATCACAACATTCCATTCTATTCCATTTAAATCTATTCTTTTCCATTCTATTCTCAATTCCCATTCCCATTCCCTCTTTTGCCACTAACCAAACGAGACCTAAGTAAAACGTCGGGAAACTTGCCACTGCCACTAAGGAGAGGACTGTTCTGTGTTTTCTTCTCTGGAGTTGCAGCTGTTATAAAAAAAATGATAGAATTTTGTTTAAATAAGTTTGATTATGTGTAGAAAAGATTTGTGAAATATGATTGAGAAAAGTAAATTAAATAAAAAATAATTTGATAATTAAAGGTAGAAAGAGATAAAAAATAATTAAAAAATTAATAATTAATAATTTATTTGTTAATATTATTTATAATATATGATATTTGATTTATGTAATTAATTTTATTTAATAAAAAAAAATTAATTATTGTGGTTGTGTGTTTAATGACACATTTTGATTGATTGTAAGACTAGCATAGACATGCCATATTATAAACACATAAATGTGAATGCAGTAAATAATAAATAAGGTAGGTGGAAGACACAAATTCATGGATGTTGGTTTTGGCACAAAAACTCATAAGCGTATATATATGAGCAAAAGAAAATGTAAAGAAAACAAAAGGGATAGCATCAGCATTGAAAAATTGAAAAGCAAAACGCAAAAGATGACGCTTAAGAAGGGTGGAAAGGACCGAAAATGCATGTTGGTCTGGCAGAGCCAGAGATCCTACGTGAGCATATGCGGATGGATGAAGCAACAGAAGCGTATCCCCAGTTGCAAGCAAGCACAAGTTGACCCTCCATTTACTGGTTCGATCTCAAACTCATTCTTCCTTCCAATGTTTCAGTTGAATCCCTTGTTGCTGCCTACCGTTAAAGTCACAATCACCCCCACCATTCTCTGTCTCCCATCCACTTTTAATCCATTCATTCCCACATTCTTTGCTTTATTCCTGTAGTCCAAACAAAAAAAGATGATAAAGAATAAAATTCGAATGCAAAAATTTATTTTCTTTTATCCTGTTTTAATTAATTATTTTAATTTGGTAAGTGAACGTTTTAACTATTTTTAAATTTATTGAGAAGGTACACTTGGTATAAACATGAGAATTAATCTTTAATTTTCTTTTCTATTTCTTAGCAAATTATTTTATAAACTAATGTATAAGTACTTACAAAATTAAAATCATTACCTTATTAAACACCCAAATAATAAAAATTAATTAAAAAAGTGTGTCTCTAATGTGTCTATTCAAGAATTGTACGTATAACTTGATCAGAAAACAATTATACTAAAATTACTTGTTTTTAATAAAAAAAAAAAGTTTGATGGCTGATTGATTATATAGGATGATGAGATCTAATATTCAAACTCGATATTTAATATAAGATTAATTTTGTATAAAATATTGATTAAATTTATTTTTTATAAATATATTTTTGTAATTTAAAATTATTAATATTATAAAAATATGTTAATTATTGATATTGAACTTAGTAATATTAAATATTTTAAATATTAGTATAATATAGTGTTAACATAAATTCAACACAAATTGAGAGATTATTAATACAATTAAAATATATACTTTTAGACGATTCTAACAAATTTATTAATGATAATTGATAATATCTCAATAAAATATTCAAGAACAACACGATTAATATAACTCCAATGATAAAATCAAATGTAAACAAAATTAAAAAATAATGCATGTGTGTAGAAAAAAATACGGTAAATAAGATCAATAACTTCTAGTACCATAATCCATACAACTCAATAAGAGAGAGAAAGTGTATCATTTTATATTGAGAAAAGAGAATTAGGGTTTTTATATAATTAACATATTAATTAATTATCTCTTTCTTTAGCCTATCACAAATTATCTATATTTTACTAAGTTATAATTCATTATGAGTTTAATGTTGGATCAATACTAATCACTTAATTAATTATGTATTTGAGTTAATTAATTAATTAATATTAATATACATAAATTAATTTAACATATATTAGATATTTAGAATGATGATGGTGCATCAATATTCTTTTTGATAAATATAATTTGCAAGTGAAAATTGAAAAGTAAAAATAAAATGAGATGAACAGAAATTAGGTTCCATGAAAATAGTAAATATAATTTGGACAAAATGGGGTAAGATTCAAATGAAGAGGGAAAAGGAGGGGAGAGAATTGTAAGTGAGATAAAGATGTTGTCAATCTCATGGAGTTTGCATGACCATCGAACTGTGTGTGCCCCTCGAGAATATAAGAGGACGATTAAGGCGCGAGGGTCTTATTCGTGACACCAGAGAATGCTATGGTTGTTGGAGGTGTATTTCGGAGTCCCTACAGCCTTTTCAAATTGGGATTCTCCTATTTCCTTGTGAAACTCATTAACCTTTTCAATTTTTTTTTTCTTTTTCAGGTTAAATGAATCACGGAAAGTTGAAAGTGGTGGGGGGGCCAAAACCACTTTTACGCTCATTAAAATATAACTTAAATGCCAATATTTATATAAGGAAAATTTATAAAATTCTATACAAAAGCACCGGATTATTTTACTCCAGTTGAAAAAAAATATTGTAATTAAAATGTATAGACAATTATTTGATTTATAATTATAGAAGTTAAGAGAAATTATAAGGATCTGAAAGAATGAAAAAGGGGGAGAGTATGTAAAAAGAAAAATACAAAAAATATCTGGGAGATGTAAAGTCAGAGCTCCGGCAATGATTGTGAGAGTGGCGCCAAATTGGCATTAGCAGGAGAGATAGAGAATGGAGCGGCAGAAAAAGGAGGAAAGCAACAGGGGAGTTCGTCGTTTCCAGGATGCCAAAAGTCAGATGCAAAAACAAACATTTTGGCCTCATTTTCCTTTCGATGATTTTTCTTTTGGTTAACGTGTCTCTTTCATCTCTTGGGTTTAAAGCGAATTTTAATTTTCTTCTTAAAGTGGGATTTTAATGTTATTTTTTTTATATTAAATTTATATATGAAAAAAATCATATTTTAATTTTTAACAAATAACATGACTTTCAATTTAGTTAAATTAATTTTATCTATTTCATCTTTGATAAATTAAATTGCTTTTAATCATGTACAACTCATTAGATATATAACATTATATTTTAAATTTATTTATTTTAAAATTAAATATTAATTAGAAAATTGTTAAAAATAAAATTGACGCGTGAAAAATTAAATTAAAAATCACCATCAACAAAACATAGACAAGATTATACAAATGGCACTAACCCTAAACTACGTCTTTGCATGTTTAGAAAAGTCAAATAAATTATTAAGCGCAAATGAGATTCACTGATCCCAAGTGCCATCTCGAAAAGGGGAGAAGGTTTTTTTTTGTTCACGTACGCGGGGGGGAGAAAAAAGAGTATCGGGAGGCTTTCTTCTTTAGCGACGCCACCGTTTGGAGCTTAATGTAGAAATCTAATGAAAAATTATGAATAATTCAACTATCCAGCAACGAAAGCTAGATCTAAATGACCCATCACCGTAAATTATTGCATACTTTTCAAAATTTATTACCCCAAGCTATCACGTCGAAAGTGGGTGCCTTCAATTTAATACAATTCGGGAATTGCCATGGAACTTTCCATTCTAATTTAATTACAAAATTTCCCAAAAGAATTTTATTTTTGGAGCGAGGAGGAGACATGCTGTCCCACCGATACCAGGTAATTAATAAACTTAGAGCAGTTCATATCCATCCAACCAGTTAGAATTACTAAAACTGGAGTATCCAAAATTATTTTTCTTGCAACATTATTTCAACTGGGTGTGAGTGACCCTTAGGAGAAAGTAGCCAGCAAAATTGGACATCTTTTGATTTATTAAAATATTTGTATTTTCTATTTTCATATCTTAAAATATATTTTTATTTATAAGTTTTTACTACTTAAAAGATATGTTTGTTTTCTGAAATGAAATTTTTTATATATTTATTGTTAAATTTAATTAACATATATGACTAAAAATATTACTTAACTTTTAACTTTAAAATTTAATGTTTCATAATTGCAATATTATTTTTATTTTGTTTAATCATCATCATAAACTCATTTTAAAAATAATAAAATGTCACTAGTTATTTTTTAAAAATACTAAAAACGTTCTTTAAACACTTTCTGTTTTCACTTTGTTTTAAAAAAATATTTTTGTTTAAACTCTATCAAACATATTTGTATGTTTTCAATAAAAATAAAAATAAAAAAATAAACAAACTAAATAAACTCTTAGTTTGTCAAGTGATTTCCAGCGTCGAGTGGATGCACAAAAAGTAGAAGATTTCTTTAGGGTTTAGCACATAAGAGAGAAGAAAGGGAAAATTGGTATTTTTTTAATAATCTTAATCCCTATATAAAACGACCAACTCAGCAATCTAATTGTTATTTTAACACCACATCAATACTTTTTATCAAAAAATTGATGGAGTTAATATCAAAAACCAATAAAAGGTGTTCTTGAAATATTAAAGAGGTTTTTACACTCACAGAATTTTTAGAAATTAAATCAAATTTCACTTCAAATTTTAAAAACTAAAATAAAATTTTATACAGTTAAAAAAAATGAAACGACATAGTTTAATATTACTAGTAAAATTTTATATAAATCAACGAATATCTCATTAAATAAAGATCACATAGAATCTAGTAAAAAATAATAATTCATCACCATTCTCCAATACTATAAAGTGTATATATAATTAAATTTTAAATAAATATTTAAAATTATAATATATTTAAAAGTAAATATATATATTTAAAATTAGTATTTAATATATCGACAGTAGATAATTTTTTGTCTACTATTAATGTTCAAATTATGATACGCGACAAAAATAATTTTAAAATTTATTATTCTTGTCATATATCATAATTTGAATATCGTTGATAGATAAAAAATTATTCACCGTCGGTGTATCAAATATTTTTTCATATGTTTATTGATTATAGATTTAATTCTTCCTTAACTATCACTTGTTAGAGTTATTTGTTTGGAAAATACAATTTTCTAAATTTTTGTACTAAGTAAAATACTATATATATATATATATATAAAATTTATTCCTTTATTTTGATAAGAGATGAATATGGAGTTCATATAAAGTATCGGAGACTGAGATTCATAAGCTTTTCATTTCAGATAAAACCTTGCGGCTTGTTTACGTTTGTTCAAGCCTCGCTTCGAGTTAAGAACTTAAGAGTTCACAGTGACATGTATGTTTTTCGGTGTTTTGAATTCTAATTAATATAAAAGTTAATGTCAAGATCTTCAACTAGCGTAATGAGACGCTTAAAATATAGGTAAAAAAGTGGCTTTGACTCGAAGGTCGTTTTAATTAAAACGAAAAAGTCGATGCAAAAGCCAATGTAGAAAAAAGATTACGTAGATGGTTCCCTGGACACGCAACAACCTATTATTATATATAATTGCAAATGCGCACATAGATTTGAACTAACTGCCCCTCTTCCCTCCCTCGAAGAGGTATCAAATCTTCATCCTACCATCAACCTCATTATTTTAAATCTTCCCGGCTACACCCTTTTTCTTCGCATATAAATAAAACATGAGTTTTTATAGGGAAAGAAAAGTGAGTTGACCTAAAGTGAAAGCGCAGTTCAATTACAACACTCTAATCATAAAAGGTCTAGTTAATTTGGATATGCAAAACAATATCCATGATTGAAACTAGTTGCTCATCGATGCAACTTGATTGAACAAAAAAAAAAAATACTTTTGAGTTGAATTTTTTTAGAAAATTTAAATTTAAACAAATGAGTCAAATATTTTTTTTTATTTTTTTATACCTAGATTAATTAGACATAATTTAATCAAGTACCACTAACCAATTTAATTTAAAAATTCGGTCAAAACTTTAATATTATTTTTAAAATTTTATTTTTGTTTGGTCAAATTATGGATTTGTCTATTTATTCATCTATAATTAAAAATAATGATCTAAATTTGTTATGTCCAAACAAACACATACAAATTAGTAAAGAGCAAATAAATTTGACTTTGATGAAACTTTTATAATATTATATATTTGAATTTAAAAAAAATTATAGAGAAAAACAACTTTTAACATCCCAAATAAGATAAGTCCTATACTTTGAAATTGTAGAAATATTTGAAAAATATATGATGACCATCATGTTATCAATCCATGATTTAAGAATAAGATATCTTTATAATATGGATTAAGGCATAATTGAACAAGTTTTGTGCTATACATTATTTATATAATTTTTTATAAGCTTCAAAACTGTAATAAATTATTGGAAGTAATTAATATTTCACCTTCGAGTGTGGAATTAATTTCAAAAAACAAGAAGGGAAGACAAACAAGAAACAAAGATAATATATATTGGACGTAGATAATATAAAATAACTAATCTCTCTCTTCTACATACTAATAATAAGATGAGCGGTCTCTTCGGATGCCTAATGGGTTGTTCTGGTCCAATAAAGATTTTGGGCTGGGCCTACTACGCAGATCACTACTATTAGAAGAAAGTCATCCGACCTCAGTCAATAAAAGAACAAATCCCAACCCTATACCCAACTTGGGTAATTTTTATTCCAAAAAAAATTGTTATGTTAGTGGATGCTTTCTTAAATAAATTTATTATTATATGGATACCTAAATTAATTAATTAATATAATGGCTATTTATTTTATATAAAAATTTATTGAGTGTTAAGGTTTGAATTTTGTAAAAAATAATAAAATAAATTTATAGTTGTTTAGAGTATATAATAAAAATTATTTGTAAAAGTTTTCAGTCAATTCTTTAAATTTTTGAATTAAAATAATAATTTACATAATTATATTTTTTAGGTTCAATTTCTTTAACTTTATATATACTTTAAACACAAAAAAGTTAAAAAAATATATTAAAAATTATAATGATGTAGAATAACACGAACATGGTGGTCTGAACAAAAAGAAAAAAGAAAAAAAAGAGAAGAAGAAGATGGTTTCTTGTTGTTATCGCCCCGCTTCATTTGACACTTTTAATAAAAAATTAGGTCTATCAGTTTATTAATTATTCTAAAGAGGATCCAGTGCGACAAAATTAAAATGCATTTGGGCCCTCAGGATTCGTGTTTGGCACAATTTTTGTTTTGGGTTATTTTCCCAATAAGTTATTTTAATACAATTTTATTATTTTATCCTCGTTGCATTACTCTCTCTTTTTTAATAGTTTCTCTTTAAGAATAGTTTTTTAACCAATCATCCAAACAATTATTGGATCGCCTAATAATTATGTAGGTAGACCTTCAGCAATGACAGTACAAGCAACCCCACCAACACCCCCTCCCCCAAAAAAAAAGGTGTTCTTAAAAGTGCCCCCTATCTTAAGAGTTGTCCCAAATCTATGTTTTATGAAAATGACAAGTATCTTTCCTGATGCGTTATCTTCATCCACATTGCTTCAACAGAGGAAAAAAGCTTGTCAATCCAAACTGCGAAACATAATTAATTTTAATGAAAATATAATTAATTTTTATTAAATTTAATTGGATCAATAATACCCAAAGATAATATTGACTGAATCATAACGAATACTTAATAAATTATAATCACAAATATTAGCTAACTTTATCAACATGATATATTCTATAGTACAAAAGGTATTTTACAGTTTAAAGTAAGAATAGATTTTAATGAAAAAATAATAATGATCAAGATTTTACATAGAAGGCAAAATACTTTTGGATACCAAATGAAGTATTGTATTATATAATTATTTTTATAAATATACACTTAAAATTAAATTTTCAAAAAAAAATCAATTTTGATACTTATATGTAAATAATTAATTTTAATTTAATATTTTTTTCATATCATAATAACTATTTTTTAATTATAATTATTTTAAAAAGTAAAGAATAAAAAGACAAACACAATACTTGCCTTTGACACCTGTTAAGAAAACAGAATCCTAATTTATATTTTTTTCTGAACAATATAATATTATGGAGTACACGAAACAAGTTGTGCACGGATCAAAAAGGGTTTTGGGGACATTTTGAATTAAGGCGGAGGATTCGAGGTTGCATTTTTTCAATTTTTGTTTATCTAAAGATTCAGATAAATAGCATAAACTTTTAATAACAGTATGTTTTAGATTACTGGACCGAGAAATAATAATTAGAAAACGAAGGCAAGTTGTTGCGTGGAGAGGAGTGCTCACGTGCCGCATTGAACTTCCCTGTATAAGAAGAACCGAGCCCTGGTTCCGGCTGTCACGTGCTTATCTTCTTATATTCTATTCTATTCTATTCCAGCTCTACAGCTTCCTCCGTTGCTTAAATTGTTACTTTTTTTCTTATTCTCAAGATTGGTCGTATCTTTTTGAAATTCTAGTCAGAGTTTCCAAAACACGATGAACGATAAATTTTAAATGAGACTCTCTAATATTTATTATATCGGAAAATTCAATTATTATGTTATTTCTTAAAATTTCATATCAACTTTAATGTATTATATCATTATTTAATTGTA
The DNA here is from genome assembly GCA_037074535.1 of Gleditsia sinensis. Classification (NCBI taxonomy): domain Eukaryota; kingdom Viridiplantae; phylum Streptophyta; class Magnoliopsida; order Fabales; family Fabaceae; genus Gleditsia; species Gleditsia sinensis. The sequence goes on along the minus strand of CM073467.1, from coordinate 60,253,965 downwards.
ATTTAAGATATTATCAGATAATTCAATGTATTTTTTTTTTTTTGCATTATTGTTAGACCTTTGCCTCTTTGTTTTTATAAATATTTTTATATGATTTATATAAAAAATAAATTAATGAAAATTTGTAGTTTAAAACTGTTTATTTTTATTTAATTTTGTAATATAAAAATTATATTAAAATAAGTTAAAATTTTAAACCCCAGGAGAACATATAATTCTAATTTATTAAAGGTATTATTTTTAAAAAAATATATTGATAAATCTCAATTATTATTATATATGTAAATCTCGAGATTTTGTCAGCATGTGTAATTTTATTTTATTTTATTTCTAAATCAACATGTGCTTTTTGGGAGGAAGGATTTGTTAATTAGATTTGGATCTATAGAACTCTGAACGGCGAATATTCTTTGTCTTCCTCTGTTTTTCTCTCCCCTGAAGGCTTCAAGATAACGGGAGAGAGGCGAGGGAACGCAAGGAGAAGGGGGAAAAGACAAGACGAAGAAAGTGTAGCTCCTCAAGGAAAGAAAGTAGTTTAAAAGGCTGTATTCCTCTCCTCTCTTCCCCATCTCCTTTGCTTTCTCTTCGAAATCGCAATTTACAGGCTAATGGGGAAGGAGGGTGAGCGCAATGGCCCGGTGGAAGCTGTGGAATCCAAGTTTCCGTTGAGCTTTTGGGAAACGACTGGGGCCTCAATTGTGGTATTGGGTTTTGCGTTAGGCTTTCTCTGTGTTTACCGTACCATGCCTGATTCCGATTACAGCTTCCTCAAGCTCCCTCGCAGCCTTGAAGATCTTCAAGTCTTACGGTAATGTCGATACAAAGTTTCTTTCTTTCCTTTCTGTTTCAGTAAAAGCAATTATCAAAAGCAGACTTGACCTGGTTGGGAACCCACCAACTTTTTCCCCAATATCATTTTAACATATTTTCCCTATAAGGTGAATTATCAATGTCATCTTGATTAATTTGTTCCAAATATTATTAATTTTTAGATCAAAAGTTAACCTTCCCGCGAATATTTTTATTAACTTCTTTCTCCTCCGAAAATTTAGTTTTGTTGAATCTGACCCAGAAAGATAACTTCTCTCCAAATGATTTTGGGTAAAGCTTTTGGATTTTCATCTTCTTCTTTTTTCTTACTTTCTTCTATAATTTCCATTGTTCAATGTAGTGTGGAAGGTTTAATTTTGGAAACAATGTTGTTATATAAACCTAGAAATGAATCACTTCAAACTTATATGTAATTTCAACCTGACAAACTCAAGCTCTACCCCTTCCTCCTTCTATCTCTTGCTTCCTTTTTGTTATCAATGGGAGAAAAGTAGATCTGAAAATGCTATCGAGACGAATCCAAAAGCTTGAAAAAAGAAAGTGCTACTTCAATTGAAAGCTAAGAAAATGGCTAATGATAAGATATGAATTGTCATTAACGTAGATTTTATTGGCGATATTGATAATACTCTATGCTAAGAGTTGAATGGAGAACATCTTCACCTATAAAATATTTTGGGTACACATATTGGGGGCTAGAACATAATTGTAATTGCTAGTTGCTATCACGGTATTCTTTGAGTTAAACCTTGTGGATCTTTAAATATTTCAAGTAAAGAAGCATGAAGCATCCTTGAGTCTTTCAGCAGTGAATAAAATGAAGTCAAATGTAGTCTGATGGTTCCATTGTGTTTGCCTTGAATGTTGTTGAATAACATCTACAGAGCCAACGAAGCTCCCTCCTGATATAATTCAACTTTGATATATTTTTACTGTTTGATCATTGGGGTGCCTGCAGGGGCTATGTTGGGTTGTGTGCTTGCTTGAGGGTGAGAACAGACATTAACCAATGAAGATAAATTTCCTTTTTATTTCATGATGTGAAGATAAAATTCCTTTTTATCTAGTACCAAACATATTTATTTTCATGTACTGTATAGATAGTGTATGCTGAATGTAGAAAGGAAAGTTGATAATATATAATGTGCAGTGGTTTATCTAATTATTATTATTTTTTTGTAGAGATCACCTTGAGAGCTACACAAGTGACTACACAGCACAAGTCCTGGTGGGGTACTGTATGGTTTATATTTTCATGCAGACATTCATGATTCCAGGGACTGTGTTCATGTCATTGCTTGCTGGAGCACTCTTTGGCATCCTCAAAGGTGTAGTGCTGGTTGTGTTCAATGCCACAGCTGGAGCTTCTTCTTGCTATTTCCTGTCAAAACTGATTGGCCGACCCCTTGTCTTCTCTCTTTGGCCGGACAAGCTGGAATTCTTTCAAGCCCAGGTCTGTTTCAACTCCTCCCCATATTTTGGATTTAGTCATTCTACACTCGGAAATAAGTTATGCTTTTTACTCCCAGGTTGCTAAAAGAAGAAAACGTTTGTTGAACTACATGCTTTTTCTGAGACTAACTCCGACCTTGCCTAACACATTTATCAATGTTGCTTCCCCGATAGTGGATGTGCCATATCACATTTTCTTCCTGGGAACCGTTATTGGACTCATACCTGCTGCTTATGTTACTGTCAGGGTATGTAGCTATTTAACTTATTTTCTTGTGTACTTCTGTAAATAATGAGTAGTTGACAGAATTTTGGAAATCAACGTCAACTACATTAAGTGTTCTCTAAGGCAATATCAAAGTGATAATCTCAATTCAAAACTGAATTAAACAAGTGCTCCTTGGACTGGAGCGTACTGTACATATTTCAGGCCCCAAATAATTATATGTGGAATTTTTTTTTCAAAAATATTTGTAGTAAATTAATCAGAAGGTTTAAAATGTCATTCGTTGTGTGTCTGAGTTCCTTAATTTTTCTTGCGTGCAGGCTGGGTTAGCACTTGGAGATTTGCAATCCTTGGGGGATCTCTATGACTTCAACTCAATAGCTACTCTATTCCTCATAGGGATTGTTTCAGTTACGCCTACACTAATGAAGAATTCATAGCATTTCGGAAACTGAAGTTTCTTGTGTACGAGGCTCTTGTTCTCCTGACAGCTAATGATTTACCAACTTAGGACTGTACAGATTTCCCTGAAACAATTGCAGTGTGGATCTCTGCTTATGGATTTTATTGCCAAATGCTGCAGTGATTTTAGAAGATCATGCGGGAAGATGTTAAGCATTGAGTAAGGTTTCATGGTTGTCTTGTTTGCTATTGGGGTTGGGTATTTCTTTATCCTCTTGTAAGGGGGAAATGTGATTGTTGGGTTCAATGTCAGTGGCTAGAAACGACCTTTGGTTGCGTAGTCTTGTACATTGTTGATGAGATGTTCTATGTAAGACATGCGCTTATTAGTGTTTATACCAAGATTGCATTTTACCATTATTTAATCAGTTTGTTTTCCTATCATTCAAGTGGCACATCGGCTATACATTTCAATATTTTCTGTGTTAAAAGCGTTTCCTCTTACAGAGTTTAGGGGTTGTATAATCCTGCATAAATGCTAAACCGTAAAGTCCCGGGGTTTTTGACATGGTAGGTTATGTAAAACACCGTTTTAGGAACCAAGGCATTGGTATATACAAGCATCATGGAAATTGCCCATCCGTCTATTGTAATTGGGGTTAAAATAACTATTTTACGGGCTTCATAATGGAAGACTAACACCCGCCCATTTTGAGATAGCAAGCGGTGGTTTGAAAGAAACGGTATAAAAATTGTACAGGCATCATTATCTTGAACGGATTAGAGGTTGAGCGATGCACCTCTCCCTTTGTAACAAATTTAGCATTCACTGGGGAAAGATATAATTTTTGTTTTTGTTTTTTTTAAAAAAAAACTTTCATCTTGCTCTTCAAAGCAAAAGCTCTCGAAACAAGACAATTTTACTTCTTCCTATATTTGGAGGAAATTAAAAAAAGAAATGCATATCATTGTATGCTCTACTTAGTAAATAAATGGATAGAACTAAAAATAAAATTCCGCAGTTACGTTTGAATTCCACCCTTCACTAATAATTATTGTATGATATTTCGGATAAAGATGAAATAAAAAAATAATTTCTAAACTTTCAATTCTTTTTCATCATCCTTATATTTTGTTCACAAATATTATGAATGAGAATACTAAATTAGTTATAAACATCTCATCCGTACCAAACAAAAATTGTAAAAATAATCATTTCATTTGTAAAACATTTCAATCCCTGTTTTTCATTCTTTATTTACCATTCCTACCAAATGCACTGGCCCATTTTTCCACTTGCGATCATCTCCAAAGACCAAAAATTATAGCAATTAGAATAGACAAAACCGGCCTAAACTTTACCACCATAATCTAACTTAATTTCTTTGGGTGTTCAGCTACGCATAAAAAAGTCATCCTGGTTGTATCAGAAAATTGTTTCTGTTATGGCAACTGGAAAAGGAGGAAAATTTTAAATTATTTTCTCCATGCGTATACATATTCACTGACCAGGCATTAGAGCCAGGGAACTCTGATCAGAATTGATCCCCAATACCATGACAACATTCTACCTACTCTTCTTAACTTTCTTATTTCTTTGAGAGCTATCTGGGGTTCGACTGTCAAGCTTGCGTTTTATCCCTGCTTGTTTTGCCGGACCACCATCCTTGAGAAATTTCGATTTAAGCTTTCTGGCTGCAACTGATGGTCTTTTCTGCTTGCGCTCTGTTGGTTGCTCTCCTCCAAGAGTTTTAAATTTCTTCTGGACACCAGTTTTGGTTGCACGCAAACCCTGGTAAGACATACTGGATTTTCTATTTGCCCCGTTATGACTGCTTGAAGGAGACCTTGAATCCATGGCCAACTTCTTGGCAGGAGTACCATTTTCTGGTGACATGTTTGGCCTTTTGGAAGGGATGGCATCTGCTCTGGCATAAGAGAGTCTCAGCTCTCGGTCTCGTAGCTTTAAGTTCCGTTTCTTAACAACAAAATTAGCAGCTTCCTGCATTTACAAGATGCAAACTGTATTAAGTTCAACAGATAAGGTTTAAACATTCTTCATGCCTTCACAGAAGTGATGACGTACCCAACAGTGATTACAGCAGCCACTGATCCCATCAAAGACACACTTGATATATTAATCATTTTAACTAAAAACCAATTACTTGCACAAACCAAATAAAAATCATCACAAGTGAACCAAAATTATATCCTAGTTGACTTGTTCGTCTTCATAATAAACATGGGAACACTGCCCTAGAATGCTCCTCAGTTAAACCATCTGCCACATTTGACAGCCCAAAACAAGAGAGTTTTCACGATAAAACATTCAGGCTTCAAACAATATCCACAACTAAACATTTATTTAACCAACCACAGTTGGTAGCTTAGCAGTCTTCTCTAGAGTTATCTAACATGAGCTATGCATTCAAAAAAGTTTAATATGTATCCAGTATCCATCAAAGTTGCTGCTTATTGGGCAATTGAAATCAGCTAATTGCTATGTAATTGCACAATCTAATTTTAAACTTAAAAACAGCATAGCACTGGTAATTGGTAATATACATACAAAAATTAAATAAAGATTAAAGAATGTTCCACCCCCACCTAGTAGGAAAAGGCTTAGTTGTTGTTGTTGTTGTATTAAAGAATGTTCCACATTTCTTTTTGGATGAAAAATAATCCACATATTGGTGGAAAGAAAAGTCATCCAACGTAAAAGCTTATCCATCTTACAACAGTTGATCAGAAAGTGCTTTAAATAAATATAAGAAAGTGTAATTTCACAAAGTTATTCTGTTTTTTCAATAAATAAAAAGTAGCTGGGCTCAAGTTTCAGTCATCTTTATATTGTCAAAACTGAGCTATGCTTTTTGAGATTTAGTCAGATATTTTCCATGCATTGGTACGCTAACTAGGCTGTAAGTTAATTTTTTAAGTCATGTGTGATCAGTAGGTGCAAAATGCACCACAATTAGCTGTTATAGCACTTCTGTCAAGTACTCATGACATCAGTGTCAACTTCTTAGATTATCATGGTATGCAGGTAACTCTGGAATTACATGTACCTAGTTACAATGATTAGTGAAAAGACATATACATGTTTGAAAGCAGCCAATCCATATTAAAGTAAGCAAAGAAAACCATCCAGACAAGACAATGTTCATTTCAATCCTTAGGTTCCAGCTTCTACTCAAAGCCTCATCTCTTCAGAGAGATAAATCACAAATAATTCTAAAAATACTGAACCAAGAAGATGGTATTTTTCATAACAAAATGAGGACATTATGGAATTATCAAAAGCAAACAGCTCTGTAGGTTCACAACAAAAAAGGAAGCATATGAGATGATAACATTGATTATGACATGCTTCAGCTAAAAGTGTAAAAGAGAACATGGTTAGAAACTTTTTCAAAACGTATTGATGATCTTGCACCAAAAGAATCATACCCTTGTTTTAAACAGCAAATAAGCAATACCCTTTCCAATATTATTATGAGGATCTCTAATGACTCTAACAGCTTCTATACTGGATTCCAGGTTGGGCATACTAGAAAATAGTTTATATAGCTCTTCATCCTGCAGAGAAGAATAACATGTTAAATCCTATTGAAAATATAGACAAGAAGCAATGATGCAACCTCAAATAAAGAACCATTGAATGGAAACACACCTTTACATCAAATGGAAGGTTGCCCACAAAAACAGTTCTCTTGTTATCATAAATTGGGGTATTTTCTCCTTTATGCTTCTTGCGGGGTGGGCATGCTCTATCAACACGAATGTGATTTCCTTCTACCTAAAAACCAAAAATTAGGCAACTAATATAAACAATCATTCACCCAAAAATACAAGGCAAACCCAAGGTTTGATCAGCCCAACTTTGATGAACAAAGCCATACCACAGTCATGTTATGGGACAAAGAAGCCTGAGCAGACTGCTCTGTTTTAAAAACAATGTACGCATGAACACTGCAAAACACAATATTTGAGAATTAGAAGTGATACAGTACATATAAGAATAAAAGGAATCAACGCAAAAAATTCAATGCCTGCTAGAGACATTAATAAGCTGGTATAAAATGGGATATTTCATAAAGTCAAACTATGAGTTTTGCCACTTAATATACAGGCATAAAAGTATAAATGACATATTATCCTGTACAAGTCAAGCCAGCTCTCACTTAAATGGAGAGTAGCATGAAAATGTTTGTCCAACAAGTGTCCTAAATTAAAGAAAGAAGCAGGGAAGGTTTTCCCTTATGATCAGAATTAATTGTTTAACGATTTTGTTCAGTCGATGAGGACTGAATTTTCAATATGCTTTAACTGTTGACTCACTGATGACTAGATTTACATAAGTCATGAAGAATCATAGATGAAGAAAGTCAAGGAGAACAAGTTCAGTGTTATTCTACATGTAATACTGAATAAATTGTCTGCCAGATAATGATTGGCAAGTTTCTTCTGTTCCCACATATTTTTTCATTATTGGGTTATGTTCAGAAGATTTAAATGCCTGAAGAAGGTTTCCTTTACTTGAATTTGAATATACGTCTACAATGAGATGTCTGCATTCTTATCTGTCTCCCAAGACAGATATATATCCTTAAAATACATTAAAAAAAAACTCCAATTTTGCAGTTAAAAATACACATGATTTTCTGAAAATACAAATGAAATTTTCTTAGCCCCTACGTCCATCCAATTCGGACAAAATGATTTCTTCAACTTAAAACAAGCCGACTTTTTTAACTTGGTATTGAATAGCCTAAAATGACTCATGCGATATAACTGCGTTTTCTACTACCAGCTAAATAACAATGTGAAGCTGCAGAAATATCAGTAGTTCAAAAATCGTTACCTATCAGCAGAATCATTGATTTTCTTTGAAAGAATAGCTCCCTTTCTAGGTTTTTTGGTCTGATCAATCATTAAATAAATAAATCAAAGTTAGGATCCAAACAAAAAAATCGATTTTTACATACAAGAAAAGAGCATTAAATGAATTCTATCATTTGACAAAAGGAATACCTACATCCAATATTGGAACAGAACGAATCCTCACAGATTCAACCTCTCCAAATTTCTTAAACTCCTTCAATAAAGTCTTCTTTTTCACCTTGAGCGGTAGATTCCCTACAAATATGGTTCTTAAGAGCTTATTCTCATCATCAAAGCCTTCATTAGTAACTAACATGTCGGCTGGATTATCCACCGTCTTCCTTTTGCTCCCAACAATTTTATTTCCCAAGCCTTCCCCTTCATCTGCCTCTTCCTCCACTTCACCATACTTCTTGGCTTCCCACACTTTCTCAACTTCATCCCTTTTTCTCTTCTTCCTCTTTTCCTTGTCCTCTTTAACAAGCTCGCCCTTTTTAATCGATTGTAAATTCGAATTGAGGCCTTTCCCATCACCTTCCTTTGACATGAAATTCTGTTTCTTCGACAATGCAGTCGCCTGCGCACCCAAACCAGAGTCTTCAGTCTCGTCATCTTGCGGAATTCTATTCGGTTGACCCAAATGAGGGCTTAAATCGGAAACCAGTTCTGACTTCTTCCCCGAAGCTTCAAGGATATTATCTGAAATAACAGAAGGCTTCTTGTCTTTGCTCTTCTTCCTCTTCTTCTGCTCACCAGAATCATGGTTCTCGGAGCCTCCGTCAATCGGTTTTTCAGTATTATTGATTGAGCCGAAACTTGAACCGGGTTCTAGAGGCTTCCTACGAAAGGGATTATTATCTGAGAATAGAGAAGAATTGGCGCTCTGTTCCGATGCGTTGCCAAATAGCTTGTCAAAAATGTTCGAAGAAGCTGAAATACCGTCGCTTTTGGGGGTTTCCTCTGGCTCCCTGGGTTTCCTTTTACCCATTTCTGATTGGAAGGAAGAAACCAGAAATCTTTGGAGCCGCAGTTCGTGAAAACCCTAGGATAAGTTAAGATGTAAGAGGGAGCGAGGGAAGGCTATGAAGAAAAATGTTTGAAGGACAAGTTTCGGGTCGGGTTCCCTATTGGGCAATGACCCTCTGTAAATAGAAAATTACAAAAATTAAAATAATGAATCACTTTGATAGAGTAGAAAGAGAAAGCCAAAAAATAATGGTTTCACAGGTTGTTACATTAAAAATAAATTAAAAATAAAAATAACATAATATATATAATTTTAAAATTTTGTAAAATAAAATAAACGATGGATAGTTTTTTTGGCCGGTAGTTACATTAAGGGGATGTTTGGTAGAAGGAATGTTTTTGAATTCCTGAGAATCTGAATATGGGAATTGAAAATTCCTTTGTTTGGTTTCAAAATAAAAATTTTAATTTCTAAGAAATTTCAATTTCTGAGAATGTTTTTTAAGTGAGATTCCCATAAAAAGATTACCATGGAGGGGGGGTGGGAATTGGTGATTCCTACGAAGGTGGGAATCTTTATCAAAAATAAAATATATATTTATCCTTTAATATTTTATATAAATTTTTTTATAAAAATAAATTTAATTGTTAATATGTTTTTTAATAATTTTAAAATTAATATAAAATTAATAAATTATTAATAATAATTTATTATATTTTTTGTTAAAAAAATAAACAAACAAAAAAATTTTAAAAAATAAATAAATAAGAGTATTTTTAAAAGCTATATACATAAATAAAAATTCTTAAAAATGTTATTTACACATTCTCAGCAATCTTAAAAGCCAACCAAACACATTTTACACATTCTCAGAAATTATTATTCCCATCAATCATGTTTCTCAGAAAACATGATTCCCAGGAACATAAAATTTTGTCGTATACCAAACGCCCCTAAAAGTCATTATTTACCATTTTTTCTATAGATAAAATAAAAAAAAAACACTAGGATAAAATCAGCCCCATTATATATTGATATAGATATAAAAGAAAAGTGGCTTTAGACTATATATATATATATATATATATATATATATATATAAAATGATCAAGACTTTCTTAAACTAAGAGTTAAATTTAAATGTTGTGATTCGCGATTCACGGTTCAAAGTATACAAAAATAGATGCTACTTGACTTAAATTTATTTGAATGTCACTTTGTCATCTCTAATTGTATAATAAACTGCCTGCCATTGTTAGTTAATGAATTTGTCCTTCAATAACGGAGGACGCAGTTGTAGTTACTGTGTACTCGCATTCAAATTCAAACAGATAAACAAATTAGCGAAGAGATTCCGCTAGATTCTGACGTCGTTGGAACGATCGGCATTCCTGTTTTGTTTCCTTCCTTACCAAAAAAAAAAAAAAAGGGCTTCATCTCCGGAGTTACACGGTATAGTCAGAAAAGAAACAAGAACCAGAAAAAGACACACTAGCATTTCAAGTTCACAGTCTCGTCATCTGGGGCCTTTCTTATAGCTTCCAGTTATATACAAGATCAATTAAAGTTTGCCCTCCTGTAATTTCCATATTAAACGCAAGTTAGAAATATTGCATAAGTTTCATTCTCAAGTCATTCATTATTCTTTTTTTATTTAAACGTATCAAATTTTTTTTTAATATTAGATACTCATTGTTGTTTTACAATAATTTTCACCCAACAATTTATTAATCAATATAAAAATCATAGACATAGCAGCTTTTATCACATTTTTACTAAACGAAATTCAGGATAGCCAGAAGCAGAACGAGACACATATAACTGAAAACCATAATTTAGATCTTTATTTATAACTGACCATTGTATTTGGAATTTGGAGGACCAACAAATATAGTCCCGCTGGCTTACTTTTACAAGTCAAATGGTCAAATATAAATCTAAAAGAAGCAACCAACCTTATCAAGTCTACTGGTTTTTCTTTAACTTGGAAGTGGAAAAGGAAGACTTGTCTTCTTGATTGGAACTTCTTATTTTGTTGACATCTGCATTGGAACTTCGAATTTTGTTCATATCTGCATTGGAACTTCTAATAATAAAAAGAAATGTCTCAACAAGCATGGCACCCACCAAACCAAGAACTCCTCCAGCAGCATTCTGAAATTAAGAATAAGAGAAGGGGGGAAAGGAAGGGGAGTTTGAGGAGATGAGAACCCATAACTGAAGTGCTTGAGAATAATAAAGATGAGATATAGATTTCAGAAAGTACCATAGCAGGATTATGGTTAAACAACGCTCTAAATGCTGCATATCCGAGCAGGTAGCCAGTAAACATAGTAACCACAACATGTAAACCTGTAAAAGTTCAAGGGGAACTAAAATCAAATAGACCTACTGCAGAGATATGCTGAGACGTAGATGACACAAGAGACTTTGATCTGGCAAATCACAGGAATGGAAAAGAGGTTGAACAGATTTGTATTATCTACATTGATTTCCTATGAAACACTGATGCACAAACTCTACCAGAAACGAGCCTGCCCGTATCTGATATGTGTTGAACACTTATATTAAACACAATGCAACTTTTTAAATTGTAATTGAGCACTTCGTATTTTATTATGTCGTAGTGTTAGTGTCCATGTTAACACCCATGCCTTCTTAAATAGACCATCAAAAGAAATGTAATTGTTTCTGTAGTGTATGTACTTCCGATCACCAAGAAAAGACTGAAGGGGAAATAAATTGCGCAGTTCATAAAAGTAGCAACTAATTGAAAATGGAATATGTTATATTGAACATTTCAAAAAATTATGAAGCTCGCCCATGGAAGGTACGGCTATCAAAAGTGAACTAAATGTAGCATATCAAAGTTATGGATTTTTATGATATTCCTATATTGGCCCAAAAATTTTATTCCTCCACAACTTTTCACCTATCAAAACTTCCTGCGTTATGAATATCCTGTATATAACAATTCCCTAGCATAATCCATTAGCATTAGCAATACCCTAATACAAAGATGCAAGTGAGAAATTTGTAAACAGAAAAACAGGATAGAAAATTTTCATTATCAATGTCAAAAGAAAATTTGTTTATTTGTTTAAATAACATTAAATGAGCCAGAGACAGCAGCAGTGCAAGGGGGGTCAAATGTTCAATGCATGATAATGAAGTATGAAAGTTACTAAAATGGAAACTCTGCTTGTCCCGTCAATTATGTTTTCTCTGTTTTTTTCCAATTTCAATTAACAAATTTTGTTCTGACTTCTGATTTTGGCATGTTCAACTGACAACTTCATATAAACAAGAAGTTCGTTAACAAGGATGTACATGAACACCTAATGAAACAGAACAGGTCCCTATAGTTAAAATCACATTGTTGACGTTATATCATTTGATTAATCCACAAAATTTATGGCCCACGCTGCATTATAATGCATAGCATAATCAGTTCAGCACCAAAATAATATACTGAGAGTCAAAGTTGAGATTGTAAAGAAAGAAGCTATTGAAGCTAGCTAAGGTTGTTCAAGCTCAACTCAGAAACTCAACAAACCAAGCTTGAACAGCTCCATTAACAAGCTACTCAAATTGGTCTGACTTGTTCAATACTTACAGAGGCAAGCTAATCATGAGTGGTTATTAAAGCACATGTTTCTCAAAGTCTATCAGTTTAAATTACTGAACGAAAAAGGAGATAGCAGCCACATAACTTGTATATGTTATATTACATCCCATACGAAACATAAACATGAAGAAGACTTTACCAAACCCTAATTGATCCTTGTAAGAAGAGAATGGTTCGTTGACATCCTCCTTTGGTGTAATATCCTTCACAAGCTCCCGATATGCATTCCTCTCTGATAAATCTTCAAGCTTTGTCAGTCTTGCCTTCAATTCTTCACTCTTCACACCAAAAGCAGCACATTAAGAATGAGTTAAAAAAATTTAATGTCAGTTGCATTTGATATGAAAGAAGGAAAAAAATTCCCAAGAATTGCCTCAATTGAATGAAAACACTATAATGGAAGTAACAAATCGTGGATTTTCAAGTTCAATTGCCATATATATCAAGAATAAATTTTACTGCTGGAAAATTTTTAAAAAAACAGGCTTTATCCTAATTCAGCCACTCAACTTTGTTGAAGAATGCTTCACATTGAGTTATCAATATTTTCCCATCTGAAGTGTCCGTGTTCCACTTCATTTCCTCATATTTTTTTCAAAACAAAATAACTAACTGAACACAGCCTAAATAAATCAATGATGTCACCTAAGCATTTAAAGAAAGAACCTTTCACTAAATTCAGTTTGAAACATATAAAAAGCCTCACAATCAAAGAATTTGTTTCCATTGAATCACAAGCCAAGCAACGAAAATTCTACAGAAGTTCCCCACATACTATTTGTGCATTTGTCAATGAAAGTAAATTTGAAAATCATCGAGCTTAAATTTACCTTCTCTCTGGGTTTGGGGCTAGTGAACAGAAATTGGATTCCAGAGAAGAGCTGGATCAAATTGGGCCTTGTCAAAGGATCAGAGGCCATCCAGATTGCACGAAGAGGCATGTATGGTACATTGGGTTGCCCCAACAGATCTGAAGCAGTTTGTTGGAGTTCTTCAGAGAGATGTGGGTCCTTGGAAGCAGTGGAGAGGAACAAGCTAATGGATTCGGTAGCAGAAATTACAAGCCCAGGTGTGTTTTTCATCTCAGTTGTCGTAAAAGCAGTACTAGACCAGTTGTGTGTAAAACCAGATTGCCTGCAAGCAGACCCTAGACAGTTTTTAATGTACAACAATTGGCATAGTGAACTCACAAGACATTTTTTTGGTTACCTCATTAATTATTTTCCTTTTTCATGAGAGTCCAGTAGCGTAGTTTCCTAATTTCATTAGAATTTCAACAGTGATTTTCCTTTTGAAACTAGGATTTTAGTTGATGTTACTCTCCAATTCCAGTCATCTGTAATATTCTTCCCTGGACTTTCAAGGAAAGGTTAGTGTTTTTTTTTTCTTTGGATTAAAGAAATCTTGTTTTCCCAATCTAAATACATTTAGAGCTTATTCGAAATTGTAGTGTTAGCCTTCTAGCAAGGTAGAGGGTTTTCTTAAGTCTTCTCTACTTTGCTAGATTCAAAGAATTTTTTGTCAATTGGTATAAAAGCAAAGACCACCTGAGTTTAATGGCAGCTGAAGACAGAATCAACCATGATGATGATGGAGATCTTAGTAAGCATGTTACACAAGATCAACTTTTACAATTATCTCATGAAATATTATATGTGGCAAGGAAAAACCAGAGAACTCTGCAACCATCCCTTGCATCTGTTAAGAGGTTCTCTGTGGATCTCAATTGTGGTGCAATTAGACTGTATTCTCATTCACCAACAAAGAATACCAGCTTAAGATGAAGATTCTGAAAAATACGAGGAACAACTGAATGACTCTTCCAAATGTGTTTTATAAAAGCTTTCTAATTTCAACCAATCCAAATATAACTTACAGTTATTCATTTGTACCTATTTGGTTCTCGCCTTTGTTCAAATATCCTAGACAAGTAGCCCGTCCCTGAAGGAAAAAAAAATCCTTCAGAACTGAAAGAACAAGTTAGATATGGTCTTAACAATTTTTATTAGACAGGGCACTAAACTATGGTTCAAGTGACGGAACACTAATCAGCTATTGAACGTAGTTAGTTCAGGTTAGCAAAACCCAATAGCATTAAGTGTCAACCCAAGAACAAGAAACAAAACCAAATCCAAGAAGAACCGGTAGGAACATAATTTGTAGATGCAGAGGTAGAAGCAAATACTTATTTTGATGTTGCATCCTCTATTCATCAACGTCTTAGTTTAGAAAGGTCTTTAGTATCTCGAAACATTTTCAGAGTTGGGGCTTTTGAATTCAGCATTAGGAAACTATATCTCTAGGTCTTTTATTGCTTAAATGACTGAATTCTAAAAAAATTTAAAATTCTTCCCGACAAGAGCACAAGGAATTAAAAGACTTGATCCTGAAAGATATATGACAGGTGTTCAAACTAATAAACCTTTTGTGCCTCAGTGGGGTCGGAAAACGGAGCTGAAAACCTACCTTAGATCGCCGGAGCTACCTGGAGTGACCGGTCGTTAAGCAAGGACAGCGGTGTGACAATGTAACGATCGAGATGGACTGATGGAAGCAGAAACGAATGGAGGTTTACGGCGGTTGGAATAGGTAATTCTTTTTAACCCTGATTATAATTTTTTTTTAAATTATCAATAAAATTAAATCTAATATGCTTCTTTATTAAATTAGTGGTGTCAAGCGGTTTAAATTTCAGAAAATAAAAATTTGTGGTAAGTTTGTTTACTATTTTCAATTGTTTTAAGAATAGAAAAAAATTAATAACTATTTTTTTTATTTTAAAAATAAATTATTTATAAAATAAAAAAAGAGAGAAAATTATTTTTATTTTTTATTTTTGTTTTTAAAATACAAAAAAATAAAAAATCATATATTTTTAAATCAATTTATTAAACAATTTTTTTTTACTCTGTATAATAATTTTTAAATATAATTTTTAAAAATAAAAAATAAAAACAGAGTACCTTAAATTTTAAAAAACGTTAATTTTAGAGAGAATTTTATTTATTAGACTTCTAATATGAAAATGATTAATTTTTTATTTAAGCAAGATGATTAAAATAAATTAGTGATGTCAATAATAAAATTTATATACTGAAATATGCCCCGCTCTAATCGCATTTTAAATTAATAATGATTCATAAATATTTTATTTTTAAAAATTTTATTTTTAAAAATAAGATATATAAATAAATTAATAAAATATATTTTATTGTCACTTTAATTTTTTAAAAATAATATATTATATTTTTAACAAATTTTATTTTATCACATGAAATATTCTTAAAAATATAATTAATATTTTCAAAAATATTTTTATAAAAAAAATAATTTATAAAACTAAAAAAAGTGTCAGTATTATAATTCTAATACATATTCAAAATATGTGTATCTAATGTTTTTGCCACTATGATTGATTTTATAGAGATGTTTGTTTCGCATAATCAAATATTTTTATAGTAAAAGACATTTTTAGAAATATGAAAAATCATCATCTAATTTTTTGAAAATATTTTGTTATATTTTTCAAGAATGCCTTATAATTTTCAAAAATATCCTTACAATTGTTTACATATTTTATTTTTATGTATTATTATGTTTTTATTATTTTATTATTTATGATGTTACGTATTTTTTTAATATTATATTTTTTCATTTTATTTATTATTCTATATATTAAGTATTATATTCTATTTATATTTAATTTTATTAATTTATATTTTATGGATTATATTTTATTATATAAAATTATTATTTTTATTTTATTACTTTATCTATATTATTTAGTACATATATAAGAAATTATGAGTAATTAAGTAATTTAACATATCAAATTTTTTTTTATGAAAACCTTTCTTTTTCACGAGAATGGAATTTTCAATCTCTCCTTTTGTAAATTTGTATTTCTAATTATTTTTTATGTTTAGAAATGATATTTTATTTATAGTACCAAAAATTAAAAACTTCTATTCCCAATTTGACTTTTTCAAAAATTGAATTGCATCGACCAAATTTATTTACTTCACAATTTGCTGCATTTCGGACCTTTGCGGTTATATTAGGACAAAGATCCCCTTGATCTCCAACATTTTACTAGGAAAGAACATTGCCGGCATGTTCTGTATAGAAGCGGCTCGTGTTTATGAGCCAATAAATTTAGTTATCTGCATTATTGAATTTCTTACAACCTCAAAATGAGAAACCTCGGATCAAATAGAACATGTTCATATAGAGTTGGAACCAACGATTTAGAGCAACCCAGGCATGTTCCAGTGATTAGTAAAAAAACTCCATGCAATGAAAGAGGTTCTCAACATTCTGTAAAACTCAAAAACTAAATGAATGTCAAAATCTCTACAATCAATTTTTGCTTATTTGATTTAGATTTTAATTCGAAACTTCACTTTTGAAAACGGTTGCCACCTGACTGTCTCATTAATAATTCAGGCATTGAAAAGACATACTCTGAGCATATATATCCACCAAGAACTTGTATATTAATTATTAAACAAAAATTTATATCAAAAAGGCAAAGAGCCCATAGTTATAATAGAAGACTCCACACCTACGTTAGTAAAACCGTGTTAATAGCTGAGAAATCAAACGAGGCCTTGCAAGTAAAGCCATCGACTTAGAAGGTTGAAACTTGAACGACGCAACTTTAGACCAAGTCCTTTCACGGACTAGCTTATTCCTCACTCGCCACCAATTCAAACTGCTTATTTTTTTTTAATAAAATTTAATTTTTATATTTTATATATTTATTTATAATTAATTAAGTGTATTTAAAATTTCGTGTTTAAATAATATTTGTCAGTGTTATGGTCGACTTAAAAAAATTAAGCTGAAAACAAACGCATAAGAAGACATCAAACTTGCGATTGTTGATTGTCAGATAATTGTTTTCTTTTTAATAGTTTTGTGCTTGAGACTATATTTTTTTTATATAGTTGCCTCAACGGGCTAAGTAGTTATGTGTTAACGACGTCTTCTTCAACGTCATAACGGGTCAGTGCCGAACAATTCAATTAAGCAAGTGATAAATAAATCCTCACGACTCCTAACATATTCACAATTTTGTAGGCAGGAACGAGATTATTTCAATGTTCAACGTCATATTTTATGGTAGTTTTCACTTTTCACTCTCTTTAAGGATTATTAAATCAATTGGCCACCTAAAAACAAAAAAAGATTATTAAGAAAATAATATAACTATTTTTCTCCGAAATGCGCTCGTTTAAAGACCACTCCAATGCATGCGCCCCTTCTTACTTGGCGGCTGACAACTTGTCATATCCAGATTCATTAATGAAACACCGTCTCATAAATGTTTGACCTTGACCAAAGTGAAACAGTCCACCATCTACCTAGTCTATCCCCCAAAAAAAAAAAAAAATAGATAGAA
The DNA here is from genome assembly GCA_037074535.1 of Gleditsia sinensis. Taxonomy (NCBI): domain Eukaryota; kingdom Viridiplantae; phylum Streptophyta; class Magnoliopsida; order Fabales; family Fabaceae; genus Gleditsia; species Gleditsia sinensis. Next base: position 60,236,171 of record CM073467.1, on the reverse strand, counting down.
GCCCGAGCCAACAATATAATAAATTAACTATTTGAAGATAACATTTTGTTTTTTAATCTTTTATTGCTACAATCTGTTAGGTTTCTATATAGTCTTATTACAATCTTTTGACTCATGTTGTTATAATTTTATTTATGGTACGAACTTAATTTACGTGTCCATGCGAAATACACTTTATTTGGCCAAAAACAATACTAGATGAGTAAAATGTTATATTTTGGTTAATAATTTTTAATTTATACAAATAAAAGAGATTGGATATATAAAATACAATGACACCTATCTGGAAGCGTGTTGATGTGTTAGACATTTATCAAACATCAACACAGTCGTGTCGCTAACAATATGTGTATACAGAGATGTATTCAAGACATGTCAAAAAATAAAAAAAATAGTTTAAATACATATTAGACTCAACCCGAACATTTGCTACACTCCATTTAACGTGCATTTGATATTATTTGGACACAATTGACTTCAAACAATCAGAAAATGATTAAAACAAATATAGAATGAGATATTAGAAGTCCCCACTTAAAGATACAAGTTATCTTTTTTTTTTTTTTTCTCTTTTCGTGTTTGAATAATATATATAACATCTTTTTATTTAGTATATGTATATTTTTGAAACATATCAATTTTGAGTACCTAAAATATAAAATAATATTGATTGTGTTTATTTAAAATTAAATAAATAAATATAAAATATAAAAAATTAAAATTTTATATTATATCATGTTATAATTTATATTTTTTTTAAATTTGACATATTTCAGTGTACTTTCTTAATAAAGTAAAATGATAAGAAAAAAAGTAAGGATTATCTATAAAATAAACCCATATATATTGATTACTTAAGATATAAAATAATATTGATTGTGTTTTTTAAAATAAATAAGTAAATATAAAATTTTATATTGTATCGTGTTATAATTTATATTTTTTAAAGTCTGAGATATTATCACGTTTAAGTTTGTATTAAATCATGTGTAAATGTCAGTGTACTTGCTCAATAAAATAAAATGATAAAAAAAAAGTAAGGATTATCTAAATTAAACCCATAATGTATATATTGAATTTGGGTAGTTAGCTTAGAAACTAGGCACGCACACTCCCACCAAACAACATTTATCGTCGTTGAAAACCCAATCCGTCTCTCTCTACTCGGGGGTTCGTCTCGTCTCGTCTGCGCGCGTGTCTATCTCTCAAAACAACAACTACCTCCCACCTATCTACCCTCCACACTCTTTGAATGCTTAGCCGCCCTTCTTTATTTATAATTCATCCTCTCCGTCCTCTCTCTTCTCACTTCTCGCTCTCCATCACAACCCGTTCGATCTGAGCCCAGAAACCTCCGTCTCTATCAATCGCACCACCACTAATACTATGGCACCCTCATTCCTTCCAAATTCAAACACAGTCTGTGTGATGGACGCTTCGGGCCACCTGGGCGTCACTCTGGTACAGCGGCTCCTCCAAAGGGGCTACACCGTCCATGCCTCCGTTCAACAGCATGGTTACTTTCTTAACTCTCTTCTTCTGCTCCGTCTTTTGATTAATTTCACGTTTCATTGAAATATTTTGCTTTGTTTTTTTTTTCTTTTTTGATCAGTCGAAGAGCAATTCCACGGGCTTCCTGCCGAACCCGATAAGCTCAAGATTTTCCGTTCAGACCCATTTGATTACCATAGCATAATCGACGCACTCAAAGGCTGCTCTGGCTTGTTCTACACTTTTGAACCTCCTCAAGATCAACCCGACTATGATGTAAGTTCCGTTCCCTTCTCGTTTTATCCTCTCTCTCATTTTTCCTATTAAAAGCTAGGATTTAGGATTGAAGTACCTAATGAAGCATACGGAATCAAATTCACTGAGATTTGGAAAATTTCCTCCTCTTAAAAACTTGACCCTCGATATAATATTCACCGAAGAGTTAATGCATGAACTTGCCGTGATAGATGGTGGTTGAGGGAAGTTACAGAGTTTGTTCACGTTCGTCAATGAGTAATTTCCTTTATTGGTGGATGTGGTTGCATAATTGCCCGGGTTACCCTCATTTTCCTGTCTAATCGAATTTCAAACACCCCCAAACCTCCAATTGTGCATGCACATAAGAGAAAATCATGGCAATGAAGCCATTGATACAGTTGGTTAGTGCTCCCTTACCCAAATAATCGATACAATTTATATGTCATTGTCGTCAATTAGGACTCAGCCAAAGCCAGTGGCCTACCACGTGAGTATCAGCTAGTATACCTAACTAAGTCATCAATACTATATTACTAAAATAACAAAGAATTATAGTAACCATGACGAAGTGGGCATATGTGGTTCCCCATGTTGACCAAATTTTTTTTAATTCGAAGTTGTTCTGATATATTATTGTAAGAAATCTAGGACTGGAGTTTTTGGCCATACAGAAAAATAAATTCAGGTCAATCTTTTTAATGTTAATTTTATAAACTGTTAACCAAGAAATTTACAAAATTATGTATAATTAACTGAGATGACGTTGTTGTTGGGTGTAGGAATACATGGCGGATGTGGAGGTGAGAGCAGCACACAACGTGCTCGAAGCTTGTGCTCAAACTGAAACCATGGATAAAGTGGTTTTCACATCCTCGGCCACCGCAGTGGTTTGGAGGGAGGATCGCAAGTCCCTTGAATTAGACTTGGACGAGAGGCACTGGAGCGATGTTAATTTATGTCGTAAGTTTAAGGTAATAATTTAACTCTCTATGATGGCATCTCAATTATTGGATGACTTAATAATAAAAGATATGACTAATTTTTATTTTAAAAAAATTTAAATTAAAACTTTCTTTTAAGTATTTGCAATTAAGTTTTGAATTCAAATCCTAAATGAGTAATTGTTTGGATTGTGAGAGCAGTTATGGCATGGCATGTCAAAGACGCTATCGGAGAAGACAGCGTGGGCGTTGGCAATGGACCGTGGTGTTAATATGGTGTCCGTCAACTCTGGCTTGTTGATGAATCATGATCTATCCATCAAGAACCCCTATTTGAGAGGAGCTGCTGAGATGTACGAGGACGGGGTGTTCGTGACCGTTGATTTGGACTTCTTGGTGGACGCCCACGTTTGCGTCTACGAAGATGTCTCATCCTACGGTCGTTATTTGTGCTTCAATCATATCATCAACACCCAGGACGACGCCGTTGAACTTGCCCGCAAGTTGACCCCGTCTGCACCTTCAATGCCCCAAAGGTCAGTGTTTGACCCGGGCTATTCACTTATTCTGCTCCATTTATTTATTTTGTTTGCGATCTTCTTATTCAATTGTTCCTTGTTTTGATCACGTGCAGCCATGAGCAGGGTAAAAGTTTTATTGAACAAAGAATAAGCAACAAGAAGTTGAACAAATTGATGGTGGATTTTGAGGGTTGACTCAGCAATGATCATTTTGGACGGTGCATGATTAAAGCCATCACCTAAGGTGCAGCGATCGAAAATATTTGCGCAAACCACATTGGAAACGTAATGGGAGTTCAAAGTAGTGTACGTAGGTTGGCTTTGTGTAACAAATACTATAATTAGCTAATTACGTTAGATAAGGGAAGGAAAGTGGCTTGTCTTTGTGATAAAAAGGGTTTGCGATTTGTTTATTCTTTGTTGAATAAAAATTTGATGATTTCCATGATTGAAGGGGGATTCATTGCATGATTGTACTGAACACAATACGTTGTTTTATTAATTTACTAAAATGAAAAAGAAATTGTTTGCCAAAACTGATTGAGAAATCCGGCAAAAGAAGAGGCTAGAAAAAACAAGACGTGGCAATTTCAAGGGGGGAGAGAGATTGACGTAATACGTGGCAATTCGCGAGGTTGTGAACTGGAAACGACACCAGAAAACTTTTAGAGATGAGCGATCATAAAAGCAAGATAGAGAGCAAGGAATAAAATGTCGTGCCGTTTCCACGAAAACATCCGAAATTTTTCGATTTCTACACTCTCCGAAATGAAACAACAGTATGGAAATGAAATCACCCTTATTCTGAATTTTTAATTTTTTTCTACTTTCTTTATTTATTATCCTCAGTTTTTTAAAAAAGAAATTACAGCTTGTTTACAATGTAACCTGCGTCTGGGACCACAGTTTTTTGTTGAAAAGGTATAAATATTTATTTTAATTAAAAATATTTATACCTTTTCAACAAAAATATTAATATAATTTCAATACAGTTATTATTTTTTATTTTTTATTTTTAAAGATAACAGATTTTAAAATAATAAAATATAAAATATTTTTAACCTTCTAATTAAGTTTATATTATTTTTTAATTATATAATTATTGTAAAACATAAATTATAAAAAAAATTGATCATTCACACTCAACTTATTCTTTTAAAATTTTATTAACAATATTTATAATAAATTTTAAATAATTACATTTAAATTTAATAAAAATTAAAATATAATTTTAATAATAATTGTTGTCAAATTTTATGAACATGAATTATATTAATATTATTTGAATAAAAATATCATTATTTAATATTATGTTATCTAATTTTATATATTTATATTATTAATATTATATTATAATTTTTTAAAATTAAAAAAAATATTTTAATTTATTTGAAACATTTTTTCAAAAATATTTTATTTTCATAAAATCTCAAAATATTTCTATTTTTAAAATTACTAAAACGACACTTCAAAATAAAATTTAGTGCTTTGCCCATGAGTTATAACATTTTGTTAATTTCTTACTCTCTTCTTTTATGTTCATGACATTACTTTTTTTTATTGTCTTTGTTTTAAAAAACAAATTATAAAAATAATAAAAGAGAGATTGATAGACGAAAAGATAGAAATATATCTTAGAGATATACCTAAAGAGAGAAATAAAATTATAGTCACGTGAAAAGAGAGAGAGATTTAAAGATAGATGCTGGAGTTAAAAAAATAAAAAGATAGATGCAAGAGAGAAGTTATAATTGAATGTTGTTAAAATTTGAGTTAAAGTTTCGATTACAGTAGTATATTTTACTTATTATTCATCTATAAACACTAGTTTGAATTGATTTTAACATAATTTTATATATTTATATCATTAATATTATGTTAAAAATTTTTAAAATTTTAAAAAAATTATTATTTGAGATCTTTTGAAATATTTTTTTAAAATTTTTTCGTTTTCACAACATTTTCAAAATGTTTCAAAATATTTTTATTTTTAAAATTATCAAAACGATACATTAAAACAAAATTTAATACTTTGATAGAGAGGTAGGTGGCAGAAGCATGGGCTGGCAAGGAATGGAGTGGAAACAAGAAAGTCTTGGCATTCAATAACTTAAAAAGGACTTGCAACGCTTTTCTTGTTTTTTTTGGACGACAACTTGCAACGCTTTTTAATTTGCTGGTCTGGGCATCATAAGATGACAACAGTTCAAAGCCAGTTGTTCGCTGCGGTGCTTGTATTTGGTCATTCGTAAAGGTAATTTTATGAAAAGTTATTAATATTATTATTATCATATTGTAAATAACTATCAATTAGTTGGCACTGACACTATTTCTTTCATTCTTTTATTCTACCACTTTTTCTTTTTATTAAAAAAAAAATTCAGTAGAGCAAGTTAATAAATAGGAAGATATTAATTAATATTTGAATGTAAAAATGTAGTTATATGTTCGATTGAAATTTGGAATAAACTTGTTGCATTAACTTATAAATATAATTAAACAATGATATAAAATGCGTGATGTTAACATTACAAACAATGGAACAATGGAAGTGTACTCTACACTTTAAATAAAAAAAATAAATGTGAGGAATTATAGATAAAAAAATAAGAACAATAACTTTCATATATTTATAGACAGTTATCAACTTACCTCTATTTCCTTAAAATTTAAACAACTAATTTTTTTTTCTTCATTCTATTCTCTAAATCCAACTCCGCAAGCAATGGATGCTTTGTTTTTTTGTTTTTTCTGCGATTCGTTGGATCAGTGAATGGTCCACTTTCCCCAAAGATCTGACATAAAACTACAACGCCACGTCGACTCCCTTCAAAGTGTGAAACGAAAATTGAAATCACACGGCCAAAAGAGTTAGCTCATAATGGGCGTATAGGATTTAATACCAAATCTATCACAGTCGCGTGCATTCAAGGGTATCAAAAAGTGAAAGTCCAAGTACACATCGATAGACTCGTCACTCGTGGTGATCTGCCACCTTTATATATTTATGAATAATGGGATAATTTGTATTGAAGAACCCAGCAATAATAAATAAGAAGTCAAGGAAATAAATTTCCTTCAATATTTCATCTGGGAGGGTTATGGGCCACTGGGTCGGGGCTGGCCATGGACTTTTAGCTGTTTTCAGCCTGTACAACTCTGGGCCCTCGAGCTTGACCATACAAACATGCAAGTTATGGATTGTTCTTCACCCAATGGAGCTTCCAAATGGGAGATTGAACCTCTCATACAAGTTGCAAGTTATGGATTGTTTTACTTTGTCCATGGCTGCATTGTCTTAGTTGATTACGTTTTTTTCTCTCATTATGGAGAGTCGTTTTCTCTTCTAAGAAGAGCTCGTTTTTCTTGAGATAGGCTCAAGTCCTTGACAATAATCTCTGAGAAACTTGGAAGGAAGTTTCTCTTTTTGACTCTGTTTCCTTTAGAGCGCTACAATATTTATGAAAGAAAGCACAGGTACATTGTTAAGAATGGAGACCAGAAGAATAGAAGAAGCTGAAGGAAACCTAAGCAAAGGAGGGGAAGATAGTAAAACAAAGCAGGATAAGTTACTGATGGTTGATGAACAACAATCTCTAAGCTTGACCAAGAAAAGCCTGGTTGGCAAAATCATCGTAGACAGACCTCTTAATAAAAGGACTGTTAAGTCAATGATTAACAGGGGTTGGGGAAACCCCAAAGGTTTGAGGATTGTGGAAATGGGAAACAATGCTTTCTTGTTTAATTTTGAGGAGGAGGAGATAGCTAGCAGAATCCTTAAGGAGTCACCATGGAACATCCTGGGACACTTATTAAATATCCAGAAATGGAGTCCAAATCTTGCCTTACAAGATATGGATTTCAGCCATTCACCTTATTGGGTTCAGATACATGGCTTACCACTGGAGTACCTAAACGCCAGCAATGGAGAAGCGATAGGGAGCAAATTAGGAGAAGTACTAGAAGTAGAAAACCCTGTCATAGATGGAATGATGTGCAGGCACTTCCTAAGAGTGAGAATACTCAAGAACCTTAAAGATCCTTTTACTAAGGGTATTTGGATGCCCAGAAGTGATAAGGATAGTGTGTGGATCAATCTAAAATATGAAAAACTGTAGGAGTATTGTTATAAATGTGAGAGATTAGGGCATGAAAAAAAAATGCAGACACGAAAGGGAGGAAAGCTTGAGAGAAGACAATGGAGATGCAGGAGAGCCTAACAGGTTTGGACCTGGGTTAGGAGTTCAAGCAGCCAAACCAATGAGATTAATAGTAATGGAAAGTGAATGGAGAAAGGAAGATAGTGGAGGGAAACGAAGGGTAGAAGGAGGTAGAAGGAGTGGCGGTGGTAGATGGCGGAGCTCAGGCGGAGATGGAAACCAGAAGGCAAACCTTGGAATCGGTGCAATACCTGAGATACAGCAGAAAGTTGTCAGAGGAAGGTGGTTGGAATAAGGGGCAGAAGGCAGAAGTGTCAGCATAGAAGAAATCCATGCAAGGAAGGAAGAAGGCGGTGGAAATGACAGCAGAGGAAAAGAACAAAATGAGACTTTTGGAAGGGGAAAAGAAGAAACTGAGCAAAGGAGACAAGGGAGCGTATGGCAACAGAGGGATGAGACAGGAAAGAGTTCAGAGTGGAAGAGCGCAGCACCTGACACAGAAACCAGAAGGATGAGCTGCATAGAAGTGACTAAGGAAGCAAGTGGGATAGAAGGAGGGCCTGAAAGCGATAAAAGCCCAATAGAACTGAATGGGCCGTAGCAGCTTGTTGAGATATCAGTAAGGGAAAGCTGACAAATGGGGCCTAAAATAATGGGCCCATACATGGAGAGGATGAAAGAAACAAAAGCCCAAGGGGACGCAGGCCAGGACTTAAACAAGAAGAATGACCCAAAGAGACAAGAAAGGCAAATACAGACAAAAAGAACAAGTGTAGAAGCTATGGATACTGATGACGGTAGAGCAAAAGGGGAAAAGTACAGCACTATAAAGAGATGGAAAAGAAAAGAAAGAGTAAGGGAGGAGAACCAGAATTACTATATGGAACTACCAAGTCAAGAAGACGCAGAAGAAGAAGGAAAAGAAGCAATGAAGGATGAAACGAACATTTGTACACAGGTGGAATTTGAATTGGCAGAAGCTATAAAGAAATATTTGAGCTTGAAGAGAGGGAGGGAGGCAATAGAAGGGGCTGAGCAGAAGAGAATAAAGAACATCAGTGAGCAGGTAAAAGAGGAAAAAGGGGTAAAAAGTGAGAAAAAGAAAGGAAAATGGCTAACAAATATAGGATCCAGAATGGGAAGAAAATCAGAAAATTTTATGGCTGAGGAGGCGGGCTTAACCTTGCCCCACCCCCTAAATGAATACAATTAGCTGGAATTGTCGGGGGGTGGGAGTTGCCCTGACAATTCGGGAATTGAGACATATATGTCTCAAATATAAACCCTTAGTTTTGTTTCTGATAGAGACAAAAGCAAAAGATAAGAAAATGGAGAACCTTAGGAGGAAACTAGATTTTGATGAGAAGGAAGTGGTAGAACCTATAGGAAGGGCTGGAGGCCTTTGCCTCATGTGGAAAAAAGAATGCAGTGTTGAAATCATTCATAAAAACCAGCAGTATCTGCATACAAAGATAAGAGTGGGGGAAGAAGAGGAGGGGTGCTTTACCACTTTTTTATACGGAGACCCGAAACCAAGAAGAAGAAGGTAGCAGTGGAGGCAAATTTTATACCTAAATCCAGGTAATTTACATGCTTGGCACTGCATTGGTGATTTTAATGAAATTATAGACCAAAAGGAAAAGGAAGGGGTTAGGTTGCATAACCAAAAATAGATCGAAATCTTTAAAAGCTTTCTGAGTAAAAACCATATTTTAGATTCACCCATTAAAGGATGTAAGTTCACATGGAATAACATGATGGAGGTAGGAGGAGTAAAAGAAAAAATATACAGGCATGTAGCTAATGAAAAATGGCTGGAGAAATACAAGGAATATAATGTGTTAGCACTCCCAGCTATAGGTTCAGATCATAGCCCTCTAATTCTGGAGAAAAACCAACAAAGAAGAAAAAACAAGAGCTTCAAATTTGAAGCTTACTGGGCGGACCATGAGGGGTTTAATGAAGAAGTGGAAAAAGGGTGGCAAGAAGGAGGAGAGGCAGTGAACCTAGCTGGACTAGCAGGAAAAATCAACCACATGGCCAAGCATCTAGAAGAATGGAAGAGGAAAAACTTCAAAAGAGCAGATGCAGAAATAATCAAACTCAAACGCAAGTTGCAATTTTTTCAAAATAATAGGCAGAATCATGAAACTATAGAAGAAAGAAGGAGAATATGTGCTAGAATTAACAGGCTATGGAGACAGGAAGAAAGTTATTGGGGCTAGAGATCAAGAATAAAATGGCTGGAGTTGGGGGACAAGAATACTAAGTTCTTCCATAAGACAACTATGCAGAGGAGAAGCCAAAATAAAATTACCAGAATTAAAGATGGAGAAGGGAAGTGGGTAGAAGGTGAGGAGAATCTACAAGCAGTATTCAATGACTTTTTTAAGAATCTGTTTGAGACAAGTGAACCCAGCAGAGGAGCTAGCCTAAATGATGAATTCACTAGAAGCGTCAGAAGGGAGGAAAATGAGGCATTGCTAAAGGAGATAATAGAAGAGGAAGTTGAGAGAGCAGTCTTTAACTTAGGGGCTATGAAAGCACCGGGTCCAGATGGGATGTGTGGCATTTTCTTTCAAAAATCATGGAAGACAGTGAAGGGGGATGTTTGCAGGGTTGTCAAAATTTTTTTTGAAGGGGGTCAGCTACCAATGGAGATCAATGAAACACATATAACTCTCATACCCAAAGTGCCGAATCCAGGAACTGTGGGACAATTTAGACCCATCAGCTGCACAAACTTTTTGTACAAAATAATTGCAAAAATTATGGTGAACATGATGAAATTTCTTATGAATGACATAATATCCCTAAACCAGAGTGCTTTCGTGAGTGGGAGACTCATCCAAGACAATACACTCCTTGTGCAAGAGGCTTTCTATACACTGAAGAGAAGGAGAACTAAAAAGAGGCACTATATGGCTATTAAATTAGATATGAACAAAGCCTATGACAGAATAGAATGGGGCTTCCTAAGAAGAGTTCTTGAGATGTTCAGATTTGATAATAAATGGATAGACCTTATTATGAGCTGTGTGACCACAGTAACTTATAAAGTCAAGACAAATGGGAGCTTGGGACCGTTATTTCACCCACAAAGGGGGTTGAGGCAAGGGGATCCACTATCCCCATATCTATTCATTATGGCGGCAGAAGTATTGCCTAGAGAAATAGAAAAAGCAAGGAGAAATAAAGAAATTAATGGGTTAAAGATAGCAGGAGGAGCCCTAGAACTGACTCATCTGTTTTTTGTAGATGATTCTATCCTCTTTACTGAAGCTAGCAGTCAACAAGCAAGGAGAATTAAAAAAATTCTAGATGACTACTCTAGAATGTCTGGACAAAGAATTAATCTAGAGAAATCAGGAATAATATTCAGTAGATATACCACAGGCATGATTAAAGAAGAAGTACAAAGAGAGCTTAACATGCCTATATGGGAAAACCCAAGAAAATACTTGGGAATTCCAGCCATCTGGGGCAGAACTAAGAAACAAGGATATTCTTGTCACAAGGAGGAAAGGAAGTGCTAATAAAGGCAGTAATTCAAGCTATCCCTATCTATGCTATGTCCACTTTCCTATTCCCTAAATCTTTCTATACTAGTCTATGTTATGAAGTTGCAAAATTCTGGTGGAGCAACAATGGAAGAGATAGGGGTATACACTGGGTGAATTGGGAACGTCTGACCAGGAAAAAGGAAGAAGGGGGAATGTGGTTTAGAGACATTAGATGCATGAACCTGGCCCTTTTGGCAAAACAAGCTTGAAGAATTATCGAAGATCCAGATTCCATGTGGGCTAAAATTCTAAAGCAGAAATATTTCCCCAGAACAGAGTTTCAGAAAGTAGGAAAAGGAAGAGGTAGCTCCTGGGTATGGCTGAGCATCTGGGAAGGGAAGGAATTCCTTATGAAGCAGGGGAGATGGAAGGTAGAAAATGGGGAGAGAATCAACATATGGGAAGATAAATGGTTAAGGAACGGAGAAAAAGTTGAAAACAGCACAAATAGCTGTCTGGTTAAGGTGGTTGAGCTTATAGATCAAGAGACAAAAACCTGGAAGAAGGAAATTCTAAGGGAAATGCTACCCATACATCAATTAAGAGATGTCCTGGCCATCCCTATTCTAGTTCACAACCAAAATGATAGGTTTATCTGGCCCAGTGAAATAGAAGGCTAATATAAAGTTAAAAGTGGTTATCAAATAGCAAAAAGAGAGGAGAACCAGAATTATGAGTTACTCGCTTCTACTTCAGCAAATGTTAGCCCGAGTCTGTGGAGGTGTATCTGGAATTCCCCTATACCACCCCAGATCAAAATCTTTCTATGGAAAATCATACATAATGCCCTACTTAGTAAAGAGAACTTAAACAGAAGGAAACTCTCAGAAGACCCTATATGCCCCATATGTAACGAGGAAACTGAAAGCCTAGAACACATCTTTCTAAAGTGCAGCTGGACCAGGCCAGCTTGGTTTGGTGCTGGTATAGACAGATTGGACAGGGCAGAGGTAGGGGGGAAGATAAATGAATGGCTAGAGAATAAGCTGACTTTATATGACAACATACAAGGAATAGATAAAAGGGAGGCAATGGCTAAGTGTTTCATCATGTTTTGGTTTATTTGGAAGGAAAGGAATTCCCAGATTTTTGAGCAAAGAAAAGTTGATCCGGCCAAAACTATACAAAGAACTAATATACTAGTTGTAGAGATAGTAGAAAGCAGGAGACAAAAAGAAGAAAAACCAGAAAACAGAAGCAGAGAAAACTAGGAAAAAAACAACATATGGTAACTTCCACCAGCGGGTTGGCTTAAAATAAACACAGATGCAGCTTGTCCTAATCAGGGGAAAGAAAGTTACCTCGCTGTGGTTATCAGAGATGAGAGAGGTTTATTACTCACGGGAAGTACAAAACAGGTTGAATCGCACACAGTTTTAGAGACAGAAGGCAGTGCAGTTGAAGAAGCCTTCTGATTGATAAACAACCTGCATCTGGAACAAGTAATAGTGGAATCAGATAATCAACAAGTGGTGGATGTCTGCAATCAAAAAAAGAATATGTGGAAAATAGATCATTTAAGATGTATACTAGAGGAACTTATCTCTAGGGGTCAACAAATCGTGGTGCAATGGGCAAATCGGGAGTAGAATGAATTGGCACATACGGTGGCTAAATTACACGCTCAAGGTAGAATCTATAGAAACTAACCATTGAACCCCCCTCTCGCCATCCGGAGGGTAATTGAGAGAGAAGCTGGAAGAGGATAACCTGACCCTAGGATGCCTCGATGTCCAGGAGGTTCCAAAAGTGGGTGTTTTTTCTCACGGGTTTTCTTAGCTGAGTGTGTTGCTCAATTTTTACCCGACTATATATTTTCATGTGTTTTTCTTAAGAGCCAGGCCTGGTACTCGTTTACTTCGGACCTCTGAGTCTCTTAATCTTTGGGCTTAGTCCCCATTACGTAACTCTTAGGGCTTTTTAGCCTGATGTCAAAAAAAAAAAAAGAGTAGGATCTGGGCTTTTCGGTCCCGATCATCTTTAGTTTTGATTTTATTGCGGGATGGCCTTCCTGCTCATTCAAATTGGTTGTTCTCCTGGTTTAGACTCCGTGTTCTTGCTTTCTCTTCTGTTCGTCTTTTCCTTTTTTAGTTTGATTTACTTTTATCTATACATTTATTTACGAACAAAATTTTGTTCAATACTTTCTAAAATACCATATTAAAATACAGTGCTTCATAAAGTAATTTGAAACACACTATTTCACGAGAGATTTAAAAAAATTATTTATTTATTTCTGTTCTAGTTTTTTCTATATGTCTAATAATTATAAATATTGTTTTGTAAACCACTTAAAAGTTTCAAGTATTAACGTCAATTATATAGTCATTTAGAAAATTGATATTTTATGTGACAAATTGGTAAGCGAAAATAACCTATTTTGTAGATAATGATAATCATATCCAATTTAGGTTTCCAAATCATTTACTCAAAATGTTAAGGTTTTGTTTGTTTGCTGTGTTTAGACAATGATTACAAAGTTGTCTTCTCTAAAAAAATTTATATATAATTTTCAACAATTTTTTAATTGCATTTTCAGTTTATTGGTAAAGAATATAAATTTTTTCTTCTTTCGCCTTAAAAAATATATATAATAAAATGGTAAATGGTTGCACGACGGACACTCATCTAATCTAATCCATATTTGATATTTTTTCTTGCCCACGTTCTGGGCAAAAACCTTCTAAATCTGTTCACGTGATGATAATCCAGAAGTTGGAAACTTATTATTTTTACTCAAATTATGTTTGGATGTCTCTTTATAATGCGAATCCTTTATCTTTCTTCACACTTTGAACTTATCACATGTTCCAGATTCGAAAACAATGATTCCGTTTCCTAGTTCCTGAAATTTCCTTTTCTGTCAACATTTTTCTGCTGTTGCTATAGATCTAGCTACTAACCTTTTCATTTTGGTAGGCTCCGTTCTTTCGTATCCTAACTTAACTCTTTTGCTTCATTTATGAGCTGTTTTTCTGCTTCCGGTGCGACTGTTGTTGTTATCGTTGTTTGATCTCAGAGTTGCGTTTAATGTTTTAGTTAAACAAGTAAACAACCCGCTTTTTTCGATGTTCGAAAATCTGCCAATCCAGAAATTTTAACTTTTTCAGTTTCTGGTAAATTTATAGTGCGTGGTTAGGGTTTTGCTTTCTTTATTTATTCTCAAAATTGTACATTTTTTTTCTTGGTTTTTGTATCATCATCGTAATGGATTATGGTCGAGATGGAAACGTTGTTCAAATAATCGCTGGGGGTGGAAATGAAAATTGGCCCGCTGACCAGGCCGTTTGGGCAACGGAAGATGATTACAGATTCTGGAACAATGGCGATGCCGACACTCCCTCGAACTCGAATTACGATCAAAGGCAGTCTCAATCACGCTCGGGAAGCGAGCCCCCCAACAAGAAATCAAGGAATTCGCAGGATGTAACTTCGTCCAATCGATCAAAGGCAATTGGGAAGATGTTTTTCAAGACAAAACTTTGTTGCAAATTTCGGGCCGGGACGTGCCCTTATATCACGAACTGCAATTTTGCTCACAGTATCGAAGAGCTTCGTCGGCCACCTCCGAATTGGCAAGAAATCGTGGCTGCCCACGAAGAAGAAAAATCCATAATGTCAGAACCAAGGGAGGAATTCCAGATTCCATCGATAGTGTCGTCGGGGTTTTCAGGGGAGATGCAGAGGGCGTATAAAGGTCGGCATTGCAAGAAGTTTTACACGGAAGAAGGGTGCCCATATGGAGATAATTGTACATTTCTTCATGATGAGCAATCCAGGAACAGGGAGAGTGTCGCTATAAGTTTAGGCCCTGGTGGGTATGGAGGGGCTGGGAGTGGAACCAATTCCAAGCCATCAAATTGGAAAACAAGAATTTGCAATAAGTGGGAGACGACTGGATATTGTCCATTTGGAAATAAATGCCATTTTGCTCATGGTAATGCAGGTATGATTCATTTTCCTGTCCCTGTTTTGGGAGTTGATGCTTAAGGCGAAGAAAGATGAACTATTTATGTTGTGTCTCTTTGTTTGATAGCCAAATAATCTTTGTCAATGTGCTACATTGTCAAAATAACTCTTAAGTGAATTTTCTGGGAACTTAAAGACCTGCATGAAAATTGCCCTATAAGACTTAGCTTCATATTTTAGTCAAGTGAGACTTGGAATAACTAAGGGGTCGTATATCTGACATGAAATGCTGCTAGAACTTGAAGCTTATAATTCGTTTGTGGCACAATGGCAGTCACTTCTTAGTAGAAGGCATTTTCCTGCCACTTGGATACTAATTCTGAGTATTGATGTTAGATTGCTCTTGGTTTATGTAATACGTAAAAATCATAAATTTTTCGTTTCCAATAGTCACTTCAGCTATAATTTCTGCAAGTTTCAGTTTAAAACAAAAGCTCACCAGCGACGCAGCACAAAAATGTGTATATTGTAGCTGATGATATTAAGAGCTGTAATATAATCATAAAATATATGACTTTGATTGAGCATACCAGTGAACCACCCTGTTGTATCAATTTTACTATGAAATATGAATCAGCAACTCATGTAACCCTTATAATGTTTCATTCAGCAAGCCAGTGTTACATACATATAATATAAGGAGAAAAAAGGGTTCTTATTCATTTCATAATGAAAGGCATACCAAAGAATTGAAATCAAGTAACAGATAAGAACTTTTAACTTTGAGCCAGGGTAATTCTTATTTCATTTCTTTCAAACTATTTCCTCACATAACAAAAAATTTCTCTAATGCAGTATAGGGAGATGATATTCAGGATTATTGTATTATGATATACTTGTAATTGGGGATTTATGGTTTATTCCTTATTAGTTTAAGATTTCAGACTTCAATCGATTGGGTCTTGGCCTCTTGGGCTATCTTATTCTTAGTTAGAATATATATACAATAACAACAACAACAACCAATTTGTTTCTTCACTTGGGGTCAGCTACATAAATCAAACGCCGTCACAGTAGTTTATTATAAATGAGATTAACAGATAGGTTGGTAATTGTTAAATATTTTTTAATAGTTTAACTAATTATTTTTTTTTTGACCTCCCTCTACCTTTAATTATCGGACTATTCTTCGTCTGATCTACTCTTTTCAGTAGGACTTCTGTAAACCTTCTTCACACATTACTAAATCACCCTAAGATAGATTTTACTATTTTTTTCACAATAGGTGCTACCCTAATATTTTTTTAATGCACTCATTTCTTATCCTATCTTTTTTAATGTATTCATATATCTAGCGTAACATTCTCATATCTATAACATTAAATTTATTTTCATATTGTCTTTTAATCGTCTAACATTTAGTACTATACAATATAGCAGGTCTTATAGTTGTATGGTAAATTTTTTTTTTTAATTTTAAAAAGTATTTTTCTATCACAAATGACACTCGAAGTCTTCCTCAATTTTATCAAACTTGCTTGAATCTTATAATTTACACCCTTCTTTATTTCATCGTTATTTTGTATAATGGACTCAAAATATTTAAAGTTTGTGACTTGTTTTAAAAGATGTTCTTCAAATTTTACTTTCAAATTCGTATTTGTTCGCTTTTACTTAATTAGAATATATATATATATATATATATATATATATATATATATATATATATATATATATATATATATATTAGCTTATGTTTACTTGAGTCTTAAATTTGGTCTGCTTCTCCTGTCTTAGTTGAATTAGGGTAGTTTGAGTTACTTATATAAGTCATATTATCTGTCTTGGGATCGCAGCTTCATCGTTGAGTTTGTATAAAAATATCCTGAATATTTTGATTCTCTTCCTTGAGTTTTCCCAGTTCTGTTATGCTTTTACACCATTCTCACTCCTAAAGTCGTATATCTGATGTAAGGCATCATCACATCAACTTGAAGTCTTGAAAAAGAAAGGAGTAAAAATCTTAGCTTCCAAGGGGGTGGACCAAGTACAGTAAGGGGGTACCTTACATCCTTTTAGCTCTTATCTCTTGTGGATGGCTTGAATCATGCTTACACTGTTGCACTTTTAGGCAACTTCTGTGTGTGCAGTAGAGGCCACATGGAAGCAAGCTTCTTTGGAAGATGGACATGCTAAAAATCTTTGCTTTGAATAATGAAGTAGAACCTAGCTGAGAGAAAGCTACTTTAGTTAAACATCGAAACATTGGGTCTTCTCCAGTTGAAACAATAGCATTTTAAAATACAGGTTATGCTTGGGAAAATACAAAAATTGAGAAACAAGATATGAAGGAAATCAAAATTTCTAAGCCACCAATGTGCTACCCCTTTTTTTGGGCCATTCACCAATGTTCTACCTTAACATATAAGTAGAAACAAATTGTGATTTAAATACAATGATTAATTGCATAGCATAGTTAATATTTTGTTGATTTTTCATTTCAAATAAACAAAAAATGGCTTTGACATAATCAATCTGAAGCAAGAGAAAAAATTTATCCGAAAGGTAGGGGAGAATATAATTAGAAAAGTTTCTCCCATCTATTAATTTTGGTCTGTCAATATCTCATTCTCTTATAGAGAAGGAAACTGAGCTGTGGATTTATGCTAAAATCGGACATGACCTCCAGCTGGGTATGCATGGTTTCACACAGCCCCCTCACGATTGTGGGGAAATCGTTGTCAAAGACATGAATTGTTGTTCTGTTCCTTGGTTCTGCGCTTTCTAGTCTGAAAAAAGAGAAACAAAAGAAAAATTTCCTTCTATTCAGACTATCATCCTTGACCTTTCTATGTGGTTGTGTCTGTGTGATAACACGCATGTGAAAATCGAAAATCGAAAAGAGATTAAACGGTAGTGTTAAGAAAGAGCTAGAGGATAATTATCTAATTCATTCTTAGGCTATTGTTGCTACTTGCTACAATTATTATATAAACTCTGTTAATTGAGACTATAATTTCTTAAGACGTTAGTTATCATCTAATACACATGATTTGGATGTCTGCATAGGAATGATTCTAATGCTGTCTTACACTTTCAGCTAATCATTGCTTGTCCTTGTGTATGATATTTAAGAAATTTTTTTGACATTGGCATGTAGTGTTATATTATGGGCTTAAACTGTTGTCCATCAGAATTGTACTTTGTCAGCTATTTCAGATGAAATCTGAATTTCCATTCTATATTTTGACCACAGAATTGCACCGATATGGTGGGGGGCCTGTGGAGACAGAAAATAGAGACACTGCTTCTGCTGCCGCACCTGACACAAAGCAGGGAGGCGTACCTTCAAAAACTCCTGCTGATAATGTGGTTGCATCAGTTATTCCAGTTGCTCATTCTGATGTCTATCTTATCGGAGTTCCTTCACAAAGGTCTTCTATTGTGATTCAGAGGCCAGGTCAGAGAACTCATCAGAAGTGGAAGGGTCCTGACAAAATCAGTAGGATATATGGTGATTGGATTGAGGACACGGAATAAAATTAGTAGTTCACTTTTGCTAATGAAGAAAATGGCTGTCAAGGACTTGTTGTTATTCCATCTATCACCTTGAATGTGTAATTTCCTTAGGATGTGATCTAATCATATGATCACGTGTCGTCGTGGTTTCCTTTTGCAAAGGAAAAAAAAAGAGGGGGAGGGGGGTTGAATTGCATCAGAATTTCCATTCTCACCTTTTTGTGTTTACCTAACATATTATCCGATGACCTTTCTTTTCTATCCAAGGAGACTCTGCAGTGCACATTGTTTCTATTCACTGAGAATCCACCCTTTGATGTGTTATTTTTGCGAAGCTGATTACTGTGGCCGCAGCGTCCTTACATTTGCACGAGGTAATGTGCCTCCCGTGGTTCTTCCGTCTTCCCTTCCCCATATTCCGCATAATTTGCCTTTAGAGTTTAGCCTGTGGGTTTATTGAGCTGGGCCGACGTCCGAACTTAACCTTCGAGTTAAAGAGCACACAATTGACCCGAAAAAAAAAAAAACAAAGCGACATGATTGGCCAATCCAATTAATACTTCGCCCAAAAACAAAATTATTTACATGAAATTGTATTATATTTATTATATATTTTTTTTCTATTTTGGTTACTGTTTTTTTAAACAAAAATAGACCTGATAAAAATGTGAACAGAATTATTTCTTATTTATTTAATTGGTAACAAATCTGTCATAAACTAGTTGCTGAAGGAGGAATTTTATTATATATGGGCTTCTTCTATATCTATACGTTGAAAATTTGTTTAATTTAATGGTATTTCAATCTCATTTTGTAAATAAAACAATTTTATTAAAGTAGGATAAAGATACCAATAACTTGTTTCATGTGTTTTCATGTATAAAGTTCGTAAAATCTCCAGACGCTTGCCCTCCAACCTCCTGGTGTCCGAAATGGCAAATTGTGTTATAACTCCTTCGTTTGGCCAAAGCTGAACGCTAAGTTTGTTTTCTCGGCGCATTGGGGGTGAAACGTTTCGTCCATTTTCCATGGATCCTCTTTCGAAATCGTTTAACCCCAATAAGCATCTTAAAGAAGAGTTACACTCCTTCTTCCTTTAGTTCCTTCAATATAATTTCTAATTTATCATATTTGAATCTTTTTTTTTTCCTGTTAATTATACAGGTTCGTGAGCAATTTGAGCGGATCCTCTATGCTGGAATTAGGGGCGCTTACAATAACAATTCCTGTGAGTCTCCCTGAATTGAATAGCACTAATCTTTAATTAAACTAAAATGTGATATAGTTCTCATTGCGCTTTCAGACTCTGATCCTAATTCGTCACTCAATCAGCTCCAATTCCATTACTGGTCAGTCCTGACAGATTTTTTTTTTCTTTTAAAGCAATAGATTTGACATTTACATATCTAAAAAGAATGGGTTTGTTATTTTGAATTTTCAATTGCTTCTATCTTTGCTAAGTTGTTAGTTTATTGATTCGTTGTTGTTGTATTCAATTGCATTATGTCGGTCTAATTCTGCATACGGCTTCATTAGTCTGATTTGCTAGCCTCTGGTACATGATTCTGTTGATTGCTCCAATTTAGGCTCAGCTTGGCACGTAGCATCATACATGGTGCAGATAAGATATAATTATTTGATTTGATTTTTCTGTTCTTTTTTTCCCGCCACAGGTGCCTCGCTGAAGAAAAACGATGACGCAGTTGCTGGGTCTAGGAATTTGAAAGCATACTTAGCTAACTTGTCTTTGGATTTTCTTGTCATTGTTGTTCCTATGATCTTGTTTGTCACTGTAAGTGTTCTTCAGTACCATAAAAGTTTTTGCTTAGAAATAAAAAAAAAATGTCTGCTTCAAAGTTGCTTGTTCAAACTCAATTTTAATTGGTACCAAGGCTTTTGATGTTAAATTACAGTCATTTATGGTGAATGTAGCTTTATACAGTGTGTCTGTTTTCATGAAAATCATGTTACGTTTTGTAGAAAGACGCCCATAGTTTCTTATTTAGCTCATTTGGTGGTTCTTTCTCTCTCCCTTCCTCTGTCCGTGAGTGCGCTTATAAAGGGAGCAAAAATCTGATTTTTTTTTTTTTTTTTTTGTTTTGGTTTATATATATGAACTTGGTTACAGGTACTGGCAGATTGGACCTATATGTGGACAATTTTGTTCACAATCTGTACATTAATTAATATTGCAGCCAAAAGGTAATCATGTGAATTTGTTTTGCTAACTTTCTGAAGGAACAACACTTTAAGCAATAAATCTTTGGTGCTGAAAATTTCACATGAGCTTGATTTAGAAGCACATGATGACTGAATTCCATGTACTTAACTACAGATCTGGTGGTTCTTCTTTTTCTTTTGAAAGAGGGTCCAATTCTCCCCGGGCATACATTTCGTCATACAGAGTTATTGTAGTATGTGCTGCTGCTATTGAATTCTTTATGTTATTCCATTATTCTGATTATACTCTGTTGTTATGTTGATAAAAAATATTTTTGCAGATGATTATAACAGTTGTGTGTATTTTGGCTGTTGACTTCAGAATATTTCCCAGAAGATATGCAAAGACTGAAACTTATGGAACTAGTTTGGTAAGATGTTTCAGGAAATTTGTAATTGCATTTTTAATTGTTATAATTAGGTAAATTTGTTACTAATTGCAATTTTGGGCCACTTGAATCAATCTCATACTAAAGTACAAATATGAAAGACATGTCCCACAAAATGCTGGAAAGGATATCAATGTTAAATTTTTCATATGCTTCTCAATCCCCGACTTTCCCCAAAAAGGAGCCATTGATTAACAAGATTTTGAAGTTGCTTTGTGTGCCATATTCCTATGTCATGGTTATATTTTATGATTTAAAATCTAAGATAATTTTAGATGGTTTCTTTTTGCCTGACTTGAGAATTCATTGGAGGGCTCTTTTGAGCTAATGTATTTTTCTTTTGTCCTCCACTCTAGTACTCTTCTTTGCATAAATTCTTATTTCATCTATTAAAAAATTATTGTAACTTAGGTTATAGACAATTAGAGTTTGTTTGTGGAAGGAATTTTCTAGCACAAGGAAGATAACAAGGGACTATAATAATAATAATAATAAAGGAAAATAATGCAGCGGAAAGGAAGTGGGAATTTATATTTAATTGATATATTACTTCTATTCATGCCTTATGACTATGTGAAGGAAGTTACAATTTTGTCTGTCTCTCCTCCAAATATTTATTAGGTGCCCATCTTGTACTTATTGCATCATTGTTGTTTTACTATGTTGATGGCAAGTAATATGCCATATAGTTTTATAGTGCTACTGAATTTGAGCTTACTTGTACATGCCAGATGGATCTTGGAGTTGGTTCATTTGTAGTAGCCAACTCATTTGTTTCTCGTCAGGCACGGAATATCAAATCTACGTGAGTAATTTTGCTACCCTGTATTATCTACATACTTATTTGCTTGTAGCTTACAGAGTGAACTCAGAAAATAGTTTTTGTGTATGTAAGTTTACTAAAAATACCATAATTTACACGTAACTTAATGTGAAAATGTTTTTTTTCTTGGTTTTTATAAATTGTTAGTTGTTTTAACTTTTAACTGAACCAATTAGAGGGCTTAAATGATAAGCTCATACAATGCGCAGAGAGGCCATGTGTATAATATTCCCATGTTGACTGGATTTGAAGATGAATATGCTCCTTTCCTCACTACATTCATCTGTTTATGTAGAAAAAAATTCCTAATTAATCCTCTTTCATTGATATCAATGAAATATAACAAAAGGAACCACTCCTTTATATACACAATTGAGTTGCTGGAGACATCATGTTTTGGATTAGTTCGGACAGGCAAATTCTGCACCATATTACATGTTTAACCAATAGAATCTGACCTGAAATTCCAGGTCCTAATAATTATAGAAATTTCCTATAAAGAAGGGAAAAAAAGATAGTGGAAACTTTCATGCCCAGTTGTTCACATGGTGTTCTGCTGTTGCAAAATTGCTTGATTATTTTTGTGTTCTTGAGTTTTTCCTGGTTTTTCACAATGAGATGCACTTTTTTATTGTTTCTCATTTTTTATAGAGCATCTATTGAAATCCAAAACCCAAGAAAATTTCAAAACGTAATCGTAAAGTGAAACAGACCGAAGAACTTAGAGGAAGCCTTATGCATCCTTGTGGACTTAAGGAGGTTACTGGGATTTATATTTGAAAGCTCTCCTTTAATCTGAAAGATTTGACATCATAATAACATTTATCTTCAGGTGTCTTAAAATGAGGTTTCAGTTCTTTATTGAAGAAGCTTTAACCTGAACATGATGTAGTCTGTTGTGTGATATGCTGCATTTTGCCTTCATTTGATAATATCAATTTTTCCCATGCTTTGGCAGCTGGAAGACTGCAGTGCGGTCCATTAGTCCACTGATTATCTTAGGATTTCTTCGTCTTGTTACAACAACTGGTGTGGACTATCAGGTAGGATTATTTTCATGTGTTTTCTTATAAACTGCTGTGTGATATTAGAAATGCGTGTTGAACATGTACCTGCAATCACTGGATCTTATTAATCCTTCACTAGGCTCGTCGCCTATCTGTATCTAAAACTTTAAATTAATATAATGTAGTTTCTACAACTTAAGATTAAAAGATAATAATATTTTGGTCTGTGTTTATCTTTTGTTGTCCCTCTTGATATATTCATGAGTGGAAATTTTGTAACCAAAAAGAGTAACAATAAAATAAAACAAAATAAGACAAAGAATAAATGCAGCAGTTTTCATGGTTGTTTTTGAGGAACAATTTACTCCTATGCGGCTTTTTTTCCTGTTAATGTAACTTGGATCTTTAAGTGTCTAATTCTTAGTTCAAGACATTCTTATAGAAACCTTTACACGAGTTTTTTTTAATAGGTACACGTGGGTGAATATGGTGTGCATTGGAATTTTTTCTTTACACTTGCTGCTGTGTCAATCCTTACTTCCTTAGTTAGTATTCCCGCACAATATTCTGGAATTCTCGGTTCACTTGTCCTAGTAGGTACACTTTCATTTCAGTCATATTGTATCTTTGTGTCTTGTCTTTTAGAACTTGGTTGTCTTATACATTTATTTTCTGTTTTTAAGGGTACCAGTACTGCTTGATGCATGGGTTAAATCATTACCTGCATTTGAATGAAAGAGGAACGGATATCATCAGTCAAAACAAGGAGGGGCTTTTTAGTATATTTGGTAAGAATTATGCCCTTCATTTTTCAATATTGGTGTTGGAAAGTGCTTTTAGTCATTTTGCTTCAAATATATAATTTTTGGTCATAAAATCTTATTTTGTCACCAGGGTACTGGGGTATGTATCTTGTTGGTGTTCATTTGGGAAACTATCTTTTCTTTGGAAGCCCCTTCTCTACATTTAGAAGCAACAGATGGGTTAGGATAAGAGTCTGGATTCTTTGTGTCCTATTCTGGTAACACTTTATCCAACATTTGTTTAATCCTTGTCAGTGAAGTTGACAGGTATAAATTTTTTCCCTTATCACGATGCTCATTTCAGGTTATTAACTGTGCTTCTAGACAGACATGTTGAAAGAGTCTCGAGGAGAACGGTAGGACATCTTACTGTCTTGAGATATCTTAGTTCTAAGGGCATTATTTTAGAACCGGAAAAAGTGCACTTTTAGTCTCTTAAGTTTGGAGTGGGTTTCAATTTTTTGGTTCAAATCGAGCCTATAACTTGCTAAATTTTTCAATATTTTCCTGAGGGATTACACTGTCAGACCCATGGACAGAATCTTCCTGCTTGGCATCTAAGTGGTGCACAGTAGACCCATTATTTTTTTGGTTTAAGTTACAGACCCATTCAAGGGCCTAGTAAATGCACTACAGTTCCTAGTTGATCACCATCAGAAGCAAGTGGTCAGGAAACAGTATTGCACTCTCAAGGGGAGCAACAAGGGTTTAATGAGTTAAGAATTGAACTACTTTAGAAGAATGATAAGGAGGAAGCACTAAGAGTGGGGTAAAATGAGGTATCAATGGAGAAACAATCTCAAGACAAAACAAGAGGAAGACAAAGAAGGACAAGCACAGAAAAAGTTATCTGGGAGAAATATTGTAGGAATGTGGGTATGTGAGGAAAGCCTATCCATGAAAATAAGAAGAAGAAGAAAAAGAAAGGAAACTGAATCAGTAGGGAGAAGGGGAGTGTGCAGATCTGGGTGGGGACAAAAGGTAATCTGATATTTCGTGGCAATAATGTTTGTTTGATTTTTGAAAGCCTTATGAATCAATCCTCTTGAATGTATGTGATAATTAAAGGGTAAGTGATTTTCACTTTCAAATGCCTCAACCGTCAATGGGTCTAATGGCATGAACTTTTTATAAAACACCATCGCAACATTTCAGCAAATTATAGGACATAATTGGAGTGGAAAAAAAGTAGAAGTGAAGAAATTGAAACACACTTCAAACAAAGGGATTAAAAGTGCAAATCAGTGAATGGAAACTAATTATAAACATTTTTTGCAGTGCAACCTGCCATACGTTGTTAATGTATTGGCTGACAACCTCCAGGTTTATTCTCACTTCCTTTTTATGTATTTTGTGTTTAGATTGTTTGATGGGCGATGTTGACTTCTTATCTTGCGTTGAGGTTTCCACATATTAGGGGTTATTTTCTTGAATCTTTCCTGTTTAGTATTGATAAGATTATTTTAATGCAAAGGAGTTCTGTTGAACTAATCTGCCATACCAAATGCGGCAGTATAGATTTTACTTGAGTTTCATAATCCTGATATCATAGTAGAGCATTGTTGAGTCCATCACTGACAATTTGATTGCCAATTTGGCATCAGATTACAGATTTGGTATATGAATCTTTAATCAGAATATCACTTATTTTCTAGGTGTTATCAGTTTTAATGCTGGCTGATCTTATCCCTGGAACCAAGACTTCGGTTCTTGAAGAAGCATTAAATCGCAACTTACTGGCTACATTTCTTCTGGTGAACAAGATATTCCTTAGTTATATTTATATGTTTCTTTCTCTAACCTTGAGTTATAATCTATTGTAATTATTTATTTGCAGGCTAATATACTCACAGGGTTGGTGAACTTGTCTGTTGATACCCTCTCTGCATCCTCATTCACAGCCCTTTGTATATTGGTTGTCTATGCCTATGTTTTGTCAACTCTGATTGGAATTGCAGATTTTTTTGGTATTAAGTTGAAATTTTGGCGATGAAGTCATTGGCAGTGCTCTAGTCCTTTATGTTAGTGTTATTATGTATTATAAAAGTAAAAACAAGAGATATTTTTGTAAATCATCCAGTGATGACATTCATAAGCTTGGCAATTATGCTTTGAGAGTAAAAGGTAGATGTGAGATTTGAAGCTGGGCTACAATTCTATATTGCCTCCATCTGTGGTTAACAATAAGGAAAATTTTAAATTGTCATTCTTAAAAATGCATGTGTCATATCCCATAATTTTATTTTTACATGATAATATTTTGTTATAAATAAATATATTTTTATTTGTTTAAAAATGATTATATTTTACTAAAAAGAAATATATTTTTAATTAAAATGATTTATATTTTGGTTAAAATAATTATATTGGCTTTTAAAGAATTTTTGTTGTATTTTTAAAAATATTTTTTTTTTATTATGGATAAAGATATTTATCTTGAGAATTGTTTTATTACCATTTTTATTAAGAAAAATTATAATTTATGAGATCAACTAAAGGTTTATGAGAATGTAAATTTTTAAAAATTTTTGAAATATTTTAAGATGAAAAATAGAATTTATATGAATATATATAAAAACTAAAAGTTTATTATGCAATTATTAAATAATAATAATTATTAAATAATAATAATTATTATTAAAAATAAAACGAAACGGAAATAAGGAGAAGGGAGATTATTGGATAAATTTTTGAATTTTTTTTTAGATAGATGAATAGTGAATGCATAGTGAGTGAATAATAATTTTTAATTTTTTCTTTAGATTTGAAGTGTCTCTTGACTTACGATCTCAAAACTGAAGGTGCTATTGGTTCAAGACGAAGAATACTATGATTTTGACTGACCAATTTTTCAAATCACCCGATGAATCGTCGTAGATCTGAAGTAGAAAATTTTTAAAAAAGGTAAATTTTAAAACTCTGACTTAGAGACCTCTAATTGAAATTCTGACGCCGTAGATAGATTCAGAAACTAGATACACCTTAAGATAGGTATATTTTCGACCATCTAACAGCCTTTTTATTTGTCGTGAATAGTATTTTTCGGCGGGTGAATAGTATTTCCGGTGGTGAATAGTGACCAGTTCCCGAAATTGCTATCTTGATTGTTTGAACTCTCCGAATACGTTTTTGAGGTCAATTTGATCAAATAGAAATTGAAAAAAATACATTTTAGAGCTATCCAATCTCGAGCCCTTACCAGGTGAGTAGATAATACTTTTATAACATTATTTTTAACTATTCATTTGATATATCTACATGAGACATTACTATTAATGTGAAACTTATTTTTTTTAAATTATGATCATATATTTCAAAACATGACTCCTAGTATAAACCTTAGAAATGTGGGATTAGCATCATTTATATTTTAGTTCTCTATTGATATTAAACTATACTGATTGAGAATACTCAAAATTATGTTGGTTTTATGGTGATGTTGATATTTTATATGAATTGATAAATGATTTTATGAGGCACATGTGTAGGCCTTTAGATACAAATGTATATGTAAGTTGATGTTGTAGTGGCTATTGCTGATCAGTGAGTATATGATTTTCTGGAAGGGATATGACCTTTTTGTTTATCTCTTGCATTTCTTGTTATTTCTTTATTGAATTGTATCTATACGAAAGCATCTAAATAGAACACATTGCAATTTAGTAGCTTGAGTTTTATGTAATGGGCTTTTGCCTGACGGATTATTGTGCGGGTTTTTTGCCTGATGGATTATTGTACGGGTTTTTGCCTTATGGATGCGGGCCTTGGCCTGATGGATGATTGTGCGGGCTTTTACCCGATGGATAATTGTGCGAGCTTTTGCCTGATGATTCCTGATTGATGGTGAACACTCTTTTTGTTGCATACTTAAGAAATGACTATGGATCTGATTGTATTTATTTATATAATATCGTAACGTTGATATCATGTGTATTTGGATACTGAAATGTTCTTGTTATTAATCTTTCAAACATATGATGTATATGGCATTCATCTTTTCCTTGTTTTAAATATTTACTTGTGAAGGAAAAATTCGTGCCCTACTTATCATGTTTCTATTATGGTAAGAATTACTTGCTCACTGAGTTGTCAAACTCACTACACGATATGTCTACATTTTTCAAATAAGAATACAGATTTTGGTCAGTTTCCTTCAGATAGTTGATCAACTAGACAACACATTTTCTGAGCGAGCTTGATTTATTTCTGATTTATTTTTCACAGCTCCCAGTTTTTGGTATATTTCGTATTTTGCACTCTAGATTTGCTCCATATATTACAGGCAGGATCTCAGCTTCCATATTATATAGTATTTGTGTATATTTTAAAATAATTAAAATTATAGTTCTTAAATGAATATGTAATTATAAGTTTGGTTACAATTTGTTTTAATTGTGATAAGTTTATTTATATGTATCATTTTAGAGGCTGATAGAATGAGATGATTCTCAAAATCCGTATCAATTACGTATTCCTAACTTGAGGTCGACAATACCTATGACGATAAATTGACGGATATTGATTAGAAAGCTCGTCTTTATGGCACTCACTATCTAGGATGGCCATTTCCTTGCTTGTTATTAAACTCTTGCACATGGACTCTGATCACTCAGCAAACGCAGCTTACAACTCGTACTTGGATGTATATTTTGCTGTATTTCATTTCATGCATTATGGGTCTTACATGGCTATATAAGTTTGTATATATGTACAGTGAAAGAGTACTGGGAGGGGCAAAAGAAGCCGCCTCCAATCTTCTAGCCAATATATGGAACGGTGGATGAAGGCGGAGAAACCAAGACGGGGTAGGTTAATTGCTGCGTACCTGCGGTGATGTACCTTTTCGAGAAAAGAAGATTACAGTGGGTCACAATTCACATGGTTAACCCAGCAAGAGTCTGACGGCTTGGACCATGGTCCACTGTCCTTTTATATATGTCCTTGTCAACAGATAAGCCTAGTTCGGTTGGTGTTTGAAATAGTTTCTTTTTATCTTACAAACAACTATACATGCACACTGAGAGGCAGCCTATGCATATGGAACGCAACATTTCTCAAAAGAAGTTAGGCAACCTGCTAATTTTCATCGAGTTACATGTGCAACTGCAAGTTTGCGATCTCACGTATTAGCAAGGTGACTTGAATGATTTTTCTTTTGGCTTGCGGCTGATCATTGTCAAGTTCAGTACTCTTTGGTATCAAATGGAGTTCCTAGTTCAGAAGGGCGTACTCTGACAATAGAAGTATTTACGCGATGAAAATAGTTGTAAGGGTATCTTATTGTTATCAACATAATAAAAGATATGCCACATAAAAATGGACTTGCAATTATTTGCCGAACTACTCCAAAATTTTAATGAGCTCCTACAGAGATTCTTAGGCAGACATAAAAATCAGATGTATGTCTTGTTGAAAAAAATATATTTTATATGTTTATATTTCTATTTACAATTAACAATCTATTTATCTTTCGGCAAATTAAGTTTATTTAAAATTGGTTTCATTACTCATACTATTAAGTTTATTAGGTTTGACTAAAATTATTTTTGTATTGGCTGTGGCTCTCCTCAATTCCAATACAGTTACACCATTTGTGAGCATTATAAGAAGAAAAAAAATGTACGTCTTGCATTATCCCTCGCATAAAGGTATTAATATCATTTATTGGTAATGGTACATGTATCATAGTGTCTACCCCATATGAAATTACTTTCCAATTTATAATTAATTGGTGCAAATGCAATGCAAGGGTACAGAAAGAGCAAAATGCTGATATACCTTTTAAGACATGTAGAATGTACAAGGGATTGTCAAATACGTGCTGTAGTCTTGATGTAAATAATTTCATATGGGAATCTTGGGTACGTGAGGCAGTCATTTCCTGCAAACTCCAACACAGATTTGAATGTGAGGAGTAGCTATTGCACAGCTGCTTGTGTTGTTTGTATGCATATTTCTATATAGATTTGGGTCCCCCACCCCACTCTCCGTTGCCAGAAGTTATGCCAGTCTTTGACAGCATCTGTGAAATTGGGAAGCAAACCAAAGCAGAGACGAGTGAGGAGCCTCTTTCCTTTTGCTTCACTTTTTGATAGCTGAAAAGCACAACACCTTTTCTGCCCCTTCTCACGTGCTCGGAATCCTCTAATCTCCATTTATCCTTTCCAACATTTTACTCTCTCCCTTCCTCCCTCTCTCTCGAACTATCTGCATATTATCAATTGGGATTTGCTATAAATGATTTCATGTTCCCTTAGTAATGGGTGAAGAACACTCTTGGTTACTTTAGTTCTCACGGGAGGAAGAAGATTCAGACCAACAGTTGAAGAGAAAAATGGCTCTGGAAACTCTTTCATCAAATGAGCTTTTCAACTTCATTATCTATGATACTATCTCTGCTACTCCATTTAGCAACCATGACTCCTCAGAGCCTACTTTCTTACTAGAAAACAGAGTGAAACCTCAGGAACCTAGCCCTGCATTCAATAACTATTCAGTAAGGACCCGAAAACGCCAATCTTCTGAACCTGAAACTATTGATCGGAGCCAGAATCTTGGCGTGCAAGGGAGGAAGAAGAGGAGAAGGAAGCCAAGGGTTTGCAAGAACAAGGAAGAGGCTGAGACACAAAGAATGACCCACATTGCAGTAGAACGTAACCGCCGGAAGCAAATGAATGAGCATCTTGCGGTTTTGCGTTCTCTCATGCCCGAATCCTACGTCCAAAGGGTTTGCCTTAATCCATCTTTCCTCCTTTTTTCTCCTGCAATCTCTCTCTCTTTCTCTAGTTCTCACAAGAACCTTGGGATTTTTCATAACAAAGTTAGAAATATTTTAAGGTTCAAAGTAGCAGAGGTGAACAAATTCTCTGTTCAATGTACTGCACAGCAGCACAGGCCAAAAGTTACACAGCAAACTCAGAACTTTTTATAAATATATTTTAGTTAGAAATTTTAATCTACCTTCTGTGCACAGCAACTTTTTTTTTTTTTTTTCACGTGAGATAGAACCAAATATGCTACGGAAAAGCATATAAGTGAGTTACATACAAATGTTGTATTTGCTATGTTTAATGTCCAAATTTTACATGTTTTAGGGTGACCAGGCATCTATAGTAGGAGGTGCTATAGAATTTGTGAAGGAGCTTGAGCACCTCTTGCAGTCACTTGAAGCTCAAAAGTTGCAGCTTCTACAACAAGAAGTGGCACAATCGAATGAAGACACAGTCATTTTGAAACTCATGAGACCCCCTTTTGCACAATTCTTTGTGTATCCTCAGTTCACATGGTCTCAGGCTCCTAACAAATATACATCCAAGGCTAAGGCTGCCATAGCCGATATAGAAGTAACTTTGACAGAAACACATGCGAACCTTCGAATTCTCTCACGGAGAAGCCCCAGGCAGTTATCAAAGTTGGTTGCTGGTCTTCAAGCCCTCTACCTCCCTATCCTACATCTCAATGTCACCACCATGGACCCATTGGTGCTCTATTCTATCAGTGCCAAGGTATGTAACAACCGGTGGAAGATATTATTTCTAGTATTTTTGTTATTGGTGGATTCTATTTTGCATAATCAGATAATGAGGCAGATGATAGAGTTTTTGTTTTTTCATTAAATATTTGTGGGGTGAAATTTGGGCTTTTTTTATTTATTTATGCAGGTTGAAGAAGGATGCCAACTTGGTTCGGTAGATGACATTGCAACTGCAGTTCACCAGTTACTTAGAAGAATTGAGGAGGAAGCTTCCCTTTGCTGTTGAGGAGATTCACCCAGATACATACTTTGGTGAAATGACCAAATCAACCCCTTCCCCTCTTTCGAGAGAGAGAGAGAGAAGAATATTTGCCTGGAGCTTCAGTTTTTGTTTTTTTGTTTCTTTTGTTTTTCTGGTGTGCAGTTTGATGTGTTAATGCTAAGCTATAGGTTTGCAGTTGATGGCTTTTTGGTTCCTTCTAGTACAACTTGTTTGGGAACGCTTTCCACAAAATTGAAAAGACTACATTTTTTTTATAAAAAAAATTAAAAAAGGAAAAAAGAAGAAGGAAAAATGCTGACATTTATCTTGTTTAAGAGTCGAGCTGGATTATCCTCTTCACTAGCCCAATACAATGATCGTATACGGATAATGGTGGATATATATATAAGTTTGTCATATTCCTTTTGTTTTTTAAAAAAAATTATGTGGAATTTGTCTTGTTTTAATTGAAAAACCGAAATCAAGGAGTCCATTTGATGAAAATTTTGCTGAACAAGATAATCAATAAAGCAGACCCCAAAAACCCAACCTTCCTCCATCAAGTTGATTTTGTCCATGAGAACTCAGAAGCTTCTGGTTTCAAACAGTCACGGATTTGTGAGTTGACACACTCAAAACAGGAAAGACCTCTTCATCATAGTTCCAAATCCGCCCATGCCTAGAGTCGAGAGAGGAAGAAGAAACCAATATTAGCTCAGATGGCTGTGACTAACTACATCAACAAACAATAACTAAATCTTTTTTCATTAGGTGAGGTCGGTTACATGGATCAAACGGCACTATAGTGACTTATCATAGATGAGATCAATAGATAAGTTATTAACTATTAAATTATTTTTAATAGTTTCACTTATTGTTTTCTTTGACCTCCCTCTACTTCTAATTATTGGACTATTCTCCATCCGATATACTCTTTTCACTGGTGCTTCTGCAGGTCTTCTTCACACATGGTCAAACCGCCTTAAGCAAGATTCAACCATCTTCTCCACAATAGGTGTTATCCCAACTTTCTCTCTAATACACTCATTTTTTATCATATTTCTTCTGGTGTGTCCACACATTCAGCGCAACATTCTTGTCTCTGCAACGTTGAGTTTATCTTCATGTTGTCTTTTAACCGCCTAACATTCAGTACCATATAATATAGCAGGTCTTATAGCCGTACGATAGAATTTTTCTTTAACTTTGAACGGCACTTTTTTATCACAAATGACACTCGAAACTTTCCTCCATTTTATCACAAATGGCTGTGACTAACTACATTAAAAAAAAAATGTTCTTATTTGGTTATGGGTTGTGAACATCTAAGATAAGTGGGGATGATTTTTCCAGCAAGATATTGTCTTTGGCCTGAAATGGTCACTGATTAATAAAGAGGCTCGCAAACTTTAAGACAACATTTTGGAACTATCTAAGGTTGCAATCGGAGGTTGCTTTTGTTATAAACGAGAGTTAGAAACATTGATCACCATAGTTATATAGCTTTGTATGCTTTCTGGTTTTGGGCAAAAAAAGCAAACTAACTTGGTTATATCAGATTGGATTAAGATTTTGCAGGCTAAACGACAGATACAATCAAAACCATTCTTCAAAGAGGAGGAAGAAGGAAGAAATATAAAAGCTAAAGTTAGTTGAAATGATCCTATAAAACCAAATAGAAGCACCTAGGGATGGAAAAACTTTGGGTGTGAACTGAAAGTTAGTTTTGTGGAAGGACAAGCATTATAAGATATTATTGTACTTGTCAAAACCTACAGAATCCGAAGGCTTTTCAGTTTTCTACCTTAACCTATCTTCTTCTTGTATTATCCTCATCTGTCAAAACCTACAGAATCCGAAGGCTTTTCACTTTTCTACCTTAACCTATCTTCTTCTTGTATTATCCTCATCTGTACAGATAATTAGGTGAGAGAGATGAAAACTTTGATTGTATAGGGGCACTGTGGGATGTAGACATATTGGGATATGTGATCAAAGAGCTTTGTGGGATGGATGCAATTTTGATTTTGGTTTGACTCTTAGCTTTCAGTTTTGTTTCTTTGTGTGGGATAGATCCATATCCTCATTAAGACTTTGTGTCCTTTAGTGTAAACAAGAAGAAGAAGCAGACATGCACGCATGATCCCAAACAGGTGTCCCTCATGTGCTCTATATAATTATATATGTGGGGATGGTGAAAGAAAGTAATCAAAGATTCTAAAATTTGATTTATAAGATCTATTCAAAGTGATGGTTATTGATTTATTGACAAGTTTAAACTCATTAATTGAGAGTTTTTACAATTGTAAAAAAATTGAACTCACAAAAAATACTTGTAGAAAATGATAATTTCAATGCTCAAACGAAATTAAACGTATTATAAAGATTATTGTATGAACCAAATTAAATAGTAATTGTTATGGTGTGAAATTCTATGGTCATAATTAAACTTGCAATCTATTTGTTTGGGCAAAGTTTGTGGGACAAGTAGAGCCGTAGTAGAGGCAGTATGGATGTCGTTGCTCGTTCTTCGACCCCACAACCCCCTTTTGCTAACTCTAGCCATGTCTCAGTATATCATATCTGGGTTTGCTGGGTTAATCATCCAAGATGTGCCATTAAATACTAGACACCAATAAGAAATTCTCCACCGCGTACCTTTGGTGTTAAGCATGCATGATTTGATAGCTTTTTCTGATCTATAGTCTATGGCCACACATTGCTAAATATCTAACTATCCCATTTTTTCCCATGTGACATAACTTGCAACAAACCTGCAAGCATCAATTTACGAATGTTTGCTTCTCTCCTCTTTCCCTTATTGAGTGCAACTTCAGTGTTCACCGTAAGGCAACAATTTACTACAAGAAATAGCCTCTCTTTAGAAATCTAACGAGTTATTATTAAAAACACTTGATTCTTGTAATATTCAATATCTATAATTTGTCACTTTTCTGTAATAGTAAGTTACAAGAAACATTTTAGAGCTCAATAATCATGGAGCTTATAAGCTCGTCCATGGAAAAAGCAGCGAGCCAATGTGTGGTTCTAATACCCCCACACAGATTGCATTGTTCCATAACGTCCTCTGTCCTTTAAAGGAATTTTGGGTCCGCAATAACAGAACCAATAAATATTTAGGATGTAAACTATAAACTGTGAAGAAACGTCTGGTTGTTAATAAGTGCAGAGCGTGGGGTAGATCTTGGGCCCACCCAAAACAAAAAATCCTGGGGTTTTTAAGGACCTTAATATAAGTTTGTATCTACGCTTATGAGTTATGACCCATTGATTTAGGTATATAAATCCAAATATGCTTCCGACATGTCACATGAATCAGCGAATGTCTCTATTATTGTTCCGATCTTTCTTTGAAATTGCCCAGGCTTTGAGCTACAAGTTTCATATAGCCTATCCTACAAGCACTTTCATGGAAATGCGACAGCCTTGTCCAACACAAATTCATACAAAGTAACCTAATTGGTAGTGTGAATATAAAGTTCAAAGGACGTGGATGAACATAGTCCGAGTCTTTTCATATTACATGACGTGTTAGAGGTGTCAATTATTCAAATAAAGCGCAAGATTTGAGATCAAATCGCGGCTTTATCAACACGCATATGACTTTTGAGGATAATACTTGGCTTTAAAGATTTCATTTTCATACTAACCTGAACATGGCTTCGAGAAAAATATGGATGACTGAACGAGAATCCGAATATTCACCACCTTGCCCAATTACGGTGACAACCCGACATGATAATTAAGGTCACCTTCTGCCACCCCATATGTAATGCAGAGGGGTAATGGCCCAGATTTCTAGGGGCACAGAAAACTCCAACCCCAGTCACATTCTGTCACCACCACCAAGAGATTTCTATGCAGATTCAATATACATGCACTAATATCCGTGTGTCACACACACACACACCGAAATGGTCTAATAATTGGATGTCAGAGGCAGAGAAAGCAAAAGCATACTACGGATTATAATCTTTAGCGATGTGTGTGATAGTATGATTTCCGATTATAAAAAAGATGAATTTGAATTTTTGAGGCGCCCAGAAAGTCTTTCCTAACACAAGGGAGATATGGATTCTTAGTTTCTTATAGTGACGAAAATGTAAACTCGCTCTCAAAAAGTTTAAACCAACAATGGTACACAAAGATGAAGGTTTTTCTGGGATTACTACTATCACACTGCTTAAGTACTATACATAGATATTATCATCTTAGCGTAAAAATTTGGTGTCTCTCATTTCTTCCTTCATCATCCTATTAGAGAGAAGGAGAAGAAACAGGGAATTCTCAGACAGGGATAATCCCCTGCCTTCCTCTGCCATTTCTGTTAAGTGAGAATCTTCCACTAGAAAATGATCTCTTCATTGAGATTGGACTCAAAACACAATGCAAGATCCTTCTTCTGTAGCTAGACTTGCTGCTACTTTCTCCTTGTGAAAATCTCTTTGATGAACCAGCTTCCGTAGAGGATTCTTCTACTTGAGCAAGATCATGATGAATCATATGCAGAATATCAGCAACTGAAACCCCACTTTGAAATGAATGATCCATAGAGACTGACCTTCTGATGGATTCATCCCCTTCATCTCTAATGTCTATTATTCTATCCCTTAACTGAAAATTACTCAGATCGCTAAAAGCACGTAATGCCGGCTTTGGACCAGCACGACCATTCATGACCACTTCTTCCGCAGCACCCGTTTCATTGTCTCTTCCAACTGCAACATTTTCATTTGCATTCTGAATTTCCATTGAAGTATCACTTCTTGAAGGAACTTCTTCTATCACTGGGGCATGCACTTGAAGCGCCGAAGCATTGAAGGTAAATATATTAGCACGACAGAGAGGGCAATTGGAG
Organism: Gleditsia sinensis; assembly: GCA_037074535.1. NCBI lineage: Eukaryota > Viridiplantae > Streptophyta > Magnoliopsida > Fabales > Fabaceae > Gleditsia > Gleditsia sinensis. The sequence continues at coordinate 60,199,952 of CM073467.1, read as the reverse complement.
TGAGATCTGAGCCATGTGTCAATGCATGGAAGGTGAAAAGCGTGGCTGCATTTAGGCAAGAGTCTAACACTTTCATCTTCTTGAAACTCACTGAGGCAAACAGAGCAATCTGTGACTTCAACCAGCCCATCTCCTTTCTTGTACTTACAAACTGTAATGGACTTTATCAGAGCCTCATCTATGCCAGTGGTTGAGACATGCCAGGGCTCATGGAGAGAAGGGTTGTGATTGTCTTCCATTTCATCATTTGGGTCATTGTTCACTCTGGGAGCAGATTCTCTGTTGCCACAGTACTTGGATAAGAAAGTATAGTAACTCACCAGAAGAAAAGCACTGGCCAAGATCCCAATGATTGCGATAACAAGAGGGGAGAAATTTGGGCTTGAATCGTCTTCAGGAAATTCAAAGGAAGGAGGAGGAGGAGGATAGACTATATAACACCATTGTGGGCAGTGCGCGCTACAATAGCCTTGAGAACAGTCTTTGCTGGTCGTATATGGAACCCAAGTTCTTGGGTTTCCAAATGACGCCATGGCGAACCTTAGGAGACACACACTATAATCTAACACAATATTAATCTTCTGATCATCGTTCCTTTATCTTCTTGCCAAGGCAAGTGAATCTTCAGAGGACAGAAAGATGCTTTAAATAACAGAACTTGAAAAATGAAAACAAAAGAGCTGGACCTTCAATTAAAGTCGAAGCTCAGAAAGCTTGATTTACGACGTAGAAGCAAGCAGAAGAGTTACAGAGCCATAGCAGGAACTTCTTTTATAGGCAAACATGTAGAAAATTGGTGAAGTGTTTTATCTTATAACCCAATTATTAGAATCATACGGAGAGACTAGCCAGAACGCAAGTTTCTGTCAAAGGAAAATATGGCGTAGAAAAGGAGCCAAAGGGGTTAGATGGAAATCAAGGCAAAGACAAGGAAAAGCGGAGAGCTGATTGGCATGCTTTAACTTTTTTTTCTTTTTTTTTCAACTTCCCTTTTTCTTTTGTTGTCCACAGCTTTCTCTGTTATCTAGTTGACGAAGGAGGTGGTGATGTTGGTTGGGAATTTATTGAAGTAATCAATGCTTTAGTGTTTAATTTTTCTTGCCCTGCTCACTATCCCAGAAGCAGTTAATTTGAGCAAAACGCACGAGGTTTAAGTCTCTTTGAAGTAAATCCTCCTTAGCTCAAGAACTTCGTTAGCTATACGTGGAGCCAATTGCGCCGTCAAGTTAGTTGTACCAGACACACGAGTGGAGTTATGCTAGAAATTTCAGTCTTTTTCTGCCTTCAATGTGTCACCTAGCTATGTTAATATGGAAAATTTTACTTAGAAATTCGCTAAATGTCTCTCACTCCCTCAAATGTCCAATAAAATTTTATTAGTTTCATACAGCTATCTTATTTGTAAAAAGCGTAGTTAGCTTTTCACGCTAACATGCATCACAAACATTTCTCATACAAGGTAGAATCATATCAATAGGGGGCGTATGACAGTCCATCAGATCAAATACAACCTTTAACACAAGCTTTTGTTCTGATTTTACTAGCAACTAAAAAACTGTCCTATCCTAATAACTTGTGCCATGTGGTGAATATTTAAGAGTAAGCAAATAACTATATTCCGTAAAAAGATACAAAGATAGAATAGGAGGGAATCTATGTGGTGGGAACACTAACACTTCTGTAATTCAACAAGTCATGGTGCTCCATTCATTGTCTCTTCTATATGCATCATATCTTTTGTGGGCCTGAAGCAAGGGACCATCCTATTCTACTTTGCATATGTTCTTTCAAGGATTCTAACTGTTAAGTATCGATCTTCCCTACTACTTGGGACTAACTTCTTAGTAAAGACATATAAATTAGCATATTCCAATAATTAAACTAAACTCTAGGATGAGGAGGAACCTTAATCTTCTGAATTTAAAGATAACAAAATAGAAAAGCGAAATTTATATTGCTAGTCCACTTTGCATTAGGAGCCTACATTCTCGAGGGAATAAAGCTGTAGTTAAAAAACAGAGTACGTTTGTGTTAAAGTAGTTTAAAGTAGTGAAGCCTTCTTTTAGAGGTTAGATATTATGTTCAATAGTGATCCAGACCCATTGATAACCTCAGCCTTTATGTGGGATATGGCTAGAATGGTTGGACCAGTTAATCTCACCATTAGTGGTTTTAGAAAGCAAAGGAATGGGAGCTTATTTTATTCCTCTTCCTTTAATGCACTTCATCTTTCAAAGCTTCGCCGACAAATTGTCACACTCAGTAGTGACACAGATTGTTTCCTTCGGATAGACGAAGAAGCATATGTTCCAATCTCGTAAAAAAATGGGAGTAATCTAAATATTCGTGTTTGACATGCTTTGATAGATCTTCTGGGTACCATCATATTCACAATGAGAATAATTTATTATATTTTTTACTTTAGATAAAGAATTTTAATAATTACTTTTGGGTTTCAATAACTTGAAGGCTTTTAACAACTGCTCAACCAAAAAGGACGAGTTGCAACTATTTATATTTTAGATAAATGTGAGGGTTTTTGATGATTTCCAATTGTGTAACTAACTATTTTTTCAGAAGACTTAATTGAGATCAGAACAGAAAAATAACAATTTGGAACAGTTGGGACTCGAGAGTTGTAGAGCATTTATGGTTGTGTAAGTAGCATTTTTCTTTACAAAGCTTTTGCACAATAGATTCAGCATTGGAGATACAGCAGAGAACAAAATCATTATATATATATATATATATATTCAATCGAAGAATCATGATCTAAAATTGTGTATATTATGATTTTGAGGTCAAAGAAAATTAAGCTGATAGCTAGGATCTATGATTCTTCCATTTGATCATCATAACCTTGCTCTTCCACTTTTTCATTTCCAGCTTCTTCAACGGTATTTCGGCTGAATTTTAGGCGAAGTGGTCGTCCCATTAATTCCTGAAAGGAGATAGGTAAAGGATAACAAATTTTCATTCAACAGAAATTTGTTGCAAATAATCCAGTTTAAGTTAACAATTTAATGAGAAATTCCTCTGGAAGATATATTTATATAAAACTTAGTAGACCAAATCAATAATTAATATACATATAAGCATATTAATATACTTTTCAGTGGAGACCACTATTAACATGCTTTCGTGCTTATTAATAATTAATTTAATCTACCAATATTTTGAGATTCGGACTACTAAGAATTTTTCCAATTTTAGAAGAGACACCTAAGACAACTCCAGACTGCAACATATCCAAAACAAGCTTCATAAGAGATCAGTCTCTAACTAAAATTGATTTCTACAATCATTGCAATGAAGCTTTTCTTTAAGAATGAATTGAAATATTGCATGGTTTAAAACAAAAACGCCATGGAAACTCGCATCATGAATCCAATACATGACAGAATGGTCGGGTCCTTGTGGAAGTATATTGGCAAAGATAATGCTAGATGATGCAAGGTACTTCCCATTAACCCCAAAATACAAAAGAAGAGCACAATTACCTTCCCATCCAAAGTAGAAATGGCAGCCTCTGCTTCATCCTTTGTCACAAAAGAAACAAATCCATACCCAGCAGATCTTCCAGAAGGACTATCAAAGACAACCCTGGCTGAAACTGGATTTTTGAAATTCTCTGTGAAAAATTCTCTGAGATGGGTAGATCTTACTTTCCACGCAAGATTGGAAGCATAAATTTTATAGCGTGTCTCACCGGCAGGGGGACTTGGAGGACTTGGAGGAGGAGGTTTCTTGAATCTCTTTGCAAGCTCCACCCTTATTATCCGACCAGATATTTCCTGAATCACACCATTTTGGGTCAATAAAATTGTTTCCATAATATTTCTATATTTATTTATCATTCAACTTTGACACTAAACTTTTAAAGATGTCCAAATTCCAGAATACTTGGCATGAGGCAAAACATAGGCTAAAGTCATTCAATAATCCCGCAAGTCTAAGTAATCTTACTATACGTGCCCCATTCAAAGTGGCATAGCTTCGTTTTTGGGAAAAGATGCCACTTTACTCTGTACACTGTTAGTAGACTCTCTTGTTCCTGCATCAAAAGGGTGTCCAGTTCCATGACAACTGAAGGGTGTTGAAGAAATGATAGCTCGAACTCCACCTTTTTAGTACTACTTTAAAGATTCCCAACCAATTAAAGAAAAGCTTTTGGATATCATTTTCAGTTGAATTCCTAAAGTCCATATCTTATGTAAGCACTAGATGCTAGAGCATGCATAAGCAATGATGAAGGATTGTAACAAAGAAAAGAAATGCACTCAAGGAAAATGTGCTGCAAGTACTGCATAAAAGCTGAGGAGGAAATTTAGTCATATACCAACTAATTTGAATGGTAAATTTATATTTATAACTAATCCCTAAATAATGACAGTAGAGTTGGCAATAGCTAATAAATCATAGAATAATTTTCAACGAAGACAAAATGGCTCTGGTGCTACACATGCTAAACAAGCAGACACTCTTCTGAGCCTTTATTGCAATAAAGAAACAGTTATTGAGAAAATGGAAGCAGTGAACACCACATTTAGAATACATACCATATTACCCGAACCAGAATATGAAAAACTGCTTTTCCCATGTCAGTGATATTTATATGGAATAGAACTCTTAGACCACACAGAAAAAAGCACACTGAAATAAAATTACAATGAAGCAACTCACATGAGAGTCAAATTTATCAATAGCAGCCTGAGCCTCTTCCCCGGAAGCCATAGTGACGAAGGCAAAGCCTCTGCTCCTCCCATTTTTGCTTTTTATTATCTACAACAAGTACAAAACCAAATTTCAAAATTACACAAATGGGAAAAGCAAGCCCGAAAAAGAGCGAGAGCAGAAATTGAAAGACCTCGACGTCGGTTACAGTCCCGCATTGACCAAAGAGGTTCTTGATGTCCACCACCGAGAGGGACCATGGTAAATTAAACACGTAAAGCTTCTTCTTGACGTTGGTTTCCTGGGTTTGCTCTGGATTTTCTTCTATTGCTACCTCTTGCAGAGCAGAGCATAATTCGAAGCAAAGCCTTGTGCTCGAGAGCGTGGGAGAGAAGACGGAACTGTGGGAAAGGGGAAATAGAGAACTGGAAACATTGAACTTTACAGAGCCAAACGGTTTGGTGGATAAACAGTAATGACTAGAACAACGGAAAGCTGCGAAGACTGTGAGAGCCGATTCTAAAGTCGCCATTGATTGATGATAGTATAATCAGGCCGAAGAAAGAGGATAAGGGGCGGGCTTGGACTAATATTTTTTTTTTTTTTTTTGGTTGGAAAAAATAATTTGCTCTTACTTCCAACATTTTGTGTGAAAAAACTCAGATTATTTTACTAAAAACTTTTAACTCAATACGAATTATATTTTATATTTTAAACTAATCATAGACATAAAAACATAAATCTTAACTCAATCGATCTCTTACAAGTAAATGTGGATTTATATGATTTAACCTTCTGGTTATTAAAAAAACATTGATTTGACTAAATAATTAAATAAATAAAAAGTATTAAGCAACCATATCTTAATACATAATTAATTATTATTAGTAGTAGAAAATTAAGTAGATTTATGTGACAATTTATTTTAACTAGTAAAATTAAATAGTCAATCATAATAGCAGAAATTTAAGAAGTTAATTTTACCATATTTAATTTACTGTTTTAATTAAAAAATGAACAGTGTGAATATATATAATCTGATCATTACATGTAATGTAACGGCAGAATCGACGAGCTTTATCAGATAATTTGGAAATATGATTGAACTCGATGCAGCAAAAGAACGAGGACATATGGATGCTTTCTTCTGATTGTGTCTATGTTCTCCACAATCTTATCGCTGAACCATTCTCTTTCCATGCTCGGTGTTCCCTTCTCATAAAGTTATGCTTAATGTGAACGTGACCCCAAAGATAAAAGTCCCATATTTAATTGTTTTAACTTGCTTTAGTAGCTTTCAAGGATCCAAGGTAAGGAACTAAATGACGATCTTGAACCCATACGCTACTTCTTTTCATTTTATCATGGATTAGTAGTCTTTGAAGAACAACCAAAACCCATAAACATCTCTAAACCATCTTCGTCGCTTCTATAAAGATGCCACTGAGCAACACCGTCATCGGAGCCATCAACTTCATTGCGGTGCTACTCTCAATCCCAATCATTGCTGCTGGAATCTGGCTAACAACAGAGCCAGCAGATTCCTGTGTCCAAATCCTACAATGGCCTGTTATCATCTTGGGGGTTCTGATCTTGGTTGTGGCTCTAGCAGGATTCATTGGAGCTTTTTGGAGAATCTCTTGGCTCCTCATATTTTACCTCGTTGCCATGCTCGTCCTTATTATATTGCTGGTGTGCTTGGTTGTTTTCATCTACATGGTCACCCTCAGAGGCCATGGCAACATTGAACCTAACCGAGCTTACTTGGAATACCATCTTGATGACTTCTCCGGCTGGCTTCGTCGAAGGGTAAGAAGTTCTTACAAATGGGATCGCATCAGAAGTTGCCTTAGCTCATCCAATACGTGTGCTGAGTTGAACCAAAGGTACCGCATGGCTCAGGACTTCTTTAACGCTCATCTCACACCCATGCAGGTATAACTTCAATACTTTTATTGCTTTGCTTTCCCATAGAAGCATTAATACCGACTCTCGCGTGAAAAAATATATAGTCGCAATTTCAAGTGCAGTATTGTATCAGATACGTATGATACTTCACAATTATGGGAACTTCATTGCTCTATCTAGTTCAGTTTCTTACCTTCTTCACAAAGATGTTCTTAGCTTCTTAGTTTTTAATAACCATACCATCCCAGATCTAGGGTTTGTTATCAAAAGAGAACACAGAGTTGAAAGAGCTGATCAATGAAGATTCTTGCCACCATGTGTAACCTACTTTTTTGTTTTCTCATCTTTTACCTTTATTCCTTTTTTACTTTTGTTGTCTCTTCTTTTTTCACCGGCAGTCAGGGTGCTGTAAGCCACCGACAAAGTGTGGGTACACGTTTGTGAACCCAACGTATTGGATTAGCCCCATCGACACAGCAGCTGATATGGATTGCCTTCAATGGAGCAACGAGCAAACCCAATTATGCTACAACTGCGACTCGTGCAAGGCTGGATTATTGGCAAATCTGAGGAAGGAGTGGAGGAGGGCTAATGTAATATTGATAATTACTGTGGTTGCTTTGATAATAGTGTATTTGATAGGCTGCTGTGCCTTTAGGAATGCCAAAACTGAGGAGCTTTTTCGCAAATACCAGCAAGGCTATACCTGAAAAATCAAGAGCTAGTAGTGGCCGCTGACACGTTTTAGGTATCTTAGTGGGTTTTGTTTTGGCAAACGTTATCCTTCCATTTGTCATCTCTTTCACACTAATATGAAAAGATGTTTGATTTTTTTATGACTTAGTGTTGAAACTTTGTGGAATTGTTTCGAGAGCTCCGCGTGATTTGCGCGGACTCCACCGAAAGTTAAATTTCTCGAGTTATTAACATTATCACTTCGGAATCACAAGGTCACTTTAATGGAGGATTTTCTGGGTGCTCTTATCAACCCTTTTTTTTTTCTTTTTTGCCAATACCAATAATCAGAATTTACAACATTAAAGGTAGTACTGAAGAAAGTGATTTCGACCAATAAAATTGTTTTTCAGAACATTATTTTTACTTCTCAATAAATTTCTCGAATTTCAAAACCAGAAACAAATTAAGAAAAGCTTCACGAATTTGTCTTTTGCTTTTTCCCTATGCCATTGCCAATCAGACTTCTCCACCCAGAAGATTCCTAATAATGAAGTAAGCTTTTTCCCTATGCCATTGCCAATCAGACTCCTCCACCCTGAAGATTCCTAATCATGAAGTAAGGTTTTTCCATATGATGATGGAAGAAACTTTGGGATGGAAATGACAGGACTACTTTTACATGCTCGAGCAAGTTTAGACTTATTCTTCTCTTCCATATATTTAAATAGAAATAATGAAAATGAAACCAACGAATATAGAGTTTCAATTTGACATGGGGTTAATTATATATTTTCAGAATAAATTTTTTTTAATCATTTTCCCCTTTTATTAACATTTTTATGAATAATTACTAAATTTTAAAGAAAATTTAATTCAAAACTATTAGAAAATAGGACTATAGCATGTACATAAATTGGTTAAATTCATTATTTTATTTTATTTTGTAAGGGAGAGAACAGTTTTTTTTTTTAGGGGGGACTATTGGAGAAGAAATTATGCTCCGTTTGTTCGGTGAAAATGAAGAGAGAAAATGGAAATCTAAATGTCTACTCTATTAAGTATTGTGTTTGGTCAGTAGAATAGAAAAGGCAATAGAAAACGAATTACCTTATATAAAAGAAAAATGAGTACCTTTTAAAAATGATGAAAAATGAGAGAATAGAATGGAACGAAATTGAAAAAAACTAAAATACCTTTCTAAAATACGTTTCTTACTTATATTTTGTTTATTATTGAAAAATAATGTTTAAATTATTTTTAAATATTATTAATATTTAAAAAAAATTATATTCTTACTATTTATTTTATTTTTTATTTATAATATTTTTAAATAATTTTTAAGTCAAAATAATATAATTTTAATAATTTTATTTTTAAAGATATTTTTGTCTTTTTATTAACTTTTCATTCCATTATTATATTATTTAAGAAATATCAAAATGTAAAAAAATAATAAAAATTTCATTTCTTTCTATGTCATACCAAACACAATTTTAATAACATTATACTTTATTCCACACGAAGCATTAGGCTAAAATCTATATAGCCCATAAAAGTGTCAAACTTTCTGTTTTAAGGAAGAAAAACTCAAGAGATGGACTTTCTCCATAAATTAGAAGCCCATTTTTTTTCCAAAAAAAAAAGCCCATTTCGACAAATTATAGAAGCAAAAGGGTTCATCTCTTATTGAATAGTCCATAAATCTAGGTTTTCTTTTTGTATTGAAAGGAAAAAGCTAAAAGGCTACAACATAAAACGACGAGGGGTAGTAGCCCTTTAAAATCTTCAAGTAGGAGAGTTTCCAAGCCAACGAGTGGGCTTTTCAAAATATGAAAAGTCAATCCAATGTTATGGGCTTCCTTTGCTAGCCAATCCGCAATTTTATTTGCTGGATACTGATCATCCAGTCTCTTGCTCTTAGTTCCCTGATGTAGAAAATGAGATTTGCTCCTAGATGTCTTTTATCCATGTCATCCGAACATAGGTTGATGGCAGTCCTCGAGTCAGTTTCTATAATCACGTCCCTGAATCCTCTTTCCCAAGCTACAAATAACGCTGATAGAATGCTCCAGAGTTCAGCACAAATACTGTTAAAGTATCCAATTTTATTGATGAAACTGAGTATCCATTCCCCCTGTACATTTCTCAATACTCCTCTGCAGCTAGCCAAGTTGGATTGGTGAATCGATCCGTCCACATTAAATTTCACTTGTCATCTCAAAGGTGGAACCCATCCAATTTCTTGCAATACCCCCCTCCTCCCTTGTATCGTGTCAGAGTCAAAGGTTGACTCCATACATTCATGGGTTTTAATTAGGCAGGAGAAGAGGAGATCGTATGAAGGGTGGTCTAATAGTTGGAAAATACTTTCACATCTCCTGATCCAAATATTTCAAACAATTATACCAAACATCACGTCTCAATTCAGATTACTGTACTCATTTTTTCCAATGCTTCGGGAGAGGTTGTTTGTGATCTAGTCCCTAATATACCAAGCAAGGAATTGCTACCAATGCTTTGTATGAACAAGTCTTCTCCAAAAGTCCCTAATTTGGTCACAATCTCTTAAGCAGTGCAGTGTAGATTCTTAGTCTTTCTGACATATTTGACACAAGCTCATCTCATTAAGATATCTCTCAAATTTGAGCTTGTTAGTAAGTATGCTATTTTGTCCTGCAAGACATAGGAAAGTATTGATCTTCTCAAGTTCGGGCCACTTCCACATCTTTTTCCACATTGTTTGGTTGTTTTGTTGGCCCTCTATTCGGGCAAAATAGGCTAAATTCACTAAAAAATTTCCATCGCTACTATGTTTCTATATAACTATATATTCCCCCAGTTCTTCCTTGGGTGCTTTTTTAGGTAGAGTGTTTTCTATTTTATTTCAATCCCATTGACCAAAATCAGTAACCATATCTATAACTCTGCTATGCCAAAACTGTTCTTAGATTTGGTTGGTTGCTAAGTTCTGCAAGGGTCCTAAGTTGGTGAGTCAATCATCTTGCCAGAACTTCACTGACTTCTTGTACCCTATTCTCCACATTGTCCAATTTTTAACTTCCTTCCACACTTTTTGGACACCCTTTCACATATTGGACGAGGACTTCAACCCATTCCCGTTAGTAAGTATGTTGTAGCATTTATATTTCATTCTGAGGACTTTAACCCATAACTCATTGGGATTTTGGAGAATACCCCACGTAACTTTTATTTAAAAAGCTTTGTTTACTTCCATTAATTTCCTTAGTCCTAAACCTCCCCTGCCTTTGGGAGTGCAAAATTTATCTCATTTTACCAGATGAATTTTTCTACAATTCTCCGTGTCTCCCCATATAAAGTTGCGGCTAGCCTTCTCTAACCTATCACACAACCCCAAAGGAAGAAGGGTTGTTTGCATGAAAAAAATAAAATAGGTTGTTCAGCACACTACTAGTTAGTGTGATATGACCTGCTAAGGAAAGTGTCTTGGCTTTTCATCCACTCAAATGTTTCTTTACCTTTTCTGAAATGCATTGGAAGGTTTTCTTGGTGACTTATTGGTGGAGAAATGGTATGCTAAGATACACACCTAGATCATTAGTATATAGGAATCCCAATTTTTGGCTGTATTGATTAACTCTGGAATGGTTGACATTCTTTAAGAAGATATATTTGGTTTTGTTTTCATTCACCAACTGTCCTGAGTTTACATAGAACGTAGCAAGTACCGATTTTATCATCTTGCATTGATCCAAGTCAACTTCAGTAAATAAAATGAGATCATTTGCACACAAAAAAAGATGTGATAAAAATAGTTCATTCCTGCATAAACGAATTAGTTTTCAGTGTTTGTTCTCCACCGCCCAATTAATACACTGTGAAAGGCGTTTAATGCATAAAATGAAAACATAAGGAAATAGAGGATTTCTTTGTCTAATGCCCCTGGACATTTCAAAGGAGCTAGTGGTTTCTCAATTCCAAAGGATACTCATAGTTCTGGTAGATACATAACTCATAATGAGTCTTCTAAATGTTCCTGAAGTCCAATGTCTCTTAGAATATCATTTAGAAAATTCCACCTAACTTTAATCAGTCAAACCACTTCGTACTAATAAATTAAGATTATCTATTAAATTTATTTCTCATAATTATGTTGCTTTCTTATTTTATGCATATGAGGTATTGTTTTCAAAATATGAACTTTTTTCTTCCTTTATATGTTCTCTTGACCATAAAGAGTATAGGAAGATAAAATAGTTAGATCAAAATTATTGGTATTAGAAGATAGTAGAGAAAGAAGAATTTTTTTAAAAGATTGCTCTTTTATTTTTATTATTTTTTATTGAATATTTGAGACATTTGAATTAAGTTGTCCTATATTTTTTTTTATAAAAAATTTATGTATATTTTTATAATAAAAAAATTGTGTAACGAAAGTATTAATTAATAAAAAATATTTTATTTTATGTTTTTAATTTTAGAAAATGTAAGTGTATATTTTTAAAATAAAAAAAAATCATATAACAAGAATATTATAATACAAGGAGTGAATAATAACTTACTTGAGAATATGTTTATGTGTAGGTTCAATATATAGGGTGCCGATTCAGAATTTTATGTCGTGGAGTTGCTCTCTCCATAATATAATAGGGTGGACAATAATAAAAATTTAAAATAAATAAATAATAATAATGAAATGTTCTCGTAATTATATTATATGCATCTTTCTTTATATAAATGTATAAAATGCATGTTAAAAAAAAATCACTATGCCGAGCTAATAGGAAAATACAAACCATTAAGTGCATACAGTTTTTGTTTACATATAAGTACGTAAAAGAATATAGCCCCATTAACATTTTGTTACATATTTTCAGAATTAGAAAAGAAGTTTTATCATTTTCCCCTTGTTTCAAAATTTTTATGAATAATTATTAAATTTTAAGGAAAATTTAATTCAAAACTGATAGAAATAGGACCATAGCATGTACATAATTTGGTTAAATTCATTGTTTTATTTTGATTTTGTAAGGAAGAAGAAGTTTTTTATGTTTTTGGACCAAAGGAGACGAAGTTATCTTAATGTTTTCACATGAGGCATTGGGCTGAGATCCATAAAGCCCATAAAGGTGTTAGGCTTTCACGGTAAACGACAAGCCCATGTCTGAAAATTAGTTTTGTTTTGATTGATGAGAAAATTGGTTGTTTTCAGACTGCATATTTTGTAAACTCTACTCACGAATAAGTAAAAAGTTAAGAATAAAAAATTATTTTTTTAATAAAATAAAATATCCTGTGTAATCAATAAACAACGATTATTGATTAATGAATTATATAAACAAGCTGCGGAACTAAAAAATGTCTCTAACGCAGCGACACTCTGAAGTTGCGTCAGACATCAGGACAGCATTGTGAATGGAGGGCGGTAATTTTGAAAGCCTCCGTCAAAATGTAGCCGTCAGGACTGGAGATTGGAGAATCGGCCAAGTTTTTTGAGCAAACGGCGGCGTATGCACTTCCCGCACATCCACAATTTATGAGAACTTAATGCACTCTGCACCCTTGTCAGAGGCATCATCACCACTTGGGTTGCCAGCTTTGGCTTTTACTACACCGACACTTTCCTAGCAAACCCAAATCCAAACCACTAGGTGTGGTTCAGTAGTGAGATAGTTGGATAGTTCAGCAAAGGATTTTAAGTTCAAACTTTTACTCTTGTATTGTATCAAAAAAAAAAAAAGCAAACCCAAATTCAAACAGATAAAATTCAAATATTACGGTTTTTTGGCATTTTTCCATCTCGTGTTTCTTTGGCATCCGATGCCTTTGCAATACAAGATTCTTCAAATTTGTCTAAATAATACATGACAAATCCAAAAAACGCGCGCGCAATATTGAACTTGTCTACCTAGACTTCATCGATCGAATGGGCATTTATGATGTTGTTGTGCCTTACTACCTTGGCCTGTCTGCTAGTACTGGAGATACAAAAGACATTTCATTTTGGGTAGAAAAGAAGAGGATATCTGGTATATATACTTGGATAGGCCATTGACTTGTGACTTTAAACCTGTGTAGGTGATGACGCAGCAAAACATCATTAAAGGGAAAATGAGGGAAAAATGAACCAAATTATATCCCATCTCAGAGTGCATGCCCAAAAATGATATAGTATATCCATTAAATATCAATGATCGATGCAGACACATATTCATGGGGAGTTGTGGCTCCATTTTGTATTTCAATATCAGTCCTAAATTAATATCATGGACATTTGCTAGCTAAAGAGACCAAATGATTGTCTAGCTGATGAAAGAATAGTTCAAATTCATTTTGGTACTATGTCAGGATTTCCGAGAAACTTCAAATGGGTAGTGGGAAACAGTAATTGTAAATTCTGACACCCACCCACCCACAAGCGGAATTTTATGGAATCTACTGTTAGTTAACGCGTAAAGTTGTCAGTGTGTGGTTCTGCAAACTCCAACGGTGACGAAGTACCCACATGGCATAGTCTGATGTGGGTGATCTGCTAAAATTTTGGAAAGACTCTGCTAGTTTACGCGTAGAAGTTCGCGGGTCTTCCTTTGAGGCCAACCCATCATTTGGCTTTTTACAAGTTCAACTACGAGGTTGCTTCCACAGGCACAGACTTTACGCCCAAAATTATTATTTTTTCAACAGGGATTGACCCACTCATTGGAAAATGGTTCATTCAATGAGGGGGTTGACCCGTAGGAATGGGTTAAGCCTAACTTCCCATCAGATTAAGTCTGCATAGTGAATAATGTGGCTATGGCTTCATGCCATTTCATTAACTCATGATTCTGGAGAAAACAGTGTTTTCACAGAGTAATCAACTGCTACGCTCTTTAATTAGACTTTCTTTCGTCTCAAGAGACTCTTAGTGAGGAAGGCATCTTCCACTTCCTCCTTTAATTTTACTACAGACAGAAACTTACAAGATATTCTTTTGGGTGAGGATTAGGCCACTTCTTTGGATCTTTCGATGTTGACAAAGATAGATATTATTTTGGAAGTTCAAGACCACTGACATGTTTATGACATTTCAAATGAATAGGCATTAGCTCTGAGATATTCTCCTTGGCCCTACGATATTTTTTTGTGTTGATTTGTGCTTCAAATTATATGAAAATCATCATTCAAAACGTTGTGTTTTTGTTAGTTTCGGTATTGCAGAAAAATATTAGTCTAGACATTGTATTAGAAAAGGTCCTTTTTCATAGAAAAGACCTCCGTTCACAATCAAATTGTCATATAGTTAATTATGGAAGTAATATGTCAGAGTCAGTGTTCCCTCTTTTTCCCTATTATGCATAGTCTCTTTGCTTATTGGTGAAATAGAAACGTCTGGGTCTCGAAGTTTTGAATTGTGGATGCAGTTTTTTCCTTTTGGGACTGGCATTGTGGATGCATTTAATCAGAGACAAATGGCAAGCAAGTTGAGCCGCCATAGACGAACTATGTGCATGTACCCTCCAACTATACAGAGAACCAGGACTGGGAATAATGTATGCGGGCCACTGTGAAAACCGAGAATCAACTATTTCATAATTGTCACATAAAAAAGTGTGTATTTTTATTATTTAAAAATTGTGTGGGAATAAAACGTGGGATATCAGATATTTTTATGCTGTAAAATAGAATAAATTCTATCTTAAAGGAGATTATACTTGTTGAGATAATTATAAATGACTTGGGAGCAGGTCCTTCAACTTGGCCTTCACACAGATATTTTCTTCCACGACAAAGTGGGAACATTGTGACCCATTACCCGTGTAAGGCGGAGAGAGAACTAGGAAACGTCCCTGCCTCGCAAAGTCTATTTTTTTTCTTTTACGATTTATAATTAATTTGGTTTTTATTTATATATATATATGAGATATTTTTATTTTTAAGTTAAAAATCATCCCAATTTAATTTCAGTTCCGTGTTCGTGTTGAGTCTAACTGCCTTATCATTTTCAATCTGGGCCCATTGTCTCCCAAGGGACCCCATGAAAACAGTTGTTGGCCCATTGAAATTGTTGATAGCCACTTCGTTTCTTATCCACTTGGGTTTCAAACTCCGGGGTCTCCCCTCCCTGTCCAGATTTTCTTTTTTAAATAATAATTTTTGAGTAATTTGATTCTAACCTGGGTGTAATTCTGGGAATTCTTCGTCCTCGTCATTTTCATGACTTGGGTCTGGTTCTGCCACTCCAGAAAAAACAGAATTAGGTTTTATCTGAATACCGAAGTGGTTCTTTCTCTTTGTGACATTTGGGCGAAGAGCTAAATGTTGATTCATAATTAATTCATGAGTTATGAGTTGTTTGAAATGAAGAAAGTCAGAGAAATCTCGAATGTAAGAAAGATATAAAAGCATGTCTAATTAATGTAAAATAAAGTTAAGAGAAAATGACTCTTCAGAGTAAAAAACTATAAATAAAGTAGGTATTGTTGGTAAGCTGAAACTAGAAGGAAGCAATAATAGGTAGGCGCACACAAAGTGAAGTGAGGGACCCTCATAAGATGATGAGGAAGTGGGATAAGCAAGCAGCATGGTGTGGGTGGGAGTGTGGGCTATCTTTTACTTTGCCTATATTATCATGATGAACATATTTAAGAGTTAGAAAAACAATGACATCATGGGATAAGCAATTTGATTAAATTGGGACCCGTAGAAAAAAAAACAAGTTTTTTGGTTTGTTTTAATGATATCTTCTTTAAGTGAAGGGTGCATATTTGATGATAGAGAAGCGCAATTCCCATATCATTCATTTAAAGTGTTTGCCTTGCTTTTTTCTCTAAAATGATATGAGTTAAGAGGGATAGTTGTAAATTATAAGCAATATAAAGTCGGGGAAAAGGTTGGGTTATGGGGATGGCATCAAAAGAAAGAAGAGTAGGCAAAGTGAGTGAGATGCATATTTGTATCCACCCACTATATATACTTTTCAAGTGTAATAATGTGCCCAAGGTGCTTGAGATTATTCTTTGTATATACCGCTTTGATGGATATAATGCGCGTGTAAAGGCCTTTTTTTTATTATTTATAGAAGGGAATAACTTTTGAGATTGGAGTGGCCGTGAATCTTTTCTCTCGTGATAAGCATTGGACTATGTGAAACAGGTGAATAAATTGCCTATTCAAGATAAGTTTTTCACGGTCAAAAGAAGGCAGTTTGGGTTATAATGACTATCTTCTTTTTTGGGTTGAGCAGAGAAAGAACAACCAGTCAGGAATCATGCGAGGGTATACATGTCCCGCCTTGTTCTCCATAAACACTACTAACACACACACAGTAACTAAGAGGAGAATAATTAAGGAGCATTTGCTGTGTTGATATATTCTACATTTCTAAATATTATAGTATATAATATTAAAATATAAGATATTTTTGGTATTTAAAATTTTCACATTCAATATGACTCATAAAAAAAATTATTTAACCGAGAGATGTCTATAATTTTAGAATTGTATGAAATAATATATAAGATAATGTCATTATTTTATGATACTTTGATATTTTACACTAACATATCTTAAATGTTAATTAATATATTA
The DNA here is from genome assembly GCA_037074535.1 of Gleditsia sinensis. Classification (NCBI taxonomy): domain Eukaryota; kingdom Viridiplantae; phylum Streptophyta; class Magnoliopsida; order Fabales; family Fabaceae; genus Gleditsia; species Gleditsia sinensis. The sequence continues at coordinate 60,183,143 of CM073467.1, read as the reverse complement.
AACATCGTTGTATCTAAAACACGATATTTAAAGATCACAATCATATACTAAGCTGCTCCTAGATATTGAAGAATTTAAAATGTGGTTGGCCAATGGCAACGGAGAATTGGCCTTACTTCCTATAAAGCTCAAACATGTGGAATTCTCAAACTTTCTTGGTCCTAATAATTGAAGTGGGTTGGGGGGAAGCCTTTGTGATGTTTGTCTTGTATCAACCAAGGGTGGAGGAGAACTGATATGGCAGGGCGGTCTTAGTTAGTAACTAACATCACTTTGTAGGTCTCCCCCATATGCCATATAACTCCTTTATGGTTCGGGTTCTTTTTTTTTCTTGTGCTCTTGTTGGTTTTGGTCGTTTTGACAGGCTGTTTAAGCCAGTCCGAGGCCAATGTTCTAGCGTGTTCCCTTGGATATGGAGGGTTCTAGCAAATTGACCGGAACTTTCTCCGCCACGTGTCATCCGAATGAGACCGCAGAGGAGTACAAAGCCACGCGTCACTCAACAGTAGACACTGTATATACAATCTCCATTGGCAAAATAAATGGAAAAAAAAAAATCAATTAAAGAACCATCCCACGTGTCGCAAGTAGACCTCAGAAGAATCTACTCAAGGTAACCCCCTCCGGCTTCTAGTTGCTAACGCTGGTTAGGTTAAAGAAAGGTAAGTCGGCACATTTCACATGCCGCAGATTGCTTGGTACAGAGTTTTGAAACGATGAGAACAAAGGCAGACAAATAAAAGGTGGAAAGTCTGAAATGAAAACACGCTCCCCGCTCGATAATTCATAATTTTAACGAAACCGAAAAAAAAGTTGGGACAACATGAGACCGAGAGTGCACATGTAAGAGGCAACAACTCACGTGTTAAACAGCCAAATACTTGAATGGCGTGTGAGAAATCACGGTGGGTCCTAAGTTCAAAGAAAGAAAGGGGGAGAAAAACAAAAAGGGTGGGAAAAGAAACACCCGACAGAGATGTCTAAAGATTTATACTAAAATGTATTGTACTCGGAGTAACGCTGAATGTCCCAAATGAAATAAGAAAAATCAGATTAGCATTATCACGTAATCAAATATTATATATCAAGCATAGAATTTATATAAAACCAAGTCATGTTTAATTAAAAACTAATTAAGTTACACAATAATTATCTGACATGCATTTTGGGATGTTAGACGTTAAGCTGTCTTCTTTAATGAAATTTACCTTACTAAGAATGATTACCCTCACTTTCATTACACCTATCAACAAAATAATTGCCGAAAGCCACCAAAGATCCCCACTCACTCGTTGCAACATCAAGAGATCACCGCCGTTCAATGGCAGCCGTTGATCACGAGGGCTTCTGGACCCACCTGTATTGAATCCCACGTTGTACGGAACCGCCCCCATAAAATAATCAGGGCGGCTGACCTAATCTCAGTTTTTCCAGAATGAATACGTCTCGCTTTCCCTCATACCAATCAAACTCTACCACGTGCACATATGCGGGTTTCACGACATCGGATGGTTATTGCCTTGGACAACCCCAGCCATTCACCGCAAGTTAAAACTAAAAAATTTAATTTAAAACACACACACAAATATACAATTGCACAAATATAACGATGAACTGCACGTACATACAAAATTTAATCAAATCTATTATTTCACCGTTCCATATATAAACATTCCACCTATTTCCAAAGAGCACATTGTCGTTGTCCTCCTCCCCCCTACCTGACCCTATATTTACATTACCCGGCCCCAAAACTTAGGTATAATTACTTTTAAAAACCCAAACCTATATTTCGTTATCAGCTTCTTTTAACTTGATCGAAAGCAGTTTTCCTTATTTTGCTACATCGTCCTTTCCTCACTTCACTTCACCGTCGAGTATTTCACAATATCTTATTTTCTACTTTCTCAATCTATTTGGATGTTCTATGTACAGATGCTGGAAACCCCCAGAGACTAGAGAAGCCAGCCAAGTCGGAAAGAGCCCAGAAGGGAACACTCCCAACCCAGTGGCCTTTGTCCAGGCACTTTCATTGTATATCAGGGCCGTTATGGCAAATAACCTAAAATACTAGCTATCTAGTATTCTATAACTAGTCCTCCCATTGGGGCTCTGTGGGGTATTCCCTTTCTTCTCTTGGCCGTTCTGTAATTCACTGAAGTTGGTGGTGGTGTGGACGGAGTGAAGCTCTGGACTTTGCTGTTCTTCTGCTGGCTATGGCTGATGCTGCTGCTGCTGTATGAATCCTCCGAGTCCGATGCAATTGCGGCTGAATGCTTCCTCTTCTTCTGGAAATTCCTTGACGTTCCAACAATCTGCAATTAACAATTACACTGATCAATTAAAACTACAAACGATCAATTAGAGACACAAGAATCAAAACCAAGAAAAAAACAAATCTTGTCCCCGGAGGTTGTTGAAAACACATGGGTTATTGTTTAATGCTCTGAAAAATCACGATACAGTAATGAATTGGATAATCTGAGTCTCCCCTGAGGCCTAGGGAGTAAAGTCAACTCATTTCAACTGAAACTTCTAACAGAAAGCAAATCAAAATCCATTTTTGTTCCTTTTCAAAATCTTTGAAAGCTCAAATATTGAAAGACATTGTAGTAAAGTACCTTGCAACCCAGAGAACAGAATCGGTAGGAATCGAGAAGGCTACGCTCGCAGACTTCGCAAGTGTTTGTGACGCCCTTTCCGGGCCTTGGCTGAGGCCTCTCATTCAAGAACACCACCCTTGCGCTGTTGATAATGTAGGTCTGAACGCCACTGATATCAAGCACCTTCTGAATCTCAGAGACCCTAATCACGTCATGGTAAGAGGACCTCCTTATCTGTCAATAACACGAAAAAGGAAAAAGTTCATTAGACGGAAACAGTCAGAAATGAGAAACAGAGAAAACGAAAAGCACCAAAAGTTGAGAATTTCCATTGCGTGATTACATTTACTCCATTTTAGGAGTTATAAATGCACGATCTTGAAATTTTTGAAGAGTAAATAGCGAAGGAAACATCGGAAAACGGATTCACAGTGGGTAACTGAGTACAGAAATGAATAACAGGATCCAATTAATAGGAAAGGTGAGACTTTTAACCGAATTCCATGAAAAAGAATGAATCCGGCAACCCCATAAGAGGAAAAGTAATAATAATTTCAAGAGTGAGTGGGAGGAGAGGGGAACCAAACTGTGAGCCAGATGTAAACAGTTGTTTAAAAGAAGAAAAATGGATCAATTGTGCAATGATAAACGAACCTGAATAGCACGATGATCTTTGTGGTAGGCAAGGCAGAGAGAGCAGAGCGCCCCATTCATACAATCCAAGCAATACATATTGCATTCGCTCTTGTGTGAATCGGCATGTAACTGGCATTGAACAAAGAACCTCTCTTTGAGCAGAGGCTTCAACCATGGTGGCCACCTGTTGTCCTCATCATCAGGACCTCCAGCACCCTAGTCAAAATTAAGAAAAATGAAGAATTCCGATCAGACCCAGAAAAGAGAAGAATCAAAAACTGAATGAATACCAATGCCCTTTCACCCAAGTCCAAAAAACAGAGGATGTGGATTAGCTAGGCCCCCATACTATGAAACCACATAACACAATGGTAGACTAAAACAGAGCATATGCTTACCATGATTCTCCTGTTCTTGGGCTTAATTTCCCTGACAGTGGTGTCCTGGCTTTCGATGGCCATCTTGAAAATACTCGTAGGAGAGGAAGTGAAGTGAATTTGATGAATGTGAGAGAGTGAAGGGGGAGAGTTTTAGTGAGAGAGTGTGTAGGGAGGTATGTGAGAAAGAGGCTTGACAAGAATGGAAGCGGTGAGGGAGGGAATGGGTTCTTGTACAAGGCGGTAGCAGATGGCGTTAAGAGAGATGGAAAGAAGAGAGAGGAGAGGGGGTCGTTCTTATCCGCACGAAGTCCACAACCAAACCTAGCTCCGAACCCGAACCTATGCCGCAGATACGTCGGGTGCAAGGAACCCCCCTCCGTCCTTCCTTTGAATTTCCCTTTCACTCTCACTCTCTTCGGTCTTACCAAATTTTTATTTTATTTCTCTAATTATTTAAATTCTCTGTCGTCACTCCGTAGCGATTATTACTGATTAATCAATTTGGGCACGCCCATTTCAGCCCCCTTCGTTATCAATAAATCTAAATTTGCTCATTATTTTAAAAATTATAATAAACATCAAATTAGTTTCTTATAAATTCCAACGCCATGCTTACACCCTTTCCTAATCCAACTTGTACTGTGTTTCTTCTCAATATTTAAATATTTGAATGAATGTCTCAAAATGGGATAAGCATCTTGGATTTGTCCATACCACATGTACATAAAAGAAGTCTTCGGTTCTTCTTTGTCAATTTCTATCACATTTCTATATTAATCAGTGTAAAATATGGATAAATGGGTCAATTCCTCGATGCAGATTCTAGCAGAAACACCGGAAGAAGTTATATAGTGGTGTGGAAGCAACTCTGAAATTAATTTGAAACCTAATGGTAGGGCGAATGTATGTGCATTTGGCTTTGTCCCTAATAATGGTGGGTTAGGTCTGGGTTGGCCATCGCGAGTTGGAAAAAAAAAAACATGGAATCAATTATAAGAAGCATGAATATAATTTTAATAAAGCAAACTGTTGTTCCAACTAACAACAGAAAAAAAAAAAAAAAAAGGTCCACTTTTTAAGAATATTATTATCAGTGCCTTAATTAGCTCTGTTTAGCAGTGTGGGGAGGGATGTGATTTATGAACAATGACGTTGGAACCAAATATCTTCAATTATTGGTTATACTCTGTCGTTAATGAGATATCCTATTAATGTGAAGCTAGTCAAAGTCCATAAGCAAGCACCCTTTGAGTGTGAGATATCCAATTGGGATAGAAATATTTTGAGAGGAAAAAACAATTTGCTACTTACTAAAAATGAATGTATTGAGATTTATTTAATCTCACTTTTGAATGAATTCAGATGCAATCATATTTTAATTATAAAAATAAATAAATAATTGTACAATTAATCTAATTTTTTTTTTCGTGTCAATCAATTTTGTTTTCTGTAGATTACACGGAAATCCACTTGGGCATAAGATACACGTTGTCGCCCTAATCATTAATGTACAGAATGTGAAAATAATATTTTCAAAGCGGATCAATGACTTTTTGGAAAAGCATAAGAGACTATTGCAGCTACCAATGTGGAACCGGCAACAAGAAATAGTAAGATTTTCTTCATTTAACAAGGATAAGACAAGACACTAGCGGTTACTCGTTAGGTAGTTGGAAGTTATTCTCAATTATCGGTTGGAAGTTACCTTGTTCTTTATATTCATACAGCCAAATAAATTTATGGTAATTACTTTTTAAATTTATCCTTTATTTTCTCTCTTTTTTATAAACTCCCAAACGTACTGCTATATAAGAGCGGAAGATTGAAAAGAAAAAACAAATTTACCTCTGAATTTTTAATAGAGTGACAATAGTTCGTGTTTTTCTTAGAAAATTCATATTCTTTCACTCTCGGCGATATTTGAGATTAATTTTGTATGCAATAAATTCCGTATAAATATAACTTCCAACGGGGCTTTTAGTTTATACAAACAGTCGCATGGCATTACAAAATTTATCCAGAGAAACTTAGAACGATCATCGTCATATTCCCATAATTAATGGATCCATTTCGGACATCCCGAACCATCGTCAATAATTGCATAAACTTTTCAACACGAAAAAGAATCCAAACAATGTCAACAAATTGAGCACGTTGGTCTAACGCTTGGCCCCTTGCTAACTCTTGTCACAATGAAATTGAGAAAGCTAGACGAGAACAAAAAGATGGTAGCTGCCACCTCCCTATCTCACTCCATTTTATCATTTTCACCACCAAACCCTAGTGAAATGGAAAACCATTTCGTGCTTTATCAAATTAATTAATAGTATATTTAATGACACTCGAACTATTTATTTGATTTTTTTTTTGTCTTTTCTTTTATAATTTTTAGTGTGGGAACTATACCCATGATAAGATTACTGTGTGGATAAGCACTGAATTCCCTAATTGCGGTCTTTTAAGCGGGAATAATGAAGTCGGCACAACCAATAGTTGGTCAAGCTCAAAAGGGGCCTAAAAGAGTCTATAAAGTAAAATAAAAAGAGAATTACGAGGTCAATACTTGTATATATATTATTATTGTTCATCATATTAATTAAAAATTTTAATTATATTTTTAGTTTTTATTTATTTATTTTAATAAATGATTTAATTTAGTCTCTCTAATTTAAAGAATATTACTTTGGTCTTTTTGAAATGTTATAATTGAGTCTATCTATAAAAATATACATCTATTTATAAACTTTTTTTTATTGTGTGGATATTAAAAATTTCAAATTTTTTTTGTCAACAATTAAAATATGGAGTAATTAAATAACATATATTAAAATTTTACTAATTATATTATTCAAAATTAATTTATATTTAAAAAATATAAAAATAGTAACAAATATAGATATTTTTAATACTTAAAATTTTGAAATAAGATAACGATGAGTCCGGTGGGGAGGACGTAGAAATACGAGTTGCTTCATCACTTATTTAGAGGGGATAGATTTTTACAAACGTGGTTAATTAATTATAGAGGCAGAGACAAAATAAATGATAAAAGCAGATCAATTATTGGAGTTATTGTTGGGCCTGCCGTCCACAAAGGAAATTTTGTGCATTACAAAAATTGTTATTTTATTATGTAATTTTGAAGAATTATTAAGGTGGATTAGAGCAAAAGCGAGGGAGATAAATGTCCAAAGTCCGAGTCTGAAGAAAGCAGTGCAAGTTGGTCGATGGAGGGCGTTGAGTTGACCGAGATGCTTCGTCCTTAAGTTTAATGGGTCAAAAAGATCCTCAAACACTTGGCGCCGTCCAACGCACACCAACATTGACCGTTTCACACGTGTGCCTTTTACTACGACGTTTTGAAGTTCTTATATCCGGAACTCCGTCCCTCCTAACTTCTTCACACTTGCCTCGCTCCTTCCCATTTTTTTCCCACTAATTTCTTTTCTCATATTGTCTAACGTTAATGCTGTGCTCTAATGTCACGGATACTTCATCTTGTTAATTCATAAAATTACAGACTTAAATACAGTAAAATTCATCTTCGTATGGAAATTTTCAAAATTTTCACCATCATAAATCATTCTATTTAGAATTTATCATATAAATCATTTTTTAATTCTCTTATAATAATTTCATGAATAATTTTAAAAAAAATACACCAAGATGGTATATTAATTAATCTACATCTCAATCCAGTTAAAAATATATAATCCACACCAAATCTAAAATATTTATATAAAAAAAATATTTACAGAAATTGCTCGAGGTTGGCAATGCCACGGTATTAATATTATAGGGTTTGCTCCCCCTAAAATAAAAAGTTAGCATGAATTTCACATCAAGGTTACTTCCAAAGTGGCTCAACCCTTTTCATGCAAACCTCAAATTCAACTCCAATATTTCACAATTTTATGGAGGCTTCGCCAATCATAGAAGACACCACGCACACGCACACACACACAAAGAATAGATAATAGATAATGAACCCAAATGATGTTTTAATTCCCTCTCCATTGAGTGAACTACTTTTAAACAAACACACTTCACAACGTCATTCTAATTCGTAAGCTTAAATCCTAATTATATAAACATATTTAATTTGAGCACCTAACCCACCATTCAACATGACTATTTGTTTTATCGAAAATTGAATATACAATTTTAATGGTAATTTATATTCGATGACGAGAATCTTTGTTTTTAGCGAGTGATGTTTGACATCATTTGTAAAATAAGAAAGATCAGTGTTGCCATGAAATAGTAGGTATAATAAATTCTGACAATTAAATTAGTTTTATGAAATAAAAAAAAAACTTGAAAACAGAATAATAAGAGTACCCAAAAGCTAAATTATCAGTATTTTAATAGTTGTTGACGTAATTGAAAGGAAAAAGTATTTTAATACTCATTGATTGTATGTAAGATTGAAAAGCCGCGTTGGAAGAACTATTTGACTCCGTGTTAGCCGAAAAGGTAGAAAAAGAAGGGCAAAATGACAAACGCATCGCCGTGACAACATGATGTCACTCTACAAAATTGAGGAAATAATGATAAAATAATTGATGTAACACGTACGGTTGATATTATAACACGTAGGCCTTAAATTATTATAGCGATTGAAGTTGGTCTTCGAGGTTTAAAAAATGTTAAAACATTGGAATTTTTACGATGGAAACAATAACAAAACTAGTTTCTCAGCGAAGATAAAATAGGAAAAAATAAATTAAATAAATTTCTGAGACATTAACGGGATCGAGGTGATATATTTATGAATAAAAAGTAATAAATTGATTAGGAGTGTGTTCCTAATTTGATTCAATACAATTAGAAACTACATTTGCATCCGTCCGGACCTTCTTAATTTTTGGGCAAACAAATGAAAGAGACCACTTTCTACATTTTAGAAAATCCAAACAGAACCTTAGGCCCCAGAAATACCCAGAAAAGGTAAATCAAAGCACAAATGTTGTGCCTACATTTGGTATGTGAAAATAAAACATGGTTCTTCTCCCCTATTTCTCAGTTATATTCGGAGAACCTTTCTTTCTTTCTTTTTTCTTTAAAAAAAAAAGAGATTTGACGAATGATGGTAGGAGTAGGACCCATCCATCAACTTGCAAGACTTGGAAAGCCGCAAGAACTACGCAACTTGTCCCAAACCTCACTTTAATTTTAGTGTGCTGCGTTTGGCCTCTTTCACCGTCAATGCTACCTGATCCTTCACGTCTTCTCATTTTGCTTTTCAATGCACTTTTTTCACTTCAAATATTTTATTTTATTTTATTTGCCATAAGTCTAAGTAGAACCGTGGAAAAGATAGAGCCATACATCCCAAATTCACTTAAACTCGTAAAAAAATTAAGAAATAAGGTATTTAAAATATACGGAAAATTAAATTAAATAATTAGTGGATATAAGTAAGAAGTTGTTATTCCATACAGTAAAATGCGTAACTTTTATTTGTTTTAATATTCGTCACATACAATGAACTTCTTTGTAATTTAAGTATAATTATTGCTTTTTCAGTGTTGGTGGCAGCATGAAATCCAAAAATCTGCAAAGTAAAAACAAGAATGGGGAAAACCGTGATAGCTTTATGGCACATTATGTGAACTAGGTACAAGATCAACTCTTTTTTTCCATTTTTGTTTCTAGAGGCAACTTCTAGTGAAGTAGTGGGTTAGATTATGAGCATCTTCGTACCCAAAAATAGTGTAATTACACGCGGTTCTTTTTCTTAAAATGAAAAAAAAAAATAACAATTGCAGATTGACTTTTTATTCTTTCTTTTTTAAATATATATTATTCTTAGACCAAAAGACGAAAGAAAGTGCTTAAAATTTGGATCAAATTTATTGGGATTATTAAATGTTAAAAAAATAAAACTTAAATTCAATTAAAATTTTAAATGAGTTAATCAAATTATATTCATTCATGCTACCGAATACCCAAGAAAGAAAGCGTTCGAGTAGAGGCGAAGGACTCAGAGGGGAACAGATTTTATGGGAGTAATGGATAAGTTGGACGCGAAGACTGATGAGTCGTGTTCTTGAGAAAAACACGACAAATAAGCGTGCCTGCATGTGAAAACCTCTGCTTCCTCGCTGTACAACAAGGTTCCCAAAGCTTCTCCTAATTTATTATTTTCTTTGTCTCTTCCAAATGACTTGGAAATTCTAGGGCTTTCTTAGCGAAGAAGAAAGCAGTGCGCTTTTAAACTCATTCCCCAGAATGTAGAGCGAAATTTCACAAGCACTTTCAACCATAAATTAACGACAGTTATAATTGGAGTAGCTCTTCTCCCCAACTCTTTAATTACGTTTCTCATACGCAAGCTAGTCCTTTTGTAATAATTTGAAAACCGGGATTTTTGTATTTACAAAAATAAATAAATATTCTATCAACTTCTGAATTTTTGACATGACCTTACTAGTTGAATTATTAGTTAAAAATCTTAATTACGGTCTTAAAAGTCGTGGGAATTACATTTATTTATAGAATAACCTAGTTAAATCTTAGGTGTCTAAATATTATGAATGTTTTTTAGCATATCTTCTCACAAACATTTACAAAAATTCTTAGATAAACTTAATCCTTAAAACAAACAACGACAAACATAACAATACATGAGAAGTGAATCCTATTAAAAAATATACTTGACATATTTATGATTAATTTCGTGTATTAATTTTCAGGAAAAGATTCTACCTAAAAATATGTCATGCTTAAAAAAAAAAAAGATAAACATATAAGAAGGGAAAAAAAGAGACAAATTCGGGAAGAAGGTTATGTAGGTGAGTGAGTGTTTCATAGTGCCAATGTGTTATAACCCCACAGCCCCATACATTATTAGTTATTGGACCTAGAGTTTAAACCCATATTGCTCCCATATCCAAGGGGCTCTACGTCTGGGCCTCCCTCCAATTTCTTTTTTGGGCCTCCCTCCATTTGAAATGGACAAACTGGTGATAAATTTACAAGAAGCCCATGTTAACGATTTGCTTTTTTCATGATTTCTGTCTCAGGCCGACTGAGGCCCAGAGTGTAAAATAAATAATCATAAATGAGACCATTGTCTGCCAGTGCTACCGGATTAGCTTACCACAGAACTTGTTCCAAAAAAAAAAAAATTTGCTTACAACAGAGAGGATAAAATGAAATGATGCTGCTATATCTATTAACACTAGAATTTGAATTCTTTAAAGATTTTAAATAGCTTTACAAAATAAATTTTGATAAAATTAATATTAAATAAGTAAGATTCACTAATTTAAATATAAATTTTATAGACTATATTTTTTTAGGTTTAAATTTATTCTATAAATTTTTAAAAAAAAAACTTTAGAAAATCCTAGGGTGTACTATAATATTATACTATTAACCAATTCATTTTAATTTGCCGAACTTGTCTCTCTCCCTTCCAACAAGATATGAACAATACGATCATTACAATTAGTGGAAAGCCTTGTCATTTACTTCACGAGTGTTGAAGCAAAGTTGATTATTTCATATTACTTGCTCTCAAAACTAAAACACACTGACACCTCCCTACAATCAACATTTGTCTTCACTCAATAAACTAAAAAGGTATTGGGTTAAAATAATGTTGGATGACATATAGTATAGTGTCCTTTATAACAATTAGGTTAAGTCATACGAATTAATGCTGCACTATCACTTTAACTATTTAATCTTTTAACAAATTAGTGAGTGCTTCACAAGCACCTTCTAGTAAAGCAATCTACTAGCCAGCTGAGCTGCCTTGTTAATTAGGGAAAAGCAGGCCATTCTCCGAAAAAGACCTTCCAACAAAAAATAGCTAGGCTTAACAAAAAGGGTTGTGAAGTTGAAAACTCCCCTGTGTCTGTGGGGTCTTTTCAATTCTTTTCATACTCAGTATTCATCAAAACTAATCCAAGGCGTCGAAATTATTATTATTATTTTCATCCCAGATCGTAAAAAAGCGTCTTGCAACCGGGGATTGTTGGTGCTGGATGCCTCTATTTTGTGCCACCTTGGCACGTGGAATTCTCAATCCGTGATTTAAATAATAGTCACTGGATTCAATTCCTTTGACCAATTTGATTTCAACAAAACACTCTCTTAGTCTTGGGTGGTTGTTTTCGCTCGTAGATTTTTCCATCATTTTAACTTTTCGGATTGAAATCCAATAATGTCAACAAGAAAAAGCATCACCGGAACTGCCTACTTTTTAGAGTTATCGCAATGCAAATTATTGATTAATCTCCCTATGCAATGGGACCCTTCACTTTGGTTCTTGGCTTGCGACCAGTCCCATCCTAGATTTCATATTTGACGTGTTTGCGTTACCGCACAACAACTCCCAACAATCACAATGACCTTCCACTGTAGCCACTATCAATCCCAAATTAAATAATAATAAAACCACACTGGCATTCTCGTGATTTCCCCTATCAATCTCCGTCACCCACTGCTATTCCCCGAAACGCGGCGTTTGCTTTACAAAGTGCCGCTCCTAATACCGTCTTTAACCTCGGTTAACATACTGCCCCCACCAAGTTAACCACGGTTAGCTTGTCTCCTTCCTTCAATCAAACCAGCCTTTTTATAAACTCGAGCCGCAGAAGGAAAGCCAGAGAAAATCAACCAGAAAATGGCGTTGTACCTGGACGAGGGAGATGTTTGGAAGTGTTCCAATCACCCGACCAAGCGACGTAGGAGCGGAATTTGCCCAATTTGCCTCCGGGAACGTCTGCTTGCTCTCTGCCCCGACTGCGCTAACGTGCGCCCATGCTCCTGCTGCGTCACCAGCTCTTCCTCTTCCTCCTCCTCTTCGTCTTCCTTCTCTCGCTTCTCCGTCTCCGGCGTCGGTTCAATTGGTCCCGTGCATAACCTAATCGAGAGCGAGCCTGCCTTGCGCCGTTCTCGGTCCATGGCGATCCCATTTCTCCGGTCACGGTCCAGGTTCTCCGGCGGCGACAGGGATTTCGATCCCGATAGCACAGAGGATTCTCCGGCACTGAACAGGAGCAAGTCGACGAGGTCGTTTTGGTCAATGTTCAAGCTACAGAAGAGCAGTAGAAGCGGAGTGCAAGAGGAGGATTCTAAGAAGATTCTGGTAGGAGGCCCCCTGGGGGATGCAAGTAGAAGAACGACGGCGATGATGATGAGGTCGAGGTCGGTGGCGGTGTCAGGCTCCGGCGTTAGGGAAAAGAAAGCACCGACGAAGGGAAGGGGATGGTTCTTTCCGAGTCCGATGAAGGCTTTCCGGCAATCGAAGGCGTCGACAGTGATTCAGGAACGGTCGCCTTTGTATAGAGGTTAAAATTTTGATTTTGTAGATAAAAAATAATAATAATAATAATAATAACGACACAATATTTGAAAGTAAAACTAATAATTTTCTTGTATCACACTAACTGCCTTACCATTCATATGCAAGTGATTCAAATTTGAATTTTGGTCCCGAGTGGCGTGTGGAGACTGGAGATTAAACCTTAAAATGTCTCCTTTCCCTTCTTTGAATTCATCGTTTCAGAGAATTATTAGTATTCCATACTTATTATTGTACGAGGTGAGTCCCAGATGCCTAGTTGTCTGTGCAGTATTTATACGATGATTAAGAGTTTGATGGGTTTTTGGCCAAATAAATTGCTCTCCGAACGAAACTGTAAATTAAGAAAGAGGATGGAAGTGTCAATTATCTACGATCAAATGTAGTCTTCGCTTTGGTGTGGGAAATTCTGAAACAAGTGAAAAAAGTAAAATAAAGAATCGTCCTAAATAATGTCTCCGTAAAAATATATATACATATGCAACAATATTAAAACTTAAAAGTAAGTATTTTGGCGAAGCGCACAAAGTTAGAAGTAAGATTACGAAATCGCCCTTTTAAATGTTTGTACTGGAGTAAAGGACTAGTATTGAAATGCTCAAAGCTTATTAAAATAAAATAAAAAACAATTACTTTGCTACAATTAGATGGGTCGACGTAATATTGACATGACCATAGTACAATGACTCCAATTATGGCCTTAGCAGAGTTGTGAAAGACTGAAAGTTCTAGATATTGTTTGACAATGTAGTTTGGAGATGGGACACAGCAATAGCGTTTGGAATTTTCTCCCCCAAGAGATTTCATTGTTTCTTTGTTGATTCCGTGAATATATATGTGCCAAATGAAATGTCAACCAAGTAATCTTTGCAATTAAACTCGTCGAAATTTTTGCGACCTATCATACATACAAGGCACTTGTTAATATCTAATTAGAGAGAGTTAGAGAGAGAGAGAAACAATTGGTGATTGGGGGATCAAACAACTGTTCGACGATGTCTCTTACCTCTTGTTTAAGGGACAGATGCCTTTAATTGATTGGAGTCGTTAAATCGAGAAATGGGATTGGGGATGGATGCCCTTTAATTTGCCCAACACAACTAACTCACTTTGGTCATGGACGGATCCACGGTGCCCTTCCTTTTACAATTAAAATGTTAAATTTTATTTTCTGCAGAATGGCATCGCGCTAGTGTGACAAAGCATTAGGACAGAGTTAGGAGAGAGACGATGTAACCTCACTATAAACGACACAACATTCTAATCTCTCACTTTGTGAAACCAACTACACTTTTTATTATAATATGAAGTAATCTCCAGAGACACACTAATTTTACCTTAATCACATGCCTCAGAATCTTCAAGTTGATTCGACCCTTAGGTGTTACGCTAACTGTGGAAATATTTAATGCTATTCGTTGGATGATGCTTCCCACATGAATATCTGTTTCAACAAGCTACTTCTTTGTTCTTTTCTTTATTTATTCCTTAATATTTTTTTTTTTTAAGGATCTGATTCTTCAAATTCATACATGGTTTCTGTTATTATTATTATTATATCCCCAACAACTGGGGAAAAGTAACAAGTAGCTCGGCAATAAATATAATATTTGTTCAACACTCGCTGTATATTGTACAAGTTCATTGTCGCACTAACCCCTAAAAGGATGGTATATCGGCTAGCCCTGAAATATGTTTGTGATATACCAGTATGAAAATTTTGACTCTTTTTATATATTGATTTTTTATTCGGATATATATTTTATAATAAAATGGTTATATGTTGATTAATTTTCAAAATTTAAAATTTTTACTCCTCAAATCCCACCAAAAAAGTTTATTTATTATTTCTTGTAACCCTTTAATATTGATGAATCTCTAGTGGCACAAGCAAATCAGGAATTGAAATACTTCTTATTTCTCGTTTTGTATCGGCCGGCATATATAATATATGCATGGGGAGAATTGCCAGCTAAAATTTGAAACTGTGATATTATATACAAAAAATACTACTCATAATTAGTTCGCTGATTAAGTTCTTCCAACTATTCTAGTATTCGATTTATAATTTAAGCAATACAACTATTAATTAACTTCCCGAGTTTGGTGTCCAAACATATGCTATGGGGATAGTTGGAGATTTTTTAGCAACCGAAATAATATAATTATAAGAAAAATATATTTCACTCTCTTATATTTTAATCTTATTATATAGTATTTTTTTTATTTTAAAATATATATAGATTTTATTTTGAAATCAAAAGAAACTCTTCAACTAAATTCATTTAAAGTATTATATGAGTTATTTTATTATTTTAGTGTTTGCTTATTTATTTATTTATTTTATTAAAAAAATTTATATTATATTATTTTTATTTTTATTTTATGTGATAATAATTTAATTAAAGACACGAGAAATATCTATAAAAATTTTTGAAGCAAACGTTGAAAAAATTATTATTATTTTAAATATGTCGAAAAAAAAGTTTATAAAATATTCATCCATTGTTTAAAATTTAAGAAACTTTTCATAAATATAAATTATGTATTTCTAAGCCTATTTGCATAAAATCATGTAAAAAATTATATTTCTAAATCCAAAAATGTATAAAAAAAATGTTTATACATTGAAAAAGTGTTTTTAATATTTATAATTTTTCTCTCTAAATATATGTACTTTTTGATATTTATTGAAAGTAATAGTTATACTGTTAAATTACTAATAGTAATTAAAATATATTTAAAAATAATTTAATAATAACATTATTTATTAATAATAATTAAAATATTTTTTTAAAAAAATTAAATAATAAAATTATTTTTAGTAAAATTAAAAAAAAAACTGTCATATAATGTTATTTGTATTTTTTGAAATGAAAAAAAATAATATTATATGAAAATATTTTAATGAAAAATATAAGTAAACAATAAAATAATAAAATAAATAACAAATAATTTTAAATAATATTAATTGTAACGTATTTTTAAATTTTAAAAATAAAATATAAACGAAAAAAATTTATTCTTTATAATTAAATGGCCGTTGGAATTTGAATAGTTTCGAAGTTCAATCGGTAATAGTGTCCTTTCAAGTCCCAAGGTGCCAACAATATTTTATGAAAAAAAAAAGTTATGAAATTTGACGAGCAAGAAAGCGGCTCCACGAAAGGAATTCATCTTCATTTTCGGTGCGAGAAAATCATGCTACCTTAAGTAAACTTTTTTTCACTCATAAATAAATAAAAAGTAGTATCAAATTCGAAGCACAAGTCTTGGATCTATAAGAAATTGGGATTTCCTTAAATTACCATTGGAACACAAAATACATAAAAAGATGGATTTATATTAGAAATTTCGATTTACTGAGAGAGATTGAGTTTTATAACATAGATTTTCATTTTTATCTAAAAATATATTATTTTATTTAATAAATAAAAATTATAGAGCGAAAGTGAAAAGTTTGATGGAACTTTTGAGATACCTATATAGAAGAAGAAGGAGAAGATCGGAAGTGCATGAATGGATGTAACTGTAGCATGTAAAGAGAATCTTGGGTTCTCACATGTGTTGACCTGACCCGAAAGGATGAAATTGATAACTCGTAATTCAACCAAGCAAACAGCCAAACAAGTCACTGCAATGACATCGAACACTAAATGAACATTGCACACGAAACGCACAATCATATACCCCAGTTTGGGCTTTCCTTTGTTTGAGTAGCCGTGAGGGAGTAATATTTTGATTTTTGAGGGACCGTGCCTCTCCTTTTGCTTCTATTTCTCTGGGTCACTTTCTCTCTAGCCCTCTACATTTACATTCTGCCTTTCATTTGAATATCGTTGGTTCAAGATCCGCCACAAGGCGGTCCATTGCTCAATCGTCTTCCACCTCACGCTTCCTGCAGTGTAATCACTTGGCTTCTATGTGACGCAATTAAGATTGGAGACCAAGCACAAGATTTAAATATGCATGCGTGAATCAATGGCAGTTATGTATATTTAACCACATTTTTTGGAAGGAGGAAAATAGGAATTGGACAAGAGAGAAAAGTACCTTTCACTCTTTATTTGGATTTTTTTTTCTTTTAAAGTAGAGAATGGGAATGGAACCAAACCATCTCTTCTTTTCTCTCATTTAGTAAAAATTTAATTTTTTGCTATCATTTTGATTTGCATCTTTATTTTCTTTTTATACGTCTCTTCATCTGTATATTTTAGTTTTGTTTATAACAGTTACACCTAAATTAAATATAAAAAAAATCGAGATATATATTTAAAAAAAAAACAATTTAAGTTCGTGACGAAAATATGCATATGCATTATTCAAGTATATAATTGGAGGCATTTTGTGTTTTGTGTTTATTTCTAGCTGATGACATCTTGGTCCTTGGGTTCCTTTATTAGGAGTTTATGCAAGTATTTCTCTTGTGTAGTTATTATTCATCAACGAATGAGAATAAAGAATAAAAAAAATTATAATTTTTATCATCCCTATAGCCTTCGGTATTGAACTCGGAAAATCTAGAAGTTTTGCTATTATTCAACGCATTATCTTGTTTTTTTTAAGGCACTATAATCAGATTTCAGAGATGTAACACAGCCTGTTTGTTAGGGAGTTGACTTACGAAAACATTAGATTCAGATGTACATGGAGTTCACTGAGAATTATAGAGTCAGTCCAATTTTGATTCTCTACTCTTCCTAATGTAAACCTTGTCGTTTTCTTTCTTTGAATAAGAACGAATAGAGAAAAATGTTGGTCTGGGCACGTTTGGCTTCTGTTCACACACTTCCATGTTAAGGCGACGATCAGATTCATCGATCTTCTGGAAAAGTAGTTTGGTTTTCATTTATGGGTTAGGTAAGATTGATAGCATAGACGGTGACCAAGTTGGATGAACCATCGATTTTGGAAATAATTAGAAGCACAAGACTGATGATTTAGTTATACCATGAATTCATCCATATACGGGAGGCAGCCTCGCGCGTCAATAATAATTGCACTGGGATATTTATATAGAACAAAACATTCCTACCCAAAATCTAATGTTTTTTCTTTCCCCAGAATATAGAACACAAAATATCTCGGAGAATGGAAGATTCATAATATGATGTAGGGTGGAGTGCAATGTACCTAATCCAAAAGGAAAAAGAGTACACCCCTTTTTTTTTTTTTTTTTGTGCTCAAGCTGGTAACCATATTTTCCGCCGCCGAGTGGTAACTTTCACACGCCAGATAAACCAGAAAGGGCTGTGAAATAAGCAGGGCCACTATTACACCAGCAATAGGGCAGGGTTACCCAAATCCAACGTCCTTGTCCCCACAAGTCTACAACACCTCATGTGCTCCCTGTCCACTCCTACACGTGAACCTGTTCATTTTTTATAGCGTTCCATCCACCGTACTCTTCTTTTTCAGCTTTTGACTTTTCTACACCCATGCACCATTTTCTTTCTTTTTGCGTAAAATGAGTTTCTGGGACAAGGGAATCTGTGCCAACTTATTCGACAGACATACCCACACGAATGTGTACTTAGTTTCTTTTGTCTAAACGTATCAAAAAGAAAGAAAAGGTATCGCCCCATGCATCTACCCACTCTGCTTTGCTCAACAGAAATCAAGGCCAGGATCATGGAAAATGTCTTTTAAAGTACACTTGGAAAAAAAGTAGGGTTTATGGGCTAAATCAACTCATTCAATTTTTATAAAAATTAATGTATAATACAATGTAAATTTAAGAGTAGCCAAATGGCGGCAACTTACGAAAAGGTGGATTGGTGTAATGAAGGACATCTGCGTAGAATGAATAGGTCCCATCTGCAACATCAATATCTTCCCCTGCAACATAGCATCAATTTAATCAGACCATCCCCATTACTTTATACAGTGATTGTTATTGGTGTGGCGTGCCATCCAATCACACCCCCTCTTGTTCCCTTCATTCCAAAGCTTTCTTTCTTCTTTTTTTTCTTTTTTTTTTTTGTACAGGCTTCTTTAATTTTTCTGGAAACAAGCTTCTAGAAAAATAAAACAGAGTATAGCTCTTCTAGTGCTAGCATATCGTGGGCCTCAAAAGTCCCCGGTGCCTTTTGTTATCAATTTTGTAAGCTTGCATAAGCATTGTTACATGGCCGATGCCGAAATCCCTTTACTTTTGGAACCGTCTCATTCAAAACCGTAATAACACCAGTTTAAAAAAAAGAAAGTGTAATAACATAGCCGAGAGCCGTTGTATTTTGGGCCCAGCCCAGCCCAGTCAGGAATGAGCCCGCTATCGCCAAATTTGTCTGACAGAAATCAAGCTCTTTCTGTTACACTCTCACTCATAGTGAGCGTAAAGAGCAGCCATGTCTGAGGACAATGGAAAACCCCACCTGATCTTTACGTACGGGACGCTGAAGCAAGGATTTCCGAACCACCCTCTCCTGCAGGACCTGATCCAAAAACACGACGCTGTTCTCGTCGGCACGTACTTTACCCGTCACTCCTTACCCCTCGTCTGCGGGCCCTATGGCATCCCCTACCTCATCCACCTCCCTGGATCGGGCCGTCGGGTCAAAGGCGAGCTCTACTCCGTCTCCACTCGTGGACTTCTCCGACTGGACGAGTTAGAAGGTATCCGTATTGGGCATTACGAACGCCTCCCCATCGTGGTTGTGAACGGCGTCGTGTCAGGGGAAGCGGAGGTGGAGGCAGAGGCGTATTTCGCGCACAGGAACTTCGGGGAAGCCCTGTGGAAGAAGAAAGGAGAATTGGGGATGGAGGAATATAGGGAGCAAGATGCGAGGAAGTACGTGAGGATACATGACAGGGTCAGGGATAGGAGTGTCCTTGACGATCTCGCCGAGTTTGTGTCTCAACGATCAAATTAAAGTTGGGGATTTGGAGGAGATTCAACCCAAGAAATTTGGAAGAAAATGAATAAAAATAAAATAAAATAAAGGTCAATATTGGACCCAGTGGGTGTTTCTTCTGCGTTCCGGCTTAGTCTCTGTCGTGCTGCTCATCATCAGTTGAATAATTTAATTCATGTGTGTTATCTGTATTTTCAATCCCATAGTCTCTGAGAGAGAGAGAGAGATTGGCATATGTTATGATTGAAATTGCATGTAAATATGCCATCCAAAAAAGAAAAATTGCATGTAAATAATCTCAATAAGCAATTTTATTTCCGGAATCGCGCTTCATGATTACAGGCAATTTCTGCCTCCCTCTCTCTCTCATTTCTATTTTAGTACATTAATGTTTTGGACTTGATCCTACTCATTTTTAATGTCTTTTAATTTAGTATTTTACATTCATTCAAACTATATCTTTTTAGTCCATTATTAAATAAATAAAATGTACATATATATATATTAATTGATACTTTTAATAATTATTTAAATGAGAAAAAAAAATGGTTATTGAGTTGCCTCCCAATCAGTTCTTTTGTTTTACGTCGTTGGCTCGACAAAAACTAAAATAAAATCAAGGAAGGTCTTGAAGAGTTGTCCATTATGATTCCTCTTGCTAAAATCTTTCATAATATAGTTTAAGTCTATGCTCATTCCATCCCATTGAAAATTTGTACTTTTGAATTGATTTTTCCTCCTGATTAGTTTCAAACTTGCTGAGAATTTTATCAGGGGGTATTTCTACTTTCCCCAAGAACACATATTGGAGAGAATCAGGAAGAGGCTTCAATTCAAGAGTAAGAACCTGCACAACAAAAGGTAAAAGAGTAGTATCAGTAAGTGGCAATTCTATGTAAGCAACCTTACTTGTTGGTGGCTCTGCTGAGAAATTATTTAATGCAGCTGAGTCCTCTTTTGTTTCTACATTCTGCTCTATCTCACCATTATCTTACTCTATGGATTTGCTCACATTCACTTTCAGTTTATCCTTTCCATCTACTTCATGTGTCAAAGAACTAATGACATTGATAGAATAAATAAGAATATCATCACTTGGGTGTTTCATGGTCTCATACATATTAAACTTTATTACTTTACCATCAAATTTCATAGTGAGTGTGCCATTGTGAACATCTATTTTAGTTTGAGAGGTTTTCAAAAATAGTCTCCCTAATAATATTGGAGAAGTAGGATCTCTATTTTTTATGTCAAGTATATAAAAATCCGCAGGAAAAACCAAATTATCTACCTGTACCAAATCATCCAATCCACCAAACATAGTTTTTAATGGGAAAGAATTAAGAGAAAAAATTATTCGATTAAATTATTAAAACTTTTTAAAATTATGCTATGAATAATATAAAAAAATATTTTATATTAGACCATTTTCTTCTCATAGTATCTCATTCCAACGCAACATAAAGGACATAATATTCTTCCCGAGGTAAGGTTGATACAAGAGCGATGGCTTGATGCTCACCAACATGGGAATTACAATCTTTATTCGCTAACTTACATTCATTTGTAGGAGACTAGATGACAGTCCTTACTCCCCACGCCACCTTTACTAAGTCACACATTAGAGTTTATTTGATGTAGAAACATTGATATGCTATTTGCTTAATTTAGTTGGCTGCCCCAACACAATCAATCGCATGGTCCAGCTCAAGCAGAGAAGCCCTTGCCATCATCAGCTGGTTCAGTCTTGGTAATGACACAACTCCAACCTTCACCACACTTGCAGAATGCTCCGCTCCCAATTTCAGCCGGCAGCTTTGACTCCTGGGGTACCACTTCACCATCACTGCATCCCAAACTAAATGTGAAGTCTGCTACTGCCGCTTCCCTGCACCAAGAGTATGAAATAAAAGGTGAAAGCATGAAAAATGGAGCTTTGAAGAATAAAGTTAGGTATTGGGAAACATGAGAGACTTGTGGGTGGCGCTTTCAGACACCATGCTGCTTCCTTCAACAGTCGCTCTTCTCGAATCTCTGCTACTGCTATCTCTGGACTCTGGACTGTCCATTCCCATTGCTTGTATTTATGATCTAACTTCGGATCTTGTTCCTTCAGAAAGTCAAATATACCCCTTCCGTTGTCGAAATACGAAGTATGATCTGTCAAGGGCAATGTTGTAACTCTGATGAATAATTTATCTCCCACAACAACGTCATGGCTTGCGTCACCTATTGGAATCAAAATTTAAACAAAAATTTAATTACATTGGGATGGGCATCCTTTTTGTTTCTGCAATTTTAAAATTCACATGATATTTAATAAGAGTAATTTATTTTTTAATTAATATTTTTATTAAACTATTTCTTTATATATTATGAAAATATACACAGTCAAGAGTAAAAGAATCACTTTTCTTCTCACTTTATTTTTTATTAAAAAAATATTTACAAATATATTTCAAAAATAAAATAATAAAATATTTTTTTTCACTTGACTAATTATTTTATCTGTCTTTTTTATTAATATATATATATATATATAGATTTTTTTAAAAATAAATGAATATTCTCTCAAATTTTTCTTTATCTTTTTATTTTTATTTAATATTAATGATGTATCCTCGTACATATTTTGTCAATATCTTTTTTTTTCATGTGTCTTGTAATATAAATCTCCTAATTCCTTCTGCAAATAAATTTTTATATTGATAAAATATGATCAAAAAAAAAAAAATTCAACCAATTTTATAAACTAAAAATAATATTTTGATAACAAACAATTTCACCATAATAAGAATACCCCATAATATTTACTTCTCAGTCTCTATCTTGCCATCTTATTTTATAAATTTAAAGTATTATTTTCTAAATATTAATTTTTCTTTTCTTTATATCATCAAGAAAGAAATTTTTTTTGAAAGGTTGCTCTTATTTTTTAATTATTTTTCTCTTTTAATATTTAAAAATTTTAAATTAAGTTATAATATTAGAGAAGTTGGTATATATTTTTATAATAAAAAATAATTATATAATAAAATATTAATTAATAAAAAAAATATTATGCTCTACATTTTTTATTTTTAAACAAGCACATTAGGTTTTTGTTTGCATACCAGTATGGAAAAGGGTATAGCGCATGTTATCTCCCATCTGATTGGCAGTTTCGAACTTCTGTAATAATCTGCCCCTGTCCTCCCTGCACACCCGATTCATCTCACCAGCAAATCTTTTGTTTTTTTTCGTGCTCCGACTAACCTGCAAATAGGTCTTTAATGGGTGACCCAATATGCTTGTGCCCAAATAGGTCTGATATTATGTCATTCACTTCTTTGGGATACAACACTGATGTGATGGCTTAATAATGCCCAACCTGCTTCTTAATTACAACTCTTTATTTGCAAATTTATACTAATCACACTATGATACATATATACAGATAATTAACATTGTTTGGATTGAGGTTGGGTTGAACTGGAATCCAGAGCGCAACTGCATGGTTCAGCGCATTCAAAGAAGCCCTTGCCTACATCAGCTGGTTCAGTCCTGCTAATGACACAACTCCAACCTTCACCACACTTGCAGAATGCTTCGCTCCCAATTTCAGCCGGAAGCTTTGACTCCTGGGATACTACTTCACCATCACTGCATCCCAAACCATATGTTAAAAATCCGAGTTAGGAACCAAACAAGTATAGTTGAATACTATAATATAAAGGCGGCAAGAGTAGTCGTGTTTGACGTACATAGAGCTGGTGCAATTTTCGCCGCACTTAATGAAAACCTTTCCAGCATCAGGGCCTTCTGTCCTGGTTATCACACATGTCCAACCCTCTCCAATCTTGCAGAACACGTTGCTCAACCCATACTTACCTCCACCTGCAACTTCCCTGCATAAAGAATAGGGATGTCAATCTGGTTTCAGATATGCTCGCCCCATAGCCATATATATAAAATGTTAGATGAAGGATATAAAGAGAGACAATTATAGAGCGCAATTAGAAATAGGGAAACCTCAGAGGTTCCTGGGTGGCGCTCCCAGACTCCATCTTCCTTCACGCCTCTCTCGGCTAGCTATGGTTTTTTCATCCTCATATTTGCACTATCTAATATGTTGCCCATCTAGAATGCCAAGCATACCCGTCTGTTATCAGGCCTCGAAGCATGTGCTTCTAAGGGTAATGTTGTCTTCCAGTTCTGATCAAACCAAGATGAATTATTGAGCCATCAATTCCGTGAACCGCAATCAAAGTAATCTTATCAACAAATTAGGACAAGAACAAAGACAGAGCTATTGCCTTGGGCCCATGGGATTGAAAGTGATTGTCCTTCTTTTGGGCATTTTGCGATTTCCACTTGGGCAAACTTCGGTTCTCACTTTTTACGGCACCTTAGCGGTCTCGTTTTGCCAGCAAGACCAATGGGCTACGTCAAGGTCCAAAATATGACAGGACTCTCGATTGGGCCACTTTCAGACTTACGTAAATGGGTTGAGGCAAGCCTGGTCTAGCCTACAGAAAATCTTGCAATGGCCCATACATGGCTAGTCGAAGATGTAGCGGCGGTGTCTCATGTTGGCCACTCAAGGGTCTTACAGGAGACTCATAGATCTCTGGGAACAATGCCTCAGACGTCAGAAACGTAGTGGGAATTGTAATGCTGTTATCAAACAATTCTGGTGAGCAGGCGTGGAGGAAAAAAGGGCAATCCACTACACAAGCAGAATGAGATGGGTGGGGTCCCACTCACGCTCTACCAATTTGCATGTGATCATCCACTACGCTCATATCCTAGGCACTCCAAGCAGCTACAATTGCTGCTGATTAGGCCATCGCCCACTGCCCAGGTGAGGTTCCCTTCAAATTAAAGCAACATTTTTTTTCCAACACTTGAGACTTTGAGGGGCCTAAGCCATATGCACCTACTCATTTCTCCTCCTTCTGCTCTTTCTTTTCCCACCACCACATCAACAAACTGATATACACAAGATTTTGCTCTTAATCGACATTCATGCCATTACCATATATTACCGTTGCAAACCTATAACTATATGTACAGCTACTCTTATAGTTCTTTCTAAGTTTTAACATATCACTTAATTTTTCTTCTTTAATTACACTGAAATGAACCACATATAGTTTGTACACTTTAAAATTATAATAGTTTTGTATAAAAGCACTATTGTAAACCAAAACAACGTTTATAATTAGTAGGCCTTACAAGAGAATGCGTCCAAGTCCATGTTTGCAGTTGAGATTAGGCATATTGGAGTTATAAGACCTGAACTTATGCATAGTATACTCAACGATCCTTCTATAGTGTCTCTGTATAATATCTAAGTCTGAAAATAAACCATGCAGTTTAATTTCTAACTTGATCTTAATGAATATCTTTATTTTACTCCTGTTCTCATACCTTGAGCGTATTTTCATGGTCAATAATGCTTAGCTGGAAGCCACTTAATTGCGCCAAAATCATAGAAAGTAACTGACATGGAGGGTGGAACTAGTGGCCACATCGCACAGCTAGCCTTTTGTTTTCCATATAAGATAAGACAATGAAAGAAAAGGGTAAAACGAAAGAGAGACAGACGTAAATTAAACCATGACAATTAAGGAGTAAGAAGTGTTTAGTTATACCCATTCTACTCTATGTATCCATTTCTAGAGAGTGTAATTATGCAGACTGAATTTATACAAAAATCTCTCCCCAATACAAACGGAGGAAAGATGTTCCATCCTCTGACAAGGCTACTCCCCCCAATATGTCATTTTACTTCATATGTTACAATAACCAACTGAATCATTAACTAAGCTAAGCACGTATTTCCATGTAGGGCACACTACGATGTGATCACTCAAAAGCGCATATGATTGGTGCAGTTAACTTGTCGGCAGATTTTAACTAACCACCCAATGAAAAACTACTCTCTTCAAATTCAAACATATACAGTTTGGTTTCTTATGGCTTCTAATCGGGGATCATTCACAAAATTAAACTCGATCGGATCCTTACTTGATCTTGATAACAAAAGAATCATGAATTGCTTTATCATGGTCTAGAAACAAAAACAAGTTCATTCTAACATAGGTTGAAATTTGCTATTTCTATAACAACTCGATCAGCCAATTGGGCTAGGTGTGATTATTCTGCATTTGAAATGAGTCGGAAATGCATCAAAAAAGGGAAATTAGTTGCATGAGCAAGCTCTGGCTTAGCTTAATGAGAATAAAAATCGATCAAACCATTGGGCGACAGCAATAACACACTAGCGGGTTTACTAGTGTCAGTGAGTATGTACTTGTGGGGACAACTGAAATTCTCTTGTGCATGTGTCTGCACTATACGCGCCTTTGAACTCATCCAATGCCCCACTACCCTTCCTATATATATCCAGCTTCGCTTCATAGCTAAAACCACAGTTGTGGGATTTCAACACTTTCCAATGGCAACTTCCAAAGGTCTCAATACAGTTTTCTTTACGTTATTGGGTTTAGGAATATGCTGTGCTGCCAGAACCCTCCTCACTCTTGAGGGGGATGTCAGCTTTGGTCTAGAACATGGCATTGGTGGTGTTGTGAATGGCGGTATTGTTGCTGGAGGTTATGGCGGTGCAGGAGAGCATGGTGTAGGTGGCAATGGAGGCGTTGCTGGAGGAGGTGAAGGTGGTGGTGCCGGATATGGAACTGCTGGTGGTGGGGGCGGCGGTGGAAGTGGTGGTGGAGGTGGGGGAGGTGCTGAAGGTGGTGGATACGGAGGAGGCGCTGGTAAAGGAGGTGGTGAAGGGTATGGTACAGGGGGAGAGCATGGGAGTGGGTATGCTGGTGGTGGTGGAGGTGGCAGTGGCGAAGGTGGAGGTGGTGGAGCAAAGGGAGCTGGCAGTGGTTATGGAGGTGGAGCAGGTGGTGGATATGGTGCTGGAGGAGAACATGGTGGAGGATATGGAGGTGGAGGTGGAAGCGGTGGAGGTGGAGGTGGTGGAGTGGGCGCTGGAGGACCACAAGGAGGAGGCTATGGAAGTGGCGGAGGAGCTGGAGGAGGATATGGAGGTGGTGCTGCTGCTGGCGGTGGCGGAGGTGGCTCTGGCGGTGGCGGTGGCGGTGGTGCTGGAGGTGCACATGGCGGTGGATATGGAGCTGGTGGTGGAAGTGGGGAAGGGGGCGGTCACGGTGGATATTACCCCTGATATTAATCACCTTGCAAAATTCTCCAGACCAAAAGGACTCTTACCCTTAATTAGTAGTAACACCAATAAGAATATGGGTACGAGGATGCTTACTATAATACAAGTTATAAACCATTGAGTGTTGTTGTACCAGTATGTATTTTAAGTGTTACATGAATGTTCGAATGATAATTAATCTCTCAAAACACATACCAGTTCACAACAATATCAAATTTGCATGATTCCATTTCCTTATAATTAATTGTTATTTTTTTTGTATAAATTTGGACAAAAATTAAGTTAATTAAATCTCAACGATTGGAATTGGGTTTCACTCTAACTTGATCAAGCAAATATGGCGGCAGACGTTTTTATTATTGATGAATAATCAATGAAGTAAGATTCTTCATTACTAAGTTATGGGAATTTACAGCAATTTATCACAACTTTTTCACCAAACAAGGATTGGTGGTTAATAATATTTCTGTTCCCGTATTGCTTGGCCGAACAAAATATGTGCCTTGTTTGAAGGCTACCAGCAACTGTTCCCACTGCATGGTACACACGGTAGATTTTGGATATTCATGTGGCAAGTGCCATCAACATCACAAACTGCGTTTTCTTTGGTACAAGAATATTTGCCTAAGCAACCAATCAAAAGAAGAAAAAGAAGCGATGTCTTACATGGCTTGCTGGTGACGGTGATAATGACCTCTCATAATTAATGTTAGAGACAGGTGAAGAAGGAATTCCCTATTGGTAATAAATTAAAAGACACTTGAAAATGTCACGAACGGGAAATTTTCTAACCCCACTTTCTGATCAACTATTTTCAAATCCAAAGGAGATCAGCACTCTAATTATCAGAACAATAAAATGTTTCATAACCCACACTTCCAGCGGAGAATCAGATTATTTGATGTCATGGACTTGGATTAAGATTTTATTATAAGCTCCAATATTATGTTAAACACACTTTAAATCATTCAATAATGTGAATTTTTATATTTTAAAAAGAAAATAGGAAATAACCAAACTGGTGCTGCATTTGGTACTTAATACAGTTAGATACCACCAAGTTATTAAAGAACGGCTTATATAGCAGATCCCGAAGGCTAAGAGTACATAATGCTAGAAATTATAAGGCTTTTCTGGACTTTCCGGGGCTAGGACAAGACTTCCATGCTTCTCGACTTGCATGAAAGTGTTGTCTACTGAGTTATAGAGACAAATACACCTCGCGTAATATAGACCAGCTTTTGGAGATAAATTAAGGACATGAAGCATGTACATGTTCCTTCTATATAACTTTTTTCCCCCTCGTATGCCTAACTATCTTACAAGATGAAAGCTAGCCTTCGATCACTTTCCAATTCATGTCTTTAACTAAACTCGTGAACAGTATGTAACACTCATATATCGAAACCGAAAGATGCAGAAGTAATCACTTTGGTTTGCTGAAGAATGGCCTATTGGATTCCTTTAATAATTTTCTGTATTTATCAGAGCGATTCCTTATAGATTTTTTTTTAATTTCTGTCTCTTATTCAAAATTTTCATCCTCCCAATGAGTTAAAACAGAGTTAAATAAAGTTTGGATAATAAAAATCATTATAGTCCTGAATTAGAAAGAATATTAAACATTAATTTTATTTCATCAAAAAATGAATAAAACAAGATAAAATGGAAGACATAACCAATGTGCGGCTGAGAGTGGTGAGTCGGCAGTGGGGTACTAGCTAGATAGAGGGCATAAGAGAAAGTTGGGTTTTAGGTGTAAAGTTTATCAAAAGCTTTGGCTCTAACATACAACTTCATGTATAATAGTGTGTGTGTGTGGAGGACAGCAGAAGCACACAATGGCAGTGTGAGATTACTAGTCTGTGTGTATGCCTTTGTGTATCTTTGTGTGTTTTTATCTTGGGCCACACTGTGGGGACATCCAACTTCCCCTGCCATGTGACTCAACCACTCTTTGCTTTAAACGCGGCTTTGGACCCAACTCCAATCTCTATAAATACCCTCCAACTCCTCCATCTCGACTCAACCAAGCTTCTGGGACTTAATCATCTTTAATCCCATAATGGCTATACACAGAATTCCCAGTGTTGTTTTGTTAGTTTTATTGGCTTCAGGCATATGTTCTGCAAGAAGGGTCCTACTCACTTTTGATGGAGGAGCTGGCTATGGTGCAGGACATGGTACCGGTGGTGGTGCAGGTTATAGTGGTTCCATTGCTGGAGGTTATGGCGGTGGCGGTGGCTCAGGAGGTGGCGGTGGCTATGGAGCTTCCGGGGACCATGGAATAGTTGGCTATGGAGGTGGTAGCGGTGGTGGAGAAGGCGGGGGCTTAGGATATGGTGGTGGTGGTGGCCATGGTGGAGGAGGAGGAGGAGGAGCTGGATATGGAATTGGGGGTGACCATGGTGCTGGATATGGGGGTGGCGGTGGAAGTGGTAGTGGTGCTGGTTACGGTGCAGGAGGAGAGCATGGTGGTGGTTATGGAGGCGGTGAAGGAGGAGGAGCCGGTGGAGGTTATGGGGCTGGTGGAGAACATGGCATTGGCTATGGAGGAGGTGGTGGAAATGGAGGTGGAGGTGGAGGTGGATACGGCAGTGGTGGAGGAGCTGGTGGAGCTGCCGACAGTGGAATAGGTGGAGGCCATGGTGGAGGTGGTGGTAGTGGTGGAGGAGCAGGTTATGGAGCTGGAGGGGAGCATGGCGCTGGTTATGGAAGTGGAGGTGGTGCAGGGAGTGGTGGAGGCTATGGTGGTGGAGGAGATCATGGTGCTGGTTACGGAGGTGGTGAAGGTGGTGGTGGTGGAGGAGGCTATGGTGCTGGTGGAGAGCATGGTGCAGGTTATGGAGGAGGTGAAGGTGGTGGAGCAGGTGGAGGATATGGTGCAGGTGGAGAGCATGGGATTGGCTATGGAGGAGGTGGTGGAAGTGGAGGTGGAGCAGGCTACGGTGCAGGAGGAGCACAGGGAGGAGGATATGGGAGTGGCGGAGGAGCTGGAGGGGGAGGAGGAGGTACAGGATATGCTGGCGGAGGTGGTGGCGGCTCTGGGGGAGGAGGTGGAGGTGGATATGGGGCAGGTGGGGCACATGGCGGCGGTTATGGAGGAGGTGGTGGAAGTGGTGGAGGCCATGGCGGTTACGTTCCGTAAGAAATTAAGAACAACTCTAGCACCCATGACATAAAAGTGTACCCTCTTAATGTATCAAGAATAAGTAAAATATCTAGAATCATGAGCACAATAAGATTGTAAGTTATAACCATTATAAGCACAAGATTATCAACTCTTGTCATTTATATGTAACGATAAATATGTTCTCCAACATTGATAATTGCAATATCATGACATTATTCTCTGCTTCTAGTCTAGTCTGTTTATACTTTACCAGAGCGTCTTCAACTTAATTTTGCATTGTCATCACCCTGTCTCTCTGCGTGCTCGTATTTGGGAGATTGCATTCGTAAAAAATCCGAAGAAAGCTAGAACACAACATCAATATCCTGCTGTTGTCGTCATCCAATTCAAGAAATGTGAGGGTAGTAGTCACCTTCAAGTTACAAATTATCGTAACCCATGTATGCTGCAAACATCTATTACTGCTTAACGCTTTAGACACTTTACATCATTTCCGCACTTTCTTTACTCTTGTACATCAAATCTCCACCATCTAAAAATCATTCTGTGTCTGAAAAGTACTGCACAAGAGGTACAACGATTTCGACCATATGTTTCCTCAAACTACGAAGCTTTCTAGTGTCACGGGTTCCAAGATTTGTTTTGGGCAAAAGTAATACAACTGTCAACCGTTTTCTGCTCTAAAGACCAACGCTTGACGTAATCAAGAATTGATTAATAATTACTGTCACAAGGTTTTATCATTGAAATTGACATTAATAACCATTTTTTTGAGTATTTTGGAACACCTTTCTCTCTTAAGAAAACAAAACTATAAAAACAAAAACCAAAATAAAGTTAATATTATTACAAACTATGATTTATAAAAGAATCCATTTATTGATGAAATCAGTTCCAAATTTTTTTTATGATTCTAATCTTCATAGGCATTAACCTAAAACAATCTTCAATTTGTAGAGGGCAAGACTAGTGTCAAAAGAATCCATCGTGATGCGAAATTGCAGGCTGACGAGTTCAGCCTGGTAACGTGCTACAAGTTTTCTGATATAAAAAATTTCAGGGATATTCAGCAGAGATCTCCCTTCCAATTTGTATGCTGTCACCATCTGAATGTTTCACAATTTGTCATCAACCGTGGTCATTTATATATATTCCCGTCCAGAAGGGGAACGGAGACAACAGAACAAACATGCACCTTTTATTCCATTTTGATTTGCACTGCAAATCATCTGTAAAGTTCCTTTGGTGCTTAATTAAAAAATCACTAACAGTAGACCATCAAAATGCCTCAAGCTATACATTTCTGCCTATATGTATTTGACAAGGTTTAGCAAAATGAATGCAATTTTTCACTAGTAATTTGTAACAGCTGTGCTTCCCAAAGACCCAAGATACATTTTTGACAAAAGCCTCAAGAAATTCATCTTGAAAGTCCAGCCGCCACAGCACACATGACAGAACCATGGTTTGATTTTTTGCGATCACTAGGAGGGATAGATTTCTTACACGATACTGAATCCCTTT
The DNA here is from genome assembly GCA_037074535.1 of Gleditsia sinensis. Lineage (NCBI taxonomy): Eukaryota > Viridiplantae > Streptophyta > Magnoliopsida > Fabales > Fabaceae > Gleditsia > Gleditsia sinensis. The sequence goes on along the minus strand of CM073467.1, from coordinate 60,151,514 downwards.
TTTTTCTCCTCTTGTTTGAAGAACCTTCACTAAGGGGCTCATTCAACGCATCCATAAGTAGTTTAGATCTCCTGCCACTAGGCACACTCTTGCTAAGATATCTCATAGCTTCTTTTCTCTGAGAATCCTCCGCAGACTTATTTAATGGTCTTTTACAGTTTTCACGGGTCTCCCTCTTCAAATGATCACGTGGGATGCGATAACTCGTATCTAAAAAATCCAACTTAAGGACGTTAGATACAATAAACAGATTTATGGAAGGAGAAAAAAGACATCTAATATTAGTAGTAAATTACCTGGAGAATATGCATCAGGACCAGGGGAGCTAGGGGGAGTTAAAGGATGGAAACCATCGTTCTCTCCAAAATCAACAACCAACTGATGGCAATTGTTTTTATCAAGAGAGGACAGGGTACCATTTCTCTCATTGCATGGCACTTGGGCATGGGTGGTCAGATCTCCAGAGCAATTAAAACCAACACTATCCTGATTTAACTCAGAATGATACTGTCTGGGGCCATGAGAAGCATCTATAATATCATTGACCTCAGGCACTTCATTTCTTACTCCACAAGAATAATCAGACAACTGCTTAGAAAATTCTCTGGATTCACTGGCATCACAACTTGCAAAATTTGTTATAGTAGGATTTGTGCTATGCAAGCTGTCAACATTGTCTAAAACTGACTTGGGAGATGTATTCAAAATGTTTGTACCCAAGCATGGCCTTGAAGCTTCCATAATACTTGAAAACCACGGTGTACCTTGTCGTGCATAAAACAATATGTATGCCTCCTGAGAAAGCACAGAATCTACTAGGACCCTAGTAACCTGCAGAAGATTTACCACACATTGATTCATGCTTAAATTAACAAAGCCTAGTCCAACACAACTAGTAAACAAGTACAGCCCATTGCAAAAGAAACATACTAGAAAGAAAATTTACAACATAAATCTTAACATTTGCATCTAACAATAAGTTGACAGTTACGTGGGACTGAACACCAGGAAGAAAGAAAAAGAGGGGAAGGCCCTTGAGAAAAACCTCTTGCAAAGCAATACCATATGCTGATATGCTTATGGCAATAACTGAATCCCAAAAATGTATACAACTTCTACTTTGAAAGGTTCCAGCTAACCTCAGGTAGATGGATGTGATAAGGAGAAACAAAACACAATCCTATAAATAATCTCACATCAGCAATAAATACATGGATATATTATTCGAAAAATAATATAGACATGACAAGCAAAAAATAATTAAGGCCAACCACGGGAAGTTTTTATTTGAAATAAAAATTTGAAAGGAAAAAAAAGCTCAAGATATTACCTTGGAGTCATCCAACTTATACCACATGTCAGGTGCAGAGCGAACAAAGCAAAAGTAATGCCCAGAAGTAGATGAAAACCCAACATGTACAACAATAGCATATAAATCATATTTCAATGCTACCTGTTATCACAATAAAAATTCAGAGCATGCTTCATTGGCCAATATCAAGTACAACGTAAAAGAAGAGGGGGTGAGGGGGGTTGCAGAACCACAACTCACATTACTGCTTTGGTCACAGCTGGTGTAAGGCTGCAAGTCCAATTCCAGAGGAAATTCCACATGATTATCAATCTTTTCAACATAGGTGCCATCTGTCTTAAATCTCTTTAAATGAAATGCCGCAACTGAAGGTGTCTGATCTAAAATAAGCTGCTTCTCCATGGATACTTCTTCGTTGCAGTTATCACATCTAAACTTTGCATCAATATTTTCCACCTTGGTGAAAGATTCCAGAGCACTTGGAAGGGTATCAACATTTTCTATCTCCAAACTAAAGTCAATCAGAGGCTCATAAGTGTCAGAACAGTGGCCACAGTTACAACATCGAAGCTGAAATGCAAACATCAACAAATGGGAGGAATTAGCAACAAAAACGTTTTGAACTACAAAGGAGAAAGCGCCAATAATTTAACACTATTATTTGATCAGATAATAACAATTAAAAACAAAGGGACTTCTCAGTCATACTTTGCTAATGAGGCGACCTCCAAATATTTTCTCTACTAGATTGTCAACTTCTTCACAACTCTTACTCTTTTCCTTTAAATCTAGAAAACATATTTCCAGTTTATCTAAGACGCACTGCATAAATTCATGGGCATCCTCCTGCTGGTATCTCCTAAAAAAAGATGAAAAATCTGATAGCGGGTCATGGTTAACAGACTTTTGAAGGTATCCGCCACATAAAAGACTCCACTTTTGAAGTGTCTATGCTTCATAGGAGGTAACAGCCACTGTTTATGCCAAGCCTTAATATTAAGTAATTGACAGCAACAAGTGCAGAGAAATTCCATTAAATCATAATTGGTGGTGGAAAAGGATACAGTTCAAATTGTCAACAAGTTTCAAAGGTGAAAGAATTCCTCCTGCGGACGTTAATGAATGTTCAATGTGGTCACGAAGAGCACAAAGAACACAGAACCCATCAATACCACCTGAAATTTCCCATTCCAGAAATCAAAACCCCACAGCAACGATAAGAAATTACATGCACTGAATGTTAACAGAATACCATTGTCAAATACAAATAAGCTTTACTTACCTTCACAAGGAGCAGAATGACTGCAAGAACGGAGACTATGAATTAGTGGCACGGTATGAGTAAAGCATTGCAGGATAGCATTGATAAAGCATGTGTTACCAAGATTTGCAAGCCCGGCACCCTGTGAAAGAACTAATTAATCAAAATTCAAGAACCCCAGGACCAAAGTTGACCAACTATTCCAAGAAGAACGATAAAGAAACACACCACGGTGAAAGGTACAATTCCCGAAGCAAAAAACGTATCTTTCAAAGGTATCCCGGTATCTTCAGAAGTTAGCCAGAGTTCTTCAGGAGTAAGAACGGAATTCCATGCTTCTTTGGAGGACCGCGATGAAGATGAGGACCACGAAGGCCACTGTTTGGGAGATGATAAAGACGGATAATACGATAAACCGTTTAGTAATCGAATTGGCTCTGGATCTTCTTTAACTTCTCTATCGGAATCACAAAATGTGTGGGAATAATTATTCTCGGCTGCGGTTGGCATGGACGGTAAAGACCCTTCAAGAGTTGGTGACTTATGCACCGAAGGCGAAAGAGGCAGATGATTTGGGGTTTCTGCTGATTCAGCAGGTGAACAAGCATCTAGGGTCTTTCTAGTACTAAACGACCCATTAGGATTAGGATTAGGAAAGGAGGGGAACTGAGGATAGTCATCTAGGGTTTTGGAATCTGAATTGGGAGGGGAGACTCTTCTATCGGATGGCAAAGGAGCAATAATCTGACCTTCTTGGACTTCAGTAGGTAAAGATATCGAAGCCATTTGATTTGGTGAAGACTGAACCAAAGGACGGTCATTTAGGGTTTCAGAATGCGAAGATGGTGAGGACCCAGTAAGAGTTTCCTCAGAAACAGGCATTCCAGATGAAAACATCGAAGCATCATTAAAGGGTCCTTCCCCAAGAACTGGACCTGAAGACCTAGCTTGGTGAATTTCGGGTGGATGGATCTCCATGGGAAGTTCAGGCTTCATCGAAAGGTGAGACCGCAAGGAGAAGAACGATGAGGACAGGGAATTTGACTAGGGCAAACCTGAGTTTTGGCGGAAAATTTTTGGCTCGGAGGTTTAAGTTAGAATTTTGCAGGGTTTAAAAGGGGGAAGCGAAAGTGAGAGAGAGAGAAGAAGAAGAGGGAAGACGAAAAGTATTCAAACGTAAGAAGGTGAGAGGAGAGAGATTTTGAAAAGAGAGGGAAACGCAAATGGATTTTGGGATTTTCTCTTGGCACCAAAATTTCAGGAAAGGGACATCGCGCGCGATCTCTTACGTTTTGCCAACGTACATGCGAACATGGCGATGAGGGTAGTACTCCTCCCACCCAAATAATATACTGTCTTCCTATTTTCCTATTGCAGATGGATTTATACTTTTATATACACTTGAGAGTAATCAATTTTCTGTTTTGTCATGAAAATGAGATAATTACGAAAAAATTATTTATTTAATAAAATCTAAATCAAAGTAACTTCAATAAACTGATTGCTATGGCTATGGCGATGGCTTTTATTTAATTACGGTAAATATAAAATGAAATCAATTTTTTTAAAAAAAGATACTCAATGCTGTTATACTTTCATTGTATATACTCCATAAAGAGTTTGGGGAACAAATAGCATTTGTTAAAATTCACAACCTCTGCCACTTGAGCCCTATCGGGTGATTGGAGAATAAGGATTTGGGTAAAAAATTATGTAAATTCCATCCTCTTTGGTATTAAACAACAAAACCTTCTACTCCCATTCTCGGCTAAAAAAATGACACCTCTTGTTGTCGAGGACTTCAAACCAAGCACTCGATCCCCCCCCCCCCCCCCCCCAAAAAAAAGGCAAATACTAAATTACACCTTCGCGTTCAGCAATTATTATATACCTTGAAAATAGGAAAAGTAGGGTAAGAATGGATAACTGGATTTATATATAGAAGAATTGTGAATAGACTTCTTTTTCTGTTTTTAACTTGTTGGGAAAGTCTTAATTGTGCTCCTCTCTCTTCAGTTGCGGGAATATTCTTCTAAACTAATGCGTGGTGGTGCAACATAAGAAAAGTACAACAAATGTCAATCAACGAACTAACCGGTAAAATAGAATAACTTAATTTACGCTTGTTTTTTAATTTTAAAAATTATTTTTTATTTTTAATTATTTTTAAAATAAAAAAACGATAATTATTTTCTATTATTTTAAAAATAAATTTTTAAAACAAATTATTTTTAAAACAGAAAAACAAAAATAATAAAAATTATTTTTATTTTTAATTTTAATTTTTTAAAAAAAAAACAAAAAATATATTTTTAAAACAGTTTATCAAATAAATTTTTTTTACTTTTATTCTACAAAATAATTTTTAAACAGAACTTTCAAAAACAACTTTTAAAAACACAAAAATAAAAACAGAATCAAACAAACTTAGTTTTTCTCTCAAACATTAATATTTTCTGAAAAAAAAAAACCGCGTTTACAAGTAACATGTCTTTAATTTTGTTTTATGATCGTGTCTATAGAGTTCCACTCTTCTTCGTCCACAACCAATAATTGCGCAGATCAGAGGACTCGCAGGATTAGGCAAAACTAGAATTGGCCACCCATAAAGAAAGGAAAACTGGTTTACCCACAAAATGGCTCCGCAAATTCAGAGATGTGTACGAGAAAGTATTTTTCTACTTGATGCAGAGGACAATTTGAGTTCGTTAAAAATTCACATAAGAGTGACCATATAGCAACCTTAAAACAATACCTGTGCTACAAACAAGAACACCAGCCTGCTACAAGCCTGAAAGTTATAGTACGTTATTTGTTTCTCAAAAAATTGCATGTCGAACTCTTCTATTACATTGGAAACATAAATGGCTGGTATGTATAATAAACACCGAGGATTTTCTTGGATACAGATATACAGTCTTAGAGGATTCTGTCCTGAAGATCTGTCATCAAAGTGGACGCCAAGGAACTGAGCTTCTTCCCAGTCTCTCCTGCAATGTTTTTGAGAGAAGAGATATCCTGTTGTGCCTGTAACACGAGGAATTTAATTACTATTTCAACAGTAACCATAATCAAAGACAAGAACAGTTAAGTTTCTTAATTCAGCAAACTGAAGAGAATACCTGGAAAGATAGTCGATTGAGGAGGTCACTTGCAGTAACATCAATGGAGGAATTATCTGCTGAGTTACCAAAAAGATCAGCACTGGAGATGGCAGTTGAGCCCTAGAGATAACAAGTGGATGAACAGTGTCAAGACTCTAGAATCGACATCAAAGCTCCTCCCAATTTTACAATGCTAATGGCAATTTCTGATTCAGTATTTGTTCATCCTTGGTACCAAGGAAAATAAAGACGATTTTCTTTCATAAAACATGAATGCAGTTCAACCCTGTTTGGCGATTATAACGGACATTGCTAACATTATAAAGGAAATTGCATAAGAAACTGGTCATATAATGTAATTTTCACCCTTTACCCTAGAATGTATAGATCAAAATTGTCATGAAAAGCTTAAAATTTAGTCAAGAAAAAGATTTATATCACTTTGTTGCTTCTACCTATCAAAGAAAGATGATAATGTTTTAAATACCTTTTCCTGCCAATAACCAATTTATAAAAATTGAAACTTTCACTTTCACTCACTCATCCCATTTGACCAAAATGGTCTCGTGAATCTCAAGAAGGAGGATCCAGTTCAATGATTGCATGAGGGGAAAACAAGTTCGATGATATATTTTAGTTTAATTCCTTAATAGACATCAACCTATGATAGTATAAGGCATTGTAATAATGCTAAGAATTGCGGATAACTTTCCAGATGATGTGTTCAGAATAACTTTAGACCTGTCAGATTTCTATCATAATAAAGGTTTTCCAGAGGCACGACTATAAAGAATAGTAAACTGTGATCTCCACAAGGCTACTACACAAAAGATTTTATCTAGAATTGCTTGTGTTTCAGGTGAAAAAAGGGGTTAGTTTGAGATCGCTAATTCATTTCTTCTTAATTCTTCATACTTGTTTTGAGATAAACTCATGAAAGCAACTTATCTCTCTGGCCTTTTACATATTTTTTATTTTTATCAGTTTATATGAGTTTCAGGCTTAAAGGAATCATTATATTAGATGAAAAATGAAAGAAAACATACAATCCAAGCTCAACATCCAAGATGTGTATCCTAATGTGTTTACTTGGATAAAATTTCAGCAAGCTATTAATAATAAAGATACATACTGAGAACTTTGACAAAGTAACTTGAGTGTCCACATCTGCAGCTTTGTTCTGATCTCCAAAATATTGGGCTGATGATATAGATTTAGCATTTGAGAACTTCTTTCTCGCTTCATCAGATTCCTGAATCTGATAAGACATAGGAATTGAACCCAAAAAAATGAGGTAAAATTTGAAATAAATTTATCAAGAGAAACACTAAGTACATATTTCACAGATGTTGGGCCACAATTAACAAAGTAAGCTGGGATAACCATAAATGATGTATGAAGAACTAACTATGAAAGATAAATATAAGAATGTTATTAGGCCTTGATGGCTACAATACTAACTGTGTAATAATTAGATGAATCAGCATCCGCAAAATATGGGTATATTAGAAAGAGGAAAAATATGCATGCTACTCTTTACTAACAAATTAAAATCAACAAACCCACGTCAATGTATTATTATATGCTAATATAGATAATAGTATGCAGTAACAAATGATGATCAATCTCCCAAGGTTTTAAAGAAATTCAGTCTCTCCAGGACTTAAATGAATATCTTATATGATCTAATCAATTAATGTAGGTAGCAAACGCAGTACACTCAGTCTCACCCGACAGCCATGGATATGGTGCCAAAAAGAAAGCATAAAATACAAAATTTGCAAACCAGAATACTATGGAGACTAATGGCAAATCCTTAAATAAAAGCAGCCAGGTCCGAAAAGTACTTGCCGGTTTATCTTTGTCCAGTTGTATACTTGTATTAGTTTATGTTTAAACATTGAAGCAATGGGTGTCAATCACCTAAATCTTTCCCCCTATTGGTTGACCATTTATGCTCCCCAACTGCTATGAACACGAGAGTTTAAAAATGCCCTTTGCAGTCATTTTGCTCATTCGCAGAAGCAGCAAGACTCATTCTAATAGTGTCTTACAGTATTCACAGCAAATAAGCCACAGCAGACAGAACTAGTCTTTAATGGGCTTACAATTTGTTTTTAAATATAAATGACAAAAAAAGGTCAATAGCTTCCTTTGAAGACCCACTGTAAAACCAAATTGCCAAGAAACACAACAAACATGCACTTCATCAGAAAATGTGGCGTTACACCAAGAAGTTCATAAAGACTCAGCTATGGAGAAACTAGTACATTTTTAAGATAAATACCAGCTGTCCAACTTACACTAATCAAGCAAAAACTCAATATGTGCCCAACAAATTAAGTCATTTTTATTATCAAATGTCTATACTCAAATTTCATACCACCAGAGCTAAGTATTTGAAACAAGGTGCAACATATAGAAACACCCCTGCCCCCTCACAAAAAAGGAAGAATTACTAATAAGACTAAAAATTGAGACAAAATTATAAGGTTAAAAACACAAACAAGAGCACATTCTTAAAACATTCAAAACACACTTAGCATGCATATTTGTTCATGCAATAAACACGGATGCATTTTTAGTACATGGGTCAGGATGTGTATGCTAGCCTTGTCTCCCAAAGCAGCATTCAGCACATTTGGCCATGCAGAACTGTGTTTTGTTAAAATATATAACCCCAGAGCAGTTCCAAACAGAGATCAGCTTTCCAACTTTGAACTGAATGAGAAATAATTTGATTCAGTATGCTAATTGTATGCAGTTAAAGTTACACTATACAGGGGAAAAAGTCACAGTCCATAAGACTTACTTGCACTCTTGAGGAATTAGACCCAGATCTCTTTGGGAAGCCACCATCCATCCCAAAATCTGCAAAAAAGCTCGTTGACTTCGGTGGAGACACATGACTAAGAACATGTGCACCTCCAGAATTCAACTCAGATGATTGGACATTTTCTACATACTCAAACCGAGATGTCAAGGATGGCCCAGCTGCCATAGAGTTGCTTGTCGAGGAAGAAACTGGAGCAGGTGGTTCTTCAGGCTTCTGCTCATAAAGAGACTCGCTTGGCTGTATTGGATAAGAATTTGTCAGATAAAACTGAGAATATAAAATGGTCAACCAACATACAATTATGGTGAAGTGTACCTTTTTCACTATAAAATCTGTGAACAAAGACAAATATTTGCATACCTTTGTAGTAAGCTTCCGGGCACCGAGGCCCCCAGTCTTGCCAGCTTTTTTGGTACCAATAGGTTTCTTGACAGTACTGGAAACTATTGTATGAGAAGCTTTAGGCGAAGCAGTGCTCTCAGGCATTTCTGGCTTCACGGAAACATTTTCTTTTGGTAATTCATTGGTCTTGACATCAGGAAGTCCATTAGCCACTTGTGCAGACTGAGAAGCAGCAGGTGATGATGGTAAACCTGCCTCCTCTACCATACTTTTAGCTACTTCCTTTGAAAGAATTTGTCTATACAAATCTGCAGCTCTGGATGTATACTTGGCCTCTATTTTTCCACCATCAGTCCAACCATGTTGCTTAAAGAAAACCTGTGCACGATTGTTTCCTCCAAAGCTCATTATTCTCAGTTGCTCAGGAGTCCATGAGTCTAAATTCGTAGATCTACATAAAAAGAACATAATTATCATGGGATGCATCTTTTCTTTCTTCTTCTCCTATATTGCTGCTTCTTCCTTTTTTGTATATCTATTAAGATAACCAGGTAAAGAAACCATACAAAGGCACATATGCACAAGGAGGGGAAATTTTTAATTTAGTGATATGACTGCAAATCATTTCAAATTACTCATAGGATGTGAAATAATATTTTAAAAATATTTATGCATCATATAATCAGTATTATGCAATTATTAATATTCCGTGTTCTCAGAATTATATACACAGGGTTCTTCAATTGCTCCAGGTTTACTTCATTTATTTTCAAATAAATATTAATTAATTGGTCCACTTTATATCCTTTTCCCACATAACAACTCAAAGAAAAAAACAATTAATATGGCATTGTATTATTGATCAGTCTTCCAATTTTAGCCATCCACTGATTCCCTAAATTGACTAGTGAAAGGCAAGGCAATAATAAACGTAGTTGGAAAAGCTAACTACAAGAGAAACTCACAAGCTATAAGGATGAAAATCAAGCAAACAATATTTGATATTTCCAAATCAAGAATAAAAAATCATGACAGAGACAGTGTAGCCCTGATTCCCGTTAAAGATCCTATATGAAGCACACAAACCTGTTGCAAGAAACCCATGTTTATATACAGCCATACACCAGCCCACTACCAAAAAATATATATAAGTTTCGGCAATTTGATTTGCAGAATATCTAAAAGACGCATCGCTCTACTCTAAATTTATCGACATGTTTAGCTCATTGAAAAAAAAGAATACCGGTATTTCTTACAGCAAATCAACAACATGATTCACCATTTAAATAAGCAAATAAGAACCACTCGCCCATCCAAAAAAGACCAAGCAATTCAACTCGCCTCACAAAGCTGATATGCACCCCAAGGCTGCGATGAACGGCCGAGCAATCGATGCAGAGGAAGATCCCATACGTGACTGACGCCCAAGTTGGATTCTTAGCATTGCAATCGAAACACATCTGAAACAGAAGCAGACAAATGTAAGAACTCGCATCAAAATCACACGGGACGCAGATCTGAATCCGATCTCACAAAATCCCCATCAATTCAAGCTGAAACTATAATTCATTACAAAAATGTAAAGAATTATAAGATAAAAAGGGAAACATACATAAGATGAAGATGTGCCTAACTTAAAGAAGAAAAGAGAAGGAACCTTATTTTCGGACTTTGCCTTGAGTTTTCTAAATACAGTGTTCTTGTCGGCTAAGCTTTCGGACGCCATTAGAGAGGAAGAATAAGATCAGAAAGGGAGAAGGTAATGGAGATGGGAAAGGATATTCCCAGGGGTGCTGGAAACACCTCCCGAGCGAGACAGTAGAAAATTTGCACGGGAAACAGCGAACGGTGTGTGCGCTATATATTTAGCTTTTATTAGAGAATGGAGTGACGGAAATGCCCTCCAGAAAATTGAAGGAATTTGACGTTTGGGTTCGGGAAGTCGGTGACTTGTTGGCGTCTGTCTGTCTCGGAGTCCAACATGAAAGTGGACAAATAATGACTACGAATGAATGAATTGACATAAACGTCCTCGTCCTCTGACAGAGAGATAGCAGGTGGCAATTATTACCGGCCCTTCAACCAACGTTAAGCTACAGTAACACTCTCCTTCCCTCGAGAGAGACAGAGCAACAACACTAATGGCATTCCCTGTGGGGCTTTCAGCTTTCTTGAACCAGTCGCATATTGGGCTTTTGGCCCAAACATGCATTAAATTTATTTAACACTGGTTTGGACTCTGCCCAATCATACTTGAAAATTAGATTGGGCTTTGCATCACAAACCAATAACCGTCCAAAGCCAATTATAGACTTCCTCTTGAATTTTGAGAGTACAAGAGAAAACATTTGTCCCCTACTTTTGGGTTGAAAATTTTGTAGGTTAGAAATAGAATCATTTATATAAGTAGACTAATTAATAATTAAAAAATGCATAAATATGTTAGACATATTTTTTAAAAATAAAAATCAATATTAATATATTTAAAAATTTATCTATCCGTTGAAAATACAACCTACCTAAATATCTTTCTATCTTTTCATTCCACACCATGTATCTATCTAGGAGGGGACATGTCATTGTGATAGTTTTAAGGAGAAAAATTAATGGGAGGTTTTGTCTTTTTCTATCACTTAGACGATATCAGTGGTTTTAATATTTGCAATTTGGTAAAGTAAAATAAAAGCACTTGATAATACACATAGATAGTGGGCAAAGGGCCCTAGATTGCTTCGTTTGTGGAGCCCGTTAGGATGTGGAGTCGAATTCCCGTGTAGAACCAATATGATATTGCGAAGAGACAAGGTTTTAAGGTAAGATGCTTGATATTTCTTCCTAATAAATAATTAACAATTAAAGCATCTCTTCGTTCCCCAAATGCGTCCAACAAATTGGAGCGTCGTTTGTGGCTCTCTTTCTAGAAATTGATGACTGGCAAGCAAAGCAAAATATACGGGGTTCCACCTTCGTGACTTGTTTGTTTAAATTTCGTATTCTTCCACCTACACTTTGATGGTTAGGGGACACTCATTATTAAAAAAAAAGTTCAATAATTTCTTCCTTTCCTTATTTATTCCCATGCCCTCCCCCTTTAAATTAATTCTGATTTGGTGTAGTAAAGATTTTCATAATACTTATTATAGAAAGTTACGGCAAAAGATCGTAAAACAGTATATATATATGTATAACTTCATGCATTAATTATGAGGAAAAGTTACTTCATGACATTTTGTGTTATTGAAAAATTAATGTATTTGATGAATATTATCCATTTTCAAATGTATTTTTATTTATTTTTCGTCGACTAATTATAATAACTTGGTCCAAATCAATTAGCAATAGGCGACCCTTGCAAGAAGTTACACGAGCTTTTGTTAATTAATTTAATTCTGGAGCACACCATTCTTCGAAGTGTTTAATTTGCATTTCCACGTTTCAATTAGACCGAACAAATATTCCCCGTTGAATCAAATAAAAATTTGGTCTTAACTTTCGTCTTCCTATATTCAAAAGAAAATCGATATTTCTATGTAAAACATGATACGCTAGAAAATTGACTTTGTTTACTAACTGTAGTTTTTCCCAGATGGGTGAGTATTTGATTCTGGAAATTGAACGCAGCGTCTCTGACTCTTCTCAACTAAACTGATTACTTACACGAATTTGAATTACATGCCACCAACTACACAATTAAAAAGAGAGAGAGAGCGTGCGTGGGATATGGTATTTAATTGGTTACTGAAACAACAAGTTGTAAGATGTGGCCATAGAGTACAGCGCAAAACATGAACAACGTGCGCCTTTGTCTAGTTGTCTCGGCTGCCCCACCTGTCCAGATGCAACGCACACCCAAAGCCATCATTGACTCTTCTCCACATACTTCCCTTTCTTCTGTCTCATTTCTAGGATTCTTTTTTTTCCGTGTCTTCTTCCACCCACAAATGTTCAATCGCAATTGGAATTCAACTATTTATTTTTTAATTATAAATAAAAATGTATATCAAATTATACGATTTTAAAATATATTAAAAGATAATTTAAAATATATAATATAAAAAATAACATAATCAAAATATTCAGAATTTAATTTGAAGGCAGTTAATAAAACTCCTAATGTGATATGAAGGCACAAAGTGGAGATTAAGAATTGTATTCAAACTTCAAATAACAGTTTTTTTTAGAAGAAAAAAAAGGATTCTGATACGCAACTATTATATTTAAATTAGGTTTGAAGGCAATTAATAAAATTTTTAACGGAACGTTAAAGTCTCTTGTCGGTTGAATATTTAAATATTATGTTTTTTATAAGTTTAAATAATTTTTCCTCTCTTGACTCGAGTTTTAAGATTGGAGTTAGGCATAATATTTTTAATCTGATATCAGAGCTTGTTTCAATTCACGATGTGGCCCTCTTGACTCGAATTTTAAAAATAAAGTTAAACTTAATATTTTTAGTACGTTATACTATAACACAAAAGTGATTGAATAACCTTTAATATATCATACCCATATATATATATTGGCAAAGGTTGTCCCAAAAAAAATTGGGCATTGGTAAAATAATTAAATAGAAGCAAACCATATCCAGTAAAGCCACAGAAAGCAAAAACGCAGCGCTGTGTTTTATTTTTATTAAAAATAGTCTAAATGAAATTTGGGTTGCATAAGAAGCATTTAGAGTCGCTGGAATTGTGCAAGTCACAATCCCTTGCCTGCCTACGTGAGTGGCGCAATTTGGACAATTCAAATACTAATTATGGTGAAATTTAGATTTATCCAATAATTAGAATTGCCGAACATATATATAAATTGAATCAAATTACGTGATATATTTTGACAATTATACTTGCACCATTCAAACCCACATAAATGAACCACTTTCTTTGTTTTCTGCTAGCTATACGATGAGATTGTTCAGGAATTTAGTTTTGTAAAGAGTATTTTATTACGTTGGCTAATATAAAACGCGGAGGAGTTGTGCTTGCACTCGTTGTATTATCACTGTACGGAGATGGCTACCTCAACTCGATCGCTAATCTAACGCGCACTCCAAGGGGGCCGCTGATCATAGATATAATTGCTGCATGTGAATGTCCTTTCTTGAATTGCTTTGCTGGGACTTCAGAGCTTCGGGGCTTTTCTCCCGTCTTTACTACAGCCTCACACTTTGTCCGTCATTCCCACTTGCCACTGCGATCTTTTTTCTTTCTTTACTCTCTCATTCATCGCTTTCCTATCTCGGGGAAATCCGATTCTCTGCTTCTGCATTTAAGTTTAGCCTAATCTTCTAGCAACTCAATCTAGGAGACACCCATGTGATTATTTTTACTCCTGCAGTTATTAAAAGAGAAAAATTTAATTCTTCCTCTTGAGCTTTTGTGATCATGGTCAAGTTGGTCCATGCTGGTCTCCCAACACCAGAATAAGAACCCAAAGGGTGTATTTGAAGAAAATTTGGTTTCCGAATATGAATTTGCCACGTGTACCTCTCAGCCCCTAAGTTGGAGCACTTTCTTTTCCACTGTGCATAGTGCTCCCGGGGGCTGAAAACAAACAAATTAGACGGACACTTGGCAATGGATCGATGCCCGCAACAAAATGTGAATCACGTGCCGCTGTCGCCGGCAAAGGAGAAAAATAATACTAATACAAATAATTTTTTCTTTAAATTTATTAATTATTATTAATAATTGTATTTGAATTCATTTTATGTTTTTATTGGGTCACATTTTTATTTATAAAAAAAAGATACAATTATCATTATTTAACGACTGAGAGTTGTCTTGACAAATAATTAGAAACAAAATAAAACATATATAGAAAAGGAAAGGAGATATTATGTGTTAGAAATGCACAAAACTGTTTAAGGCACACTGGATGGTGGGGACCTGCCAATCTCAAAAGCTCGATCACCGGTACATTGTCTTATTTCTCTCGCATTCACGTGTTTTGCCTGCGAACCATACGTACGACTCCTACCTTATCCCTCGTCTGCATTTCGGCCTTTCCGGGACCTACTACATAAAAAACGACAATGACGCGCTTGTGCGTTTGTGTCTTCAAAATCCTGAATGCATATGTTGTGTGGTTCCATAATGCTCGAGGCTTTTTTTTTTTTTTCTTAAATTGAAAAAAATTTAAGTTGAAATCGAATTTAGGACTCTCAATTTAAATTTATGTATCCATTTGTTTACCATTTGATTCACTTTTTAGTAGCTGTCAAGTATAAATTTATTTTTAAAATGATAAATAATTTTGAATAATTAAGAGACTTACGTAATATAAAAAAATTAATTTATAAAAAACTATTCTTAATTTCGAAACAAAATTAAACATATACATAAAAAGTGTGAAAGATAAATATAAATATAAATATATATATATATATATATATATATATATATATATATATATATATGTCCAAATACCAAGCTTATTGAAAGTCACAGTAAATCAACATCAATATCTCTTATTTGCGGATCCCCCTTCGTCATCGTTTATAGCAAAATATAAAAATAAAGAAAATAGAAGAATTTTGAATGGTAATAGGATGGTGACCAGAACGACGATCTGGATCACTTGCTAATATTGGTTTTCCATCAATACGGACAAATAATTAAAATTAACCTCTGATGTTATTAAAGTAAACTTTACGTACGCAAGATATTTATATATATAGATGTCGGATCCTATTTAATTTAAGATCATAAAAAAATAAAAAATAAAAAGATTAACAAGACAAAAGGACGGAGTGACGCGAGCAAGTAACGAAGAATAAAAAATACAAGGGGTCCAAAGCCGTGCTATATATATGGCTTCCATGTTACTGTTAGGGCATATATAGAATCAGATTAATTATGATTTATTTCAAAAATGTATATACAAAACTTCACGATCATTCGTGGCCCTTTATAAAAATTCGTTGCATGTGAGGCATCCCAAGTCGCGGACACATATCCGAGCTTGCCAAATTCGCACGCCTAGCTAAAAGTATAATATTATTGATGACGAGCTAAGGTAAGGGTGCAAATGCAAAGGTAATTGCATGACATACGATAAAAAAAAATATATATATTATGTATTATAATTTGAATATTATTTATGAATAAAAAATTATCTATTATAATAAATATAATTATTTTTTATAATTTATATATATATATATATATATATATATATATTGCGAAGGAAAAAACTATTTGAATTGTTTAAGCAGAGACATTATTTTAAGATATGACCCTTAATTAATATAGTCAGTCATCCAGCGGTCTTTTTTTGTTTTGTTGTTGAAACATTAAGGGTGCGTTTGGTTTGCCTGTTTCCAGTTTTCATTTTCACTGAAAACTGAAAACAGACATGAAAACGCGTTTGTTTACTGTTTTCTGTTTTCATTTTCAGGAAATGTTTCCTGAATTTCTGAAAATTCTGGAAACACCAAAAAGACGTTTTCAGAATTTTCAATTTTGTAGTGCATTGCAATGATGGAATTTTCACAATTATTTTGAATTATATATACAATATTTTACTATTTATATAATTATAAAGTAGTAAAAATAAAAATACAACAATATAACTAAAAAATAGTGAAAATGAAAACACAAACCAAACGTATTTTCAGAAATATGAAAACTAGAAAATGAAAACTGTTTTCAAGAAATGAAAACAGAAAATGAAAACAGAAAACGTTTTCGCAAACCAAACGCACCCTAATATTGTAGTTATTTGTTGTTTTCGTAGAATATTTTGCTTTTTGATTATTAAGCCAATTGTTCTTTATAATTTGTCGGGTGCATCACCCATTGGTCCTTCCTAATTTGTCTTTTTAATCTGGTTTGGATTAGGACATCACATGGTCCAACCATAATTAAGCCATATAATTCAATAATTTTCACTTTTTTCAGCACTCTCATCCCTTCACACCTCTTCGTAAATCTGTATGTTTAATAGAAACAAAAAATATTTAATTCACTGACGATGGATAATTTTTTATCCACCAGTAATATTCAGATCACGATACGTAGTAAGAATAATAGTTTTTAAAATTATTTTTACCATGTGTTATAATTTAAATACTGTTGATGTATCAAATACCAACTCTAATAGAAATTAAGATATATATATATATATATATATATATATATATATATATATATATATATATATATATTTTAAGTACAAAGACAGATGCATGAAAGTAGTTAATATTGTAAAGTTGCAGGGTTAAGTTTTTTTTATCTGCTCCGTCACTTTTTTTGTTGCCAAATGCGCTGAAGTGACATTATTAGTGTTAATTAATGAATGATGGAAAATTAAAAAAGAAAACGTGATTAAGAAGCCTAGTCCTTGTGCATGCACCCACCCAGGACCACACGTCCTAGAATTTTCCTTTTCACTGTGGACACAGATGCGTGCAGCCCCCCGTCGCTTTCCGTCTATTAATTTTTTTTTAATTTTAATTACCGTGCGAAGCGTGATGGCATCAATCTGCAATTGAGAATCAGTTAAGTCAAAATTTGACTGATGAAAGATCGCAGAGAGAACCTGATATGTTTGGCTAATAATAGGTACCTGCTTTCGTCAACAGTAGTTGTTATTTTTTTCCTTTTTCCATTCACCGATACCACTATGCTACCCGGTCGTTGTACCCTCCGGTGTTCGATTCCGTTCTCCTTTGATTGTCACAACGTCAATCAAATCAATTCTCATTTCGTGTATCAAACTACCAGGCTGTTTGTTTAAGCCACACTCTTCTCAAATTTCCACTAAATTATTGAAAATATTTCTTTAGTATATATTTTAAGGGCCCTAGATTTATATTTTTTTTTTTAAAGATAACTCTAAATAATGCAATAATTATAAATCTTATCAATTATTCCCACGAGTACTTCTTGGCAAATCCAACCACAATTTCTAATCATTATATATATATAAAACCATATTTGTGGCAACATTTTTTAAAATTTTAAATTTAATAACAAATAAATACTTATAATTTTTTTTATTGAACTAAAAAATGAATAAAAATTGTATTGAAATTTAGGATAAAAAATTAGTATCATTATTATTGGTACAGTAGTAACATAATTACTTTTATTTAATTATTAAATCATATTTAATTTTTTAAAAATATTATAAGATGTGTAGACCAAAATAAATAAATAAAAATTGCTATAGATCTATTTAAATTGGGACAAGAACAACTATCCCAATAAGTGCGGGACAACCACCTTTTTTCTCTATAAAAAAGAATAAATCAAAAGACTAAAAACTTTTAAATATACATAAAATAAGATAGATCGAAAGACTTTTTAAAATTAATTTAAGAGATTTATTTGCACAAAAAAGAAAGAAAGGGGAGAGGTTGCCACTGTCTAAAGCCATTGACTATCAACAAAAATTATTTTAGAGAAAAAAAATTCTTTTACGCTAAAACCCTGGTCTCCTCTTGTTTGCTGCCTCCCCTTTTGGCCTTCAAAACTATGCCAACATAGGTTAAATTGAAAAGTTTTTTAGTATATTTTTATTTTATATCAAGGTGAAATAACAAGATATAAAATAATATAATATTTAAATTTCACACGTATATATATTTAATATAGAAGTTAAAATTGTTGCAAAAAATATACAATGGATATTTTATAAAATTATAAGAATGTAAGATTGTCATCATTTTTTGGGCCATCTTATACCTCTTAGTATTTGAATGACACTGGGCACTTATAAATACCAATTCATCAAATATAAAAATATTTTGTAATGTCTCTTGATAATTAAGATATTACAAGGAGCATGGCAGTGTATCAGCCACTTATTGACACGATTAAATCATAAAAACGTGATGCATTGTGTTTTTATTTTTGTAAGGAGGGATTTGTGTTATTTTGTTGTAAAATAAAAAAAGATTAAAGAATTTTTCGAGATCATAGTTCACACGGTTTTAATCCAATTTTTAAGGTTCAGCTGAGTATAGTGCTATTAGTTAGAATAATCTCCCTTAGTCTCTTCCTGCTCTGGTTCTCAAATTATGAACCTATTCAATTAAAAAGAAAAAAAAAAGGCGACAAAAGCGGCACCAAATAAAATATTGGAAAGTTTGGGGGGGGGGGTGTTAGTTTTTCACACGAGAAAGTGGTGTTTACACGTGCCCAACAGAGGAAATATAATAAAATAAAATGATCATCAAGCAAAACGTGTTTCAGTAATTAATTAAACTAAACAATATTTTAAGACAAAACTAATAAAATACAAATATATTCGTTGTTGAAAGCGAGTGGCGGGTTATCTCATCATAGAATCGGACGAAGGAGGGCGACCCTATCAAGGCCGAGGGGCTGCGATCATCACGGGTCCTGACGCGGCTGGTGGTCCGCAGCGTGTCCCTTCCTTTCCTTTTGCTTTATCCAACTCCTTTGTCTACTAAACTTATTTTTTATGCTGTCACTCTCGTAATTACATCATAGAAAATATCAAATATTAATAAATAAATAAAAAGAGATTCGGGTCAAAGTGGTCTGGCGATTATTTGAAACGCGTGGGCCGATTTTATGAGGAATTACAGGGCGGGCGGTTGGCGGCTCTTTCATGGAAGCCCTCAAGTTGTGGCAGTGATTGTGAGCTGAGCTTTGATTTAATCACCCCTAATTGATGACTGTTTTGTCACCCAACAGCTTCATTGGACCGTGTTGTCGTCGCCGTCCATATTTCGCAAAAACACTAGGAACGCCGTTTGTCGTTGGTTGAAAATGTCGGGGACAAAAAGCAATAAATACTTGCCTTAAAAAATAGATAATAAAAAAATTAACGAACCAAGCAAACGTGCACGTTGCTGTTCTTTGTTTTCCCGAATGCATTTCATTTAATATGCACAAAAAATAAAATAAAAACCAAATATATATGTACTACCTATAAACGGAACCATTAAACAAATATAAAGCTTATCGGTCTAGTTATTTTTTAAACAAAAATCATATAGTTTGATTTAGTTTTTTATAAGAACAAAACTTAGTCGAATTTTTTCCAATTAGTTAATTAGAGTGATAAATAATTTATAATTTTTTTAAAAAAATTAAATTTTGAAAAATTAAAAATTATAATTACTTTAATATACCAAATAATAATAATAATTTTATAGCAATATCTGTTAAAATAACATTGAAGAAGAAAACTTTAAATAACTAAAATTCAAACCAATTGAGTAAAATAATTTTAAAGAAATAAAGAAGGCCAAAACCAATTAAATCTAACTAAAATAAATTAAATCTTTGATATAAGAGCGATTATGTTAACTATTCATCAATTATAAATATTTTTTTTAATAAAAAAATTAATATAATAAAATATTCAAAAAATATTTTTTTAATATAAGAGTCTCTCATATATTTAGACAAATTTTTTTATTATTTTAACTTATATCTAGTTATCGTATTTTTAAGAAATTTAAGACTTATTTATTCTATTTTTTTTTTTAAAAAAATTTAACAATTATTATGTAGAACAAAAGTTAAAAAATATTCGTTTGATAAACTGTTTTAATATTTTTTATTTTTTTGTGTTATGAAAACAAAAATAAAATAAAAATAACTTTATCTTATTTCTATTTTAAAAATAACTTATTTTTCAGAACTTATTTTTGAAATAATAACAAAAAATAATTACTAAACATTTTTTATTTATTTTAAAAATAAAAAATGATTTTTAAAAGCAGAAAATATATAGACTCCTAATTACTATAGTTGAAAATATGTTCATTAAACTTTTATTTTTAATTTATTACACTTATATAATTTTATAGCTTACAATAAGAACTTCTGGCTTAAGTTCGTGTGAGACGAATAGGTGAGGTGCAAAAATATATTACTTTATATCGATTTGATTAAGCTAGCTATAGTGCTTAAAATAAGGTGGAAATTACGTGTGGCCTTAACTTATGTTTATATAGGCTAATTAATTAATAATCCTTTAATTTATAACTTTAATAAACAGTAAAAAAAATCATTTTATAATAAGATTGAGTCATATACAATTGATTTCGATGGAGGGTTTCTCAAAGTTGGAAGTAATCGTGAACTTGATTTTATAGTTTAATTAGCTCGACAATATTAAAAGTATATGAAATTTTAATATACGTACGTACGTACCAGTGGATGTACATAGATGGATTGTTTTTCTTTTTATAGAATACATTTTTAACGCCAACAGGCAACGAATTCATTAAATATTGAAAACGTAGGAGAAGTTAAAAATAGAAAGTGTCCAATGAAGTGATATATCTCGCGTAACAATGAAGACAAATCACATGGTATCAAATCGTATGTTATCCATTATGTTTTTTCTAATTTAGTTTGGTCATTAATAAATAAATTGATTATACTATCAATTTGTTACACATTTTATACCAATGTAGAATGAAATATGATAAAGAATAACAAATCCTGCAATTACTAGACGTTAATTTTGTTTAGAGATTATTCAAGCTGAATTTTATTATGGTTATTTTTTTCCCCTTTTATTCTCGTGCCAAATAACTGATTTGATTTGATGGGGGTATGAAAGTGGCATTGGCATTGGCGTTTGTGCCCATTTTTAGGGGGAAATCCAATAATAAAAGAAAACGTTGTTGAGTATTTTTATTTATTTTTTTAAATAAAGAGCTTATTTGATTTTTTTTTTATTTTTAAAAATTATATTTAAAAGTTATTCTATAAAATAAAAAAAATCTATTTGATAAATTATTTTAAAAATATATTATTTTTTATGTTTTTTTATTTTGAAAATAAAAATAAAAAATAATTTTTTTTCCATTTTTAAAATAATTTATTTTTATAATTTATTTATGAAATAATAATTAAAAACAGTTATTAAATAATTTTTTTATTTTAAAAATAATTTAAAGTAAAAAATAAATGTTTTTTTGAAAAAATAAACAGGCCCAATATATCCGGCGCCGTCTACATATATTTTGTCCACAAATTAAAATTTAAAAAGAAAAAAAGAAAAAAAAAAAAGGTACAACCAATGAGAAGCGGCCGCCAGCTTTTAACCTTCCAAGATGTTTGTTTCTCAGTTCTAACGCGGTCAAGACTGTTTACATTACCCCCCCTCCCCCCAACCAAACATCGACAGGTGGCCACACATGCTTCATTACAGTTGCTGCTTCTGCTTACTTCACTCCACTGGATGCACTGCTACTTTCATTTTGCATTTTGCAAATAGTCAAATTACTAAGATTACCGCGCCGTCTTTTTCACACTCCCGCGCCACCCGATTAAATCGCCGTGCCTTTTTCCTAGAAACCACTCCCTTCCCTGATCACTCTCTTCCCCCCCTTTTTTAACCTAAATTTCAACCCAAATGCTCTCCGAATAATCACAAACCCAAATCCACCCTCTCATTCAACTTTTCCTCTCCTCCAGTCTCTCTTCTTTCTCTCTCTCTCCCCCAACCTCCCACCACCACTAACTGCCTCACCCTCCTCTTCCGCTCTCTCTGATTTTTCCTTCTCTAAAACCAAATCTCTCATCCACACTTCTCTTTTACTCGTAGAGGCTAAGTGGTCAACTGGTGAATGAATGACGGAGTATAGGTTGCCGCCGACGATGAATCTCTGGACCGACGACAACTCCTCCGTCATGGAAGCTTTCATGAGCTCCGATCTATCTGCCCTCTGGCCTCCTCCGCCGCAGCCCCAGTCCTCTGCTTCGACCACCACTCCTGGACCTGACCCCACCAAAGTTCCATCTCAATCTCAGCCCCCCGTTTCTCTCTTCAATCAGGAGACCCTCCAGCAGCGCCTCCAGGCTCTCATTGAGGGTGCTAGGGAGAGCTGGACCTACGCTATCTTCTGGCAGTCCTCCTATGATTACTCCGGACCCTCCATGTTGGGCTGGGGCGATGGCTACTATAAAGGGGAGGAAGACAAAGGGAAAGGGAAGGCTAAAACCTTGTCGTCCGCTACCGAGCAGGAGCACCGTAAGAAGGTTCTTCGTGAGCTTAATTCGCTCATTTCTGGGTCATCTGCCCCTATCGACGACGCCGTGGACGAAGAAGTCACCGACACAGAGTGGTTCTTTCTCGTTTCGATGACTCAAGCGTTTGTGAGCGGTGAGGGACTGCCAGGTCAGGCGTTCTACAATTCGAGCCCTGTGTGGGTCACCGGTGCGGACCGGTTATCGACTTCCACT
Source organism: Gleditsia sinensis (assembly GCA_037074535.1). NCBI lineage: Eukaryota > Viridiplantae > Streptophyta > Magnoliopsida > Fabales > Fabaceae > Gleditsia > Gleditsia sinensis. Next base: position 60,128,479 of record CM073467.1, on the reverse strand, counting down.
TGCGAAAGGGCGAGGCAGGGGCAGGTATTTGGGCTTCAGACCTTGGTTTGCATACCATCGGCCAATGGGGTGGTCGAGTTGGGTTCCACTGAGCCGATTTACCAGAACTCTGATCTGATGAACAAAGTGAGGGTTTTGTTCAATTTCAACGGCCCGGAAGCCGGTTCGTGGCCCTTGGCTGCTACTACCGATCAAGGTGAGAACGATCCCTCTTCACTTTGGATCAATGATCCATCTAGTGGTATTGAAATTAGAGATTCGGCGAATACTACTGTTCCGAGCTCAAATAATAGTCTTAACATTCAGACAGTCACCAAGCCGATGCAGTTCGAAACCCCAGGTTCTAGTACTTTAACTGAAGGCCCAAGTACCATTCATATCCCGAACACTCACTACAGCCACCAGCAACGGCAACAGACACAGCAATCACAGAACCACGGTTTCTTTTCTAGGGAATTAAACTTTTCGGAGTATGGGTTTGACGCAAATGGTCTCAAGAACGGCAACTCGAATTCCTTAAAGCCCGAATCGGGTGAGATTTTGAATTTTGGGGAGAGTAAGAGGAGCTCTTTTGGTGGAAATGGGAATTTATTTTCAGGTCAGAATCAATTCGTCGCCGAGGACAACAAGAAGAGGAGGTCCCCTACTTCCAGGGGTAGTAATGACGAAGGGATGCTTTCCTTCACTTCTGGTGTGATTTTGCCCCCTTCTAATATGAAGTCTAGTGGCGGCGGCGGCGGCGGCGATTCTGACCACTCGGATCTTGAAGCTTCTGTGGTGAAGGAAGCAGATAGTAGCAGAGTGGTAGAGCCAGAAAAAAAGCCACGGAAAAGAGGGAGAAAGCCAGCAAATGGTAGAGAGGAGCCTTTGAATCACGTTGAAGCGGAGAGGCAGAGGAGGGAGAAGCTCAACCAGAGGTTCTACGCGCTTCGTGCGGTGGTTCCAAATGTATCAAAAATGGACAAAGCATCGCTTCTGGGTGACGCCATATCTTACATTAACGAACTCAAGTCGAAGCTTCAGAGTTTAGAATCAGACAAAGACGATTTGCAGAAGCAATTGGATTCAGTCAAGAAGGAACTAGAGCTGGCCAGTGAAGATTCGCGTTGTCCAGGTTCAGGGGCACCTCCATCAGATAAAGAACAGAAGACTACCAATCCCCAAGGAAGCAAGCTAATCGATTTAGATATCGACGTGAAGATTATCGGTTGGGATGCAATGATTAGGATCCAATGTAGCAAGAAGAACCACCCTGCAGCAAGGTTGATGGCAGCTCTGAAGGAGCTAGACCTGGATGTGCATCACGCAAGTGTGTCGGTGGTGAATGATTTGATGATCCAACAGGCAACAGTGAAGATGGGAAGCCGATTTTACACGCAGGAGCAGCTCCGGTTAGCACTATCCTCCAAGGTTGGCGATGTCCGATAGGTCCACCCACAACATTCGGATAGCTTTCATTAAGTGTATTTCCTGGTGTTGTAGGGCTCAGGGACATTTTAAGGCTTCCCGACAGCAATCTCTGTAAAATACTGTTCCATTGTCTGCCCTTTTCTCTTTTTAATTTTTCTGGTAGCTTAATCTGAATTTTGAGGTAGTTTTAATTTGGGAAGCTGGACTAGACCTGGAGGACAATTTTCATGGTATATGTGGGCAGAGATAGGTAGCTCCGATGAAGTAAAAATAGAGTATTTATGTGTCAATATTGTCTGTCTAGATTGTACATATATTGTCATAAATTTGAACCTCATTATATTTCTGAGTATTATTCATCTTGCTACTGAGAACTGAGAGTGTATGTTATATCTCAACTAAAGAAGTGCACAATCTTGAATATGTTAAAGTTGTCTTGATGTTTGATTGTCTGATCTATAATGGGAAGAGTGTCACTTTTGTATTACGATATTGAGCCAAAAGGCAGAGCAGTGTATTGGGAGAACAGGTGTTGTGTCGCAATTGATATCTGGTTCTTATTGGGAACTAGAAACTCGTAGCGGCTGCTTAAGTTGGTGCCTCCTTTTTCAGGCATGTGAAAAATGCATCACCTTAAACCTTCCTCTCTCTCTCTCTCTTTCTGTTGGTGCTTATTTCTTTACGAGGGTCTACATCTTGGGTACATTTTCATGTTTGACTTTCTCCCACTCGCTCTACCAGCTGAGCCCTGAGTTGGGTTCGTCTTATGGTAACTACTACTAACTAGTAAAGTTCTGACCCCACCCGCTTTCATTTGGACACTGAATAATGAATATTCACGCACATGCATGATGGCAGGAATATGGAAAAAAGGGTATTTGATCCTCCTTAACTCCCAAGTTGGTTGTATATGAGGTTTTGCTGTATTTGAGGAATCACTTCTAACACTGGAATCTAGGCATTGAGAGTGGAAGAATACATCTGCTGACAATTTCTGCTATGTCCTCCCTATGGTTGTCAATTGTCATGATTGCAGCATGGCTTTTACTAGTTGTTTATTAAATCACCTGCGTTGCATTTATAGAATTTTTTCCAATTATATGAAGAAATAGTTTTAATATAGAAAAAAGGAAAATACGTCTGGCAAATTAACTCACAATTGATGGGGCGATGAATGCTTTTAACCAGTTTTCCTTGTCAATCATGTGGGTAGCTTTTAACTCACAATCAACATAGGGATTTGGTAGCACAAGTTATTAGTCCCTGTCCTTGTGTTGCCGGAGAATTAACTTTGTTAATTAATGTGGTTACGAAGTGTTTTAAAATATAAGATGGACGCAGGATGCATGATACTTACAACAAGATCACCTTTTGGAAACGGAAAGAAATTGGCTGAAACATACTCATTTCGCACACCAACAAAGCTACTTGGGAATGTCTCCTCCACGATTCAACCTGTTGTTTCCTCTCGTATCACCCACCCCGACAGATCTTTTAATCATGTTTTAACCCTCAATTTTGCATAAATCAAAGGACGTGATTGGTATATTAATATTCTAGTATAAAATATCACAATCTTTAAAATTACTATTTTTGATTTGACAACTAAAAATTATTATAGAAAGAATACAATTAGTATTTTATAAAAATTAATAAATCTAAAAGTAATGTTATGTGAAATATCTTTATATAATTTTAATTTTAAGACGGTGTGGGATAATACTTAAAATAATTTCATCTTATAACCCCTTAGTATAAGTATTTTGGATGTCATTTGTCATTTAAGATATCTTAATTATGATGTCTTTATATCGAAATATCTTTCCTAAGATTGCTTGTTTGTGGACTTCAAAACACTAAGTTAGCTAATAGTTTACATATATAACGTCGACATTAATATTTAAGATCGGAGTAAATTTGATATTTTAAGTTACATTCATACTGAAAAGCTATTACCGTCACCTGTTTAGTTTAAAAGCAAGAAATTAAAAGGTTGCTAACGATTTGGTTGGGAAATTAAATGATTCCTGCAGGAATATGAAGAGAAGTAATGCCAACCAATAGTTGTTTTGTATATGAATGCTTTCAAATTAAAGGGAGTGAGGAACCAAAAGTAGCTCTTAATTAAATCCTTTTCTTTAGATCCACGCCAAACACACTTTTATTATAGTAATCTATAGGAAGAGGCATTAATAGACGTGTTGCTGACACAGTAAAGTTGTTATCTTTTTCTTTAATCACGGAATTAGGTTGCAGAGCACATGCTTACAACCAAACTTGCTTTTGAGTTTTGAATGATCTTGAACCTCACATTTTTCTTTGCTAAATGTAGTGGGCACTTCTTGTTCTTGGCCTCCCTCTCAAGTTTCATGATATCTTAAAGATCACACGCTTATTATTCTAATTTTGTTTACATATTGTGAAGATTTCCAACTTCAATTTTAGTAACATAACTCAAACGCGATCTTTGTCATGGAGATGGATTATCGTTGTTCAGTCATAAGAGATACAAACAAGATGTTTTTAATCTCGAATTAATCACACTGAAAGATTTTAAATGTATCCGAATTACTACAATTTAAACGCAAAATTTAAATTTATAAATTGTCATGATCTGTTAGCACTAAAAAAATTTGTTCTTATTTATGAAGAGTTAGCACTTAAAAAGGATATATTTGGATCGATGTAAGATAAAGAAGAAAAAGAAAATGAAGGAAGCTTTCACTGAAATCTTTCCCTTGTTTGAAAGTTTTGTGGAGGAGAATGTAGAAATTTTCACTAACTTTACAAAATCTTCTAAACTCCTCGCTGCTTCATAATTTTAAGTTGTCTCAATATAAACAATTTTAGAGGAGAAATCAATCATTAACAATTATGTTATTTATTATTTCTTATAATCACATACCAATAAATCAAAATATTATAATTAACTTATTTGTAAAAATACATTATTATCAATTATTTTACTTTATCGAATCTTTTAGTTCACTATCTTGTTTATTTCAAATATTTAAATAAAAAAAATAATCATTTAAATAATTTTTTTTTTAATTACTTCCCTTCCTTCTATTCTTCATCCTCCAAACGTACCCAAAACACATTTTAAAGCCGCAAGACTTTACCAGTGAATGTAGGGCATGCCGCTTGTAGAAACCATGCTTACTTATGGCGGACTTTCGCTGGTGCCTATCAGCCAACCATCTAAAACTTAACAATATAGAATGTTAAATTTGGGGATTTTTAAGTGATTCAGATCCATCTATAGCGGACAAATTTCATAATCCCCATTGATTCTACAAATGTAGTTTAGGCTGTTTCACATGGCTTTATCCTTCTTCATTAAAAGTGACTCCTTTACTTCAAAATGTAAAAACCAAAAGCAAGCATGACGTCAATGGGTCATCGGCGAAGACTACAACAAATAACAATATACCAAAATTATAAATTAATGGCTAAGCTATGTTTACGGATCAGAAATTCATGGCAAAATGATAGCAACAGCTTGCTCTTACCTCAACAAATATCAGTTTCGTGCCTTTTTCTTCCCTTCCAAGCCATTTAGTCTTCTCCCACTTCAATCCCCTACGTGATGTGACTTATATGAACCCATCTTTCACACCCCACTTCATCCCTCTATAGCTTTCCCTCTTCGATCAACCTTCCCATCCATCATAAGCCCTTGATTTTCATAGATTAATTACTTGGGACGCAAGCAGCAATGAACCTCAACTGCCTCACCTGCACCCAGGCCCTTCGAAGGACAGACTCCTATAAGGACAACGTAACAGAAAATCCTCCCAGCATTCGGAAAGTGCGTTGTATACAGGTCGAGAGAAGCTGGTCAGGGAATATATCGCCGCCGGAATGTGAGGGAATAAGGGATGGAGCCATCGCCAAGATGAAGAGACAACATCGCCGGGTTCATAGTGCAGCAACAGCTTATCCAGGCAGCCCGGATCAGCCAAGGTTGGTGAGGAGCCCTGGAATGAGAAGAGACTGGAGCTTTGAGAATTTGGCAGAACAGAATGACAAGAGAGTTATGTGCCGCTAAGATATATAATTAAATGCGTAACCACACATTGAGATGAATTCAATATCTGCCCTCCTTCTTCTTGTGTTGTATTCTTCCGTCTTCAGACATTGATTCAGTAATGTATTTATTGCAGTGATCACCAAGGTTGGTAGGCATTGGATGTAAATTAAAACATATAGAAGGGGTGGAGTGGGTGTACATTATAAAATGGTGTTTCAGGCGCCTGATATGAATGAATGATCACGTTGGGAAATATTTAGCACTTAAAATGTTCTCTTTCGTCGTATTGGCTGTTAAATCAATTTAGATTCAAAAAACAATAAATAATGAAAATGACCAAGTAAGTAGAAAATTGATATATAATGGGCATCATGAACTTTACTTCGTAATATATACTATAGCTTTTTAATTATCCCTTTCAAAATTTATTGTAATTCATGGGCTCATCTGAATTAATTATATCAAGCTTGTTCACTTTGCTCATGATGCAACTTTGGTATTACGTTAATATTTTGAAGCTTTATGCAGAGTAAATTACATAACGTGGGAAATTTGTTTAGAGTGAAAACTGAGGGTGTTTCAGCCAAGGTATAACCAGATAAATGGGAAAGACAGGTGACTGGATTCCGTTGTTTCTTGGAGGCCTGATAATTATTTCCAATGGTTACAAACATCTGGTTGCTTGGCAAGATTTAAAACATGAATTAGAGCAACACGTAAAGCTTCAAAATAATGGTAAGGTGATATAGACTAATGGCACAGATGTAAAGATCTGCAGCTGGGTATGTAAAACAAGCATTGCATTCGATAAGAAAATTCACAACGCCAGGCTTTCTAACCAAAGCAGAACTTGCTGTGAAGACGGTCTTTCGATATTTCTTGCTAAAATATGACCAGACTGTGAACTCAGCTAGGGCATGTTCTTCAACACCCTTTTACATATGAAACAGAAAAAGTTGGCAGAATTACATAGAAAATGAGAATGGTAACTTTCTCCTTTGAACCACAGTAATTTAACTTCAACACAGATGATGTAATCAGCGTTTATCCAGCATTCTTTTACATTATGTGATGTCTATTATACAATAAAAAGACCGCTGGGAAAAGTAAATCTTTTACAAAAGAAAGTACACTAGTTTTTCTTTTTTCTAGCTTCTGCTTTCCAATCTCTTCGACTCAGCACAATTCTAGGAGTTTCACTATTAACAACACCAGGAGATCCAGACTGGATATCCCTCTCCTGCGTCACCTCTGGCTTATTCCCAGAGGCTAAGCATGCTGCCACAGGTTCACTAGATAGTTTTGGAAAAGGATCAATAGATCCATTAGATGTCATTTCTTGATGCCTAAGAGCATGAGCCCGTCTTGCATCTTTTTTCCAATCTCGTTTACAATAAATACGGGTCATGAAATTGTTGTGATTCCCATTTGATTGTTCTGCTTGTGGTACTGTTGTGTCTTTTATGTCAGAAGATTTCTTGATTTCTGCTTCAAGACGCTTACGAGCTCTATATCTACGTTGTCGCTCTCGATTCTTTAGGCGTCGAGTCATTATGTCATTACGACCTTTAGTGCGTGCTCTTTGATCAATAGGCTTCATTGTAGGATTATCTTGTGTTCCGGCAGCACTCACAGTTTGCTTATTTTCCATTTTCAGAGTAGGGTTAGCATCTGCAGATATCAAGTTAAATAAGGAAGGAGTCACAATCATTACATATGTCTTTCAGATCTTTATGCAAGCATATCATATTTTCATAAGAGTAAGTTAATTTTCAGTCTATATTACATCCCTTTAGTTACCTCTCGAGTATCCTAGTTAATCTCATTATATATTAACCAATGAACAGAGGATGTTGTAGCAACTAAATGCTGTAGAGCATAGCATCCATAGTGTATGGAGAAAAAATATTATAAGATCATAGTGTCTATACTTCATTGAGAAGCCACTTCTCTAGGGAACTAAGAATAAAATATGGAGCATTTATCCTTAAACAAACAATGCATAAAGCAGATAGTAAAATGTTGCAGGATTCCTGCAAAATATAATAGGTTCATTCCATCCACAAAGCAGCACGACAACTCTCTCCTTATCTCCCAGTCTTCTTTTTATATTATTTTCCCTAATATCTCAACATATGTTTTCCATGGATTATGGGAGTGTGATTTCTTAGCATAGAATCATGTAGGCTCTTGGCGAATCTGCACTTTATGCTTATTAGATTTCATAGATAAGGGAATTTATCCATGATAATCTAAAAATAGCAGAAAAAAATATGAAAATTTCTAATTTTGAATGATTACAATTTACTTGAAATGAGAGTTAGGACACAAGAAATTGCAGCATTTAAAGAATTCAACATGAGGAATGATGGCATCTCCTACAATGATAAGAAGATATAAAAAAAAATCAAAATCAATCTAAACTCCATAATGCAGTTAATATTCTGAATGCATACTTTCTTTGAGCTTCCTTTTAAAAGCTTCAAACAAAATGAAACTATGTTAAAACGCCAACTCTTAAAATTCTGCTGTTCTAAAGGCATTCTTGTTGAAATCTAAGAAAAACTATTCTGCTGGCAGCAAGAGAGAGAGAGAGAGAGAGAGAGAGAAGAGACTGGGTCAAAAACTGTGAGGCTTTCAACCTTGGCAGTTGGCCCCAAATCACTCAATCTCATGTAGCTCTGATTTATTTGATAGACAGCTCACTCATACATTTATGGTGAATATACACTCTATGGTTAGTCAACACTCCCCTGTTTCTTTCTCTCCTTAATACTTTCCAAATCAACTCAATCAAATTATTCTTGATTATAGAACACTCCCCCTCAAGATGGAGCATATATTTCTTATTTGACCATCTTGCAAACATTGGACTAAAACTCAAAAAGAGAACAAAAGGAAAAAAAACTTAACATTTCAGGAATCTAAGCTACTGGTACTCCCTCTGAGTAGGACAGCTCCTAGAAGACTTGGACTGCAGCAACCTCTTCAACATTCCTCCAGATGTTCTCCTTTGGACTGCTCTCCAATGTCATTAATATGTTACATCTCCTTCAACATTCTCTTGGCAGCTCTCAGGATCTCAATGACAAGACTTCTCTGGGTCTATGACCCACTGCTCTCCCATGGGGCCCTTTCAACTTTTTCCCAGCTTGTCTTGGTTCCCGCTTTTCTAGAGGCATTTGTGTTGAAATATGAGCAAAACAGAAGAATTGCTGCTAGCAGCAAGCAGAGAGAGAGAGAGAAGAGAGACAAGACTGAGACAAAAACTGTCAGGATCATGATGTTCAACCTTGACCCCCAAATCTCTTATTTATACTAGTAGATAGGGGGAGTGATCAAGCAAATCACGGAATATTCCCTTTAAATCACTGCCTATGAGGCTATGATAAAAGAACAAGATGGGACCGAAATTTGGGCATATACTGCATAGAGGAGGAAAAAATACTAATATGAAAGCTTGTTACGATCGTTACCACGCTTGAATGCTCCAGTGATCTCTTTCATTTACTAGGATTGGTGAACAAGGACTTTGAATCCATCTATAGTAAAATTGAAACCAAAATCAACTTAAGAAACAGGTGAATACTTCAAAAGCTCGTCAACCTCCCGACTTACTCATCCATAAAGGCTGTTAAGAACTCAAATGAGCACCCCTCCCAAGTGAAAGCTAAATATACAACAGGCTTTTAACTGAAAATTTATCCATAGCGAGCAACTAGATTCTTTCTAATATGCCCACAGTCCTATAAGATCATGATATCATTGCATTCTTTTAGCACATAACAATAAAGAGAAGGAATAAGCTCACTAGATAAGAATGGACTACTATGATGGCCAATACTACATCTTCTATCCCTCCTTCCAATTTTATAAACTCTTTCACATTTACACGATATCTTTCAACATATTTCCATCAACACTAAGAAGTTCAGAAACGGAGATTCTATAGAATAATGCCAATAGCAGTCATGCTTGCGGCCTGCCACCAAATACTAAATTCTAACTTGGCATAGACCAGGATCATCTAAGATGAGGATTCTGAAGCCATGATCCTTCAAAAACCAATACACTATAACGTGGGTGTGGCAACGGAAAAGCATCAATAATATGGAAAGTCATCACCACCTCCGATTCCCATTCCACTGACTCAAGGCATTACAAAGGAAAGATATGCAATTAAGCAAGTATCATATAATTCATTTAATTTTGAGACCTTTGAATCGAATGCTACACTAAAAAACCGCAACACAGTACTTTTATAAAACAAAGTAGTAGAGAATCAGGAAAAATAAAATAAAAAAGAGGGAATTTCCATGACAGTTGCACAGACTATAGCTAAACAGTTTGCGGTTAAACTGCAGAAATTGGAAACAAGACAGTCACAGTCAGAGGATTTATCTGCCTGGCAATCTGAGAAATAGACAACCAAAGAGGTGGATTTCAAGGTAAAGTGGTGTAAATTTGATACAACAGATGCGAGGAGAAAATGGAAAAACACAAAGCTGTTGCATTACCTTATGAGTGCGGATCCGTACTCGTCTTTTGAGATTATTACAGACACAGGAGGAGAGAAAGAAACCAAGCTATTTCTCCCCAACTGAGAAGTGTCTGTTTGGCTTGGTAAAAAACACAGGGTGAGGTTTGAAAAGGAGACGAAATTATTTTTGCAAAGTTAAAATATGTTATTAAAATTACACACTCAGCTGAAACTAACACTCGGGGTGGTGGCGCAGTTGGCTAGCGCGTAGGTCTCATAGCTTCTGAGTAATCCTGAGGTCGAGAGTTCGAGCCTCTCTCACCCCAAAACCTTTTTGATAATTTTTCCTTGCCTTTCTTTTTATACCCCAGCTTGTTTTTTTTTTTTTTTTTTATTGACACTAAATAAAAATTTAAACCTGGTTCCATATATTTTTTTGGACATATTATCTTATATATTGTGTTGAAAAGTGTTACAAAGATGTCTTAATTGTCAAATGTAATACAATTACACAAACTAGTGATGATTACTGCTGGACAATATTCTCAAACTTGCCACCACTGGTTAGGCATCAAAATTGGAGTAAAATCAAAGGAGTTTACAACAAGTTTGGACTCAACTCATTTATATAAATAAAAGTTAGACTTGGCTTATTCAAACTTGTTTAATATTGAATACATATTTTTAATGAACTAAATAAAATTAAATCACCTGTAATATGATTAATGTGTATATAATAATATTTTAAAATATTATATAATTTATAAAAATATATATTATTTTATGAATCAAACATAAATTTTTTTAATTAAACCAACTTAATAATATATTAAAATTCATTATGTAAGATTTTATGAGTCAAATTAATAAACAAGTGAATCCATATATAATAATCACGATTCAGCCTTCTCAATTACAGAAAGAACGTGGAAAGACAAGTTGCTAATTGTCGTACTTCAATTTTGGTGCACTTTGTGTCAAAATTCAACGAATAATGTGAAAATTTGAATGAATTGGACGCGTTCAGAACAGAAAATTCTCATTCGCAAATAAAATATAGTAAATAAAATCCCCAACTTGATCCGACTTCTTTTGTTTTATCATTAGTTTCTTTTTTCACAGTGATCAAGTTGAATATTCTCCTCTTGTCTTAAAACTCAACTTCCAAATTGGACTTGGTCTGAACAAGCTCCGGCGGCCAAAAACGCCGAAAACAAAGACAAAAAAGGTTATTGGACTAAAGTTGACCAACAGCAACACAGTGCTGAAAATTGTAAATGAGTTCCAAAAAAGAAATTCATTTTATTAATCCAATATAAGCTGAGCATTCAATAAATGTGTGGATTATTATTATTATTATTATTTTCATATATAATTGTATACAAATTCTCTACTAAATTATATATAATAGCTTTATTTACATGCGGGTATAAATAAATAAAAAATGCAGTCTTTTTATTTCACGTTGAGTATGGGTCCATATATCTTAATACATGTATATGTAAAACAAATAAAGAAATAATTTTTTTATTTATAATATAGTAAAATGTTATTTAATTTTTTAATTTACGTATTAAAAGTTGTTTGAATTTAATTTGAGTGAAAAGAAAAGGTTCATGTATGGGTGAAGTAACTCACTCTGTTTATATTTTTAATAAAAATCAAAATCAAAAATAAAAAATCAAAAGCGAGCCACTAACATAAATAAGGTTAGTTAATTTTTGTTATGTTTAACAGACCTAGTCACTGCCTTGTTGAATTTTTTAACAAGTGAAAAAGCTTTTTCTTAAAAAATTTGTCTTCAGTAAAAAAAAAAAAAAAAGTAATTTAATCTTATGGCAAAATTGTTTTTAACTTGGCCGTCGTGGCAGGTTCACAAAGGGCAATTCCAACTTTCGGACTTGTTTGGTATGGACGCACCCGCTTCTTCTCGTAGCTCGATCCAATTCCAACCTCATCCCCACCTCCCTCGAGTCTCGCCTAGAAAGCGCTTTCGTTCATTTCCCTCATTGACCCCTGAACACTTGCCCGAGTTAGTGTCTTCTCTGGGTTTTCCGTGCTTCTTCCTCTTCCTCCTCCTTCATCTTCCCCCTCTTCTTTACTAAAACGGTCCGGGTGGACTTTGAGTTTTTTCATCTCCTTAGAATTTTCTGCGAGTCCTAGTCCCTCTTTAAGTCAAGACCCAATTTTTTTATCTCTCTTCTGGCTCTTCTTTCCTTCCGTTTACTCCTTCTTTTCCTTTTTGCCTATCTTAACCCGGAGAAAATCTCTCTTATTAGGTCGTTGGTTCAGCCTTGAGCTCCGTCACGCTTCATTTTCGATTATAATTTCCCGCTGCCTTCGGATATTTCCTTTTGGTCCTTTGCGGGACGGATCTGCTGGGAAGCTCGGAGTTCTGACCCGGTTATACCCGTATTGGAAATCTGGCGAATTTCTCAAGGTGATTCAATCTGGGTTCTTTTATATTGGCGGAAACTCAGCAAAGGGGTATGTTTTCTGCTTCTTACCTCGGCTTTAGGGTTAAATTTGCTGCGGTTTGTGGGATTGATCTGCGTGTTCCCTGTAGCTGGGGTATATGATCATGGTCGAATTGAAATTAAAATCAGAAAACTTGCGTGTTTATTGGGACTTTAGAATTTGATTGACTTCAGGGATGCTTCTATTACAACTCTAGTTTAGTTTGTTCAGGTGATTGTATATTAGAATTTGAAGGTCCACAGTTTCTTTTGGTTGCTTAAAGAGATTGATCTTGTGCTTGGAGTCTGAAGTTCTGGGTCTCGCTTAGAAGCTTATGATTTGGTTTCATTCAGTGGAACGGGAAAACAAGCAGTAACTCCTCATTGCATTGAGTGTCGATAGAGTTTGTTTCCAAATGAATAACTCAAAGAAAAGGCATAATGACAATTTGGGCGTGAACAAAACGGAAAAAAATATAAGGAAGAGCCCTTTGAACCAGCCCAATTTCGGTAGTAATGCTGCTAAGCAACAGCCTCAACCTCAGGTTTACAACATAAGCAAGAATGACTTTCGAGACATTGTTCAGCAGCTTACTGGATCGCCATCACATGATCCTCCACCTAGACCTCCTCACAATCCACCAAAGCCACAGAGCATGAGATTGCAGAAAATTAGACCTCCCCCATTAACACCCATCAACCGCCCCCACATGCCTCCACAAATGCCAGGCCCTGCAGCCCCTCCCCCGGCTCCTTATAATAATAGCTTACCTAGGCATGCTCAGTTTCCACATCCATCTTCCACTCCTATGCAACCATTAACACCAGGGGACATGATTTGGGCTAATACAACTGAGTCACCTATCTCAGCTTATATGCGTTACCTTCAAAGTTCAATGATAGATCCAGGTTCCAGGGGTAACCTAGCTCAGCCTCAACCACCTCCACACCCTCAATCACAAGCACCTGGTAATGTTCAGCCTCAACCACCATCATCCGCTTTACTTCCTAACCCTCCCTTTCCTGTGTTCCCTTCACCTAGACTAAACGGTCCTATGCCTCCTATGAATACTGCTAATCCACCTGTCCCTTATATTCCTTCTCCACAAGCAAACGGTCCTCCCCTTTTACCTTCTCCAACCTCTCAATTCCTCTTGCCATCCCCAACTGGATACTTCAATTTGCTATCCCCACGGTCACCTTATCCACTGCTGTCACCTGGTGTTCAGTTTCCATATCCACTTACACCCAACTTTCAGTTCTCACCCATGGCACAATCTGGGATTTTAGGCCCAGGGCCTCAGCCTCCACCTTCTCCAGGCCTTGCATTTCCACTATCTCCTTCAGGCTTTTTCCCTATTTCAAGTCCTAGGTGGAGAGATCAATAATCTTCTTGTGGGCATTTTGAGCTACATGCATCACTGGGTGTGCTTCCTTCAATCGGTAATGACTTAGTTCTCAAAAGAGCTAGTTCCATGGCCTTGTAATGTACGATCAAGTTGTAATCTATTTGGCTATTGGTAGTGTTCATTTTTCATTTATTTGTTTTTTTTTTTTTTGTTGATAACCATAATGGCTGCAATCCTTTACTTTGACAAGTTTTACATTAGGTTATGTATTGAAAGATCAAACAGATCAATTGAACATTTGGACAGGAGCTGCAAGATGGAAGAATTAGCTGTAAGCTGTTTTTGTGATTTAGGTAGCCACTTTGATATTGTTATTATATGCAACATTTTAGTAGAATGGACAATCTTCCTCTGGATGTATAATCTAATACAGTGATTTTGTTAAGAACCATTTATTTGTATTGTCCTAATAGGTTAGATAACTCAGTATCAATAATAACTTGTTGACTTTGATTTCTGATTCAAAAGGGAACAGCTGGTGAGAGAAAATAATCCTGCTACTTTGTTGATTCATTAATGTTGACATTGAAATTCAATTTTTTCTTTTGTGAAGGCGTGAAGCATTGTGAAATCTGTATATTTCACTTTAACCACTAGGCACTCATCATCTACGTTTTGACCATCTGTTGTACCCTGTCATGGTTGTGGGGCCTCATATATATGTTCTGGCTCGTTTATTTCTTAAATTTAATGTTGTATTTACTTCAGAATATGCCTCTCTTGCGAGCTTAATGGGCATGTGCAAGCAGCCCAGAACATTGACCTTAAGATGTTTACTTTGTCCTCGTCAATTCCAACTTGTGCTTCTCGTTGCATTTGAATTTCAGTATTTATTATGTGTCTGTTTTCTTCTTAAGGTAGTTGTGTGCTTTTTTAAAAAAAAATAATCTATTTTTACCTGGATGGAGAAACACTAGATGTAAGGCCTTTAAATGTAATTTTAGTTTAATTATATAAATAACAGTTGATTGGATATTCTGACTTCTTGGAAGTTACTGATATGTGTGAGACATTTATTACACATTCTAACGTCTGTAGATTTCTGTTCATAGAACGCTACGGAGCATGCAATGTTAGATTATGTTCATGATAAAAATTTTGTCCAATCAATGCTTGATACTGCTGAGTTGCTCTTTTTAGTAGAACTTGTGGAGAAATCTCAGATCAGTATCAAACTGGGTGACTCTGCTCTGTAGGTATTGATTCCCATATGAATTGCCTGTTTCTGATAACTCTTGTAATGCATACTATGAAAGTGTTTGAAAACCAACATGAAGATTGTTTGTACCCCTTTTACCACTCGTCTGATAATCTTCTTGGTGTTTTGGAAATGTTTAAGCTGCTTTTACGGTGTGCGTCATCTTAGTTAAACTGCGGTTTCCTTAATTTAGTTGACTCAGAAGTTCTCTATTAGTAGAGAAGCCACTGCATTTTAGGCCATAGCTTGGTTGAAGTCAAGTGAGTGTAGTAGATGAAAAATGAGGTGGTGGAAAGTGGTGATGTAGACCCGGGGGGAGGGGGGGTGGGGAATTGCTGCGATTTTTAAATAAATTAAATTACAAAGTGAAATTTTAAGTTCATGATAATTTGTGCGATGAACATGTGTCTTGGAACGAATTTGTTCAGATATTTTCTGTGTATTTCTTTTGCTATTTTACTTTCTTTGTGGTTCAAAGATATTATGAAGAAAACACGGTGCTGAAGCTGCCCTAATTTCTTCCTTTTTAAGGATTTTTCCAGTTTTATTTAAGTTAAAACGCAGGGCTATAAGAAACCGGAACAGTCATGTCAAAGAAGTACAGCGTTGAGCCACTTGAAAATAACGAGAAAAACAAATTGAATATTTTTGGGTTGAAGTCCGAGTACGGAAATTTAATCCATTTTGCAAGGAGTTAAAATATTGAACAACCGATTAACGATTTACTTTTCTAATTATACAATCACGGGAACATATAAGATATATTTATGCTAGTTTTTATATTATAAAATATAATATATTAAAATTTTATTATTGAACATAATGAATACGACACATATTTTTATAATTTTTATTATTATTGATACCTAAAGAGATTTTATCGGTGAAAATATTACATTAACTTTTATCATTCAAAATATTAAAAATTACTTTTGTTTAATTTTTTATAATTTTTTTTTAAAAAATCTCATACTAATAAAAATTATATCTTTATTTATATATTTATTTATTTTTTAATATTTAACAAATGTGAAATTTTGTTTACATTCTTAATAAATTTAAATATATAAATTTTTTTAAAAAAATTATTTAAGATAAAAATAATTAAATAATATATTTAAATTTTATTAATAGTTCTATTATATAAGACAAAAGTTTATGTTTTTATATAATAAATTATTGAATAGTCAATATAATACTATTTTTAATTACAAAAATTAAGATACATGTATAATTATTCTTAATATTAATAAATGGATTTCAACATTTTTTTTGAGTTACAATTTTTAAAGATAATAAAAACAATATCACTTTAATAACAAAAAAAGGTAAAAAAACAAACTGTTTAAACTTTCCTTCTTCATCAAATTTTAGTTGATTTAGATTATTTTGTTAAACGATTTTAAGAATTAAATTAAATTAATCATTCTACTGATTCATTGATTTTTTTATTTTATCTGATCGACTAATTTAGTTTGATTTTTACCTTCAAGTATAATACTCACCTAAATATAATAGGGGGAGGTGTTATTTACTTTTTCATGTTAAAAATCTAAAAATGCTGATTATTAAAATTAAAACCACGATGATTTATTTATTAGCGGCTTGTTAACTTCGATGTTCTAAGTCTGTTGGTCAATGATCAGGAAGAATTCAGGAGATGAGCACAACAATATTCATAAGTAAATGTTAATGTGTTCGCAATTCTAACTCCCCACAAACATAAATTTATAAATGATATGTTTTATTTGGAAATTTAAAAAAAAAATCTCTCTTTGCCATCACATGGGAAGTGGGAACATGCAGATATTCAGAATATTTAGTACATATATTTTAAAATTTCCAAACATTTAAAATATAATATGAGAGAAATTATTTCTCTTTTTTTTTTTTCAAAGAAGGTATGAAAGAAAATTCACTCTCCCCAAGTTTGAAAGAAAGAAGAGGTTAGCACTTGGAATGATATACATGTGTATATCGCAAGCTTATTCTATGAAATCTCTTTCTATTTGTTAGCTCTTTTTTCAAAACCGATCAGGACAAAACCAGTTATTAATTAAGCTTGATTACGAGTTAGGACCAAACTATTTTAATTTATAATAAAAAGCGCATTAACAAGTTGAATTATTGGACTTCTCATACTCACTTCTTGACTGTACGTATTTGATCAAAAAATGGAGGTTTACCATAATCAAGCCAATCACATTGTTAATCTACCATACAATATTTGTTAAATTAATCAACCTACAATCCACAAATAAATAGTGCACTATTGTATGAAAGAGCTGTTGAATTAATTTATGTGAATTAGTATTAATTAATAAGTTAATTTAAATACAAAATTAAATTAAATAATCAGTCTTGACCCAGCACTAAACTTATAATGAATTGAGATCTGGTTAAATGTAAATAATCTGTGATAGGTCAGATTAATTACTGACAAGTCCGTTGGGTAGAGACTCCAACTTGCAGTCCATTATGTAGTCAGTAAATTTTCTATCACACTACTGACTGAAGAGAGACATAATTAAATAATATTTTTAATCCATATAAAACCCTAATTTTTTTATATATAAAAGAGTGTAATCCTTCTCTCTAAAATATATACATATTTTATATTCTCTCTTTTGGGGATTTGGGTATTACAAGTTGTAGTCTTCTCCCTTTTGAGGACTTAAGCATTGCAAGTTGTAATCATTTCTTTTTTTTTTTAATAATGAATTTCAGCTCTTTGTCATATATGTTTATTTCACACATCAGGTCAGCAAGAGCCTCTTTCTATATATATATATATATATATATATATATATATATATATATATATCCTAATCAAAAGTTATTTTTTTTTAAAAGCTTGCATTCAAACTATTAAATTACATTTCAAAATAAAACAAAAAAAATACAGTTCAAATTCATTAATTGTTTTAATATATTTGAGTGGCTTATACTTTAATAAAGGTGCCTCCCCTGTGAAACCCGATGTCAACATTAACCATATTTAAAACGAGCCTGAATTTGATAGGCTATGTTTTACCATAGGAGACTTTCTAGGTAAAACAATCATACATAATTGACACGCAGGTGGAAACGGCCTCCTCCTACGTTATCGTGCGCACGAAGCAAAAAAATTTCAACTAGAGGAACCCCACAAACACAAAATGCTATAAATATTTCTTGTACAATACGAATGTTGGTGCTGTCAGAAATATTTGTTCTCTAAATTATATGACAAAATAAATTTAAGTCGTATTGTTGGAGTATAGAAAATGAGTTGCTCTTTTAGGGAGACGTGAGCACCTGTCCAAATACATAGCAGTTTGAATATTATTTTAATAAGGTTGATGTTAGCCCTTCAACCAATAACCGAAAAGACTAGAATAGGGTTATCATCAAGCTTTTGTTGTCGGATACCTTATAATTTGGGACAGACGGGGAAGGACAGAAAGACGGAAGGGCATCCACATACACAGATCGATGAAGCATTATGATTGGACTCCATCTCCTTTTCGAATGCTTGCCCTACCTTAATTTATTGGCTTTCAAGTTTTGAAGCCCTTTGCTGCTTCTCGCGGTTGAGGCCACTTATTTCCCAAAGAACAAGAAATGCTTCAATTTACTCTAAATAGATTCTTCGACATCGTTTTCCTACTCTAAAGCAAGTCTTTGTAGCTTCTGTTACTCTTTGTCTGAAAGTTTTTTCCTTTCTTTAGTCCCTAAGTTGGCAACTTGTATCCACTCTTAACACCCTATTGGCCGACTAGAAAAGAGAGCCAATTAAGTCGCTTTCTTGAGACTCTTTCTAATATGGTGGGGACGGGGTTAGTGCTCTACGATCAAATCATCTATGCGTGGTTACTGTCAACTAATGTCAATGGATCCATCCCCAGCACTGGATAATTTGGATATTCCAGGAAAATAAAAAAGGGCCTTACACGTCGGATCTATTTTCACACCTCCCCCCCTCCCCACCCCCAAAACTTTCCCGGAAAATTAATTAACCATTTTAAGTTGCTTTGTCAACACCGTCGAGAAGAAAAGGAAATCAAAGCAAAGACAAAAACTATTGTGCCCCACTTGCATCATCTTCTTCTACGCTACTCCATTAGAATGTGAAATATCCTCTAAATTCTCGCTTCTTCTTAACAAGTTGAAGACCTTTTATATAAGCCATCATTCGCCGTTGTGTGCGTTTGTGACTTTGTAAAAGGCGAAGGTTCATGAACTTTGACTTGTGAATTGTATTTTAGCTACAACTTCCACAGAAGTTGTTCATTTACACGCATACATATATAAATCAAACTAATAATAGTTTAATTACAATAAATAACAAAGAAGTACACAGACATTCTCCAGACTTACCTGTGACCCAAAATTAAATCTCCAGACTTACATTAAAAAGCATTTGCTTTTAACAGCATCCTCATGTATACTTCTCTGCCATGATAGACTTGCACTCCACCGCGTCCCGTTTTGCATATTGCATAGTATTCAAAACTTACTAGGGATTAAAAATAAGTGCGTAGGTAGCACTTAATTTACATTTTACAACAATCACTGTAAACTTCCCACCAAAACTATTCAATACTAGAGTGCTTGCAAAATGAAAAGCAAGTTTCCGAAATAGACAGATAGAACTTCAGAGAACAGAGAAAGGCGATACTACAGAACCAGAGTCTATTATATATGAGCTCAATTATGAACCCTATAAAAGGCTATATGGGGAGAGGTTATGTTTATGAATAAACAATGTAATGTAGGGAACTGTTACCGTCCCATTGTCATGTCAGATGATATATTACCTAAAAAATCCATATACTGATTCGTTCCAGTCTGGAAACTTAATAACCAAACATGGAGACGTAGACAGTATTAATATCCAAGCTACTTTATATATATATATATATATAATCCTGAAAAGCCCTCCTTTTGCCATCACGACAAAGTAAAAGATACTGGAAAACCCCTGCATATAGAGTATTTATTAAGAGGCCCACGTAAATTATCTTCCAACAGAAAACGAGGCATCGATGATATAACAGTGACTGAACCCTGAAGATGCCCATGAGGGGCCTATGATTATGAATCGATGGTTAAGTTCTCAGCAATGGAGACCCACTGAGCAGAAGTGAGGAATAGGTCCTGTGGCGTATATAAGACTAGATTCACAAGAATATATAATTTGAGTGGTTTGCCTTTTAGGAAATAAAAACCACTTGAAATGGAAGGGGGGCTGTAACTGTAAGAACTTGCCAGAAAAGAGGTCATTTTCGATTTTTAGCTTCCCCATAAATCCGCCTCTGCTTTGCCTGTACCTTGTAGCACCTTCTCTGACTCTACTCTCCGTAATGCATGCATATAAAGATTCTTCATCCACGATGTCCCACATACGAATCTGACAATTTTGCCCATGTTGTCTCGTATACTAACCTCTTCCCCGAAAATTTTTGGATCCTAAAGCCAACGTCCAACTTGATAACTAGCTGGTTCTACATTCCTTGCTTCTCGTAAGTTTTAAAATCAAAGTCGTTGATAAGCAAGAAATTATATAATTTTACTATAATTACACTAATATTTTGTGTCATATATAATAGAAATAATGGGCGTATGTTGATAAATGTGCTGAACGTCTCATTTTGTGTATTTGAATTATACTACTACATAGAAACTTTTAGTAGAAAAAAGGACTTTAAATTAAACAAAGTTTGAACTCACCATTTACTTTATTTTAAATCGCATAGTATTATGATTTTTATTAATAAGATTATTCTTTATTTTTTTATCTTAGCTTTTTCATTCTGATAATATTTTTTTTAAAGAAAAGTATTCTAACATGGATTCCTATCACACGGCCAACACTAACCCTAGTATTGCGTTAGCATATATAGGAGGAAGAAAGTCTCCAAATTCGATGGGGAAAAGACAAGTAGTATTGATTCTACTGATTGCAACTGTGCATGGGAACACTGTGGAAGGGGAAATGAGATGATTACGTTCTCTCTCTCCCCCCCCCCCCTTCCTTGTTGTCTTAAAAAAGAAAACAAAAGAAAGAATTTTCAACATGATAAAGGGGCTAATCATCTACCAAAAGTAAGGGGCAAATCATATTCACAGAATGGTTAAAGATATCATCATTCACAAGTCAACATTTCCTGTACACATGCATTGACTGTAATGCCCTTCATTGTAGTAACAACAACTTTCAAAGTTTCATTTTACGAAAGAAAAACTTATCCAATCAATCACGGGCATCCCAGTCAATCCATCAAACCAAAGGATTAAAAAAAAGAGAAGAAAAAAGAACGCCCAAGGAAAACTTTTAAGCAATTTTTTTCCCCTTATGGTGCATTTCTATGAGATTTGAATCCGTGTTATTCAATTTTTTTGGGTCACCCCAACTGTGACTTACCGTCACCGTCACGGGTCATCCCTTCGGTGACGGAGGCCAGCTTATGCAGATTCAACTTCACAACTGTATCTGCAAACAGACGGGTGTCCTCCTCCGTGTTACCCTCTGGCACATCCACTATGTACGATTCCAGAACGACGCTCCAGATCTTTCCGTCACCTTCGAACCGGTGCACTGTCGTCACCGAACGGTAATTCTTCAGCCGGTGCTCGCCCCCAATTATACTGAATCCCGTTACGTGCCGCTCATCGTCCAATATATCCAGCCTCTCGGTACTGGTGGCTGCCGGTAAACCCGATATGACATTAACATCCCTCGTGCACCCAACCGTCATTTCAAAATCCTCTTTTACCACGCAGCTTTTGATGAAGTGCTTGTAGGTCTGAGGCTTGTCGAAACGGCGCACCACGGACCACACCGTCTCCAGCGGCGCGTTGATTCGCTGGGAGAGTAAGGAAGAGCATTGGCCGGGGCCCACTGAATAGGTGTGGTGCTCCGTCACGAACTGCTTCAGCTTCTCGAACTCGTCCTGGGACAAGCCGACCGGGATGGTGAGATGGTGGCTGTTGGGATGCTTTTCCTCGGATTCTTGCTCAGCCGCGTAGCTCTCGCCTTTCTCCATTGCCCACAGAGAGAGACAGCAGAGAGAGACAGAGGGGGCGATGTGTTTCATATGAAAGAGATTTTGAGGGATGGCGAGGGGTAGTTTCGGAAATTAAGTATGTAATGTGATTTTTACTATATATGTTTGAATAAAACTAAAGGGAGAGATTTGGGAATATAAAAACGGGTAATGAAAAATTGGGTGGGTTCTGGGCTTTATTTATGGCTCGCTGTCTTTTACGTTCGTTGTTTGACAGATCGCCTGGCTAAGCCGATCCAAGCCGAGCCAACTCCATTTTTTATTTAATTTATGATCCAAGTCCAAAAGACCTAGATTTTACTTTCAAAAACAATATTTTGATGAGGTTTAGTCAAAAGAATTCTGTTTTTTTTTTTTCTTATTGCACGCAATTTTAATTTTTTTTTTGGATGCAGAAAGTAAAAAGTGTGGGAGGATACTCAATGTCAATGTTAGAGAAATATGTCATAATAAAAATTTATTGTAATATTTATAAATTACTTATTAAAAAAGTCTGTTAATAATATTAATTAAACTTAAATTTTTACTAATAAATTAACCTCCGTTAGTAATTTTATTAAATAGTGAATTAATTGTTCTCAGTGATAACTTAATTCATAGTACTCTTGCTGCTAGCTAACAAATCTTGTATATCTATAAAATGCATTTTAAGATTCAATTAACATTACGAAATGTTTAGGCTGCATGATCTATCTTAAAAGTTGAAATATTGGTAATTAAAAACGAAGAACTGGAGCTTATAAATTCATACATATAATGTGCCGTACGTTGCTGTCACTCAACATCCAACCACACAAAGGTAATTCAGTTCATGAACCTGTATAAGGTGATGGCCACCACACACTGAAAGTGCATGCCTGTTAGCTTCTGTCATTTTCTTTTCATTAAATGCTTCACTTATATTTTATTCACTTTTAGATCTAATTCATGGGCCTTTCTCCATTTTTTTTTATATATTAGAATTAATTAATAATTACTACGCTTTAGTTTATGTTTATATATAATTCTAGGTAGTTTGTCGTTTTAGGTAGAGAAAATTGAAAACTATAAGAGGAGCACAATTAATTATCATTAGGAACCGAAATGGTTTATGTCGTGCATGCGAGGGATGTTTCAGAACTAAATGGCCCACACCAACTGCTCAGATGTGGGAGGTTCCAATTCCATATATAGCGTTAGAAATTAATTACCATTTCTATTGGCTTAATTAGTTTAGGGATTCCAAATTATAGATTCACATCACTACATGATATTATTGCATTCTCATTGATTCCATGCTTAAATACTAATAATTCAAATTTGGAGTTAATTCATCAATGAATTTGACTTTTTTTTTATTAATTGATGAATATAACACAATCAATTGAATGAAGTTGAGTACTAACGCGCGTAATTATAATCTTTTTTTTTTTTTGGAATTTAGTGGACATGAAAGTCCTATACCTAGCAACTAGCGAAGCCCCGATACTCTATCATGCATACTGGTTGATTAGTGCGTTGGTGTTTCCTTGATACCATGAAAAGTAATAAAAAAGAATAGGAAATTATTCGAATTATTTAAGGCCGTTGCTTGTGCATGATAATGAACTTAACCCTTTTTATTAATGGGTGTATCTGATTCCAACTAATTAACTACTAATTTTAAATTGCATGTTGTTTGGCTAGCTCTCATATTCGGTTCGCTTATAGGTAATCGAGCTGCTCTTTCATTTTTGTTCACAAATAAATGTTTTAATTTCTTCTAATTTTCATAGGCAATTAAGTACAAATTTAAGTACTTCATTACGTCGCTCATATGACTAAAAAAAGAACAAATAGAAGCCGTTAATTAAGTATAGTCTACTAAAAAAATTTTGATTAATTTGTTAAATTTAAACTTTCGTAAATAATAATAACAGATCATAGACAAGAATTTAGGTACAACTCATGAGATCGAGGGTGGGTGGCATGCCTCTCTCAATAAGTTGAACATAAATAATTGGAAATACAGGGTCGTTTGAATGTGGAAGGAGATAAGAAATGTTATTTGTTGTTCACGCCATGGTCGTCTCACATGGATATGTCTGAGCCTAAAATAATGGTGATGGCTCATTTCCCCAAGTATTCTAACCTTTTAATTTAATATCACCACTATATATAGCTTGGTCGGCCTAGTAGCCAAAAGAGATGCGTTAAAAGAAAACGACGACACAGATTTTTTTTTATTGATGATGATTAGTGATTTTTTTTTTTGAAATTGTTGTGTCAAACTATTATGAAAAAGTACTGAAAAGGTTGGAGGGAGGGATCTAGAACATCAACAACCTAGTAGTTTGAAGTTTGGCCAACTAGGAGGAGGCATCATTCGGTTCTTTCTGCTCTTTCTTTTGGTTCCAAGATTCTTCACCATTTGCTGCTTAGGAGGACTGGGATTTTTCGTTTGATGCTGCACTCTCCCAGATTTTTCCTGCAATAGTTCATGTCTAATATATAAATACCAATAATTGCATAAAATGGGTATAGATACCTAGATGGGGATCATAGGCTTACCCTTGAAACAGAAGCTAAACCACTGCTATATACATAAATTGTCAGCAGGTGACGATATCCTTAAAAAATGACCCCTCTATGCGTTTCTATGACTAACTGCAGAGTGCAGACATTTAAGTATTTACTGCTAAATATGATAGCAACGAGAAAAGAAAAAAGAAAAAAGGGAGGAAAAGACAACACATCCAAGTTCCAACTTCCGTCTGCATGTGCATGCATGCGTGCCGTTGGGGAGAAAGAGGCGGAGTATGTGGACTTTCGGCCCGATGCTAGTCTGGCCACGTTAGGTTTGCTGTACAAAAGGGCATGATACAATGTTTGCGTACATTGAAATAAAAAGCGAATAAGAGCGAGACATATGGTTGTCAGTCTTCTTCTGTACTTTACTTCAATAATTGTGCTTTTTGCTATTTTTTATCGTATACCCTTTCTATTTTGCATTCTTGTCATGACGAGACTTCTTTAAAATCCAGGATCAAAGTACTCGTTGAAGCATGAAAGTGAAAAAAAAGAAGTTTCACTACTGGTTGGTGACAATATATAAAAATTAGAGTTATAAGGCTCATCAAAAGTTTCTTCATTACATTCATTTCAAGTTTCTTTCATTTTCATCGAAGAAAAAAAAAACAAGAGAAGAGAAAAGAAGAAGACCAATAGACCTTAATTTCGGCTGCGACAGTGATATATTCCCTCGTTTCAGTACACCTTATGATCAGTCTTGCATAGTTTGTTAAATTACATGGCAGCCCTTTTTTCTTCTCTGTAGCTTTTCTATATTTTTCTTTTTCTTATAATCCCTGTGTTTATCTAGTCAATTGTAGATTAATTGGAATGGCATTGATGAGTTAAGAAGCTCAGTTATGAACCT
The DNA here is from genome assembly GCA_037074535.1 of Gleditsia sinensis. NCBI lineage: Eukaryota > Viridiplantae > Streptophyta > Magnoliopsida > Fabales > Fabaceae > Gleditsia > Gleditsia sinensis. The sequence continues at coordinate 60,103,047 of CM073467.1, read as the reverse complement.
ATTTAATTTCTCTCTGGTTCAAGCCGTGGGGAAATGATATGTAGAGCAAAACATACATAAAAAAAGACTAATAATAAAATATCATATAAAAATATTATAAATTATTAAGTTCCCAATACCCACGCTTAAGTATGAATCATAAGTTGCAAATTTAGTCAACCATTTATGAATATAGTTATCAGAGTAATTCATATTAATTATAATTCTATTTCTAAATATTGATTTAACAATCGATGAAATACGTAACGTATGATTGGACGAATGGTTCAAATCCTAGTTAATTATATCTATTTCTTGAGGCGAGATCTAATGATTTTCTTTATAATTCTCCTTGTCATGATACTAGTGCATTGAAATGGTTGGGTCTTTCCACCATTTAGAGAAGAAACAAACCGGATAAAAATAGGGCCATCAACTTCAGAATTAAAGCCTGCATCTTTGATACTTTCTCTTCAAAGCTCATACTTGAAAAGCTTTGTTAATATACTCAATGTGTAATCTAATCCGGCTCCTAACAGTTGATTCCCTAGAAGCAATGACGGATGATAAACCCTTTCGAGCTAAAGAAGAACGATCATCCCAGAGCTGATCTTGTCATCTCATATGCCAAGAAGCATGCTGCATTTGCAGGAACACTTCGGGCTATTGCTGGACCAAAACCCTTATACAGGCCTTTCAACCCCTCCGAAGCTCGAATCTTTCTAAAAGCATCAATGGAACCAGAAAACTTTGGATTGTTGTGATTATCTACTTGAATCACACTCTTAACAACATCAGTTGGGTAAACCAAGAACCACACGGAGCCTCCAGCCAAGCCTCCAGCAATAATCAAGGAACCTCTCCCCAGCCCAGATGTATCCGAACCCCCTGCAAATAATTGCTTTGTTGCTTCATATACCCCAAACATAATAGCATTTCCAGGTACTTCACGTGCCATAGTAGGAACCAAGCCCTTGAATAGACCTTTCATACCCCCTTCTGACCTCAGAACTTGCCTTACCACATCCATGGGTCCTCCATACTTGACAGCAACAGCAGCTGTTCCCGAATGGGCAACCACACTTTGTGCTTGCAACCTGATATCACCATGAAAAAAAAAACCCATTGCTAGAATATCAATACATATTTTGAGTACTTCTGTTTAAATAATAGTACGAAAATTAAGTTAAGGAGATAGAATTAAGTATGCTAATGATCAGCTTAAAAGGAGGTACTGGTTCCATGGCAAGAATCCAGTTTCCAACGGTTGGTCATAGAGGTTCTAATAATATGTTAAGCATTATATTAGCTTAAAAGATTAAATTGTTAAGTTAAAGGCTATATATATATATATATTAATAATCTTTAACACTTGCTTAGCTCTTTCTCTCATTCCCTTCATACTTATTTATTTGTGTGCTAGTGAAGAAAGTCACCGATTTGCTGATAAATCTGACTATGTTACAAAAGAGAAAGGAGGAAAACATATCAGAAATAATTCTCAATATAAAAATTGATAAAAAAGAAGAGGCAGAAAATGAGATTAGAAAGGTAATCGCTGACCTGCATTTGACGAGTTCAGTGGGGCAAGCGAGAAGGGAAACAACAAAACCAGCCCCAGCTCCACAAACAAACTGCTGTTTAACTGTAAGCGGGGCACCGGGATGGGATCTCAGTAACGCCTCCATTTGTCCCCTCACTGAAAACAGGACAGCATTGAAGGCTGCTACTGTGGCAAGTGGTGCACCCATACCTTTGTATAAGCCCCTGGGGCCTTCAGCTGCTAATGTTTTCTTTACAGCATCAATTGCACCAGAATATTTGGGAGGTTGGCCAGGGAGCGGTGTAGGTTGACTTTGGAGCTTGACCTTAATGGTGTCAAACGGGTGTCCACATATCAGTTGTGCTGCCCCTCCAATTGTTCCAGCAGTAAGGTCCTTAGCCACATCGCCCATCTGCAAAATTGAAATTCGAATCAGGAGGGAAAAATGATTAAAGACAGTGTAATATGAACATGTCTTGGTATAAGTAGCCCATTTACATAATAAGGGAGATAAATGACAAAACACTTTTGGTATAAGCTATAGCTTTACAGCAGAGTAAATAAGATTGTTGGTCCCCAATAAGCTGATAACTCCCATGACATCTACCTCAGTCTTTTAAGATTGAGGTGCTCCCACCAGCCTCTTTTCCCACTTTATACTCTCTCACTTTTAAGGCTTCTTTTTGTTAGTCTTTCAAAAGGACAATCCATCCGTTTGCTTTGTTTTCTCATTAAAAGTTGAGATGGGAGTTGAAGGCATATGATTTTAATCAAGGTCAACAATTCACTCCAAGAGGAAAGCTAAGTTTTATAAGGTAAGATGTTGGAATTAATAACATCTTGAGAGTGTCATATATTCCAGACTTAACCAGAATCAAGGTCTCACTAGTTGGATAGAGCCTCTCCCTCAGTTGGAAGGATGGCCGAACCATGATGTAGCAGGGGAACACTCTCCCTGCCATGTTTTTGACTAGGCTTGTATTTTCGTTTTGTTTGGGGGTTTAGAGCTGATGTTTTATCAGAAACGAAAAAGGTTGTAATAATAAACTAAATCTTTTACCTTTTTTCGTATCCTTTGTAGCTTTGGAACACACTTCTGAAAGGTAGAAACTGAAATGCATGAAAAAAAAGGATCAGAAATCATATCAAGTCTCTGCAATTATCCAAAAGTGACAACATTAATTTCCTAACAATTGGGTAAATTAAATAGACCCACCTAGTTTTGCATCCACCACAAGGATTTATATGAAGGGGTTGATAATATTACAAACCACCCATACAATTCATACACTTCCAGCAAGGGTATAGACTATAGACTATGGATTTTGAGTTTAGGACTTCATAGATTTACAAGCCTTACATGAGCAGCATTTGATAAAATGGTGTTGTTCTCTAACTAGCTCAAATCTTCTCTGTATTAATTTTCTTAAACCCTAAAAAAATTGAACCCAGGAATACATCTAAACAACTTGCTTGTAAGTATAATGGACTGTTGGACATGTTCACATTGTTACCAAATATATGATTTTACCAGTTGAAATATTAAGAGAAACTAAATTATACACAAAACTCACCAAACAAAAAAAGTCCAAGAAAAAGGAACTTTTGATCAAAGTTAAAATCTAGGATCCAAGTAGACAGCTAACATATGCTGAGAAACTAAATTATACACAAAACTCGCCAAACAAAAAAAGTCCAAAAAAAAGGAACTTTTGATCAAAGTTAAAATCTAGGATCCAAGCAGACAGCTAACGTATGCTGAGAAACTAAATTATACACAAAACTCGCCAAACAAAGAAAGTCAAAGAAAAAGGAACTTTTGATCAAAGTTAAAATCTAGGATCCAAGCAGACAGCTAACATACGCTGTTTTTCAATCCAACAATGGAAGTCAAAATACGAATGGAGTATCAGGAATCCGATTGTTAGAGACATTTATAATTAATAGTAACTGATTTTAAAGTCTTTTCAGCAGAAAGGAACTTCTGAATTCTGATCAAAGTTAGAATCTTACCGAGCTTTAGCTAGCTCCCAAAGTAGAAGATGGAAGAGGGAACAAATTTGAATTAAACCCTACGCTTTTGGCAGAGACTTGTTTCCCCCGAGATAAACTAATCTGCCACTAAACAAACAAAGCAATATGACATTTACAGTATGAGGTTGAAATGAGGGATGGGCCCACTGTCCGGTCACTTTTCTGCTGATGATTAAGTATAAAAAGCTTACAAAGTTCGAGGCTTAAGGTGAAGCTCTGAGATGGGATTCTGTGAATATAAACAGAACAAAAAAGGAATTGAATTCGAAGAGATATAAAAACTAAAAAGTCACGAGAATGGACAAACACAGAGGCAGACAGGGAGGGAGATTCTACCCAGAGAGAGAGGCAACCCACCCCATTCTAATTTCAAACTCCATAATCCTGAACGTTAGCTACAGATCTTTACTCTTGCCACAGAAAACTTGACTCACTGTGACATGATTTGATTGGAGAGAGGCTCATGGAAATGGTTAAAAAAGACGTGTGATTCATAAACTCATGGATTAATCATAAAATAAATTTAAAACTATTTAATAATATGTTAAGGTGCGTGTCTATGCAAGAATATCCATCCCACCTCTTACTTGAACTTTTTTCAGATGAGACTTGTTAAGTGCACATACAGTTACGTATGAATTGTAAGAGTAATAGAAAAAAAGAAGCCGCCATGAATACAAAAAGCCAAGTTGGTTTCTTTGATTCTCGCACTTACATGAAAAAACAACGCGAGTATCTGGAATGTCACTGAGATCCAAATATATTTGGATTAATAATGCGTTGAATTGGTTTTGTCATGACCTTTTTTCCAGGTGCGATGAATTGAACTGACAAATGGTTATATACAACAATTGCGAAGGTTATTAAAGTATTTACTTGTACAAATCACGTTTCTGCAAAAAAAAAAAGGTTGTCTGCAAAGTATAAATAACCTGTAAGAAAGGAAGTTAGTCAACAAATTACCATTAGTTTCTTAAAGAAATTTTTAAAAATTTAAATTAGAATATAGAAAGATAGTTCCCTTTAACCAAACAAAAGCAGGGAAGGTTGACACGCATGTATCTGCAAGTTAAATCTCATGATTAGATTGGTTCAAAACTCGTAATTCTTGAACTCTGTCGTTTATTGAAGAAATGATAAACATTCCAATGATACCACTCAAGGACATATTTCAATACAAACACGGCACTTAAATATAATTACATTCTTAATTTGGGAGATGGATCACCGATCTCAGGCTCCTTACTTACTCTCACATCAGCCCCCCCTCCAAAAAAGATTTTTTTTTTTTTTTTTAATACAACGCTAGCCATAACTTCATAAAGTTGGGAACCTAAGGTCCCGAGGATAGGTACTGCCAGAACAAGGGTCATACTGGAAAGTAAAAGCAAAGCAGAAGACCACCAAAATTTAAATATACTTTTAGGAGGCTTGATTCTGATACGACTTAATCCAATGTATGTAAAATATTTATGTTGCAGAAGATAAATTTATAAACCTTGGTGGGCTATGACGGACAGAATTAGGAGGTGAATTCAACCCAAAAAATCACTTCTATCAAATACGCAATGTTTTGTTATAAATGTCGGCGACTTGCTCAATTAAACTAGAAAGGGAAAAGATATACTGAGAAAACTATTTTTCTTTTGAAGAACTGTTAAAGCCTTTCATACAAACCCAAGTTTCTGTAAGGCCCAATCAGATCCAATAATCCAATCTAACCAGTGTTCCATTATCAAGACAATGGAGACTAAAAAAAAGAAACAACAATGGAGACAAGAACTTTAAACGTCCTCTGCCACGGACAAAAGAAAAACATTTGAATTCACAACTTGGCTTTCAATATAAACAGGATATATTCTTGGTTCGAGTGAAAATAAACAAACAAGAAACGAGAGAATGAAAATACATTGTTATTTTCTACCTCATCATACAGGGCTTTCCATATATTTTTACTTTTGAGTTTAGTCATCACTTGATTCACATCGTCCCCGACATGTATTGATACCATAGCTCCTCCATAAGATTAAACAGTAATCTACCATTTTCTGTATCCCAATTTGACCCATTGACACGAGGCCACCAAACACCTTCAAGAAACAATCATAAGATATGAAAAAAGATAGAAAAGTCATGTCATATAAATATCATAAGCATAGCATTTTTACTGCTCATTTGTGCACGAGAAATTAGGCTTCATTGGAATCATCGGGCATAGCATCCCTACTCCCTTCAAGCAATGGCTTCATTTTGTCTTTTCTAGTTGTAGCCGATTGTTCCTCACCATCTTCATTAAATTGATCAACACTTTTCAGAAAAATCCCTGTAGAATTGATGGAATTAACTCAGTCCACTTATTAAAAATAGCACGCCTCTACAAGCAATAAACATCAGGAGTTCTATTAATATTGTTACATCGTCTTTCTGGGCATCAATGTGTGGTTATCAGTTACCAAAATATAGTTCTCAAGCAAATTAACAACTATAGCAGGGGTTTTAACCTTTTTCACTCATTCTCTAGAGCTTGTGTCTCCATAATTAAATGCCTGCACAAGATGATTTCAATCTCTACTGCTTCATGCAGATACAGCCAGACACACAATTGTCCCATTTCAGGTTAATTGCAGAATAATTAGCGGCCAAAATTTGGTATTTCTCTTCATTAATGATAAGTTCCCAAATGCCAAAAAGAGTATCACTTTTTAACTTGGTTCTTAATTAACGTCTGGAAGACTAGTCATTGTAGTTGATTTTTTTGTTGTTGCAAATTCTCATTTGTCTATTATAACATTTAACAAGTCTGATTTCAATTAAAAAAGACAATCGGATGGATAAACATGGGGACATATTTGCAAGCACAAGCAAACACCCATAAATTGCTTAAGGGCATTACTATTTTCTTTATAATGTGTTCTGAAGAATTAGTTTACCAGCAAATTTTAAAAAGAATAACTAATTGTACGCTTTTCAACTTTGAAGCATATATGGCAGAAATTTAGAACCAAAAATTACTACTAAAGCTGTATGCCACTCACCTATGAACCATATTACAGCAGCAAGAAAGAAAACAGAGGTTAGAATGAGCGCTGTTTTTCTCCAGTTGTTAATGTTATCCTGTGCAGGAAAATCAACCATTAGCTTGAGTCAAAAGACGCAAAACAATGCTAATAAGTTAGACTAATATCAAATACTCTAAACATGCAAAGAATGTAAGCAGGTCAGCAAATCAACACAGCAATGTCTGCATCAACAAATGCAGAACGGAGAGACCATTAGAGTCCCTTTCCAATGGTGCAGGTGAAAAATGCTACAAGTAACAAGAGGAAATATACCTTATAAACATAAACAAGTCTTAAGGCAAAGATCATACCACTATAACTGATAGAAGAACAGGTCAACAAACTGATAGAAACTATGTGTGAAAGACAGTTTTTGCATAGAAACTATCGTAAAAGATAATCTGTATAGCTAGAATTTCCACCATCTTTCCAATAGACACTTAAGGGGCCCGTTTTTCCCAAGAAATTGGGATTTGAACTTTTTACATAAGAGGGAGAGAGAAGTAGGGATACACACAGTCAGAGAAAACTGTGTTCTAATGACTTAAAACCACCCACGACAATGCTTCCACGGGCGTTTATAGAATCTTAAGCATCACTTTCCACAGCTTTCACATCTTTTTGAAGAGAACTGATATCACTGATCTTACAATATTTGTCTGCTTTTGATATCATATCAATAAATTTTACAAAGAGAAAGCTATTTCTGAAAATAGATATTTTTTATCTTCAGTTCCAAGTTACAAGCACATTTGCAGGGCACAATTAAGGTCTAAGATATTTCAAACTAAGTAAATCATTTATGCAGGTTCACCTATGATCAGTTAACATTCAATTATGAAAGTAACCAAGCACAGCCAAAATATCAGGTAAACTTGGGTGCACACCTGCAGGACTCCAACTAGTGGCGAGGAAGGTACATCGCCAAAAATATGGATTGAAACAGTAGAGATTGCCATAGACAGAGGCCTAAAACTTGGTTTCACACAATGTAGAGAAATATAATTTACAGGAGCCTGCAAAAGAAATATTATCTCATTAACCAAATATTTGAACAGTGACCCAAACCAAGTAACAGACTATATTACTAAAATAAGAATACAAGTGAAAAAAAAAATTATCGATGAACCTGAAATCTACCCCAATAAAGAAATGTCCAAGTGACTCAAGCGGAGTGAATCAAGTAGTATAAAGAAAGATATGTAAAAATGAGATATAATTTTTTGCATTCTCTGCATGGTGAAAAGGAGGCACAAATATAAAACAATGAAATTTGATTAGAAACAGAGAATTTGCCATTGGGAAAATTCTGTAAACAAGAAGGAAAATATGAAAATGAAGTGGAAAACATTTAGAAAGGTCTTTAAAGTAGCTACAACAGGTGCATAAATTCCTAAAATCTGTGTACAACTACAATTGAATCAATTCTAACAAGTAAATGAAGGAACTAAGCAAACAGTCTATTTTGCAGGAAGTTAAAACAACCTAAAATATACTACCAAGGAAGCAACAAGACCACCTTAAAGTCCAAAGGAAGCAATATAATGTAGATCTTAAAAAACATACAGCTACGCTACACTACATGTGCTATTTCTTCATGGCTGTAGTGTACACTCCACAAAAAAGGGCGCCCTTCTTTTAGAAGACATTTTCTGAGGCTTGCTACATTTTCATGTAGCTTGCGCAATGGCTAGCGCTGTGGCATTCTGAAACCCTTATAGCTACAAGCACGCTAGGCACTATTAAGAACTATGAGTATTACCATAAATGATTATGGTGTTGATTGAGATCAATAATAAAAGAAAAATTGATGAAAAATTCCCAATAAGGCAAGAACCACCAAACAAGATACAGGCTTGTTTCCACCAACTGGCCGTTATGTCTACAGAATTTAGCTATAGATATAATTTTATTTTATTTCTTTATATGTAAGGTAAAGGTTGGAAGGGGGGGTACAAGTAAAAATAATGAAGTAAGTGAGAAGGAGACACAAATTTTGAGACTAAATTATTGGCTTAAATCTCATTATCAAGTCCTTAAGCGTTGCATCTGAATTCAAAATCGTAATTCAGTACAAAACCAATGTAATGCAACTATTATGCAAGTAAAGATAGCATGTCAAGCCTTAATGAAACAGCAAATTTCAATTCCATTCTGTTAATTCATAAAATTACCTGTGTGGCAAAAATCAGTAATTCCCCGATAGAGAAAAGGACTATGAATCCAGACAAGCTCTTTAGACAAAATGCGCTAAAGCAAAAGATTGCACCTAGAAAAGTTGCTCCAGAAAGAAGCTGCAATAGTAATAACGAGTCCAAAGAAGAAAGTATATTAATAAATATAATATATATAACAACCAGTGATGATTATGCAATGAAGACGTAGACATATATGGAGCTCACTAAAGATACATGAAAAGGAACTTGAAGGACATTATCTCTAATAACATTGGCTATATTGAAGGGAAATGAAAGACGCCTAGGAAATGGAAAGTAGAAAACTTTTGATTCTTCTAAGCTTCTTCCTATTTTAAGTAGAATGACAGCTTTGAAAATAGTCTAATTAGATGAATAAAATAATGAGACTCATATGTTTGATCCCAAAACAAAGCGTTCTCTTAACAGTTACAGAAACTTTGGACTCCTTTATAACAAGAAAAAAGAGAGTATAAATTTACAAGTGAACATTGCTCTTACATTTTAAATTCAACAAAACCTACCTTGAAAGCATTAGAGAGTGTTGAAGTCATCCTATCAAGAACCAAACCTCCAGCTAATGTCCCCAAAATCCCACAAATAATTGTCATACCTCCAAATAACATGTCAGCGTTACTCTGTCAAAAAGTCAATGTTAAACAAGAACATCATCTTATAGGCCAAGGCCCAAAGGCAACACCAGGCTTGCATTAAAGTGACGGGAACACATGCTAATAAGCAGCAGAGAAAAAAGAAACATTAAAATAAAAGGGCCATGTATGACAATACCATATGGTAAATGTTATACCCTGCCTTCGGCCCCCAGTATGAGTAAGCTCCAATGACAAAATTGTATGATATATACCCTGGCAATGAACAATTTTATTTTTGACAAAAGAAGAATTCATTAAGGAAAAGAAGAGAAGTACAAAAGAAAAGGATAAGAAATCCTCTAAGTGAAACCAATAAAGAACAACAAAAAATAAACTGTTTGGCTCAAATAGTTCCAAAAATATATCAAATTCTTAAAACTGACATTTATTCCAACTTATCAAGCAATAATGTTGACAAAAAATATTTTATAAATGTTCCAGTTTTATATATAATTAACATAAATTCAGAATATAAAAGAGAGAAAAGTAATTCTCAGAGGGTATGGAGAAAAAGTCAAGAATAAGTACCTAGAACGTTTATAACATACACTTGATCGAGCAAAAGAATCTTCGTATCATTTGAGAATCTGGTAAAATGATTCCACGGATTTGATGTTGGCCTGTGAACAAAAGTTACCAATCATTAAGGTGACATATATTCGCTCCATCTCATGATAGTGGTTGTTAATATTCCATAATATCAGGAGAAGCAAACAAGTATGCCAGTCTATTCAGACCATAGTTAATTAATCATCAAGATTCTCTCAGATTCACAAGGACTTCCCAAATATACTAAATATAAACTATTTCTACGTAAACTGGAAGATTAATTAAGTGAGAAAAGTTAACCAGAAGTAAGTTATCTTTGCCTGTCCACCCTGACAAGGTTATCTATCTGTAATACTGCCGGAACTGCTTTGCATGAAATGGTTTCAATTTGTAAACATGTTTATATTATTCTCTGTTGTCAAATTTCCAACATTATGCTATTAATGTGGGAACTTATAGTGACGTTCTTGAATAAATTTCCTTTCAGGATGTCAACTGTTCCCTGAAAGATTAAATAAACAAAGGCTGGTTACTTTAATTTGACATTGTCCACTCAGACCAAATCTGTCAACAATGCAGACAGTACTATAACTCTGTCTCTAAATTTTCTTTTCTTCCCTCCCTTTTGAACATGATAAAAAAATTATCAGTTGGATTTCATATTTTTTTCCTCATTAACATGGGAAACAGTAGCCATAGACAACACTGAAACAAAATGCTATAATAGCATGGACAATAGAGCCACTCACTTGGACTCTCTGATAGAGGCTTGATCTCCAGCAAGTATGCCATCATCTATAATGGAAACCTCTGACTTTGAGTATTGAGATTATTTAGTACCACAAGAAAAGGAAAACATTCTATGCAGATAGCAAACAAAGCTATGAAGCCTATGACAAGAAGTGAGAAAAAGTTCTAAATAAAAAGAATGACCAACAGATTTATCCTAATTGAATAGTAACAAAAAATTTTGTTGAAGTTATTGGAAGATTTTGTTGAATAGTGAAAAGCTATGGTGTGACAGATCAGTAAAGATTGCCATAAACTCCAAAAATTTTGTTGCTTTTATTGGATCCCCTTACGAACTTATTAACTTCATCTCACCATGTCCTAGCATCATTTGTCATTTTTAGGGAAAAAGCTTTCTTTTTCTTGTTACTATTCAACAACAACAACAACCAAGCCTTTTTCCATTAAGTGTCACACCATAGCTTTTCACTCAAAGCCAGTTACATAGCAAAATTCTGATCTCATGCTACACAGGACAATACATTTTCTAACAGAAACATGGATGCACATAAATAATTACTTACCAAAATTGCGAGATGTAAAGTTATTCTTTCACTCTATTGATGAAAGAAATTTCTAATAGAAAATTGCAATTACTGTATTTTGTTTAATGTAAAGAAAATGCCTATTCTTCTCTTCATAAGGTTACTGGCTACTGCTAGAATTTTTTTTATTTTGCTTTCTCTTTAAGAAATTGGTCCTGCCTTTAATTTTCTTTTAAGATTTGCAATATTATGTAAAATAATGAAGGGAAATTAAGTTTGTTTCAGTTTAGAATTTCTCAGAAGATACCTCAAAAATTTTACAGAAATTATATTAACAAAGTAATAGTTTAAAGGTTCAGTAACACCTTCAGTTTCTGGGACAACCGTTTCAATAGATATCAGCGCCTCTTTAGATTCCACGGGAGCAAAACCTAAGGTTACAAACCAAATAGGGTATCACTAAAACAAATCCAAGGCATTCTGTAACACATATCACACATAACAAAAAGTGTACCCTTCATTGACAAAGGCTCAATTACAAAGCCCAAAATAGGAAAAGGAAGCATCAAAATTGCCTCTCCCCAAAATGCAACACGCCAATTAACATAGCTTCCAACCTACACATTATTAAAATTTAGAATATAGCCTCATCATATGACAATAAGAGGCAGCTGCCTAATACATGATTGTCAGCTTAGTCATTGAAATAAATGACAATTTAGAACACAAAAGGGGATATGAGAAATGTGACAGCATACTAGACAGTTTTCGGGATATAGTAACATCTAAGAAGTACAGATATAAGACACTACACTGCGACATGACAAAATATATAGTGCTTAAATGCAATTTGAAGTGTCATGTCATATCTGATACGAGTGTTGAACTAGTATCAGATGCAATATGGCTACGTTTTTTAAGTATCATTGCTTCATACAGTAACATTTCCTATAGTTCCAAAAAATACTTGCATGAGAGCAGCAAACAACATGCTACCACCAAGGTAAACTAAAGAATAAAGTTCCAAAATTCTTAAGACCAACTTTCAATGTATCCGTTCCAAGGAAGTGACATAACACAAGTAGCTAATATAATCAACAACCATAATAAAATAAAACAATTAGTTGATATCATTCAAATAAAGAGAGAATACGAAAAACCATCTCAACACAGAAAGACTAGACAAGCATGTAAACTTACAATTCCACCATAAACATAGCCCAAAGCAGTCCCAGCTGGTATACACATGTAAAACATAGCAAGCCATGCTGTTTTCTGTAATCAATAGAACACTCTGTAAAGCTGCAGTTTTGCTCAGATGGAGAAGTGCAGCTAATTCTGAAGGGGGAGGGAGAATCCACACAAACCTGTGCAGCAGGAGCATTATCATCTATGAATGGGGCTGCGAGACTTATGAAGGAAGCCTCACCTACACCAACTAGCCTGCAAAACCAATGGCATCAGTCTGACTCAAGATATATCATGAGAAAAAGCTTATGTATTAATGCCTTGCAAGCACTAAAATTTTCCCTTACATGCGGCATATTGCAATAGACCAAAAACCAAAGGAACTACCACAGCCAGCTATTGCAAATGTCCAAACAGATAATCCAACTCCTATAAGCCGAAAGGGATTATGACTGCAAACACAACAATACATTAGATCACCATTCAATGAGAACAAAGACACGGAAATTGCAAAAGTGAAATTAAGTGGTGATCCTACTATAATGCTACCTGAATATGTTTGCTGGTCATATGGCTTATATTGTCACCTTCTTATTTATGCATTTCTCTATATCTCTTTGTAATAAAATGTTGTGTGTCCGTGCACACTTAAAATGCTGAAACTTGACATGCTTTTATCAATTATTCATCCCCCATAATTGTCTATATTGCCAAGACGCATAGATGGTCAAGATGAAAAATATCAGTTGGTGACTTCCTTTCTATATCCTTGATAATTAGATTAACCAGAAAGTTGCAAATAAAATCTATTTCAAATAAGGATAACAAAGTATAGCAACACACATTCACTTATAGAACTCTCTTGTCACTTGTTTTTCACTTGATTATAATAAACAAACCTGAAACAAGAAGTACAACAAATGTCTATGGAATTTTACAAGGTCCAAGAGTTGAACCATGTCATCCGTCCATGGTCTTGTTATTCTATGATATAAATTTGTATAGATTTGGAAATGAGAAGACCATCCAAAGTGTAAAATTCACACTCTTCAGATAGCTTTATGAATTTAAATTTGGCATGATACCAATTCTTGGAAAAGCACCTTTGACATGGTAACTGCATACTAATGACTAAATGGTAACTTAATTCAAGAGTTTCATCCTTGCTAACCCCATTCTTAGAAATTAAATTGAACAAGGTAGAGTTTGGCTTGGGATTTGTTCATACTTCAAGCTCAAAGAGCATTCATGGAGAGGGAATGTTAGAGATAAAATATATGTTTAACCCTGCACCTGACACCTTGAGCTTTTAAATGATCAGTTCCTTGCTATAGAAATTTTAAGCAATCATGTCTGATGTGGAATGTTAGGCACAGCTTATATTAGACTATAACATGTTTAAGAGTAGCCTCCACATCATACATACAACTTATCATATCATTTGTATATTTCAGTACTTCGTTGTTCTATCGAATTTACAAATATGGACAATCTCACAACTGTTGCCAACAACCCATGAATTGTAGGATTATTATCATGATATATGGGCCGAGGGCCAATATTAATCAGTCTTTTGGTTTCAAGTTGATCAATCACAAAGTTGTGATGCTAACGTTAAATGAATCAATGCACACTTCTGCTCCATACTAGAAAGAAGTGACTGCAATTTCTGCTGGCTGTGCAAGAGTAAGGTGAGTTACATGTAAAGATATCCAAAAGCAAGTGTATATCAAGTTCAATATAAACTTCATGGTTCACTAAATCATTATGCTTCCAAACCTACCCCTTACATCAATCTATACTCCTGTTTTTTCTTTCTCTCCTTAATGAGTAGTTGTGATAATGAAAGATATGGAATCAAGAGAAATAAAACTCATCTGTAATTGCATTATGTATTGTAATAGAATCTTATCTAAATGATTTTAAGAATGGTTACTCATTTGCAAAAACATTATGAAGGGTGCAGCTCAAGAAACATGAAGCTGTTACCTTTTGGCCAAAGACGCAAATATTGGAGAAGCAACCAGAAGTCCAACCATAAATGCAGATGACAGAACTCCATCTTGAAAATTGCTCAACTTAAATTCCCCCCTGCAATGCAAGCAACATGATATTATGAAATAACGCTAGGTAAATAAACTTATTAAAACCAGATATATAATTGCCTTACATATAACAAGGACACCTACAATTTGAGTTGAAAACCACCATAGACAAGGAAAAAAAATATTTGAAAGGAAAGACATTGCATAAGCAGATGGTTGTGGTGTCGGAATGTGGTGTAAAACGTGGGTAGTATGAGCAATATCAACCCTCTTTTACAAGGAATGAACTCCTATGTGCAGAGACTCAATGACGATATATACAAAAAATTAAGCCTTAAAACTATATTTTTATACTACTGCAACAACTACGTAGTGACCCTTATACCCTTTACTTCAGGTGCACTAAAAAAAATCCTTACTTAATTCATAACTCTTAAGACTTTTCTAAATACTTAAATTCCTTAACACTCACCTTTAGCTTGTTACAAAAAGAAAACCCAAACTCAACAGGAATGAAAAAAAATAAATACTCAAGAGTTAGCTGTCAACCCAAGAACTTAGGTAATCAGAACTCCCTTGACAATTAACTCCGCAGACAGCTCCCAAAGTCTTCAACCCTAATACATCTCCACTACTTACTCAACCTTCTCCCTGGCTACATGTTGACGAAGGCATAACACAATTCCCATTTCCCACAAGAAATCTACAATTCAAAGTGTACTCTCAGCTTGTTTCTACTTCCTAGGTACACTAAACTCCCTTACTAGTGCGGTAGTGCCAATGCCCTCAACACAACTCCCAAGGTCTCCACTCTTTGCAACTCCCCAAGTTGCACCAAGTGCTTTGATTGTGACTTCATTGACAATAAAACCAACAAAACAACACCAAAACACACACCCATGATACCAAACTACTACAATCACCTCAATAGATCTACATCAACGCCAAACCAGTGATAAGTAACTGAAGACTGAAATCCGCATATAACTATCATAACATCATGCTGAAAATACTAAATACTCACCCAAAACAGAAAGCCACCATCATCAATTCGATAAAGACCTAAATCATCACCTCCAAGCAGGAAATGGTACCTTTGCAGTTAGAGAATGACATTGCAAACCTCTTTTGATAAATTAATGCATAAGCAGAAAACTAAGATATACAACCCAAAGTTGCACAACCACTGCATCTCATCATGCCCTATCACAAGGAAAAAACCCACTGGATGTAACTATTCTAGTTGCATACTTGAGCAATAAAGAAAGCACAAACCAGATCACACTTGAATGGATATCATGATTGCTCCAATGACAATCCTTCCTTCAACTAACTTCTCAACTACAACAACAACTAAGATTTTTCTCATTAGGTGGAGTTGGCTACATAGATTAAACGACGTTATAGTAGCGAATGAGATCAATAGATAGATTACTAATTATTAAATTCTTCTTAATAATTTCACGTTTTCTTTGACCTCCCTCTACCTTTAACCACCTTCCAATCACAAAAACCAAATAATCTATTGCACACCAAGGATCAGCTAACAGCACATCAGATCACAAAACACCCATTAGAATGTCGGCATGTCGCCGAAATAATCACATCAAACTCCCCTAGTCACTCCCAAGTCCTCAACCTCAATCTGATTTCGTACCACCACACACACAAAGAGCAATGATCTAAAATAACAGAGAAAGAATGGAATAGGGTTGGTCAGCCTTATCTAAGGTCATCAGATTTTTTTTCTTTCTATTTTAAGACTCAACTAGGATTAGTGTTTAAGATAGAAGGCACTCCAGCTTTAATACCATGTAAAAAAAATAATAAAGCAGAAAAACTAGGGAGAAAAGTGAGGAAAAACAGAAAATATATTATTAAAAGACTAAAAAATGATGTGTATAAGCCGTTGACTCTGAAACTGCTATTTATATTAATACTATGACTACATAATAACTATTGTACCCTTCACTTTGGGTGCACAACAAAAAGGTCTTCACTTAATACGTAAGACTTCACTGAAAACTTATACTCCATATCCATAACCTTCAATAATGAAGAGAAACTCTTGTTTCAATATTCTAGGTTCAATGAAGTTCAAACTGTGTTTCTCATTTATCTTACCAGCCCAATTTTGAAGCTATCTTGATTATTTTTAGTGGACATCGTTTGTGCCTAATCCTGTCTTCCATTCTTATTAGTTTTACACATAAGGAGCTTCATGTAATTCATAATTGTTAGTCCCCACTCCTCCTTCCTAGTATCACAAAAGCAGTCTATATTCTGTTTTATGCATATACCTGCACGGCTACATGTCAAAAGTTTAGACAAAGAGCAGGTAACTGATGTCATTCATTCACAGTTAAGATGTAAATCTCCACGCAATTGTGATTCCAATAGTTTGAAATTTGAACTGAATGTCAGTATATATGAGAATCAAATTTCATTAATAATTAGTAACACCAGGATACCAAGTTTGCAATTATTATTTGGTAATCTAGAGAGGTATCACCACTAATCCTTGATCTATATTTTAGGCCCCAAGAAGGTGATAAGAATGATTGGAGCATTTTCCTGTCACAGTATCAACATGAAGCATCAACATAACATGACAACTTAACATAGTAAAACAAAGCTTAAAAATAGAGCTTACTGAATTCCACTACCCGAAGTACAAATCCCGCTGTCTGTGCAAGTTTCGAGACTTCCATTAACACCGTTACTTGCTATAGCTCCTCGATCCACGTAGTTTATCAAATTAATCACAGAAAATATCATAAGAAGCCTGAAAACAGGAATAGTTTATTAGCTTTTACAACAGCACAGGAAAAATAACAGGGATTTCTCTACAAGAAAAATAAGCATAAATTGTGATTTTTCTTATAGACGACTTGTAACGTTCATGTTTGCATTTATCAAGCTACATGAAGACCTTGCCTCCCATCACACAGACATGAATAGCAAGGCAACTTCCTATCTTTTGATGTAGCAATTCATGTACTCCCAACTGCCAAAAAATATAAATCCCGAAATTGAGATATTAAAAATCCCTAGATGAAGTCCAACCTTGAAATATCCTTCAATTAAGAGAACTTCATTTTACCAAATTAAACACAAATCCTTGGAGAACACCCTATTCTTCTTTCTGGTTTTTTTTTCACAAATTGCAGTTCAACAGGTGGAATCCATACAGAAGAGCGAAACCTAAAATTCACATCTCCAGAGCTTCATGTAACACCTTGATTGCAAACATTACCATCGTATGCGTAGAACTAGCACACGCAAACACGAGCAAACTCTTTCTTCATACGGAATGAAGGATTGTCCATTAGCAGAAAGCATTGACAAAGTGAGCTAAAATAAAGTAAACTTGTGGTCTGGATGTTAGTCCTAGTTTGACTTTTCATTTCTGCAACTCTATTAGCATACTCCTCAGAACCCTCCAAACAAAGTGCTGGCACCTTAATAGTGCTATTTCCAACATCAACTACCTACCTGTTTCCAATTTTGCAGGTATCTTACATTTACTACAAAGAGAAAGGGCAAGAGAAAGAAAGAGGATATAAGACAAATTTGAAAAAACGAACGCGAAATTAGATTCCTTAAACCCTTAAACAGAGAAGGAAATTTGCTTCCAGGGCCTCCAATTTACAATCCTAGATGAAAATCATGAGATGGAGTGAGAAATAGGCGAAGTACCGTTTGGGCGTAAACCATGAAGGAGGGGGAGCTGACTTTTTGTGGAAGTTCTCTGCCATTTTCCCACCTGAATGTAAGCAGTAGCGCAAGATTTTGGTACCTCTTATGAGGAAAATGTATTAGAGGATTGGCTTAAAATCCAAGTCTTGCATTTCTTGCTTTCTATCATTATTCAATATTCATTAAATTATCCGATCCACAGTCCACGGCCTGATCGTTCAGTTTTCTGTATATTTTTTTTTTTCCTTCTTGAACACGTTTCTTTCTAAAAAATTACAATAAATATAATTAAATTAGAAAGACACTTAAGTCTCAAAATAAGGCAAAACATAATTAAATTATATTGTAAAGAATATTTTTATTAAACTATAGTGTTTTAAAGTGCATTTTGATGTGTTGTTGAAAAAGAAAATATTCCGTCTAAATTTACTAATCAAATATCAACTCATTATAATTTCATGCTTCCCATGATACAAATTTGTTATTCAACGAAGAACCAATATAACAACAATTTTTTGGGAAAAAACAAGAAAAATGTTAAAATATGCTGCAAAGCATTTCGTCATTCTCGTTGTTAAAACGTCAAGTGACTCGACGAATTTTCAATCACAAAGTTTTGTTGACCTATGAAGAAATGGTGTAAACTGTACAATACACCATCGAGTCAGAAGAGGTAATGGGTTACAAATAATAAATTAATAATATTTCAGGTAACCGAACCCTGTCTCAATTAAGAATATACATGTATATTAAACCCACTTTACAAATTCTTTATAGCCGTGTAAGCTGAAATATGAATGTCACAGCATTCGCCGTCCCATGAGAAATCCTGTATCATTGCTTCCTTTATTCTTCGTTTCCAATTGGATGGGTTAGTGCTCTGCATGAAAATGAAAGTCAACGATTGGTCAGTTATACCTCTCTATCCGTGTATATATAAAAGAATTTTGCTGTCGATAGTTCGAACATTCCAACTATTAGTCAGTGAATTTTTCTCGAGATTTTGTGTTTGTTTATATAAAAGCAAACACAGATTTTGAAAGAAATCTAACCGCTCAAAGTTCTGGCACTCTCTCCGTAGCAGCGCCATATATATATATATAAAGAGCTAAGGAGAGAACAACTATATGGAAAAGCCATAAGAAACTACGTACAATTTCATCAATGGCAAGGCTAAGAGACATGTTTCCAAAGGTAGAGTTGATGAACTGTGAGTACTTGGTGGTCTCGTGATCTCGATTTATAGAGGGCCTGTAAAAGATAAAATAAACGCAGATGTAAATGATTTGAGTATCAAATAAGTAGGGAGAAAAGATATCATCTATTACCATTTTTTTTTTAATGGATACTGGTTACCTGCTTGTGCTTGCATCATGGCCAACTACTATTGGAGCTGCTCCATACCTTAAAGCCTTAAGCTGCACATTCCAATTTCAAAAAGTATAATCGAGTTGACATGGCATAAAACATTAATGAAAATGTCCCAAGCAAACTAACTTTCTTCTACTAAGGCCACACCAACTGAAGAAAAGAAAAATAACTCGGTTGATGAGCATCAAACCCACTAGACCAGACGGAGATAAGGTCCCATATAAAGCTGCATGCCTCCACTACAAGGCAAGCCAAGTTGAAGAAAATTAAAAACCCAACCTTTTCTCAAGTACACCACCATGCTTACGTGTGTAACCAATGTGAATAAAGCCAAAATAAGAGAACGAGATGGTAAGAGAGTATTATGCCCGCATCTATTGTCACAATAGTAACAGCCAAAGTTTATAGAGACAGAAGCAAGACATTCTCAAGCTTTAAAGAAACTAAAATTTGTACAAGAAACGAACAACTGTCTTGTAGCTGAGCATCTAATTTTAGTTTGTACGTGTCTAATTCTTAAGTTTCTAATAACAGAAGGAAAAGCACTGCTAAAGGGGGTCGGGGATGCACTTACTGGAACTTCATCAGCAGGGTCATGAGAATGGCACAAGATAATGTCGGATCCTGCGAAGATTAAATGCGATAGGGCTTCATCATAAGTGAGCACGAAGTTCAGATTTTCATCCTGAGAAATTTGAAAGCAAATGGAGATAATTAGTAGCTGACGAGTCAAAATAAAAAAGATTAGTTTAATAAAATGTTCATTATGCTAGATTATGAGCTATAACAAGATATGGCAAGGAAGATAAGAACTAATACTCAATGTTTTGCTACAGGTAGCAATTATTTAAGTATACAGTTTGCAAGGGATTAATAAACGATGAAAATGAAGACAGTGCAGGAGCTACCTTCAGTTCTTTCTGAAGAGATTCCAGAGCCTGATTCAAGATTGATCTTTCGCTGATCCCCATAAATATAAACTGTGGATACAATAAGCAATTATCTTCAACAGGAAATCCCCAGGAAGATCTTTCCATAACCAGATTTATTTACCCATGTTGTTCATTACATTTTGAATAAATTACATTCACCTCCTATTGAGGTTTGTGCTAATTATACTCATACCTCTAGTTTCAAATTGGAACAAAAATTTTCATCAAAGTTTATAAAGCTTATACTCAAGTTTTAAAAAAATACACAAACCTCTATTATTTTAAGTTTTCATAAACATTAATTTGACTTTTTGATTATTTATACTATATTAAATTAGACTATTTATGAGTTTTTAGAAGAAAAAATATATAAAGTATAAGTTTTATTAACAATTTTATAAATAGAGGTTTCTATATAATTTGAAACTAGAGTGTGACTATAATTTACTCTTACTTTTTTCTTCATCATAAAAGCATGTGGACCAATAAAAAGTCATCTTTGTCCTATAAGCAAAAATTCTACTTTGATAACGTCATGCGTGCTTCTAACTTTGGAGCTTCCTTTTTTTATCAGCAAATGAGGAACACCTATGAGCAATGCAACTTTACTTGCGTAGTAGACAGTACAAGTTCTGTAGAAGTCACAACCTGGACATTGCGCTGCTTTGTATTCAAGACAGCCTCCTTCAGTTTTTTAACATCAATGTCTGCCCCTTCTGAAAAAATGCATCCAACCTGATAAACAACTCCAATAACGAGCAGAAAAGTTAAGTGAAACCAATTATCAAAAAGAAAAAAAACTTCGCAGTTTCATAACATATACCAGAGATTAGTTATTGTCACTTGGCAGTAAGAGACTGCTCTAAGAAAATCTTGAAAAAAAAGATAC
This sequence comes from Gleditsia sinensis, assembly GCA_037074535.1. Lineage (NCBI taxonomy): Eukaryota > Viridiplantae > Streptophyta > Magnoliopsida > Fabales > Fabaceae > Gleditsia > Gleditsia sinensis. The sequence goes on along the minus strand of CM073467.1, from coordinate 60,081,637 downwards.
GTGAAAAAGAAAAATAAAGACAGACCTACAGCAATATCACAAATAATTTTTAGGCTTTATTATATTTAAACATCTGCTGATTTGTCATGGTATAGCACCACACAAACTAAGTACTACTAATGACAATGTATAAAAGTTGGTAGTTAAGTATGTAATATGGAACATCATATATATCACAAACAGATCAAAGACTCACAAGTGATAAACGCCCAGGACACAAGGTTCACATTGAACCCGAATAATAGTAGAATAATTCCAAAGTTTCAGTATTTTGAAGCAAATCAAGACCAAGGGCAATTTTCTTGTCAATGCATGAAATGATATACCAGATCCTAGGCCTTTGTCAGATTAGAACTATGAAATCCAATCTAGAGGGGTATCAGGGTGGTGAATACCATCTATATAGATCTTGCAGGGTATACAGCAAATTTAGATATACTTTAGAAATGTAAGAAAATATAAACTTCTTGATTAATTAATTTAAATGTCCAATTTTTATATAACATGGCATGCAACATTAACTTAATAACTAATCATTATTTAACAGTCGGATTGATCAAAAGCATATCCCGTAAGAAGTTATGTAACGGAGCAAGTGCATGAAATTTTACTGAAACCATTTTCTCCTTGTATATTTTGTCATGACACATAAGAAAGACTTTAAACTAATTACAGGTTAGAAACGTACAAGAATAATAGAAGCATGTTCTGATAACCCCAGACGCTGCTGCACTGCAACCTTGCAAACATTTTTACCTTTCATGTTTTCAGCATTAAAATTTTCAGGAAGAAAATAGTCTATTGAAGGATCCCATGTTAATTTGTCTAATCCATAAGGAGCAATGAGCAACTTGTCCCTACAACCAAATGCAAGCATAGTTATGTTATCCTTTCCGAAGACTTTAGAAAAGTCAGAGGGGAGGCTTTAAAGCCATGGGCATCATCTTTACATGAACTAAGAAATATAATTCGCAGGAAGGCAGAAATAGACAAAATAAACCCTCACCAGACATTAAACAAGCTTTGGGAATGTTATAATAGCATACTCACCTATGAACACTTAAAGTAGATTCTAGTCCATGACTCAAACTATGAAGAATCCTGTGCTTTGAATGGATGGAAGACATTATTACCACACTATTAGAGTATACAATTCCACCCTGCAAATTTGCACAAACAGAAGATTAAACATTGGAGAGCCACAAGTAGCTAGGACTGGAGCTTCTGAACAATTAGATTTTGTGGTACAGCACATGATGATATTCAACAATTGAAAAATGTAGCTAGAGGGGTATCAATAGAAAACAAGTGATTTGTTCTAAACTTTGAAATTGACCTTGCTTCAAAGAGTAATGATCACATTTATTAATCTAGCAGGCACAAGCATGTACTATATATATCCCTTTAGATGGGTCTGATAATGCTTACTCGAAACCTTCAAGTCTAAATAATCAAAGTCTTAAGCATAAGAGCTGAGAAAAATCCCACGACATTTTACATTTTCAAAATACATATAATGATGGTGAGGCCATCACTCTTCCAACATGAACCTAGGGCAAATTTTCCTTTTTTTCCCTTCTCAAATGCATGATTATTTTGATACCAAGTTAACAATGTGTCAATAATGGTAAGTGCTTAATTTTTTAAGATGTGTTATAACAGATACAATTACCGAAGAGGTAAAATGAATATGATGAGAACTCATGATTCCATCTTGGTAAAGTGATGCCTTATCCATGATTGTGCATAAATATATTGTTTCACTTCCCGTATATTAAAATTCAACATTGAAGCTAAGGTTCCACTCCTTCAAAGTGTTCACTACTATGAATTTTCAAGTATTTCTTTTACATTGATACAACACAATGGTGACAAAATATGTGTGTGTGTATATATATATGTATGTATGAATATATATATATATATATATATATAAGTATATCACGTTCTGAGATGCAAACTATAATAGTTCTCTTAATTTTAAAATTAATATAAAGGTGATATACTAGTTCAAGCCTCTACGATTCCTAAGAATCTCCAACAAATGAAGAACTAAAACATAAAGCTAAAGCGAGAGAAGAAAGTCTTAATGGCATTTTTGTTTACCATCATGGGATTATTATAGAAAATGAAGGTAGGGACAAAAGAATTACAAAAGAAAAAAGAGCAACAACAACAACAACAACTAAGTTTTTTCTCACTAGGTGAGGTCGACTACATGGATCAAACAGCGCCATAGTGGCCTGTCATGAATGAGATTACAAAAGAAAAAAGAGAATACCTTTAAAATATTGACAAGGTGTGTGTTAGTATTATCTTGCAAACGATCAGGTCGATGAAGTCTTGTTGGATCAAGCCCACATAAGGCCAATTTGTCTGGTTGCTCAATACACTATAACATATACAGAACATTCTATAATTACAAGATTGACACATTCAAATGAAAAACATAAATCCAATAGCAAAATATGTGCAAGCTGAGGATGGAAAAATGTCAAAATTGAAATAACCCAACACAAAATGCAAGTACAACAGGGCAATGTATTTAACTTGCCTGCATATTAAGGTCCTGGCAAGTCAGTAATATTCTTGTACCTTCAAGGCCCTAAACAAAATAAACTATTAAAAATATTGCATATAATCTTTTGCAAGCTAGGTCAGTAGCCAAAATCAAAGAACAAGTGATAATAAAAGATTCAGGTGGCAAAGCAATGTAATCTCCCCTAATTGAATTTGGCCTCTACAACAAGCAGAACTCTGCAGATAAAAATTGAAGAAGATAAGGCAATTGATGGGGCATGGATGACAAAGATGGATATGCCACTCATTATTTCTCAATTTAGGAAGAGGACTCACAATAAGGAGGTAAAGATAGTCTCTTCTTTCATCATCACCATGAAGGATTGCTATGAGTTTGTGTCAATAAGATTAAAAAGTCCATGGGATTCCAACTCCTACACCATGATGGTATAAGTAAAGTATCATAGATAACTATCCTAAAAAAATGTATATAACATTTGTAACAAGAGCAAGAGACAAGATCCAACATAATGTCAAGAATAGGTGAGATGGATTCTCTAAGAAAAGCATAATGATTACATCCATAGCTTTTTAGCAACATCAAGTGGCCAAATGTCATGGTGTTCTCAGATGTTTAAAACAAATAATGGAACCTCCAAATTTTAAGTTCGGAAAGGTCAGATAGAGAATGTTTAGAGGACAACGTGAAATCCAATTTCCTTTTATTGTCCAACAAGTTATTATCCATGAATCACATAGTATACTCTGTCTGTGGAGTTGATGTTTTGCTATTATCCTAAGCAAATTTTTTTTCAGTGGTATTCTTTGTTTTTTTTCCTTTTTAAAGTTTGAGTTGCTGTACCTTGACCTTCTAGCATTGTCATTGCTCTCCAATTGTTTTCTCCCATTATCAGAGGCTTTCAGCACAATTCAAAGTATTTAAAATTTTAGATAATTAAAATTCGAGAACAGTGACCTGTTTAACAAATAAATCCCAGAAAAGAGGCCCAATGATGGCAGTCTCCCAGTTATGTATATGCAAAACATCAGGTTGCCTTCCACATTTTACTATGTAATCCAGTGAAGCACGAGAAAAATATGAGAACCTGATAGCACAAGAAGATAACATATCAAGATTACTGACAATTCTGTACACTACAGTAAAGAAAAAGACCTTAATTTGGTCAAATTTCACGTTCTTGTCATTTTTAACCAGAAAGTAAGTTGCTGTTGCTGATGAGATTATTAGATCATTAGAGTATCCTGTGTCCCTTTGGTTGCTTCTCTCTCTCTGAAGATGGTTAGTAAGCACAACTAATGTGATCATAAGGGATTCCAGAGAAGCATGTTATTAAGCAAATTTACTGAATGTCTTTCTTCCTGTTACCATTCTTTTGATCTACATATTTTCTGAACTAAAACAAATTTATCCAATTTTAATGCAAAAGAGGCAGCAGTTGTATAAATTATCAACAAATCACATATGACTATACTGCATTCCAGTTTTCAATTTAATTCTTAACTATATTAATTTGTATTTTATATTTTAAATAATTAAATCAACATTTGCTACTATAACAGCCATGTATAAATGGTCCTTGACAAAAATTTGAACTTTGAAGTGGTTCTTTGTGTACCACAAGGGCAGATGAAAAGCATATGAACCAAACATTAGATATACAATTTCACTTGCCTTTCAAAATCATCTGGGTAGCCATATATCATTTCTCGGCTGAAAAAGGAAGAGTACTGTAATGGCTCGATCAAAGTGACTCCAATGCCATAAACAACACTGTCACAGACTCACCATAAGAATAAAGGCACGAACCATCAGTAGATTTTAAACACAAAATGTGAGGTGAACTTCATCTCTGATTTCTTTCACAAATTATTGACAACCACTTATATGCAGACTTGCGGTAATAGACAAACAAAGCCAAACTAACCCATTCCAGACTCTGTTTCCATGTAATTGGCCATTAAAATATGAATAAGCCTCTGCCTTAACTTCATGCAGCCCTTGCACTTCAGCTAGGTTCAAACATGCATACCTATGTGAAAGTTAGATACAGTCAAAGTAAGGAATCAGAAACATAAAGCTGCTATCAGATTCATAATAGAGTAATAGATAATAAATACTAGAACAAAGACGACAAAATTGATCTAGAACATGCACAATTTCTTTCAGCATGTAATCTAAGAAAATTTTAAAGAAGAATCAAGGAACAAAAAATTGACATTTTTTTTGTAAATTACTTTGGCAATATAACCTCCACTAGATGGCCCTTCCTTTGCAAAGCACGAGATATGCCCATCACATATGATGCTATAGATCCTCTAGAGACCAACGGTGCCATTTCTGTGCAAATGTGAACAATATGAAAAACATTCCTGATGAAATTGACAGAAAGAAGAACAATCAGAGTCTAAGAATCTCTTTGAAAATAAAGAAAATGGAAGAAGAAGAAAAGGATATCTAGGTACAAAAAAATTTTATAGTACCAATTTTGATTTATTAACAAAGGAGAAAGTCCAATCACATAATACTTCAGAAGACACTCCCACAGAATCCAGAAAATGTTGGCAATACAATTCTCACATAAGTCTAAACTTGAATTCAATATCATATTAAACAATAGGCTTAGCTCCTTAATACTTATATGGTAATCATATTCATTTGCAAGTTCTACAGATTTAGATATTTATGCCTGTCTGCGTGCTCAGTTGCTGCTCTGTAATTTGCATATACTGTATGCCAGCAATATAAAATGGATGATAGTTTTGAAATTTGCTTTAGAAAGTTTGACATATCACAAGATACTTTACAACATAAGTTGTGAGGATAAAAAAAGAATAAAATTATCAAATACTTGACTTACTTTTTTCTGCCATCTGAGAAGCGACGAAGTTCTTCTAAAAGCTCAGAGTCTCTTCTGAGTGGGATGTCAGTAAAGATATCAGCCACACTCACTTTGTGGTTTATCACCAACCTTCTTAGTTGAGATGCCTCTCCAGGTGAAATCATGCGGGTAAGGACCATTGAATCAATCCGAAGCAGCAACTCCCAACAAACTGATAGGCTATCTGGGTTGGCAAGATACAAGCAGAAAGATATAGTGCAACTAATCACCTAGTGAAAATGTAAGGACTTCTAAGAAAAATATATTGATAAAATCTGAATGATATTACGAACAATACATTGCTATAGACAAACTTTGAGACTTTTGCTTCTTCTTGTTTTTAAATGAAATAGCATGCACACCCCTACCATTTCCTAATGCACACACAGTCAATTCGTCCCCCATTCAATGGATTACTTATTTGCCAAACCAGATCCCTAGGAAAGGCTGTTAAGGGTTTATTGCCAAGTTGGGATTTTGGAATTTGAACTCTAACCAAAAGTTACGGAGACACCTGTTGAGTTCCAGCTAACCACTTGAGTGGATGCTTTGTTGTTTATAGTTGAAAACCAAAAACATAATTGTGAATTTAGCTTTTTCATCATTGTTTAAGGGAACCAACCAATTGTAATATAACACGTGTGTCAGCAAAGCATTATAAAAAAATGTCAAAACGTACAAATAATATATATTAATCTATTCAATAATACTGCATGAGGTACAAAAGCGCAGCCGTAATATTACCTTTTCCAGCACCAGCGTGCTTTTCTACTTCGAATTTCTTTATCCTGTTGAGCAGCGACTGTTTTTCTCTGTTTGCTTTGTTAAGTTCCTCTATGGCCGCAAGGCGTTGTTTATTTAAGTATAGAATGTCTGCATACACCACGAAAACACGTCAGAAATTTCGAAACACTTTTCTATAATGCACAAGTGTCACTGAAGTGAACACCCTGTCAGCCCCAAAAATAAAAGAAAGAAAACAGAAATAGATGGAAAAGAAGAAGGGAAAGATATGGAACAGGAATTGTTTATGGAAGATCAAGTTAAGCTTGGGAGAAAACTGACTTTGCTTAGCTTCACTGAACAACTGCCAAATATCATGGTGTTGCACATCTTGGTCATCTTCAGATAACTTCAAAAAAAAGAAAAAAGAAAAAAAAGAAGCCAATGAAATACTTGTAAAGTAAGGAAAGAAAAAATAGCAAGAAGTGTGTAGACCACACCATATCTCAAGCAAAAGCATATACCTGCGACATCTCCACATTATTATTACTGCCTTCTAACCTGAGATGCATATGGATAAAGTTAGTTGAGGACTAGTACCAAGTAAATACAGACTAAAAAAAGGGATGTAAAAGAAAAGTCTTACCGTTGTTCATGTAAGCGATTGTCGTCCCCATTATTTCTGAAAATGCGTTATATGAATTAAATAAAAATAACAGGTTAAGTAAACCTATATACTTAATATGCCTTCAGTGAATTACAAGGTGAACTCTATCCACTATCAATGATCGCAGCAAAAATGATTACTGTTTATGCCACACACATATCAGGCTTCAAAGTTGCATAATAACCACACCCCACTCAACTCTTCATTGAGAAAACCATCAAAACGAACGCCTAACTCCCAAATTCATACTACTTGAGAGAGAGCCAAATGTGCTACGATGAGATGGTTGTGAGCTTAGAAAAAATAATTACTCAGCTTTCTAGCAGCATTCGATGCAGGATAACTCAATTCAGGAGTCTCACCTCGAACAACAAAGTGGGCGGGCTGTAATGGGTTTTCGGGGCGAGGTACTGGGCTTTGGAACACGACGAAGCGAAGGAATCCCGATCCCTGCGCTTATTAGTGTCCCCATTTATCGTTTTCGTACAGAGAGAAAGAGAGAAGAGGAAATGAGGAAGCTGCACTTGTTCAACTATCTTGCTCTTGCAGCAGTCCCATAAAGATGTGAGAGTCATGTGACGCTGGCATCCAAATTCACCACAAACCGCATTAGTCCTGGGTAAAAATTGCCTTTGTTACAGAGGAGGGACTGCATATGCAATAACGTGGGTCATAGGGACAGGATTCTTCGGGACATTACCAGATTCTTGGTGAACCTGACTATATGTCTTTACAGTAATTCTGCTCCGCGACAAGAATTCACCGTGGTTTCTTCTTCATGCTTATGATTATGCTTATAGCAGTATTTTTCACCATGATGGCACCATCGAATTTGTTGCGAATTTTGTTGAAGCGTCGAAATCTCTCTACGCAAGAAGTTTATCCTCTCATCAAAGACGCTCGCTCAACACATACTAGAATCTTTTGTTCCAATTTTTCTCGTAGTTGAAGGCCGAAATAATTTAAAAAAAAAATACTTCTGTTCTAATTAAATAATATTTGCTAAATTTAATGTAATTTTAAATAATAAAAAAGTTTAAAGTAAAATTACCTAAATTGTATATAATTTATTTGTATAATTCCGTGTGATGACGGTAAAGGTTTTATAAATATCATCAATGGCAAAAAATTGAGCAATGGATAATCTTGTTTCTTTCCGCTTTTGCTATTGCACGTGCAAAGAGTAAGTACAAAAATTACTTCATCTTTGAGAAATAATGCTTAATTTCTTAATTTAAATGCAAATATATTTTTTTCTAAAAATATCTAAACATAAACTACGTACAAGTAAATATGTAATTAAAGTTTCCAACATCGCACCAAGTAGAATGTTTTCAAACATTTCCCTTCGTACTTCAAGGATCTGCAAACTGAAATTCTAACTAGTCTGCCTTAAACATATAACTATATGTATTAAATACTAATCCAGAGTTAAATGCTCTAGGTGCGACAAATATTTATTCCGCTAACTAAACCTTGCCAACTTTTTTCACCTATAATAAAATAAGTATTCCCTGCTTTTTTTTCCTTTGATTGTTTTGGGGAAGTATTGAAAGTCCGGAACAGTTGCCTTCAAGGTGTCAACAACAATCATCTTTTATTATACATTATGCATAAAATAAAGCCCAAGGCACGCCAAGAGCTCACGACATGCATTCATTCCCTGCGCCTACACAAGATCTTTTCCACCTAACTCAAAATTAACAATCATTAGAACGCAGGCAACAGATTTCTATCCAATTGGTGATTTAATTAAATCCCATGATCAAGCGGCGTTAAGAACAAGGGAATGTTCAATTAAAAGAATTACAAACATGAAAGCCATGGGAAGAGATGGTGCTAACTGCTAATGCTAGGCAAGCTTACGCTTCTTTATCTTTGCCAACCGTCTTTTCCGCTCTCTCTCCTCCTCCTCCTCTATCAGCCGGAGTTGCTCATCATCCTCCCTCTTGGCAATTTTGGCACTGAAATATCAAACACATATAAAAGATATCAACCACAAGAAAAATCCATGATTACAAAGGAGGAAGGTTCAGAAGACAGATTTATAAAGATGGCCAGTAAAATTTTCAACGTAATCATGCATGCAGCAGCATTTAGGGTTTCTTACATTAGGTGTCGTATAGTAGCAAGGTCTAAACAATTAGGAAATATCCTAGTTTAAAGATTAAAAAACAAACCTTCTTCTTTCCTCCTTCATGATGTCATCAAAGCCTGCCTCCATATTGATATCATCATCATCATCATCAACAAACTTGTTGGGGTTGTAGCTGCAAATATCCAGCTAAATGCTTAGCAACAGTTCTACATTTGCAGTAAAAGGGAGACGTGGAGGACCTTCGCTGATTAAGAATGTGTCATTGAGAAATTACTGTATAATCTCTATAAATGCAATTGCGAACCTCCAACCAGAATTATACACCACGAACATAGTACTAGTATAATACTTTGAAAGATACATTAATTTTCAAATGAAATAATAAAACGTATAAAGATCAGTGAATATAGACTAGCATCTCAAAAGATTCAGCAAAAGACAATAGTAGTCTAAAGGTGAACTGAAGCTGAAAAAAATTCACAACCAATCCCAATTTCCATTGGCTAACAACTACAAGTATATTCTGAGTCACAGTCAAGAGCTACCACACAACAATTTAAGATTATTTGTATAGCAGAACTATAATTGTTCCAATTCCAGAAGGACTGCCCAGTTATAATTTAAACATAGTTTCATTGACTGTTCACACACCCCTCTCTCCCTTTTATCCTACAGAATAGAGCATCAAGCAGGATCTGCAATAATTTGGTCTCCCCCCTCCCTCGCTTCTTTATCAAAAACATGGTAAAGAAATGGAGAACAACTGCAAATTAATTGAAAAATGAAAACTCTTACTGAAACATTCTTCGGATCATGCTAATAGCCCTTTCATCATCATCATCATCATCATCAAAATGCCGTCTCACTGGCTTCTTCTTAGGGCCTTGATCTTGCAAAGCACGATGTGTTGAATTCTGTTTAGGTGGCTTTTTTATCTGTCAAAAGAACAGGTAGGACTTAGGATAAAATATCATCTTCAATAAGAAGCTAAAGATGCGCATACATGAACATAAATATGGCATTGCAAAGGCAAAAACCTGAGCTATTGATGGTGCCACCGGCTGTTTAGGTATGATTTTAGGCTTATTCAATTCTCGTACGTCTTTTCTTTGTTCCACACTCTGCTTCGAAATAGATGAATGCGCCTTTGAAACTGGTGGTTTCTGCACAGCATTTACAGGGTTTTTTATACCAGGTGTTGAAGACTTATTCCCCAGGGTACCAACAGGTATCTTTGCAGGCAAGCCCTTCGGCCCCACTGGCCGGCCTGGTCCATTCCCACTATTGTTACCAAGCTGTTTTCTAGAATCTGCTGATGCTATACTAGGCTTACTAGTAGAAGTTAACTTGCTATTGGACCCTGATTTCAAATGCACATGGCCACCCACAGATACTAGCTTTCTGTCCTCCCGAGCACCATAAACATGCTTGCTGCCATTGCTTACAGGCTCTTTACTCTTCCCTTGTACTTGAGCTGGCCGTGCCTCTTCAATATCAGCAAAAAACCTGAATAAGTTTTTTCAATCCCACAAAGCAATCCCACATAAACACGTGGCCAAGCAGCAATATACCAGAATTTCGGGCAGACATATTCCTGGGTTGGGCCTCTTTTGCAGGAGCTGGAAGTTCTGCATCATCAGACAAAAGAAAGGAGTAATCTCTGGTATCCTTTATTTTCTGGGCTTTAATTTTCTCCTGTATAAATAAGGCAATTAGTCAGAATCATTAAGAGCATAGATAGCTAATTTACAATGTCAGTATTAGAAGAGCAATTTCACACGAATAGCATTAATACCTGACTGACTGTGGGTGGCCGAATATGAACTGAAGATTTTGATCCTCCATTAGATACCTTATTCCTGTTCTTGTTCTGCAGGCAAGATCATTATGAGATAGCTGACCAATAGCAATACTACAGGGCCAGAAATACATAAGAGAACATTTATCTTCTGCATATCTTTCCAGAAGTGAGAAAAACAGCAGAGACAAGCATTGAGCAACAACAAGACAACCAAGCAATTTGGAGAATGTGACAATGCAAAAGATAACCTGGCAAAAAACTCAGGAATAATATAACAAACTTTCCCCTTGGTATACAGGTATAAAGAAAAGAATGGTAAAAAGGAAACGATAAAGCTATCTATTCCTTGCTGCTCCAATTCTTAAAAAATTTTATCAGAAAAAAAAAGAACAGATAAAACTAAAGGAGAAAGGTTACTTAAAATGTAATGTGAAATTTAGTGGCCAGAACAGAAAAGGGATAAACCTCACGGTAAGATAAACAATAAGCATGTCTATGAAACACGTCAAATATCTGTCCTATCTCACACATCAGGAGCCTCAACTCATCCCTCACACCTAAATGCTTCCAACCTCACACCAAGAATAAAAGCTTAAGGAACTTGGCATCAAAGTAAAAATAAAAAACGTAAATAAATAATCAAAAGAAAAAAGAATCCACCAATGTATACTGTAAAATCCCAATCAGCTACTCCTCTTATCATGGGATGGTAAGCTAAAGTGGAAAAGGAATGAGTTAATATATTGAACAGGTAAATCTTCTTGCATAACTTCCTTTTTTGACATTCACCAAAGGGAAAAAAGTGCTGGTTTCCGTAAGATTCAAATGGGCAGTTTAAAAGAAGAGACCACTTCATGAAAAATTACCCCAACATGCCCAACAGAAAGGAGTCAAAATGCAAAAAAGAAATTACAATAGATTTAAATAAAAATTGAAGTTATCATATACAAATTTTTTAAAAAAAATGAAAGAAGTGCCAAAACAAGTGTTCTGAGTACTTACGATGTGATGAGTGTTAGAATGTGCAGATGCCAAATGCTGGTTTTCTAAAAATGACTTGCTCTCTTGGATTACTCTTTGTGCAATAACAGGCTGAGAAGGGCCAAAAAAGGACCCATAACTGCAACAATAAATGGAGAAAATGTTATGAGAATTACGCCTGTCAGCAATTTCATCATACCACTGCAACAGTAAACATAAACAATATAAATGATGAGAATAAAGAATGTATGATAAATATAATGTGTTCAAATACACAAACAAAATCTGTAGCCTCACACAAGGAATAACAGATATCTAGAATAAAATAAAATCAAACAGCATAGCATGCTTACAGCTACCAGACACAGAAATGATATCACTTTATGAACAAATAAATGAACCAGAGGACATCACTATGTTAAGAAAAGCCCTCAGTATTGTTAAGACTTTGGTGATAACAAAAAGCAGGCAGCTTTCCAATGGAAAAAAAGTTACAACTTCCAATAAAGAGGCAAATGATAATGATTAATGAGTATATATCCCTAGAACAACTGGTATAAATTACATGACAAATAAACAATGTTATCAAATAAATGCCGCTCAGCACTTGAACCCTTGAATCAAAGAGGTAGTCAAAATAGGGTATTTACAAAAGCTCCAAATTTACTGATACTTACAAGGTAATTCATTTTTTAGAAAACAGATATAGTAAAGTTAAATGGAAACACATTCAAATTAGGAAAAGATCATTGTTATATTTAAAATAAGTAAAAAGGTTTTTTCAGGTATTTCAAATATTTGACAGACACAACATCTTCGAAAAGCACTCCAAGATGCTTCTCAAAAGCAGCTATAGCTATAAAAATCACTGGAGGAAGAACCCTCACAAAACTTTACCAAGCACAAGACTATAACTTTTGCTGTCCAAAAGCATTGGTATTGAAAGCTACAGAAATCCAAAAAGAGCCTAATAAAATAACATCACTCTTGTGTCAAGTAGTCATTAATAAGACTTAAAGCCACACAACTATTGTTGGCTGCCTAACAATTTTTCATACCATCGTCATGTCTATATCATAACTAAATCTATAAACACTTGCAAGCACAACAACTAAACTTCATTTGGTCATTCAAAGGAACATCATCAGACAGATGCAACAGAAAATACATATCAATTTAAAGATATACTTCATGATAAGGTTAATCAATGAGAAAGGAAGCAGTTAAATAACCTGATTAGCACCTTTTCAAAACAACAACAAAAAATAAGAACCAGTGAAAATTTGTTCTAATGGGCGCAATGCAACACTCACTTATCATAAGGAAGTTTCTTCTTTCTTTCGCTTGAGCTAGCATGCGAAGTACTACTCTCCTTCTTCAGCTGCTTTCTAATTGATTCTTTCAATTTCTGTCTCAGTTCAAGGTACTCCAGTTCTTCCTTTGTTGGTTTGCGAGGCTGTTCCTCTTCATATTCCTCCTCTCCCTCCTCTTCATACTCATATTCTTGCTCTTGTCCTTCATCCTCATAATCATCATAATCCTGTAATTCCTACACAAAGGAATTAGGAGGAAAAAATGAGGCATAAAACTAGTACCTCATGATCAAAGGGAGGACCAAGAAAAAAGAAGAAGGAACTAACAAATAATGGACATTTTGTCCCTAAAGTTGAGAATGCTTACGTCTCTATCATATTCCCGCATTGCCGTTTGAAGAAGAACTAGACAACCACTAATTTCAAGTATCTAAAGCCTGAAACCGCAAATCTAAGAAATTTGACAGAAGGCCTGCTCTGTTGGTACCAAAACACAATGCCAATTAAGGTTAGAAACGAAGCTGACTTTCTCCCCACTGTAACTGACAGTGTATATGAGAGAGACGGGAGCAAAGTCCCTTGAGAAAAATAGCTACAATCTTTTCTCCAAAAAAAAAAAACTGGCTATTAGGGCTAACAATTCGTTAGCATTTAATAAAATTTTATATGCTTTTTTGCTTGTTCCCTGAATTGCCAATAACACGAAGATCAAATGCTTGTGCAGTAAAACCCAGAAGCAAAACCGCCTCATATTCATCGAAGGCGGCTAAATCGACTCAGATTTTGGAGGAAATCTCCGGAGATGAAAAAAAAATATCAAACAATTGCAAGAAGCATGAAGTGCAGTGATAAAATTACCAAATGGAATAGCACTGGGAAATGAAAGAAAAGAACAATTGATTGCAAAAAAGAATCCGAGAGAGCTTACCGCGATCTCTACACAGCGGAGAGTTGGCGATTAGGGCAGGAAAAAGAGGGACAAATGGAGGAGAAGGGCCTTTTATTTTTGTCATTCGAGAAATTTCCATACACTCGCTGCGACCGCTCCCGTCCATGGAGCTATTGGGGAACCCCGGTCATACCCAGTACCCACCCGACCCGGACCAAAATAATATATAAATATAGATAAAAGTAAATTATATTCGCACACCTTAAGCGACGACGTTTTGAGTCAAGTTGTGCTTCATCCCGCTTCTAGTTTCTCACAGAGGCGAACACCACGCGGAGAAAACAGCGCCGCCGGCGTTGCTTCGGGTTGCCTTATCGACCACCTCCTCCTCCCTCCTGCCATCTCATCGGCGCACAAACACTAGTCACCATTCCAACAGCTGCGCACCACTATATACCCACACGGCCACCATTTATCTTTCCTGATTTCTTCAAATCGATTTGCGCATTTCACGCAGGTGAGCCTCTCCCAGTTTTCTGTGTTTTTGTGAAGCTTTTTTGTGAAAATCGACCAGCATTCAACTGGAAACACAGGAATTGTAGTCTTTACTTTCCTGATTGATGAGTTTTTTTTAAAATTTTTTATCATGTTCTTATCTTCATAGATTTCAAAATTACTTCTTCAATAAATATTTGAACGATTAGAATTGAACACTTTATTCTCCATGTTGGGTCATCTACATGCTAATTTTACGATTTTGTCAAGTATGTTGCAATTTTCGCTCGTCAACAGAGGTCTCTTTAAGTATGGGATGGGGGGAGATTGAGAGGTAGACTTTTAAGTTTTAACCAGCTCAAGCAGTTGATACGTTGACTAATGAGTTATGGGTATTGGTAGCTGTCTGATGTTCTCAAAGGCCACCACTTTCCTTTAAGCCTGCATCAATAGTTTTATAATTTAGTTTACATGTTGTACCATCTGCTTCACTTTTACACTAATTAATAAGATAATGATGGTAGTAGTAATAATTGGTTCCCATGAAGCATTTAGCATTCAATATATGATGCACTCTGTCATAATCTTGTTTTTCCTCCAAATGAGCAAATTTTTTTCAAATGGATAAACAAAAACGTGCAAGTTGGTATGTAAACTAGACATTTTTGGAGTTCAAAGTCCAAAATGTTATGGATGCACCCTGTAAGTATTGAAGGATAAAATTTGACTTTCTCGATTTACAGAATCTTCATTGCCCATATGCTAATATACATTGAAATCCAAACATGGCTAAATTTTTTGGTTAAGAAAGCTGTGTTGATGATCAGTAATAATAGTTCATCGTTGATCTTTAAATCTTGCTGCTGCCTTTTCTCTCATTTTGTTGTTAGTACTTAGGCATGTAGTGTGCCTGCTTGTTTCTCTATATGTCTCTTTGTTAGTATATCTAAAGAGACAGATATTATTGCTGGAATAATTAATATCTAAAGCTGAGAAGGCAGGGAATGCTTATAGGTTAACCTGTCATTTTATGGGAAAATTTGTGACTGTTCATGCCAAAAGCAACTCTACTTAAGTGTTCAAGCTGATATTTTCCTTTACTTTGATTGAATTTAAGATGTTTGAATGGGCCTTTTGCCTACTTGAACAATAATTAGTTATAAACATGCAAATTTCTGATGAAGTCTAATAACACAACACCAATATAATACTTGTAAAGAAAAATCAGAGTTTATTTTCATGAAGAAATATGTTTATGAGTTTATTTTGTAGGAACCAAGTTCCACATAGAGATGAAATGATGGATGAATGCTTCACCTTGAGAAGGTTCAAGAACTTATGACAATCAAATGAAGCAATTAGAAGCTATGAACTTGTTATTGTACTTGGAGCTCTTTATTTACTTGAGACAATATTTTAGTATATATTATATGAATTGTTATACTGTTATGTTTAATTTGAAATTTAAGATTGTGTTTTATAAATTAATATTGAGCTTTATTATTTTTTTTCCTAATTTTACTGGATTTTATTGTATTTTCACAATTTTTTTAATTACATTCAAGGTCCCAGAGGGAAATGGGGACAGGGGAGATTTGATCCCCACAGCAGGGATTAGGGGGGGGGGGGGACAGAGCAGGGAGGCCTCCCTGCCCCCGCTCTACCCCATTGCCATCCCTAGTTCCTACCCTGGTCAGAATTTGCTGATAACTCTTTTTTTTCTTTTGTTCAGTTTTGAAAGAGTTTACCGATACATCAACATGCTTGTATTTTTGTTCTTCTAAATAAAATATATGAATTTTTACCTGAAAACGTCTTGGTTTGGTTTTACATTTGTTTAAATTAATTATTCTATGGGTTTCGGTTGAAAGTCCTTTTATTTATTTATTTATTTATTTTAATTGTCGTTGCATCTTTTTTGTTTATTGTTTGCTAGAATCTCTAGAGTTGTGGCAAGAATGTAAACTTCTGCAAGGTGATATATATATATATATATATATATATATATATATATATATATATACTATTTTCGTATGAATTGCAGAATGGGAAGTAAAGAAGACAAGTTGATTTCTGCTCCAAGGGAGAGTGTTTTACGCTTATTTAGAGATTTCATGACTGGGTAATTGCTAATTTTACAATTATTTAGCTTTTTTTTCTTTTCTTCTTTTTTTTGATAACCTATCTATTGATCTCATTTATGATAGGCCACTGTGACGTCGTTTGATCTATGTAATCAACCCCACCTAGTGAAAAAAGTTTAATTGTTGTTGGTCTTTTTTTTTTTTGGTCTCTTATCAAGTACAAATAGCTTGCATGATTGCATTGACAGACCCTTCATAAGTGTTGTTGTTAGGAACTCCATCCTTGATAGGAGGAAGCTTTTCCTTCTTATGCATGCTATCAAAAGTAAAAATGATGCAAAATAGTTGAAAGCATCCCTCCCAAAAAAAGAGGAGAATCATGTTTTTCTTACGACCTGTAGAGTTTCCTTGTGCTGATTCTTATTCCTGGGGCTACTAAAACAGCTTCAAATCAACAGCAAAGTTGCATCATGACACATAATGAATGAAATTAACTGGAAGGAAGAATTTTACATGTTCAGAAACATCATAAGTATAATTTCTTTATATTACAGGGTTATTGCTTTGGAGTATGGACTGTTTACATAAGAATAGGATAACAAGCAACAAGATAATTAGTTCTGAACATGCATTAAGTGATCCCTCCCGCCAGGGAATAGAGGAGGTGGTGGCAACAAAAATATATACATATATATAATTTGAAAATATTGAAATGAAAGGATGCATTATTTAAAATGTATCACAGGTACCTGTCAAGGTATATACTAATGAGGCACAATCTTGATATGCAAATATGTTTTCACTTTGCTTTGTTCTCTCTCTCTCTCTCTGGAATGACTACTAAGTGCTAGAATAACATTACTTTATCTTTTCTTTTTTTCTTTTTTGTTGTTGTGTATTTGTATAAGTTTATATTTCTCAACTTCCCTGTGTTAGGATTACAAGGATTGATGAGTTGGGAACTGCTGGAAGCAGGCTGCTGATTAGCTTTCAACAAGCACTTGGTAGTTTTACAGAATTATGTTTACGATGTGTTAGTAGTGCAAGATAATAACTATTGTTGCATTCCTTATTGATGTTATAACTTATCTCTTTATCATGCAGAGTATATTCGAAGACCTTCTATAGAAAGGACTTCTGAATTAATTGACAAGATAATTGTAGCTAATGAAACGAAGAGAGTTAAAACATATTTAGAAGCTGGATGCAGGAACCCCCTTGATGGGGTCCAAAACGTAAGCAAGTGTAAGTGCAACTTTTGTCAACCATCTTAATTTTGTATCAGATATATTTGAAAAGCATACAAAAAGGTTTATGCGAGAAATCTGTGTTCATCAAAATGTAATTTAGTATATTTTTTGCTGTTTCATTATTTGATAATGATAGAATTCTGGAATGAAATGGCTATTTTATTTTCATAATTTTCCACAAAACTGTGTAACTTTACAAAAATTAGCCAAACTTTTTTTGACAAAAGTTCTCAACTAATGCTGCAAACCTTCAATTTGTTTTGCATACATTTGATATATAGGACTTTTAAGCAAAGCAATATCTTCAGGGTAGACTGGATTTAAATTTCTCGCTTGTGGCTACATTTGATCTATAAGTAGTCGACTTCGCTCAATGGAAAAAGACTTAATTGTTGTTTTTGTTATTACTGTTATAACTTTTTTTCCTTTCCATTCTTCAACTCTCTCCCTCTATCACTCCTTTTTCAGCTTCTTTCAATTCTGTTTAGTCAGTTTTACCATCAGTTCTCTGCATTTGATAAATTTTGAATGAAGCCACAAGATCTAGATGTTTCTGATGCTTGAAACAGCATTGTAAAATTTTGCCATCTATTTATACTAAACTGCTGTTAACTTAAATTTTATTGCTATTTCATTGTTGCACTGACTATAATAACTGTTTCAATATGGTAAAAATGTGCATACAGAAGTGAACTCATGCATACTTGGACTTCTTGACCATATAAGCAAAGGTAAGCTCTCTTTCTGATGTGATTGATTACTTTCTGCTATGTTCACAATAGCAAAGGCATTTGTTGAATGTGTTCCTTTGTAAAAGATTTGAAACTGTCATGCCTTTTCTTTAACCATATGGAGTGTTCAACCTTTATCTATTGTACTTGAAATATATAACCTGGTAGCTTTTTTTAAAATTAAAAAATGTTTTCCGCTTAGTTTCTGAAAAATTCTTTCCAACTTGGGTCATAGCAACTGACTCGTTATACTACATTACTACTCATGCATGCTTCGATATAGGCAAGGCAATGAGGGAAATCATTACTTACATTGAGCTGAAGACTGACCTACCAAATATAATTCCATGAAAGTGTTGGTTATAGAGATGATATTTACTTCCTGGAATTGAATTTTTGCTGAGGATGTTTCATTTTGTGTTTCCAATGTTTCTTTTTTGTCTGCATCCCTTGGTAATTGACCTCTTTCTTGCTCCTTTTACAAAATATTTTAAGTCAGTGCTGGAGATGTTAATAACACCATTTCTTGGCGTTCTTCTAATAGTTTAAGCATTTTGTCTAAAGTGGTTCTTGACATGGTACTAAAGTCACTTCTACTAAATGATGAAGAATTTGATCCTTGCTGCCCTTATTCTTCATAAATCATAATAATATTAAAATTTCAGCACAAGGAAATGGACCTTCTCCTAATACTTTAAGCTTGACAGATATAGTAGAACACTTTATTTATTAGCTCTTCATCTTTTGTATTATCATGTATGATAAAGTAGTCATTATCTTTAGCAACCCCCTTTCCGACAGTGGGGCAAGTAGAACCTGTTGTTAGTCCATGGTTATATTGATATTTACATTGTATGTATTCTTGGCATATAAATAATGTCATCTTCCCCTTTTATTTTCATTCTGGCAGAAATTTTACCTTTGCAACTCTTGGTGATCTTTTGATTTCTGTCTTAGTTAGACATTGAAATAGTCAAGTATGTCTTGCAGCCAAAGTAATACTTAATGAACTTGAAGGTCTTTTGGATGATGTTACGAATTCTATACAAAATACAGATGGAAATTTATTACCCGTTTCAGACCTGGATTCTGGTGATGAATTGAATGAACATGCAACCTCTATTGATACGGTAAAAGTTCTATTTCTTGTTTTGGAAGAATTTTTAATGAAATTGCTATCTATTTTACCCATTTATACAGGGTTTTGTAGTTATATATAACCTTTATTATATCATATTCTTTTTATTTTTTGTTTACATATATCTTCGAATCCTTATAAGATTTTACTACTATCCAATACATGGATGTTTTACTATGTATCTCCGAATCTTTATAACATGCAACCTCTTTCTCTGCTTTATTCAGATGTTATATGTATTTGTTAGATTCTTGCACAATTCACATGCTCTTCTTGATAGAGATGTGATCATGACATTCCAGCTCACTCGAGTACTGACTACCTCTTTCTCAGGAGGAAATGGCTGTGTCTCATTCTCAAAATATTGATGTCACACAATTAGCTGCCCTCATGGGTATCATATATAGTATGGTCAAGCAAGACTTTTTTATGCAGGTAATGAGCTCTTTTTGACCTTTTCCAAGTTCAAGTAGTCAAATGGAGAACCTGTATAATCCCCCTTACTGTTGCAGGAAAGGATCATTTCAGCTTTAAATCTCAAGTCAACGTCAGGAGAACTCGAAAGCTACTGCCTAATGTGGTCTCTACGGCCCTTTATAAATGACGACATCATGCATCAAGCTTGGCGACTTATTCCCTGATATGTCCTTTGTTTCTAATTGCGCAGTATTATTTATAATTTATCATCAGGTTGTTTCGATATTAAATTGAGTACACTTGGCATTTGTCATTCTCTAATAGCACAAAAAAAATTTTCAATGAATAAATATTTCATCAGATTCAATTTGGCTGAGCCGCATTATGCCTACTAATGCCTTTGGATTAAGTAATAATATATGTATTGATGATCTAAAGTGAAAAATCAACCATGTGGAAAAAATTAATAAATAAAACAGATACTTGGTTTTGCTGCGCTTGACATCTTGAACACCATACTAGGTCGACCTTTCATTGCATTAATCTTGCCAAACTTGGGCATGTGCGAATAACTGTTTTTTTATTGATTTAGTGCATATATTAGAAGTTGCAAAAGATCTGGAGTTCATCCTTGATATAAATTTTCAACTTTCATAAATTGTTAACCAACATAGCACCCTCCAATTTTAAAACTGTTGAACTATATATTATAATTTTTTTTATTTTAACTAATGAATTAATTTAATTTTTTTATGTTAAAAATAAGCTAATTTAATTTTTTATATTTTTTAAGATGTTATGATCAAAAAATATTTATAAATAATTTTAAATAACGTGACCGTTAATGTAAACTATGTCTAATATCATTTTTTGTTAACAACACTCAAATATAGTCAATGCTAGATTTTTAATGACTATAATATTAAAAATTATTTATAAAATAATTTTTTTTTCAAAAAATTGAGTTATAACTTTTAAATTAATATATTTTAAAATAGAAAGATAAAATTGAATTATTTATTGAAATAGATTGACCAAAATTAAGCTTTTAAAATCTAAGGCCAAAATGATATGTGAAGTCAATAAATGTTCGTTCAAAGGCCGAAAGAGACAACCATAATTGCTTGTTTAAACAATTGGTTTAATCAAAGACGTTCTCAGAATCTTTCATTCGTAAATAAGGATTATATTAAATAGTCATGACCTGTCACTCCAAAGGAAAGGGACCCCATCCTTGACAGAGGTAAAGGAGAAGCCAACGTAAAAATCAGAAAAAATCAGCGGTGCCATGTCTGCATAGCCCTCTTCAAGCAGCTTTGCCAACTAAAATAATCCATTGAAGATATGGATGCTCATTGTTCCTACAGCATTTCCAGTTGTGTCAAAGTTCTAAAATTGGGAAAGTTTTTCCACAGAACAGTTTTGCTTTTTTCTAAACATCCCAATTCTCTTTTATTTTTAATCTTACAATATCTCTTTTTCATTTCTATTTTGTACGTACACTGGCATTTGTAGGCAAACCAGATATAGAGGTCTCCTCTTCTGAGTTTGAATTTCCTCGAAAGCTATAGTCGATCACCATGGCAGTCCCATATGAGCCATGAGCCTCGAGGAAACTTTTGGCCTTCTCACTGCTATTTTCAGTCTTCAGACTCATCTTTGAGAGGTCATAATCAAAACTCACTTCTATTTATATTACATCGGCCTTTGTCCATTTTTATACTTAAACGACAGTAATTGATTTTTCCAAACTAAATTGTTTGCCAAGTACCAAAAATATATATAATAACACATATGTTTAATTTACAAAGCATTTATTGGAAGGACAATTTGAGGTTTTGGATACACTAAGAGGTATTTGAATTTGATATTTGCCATCAAAAAATATATATATAATTATTCATGAACAAAATTTAATCAAATATCTCGAGGATGTAATTCAAAATTATATAATTAATATATTTTGAAACCTTAAATAAATGAAAACTCGGTTTTCCGTGGTCGTTTGCCAACCACGCATGATCCTTGCGGACAATTAGGCTATGAAGTTTTTTTTATAGAGAACGTCATTAAATGGGAGAAGAGTCTTACCTCGAAAGTTGACAGAAGACAGAAAATAACATGGGAAATGAATTTAGGCCCACTAAGTGAGGTCAAGGTTACTGTCTGCATCCAAGATTAACCTTAATTTCTTTCAGGGTTTGTTAGGTTGAAATTTTGAATAATGGGGGGACTTCCTTCTTTACTTTTTTTCCTTTTTAAGAATTTGAATGATGAAGCAGGTAGCGAAGAGAAGGATTTGAGGCCATTCATGTAAAAATCAGAACCCGAATTTCATTAACTGGAAATGCAGAATTCTAAGCTAACACCACTTTACATATCAAATGAAATTCGCCAGTCCTAAAATAAGTCCAAGCAACTCTTATTCTACCCATTCTAATACTTGTCACCCCCTAACTAACGGCCTTCCAGTCTCCTCCTTATTAGAAGATTGGACCAGCTGCGAGAATCTCCTCTGTCAGCTTGTTGTCCTTTCCAATCTTGTGGTTGGTGAAGGTCTCAAAGTTGTTCTTGAACAACCCAGCCAACTTCAACAGTGTCTCATCGTACGCCTTCTTGTCTGACCACTGCAAATCCAACAAAATAAATAGCCCATGTTAAATAAATAAAAAGACCTTGGAAATGGAAAAGGGTATTAGACAAGAAACTAACCGTGTTCACAGGATCCAGAATTGCTGATGGAACTCCCTCCACATTTGTAGGAATATCAAGCCCAAAAATCTGAGTCTTTTGGTAATTTTCCTTCAAGAGGCTTCCAGAGTGAATGGCATCAATGATTTTTCTGGTGTAAGATAGTTTGATACGACTACCTTGGCCATAGCTGCAGGTTGGCAGAGGCAGAAGCATAGTTTCAAATTTTGCAGAATACACTTCATTATTTCAATGACTATAAGCTTCTGAAGGTTAAAAGCATACCTTCCACCGGACCAGCCAGTGTTAACAAGCCATCCAGTGGCTCCATGTTTCTGCATCTTATCAGCAAGCATGGCTGCATATTTTGTAGGATGAAACATTATAAATGCTGCGCCAAAACAAGCTGAGAATGTTGCTTGCGGCTCCTTTATACCATCCTCTGTGCCAGCAACCTTTATCCCATAAAAGAAAATTTTAGTGAGATTATGACAGTTTTCTATTGCATTCTTAACCAAGTGACTAAGAAATTACCAAAGCAGTGTATCCGCTAATGAAATGATACATAGTCTGCGCCAAACTTAGCTTGCTAACAGGTGGGAGCACCCCAAATGCATCACAGGCCAAAAGTATGACATTCTTCGGGTGAGGTCCCACACATGGTAACTTTGCATTTGGAATGTACTCAATCGGATAAGCTGCTCGTGTATTTTCTGCATAAGAAACAATAAAAATTAAGTATCAGCAGCTCCTATAGTACATGATATAGACATAGTTTAGAAATTCATTGTCTACCTGTAACTGATTTGTCATAGTAATCAACCTCACGTGTATGCTCATCAAATACCACGTTCTCCAAAACTGAAATCCATATATGAGATGAAAAAAAATGCATATAAGAAGATTGGTTTAGAGGGAAAGGAAGTGAGATATGAGAAAAGATTAATGTGATGTTTGATTATTACCTGTACCAAACTTGATGGCATTCCAGATATCAGGTTCCTTCTCCCCGGAGAGATCAATACATTTAGCATAGCAACCTCCTTCGATATTTGAGACACCATTCTCACTCCAGCAGTGTTCATCGTCTCCAATTAAATACCTATTGTGATCCGTAGAAAGCGTTGTCTTTCCAGTACCTAACATAAATCAGATAAATCAGAAGAGAATAATGAAAGATATAGAAGCCATAACTGATATATATATATATATATATATATATATATATATATATACTGTACCTGAGAGTCCAAAGAAGAGAGCAACATCTCCATCTTTGCCCATATTGCAGCCAGAATGCAGAGACAGGATTTGACGCTTAGGCATCAGATAATGCATCACACCGAAAAGACCTTTCTTCATCTCCCCTGCGTACTGGGTTCCAAGGATCACCATTTCCCTCCTAGCAAGATTAAGATCTATGCTAGTAGACGACGTCATGTAGTTAGTATAGCGATTACAGGGGAACTGTCCAGCGTTGTAGATAGTGAAGTCTGGTGTACCGAAATTCTCCAGCTCTTCAGGAGTGGGTCGGATACACCTGCACATCCAGCCACCCAGTTACATGTAATTGCACAAACTAAACTTAAATACACATTTGCACTATCATTTCGTGTTTTACTTACATGTTGTGCATAAACAATGAATGGTAAGCTCTGGCAGAGACTATTCGAACTTTGATTCTGTTCTCTGGATCCCAGTTCAAGAATTGGTCATTGACAAACACCTGCAATTAATTCGCCCATTATTATTAGTGAAGACACACCGGAAGGAACACATAGAAGAAAAAAGGAGAGAGAAATATTGACCTTGTCCAAGGAGTTCAAGTAATCCACAGCCCTTTCTCTATTCACTAAGAAAGTGTGCTCGTCCATCTCAATGTTAGGGGATCCCCTTCAATTAGAGCACAATAAATGTTCAATACAAAGAGCATCATAGAAGTTAAAATGAGGCGGAGATAGGATTAATAGGATACTCACTTGCCCCACCAAAGCTCGTCCTCAGAGACATCATCCTTCACAACACGCTTATCTCTTGGAGCACGACCAGTCTTGGCTCCAGAAAGGGTTGCCAAGGCTCCAGTGGACATAATGAAGGACCCTTTCTCGTACTTAATCGCCTGCTCATATAGTTCTGCGTACAACGAATACAAAAGCAAGAAAGTAAGTTATATATCAAATTATGAAGATGAAAATTAGACGGTACTACGACGTACCTGCGGGGGAGAGGTTGTAGAGGACATGAGTAAATTTCAAGGTACTGTCGCTGACGTGGATGATGGGAGTGATCTGGTGGCTAGCCACGTGCTGCTCAACCCTTGAGCCTTCCGACTTCTTAGCTGGGTCTCCTCTCACCACCTTCGGTCCATACTCTCTCGTCAGCGACGCCAAAGATGCACTGTTTCTCAAAATACAAAAATTATTAGAGAAAAAGATATAATAATTTTTTTTTTTAAAAAGAGAGAGTGACACGTGGAGTATCCCAATTATATATGCCTGATGGATTGGAGCTGCTGTTTCTGGCGGTCTTCTTCGGAAAGGGTGGCAAAGGCACCCAGAGTGCCATTGTGAGGAGTGGTGGGAGTGGACCTCTTCTGCTGCATGGAGTGAAGCTCGTCAATGGTCTGAGCCTTCACGGTTGAGTCACTGTCATCGTGACAAATCTTGTTCTGTTTCCTCTGAGTCTGAATCTTTGACAGATTGTCATGAGGTACAGCAGTGCCATTGCCATTCGACGTCGCCATCTCCGGTTATCTGCAGCAAGAATGCAAAATCAATAAATCCTCAAGAAGCGAAAGGGAGCGAGGGAGGACGAACCAGAGATATGGTTAATAAGAAAGGCAAAAAGGCAAAAGCTAATTAATGAGAAACAGTGAACAAGGTGTTTACGTGGACAATGACAATGGACTGAAAGTGTAAAGCTGTGTTAGGAATGAGCAAGAACGGGTTGGCCTCTTGGTGATGGAAAAAACGCAACACGAGAGGTGTCCCATTTATAGTGTTCAGGAATCAGTAGTCTCTCTTCTTAACTAGTGTTGAGTTTAACCACGGTTTATTCCTACTTCTTAGGGTCAAAGTTGCAAGCGCACGAAGAATTCCAACAAAAAATCAGGCGCAGATATTAAGCATTTGTTACTACGTTTAATTAACGCATGCGAAAGCATTGTGCATTATAAGAAGTGTGCGGTAGACTAAATCAAAATCAAATCCAAGTTCAGTTTCGGAACTCCCGTGTAGTTCTAGTAAAAATCTGGGTGGTTTTAACTTCCCGAATTTAGCATAGCCTTTCTGCGTTTGGTCGCCACATACAGGTGTTTTATAAATACACAGCCCACTCAGTAATTCTAGCATTTCTAATTTTATCATAAAAATTAAAATCACCGTTACTGTTAAATTTAATTTATATATATAACAACACTTTCAAAAAAGTTTCATTTACACATAATGACTCAAATTTAATCTGCATATATTGGGTTTACATGTCAGAATATATAAATTAAATCTTAACCATTGCATTTACATATACAATAATTTCTCTTTTGGAAGACTACTATATAAGGTCTATTTAGTTTATCTGACTTTTATTTTTATTTTTATTAAAAAAAGAAAATAAAAATGAAAATATGTTTATTAAAATTTTAAAAAAAAATTTGAAAATATTTTTTAATATTAAATTCAATTTATGTATATACACACACACAAGTGAGACTCTTAGGACAGAAGAAAAGGTTAGGCTGTGGCATTTAATTCAGCAAAACAATGAATGGTAGGTGACGCCACCTTCCCTTTCTCATCCCCAAAAGTAAAAGTGGGTTGTGACTTGGCTCCATTGCAGAATCGTATCAATATTGGGTTGATGTTATCTGGTTCCTGTTTTTCCTGAATGAAGCAATACAGCAACCTCACATAGACACATACTCTCACCTTTTCCTCAATTCAAACCCCCCATGTCAACGTGCAGTTTTTGATTCCTTACTTGGTCGGAAAATAATCTCAATACATTCATAACAAGAACCTCAAAAAAAAAAAAATTGCACGCATAATTATGTAAAGAGTACATATTTAGAATTAGAGTAAAAATTTGGTACATCGTCAGTGAATATTTTTTTGTTTACTAACGGTGTCCAGATCTTGTCATGTGTCCAAAATAATTTTAAAAAATATTACCTTAAACACATGGCATGATCTGGATATCGCTGGTGGACAAAAAAATATTCACCTATAATGTACTAAATCTTTTTTCTTAAAATTATTCGAGAAGTGAATTTAACTTTGAATAAGTCAAAAAAGCTGATTGACCATAATATTAAAATATGAAAGTTTGGCTTTTTGTTATAATTAATTTAAATGTATTGAGTGATTTAACTTTAACTGGACAACCTTTGTGGTGAATTTAAACTCTGATCTTTGCCAATAAAAACTCATTGATAAATGGGAGTGTTTATAAATATTTATTTTAATGAATTTTTATTGATTTATTATATAACTAAATGATTTAATACCAAAAAGTGTCGAACTTCAAACAAAGTGGAGATGATGATTTACGGGAACAGACGCAAGCGAGAGGGGAGGGGATACGTGGTAGAGGCTCTTTCTCGGTGCCTTTTCTCCATTTTCTTTCAGGTTTCACTATTTTCGTGACGCTGATGAATCGAGTAGCTTTTCTTTTTAACTACTCCGCTTGGGTTGGTGCGGCAAAGGATTTGTCTGATTATGGGGGAGGTTAGAGTTATAAAAAAGGGTCTTCCTGGAGCAATACCTTTGGTTCCGTTTAGTATTTAAAATTAAAATAATAGAACATAAATTTAAATTTCATACTTTATGTTTAGTGGAGCATTCTTTAACAGTATAACTCTCAAAAATTATTTAAGTGGGTGCTCCACTAAATCTTCTTGTAGTTAACGATGAATTTGTCTTTGATGAATAAATACTCTCCTTTTATAAGAATGTTGCAAAATCAGGATGAGAACCATTAGATATTTCAACTGTTGATATGTCATTGTCTAAATGACCATAAAAATAATTAACATTACCACCATATGTGTGTCGTTTGTCTTCAGCGATCATGTTATGCTATATGATGCATGCATGCATATATTATATGCTTGAGTGTATCCATATGCCAAACACGCACCGAGCCACGTATAATTGAGAATCAAGTTTTGAGCACTCCAGACGTTCGCTCCACATCCTTTCTTACTACTTCTTGATGTTGAGCGAACAATTTTCTCTTGACAAATGTAGCCCACTATAAATAAATATTATCTGCTAAATAATATCACATATTATACTGAGTTCTATTCATTGTATATTACACGATGGGAGTTTGTCCATTCAAAATATCATTAAACATATTAAATTGGTTCAATATATTAAGGCCATTGTTTGAACCCGCGATGCCAAAAAATGCATGAAAAATCCATAAGTTTTGTTATGCCATTACTTCAAGCATGATAATGAGTTTTGCATAATCACCTCGATAAAATTGAGATTTCCACGCTATCGAACACATTTTTCATTTTCAATGTATACAATCAATAGAACTTAACTTTCCACAAAAGCCACGTGCCTCCACTATCTACAATAAACGTTTAATATTATTGTTGTTAGGTCTTCTTAGATATTCAGACCCAAATACTTCGTTCACACTTCGTACAAATTTTTCTAAGCATTCCACTACAGTACTTTCGTCAATTCGTACATAGTCATCTACACTGTCAGTATGTGATCCATATACAAATAACGACAGTGCATTTTTGCAAGGGTGAAAGAACCATTTTACCAGTTGCGTCGACCCTCCTTCGAAAATACTCGTCATGATTGTCAAAGGCTTCTACAATTTGAAAGAACACATGCCTTTACAATCGAAACCTTCGTCGAAATTAAGCATCTGTGGAAACTTGATTTTTAGAGAAATAGTCAATGAACAATCGGTTATGTCTTTCTTTACGATTTTGGTCTATAACCGTTCTTCTATGTATACGCCTATTAGAACTGTCACCTTTTTGTTTCCTTCACCTCTCAAGTATTGTCATCGTGCATTCTTCTGTAGAGTTATCTATAATTTTCGCTTCTATGATTTGTCACTCAAATATGTTACAGTTGATTGATTGGTTTAGATCCATTTGATGGATAATTCAATAGTATAAGTAGAACACAATTTGATTAAAAAAATGAGAAAAAATTAAACAACTGAATGGTGTAAAAATTTTGTTTATGTAAAAACTATATATAGAGTACAACATAACGACTAATTTGAATAATAACGGTTAGTTTGAATAATGACGACTAATTTAAATAACAATGCATAAAATAACATTATTAAATTACATATCAATTATAATTATGTTACAAATTATATTAACTAATTTCATGTGATTCTCTAATAATGTTATATAATATTTCGAGATCTTGGCATTGTCTCTCTATCATCCCAGATGTATCATTGAAGAGAATCTCCAATTCATTCAACTTCAACTCTCTTTTTTTAATTTGTTTTCTTCATCCTTAACTCGTGCAAATTCTGCCATGATAGTCATTCTTTATCTATGTGTCTTTTGTATTGTAATAAAGTCGACATTGTCAAAAGAAATTTCAGCTGATTTTTCTTTGTCCTTCTTTTTTGCTGTCTTTTTTTTTTTCTATTTAACGAATTAAAGTAGGTGACGTTAAATTGTATGTGCATTCAAATAAAGTTTTCATATTAGAATATTATGAGTACGCTCCAGAAATAAAAATCTTTGTTCTTTTTAAAGAACTCTCACTTGTTTCTACTATCCATTTAAGTTCATCTTTCAATAGTCGCTACACATGTTCAAATTTGCACTGTTCACCCTCATCTTGAAAAAAAATATTATATGCATAAATCATGATGTCTTTATCTAAACTTTCACCTTTTTTTCTATGAATAACTTGTTTGTAGCATCTAACAAACTTTTGAATAGCACTATTTAACTGATGGTATCGAAATTTTAGTTGAACGAATTTTCTCTCTTATAACCGACCACGATGGTTGTTATAATTATTTTTAATTCTTGACTAAAAATTATTTATTTTTTGTTCAACTCCAACAACTGTATCTTTTTAAATGTTGAGCCATGCTTGAATAAGAAGTACATAATCTTTCATTGTGAACCTAACTCGAGATTTGTTTTTACTTGTATTTTCTCCTCCTTCATGTGGCACAATGTTTTCCAAATCGACTAGGGTGAAAAATTGTAGAATTTGAGATTCAGACATGGATCTGACTTGTATTTTAGGTTCTTAATCAATGGACTTTGCACCACTAGTATCTATTGGAGACCTATAAAATATGGCAATAATGGTTAGTTATAATAAAAACATAGTAAATTGAAAAATTTTAGTATTTAGATTACTTTGTGAATTTGAAAAAAATAGAGAAATTTGATAATTTTCGTTAGTGGGAGATTGATAATTTTGCATAAAATTTAAGAAAGAATTCAAATTAAACTGATTGAAATCTATTTGTAAAAACAATAAAATTGTGAGTTGAAAAAAACAACAAATAAAATTGATAAATTGAGGATTTTGAGTGTAAAATCTTTGAAAGGAAGGCATAATTTATAGGGTAATATTGATACTCTCCAATGGCTACATCTCAATGGTAATATCTTCATCTATTGTTAACGGTAATAATGGACCAGATCTATTTTTTTTCATTACAATTTTAAAAGTTTTTTTTCCATCTCCCATGATGATGATGGGTAATATCTTCACCGTTTTTTTTTTCTATCTTTAATTTTTACTATTTATCCTATCCATTTTTTATTCAAATACACGATTAAAATCTCCATCTCATTTTGGAAGTTTTTTCAAGCCTTTCATTCTTCTTATAACCTCTTCAAGCCTCTCCATCCCATTTTGGAAGTTTCTTGAAGCCTTTTGGTTTCAAGCCTCTATAGTTTCGTTCTTCTTTTGCCACTCCATTCTATTCCAGAAATTTTTCCAAGCCTCTCCAAGTTTCGTACTTCGTTTCAAATCTCCATCCCAATTTTCGTTCTTCGTTCTTCATTTCGACCTCTCCAAGTTTTTTCAAGCCTTTTCATTCCAAATAGCATTATGTATTACGTTATGTTCGGATTTCATGGAGATGGTTTCATCTTCATTTTTTTGGTTTTGATTTCCATATTTTTCGTCGCAGCTTCAAGTTGATTTTTTTTGTTTTTAATTCAGAGTTTTTTTTTTATTTCTAGTTTTCTTGTGGAATTCTTTTTTTGATTTCTAGTTTTCTTGTGGAATTCTTTTTTTGATTTCTGGTTTCCTTGTTGATTTATGTTTTTGATTTCTGGTTTCCTTCTTCAATCCTTTTGATTTCTGTTTCATCTTCGCCTTTTTTTTCTAAGTTTCCTTATTGATTTCTGGTTGGTCAATCAAACATGAGTTGTTGATTTCTAGTTTTCTTCTGTATTTATGATTTCTAGTTGATTATTTTTTGGATTTCAAGTTTCGTGGATCTTGATGCAAAAGCAACCCAAACTGATGGAGGAAGGAAATAGAACTCGTGACATATAGGTTGATGGAGGAAGAAAATAGAGTAAACAATTTTTTTATGATTTTTAGTACTGAATTTGAGTTTAAACAACATTATTTATAAAAATAATGGTAGTGCCACGATGGAGCACTTCAATGAAAACATACAAGTAAGATACGTTGCTTGCTGTGGCTTTGTGGTTTAAGCACTACTGATAGAGATGGACTTAATAAAAAGAGATTTTTATAAAATGTATATTTCATTATGTAGGAGAAAGTAATTTATCTTTAAAAAATAATGAAAATAGGAAAAAAAATGGAATGAAAATAAAAAAAAAAGTAAAATATTTCATTTATTATTAATAAATAAAATAAAATAAATAATTTTAATATTATTAATATTTTTTTAAAAAAATTATTTTATATTTTTATATTACCAATTATTTATTTTAAAAATAATTTTTATATAAAAATAACATTATTTTAATAATTTCATTCTTTAAAATATTTCTATTTTTTTTATCAATTTTTTATTCTATTCTTATATTATTTAAGATATATAAAATATAAAAAAATATTTTATTATATTTCATATCATATTAAATAAAATTTCAATAAAAATATTATATTTCTATTCTCAATTCACATTTATATTTCTTGACAGGAACCAAATGGGATCAAAGGTCGGGATGAAGGATCTTTTATTAATGTTGAAAAGGCACTGACCAAGAATAAGGTACGGTCGGGCTGAAGGATTTCCAAACTTGGTGGATATTTGGCATTTTCCATTAATTTCATTTATTCTTGAGACGTCCAATCATATTATAATTTTTTTTTTTGAAAATTTTGAAAATTAAGATACTACTTGATAATATGTCTCCTAATATATATATATATATATATCCATTGCAAGAGAATATTCTAATCCAAAATTGTCACTAAACTTGATGTGTCGTTACTACCATTCACGTAATACAAAATGATAAAAATATGTTCTCCCAACATAGTTAAAATGTCTTCCATAATTTGTGATTTTAGCTTTCACCATTTTCTTGCCCATGATTTTACTTTTCACCGTGCCTTAATGCCGTGAAAGTGACTTTCACTTTGCTAAAAGGGTGGAAACCCACCGGAAGGTTGGATTAAAATAAGCCCTACCAAGTCAAAGTTCAGAGTGTTATACTCCGCTAATAAACTGGTAATTGTAATCCAAACCCATACATGTACCCTAGCCCACCTCTATTTTGGACTATCAATCTGCATTCATGTAGGCCCATGATAACTCGGTTGGCTTATTGGAAAGAAAAATACCGTAAAAAAAAAAAAAAATTAAAAAACAGAAGCCAATAAACAAAAATTAAGGATAGGTTTAATTTGTCAATGTTTTTTTTTAAAAAAATTATTTTTAATTTATATTTATATTTATATTATATAATTATATTTATAATTTTTTAATTATATAAATAGTAAAATATTATAAATATATAATGTGAAATAACTACAAAATTATTATTGTTAAAATATGTTACAGTATTAAAAATTTGAAAAATATTTTTTTAACGTTTTCAAAATTTGAAAAAATTTTAATTTTTTTTAAAAATTTAAAATAATAAATAAAGGTATTTTTATAATTATTTTTAATAAATAAATAAATAAAAACAATTAAACAACTAGAGTTTGCAATTATTCTTATCCCTCGTATATATCATCTTCCAACTTCCGTCGTTTTCCTCCACTTTCCAGTATTTCATCAGATTGATACTCTCTCGGACGAACTTGTCAAGGATCTTCCTTCATTCTCTCTCTTTTCGGCTCGTGCTTTCAACCTCTTAGACGCTCTTTATCATATCAAGGGCTGGCCTCACTGTCTATTTTCTATCGATCGTTTATCATCACTGGAACCATTTCGGCTAAGGCAAGTTCATTGAAATTGATGCTTCATGGTCACGACTCTTAGAGTCCTGTCTTCTTGAGTCTTCTCGCTTTAATTAAATTTATTGAACTTCAGGTTTACTTTAGACATACTTGTATACCTGAAGCTTGGCCCAAAACTGTGATCTCTCTGTTTGATTTGGCGATTTGCCAATTTAGGATTGATTCAATGTTAGTTTAAATCTACAGACTAGGTGTTCATTTTTTTCACCTGAACTTCATGTATGCCACTAAACAGAAATATTTGTATTCCTTGATATCTTGGAAGTTCTCCTTTGACCCTGTAAAACGATCCCAAAATAAAAAGGTAATATTTAATTTTATTGAGCTAATTGATATGGTGTTTCTGTTATGACCCATCCAGAATGAATCCGGTGTGCGGTTGTCCCTCTTCTTTTTAAGTTAGTTCGATTTTAGTGAAACTTAGTAGCTTGATGCAAACCAGAGTGTCAACAAGTTCAGGTTTGTGTAAATCTTACGCATTTGCTGTTTCTGACCGTACGCAATTTGCTCTCTGCAGCGGTGCAGCTTATTGAAAAGTCATCACTTCTCAAGATTACCTGGCTGCTTCTTTTGCCAGGAAATTGAGTAAGTTGTTGCTTTCAGTTTTTCCTTCAGGGGCAGTCTAGAATCTCTAGATTATGGTTCATTGAATGAAGATATGCCTCATAATTTTTTAACAAGCAAGACCAACATTTGAAGTGACAAAAAGGACTGTTTGAAGTTGTTACCAAGGTTTAATCAAATAAATTAACCTTGCTATTTGGAAGCATAATGAGGAAACATGAAATAGAACCTTTCAATTGGAGAAACGTTTAGTGCTAAACAGGATTGAAGCATACACAAACTTAGCACCATTATTTCCAGTTTATTCTCCAGATTATGGGGTCCAGAAATTGTACATGATAACAGAATGATTAATAACTGTAGAGACATGACGAACAGGAAGGCTTAAAAATAGATGGCAGCCTTCTAAACTCTTTTTACTATTACTAAAGATACTGATGAATTAAAAAAAAAAAGAATAAAAACAAGGGTGACAGGGATAATTATCTTTGAGGATTACAATTTCCTCTATCCTATAATACTATCACTATGTAATACTTGTCCTAAATGTTTTTCAGCTCATGTAAGATGTACAACTTTTTATACAAGATGCGTCACTTAAGACCACATTATCACTCTACTACAACTTACCTTAATGATTTGCATACCTTTGGGATAATGGAATTAGGTGTTCAAAGTTGCCTTTGTCCCTCATTTTGGGTCAAAATGATGAATATTGGTTTTTATTGTAGATTTAGTGCAAGAGCCAAGAACTATTCAAAGAGCTTCACAGATGGAAGCTTTGGAAGCATCTTATTTTTGGTCACCAACTTGAGTTACTGCAAATTTTGAGCGATGTGCACTTCTGAATATAATTTAGTTTTTAATATCATTAATGCAAAATAATGGAGGAATGTTGGTTTAATTTGGTTTTTGGGAAGCATTAACTTATTCAAAGTATAATGTCCAACTATATACACTTATTCTATGGTAAAGCATATACATTGATTTTTATCTTTCTTTAGTATGTGAAAGTTGTTATTATGTGACATTTCTATATCAATGTATGAGTTCCTTTAAGGAAGAAGTAAATGAACGAATACTTTGATATTGATATTTTATACCATAAGCTATTTTTTCTTCCATTTAGAGTGACAATGTTTGGTATGTTGTTTCAACCTAGGACTACACTTTTTAAATTTATACAAATTTCATTCTCTAAAAGGTATGTATATCGTAAAGCTAAGTGGTAGTCCAGTCATGAGATGTTGCATTTTTTCTTTTATAACAATTTATAAATTTTACATATCATTTACAATTTCTGGAGCATGGAATTTGGAGAATAAACTGGAAATAATGCTGTTGATTTTGTGTATACTATAATCATGTCATCTGAACTTAGTTTAAAATTGGAGGGCTTTGGCTAAAAGCAGAAATTAAATTGGGCTTATTTGATATTTCCTCTCTTAGGGAAATTTGAAGCACAATGGTGTTAGAATTTTAAAATGGCATGTGCTTTGTAATTGTGTTACAATGTTTGAGACAACGACATTAGAGAAATAGAGGGAGGGAAGGGGAGAAGGGAGAAAAAGAGCTTACACTAATTGGTAGGGATGTTAATTTATCCTTTGCTTCTTGGCTTGTTGTGTTGGTCTACCTTTTATAAATGTACAATATATCCTATTCAATCTGGAATCAGTTATCCAAAAATGTCCCTGTTCTCCAAAGAGACCTTTTACAGTTTTTGATAGACTTAAACTCTTATAAGTTAGATCTTTGTTCAACTTACACTAAGGCCCAATAGATCTTTTTTAATCTCGCTATTCCCTTCTTAGACCATTTGATTGACTGCACAGTTGACACAGCACATAATGGTTATGGAACTCTAATTAAGCATACACTTTGGCATCTATTTATTAGATGGAGAGCTATATTCTTGAATATATTGCTAGTATATTATATCTCTTTTTTTCCTTAATTGTTTGTTTGACTAATTCAAATGAGTTTATCATAACTAAATCTTTGCACATATATCATTTCAAAAATTGTAACAAAGTGGCTTAAGTGTCTAATAATCAAGGCAAGAGAATACATAAGTGATTTGATTTATTTTAGTCTCCTTTTATTACCAAATTCATGATTATTGTCTACACCTGAATTTCTGCCTGTGGACTGTTGTTGAATTTATATTCCATAAATCCTATTAAATTTTTCACCATGTGGTTGGAGCAATATTCATGATAATTTGCTAATTTTTGTTGCATTTGATTGTCAAGATCAATACCAGTTTAGATTAGAATGGGTACTGACCATTCATGTGAAGGATTTATTTGCTGCTCAAACTCCCTTTGTGGGTTGAGTTCAGCAAACCCCAAAATATAAAAATGTAGCCAAAGGTATCCCAATTGCAAATTGGATTAGCAAAATGTTAAATTCTGATCTTGGGTTTTCTGTCTTATACCTATCATAGTCATAGATTTATAACATTGCCATGTTGATGGAGTATTTAATGGCTTATGGATCCATTATCCAGCTGGTGTTCTGCATGCTCCAGCTCTTATCCTGGTGCCAGGGGTTATGTATTCTGATTATGGATAATGTGGGGGCAATGTTGGACAAGTGAAGCTAGTGACTACGTTTATTATGAAACTATGATACTTTTTACTACCAGTCATCTTTTCATACTACAATAACCATATTTGTCCCTATAGACTCTGTGGTCGTTAATGTGAATGCTGACTATTATTTTTTAAGATGACCATAATAACTTGTTTTATATTCAGCCTCAACTTTTGGATGATACACTTATTTTCATAGCTTCCTTTTGGGTTTAGGATCATGGGTTTTATTAAAAGGTGTTTCATGGTCCAATTCTGATATGAAGAGGGGCTGGTTTTCTCTTTTGAGATGGCTTTCGCTTCTGGTGGATTCCCTGTCCTCCTGCATTTATTCCATCTCTCCCTTTATGAATTCTTCTGGTATCTATTTAAAACTCGACTAAGTTGTTATAGTCATATCCTTTACCATGAAGATGTCTTGCTGAGCCTCGTATTGTTGTCAAATAGGGCAATGTATGCTTTATGTATTTTCTTGCTTACATCTTAAAAGCTTATCTTAATTACACTATGAAGGTTTGCAGGTATATCACATCTTGACTTCTCGTCATACATCACAAACTACAGATACAGTATGGAGTTGAATACCATTAATGATGCATTTGATCGTGTTACTAAGAAGCAAAAGTTATCTAGTTCTAAGACTCAAGAAGTGATTGATCAGATTAGACAAGAAATTGAGAATGCTTTAGACAAGATACAGTCAATCAATAATCCTCACTCTGAACTTGATAACGGATCTGTCCTCAGTGACCTTAATACAAGTTTACATAATGTTGCTCCACTTAGCCAAATGGAAGGCACGCAGAAGGAGCTAAATATAGCACTCAGCAAGTATGTAAAGCTTCTTGAGAGATCCTTCAACCCTGATATTTCAAAGGCTTATAGAAATATTGATTTTGATATACACACGTTAAACCAAATAATTGCCAGTCATTTTTATCATCAGGGCCTCTTTGATATTGGCGACCATTTTATTAGTGAGGCTAGGGAACCAGAATCTGCTGCCACTGTGAAATCATCATTCCTCGAATTATATCAAATACTTGAGGCTATGAAGAATCAGGACTTGGGCCCAGCCCTCAACTGGGCTGCCTCAATATCTGACAAACTCACACAAAGTGCATCTGACCTTGTGTTGAAACTTCACTCCATGCAATTTGTGAAAATCCTTCAAAATGGAAGTAGAGATGAGGCTCTTCAGTATGCTCGAACTTACCTTGCTTCTTTTGGCTCTAGTCACATGGTTGATATCCAGAAGCTCATGGCCTGTCTTCTGTGGACTGGAAAGCTTGATCGGTCTCCATATCAGGCATTACTATCACCAACAAACTGGGACAGGCTGGCTGAGGAACTAAAAAGGGAGTTTTGCAATCTCTTGGGCCAGTCATACAACAGTCCATTGAGTGTGACTGTAGCAGCTGGGGCCCAGGCTTTGCCTCCTCTCCTTAAATTTTTGAATGTCATGGCAGGGAAGAAGCAGGAATGGCAGTCTATGACCCAGTTGCCAGTGCCTGTTGAGTTGGACCGTGAATTTCAGTTCCATTCCATTTTTGTTTGTCCTGTCTCAAAGGAACAATCGACTGAAGAAAACCCTCCAATGTTGATGTCCTGTGGCCATGTCCTCTGTAAGCAGTCTATCACGAAGATGTCCAAGAATAGCACAAAGGTGTTTAAGTGCCCATATTGTCCCTTTGATATTGATGCAGCACAATGCAGGCTGTTATATTTCTGACTTAAATGGATTGTATGAAAACTCTCTCTCTCTCTCTCTCTCTCTCTCTCTCTCTCTCTCTCTCTCTCTCTCTTGTATCAATAGAACATGTGTTATAGAATAGTTCCACTGTGAAGCAGGGGCATATGATGGCATAAACCCATGCCCTGTTGTGATGTCTGTTTGTTTCATACATTTGTTATTAGAAATTCTTTATTAGCTGGATATGAAAAGCAAGTTCTTCACGTATTAAAGCCTCCTTTCTTGAAATCATGGAGAGTCACCTGCAATCAATAACATAAGCGGTGCTACCCTATGTTTGTTTGTTTTTGTTTTTTGTTCTCTTCATTTGGAGAACGAAGGAAACGTTCATGGTGTTAATTTGTTAGATACTTTGAATAATAAAACGAATCATAGAATAACCACTAAAATCTTGTAATTGGATGTATATAGTGATCCTCTGGATTTTTACCAAGCTGATTATGTAGGTTATTCTCCTCTTTGGTGTAGAATGATCAATGAAATCTTGGGTTGGGAGGTGGGATGAACTGCACCATGCTGTGTTTGGCGTCTATGTATTATTTTTCTTTTCTTGGTGAGAGTCTTTACTCGTTTTATGTTTCGTAAAATTTTGCGTTTAAAATCACCATGTCCGCATTCAATGCGTCTGGGCCTTGATTTGATGGGCGTTACTTGAGGGCCGAGACTGGATGGAGAGTGAATGTCAGCTGAGCTAAGCATGGGTTTTGACCCAGAAAAAACAAAAAGAAAAAGGAAACAAACAAGTTTTAGTTATGCCAAAAGCTATATATCAAAGGATAGCATCTAAAAACACCAATAATTCCTTAAACTCAAGCTGAACATATTACTATTTGCATGTCTAAGTTTTCTCTTCAAAATAGTTGCACGTACTAAAATCTGGGTTTTCAGAAAAATTCTTCGGTAAAAATCGAAGCTTACTTCTTTAGTTTTCATCCAAAAGTAAAACCAAAATGAAGAATTTCTTGCGAAAAAGAAATCCCAACATCCGCTAATCCTCACAATTTATATGGTCCCTCCCGTCCTCGTGGTGAAACATTTATGCTTAGAAGTAGAAGCAAAGAAGATGCCTTTATTGGGATTTACATATCAAAAAAATTGTCCTTAGAGATGCACAATCGGAAAGTCGCAAGTAAAGGCGACCACTCATGAACACCACTTAACAGGGTTCTAAAAGGTTGCGCAATTTCAGGAATTCGTCAGTAGCTCCCCCAAAAGTGAAGGACACAGACCCCTGCACCACCCAAAAGATAAATATTATGAGTGTCATGAAGGGCACCTCTCCGAAGCTTAAACTTTTATGTCACTCCCTTTCACGCAGATTTAGGCTTCCTATTACCTTTTCCTCCCTTCTCTAGCTTTCACAAATTCGTGATTAAAAGTCATATCAAGGTCGAATTTTCTCGCACAGATGTTAAGGGGTCTCATCAAACAGGAAATATGAAAAAATATGGTGATTTTTATCTCTTAAGCAGTAAATGTAGAGTACTAGAATCTTAACGAGTCCGTGACAATAAAGTTAAGGCTATTTTTATAGTATTAAATATTGGATAAGATAATGGTTTGAGATAAGGATGTTGATGTTGAGCTGCAATCTTTTCTACCTTTAAAGTAGATCTTCTCGTTCAAATTCTAAGATTACACATACACCCGGTATATGTTGCAATAATGATTGTCTAGAAATTAACAATGGGTGGGTCCAATTATAGACTCCATTAGATAGCTCTAGTCAAATCATACCAAAAATCACATGGTTGAGCCATCCACTTATTGATGGATGTAGAACTCTAAATTTACAGAAGCACTAAAACAATAGTTGGAAGACTTGGGTAGAAGATAAGTTCCGAGAAGTTTCCTATTGCATAGTCACCAACATTAATTTGCTCCTGACAAAATTCCAAAGGGAATGCCACTGATAATATGGCGCACTATATTAGGATTTGTTGGTAGCACACTCTGCTACTTTTCTTTATACACCACTATGAGATACATCATATGAATAGAAGAAAATGTTGAAATGAAGAGAGAGAACATGCATGCATCTTATCTTCATTGCCTTGTATTTCAATTTGTGACAAGACATAGTTTCTTTCTCTCTCTCTCTCTCTCTCTCATCATAGTGTACTTTCTTGCCATAACTTTGCAATTTGGAGTTCTTGTTTGGCCCCCCCTAGAAACAAAACCTGGCTAGTGCGCTCCACATGAAAGGTACAAAGCAAAAACTATATGAAAAAGGAAAAAGCTTAGAGCTGGAGGTTCAATGATAGGATGCAGATGCAGTGTCAAATTAGAGAACAAAATCTCACATGTATTGTATTAGTTTAGGAACACAAAACCCTCGTCACTAAATTCTTAAAGCAGATCACACAAACTGCCATATATAATGCCAACAACAAATTCTGAAGCACTTTGGCATTATCCTTTGTCTCAATCTGATTGAAATGAGACCCACCTTTTTACTTTATAATAAATAACCAGCCACTAATGGAAGAAGTGACAGATCATACAAACATTAAAAAAAAAAAAAAAATCTACAGCTAATTGTTCACACTCCATTTGATTAGACCCAACAACAAGAGCTGCTATTTTTATTGAGAATTTTGAACCCAAAAGGAACACACAACTTCTTCCCTCCTCAGATACCAATATTCTCACATTTTTTTATTCACTCTCCATACCCCTTTGGATAAATATGATTATTTGCATACAAAAGTTTTGGTATTTTCGAAAATTATAAAAAAGGGAAGGAGCGTAGGACAAAACAGAAACATTTTCCCACTGCCCAATCAATTAATGTGGGGTTCGCTCTGCTATCCCTATCTCCTACTTTTCTTGGGTAGAAAAGGGCCAAGCCGTCCGGTTTTGCTTGTCCTATTACGGGCCTGGGCCATGTTCATATTTTTTTTAAAATTTTTAAAAAATATTTTTATTAATATATATATCTATGTACTACAAAATTATTTTTAAAAGGAAAAATACTACTAAAATCTGGCATTCTCGAAGCCGTGCAAATCACTGACTCTGTTCATAGACTTCCTCATGATAGCCACTTTAGCCAGTCTCTCAGCGGCTCTCCAAGCCGAGGTCGGCGTATGCGGCTCATTCTTCTCCTCCACGCGAGTGGCTCTCTGCCTTTGACTCTGCAGCTGTTGCTGTCTGCGCCGCTGTAATTCGGCAAGCTCGGTTTCCAACCAGCGCAAGTACTCAACAGTCGATTTTGGGCTCGACTGAATCAACAGAGCTCGAGCCGAGGTGAGCAAATAATGAGCTCCAGATAAATCGTTGTGCTCGGCTAATCGTCTAGATTCGGCTACGGCTCTAGCAGTGACGTGGATGTTTCTCAACCGTTCGATCTTGGGGTCGGATGATCGGACGGCATGTGGTCGTGGTACGAGCAGCGCCCGCTCTTTGGAGTAAACTAGCCCATCCGTAGATGGGTCCCGAAAGGATGACCGTACGGACAGAACGTGGTGGGACCCAGCGGAAGCCGCTGGCACTTTCAGCTCGACCAGCAATTCTCTCTCTTCCTCGGCGTAGAGATCACCGAGACGGATGTTGCCCGACCCGACGGAGGTGGGTCGACCCGATAGCGAGTACACGGCGGCTATCTCCACCGGGGCCGAGCGGGACACAATCCCTAATTGAAGCCTCACGTCTTGAGCCACAACACTTAACAAACCACCCACGCACTTGGCAAACGCGTCGGCACAAGCGCTGCCGTCCTGGAATCTCACTGAATGGACTGGGATTTCCGGGTGAGAGAAGCGGGAGGAAGACACCAGTGAGCATTTCAGATTGGACGATGCGGTATTGATGCGCTCATCCTGACCGTTCGATAAGAGTATGACACTGGCAAAGGGGTTCTGCTCCCGTCGATCTTCGATAATTTTAGCGGCTTTCTTCAGCGCATCGTTCTTCACAGAAGCTTCTTCTCGGGTTTGATCAATCGCGGTTAAAGCGTCCACAATCCGACGCGCTGATCTTTGGCCACTGCTGGTCATTCTTCGTAATGGTAAAATCCTCTTTGAGCCAGAGGAGAAGGCGACAATGGACAGACGATCCGTGGAGCCAAGCGAGGAGATCACTAGTCGCATCGAACGTTTCATCATCTGAAGCTTTTGACCAGTCATAGTCCCACCCACATCAAACACTGTCACCAGGTCTATCGGGGCTCGACGTACCAACGCCTTCGATGGCGGAGCCTGGACCTTTAAGACCACGACGTATGTTTCGTAGCTCCTATTTGCTGCCACAATAGCAGCCTCAGGTAACAAGCACACCTCAAGGGTTCTGATTCTGGGGGATGACAGAGGAGGACCAACTGGGTTGACATTGAATCCTTGAAACTCTGTAGGTTCTTCTTGATCTTCTTCGTTTTCATCGGATTCGGGTATAGGATTGAAGCGAGCGACAGAAGTGGGAGACTTTAGGGGTTCATCGTCGTTATAGACTTTCAAAGACCGAGTTTTGATATCTGAGACGAGGTTGTAGGCTCTGTTTTCCTCTGCTGCATCTCTCTTGAGCTGCTTCTCGTTGTAAATGGCCAGAACAGGCAGTTCTTTCCAGTTTGTTCTGCAGACGGGACAGATAAGGACGTGTTGCTTTTTGACATGAGCGGCTATGCAAGGAAAGTGAAAGGTGTGAGAGCATTCTGCTGTGAAAATTGCTGTTCCTTGACCTGTTTTCACGCTCTGCATACAGATTCCACATCTACTCTGCAGAATTCAAAAGTTCAAAAGTTAAAGAAAAGTGAGAATCATTGACCATTCGCAGGAAATTATAGGCAGCAATAACAGGATTTCACTGTGCAGATTACGAAAACGAAATCAAATATGCAAAAAGGTAGAGCATAATTTTAATTTACTTTGGACAGTCGTAAACTGGCTTTGAGAAGCGAGAAACTGGATGGTGACTTGGGCGAGGATGGATTAGAGAGCTGAAGCAACCTGGGGCTGTTTTGTTTCCTCGGAGTTTTAGCATTGCTGCATTGGAGTTTTGGGCTATTGGGAACGGAAGAAGTGGAAGTCCCGGTGGCCACTGAAGTCCGGCACCTCAGGCTGGGGCTGGAGACCGGCTGAGACTGCGAGCGTGGGGTTGATGGGTTGGAGAAAAACGCGAACTTCGAACCCATTTTTGGACTTTGATTGGTATTGTCGCAATGCTGTTGCTTCTCTGTTAGAACTTTAGACTCTCTGTCTTTGGGGATTGATGTGCAGAACGCCCGTCTCCACCCAGTAACCATTGTCATAAGTTCAAGATCTCTATCTCTTGTAGTATCTCTTCACTGCAAAGAAAATTTCTTAAGAAACTTGATGGCTGCCCTGTGTTATTGCAGATTACAAAAGTATTGCAGATGGAAGTGATTAGAAAGGCAAAAGAAACGGATTAGATTGAGAGAACCTTTTCATGTTTCTCTTTTCCTTCTTCCTAATTCCCATCCATCCTAGCTACTATCTATTTATCTATTGCTTGGGTTCGGTATATTTTCTATATTTACTTTGAGAGCCCCTAAAGACCACC
Organism: Gleditsia sinensis; assembly: GCA_037074535.1. NCBI lineage: Eukaryota > Viridiplantae > Streptophyta > Magnoliopsida > Fabales > Fabaceae > Gleditsia > Gleditsia sinensis. The sequence continues at coordinate 60,038,084 of CM073467.1, read as the reverse complement.
CAATGGAAAGTCTTTGCTGTTGCTTCCCATTGAAAATCCCCTCTTCTCTCTCTCCTCTCTCTCTCTCTCCCCCGTATGATGTTGATAATATCATAATCTATGTTATATAAACACAGTGCTTTTCACAAAAATGAAAATATTATTATCCAGATAAAGTAAAAGTTGATGTTTTGAAATTAAGATGTAGTAACTGACAAGTGGAGGTTGCCAACTACAATAATAAGTCAACCAGGGAGAGTAGCTCTTTGGAATTATATATTACCGTCCCACTATCTCGTTATGGTCACCGGTCCATGCATCAGTAGAAATCGTCTCCATCTCTGGTTTTGGACTGATAACTTCATTCATGGTGATTTTGATTCATCCCTTTCGCCTTAATCTTCGTCAGTTTTCCCTTTCCTCAGAAAGCAAGAATCCATATCAGTGAAATTGATTCTTTTTTCCTTTTTTATTGCAATTTTCTGATTGACGGTAACCTGCATGAAATAGTCTGACTGGTTGAGGGTTTCAATGACCTGTATGTCTGACCCAGCATTAAGTAGCTGAGCCAACTTTGATCCCTCGAGCCTGATCCGTGGGGTCCATTTCGTTTGCCAGTGTTATTAATGGCTGTGGGAAATTGTGATGTTCGAGATGTAGACCAGTCCAGTCCTTCTCTGGTGGAAGGGTGAAATTATTCAACTCTCGGAACCTCATTTATTACCCACACAATTATTATAAATTTATTTTGTAGTCATTGAATAGAATATAGAATAACGGCCGTTTGCATATTTATATATATTTTAATTGTACATCTACATCGATCCCAAAACTACTCTATTAATTCAATTGACCCCCCTTTTTTCAAAAAAAAATTATGAAAATATTGGACCTTCTGGATTCATCCACATAATTTTCAACATTCCTCCCTTCGTAATAGATTAACGGTTTTTTTTTTTCACTGGGACACAATCTTTAAAATTTGCCAGTTGGGACATGTTATAGAATTTTCCAGATCAAAACTGTCTCTCAAGGAAGGACATATGAGCTGCCTAGCTATTATCAATAACAAAATGCTAATTGAATGTAAATGAAGTGAAGCTGAAGCAAATTATTGGAAACAAACCTATAATTTTGACCGCAAGTGAAATGGGAGCACCAAATAATGAATAAACACGTGGCTGAGAAGCCAAATGACGATCATTTAGAAATGTGTCACATAATCTAAAGTATTTCTTGTTTAGCCAATGATTAAAGTGCAGAACAAGAAAGCCACTATTTGGTAACTTCACAATGTGAAAGTTATAGGAACCATCGAGTTTTACAATTGACCAACAGGGTTCTCTCGAAGTCTGAAACTTTCAGGTGCTTAACACATTTCAAGAAGAAAAAAAATCCCGACTTGCTTGTGCTCGTAAAAGGCCTAGTCTAACAGGCCACCTCTTTCCTCGCTGCCTAAAATCTTATACTTAAAATGCACCTAAAGTTTTCCTCATCATCAAGTATTCTTAGTCTAATTTGAATCCATTCCTCTTCTTAATCTTTACCTTTTTATTTTTCTCCGAGATTTTAAGAATACCCTTTTAATCATTAATTTAAAATTTTATTCTTTAGGTTTACCTTTACCTCCTCCACAATATCTAAGCTTTTACTAAATCTTTCCAACGACAAAGTGCCATAATTAGTAATTATTCATCATTCATTCTATATATCAGTGTAAGTAATAAGCTAAATACAGGTCAATAGAACCATTTTGATTGATTCATTTTGTGTGAATTGTGGCACATGGGGTTCTATTTTTGATAATGATGCAAAATGTGTATTATTTTATTTTAACCGAGAAAGACGTGAGAGAGTAAAAGCAGACAGAAAAAAAGAAAAAGCAAACAAAACAGAGAAATAGAGGCTAACGAGACAGGGGATTCGGCTAATTGTATGGCTTTCTTCTGTGCTAAATCAGAAATATATTTGAAAAAAGGCAGAATAGAAATACCTATAACTTCTCAACTTCTTGATTGACGAAGATTGAAGAAACAATGCATCTATATATAATAATTAATATCTATTTTGGTTTTGGATAGGCAAAAATTTTGTGATATCTGGCCAATTGTGGTCTCTAATATAGTGAATTAGGCTTAAAATTAAGTCAGCAATCGCATTTTAATTTTTACTCAAACTGAAGAGGTTTTAAGTTGATAATCCGGATCACTATGCATCAAAATGGATACCCAAATTTTCCACCTTAAATTATTTAGTGTAAATAATATATAGCTCATTGCATAAAATGTAAAGAATAAGGAATATTTGAATCATTGTACCTTGTGTACGATGATAAATGAAATACAATGTTAGTTGAACAATAGTTGGAGGGATGAGAGTAGTGAAAAAAATAAGGTAAACTGATGGAAATTCTTTTTAGAAAATAAAAATGCTAAATAAGATGGATTGGATAGGATAGGATAGGACATAAAAGATCTGGAGTAGGCAAAGATGCTTTTCAAGCATCTGAACTCTACGGTTGCAAATAAACGCGGTGTATATGTATATTCGTGGGCATTGACTCTATCCCTTTCGCAATCAATTAATGTGTCCTACTATTATTGCAATACACACGTACATCTAGCTGTTTATTCATCGTCCCTTTCCCAAAAACAAAAAGAATTCAATTTTCTTAATCTATATTTTTAACCCAACCATTTGAGCTAGTCTCACGTGACAATGGCAATTTTTGTTATGACAAGAGATTAGCTATGGCCGGCCATGCTGTGGATAGGTTTTTGAGTTTTTAACTAAAAAGTTCACCCTAAATGAAATGAAGTGCTCCAAAAACTTAGTGCAGCATTATGGGGTGAGAAGGACTTTGATGGTAATCAAGCAGCATGGAGGGTCAGACCAACTTGAGATGTCTTAAATTATTTCGTTCTGACTACCAACATTTTTTTAAGGACAAAAATGAAAGCCTATAGCTACAAGTTTTAGTCTTTTGATAATTGGTGTATCCGGGATTGGGGTAGACCAAGGCCAACCAAAGCGCCTATGATGGCTGCATGCAGCGCAAGCTATTTTTCTTCGAATTGGATCACTGATTTGGCGTCCATTTATTTTGATTTTAGCTTATTTGAAAAGAAGAAACAAATAGAATCTGATGGAGAGAAGCATGCGCTAAAGAAAGAAAATTTAGTTAGAATAGTAGATTAAGATGGATAAGTTCAATTATTAAAGAAGACGGAAATTTTGAATGGAAGCGGTTCAAAATCATTTGACAAAACTTGGTAGCAATGAATTAAAAGCATAAGGCCAGGGAAGGCCTTTTGGGTTGTGCAAATCTTGACCCTAATATTCTTTTTGTCTAAGAAAAATAAGGCAAACAGTTTAATATATACATAGTTTATAATTTAAAAGACAGTGGTACTCAAACATAAATGTTTAAACACATATAATTTTTTATTTTTAAGTTTCAAGAAATTAACCCTAATATCATTTCACCTTTATCATATGAGGAAAATCCAATGACAAATCATCAATAATGTAAAGAAAAATAAAAGAAATTTTCATTTTTTTTTCATTTACACGGTAGAATTACTAATGTTGTTTGTGCATTCCTTATACAATTGCTGAAAACTATTACATTTTTCAGTCACTAAGAAGATGCTAGTTCATATTGATTAACCTTTATCCACTATGCCTTTGACTATATACTTGATCATTTCTTTTGAAAACGTATATGATATAAATTTATTGCCATTCATCTTTATATCAAAAGGTTTCCAATGTGCCCACTAAACCTACCCCATCTTCCCTTTTGACTTCACAATAGAATAGTTTATTTATTAAATTCAAAACCAGCATCATCTAAGGATTTAACTTTGAACCAAAAGCAATAAAGAAAAAATAAAGAGATATTCCAATACATCTGATATGGACTAATTAACTTAAGCGAGAGATTTTTATAGTGCTTCCCAATCATAAACGACAATGTGGCAGTGAGAGCACCAAGGTGGTCATCACATTTTTCAACTTTGGCAGGAGTGTACGTAGTTTTAAATGTTCAAAAATGCCTCCTTCCACATGAAATTAGGAGAGCCTCATATGATTGACTCACAAGGAATTCATATTTTTTTAAAAGCACCAAGTTGAGCGTAGCTTGTGGCTTTGTAATCTTCAATAGATTTGAATTAATTCCTCTGCTCGCCAAATGAGAAGCATTTTGAGAAGATCTTGCAGGTTGCCACCCCCCTTATAGACCCTGTTTTCTTAATTATCTTAATGGGAATTGGGAACTGCAGAACTTATATGAATATTTTCACTCTAACAATATTATATATAAAGAGAGAGAGAGATAGAGGACATTGAGCAGATGTATAAAACCGAAGGACAAGGGAGTAGGGATTGGCATTTTCAGAAATAGTATAAATCTTCATATAAAAATAAAAATTTAAAACTTGAAAAGATCCAATTTTTTTATGACAACACTAATAAAAAAATGTAGTGAGCTGATGGAGGGCTAAGAAGAACCAATCAATATAGCGCAAAATGAGAGGCTTCCCTAAAGGTTGGTGATTGTGTGGCCGCCATCATTAGGGGCACATGCCATGACCCATAAATGCTAAGATCCCCACCAACCAAACTATAATTAATCTCACACAACGTATATTAGAGCACCCAAGGATTAATTGTCATATGCAGCAGCATGAATTATCAATTGTATTTGCCTGGTAAAAGAGCAGAAAAAGATAACCTTACAGCATCATGAAAGTAATGAAACTTCTTTTATTTTACTGTGGAGAACTTTAAAGCTTTAAACTTATAATCATGATCTAGCCTCTTCCCTTTACAGTTTTCCCCATTCACTAGTAGGTAAAAGTGAACCATTCATATCTAGCAGAAAGTCCAAATTAAATGTACCAATCCTTTTCGATAACCTTCTGAACCAGCTCTGACTCATATACATTCTGGTATATACTAGAATGATGTAAACAAGGAAGAACAGTTTTCGCCATCAAACTGTACAACAACTGGTTCGATCCCAACAAAATTTGTCAAAGCCAATCGATGTATGTAGAGAATGTTCATGTCAGATAGTTTTCAGCAACCAATAGCAAGAATGGCATCGGACTTTAATATCTGATAATGACCGCAATTCACTAAGAAGTGACATTAACCAGCAAATATGACATTCGTTAATGGGGTGGTAGCAGAAGAAACGCGTGGACACCTTGTTGAACAACACGAAAGATAGTTAAAGGGAAAGATTTATAGCCTTAGCTTAATTCACGGTCTGCATGTATGGAGTTATAGTGGGCAATGTGGCAGCCTAGGACACATAAATGAAACATCATGGTTTTGATCTATATGCCATGTGTGGCTTGAATTTTGGTGAAAACCCAGAGAGGAAGAAAAGCTGAAGGATCTAATGTCTTTTTCACTATGCTTATCATCACAAAGTTCAGCATGTTCTGAGCACAAGTTGAGTTTCTACACATTGAGTAAATCAGGGAGCATCACCAAATTTCAAACACCTGTTAATCAGCTCTGCTTCTTCTTCTTTCGTTTATCTTGTTATTGAATGGATGCGTGAACCAAAAAAGGATTCTAGGACTTCATTGGAAGAGAGCTTGATGAAGCGACAAAATAAGTTTCTTTGTCTTTTCCATTGTTACTACATGACAATGAGTCTAAACATGCAAGCATTTAATGGTGAATTGTTGCCAGCAGATTTAAGAAAGTGACTTCAACGGCAACTACTGCCATTTCAAACAAAAAGGAATTCCAGTTTCTTCAGATAATGAAGGGTAAAGTGATGGTAACCTATTGTAATAATTATTGAAGAATATATCTTATAATGTGTTGAATTACTTTATTAATTTATTTTCTTCTAATATTCTCACTCCAACCAAATACAGCCTAAGTCAGGCCAAGGGTTATGTACCAGAATGTTTTGAAATCATTTCTGCAATTTCAGCTTTCGTTAGAGTGAAACTTAGCATATAAAAGCTAAATACATTCTTGGATTCGTTGTTTATATATATATATATATATATATATATATATATATATATATATATATATATATATATATATATATATATATATATATATTATAATTTTGTTGTTAAAAATTGGTTGTTTCTGAGATTCACAGCATCTATTTTGAGCTAGTGCCGTTGTTAACTTATAGTGCTTTTGAGTAAGTGGAAGGACCAACCAAATCCTGTACTAAGAAGTCCTCCTTATTAACTATCTCAAAAGAGGAATATGAACATCAACTCCCACTTAATGCCTCACCTTCTATGGCTCTCCTTAATTTGCCTTTAATAGCAATTTGTGCGTACCATATTTGGAGAATGTACTTAAACAGATCCCATTTTTCCAACTCCACCATCTTCAAATCCCTTTTGGGTTTTCGAACAACATTTAAATATACTTGATAATCTAGAGACCAAGACCTACAAAATCAACATGATCTTCATGAGTTACCATCATCTATAGATTGAAGCAAGGCTCCTTTCGTGGATCCTAATTACACGAAGCTTAATAATATGGGTGGTTGCTTGCAGTTGTCAACAATGGAGAAAGATCTGATCTTGTAGTCTTGAACACTATAATGTGCGTAGGATCAAGTAGGCTTCTTTTTTATTGGTTTTTGTTGTTTTTATTTGCTTTCTTTCTTTCAGTTGAAAAGCAGAAGGTATTGCACATAATGGTGCTACATTAAAGCAGGGATAAATGTTCGCACTAAGTAATTTGTAAGGTAACTTTATATCACATCCAAGTAAGAATATTCTAAGCAAGTGACCACCCAACGTCAACAATTCAATAATTGACATCCAACTTCGGCAGTACAGCTTTTCTCCACTAATTAGCTAATGATTACAAATAATCCTACCAGTAATACCACTTTTCCTCTAAGATCCTAGATTATAACAACTCTTAGGCACCACTCCAAACTCTGCCTCCTCCCTCCATAAAACAAACAAGAGGTAAAAGGCAAACCCAGAATACATAATTCTTTAACTTCTTCCAAATAGAGAACAAAGCAAGAATGGTAAAATCTGTTTGAGGAAGGTAGGGTCAATTGATCATATGGCTAGAAAATAGTCTTAAATGAATATTTGGGCGAAATGATATAGAAAACAAAGCAAGTATGGTAAAATCTGGTTGAGGAAGAGGGGGTCTATTGATCATATGGTTAGAAAATAGTCTTAAATGAACATTTGGGCCAAATGATAGGTTCGTGCATAAACTAGCCAGCCCCTTGCAACTTAATCCTTCCTTCCTTCGGTAACACAAACTTCCCACTTCTGTCATATCTACCATTTTCTTCATGATTATCTTTTTTTTTTTTTTATTAAAAAGTTAAATGGCAATAATGCCAAAAGATATTCTCATGCAAAGCTTGTGTTTCCTTCTGTATCAACACCATCATATGCCATTTTAGCAATACATGATTCAATTCGTAGCATCTAAAAGAAATAGCAAACCACTATCCGTGTGCTTTAGTGATTACTTTACAGCTTTTGGTTTTAATAATAATAAAAATAATAATTAATCCTGTATTAGCACGAGAATAATTCAAATCCATTATGCATCGCAAACGATGCTTTTAATAATTAGCATTAAAATGGCTTATTGTACCGACAGCCTCAAAGGTCAACTTTACGAATGAAAACTTCAAAAAAAGCATCATACATTTGTATATCTTACAAGATGATGCATGGACAAATGACAATTGCTCAAGGAAAGGCTGTGCGGTGTAGGACAGCAGTGTATTATATTATTATTATTATTATTATTATTATTATAAGAGGTTATAAAAGGAAATGTGAAAGTTTAAGGGTTAAAGATATAACTCAAAATATCTTTATCACCTTAATCCAAGATTATTATTCTTCCACTGCAAGGATCATTCTCTGAACAGAAACGCCACCACTATGGGTGCATCTAGCTAGTGGTACCAAATGTCAACATATCCTCCGTCGTATATATTAACAGTTATTTTCGTGGCTACTGCCTTGTCAACTTTTATCACATAACCTGAAAATCATCTCAGGTTATGGCGATTTAGAACAAGTCTAGGAGGAAGGCGAATTTTAAGATTGCGAATTTTGTAGAAAACAATATTGCATAAGTGTGATGATCCTAAGGTCATTTATTCCAGTTGCAAAGAAAATCATGCCACCCACTTAGCCATCCCAGCTGTCCATGAATCTTCGAAGAGATCTACAACCTAGTGAGAAAATGAACATTAAGACAAATTTAATCATAATTTTTTTCCTTGGCTTGAATTCATGTTCAATCTATTTTAAAATTATTAGCTCGAACATACTAAAATTCTACCCCCTCTATATAACTAAGCTAAATAGGAAAGGGGGGAAAAACTGACAACTGGCAAGAAAGAAAGAAAGAAATCAAGGCAAAAGACCAGACTAAAACAGATTCAATTTATTTAAGCATATATCAAATCGAACTCCCTTCCATTAATGAATGTTTCTCAAATACTACAGAAGAAATAAGACATTCCTTTCCCTATTTTTCTCTTATATCTTCTAAAAGCCTCAAGATGACAACCAACATGACCATATGCTAAAGCGAACATCAACAGCTAAAGGCCATTGTTGGCCCATCTAAAACCCAAGTACTCAGTAAAGTGGGGGTCACCCACATCACTAGCATTCATCATTTAATTGAACTAGCGTGCGGAATCGAAATTTGCAAGGCTCTTCAGGGAGAGAATAATGCGAAAGGATAAAGGGTATGTCAAAATCACTGAAAAAGTAGGCCGGCGGCCTTTGATCGTAACGAACATTCAACTCATTTAAACAAACTGGTTCCTATTAAGATTACAGACTCCACAATCACTAATATTCAATATAGATTTCATTGAGTTATCAAAATAATAACAAATTTAACAAAAACAAAGACAACCTTTTCAGGAACATAAAAAAAACATTGACAAGGCACCATAATGTGTGTTTCTCCATCAAAACCAGGGGATTCAGTCATTTATACCATCATTGGATCAACCCCCCCACCCCTCTCAGTTCTAGTATTGATCTTTTTGCAAACAAAACGCAATCGTCCATCTCAAATTATCTAGCTCCTTCTCTTCGATTTCTCCATGGCCCTGGGAGCTGTTGATAACAGAAAACGACTTAAGCAAACTAAGACACATTCATTGAAATTATAAGGCGACTTGCTAATATTTGAAAGAGACATGTTGTCTAACAGAGAAAATAGCAATATAAAGCTGCTAATAGCAGGCAATAAGTAATTTTAGTACCTTGTTTCCTCATAAAATGACAATCCCTAGAAAACTGCACCTATAAATTGCAGTATCCCTAGCTTTGTCACACTAATTTAATGATTAATTCACTAAAAACCAAGGCACCACAACAAGAGTAAACAAAAGTGCCGCAATTCAAATAGCACAAATCCTTTTCTTCCTCGCCTTATGTTATACCTCAATTATAATGAAAGTAATCTTCCATGATATAGAATCTATTGGCTTTTTTTTAAGATTCATTGGTTTCTTTTAAAAGCATCAGGATTCAGAATCATTATCTGGTGCTGGGTGTTAGTCCTCAGACAAGGCTGCTGTCTCATGAAAGCAACAGGTCCCAGTCCATCAATTCATGTCAGTCTTTTCAGATAATAAGACAACTGTAAAATGTATCATAACTGAAAATACATACCCAAGCCAATGGCATCAGAACTCTTCATGATTTTCAGCCTCTTGCATGTTTCAATGAACATCCTGCAACAGTAAATTACAGTTAAAAGAATGCAAATTAGAGGCAGGTGAAGAAGCCACCATCATTCGTCCAATTGCCAATTATTACACAAAGACAGTGACTATAATTTGCTACTACATGGCTACCAACTCCCAAGTAATACAAGCAGATTAACACATGCTAACAGGCACCATAATTTGCGTAGCCTTACACCATCATTCGTCCAATTGCCAATTATTACACAAAGACGGTGACTATAATTTGCTACTACATGGCTACCAACTCCCAAGTAATACAAGCAGATTAACACATGCTAACAGGCACCATAATTTGAGTAGCCTTAATATAGTCAGCAGCAAAATCTTATCAAGATATTAGTCTAGACTAAGTCCATTGCATACATCAAACTTTTAAACTGCACATTTTAGCTGCGATTTTCAAACATGTCTACACTGTCCAAACTTAACCCACACACCTCGTTACATTTCCATGTATAACAAAATATACAAGGGAATCTTGTTTTCATGGCAATTCCTGAATTTTGACAGACGTTATGTACACACCTAACCCACAGTTACATAGTTCAATTAAAAATATGTTCATAAAGAAATCCATACAAGAAACATTACGATAGCTCACTGCAAAGCAGAGTAGTAAATACCTTTTCGTTCTCCTTTTCTCCATTTAAATTATTATAATTTTAAGGAAAAATTAGAACAAGTCATAAGACTAGAAAAATATCATGTTTCATTGAATCAAATGGTTAATGCAAAAGAGAGAGGTCGCATGAAAAATAGAGGATTCATATAAACAAGACAGAATTTGAGCATAAAAAATTCACTTGTGAAGTACTAAGTTGTCAACAAATCCAATACATAAAATAATGTATGCATCAAATAAATAACAAGAAAGGAATCATTTTCAGAAGGGAAAATATAACCAGAACTTCAGACGTGCAATACACAATCTATGTTGTGTACTACATGCTAGTTTAAAGATTAAAGAAGAAATAGATTATAAAGTACTACACCCCAAGGCTTTTGTTTGATCATGAGACTAAGTGTTCAAGGAACCAAAACAAAGTATACTTATTTACTGATATCAGGATAACATGTCACAATTAGCCTTCTACACTACCAAGAGGTCTAGGACCTGCACTACTACATATGAAGGGTATACAGTAGTACACTGATTTCTACAACGTCTATAACTTATATTTCAAATCATTTTACACGTCAAAACATCATAATACTATGTAACATTGCTCATGTAACTGCAATTAAGGGTATTTTGGCTTAATACACTTGCTAACTCACTATATGGTTAAAAGCAATTATATTGTTATTAGGAAAAAAAATATGATGAAAATATGAAAAAACACAGGACACATGTTTTATAAACTTACTCCCATGGTACATCCCCTACAAGCATCCAGTCACCATCTTTATCTTCATAAGTGAGTACATATTCTGAACCATGCAGAAGGTCCCTCAACTTGCTCTCACTCAACATTTCTCTGCCTGGAGCTCCATGAGAGCCACACTGACCTGATATTATAGGCAACTTTAGTAAATCCATGCCAAGGGTACATTTCAGAGTGAGAAATAAAGAAACCATGAAATTCATCAGAAAATGAGTATAAAAAAATTTGTCAAAAAAAATTAGATATGCAACAGCTCACCTAAAGTAAAACAGCTGAACATCTTCTCAAGGGCAGAAGACAGTTCTTGGTATGTTGTATAACTTCTTAGATCTACCTTCCTTAGATAGGGAGCACCATCCATGCTAACCTTCACAAACAGAGCAGAAGGACCTGGTTTTCCATCTACTTCGTCATTGTTCTTTGAAGTGGTGGCCAATGAGTTCTTCCTAAATGATCTTATAGGAGGCCAACCAACAACTTGGGACCTGTCATGGATCAGAACTTATTAGCATAAATAGAAATACATGGAAATCAATTATAAGGTAATTGTTCTACTTCCAGCTTCTCATGAATTAACGGACTGCTGTACTAGGTTAAACTTACTTAGCAACTGGTGCACTGCCACTAGCAGAAGCACCTGTATGGTTATGACCGTTTACGTTAGCTGAACAAGGCCGTTCCTGTAAAACCTTGGTTGGCATTTCTTTCATTATGGTTGGCTGGGCACCCGAAGGTCTAGGTGATAGCATTATATTTATCCTTGAATTACCAGAAAATTTCCCCTGCACCACAGATGCTGGGGAATCAGAATAAAAAAAGGCACAAAATATCCGCTTCACTTCATTATATGGAGAACTCCTTACCTCAGGGAACCCATCCATGGTGTCAGAGAAACCTCTTTTGTTGCCTGAAACCACAGTTTTATGGGATGATGAGGAGATTCCATCCTTTGTAGGAAGCAAGAGAAACAGTGGCTTCTCATCGCGTTTTGTTGAGCTCAATACATAAAGATCTGAATCCCTCTCAGGAGATTCGGATCCAGGAAGACCCAACCTCAACTCTGTGGCCTTCAAATTAAGGTTGTCCTTTTTGTCATCTGACATGCTTGGGACATTAGAACTGTCAACTGATGAGCAATCTGACAATCCTAGGTAATTGCGTTCTTTTAATTCAGCGCCATTCTGGGAGATAGAATCCAAGGATGAAGATGCTACTGTTGAGATATTGCTCTGCCCTTCCTCCTCAGCAACAAGCACTAATGGAGACATCAGATTCCAATATACAATCTGCTTTACATGAAACCATAAATCCACAACTTACATAATATTTTGTTAAGAAGAAATGTTAATTGTAACAGCAAAAAATCAACCTCAGCAAGATATATGAGTTCTAAAGCCCATTAAAAGAAGAAAGTGGCACCCATCCTCACATATATGAGAATTTGGCCAAGTATAAAAAAGAGTAATCAGGGTCAAAAAGGAATGGCCAAAAATGAAAAAAAAACATGTCCCAGATCACTATAATCACGACATTAGCGTTTGAAAAATGACGCAAGTAACATGCATGCATCTATTTTAGCCATCATGCAGTTACTAAGTTAAATGAATAATGCATAATTATAGAAAACCACAAATTGAACAAAAATTATAATTAACCTGCTAAACAAGTGAGCAAGCATCTTTTCACAAGAATTTTAAGACCTCCCACCATCCACCCTAAATTATTGAAGTTGCATCCCAGCCGAAAAAAACAGGGAGTAAAAGGCCATGAATAACAAGTAAAAAAATAATATCAGAAAATCAAGCTCCCACCGGAGAATCCAAAGTTGTCAAGAGACCCTATTCAGTATGTCCTAAATCTATATTCTGGGTTGGCGAGTCAATCTGCAGCCAATAACATGACTATTGGAGTCAACTAAGTTCACTTAGCTATCAAAACAAAATATCTTCTTCCTCTTTTATTATCTCTTTTATTATTTGTTTTGATTTTGCAGAACTTACTATTTATGCTCCATAAGCTCAGTTTTTCCCTCAAATAAACACAAAAACGAGAAAAAAAAATAACAAAATTGAATACGCTGCAGCTCAATAGATCCACAGCAACTCTTTCCCAAAACAAAATTTACATCAGACTGTTTTCTAAGAAGAGCGAACAGATAAAGAAAAGAATCCAAAAAGGAAGAAGAAGGAGAAAAGTTAATATTCCAGTTAACCAAAAAAGAAAAGGGACATTCCACTCGAAACTTGAAAGTGCCAACAGCCAAAGCTACGGAAGCTCAATCAATAGTCAATAAAAACTTCGATTCAAGCATAACAAAGAGCTGAACAGGAACAAAAACATCGTTTAAAAAAGAAAGTTTAAAGTGAAAAAAAGAAAGCAATAAAAAAGAGCTTAGCAAAGGAAGATTTGAAACACATACCTAACAAGGCTTAGGTAGATCAGACAGAGAAGGAGACCAATTATTCTTCAGAAAGTTTTGCAGAAAAATGCAAAGCGAAGGCAGAGAAGGTAAAGCGGAAAGAGAGAGAGAGAGAGAGAAAGCTCTACGGCCATTCCATATGGCAGAAAGCAACAAATATTGGCTGGGCTCGCCGAGAAACTCAATGAACGAAGAAACGAAAGAAAAATTAAAAAGCAGGAAGGGGCAAAACGGAGATTTAACCGAAAAGATGATGTTGCGTTGTTTGCAATAGTGTTTAATAATAATTGGTGCTCCGAAATTAGGAGCGAGTATTTTTATAGTACGCCGATCTAAGAGGCCAATAATTGAATCGGACGGCTGCGATTGATTCAGAGAGATAAATCAAGCTATCAATCTTGCGGAGACAGAGAAATAAATGACTTGTCCCGGTTAACAGGAGCAATGAATTATGACTTTGGTTTTCTTTTTTTGGTAACATTTTTGTTTTTCTTCTTCAATTTTACTTTGGGATGAGCACAAGCACAGATCCTAGCCTCTTTGCGAACCAAATGACAAACCTGGCCTTGAGTTTAGACTCTCTTGCTACGTTATCCGTTGCGATTGAGATTCCTTGCCCAAAATGTGAAAGAACACAATAACAAAACTAAAATAAAAAAGAAACAAAGCATGAGAGATTTCAAAGAAAACATTTTTGATGTAATTCATGAGATTTTATGTTAAATGGATTAGACAAACTTGTAGCTTTATAAGCTATTTTTTATTTTTTTTTACAAATTTTCAAATGAAAAATATTTTAAAACTAAGCAGATATAAATTTTGTATAAAAAAATTATAAACATAATAATATATACATATATTAATAAAATAATATCACAAAGCATAAAATTAAAACTTACTTTTTAAAATACTCGGATCATAAACAAATTGACCCGTCCATTAGTCCATTTTGGTTTGCAAATTAAATAGTTTTAATTTTAAATGTTTAAATTTTTATTTAATAAAATGATATCATCTACCTTAAAATTAATGGGTTGACGTAGTTTTAGAAATTAATAAAATATATAACTCATCCACTTGCTGGTAAAAAAAAAAAAACTGATGCAAAATAAAGGGAAAGACAAACATAATTGTGAATAAACAATTTATCCATGTAAAAATGAGAAGGAAAAAAAGACAGCAGCTCCATTTTGGAGGTCACATGTGAAAGAAAGCCAACTTCATTTTCAGTCTGCCAGTTGAATGACACAAAGTTGATATTTTTCAGATGTTGACGCAGGAAAAAAGGGTCTAAGCAAGAAGTAAAATCAGGCAGACACTCATGAATCCTTGTTTGTCTCGGTGTAGAGGGAAGGTGTCTTGCCTTTGTTTTGGCTAGGACCCTTGAGAACAGGACACCATTATTTTCTGCAAAACAAAAAAATCCTCTGTCCTTCGCATTAACATCCAATCTTCCTATCTTAATAAGTCAACTACGTATATGGCTGCTTTAGATCATTCAAAGTCAACTGTTTCAATTTTGAGTTACAGAAATTTCCGTCGCTGTTGAAATTTATTATTCTCTTCAATATCAGAACGTTTCTGATGATGGATTGACAATCTGAATTCTCATCGTGAAAATCGTTGCCAAAAAGAAAGGCCCGAATCAAAGAATAACTTTAGCTCGTTTGGAGTTCTTATAATGTCCCTGTAAAAACGTCCTCGTCATCCTAATTATGTCTTTGAATATAAAATTACGACGATGATAATACCAAAATTATCGTTAATTGTTTGAAAGTGGAACAATAACTGGTAAAGCGTATAATTAAATGAAATCAAAGCTCGGGAGTAATAGAAAAGCTGGAAGGACAGAGAAAAATAAATGGAGTGAAGGTTAAGAAAGAGGAAAGAGGAAAGAGGAAGGAGGGAGGAGAGTGTGTCATTTGGGGGGACAAGAAAGCGGCAGCTGCCATGGGTTTGCCGGGTGGTGAGCAGTACACATACATCATTACTCTTTTCTTTTATGCCTTTCTCTCTCTCTTTCTCTCTCTCTTCTGTATTATAATCTCCTTCGGGGCTGTCACTAAATTCCAGTCCTGTCCTCGTTGTTCATCCTCTCGTCACCTTTCCTCGTTTTATCTCCAAGTACGGTTTATTATTTAATAAGCATATATATAATAATAATAATATTAAGAAAATAGGAGACTGATAATAGACAAAGGGACCCAATGCCGGAAAGCCTCCGCTTTTGCCTCTTGCCTTTTTAATTCCTACTTCAGCTGAGCCGTTTGATCAATCGGAGTACACTTTGAACTCTCAAACTATTTATTATATAATCGTCTCCTAATCTTGGGGGTTGGGGGCTTTTAGGGAAGGGTGTGTGTGTTCGAGTCTTGTGGATGTACCAAAAAATAAAAAAAAATCATTATGCACGGTCCGAATTTAATTCAAATTAAAAGAGATGAAAACACATTCTTTCTGATTTGTATCAAAAACTCGTTCTGCTCTGGACTTGGCTATGATCTTGGGCTAACTCAAAAGTTGAAGCCCATTATGAGGATAGTTTGGGTAAACTACGAGTCTGACTTTAATTGAATAACTAGAGGTTAAGCATATGGTTAGATTAGTCGGAGGGTTAGCAAAAAGGTTAGATTAATTAAATTATTTAATTCTATTAAAGTTAAAAAATTAATATTTAAATTCGATTAAATTTTAAATTATTTAAAAATTTTAAATTATATTAAGTCTGGTTGAATTAAATAAATTAAATTAAAAAATACATTGGACTCATTCTTTTAAATTTAAAATTTTTATTTATATAAATCTATTAATTTAACTTGATTAATTCAAAATATATTTTTTTTTACAATGTTGAGTTAGGTTTGATTGAGTAAACAAAGCAGAGACAAATGTAATTAAAAAAAGAGTGTTACGAATAGTTTTATAAATTAAAAAATGATTATAAAATACTAAAACACATTATTTAAGAACTCATAACTAAAAACATGTATTGAACCACAGTCTCATATTGTAAATTATTGTGAGAGTTAGTTTTTATTTATATTTTGAGAATTAAATCGATAGTCAAATAAAATATTCAAATGAATTTGCTTAAATTAAGAAATAATTAATTTAATATTACAGGAATCATTAAATATTATGCAGTATGAAAATAACGGTCTGTATCATACAATGACATATTGATTATTCAACTACTATTTATATAATGAAATAACATAAATAATAAATTAAGTATAATGAACAGAAGTCAGAAGACATTATTTTATGCTCATATGAAAAACAATTTACGCACCTATGCCAAGTTGTCATTGGGAAGCCCACTTAAGCTCGCTTTTAAGAATAGGACCACGTTCAAAATATGTCAATCAATCTAATTTTGGATCAAGGGGTCTCTTAAAATAAAAAATTTATTATTGATAAAATTGTACAGTGTGAAAAATTAAAACTTAAAGAAATGAACAAGCTGTTTGGTTCGCTTATTTTTTATATTAAAAATATAAAATATAATTAAAAATGTGTATGGTAGAGTTTCAAAAAAAAAATCTAAAATAAGATGAAAACATAAAAAATTTCGGCGTTTCCAAAAATTTTACTATATTATATATAAAGTATCTTCACTTCTCAAATCTTTTTCTGTTAAAAAATAATTAAGGTTTTGACAATTAATATTGGTGGTTAAGAATGTATTTCATTTGAATTTCGAGCCTTAAACACTAATCACTTCGCATTATGTAATTAGCATGCTCTTTAAAAGTTTGATTTATATTTATTTCATTCAATGATTATAAATGTATATTGTATAGATAATTTTCATTTTTTCTCACGGATTCTTTTTTTTTTTTTCCTGTAAAAAAAAATGAACAACAGAGACTCACTGATAATTATGTGGGCCCAATTGTAGCCTGTAGGTGCGCATAAGTCTTGGAGGCTTATATTTGATTAAACAGCCCACTCAAAACAGTCATTTCAAAAAAAAAAAAACAAAGAATCAGTCATTTCAAATAAAATTGTATTATCGAAATATTAGCGTATGCAGCACTCAAGACAATTTTTTCTCCTCAAATAATCAAATTTGATTTTAGGCGAGAAGGTATAAACCCAGCAATCAAATCATCACCTGTTATTCTTATTAACCTGAATTTAATTTCTCAGAAAAAGCAGCATGGAGAATATAATTAATAAAGAATGACTTTTTCCTCTTTTTTGAACTTTCCACGAGCCTGATGAAAGCTGCACATTCTCGATAGGACACCCAGAACAATTTCAAGAGGATTTTTCTACTCTTCCAAACAAGATTTGCATGCTTATTGCGAGACAGAGGAGAGAGATGAGCACCAGAGAGTTATAAGTCCAAAAAGTAGTACACAAAACGTTCACTTTTTTCTTTTATCCCTTCACTTGTTCACTTTTTCAGCTTGCTCTCAGATGGTCCCCAAATCCAGCTATGAATTAGAAAGAGGCATTGGCAGCATATTTCCGAAAGTAATGTAGTGTGTGTTTGGATTGATTTTTTTCTCAACGCAAACGTGATTTTGGGGTAATTTGCAGAAGTAACATTTTATTACTTTTGACAAAATCCTAGTGAAAACGGGCTTTTGGAGCTTTCTACCGCCAATCCAAACACACCCGTAGATCCACATAAGAACCCACTATTTTCTTCCAAAGCTAAGTACTGAATAGATGAGATGGGATACCTGGTACTGTTATTGGAGCAAGATGCAAGCGTCCACTTGGTGTCCATCCACTAGGCCACTGTGGATGATATTAAGAATAGTAAGACCATATTCAAGTTCTTTAAATTTGACATATGTCTACAATAACAAAGAGAGAGAGACAAATTTTAAGCACAATTATTTTTATAAATAATTATACTTAAAATAAAAAATAATTATTTATTATATATTAGTCTATAAAATTCATTTAAATAATTGGAGTGAGTTTCACAACTGCTAATGTTCTAATAGTCAAAGAAACGCACCAAAAGAACATGAAAGATGAAGGGTGTGGGACCTAAATGTCCATCACCTCCAGCTAGCTAAGACCACTAGACATGATCTTTCCCCTTTCACGACGGACCTCCTTCCCCTCCATTTTAATCCATCCTTCTCGTGCTAAGTTTTCACCTGCACCCATTTGTTCTTTTCCCACAGATTGTACTTTCAACTGTGTCACTGGGTGCAGTTAGATGGGCCTAAATAGGATGCTCTCAACTGAGTCTCACCCGTTTGTTTCTTCCTATCGTCAAATTCACTTAGTGCGGTATATATCTTAAATTTAAATTTAATTGTTCTTGAATCATCACAGAAAAGAATGAGTAATTGAAGGAATTAAAGCAATCCACTGTCTTGGGCCTCAAGATTAATGTGGTTTTTGTTATCTTTGCTTAGACGACTAGAGGGTCTTTTTTTCCTTTGATTTCGGGTTGAAGTCAACAGATAAGTGAAGTACGTGAGTTGTATTTTTCATCCTTCCATACGTAGTCCCGATTCCACACGGCATTTGCCTCCTTAACTTCATGGGGGTGACGTGAATGCAGTCAACAGTCAATGAGGAGTTCTGTCTCCTTTTTTCTAGTTGGTGACATCTTAAACAAGACTGTCCCAAGCAGTCTCCCTTTTCACCAGTATTCATACCTTCCCCCTGCTTCTGTTTTGTCTAAGTAGGTCCGAGCATGAATCATTTGCACAAGAAGCTATAATGAACAGTTAAGCGATGCAAAAAGTAAAAAATAATCAACTAAAATGGTTGTGCTAGTTGAGCGTTGTATAACTCGAACACCCACTTTAATGAACTTTTATTAATTCTTTGCACAATTAGTTTTTTATACACTACGTGGATAAAAGATGCAAATGGAGTTGAAAAGAAACGAGAAGACAAGCACAACGATATGCTTTAATGATTAATGTCAACTACTTTATCAAAAGAATTGGGAAGTGATCCTATATGCTCTTTGATTACGCTTTAAGGGATATTTATGTGGATTTTTATTGGAGCACCATGAGGATATTGTATTGGTAATTCATTTTCAAGCAATTAATCTGGTTCGGAAACCTCGTGAATTCCACTGAGTTTGTTCATCCCGTGTGGTCAAGTCAGGGCTGCCAGTGGAAGCATCGTTCAGATACTGGTGTGAAGCCAAAAAAAGAAGAAGCAAGTATTTGAATTCCTCACGGCATGTGTACTGGAATGGTCACGCTCGCAGCTACCTAAATAGCTATCCAATAGTAAATTTAATAGCCTTCTAGTCGGCGCCCTCAATTTCCCTCCTTCGGCGTGATCAGTGCCACCGCAGAGACAGAGGCATCCCTTGTAGCTTAGCGAAGCCAGAATAAAATGCCCCCCTTATAAAACGTGTAACACCCTGGCCTACTTCAGTAATATGTTAAAGATACTTTATCAGAGCTACATATACGACAAACTATGTACTCATTTATTATCCGTTGTACACTACCATAAAACAGAGAAAAAAAGAAAGTGTATGGACACAACAAATACAAGAGCCAAAATCCAAAACTGTGTTTTAGTGGACGTAGGAAATATCTCCACCAACTACGTCACTCAGAAAAATATCATGAAAGAAATCTGATATTTAGAAAATAGTAATTTTATGCCTATCACTTATTATAGTATTTAGTATACTGTCGTTAAATTTTAACTTTAAATCAAAAATTATAATGCTATTATATATAATTTTTTATTTAAATAAATAAATGACAATATTTTTATTTATTATTAATAAAAATTTAAATTAATCAATATATCAAATACTTATTCTTATTTTTAATCAAAATAACTCTCATAAATTTTTATATAAAAATTGTGAGAATTCCATTACTTACCCACGTGTATACGGGCGCAGCCCATAGCCTTTCGTGGCTGCCAACAGCCATATCTTTGTCAATCCTTTCCCTGGCAGCCGTCGATGTTGAGACTGGGAGTCAATTTCTGGGTACTCTGAATTTATTCTATAATTGCCATTTTCCAAAATAGCTTCATTTTTTAAAATGTTTATCAAATGAAACTTCGTTCAGCTTCCAATTTTCTTTCACTCCCTCACTGCTACCCCCCCAAACAGATGCACCCTGGTTGCTATTCCGTACTCATGGCCCCCACATCAGGTTGTTAGTAACACTCCACGCAGCCCTCTCTATATAAAATCCTCCTCCTTCGTCTTTTTTCCTGCACTTCATCTTCTTCTTCGTCATTCCCATTTCTCAAAATTCCCTCTCTCTCTCTCTCTCTCCGCTTCTTCCCTCCTACACATGAGTGTGGGAACAACAACCTCGCCAGGTGTTCTTCATGGAGAGTCAGGATCTTTCCCCGCCCCACGTGGACGCATCTCGACCGTCCTTAGGCTTCCCTCTCGGCACTGCCCTTCTCCTCATCATCATCTTCAGCTTGAGTGGCATCTTCTCCTGCTGCTACCACTGGGACAAGCTCAGATCACTCCGTCAATCTTACTCTCACAGTACTGAGGCCGATGATGACGCCCAAGCCCCACCCTCCAAACCTAAGCTCCACCACACGGTATCCCTCCCCCTCCTCCTCCTCCTCCTCCTTTTCAATTTTCACACTAGCACTGAATTTTCCGATTCTCAACGTAATTTTCCTGTTTCTTTATTTTGTGGGTTTTAGGATTGGAAGCAAAACAGGGGACAAAGCTTGCCGGTATTGATGCCGGGGGATGAGGTGCCCAAGTTCATAGCGATGCCGTGTCCGTGTGAGACTTCGCGGCCGGAGAAGATCATTGTGAGAGTGGAGAAGCCACCGCCTAAACCGCCGCGTTTTCCAGTGCCTTTGTATTAATTACTGAGCTGTCTATATAGAAGTGTAACTTTTCTTTTTGGTTTGTGTGTAAAACTGTTAATTGGTTGTAGCACGATTAGATTTAGAACTTGCGATCATGTCCATAATTGTGATTCACCCGTCGATCCGGAAAGGAGAAAAAAGAAAGAAGGGATAGGGAGCAGGTCAATTTGTAGGCCATGACCATTTCATTTATGTAACTATTTAAAACACTCGAAAGAGTTATTTATTGAAAAATCCAATTGGCTTCTCCTTTACATTTCTCCTAAACGAAAAAAAATAAAAATAGATATTGCACCTTCTTGTTTCCGTATTTTAACTACTTTTGACAAAAAAAATTGATCAGAATTAGCTGCTATACATACTTACGTTACCTAATATTACCAAGTAATATACAGTGGATAATATTTATTTGTGATATGGATTCACTTGATTTATTTTAATTTTTTACTCTGCTCTTTTAAAAATGTTGGTTCCTAGCTAGCTACTGTTCATTTTTTTTTAAATGTAAATTGTTACTTATTTTATACTGTCCATGGCAAGCACTTATGCTAGAAAAGTCCAGTGACTTATCCTAATTAAGGAATGAGAAGAATATGCTATTTCTTTGTTCTAAACTAAAAAAATAAGGGTTAAATGGGTAGAACTCGCCAAGATTCGAATTACCAGTGGAAATGTGAAGGAAAAATTGCCAAGAAGATGATTGCCTTTGAACCCAATACAGCACCCATTCCAAATCTGATGGTTGGCTAAAATCTTTTTCAAAAACCAAACTTTTGATTGGTATGTACAACTAATTTTTGGAGCCATGGGCAGCTTAAGCATTCGCCTCATGCCTATTTGGTCTGCAATGTTCCAACAATAGCTAATTGACAATGCACCTTTCAGACCCATCCGAAGAACATAAAAAAGGAAATATTGTTCAAATTCAAATCCCCCATCCCCCCGGTTTTAATAGGATTAAACCTGATTCATATATCTGAGCATATCTTAAATACAACTATTAATATCCCAGTCCCAACAATGATATAAAGCATATATGCGTCTGCTATATATATATAAACCATATAAAGAAGGGATGTCCAACAGGGAATGTTGTGTTGGCCACCGAATGGTGAAGGAATTCTCAAGGCACAAAGGGGATAGTGGGTTGGAAAACATGATGACCCATTAAAGAAAGTGCATGTGTTGCAATTGGGACCCCAAACTGGCTTCTCATGACCTAATTTCACTGTGGTTTGAAAGGGGGAAGGGAAGGGCCTTTGCTATGTAGTAGTTACTATCAGGGAAGAGCCCTTTGTTTTGGGGAGTACCAGAAATGCGTACCCTTCCGTGATTATTGCCAGTACAGTTCACCTTTGCATCTCTCCTGATTTTGACCTTTAGAATGAAGTGGGGTCCGGAGACAATGTGTCCCCACACTCCACAATCCGCCCCTCTCTATACAAATGCCCTTTCCTCTACGCAAGTCTCCGTCATGCAGATGGAAGGAAAGTCGAGCTTCATAAACTCAAACCTTCTAAAAAAAGGTCGAGTTTTTTCAATAACAATATATCATTCCAATACCCAATATGTAAGTATATAAATTATTCAAATGTCAATTAATTAAAGCAACCCCACTTGTACTGCTGTTGTAATTGAAATTTAATTATGCCTTGTTCAGATTTATTTCATAATTCTTTTGTACTTCGTTCAAAATGAACAACACCTTCGTATCCTTCTTACTTAATTATACCTTTTCAACGTACATTTTATAATATATATATATAAACTATATCATAATATAAAATGGGCAACAAGTTTTGGGGGTCAAACCACAAACTTTTTTATTTAATTCTCGCAAGTGTTCATCCCTAAAAATGTCCTTATCAAGTTCATAAGCGGGCTCTCTCGCGATAGCCACTAAGTTTTCTGACAATTTTGTATCTCACTCCAGTGCATGGCAGGTCTGCTTTCATTTTTATAGAATTTCTTACACCAATAAATTAAACAAACTCTCAAAGAAAATGTATCTTCCATATCTGCTTAATTTGTCATCTTTATTTACAGCCACACTGACACATATATAATATATGAGAGAGAGTAGGAAGGATGGTGATGGTGACGGAGGCAGCATGCAGGCCTTTTGTTTCGTTGGGTTCAGTTCACTATTCAAAGAGAGGAACTCGAGAGAGGGGAAAAGATTTGGTGCGTACGGACGATGAGGACTATAAGACCCCTTCCTTTGATGACGCCCTAAACCACATGGGAGCGTTGCCTTTCATCAACATTTCTGAGTGGGTTTTCAGTGCTCTTATCTCAACTGTAGATGAGGCAACATGCACTTTTGTTTCCATTCCCCATTTTCTTAGCTTGGTGCCAAAGATTATTGTATTATAAAATATTCAGTCTTTGTCCTCAAATTACCACCTTAATAATGCTCAACTATTAGGCTATTATTTTATGCTGATTAATAAAAAAGAGTGGTTAATATCATCTGACGCTCATCTTTCGAAACAACAGCTAAGGATTTTTCGAGATCTTCTTTGTTTACCGTCATATATAATAGTAAGATTAAGAGAGTTAATATGATAGCTTCACTTCACACCCGTCAAATCTTAATTATTTTTCTTTGTTTAATAATTCATTAGTTGTCTAATCATACGATTAACTACAATCGTTATCTTTTATTATTTTATTTTTTGTTTACACTTCTTACAAGTTATTAATTAGTCCAAGCCATATATACACACGCACACTAGTTTTTTTTTTTTTAGAGACTTAGAGTATATATATCTTCGTCTCCCAAATGTGAAAAAGAGCATCACTATTTTCAATCCTAAAATAATTATGAAAAATTATAGAAACTTTATTATTAGCTACGACTAGAAGATAAAATTAATGACACGCCCAAGACAGATGTGTTATTGTTTGATTAATAATTAATCAACGAATACGTAAACTCATGGTCCTCAAATTAAATGATGTTAAAGAAAATTGAATAATTGAGCTAGCATCTTTTATTTGGGGTTATCGAGGGAGAATAATTTTCTTGTGTGGGATCATGCTTATATATATGGAGTGGGGTACCTGAAGCACAATATATACTTTTAGTACTTTCCCACGTGATGAGTACTTATTATATAGTGGAATCGCTGTAAAAAGTTAGGTATATATCATAGCAAACATAGTAGTGCATTTATATTTTGGATTTTTTAAAGATATTTTATTAACTTTACTCATAAATAAATGAAAATTAATAATATAATTTTTTAAAATTTTATTTTTATTAAGTGACTCTCTTTTTATTTTTAAAATATATATAATTTTTTAAAAATTAAAAGATATATTATAATTAAATTTATTAAAAATATTTCGTTAATTTATTTATTATTTCACTCTTTTATTTTAATTTTTTTATTAAAAAAATTTTATATAATGTTATATTATTATTATTATTCAAAAAAAAATGTAAAGTGACCATAGACAGCAATTTTGCATTTTTTATTTATATTTAAAAATAATATTATTGTTTAATTAATTTTAAATATATTATAATTACTTTCAACAATTTAACAGTATAAAAATTAATTTTAATAAATATTAAAAATAATTTTTATAATTTTTTAGATTTGAAAATAAAAATTTTGCACAATTTTTTACAAGCAGACTTAAAAACATATTATTTATATATCTATGTAAAGTTTTATAATTTTTGAACAAAGAACGAATATTTTATAAATTATTTATTTCAAAATTTCTTAGGGTATTTCTTAGATCTCTAACTGAATTATCATTATATAAAATTAAAAAATAGCGTCAATTATTTATATTTTTTTAATATTTATAAATTTTTTTAAAATAAATACACTTTTTAATATTTATTAAAAATAATATTTATACTATTAAACTATTGAAAGTAATTATAATATATTTAAAATTAACTAAGTAATAATATTATTTTAATAGAAATAAAATAAAATAAAACTGCTGTCTAATATCATTTAATTTTTTTAAATAGACATAAATAAAAATATAATAATATAATATTATACAGAAATATTCTAATAACAAAATTATAAACAGACAATAAAATAATTAACATAATATTTTAAATAAATTTAATTGTAGCATATTTTTTATTTTAAAAAATGTTTATATATATTTTAAAAATAAAAAGTAGTGTTATATAATAAAAATAAAATACCTAAGATCATAGAGTATTTTTTTAATATAATAAAAAATTTTAAGTGAAATAATAATTTTCTCTCAAACACACTCCGATTTTCTTTTTCCTCTGTTCTTATTCTTTTGATACGTGAAATTATTATATTCTTCTCTCTATTTTTCTCGTTTCATCATCATGTGCCTCGAGAAAATAAAGGGGCATCCGATTAATTAACAAATGGAATTAGTAATTGATGTAAATAAATATATAAATCAATCCCTCTGGAATAATCCAAAATGGCCTTCGAGCGGCACGTGGGTATGCTGTTTTATTGTTGGCCAGCTTCATCCATCGTCAGATCGTTATAAGGAGTTGGATTGGGTTAAGGAAAAGTTGATTAGGCAACGAATCAAAAAAATTCGGTATAGATGTTGAAATGGCGTCGCTGTGTCAAATATTGCAATTGCAATTGCATTACTATATTGGGATTGAGGTGGCTGAAAACGTTGGACAAGTTGCGTCAGTGGGATTCTTACTCTAATTTACATATTTGTTGTCCTTAATAATTAATACTTTATGAACCATTAACGAGCCGCATACTCGTTGTTACTAAACGATGGATTCCATGGGCGTGCTGTTTCCTCAGCTCATTGTTTTATTTATTTATTTATTTATTAGTATGTTGTTTGCTAGCACATGGTAAAGGAAGCTTGTGCGTACTTGCATGTTCTTTTTTCTATTTTTGTACATTAATTTTGTTTGGTAGATAGATTTAAATTAATAAAATAAAAATAAAAATTTCTATTTCATTAAATATTATGTTTAGTTGATAGAATATAAAAATTATAAAATATAAATTATCGTATGTGTAAAAAGTACTTTATATTTAAAAAGTGATAGAAAATGAGAAAAATAAATGAAATGAAATTTAAAAAAATTAAAATGTTCTTCTCTTGGTAAATAAAATAAAATAAATAATGTTTAAATTATTTTTTAATATTATTAATATTTTAATAAATTTTTATATTATTAATTATCTATTTATTTTTTATTTATATTATTTTTAAATAATATTATTTTTTAAAAATATTTTTATCTTTTTATCAATTTTTTTATTTTATTCTTATATTATTTAATATATATTAAATATAAAAAATAATAGATATTATATATTTTTATATTGTATTAAATATTATTTTAATAACAATATTTTATTCTGTTATATTATATTTTTAATTTTTACTCCTTTTTTTTTTACCAATAACCAAATGGAAATTCTTTGTTCAGTGTTACTGGCATATATGAATAGTTAAGCTGCTAAATTGATGTTTATTTCTATTTTATTCTTGTGAGGCAAACGCTGGCTATAATTAAATGATGATGATTAAAGGTGGCTTTAATGTAAAGTAGTTTTGATAAATATTGTTTGTTCTGCCTTGATTATCATCAACGTTGGCTTCAATAATTGTGAGAGTAGTTGCAACTATCACACTCTCACCCACCACCATCATGCTTAACCAAAAAAGTCAGCACAACGCTTTATTGATTCACAAAACCATGCATATCAGCTGCATATAATATTATTATTAGGCATATGTTCTGTCAAACGACGACACTTAAACCCTAGTGAATTAATGTCTTCTCTGTGAAGCCAGTGAGATGTTCAGAAAAAAGCACATAAGGATATTCAAGGGCACCTATATGTTTTATCCTCCAACCTAATAAAAGCCATGATTATTGTCAGCGTAAAAAAAAAAAGAGTAAAGATATATTTTAATTTTTAAATTTATTAAAGACTTACAATTTAATTCTCAAATATATGTTAGTGTACACGTTAATTTTTATATTGAACAAATGTTAAACAAATAAATCTCTTCATTATTTCTGTCCATATTACAAGCTGGTGTGGCACGTTAAATGTTGGCTCATCATACACATAAACAATGACTCATCATCTACATAAGCAATAACTTAGGCAAAAAAAAAACTAAATGATGCTTCTGGAGAAGCTTTTGTGCCACCTCCCATTCCTCCTTCCCTTCTCCAAAAAACCACATCTCATTCCTCTTCCCCTTCCTCGAAAAACCAAAGCTCAAACTCGGGCAAAACTCCTTCTGCTCTTCCCCATTGCTTAGCCTCACGCAAAGCTCTACCACGAAGGCTACCTATCCTGTCGCGCAGACCACCATGCCCATCGAAGACGATTCAAATCTCCACCGTGCCCTAAACACCTTTTACTCTTCCTCATCGCTCAGACTTGCGCAGACCACTCGCGCAAAGCTCAATTACAAAGGCCACTTCCCCTGTAGCGCAGACCACCATGCCCATCGAAGAACGCCATCGAAGCCCCCCAGAGCACTGTGAACCATCGTTAGATCAACTGAGGTTGCAGCGTGAAATCCCCCTTGATTCAACTCAGGTATTACAGCGTTCTCCTATTCCATCTCAGCCTTCATTTCACTATATTAATACACTTATACCTGAGTGGGGTGCTTTTGAGGAATGTTCTGTTTCAGCCTTTTGACTATTTATATATCTTGCTTACATTGATTTTGCACATAGGAAAATAAAGTAAGAGAAGTGGTCTATAGATGAATAAAGTAAAGCAAGGAGTCAGTGGGTGTCATTGAGACTAATTTACTCTTTAGTTTGTTTATTCGGGAGTCGTAGGATTAAATTAACCATGAGTGTGGGACCACTGTGATTCAAAATTTATATCTAGGGACCACATGTTTTGCATTCTCTGGTGTCTTTTCTTGTTGGCTACATTAGTTTTTGTCTTGGTTCATTGTTGACTAGTTTTTACCATAACCAATTTTATGTTTTACCCACTTGTTTGCAGCAACAAATATTATGATTTCCACGAAATACATGAATCAAGCTAAATCAACTTATGCATTGCTTAGATTAGTTTTTTTTTCTCTTTTTTGAGGTTAATGATGATCATGGGAATACCTGCTGATATTCGTTGGCTGATTGAAGCTAAGGTACGGTTATCAGGTGAGTCTGCAAATGATTTCATCTCTTACATGCCTGGTTTAGGAAAAAGTAGTTTTGCTAAAAAGCGCAGAGCTAAACGAATGGGTGTTTGTTACAAATGTGGACGTGAAACTTGTAACAAACGTTGCCGTTCTTTAGGTTGGGTGTCTGTAAATCGGGAAGACAAAATTAAGTTCATTAAGGATGGCTTGAGTAAGGAGTCATTGGATGATGACTTTCATCCAACGTCTCTTGAGACACATCCTAGTGGATCTGTGCATATCGGTATTGTCGGTCTATGGCCCCATTTCAAAAAAGAACATAAACAGTACAGTCTTGGGAATCTGACGTTAAAAGACCCTGTTTGCCAATTTATAAGAAAATTGGATGGGAAGCATATCCTCGACCCATAGAGGGCGTTTAAGCCGTTACTGGACGTAAAACCAGATGAAGATGTGAGTCACAATCACAACTACTGTATATATGCATGCGTGCCGTCATTTTTGAATTTTTCACCTTTAATTTAGTTGACATTTTTCGGCCTACTCTTATAGCTATGAAAATTATGCCCCCGGCCTATGCACATAGCTATTACAAGTATGCCATTATTTGAGTCTTATAAATGTGCACCTTATTATCTTCATCCTCATAATCAAAATCAAGGTGAGTGCAGATATGGAAGGAATCGCAGTTCGTCACTTTCGTAATATTTGTGTCTTTTGTGGTTCTAGTCCTAGAAAAAATGGAGAATATGTAAAAGCAGCACACACTTTGGGTATGGTACTAGCCAAGAGAAAGATTCATTTAGTGTATGGTGGAGGTTGTCGAGGGTTAATGGGGAGTGTGTCTGGATCTGCATATCTAGGAGGATGCCAAGTTCTTGGTATTATTCCTACAGCTCTGGCTGCATCAAACATAGTAGGAAAAACAATTGGGGAAGAATGTAGGGTAGCCTCCATGCACGAACGAATTGCTAAAATGATGTGCAACGCTGACGCCTTCATTGCCTTACCTGGAGGTTTTGGTACTCTAGAGGAAATTTTTCAAATCGTCTCTTGGGCACAACTGAACATGCACCACAAACCCATAGGTTTGTTGAATGTTAACAATTTCTTTGATGGTTTGTTGTCTTTTCTTGATCATGCTGTAGAACAAAGGTTTATCTCGCACTCAGCACGTCGGATTCTCATCTCGGCCTCAAATGCTGACGAGCTGATTGATGCGTTACAAGCATTTGTTTATGTACCTGATACAGTTATAGCTCAAATAGAGTGGACAACAGAACATCGCAGAAAGCGCAAACTGGACTTAAATCTTCATTTGTAACACATTTTATTTGCTTAAATAAATTTTTATTTTCTGTTTAGTTTGTTGCAGGTTCATCTTTTCTTAGATCTCCTTCCAGGTAATATCTCTTTTAATCTTTATTGTTTATTTTGTGTTTCTTCATCTTTTAAAAAAATAAAAAAAAATATAAAAAAAAATATAAAAAAAAAAATTGAGTGATGTCTTGGGATTAGGCAAAGCTAGCACCAATGATGAAAATGGTTTAAAATGCTTGTGACCTTTGAAAAATTGATGAGTTCTGAGTATTATGTGTGAACTTGAACTCTAATGTAACTTGTGTTTTATTTGAGAATCCTAATATCTTGTGCACTTAATCTTTTACATTTGACTTATTGTTTATTCAGAAAAGATTTGTGTGATTCAGATATGTTAATTGATCTCATAAGACTCTAGAACTTATTTGATTGTCACTTGAGGCGAAATCCTAGACTACTCTCCATTTAAGAAATGAATTAGGCATTGTTGGAATCGTTTGAGCCTTTCAAACCAACCTATACATTTTGTTATCCGTAGCAACCTATTTTGTGCCTATATTTATCTTTTCTTGAATACCTATATTTTTATCTAGCCTTTAAATAAAAATATGTCTAACTCTTACCCTTCACTCACAGGAATGATCATTTGAAAAGTTATGATTCAAGGGTGGATGGTAGAAGTTTAAAAAAAAAAGAGAAAAGAAAAAAAAAAGAAAAAAAGAAAGAAAGAAAGAAAGTTAATACTCCCTAAATAAATAAGTTTGGGGGTGTTTATATTCAAAAAAAAAAAAAAATAGTATGAGCAAATAAATGTAAGGATGATGAAAAGGTTGGAGATAGAATTCACAGTATAATATCAAAAGTATTTGGGAGGCTTAAATGATCATGTACGTTGAAGAGTGAATTGAACTTTCATTCATATCATTTTATCCACCTTTAACCTGTGCCATACATTACAAGCCTAATGAAAGTCCTAATGATCTTAAATGTTATGAGCAGTCTACATTAGTGGAGAGTGACATGAAAAATAAGCTTATGGAGTCTCAAATGCATATATCTAGAGATCTGTTTTAAATATTTGATTACATAAATTTATTTGAATGCGAAAAGTCTAATGTCATAAGATTACTACACACACACACTTGGGATTCAAGAGTAAACCATATGTTGCATTTGAATAAAAGTTCTACATAACCTTGGGATTCTGATAGATTTCTTGGTTGCACATTTTAGATCCTTGAGGAATGCTTAGTAAGTCAAAAACAATTCATCACTCACTCATCATTTGAATTTTAAAGTTTGTGTGTTTTGCTTGAGGACAAGCAAAAGATTAAGTCTGGGGGTATTTGATGAGTGAGTTTTATACTCATAAATTAAATATTTTCATCTTATCTTTTGCCATAATTAAGCATAATCTCCCTTACTTGTCTTTAGTTTTGTGTCTTTCTTACAGATGGAGAGAAGAGTAGAAAATGGACTTAATCGGAGGAATCAGAGCTAAATTGTGGTTCTTTGGGAATGATGTCTATAAATCAAGCAGATAAAACAAATTCATTAAGGATGGCTGAGTAAGGAGCATTATCATATTGTCTCTTGAGACGCATCCTAATGGATATATGCACAAATTTATTCTTGATTTATGATCACATTTCCAAAAGAACTAAAACACAAAGATTCAAGGCAAAGCACCCAATGTTGAGAATATGTTTGCTGGTTGCAGTCCAGCCCAACCTTGCTGTAGTAATTGGGCCATAGCTCCGAAAATACATATCCAATATGTATGAAATTTGGTATATGTGTAGAGGACACAATTGGGTATAACTTTCATGTTCAAGTGGTCAGACAATTCAGACACTAGAAAGGCCAAAAATGGGCTAGAATCGAATCTTTCTTCTGCTGCAGTCCAGCCCGACTTTGCTCTAGTATTTTGACCATAAGTCACAAATTACGTATCCAATTTGTCCACAATTTGTCTTGCCGGAAAGCTAACGAAATTTCCTACAACTTTCATGTTGAAGAAGTCAGCAAATTCGGCAGATTTCAAGTCGATATTCAAGGCTCAATTTCGGTGCACATGATGGAATCCAAATTGTCAACTTTGTACAAATTTCTACCTAACAATTTTGACAATTACCACACCTACCACACTTAATTGTATCTATAAATAGAGGACTTAAGGGGTGAGTTAGAGAGTTTTTGGAGAGCTTTGGATAGAGCTTGGGAAAGCTTTGTTGGAATTCTACGAACTTGTAATGTTATTCTCTCTTTAGACATCTTGTATTTTTCATTTTCTTTCGTAATATTATCATGTTTCTTCATCTTTCATTTCACTTTCTTGTCTTGATTATGGAGAACTAATCTCCTAATGCTAAGGTGAAAGGGTGAAACTCTTGGTATGAGAATAATAATTTATCTAACTCTTAATCTTAATGTTTATCTTTGATATTGTATTTACCTTCCTATGTCTTTTCTCATAATTATTTCTTAATGGCTGGTTTTATCATACCGCCGATTTCTTGCTATGTTATTGGCTGGTTTTATTAGACCGCCTATCTCTTATTATTTTCATTGTTGGCTTTGCCACATACTTTATTTTATTTTATTATGTTAATTCATTTTCTACCTTTCATTTTTTTGCATAAGTTAATCTTGTAAAATGTGAAGTTTGATATATTGTAGACAATATAATAATTGGCACAATTTATGCTTGAATCCATTTACAAGTTATCTTTTGCATCTTTGTATTTATATTCTTGTAAAGTGTGAACCTTGATACATTGTAGACAATTTTTGGCACAATAAATACTTGAATCACTCTTGATTTATTGTAGACAATATGGTAATTGGCACAATGTACGCTTGAATCTATTTTACAAGAATGTTTCAATTATTAGAAAGGAGGTAAATATAATTCACGTATAAACAAAGTTGAGCTTAAATTAACATATCATCCGATTAGAACTTTATTCGTGTAAAGATTCTAATTGAGTAATAAAAGAGTTAAATTTATTTTTATTCGATATACCAAGAGTGGATCCCCTAACCTTAGCATGCTTCTTTACCTTGAATACATCTTCATTTAATTTCAGTATATTAGTTCTTTGCATATTTTGTTCAATATTCCTCTCACAAAACGAGACATCGGGAACTAGGTTAGAAGTATTTATTTCGGATCTATATTAGAATTTTCTCTCAATTGGCAATCTCTGTGGGATCGACCTTGCATACCACTAAATCTATACTCCAATAGATTCGTGCACTTGCGAGTTTTAATTAAAACAACAACAGGTTGCCAAAAGGGCCAATGCGAACAACCAGTAGACATAGTTGATGAATGTCTAGTAAAGGAACGTGATAATGACACTGCAGAGGATGATAAAAATGTTACGATACAAAACACAATAAAACACTTTATACTTTTTTATAACCTTGAATTGCAAAGTTATTTTTGTCTCTACTTTTAACTTGTGTTCTAATGAAAAATAATGTAGGATAACGAAACATCAGATGATGAAAGACAAAGAAAAGAAAAAGGACCAGTCCAAGGGGTCAAACAACAAGCTGAAAGTAAAAAAACAGCACAACATATTTAACTTTTGTCTTGATATTTCAAGTGTGGTAATAAGTTCAGATGATGGTGATGATGAAAGATACAAGGCTGAAGAGTTGGGTAGCTCTGTGTACTCTAATGATGATGATGCTAACCAAGGGTCAATGAGATATCCCACATTTATACCAAATGAAGAGTTTAGGAAGGTGGCAATAGAGTTAGGGATGGAATTCTCCACCCTTGAAGTCTTCAAATCAGCTTTGCAAAATTATAGCATTGCCCTTGGAAAGGAGTTTCGATATGTGAAGAATGACAAGGTTATGGTAAGGGCTAAATGCAACATAGAACATTGTGAGTGAGAAGTTTTATACAATTGGAGTAATGAAACAAATAGTTTTCAAGTAAAGACATTTATGGATGAGCATTCACGTGCTAGGGGCTTTAAGAATAAGAAGGCAAACAAGAAGTGGTTAACAAATGAGCTTGTCCCAATAATTAGAGCACATCCAGCAATGAAACATATTGAAGCCCGAGATTGATTTAAACAGAATAGACAAGTTGTCATTATTGACTTTCAAATATACAGAGCATTGAAGATAACAAGTTATATGGTTGAAGGGTCAGAAAAAGAGCAATATGCAGCTTTATGAGATTATTGTGAGGAGTTGAGGAGGACCAACTCTAGATCTTTGATTATCATGAAAGTCAATAGACTATATTTGAACCAACCTCTTGTCTTTGACAAACTTTATATATATATGGAGGTTTGTAAAAGAGGATTTAAGAATGGGTGTAGGCTTTTGATAGGACTTGATGGATGTTTTTTGAAAGGGTATTATGGAGGTCAGTTATTAACTGCATGTTCGATGGACGGGAACAATTCTTTCTTTGTGACTGCATATGCATTTGTGAACATCGAGTCAAA
Source organism: Gleditsia sinensis (assembly GCA_037074535.1). NCBI lineage: Eukaryota > Viridiplantae > Streptophyta > Magnoliopsida > Fabales > Fabaceae > Gleditsia > Gleditsia sinensis. The sequence goes on along the minus strand of CM073467.1, from coordinate 60,003,803 downwards.
GGACACCTAGAAGTGGTTTTCAGAGGTACTATTAGAGGATATAGGGGACTATCGGGGGCATGGGTGGAATTTTATAACTGATCAACAAAAGATAAAAACTCATTATGTTTTTCATTTGCATCATTGCAATTTGACTATTTTTTTAACTTAAACATTTAATTTGTTGTCTATTGTAGGAATTACTACATGCGATGCATGAACTAATGCCGGGTGTTTACTATAGATTTTGTGCGAGATATTTATGGACAAACTCCCATAAACAGTGGAAGAGTGTTAACATAAGGAAGCTCTTGTGGGCATGTGTAAGTAGCACAACCTCAGTTAGTTTCACAAGAAACATAGAGAGAATGAAAGTTATAGATCAAAAAGTATAGGTTTTTTTGAATAGATACTCGGCCTCCTCTTGGTTTAAGTCTGTGTATAGCTATTTTTAAAAAAATGACTCCACTTTGAATAATGCATGTGAACAATTCAACTATTGTATTTAGAAGTTTAGGAGCAAATCCATAATAACAATGGTTGAAGAGTTGAGATTGTATCTTGTGATGAAAATGAACAAAGAAAGGGTAAAGGCAGCGAGGTGCAATAGGCCAATATATCCTAAGACTCAAGAAAGATTAGAGATTGAAAAAAGAGAGAGTTTTAAATGGACTTCACATTGGGTAGGGGACCCAGATGGTTGCAAGTTTGAGGTGGAGTTTAGACCATTGAAAGTTGTAGTTGATCTGGGTAGCGGCACTTGCTCCTGTAACTTATGGCAATTAAGTGGGATTCCATGCAAACATGCAATTGCTTGTATGGCACACAATAACTTGAAGCCTGAGAATTATGTTGATCAATACTATTCAGTTAAAACATGGAGAAAGGTTTATGAGTCCTATATTCAACCTACAACAGGTCTTGAGCACTGGAGAAAAACTGAATGACCTTCTATTTTGCCTCCTCCTTTCAAGAGACAACCTGGCCATCCAAAGAAGCATCGAAGACGGGAGAAGGATGTAGAAGTAAACCCTCATAAATTAAAGAGAAAGTATGGGAGCACCAAGTGCTCAAAATATGGTACCATGGGCCATAATGCTCAATCATGCAAGGGTGGGTCAGTCGAGCAAAATGTGGAGGTACAAAATATATAAAATATTTTTTTTAATTTTGCAACATTGAGTTACTTATCTTACAATAGTAATTATGCTATTTTGACAAGCACAATCAAGTCAACATGTTCCACTAACAACACAAGTACAATCACAGCCAGCAAGTGAAGGAGAGATACAAGATATAATTTTAAGTTTATTTTAATCAACAAATTTAATTTGGTTTTAATATGGTATGCTTGAATTTTTTAGGTTGCTCATAGACATCAAGCAGGATGGAGCTCAACTGGTGCTAATTAATGGAGTAGCAACTGTGTTGACATTATTTTACTTTGGTTTGTAGTTTACTCACATTTATTGGCAATGCTGAAAGAGTTTTGAAAATATTTTAATGTTGTGTGCTTGAATTTTTTAGGTTGCTAACAGACATCAGGTAGAAAGGAGCTCAAGTGGTGCAAATCAATGGAATAACAGCTATTACCCAATTTTTTTTTTTTGGTTTGTGGTTTATGTACATGTATTGATAATGTAGAGCGTGCCTTTTTGTATAGAAACTAACCAGCACTAATTTTGATCTTATTCTTGGCTACCACGGCAATAGCATAGTGATGTAATTACATTAATATATGAAATTGGTGTGATCTTGCTCCTGGCTACCATGGCTTGTATTACTTACATTAATATATGAAATTGTTGTCCTTGTTTTTTTATCTTTATATGAACGTCTGTATTTGGAAATGGAAGTTCCTGGTATAATTGGAGTGTGCTTGTATTACTTATTTACATATATAAAATGCTTTCTAGAAAATAAGGCTTCCTGATGATATCAAATGTAAACTGATCCTTAATCCAAATACAATTAACAACAATAATATTAAAAAATATTGTCTTTATTCAATTGATCAATCTAAATACAACTTCAATAATAATTTCAATTACAATTCAAATTTCTAATCAATACAATTACAAAACATTATAGCCTTAAATATTACAATAGTATCATCCATTTCCATTATACAATAGTATCATCCATTCAATTACAATTTATTTTTGGAGGCATATATTGAACACGTGACTTATGTTGCTTGGCTGGATCCGAAGAAGGCATTAAACCAAGTTGGGGAGAACTTTCATAGCATGCTTTAACCTCTCCACATCTTATTTTGCTAAATATGTCCAACAAAATCTAAGGTCACAAGCAAAAGAAAGAATCAGGAAACAGACTTTGATAGATACATATCACATGTTCAAGATCTAAGAATGCTTTGTGCATAATGACAACAACTAAGTATTTAGGAGATAAATGCAAAAATCAAAGTTTCAGATCCACATCTACCCCTATTTTCAATTATTGATTTGCTGCATGGGATGGGACCATATAGGCACAGTGTTAACATCAACAAACTAATAAAATCAATAGTTTCAGATCCATAATGTTATCACTTATTGATTTGATGCATGGGATGAGACCATGGGCTGGGCATAGTCACGATTTCATGAAAACAAAAACAAGTATGCATGCAAATGCTTTTGCTTACATCAAAGATGTCATGAAAAGTGACAATAATTGGAAGCATATAATCTACAAACCCTTGGCATTTATTAAGAAAGCTTACCAAAAAACCGGTAAAGGCGAAGACCAACACGAATCCCCCCTTTTCCAAATTTTTTGTAGAGATCATATGCTCCTTTCCTCAGCAAATTAACCCAAAAAAGTAAATGAATATAGCATCCTTTAAAAGACTTACCCAACTAGTGTAATCAGGTACAATACATTAAGCCTAAAAAATTCATGTGTATGCATATTCTTAAGCCTAGAAACAGTTCGTAAAAATAACACAAGTCAGACACACAAACATTGCACCTTAAACACCCATATAGAGAATTATGATAGTAATAGACGTGTGGCTTTCCAGAATGAAAAGTAGCCAATTTACACATCCTCTTTTTCCAACATGCAAAGCCAAATGAAAATGCAAAATTCCTTTCTTCCAATTGATACTAGCTTTAGTAAAATGACACCAATGTTGGACTCCCAACTCAAAATCAAATCCATAAAAATATAAGTTATCACCAGTCACTCACAATTTCAATTTTCTTTAGAATTAGAAAATTGTCATCCTAGAGATGAATAAAGTGAGAGAAGACATATAAAGCTATTACAAGGATACAAGTAGAAAAAGGTCAAGAACATTTGGTTTTACAAAGTCAAGAAACTTACCAATTGAAGGTGTTTAGAATACTACAAGTGTAATAATATATTGACCCAACGAATCACAATTCCAAAATCTTTGAAATCCTTAAAAAGCTTCTCTAGATCTATCTCGTATAAGTTAATTAATAGTGAAATAGAGGCCGAGATTGAATAGGAGAACGCTGCAATACTTGAGTGGAATCAAGGGGGATTTCGCGTTGCAACCTTAGTTGATTTGACGATGGTTCGCGGTGCTCTGAGGGGCTTCGGTGGCGTTCTTTGATGGGCACGATGGTCTGCGCGACAGGGGAAGTGGCCTTCGTGGTAGAGCTTTGCGCGAGTGGTCTACGCGAGTTTGAGCGATGGGGAAGAGCAAAAGGTGTTTAGGGCACGGTGGAATTTTGAACTGTCTTCGATGGGCATGGTGGTCTGCGCAACGGGGTAGGTAGCCTTCGTGGTGGAGCTTTATGCAAGTCTGAGCAATAGGGAAGAGCAAAAAGAGTTTTGCGCGAGTCTGAGCTTTGGTTTTTTAGGGAAGGGGAAGAGGAATGAGATGTGGTTTTGCGAGAAAGGGAAGGAGGAACGGGAGGTGGCACAAAAGCTTCTCGAGAAGTGCCGTTTAGTTTTTTTTTTTGCCTAAGTCATTGCTTATATGGATGATGAGTCATTGCTTATGTGTATGATGAGCCAGCATTTAACATGACACATGGACTTTTAACCCATCACGCCAGCTTGCAGTCTAGATAGAGATAAAGGAGGGATTTATTTGTTTAATATTTGTTCAATATAAGGATTAACGTATACACTGACATATATTTGGGGACTAAATTGTAAGTCCTTGTTAAATTTAAGGACTAAAATGTGTGTTTACTAAAAGAAGAAAAAAAAGGGACTGTACTAGCTGGTCAAATCAAAATATCGATGAATTGGTATAGATATCAATTCAATTTAACATTATTAATTAAATTAATAAAAAAAACAAAAAAAGTTGAATTACAATCGTTTCAACAGTTTATTTTTATTATTAAATGCTATTTTTTTAAAAAAAATTAACTCAAAATAATATAATTTTGGCTAATTTCTTAATATTGTTAATATTATACATGTATTTTAATTTTTTTTTCTAGTTAAAAATGATAATATAATGACCATTATTACTAATGGAGTATTTTATTATATAGAAGTAAGAACTTGTTTATTATATATATAACAGAGTTATTGACAAAATTTTAAATATACAAATATGTACCATTTGATTATTTATATTTTAAATGATTTATTTATTTAATTAAATTTATATATTAATTTAAATTTTAAGGTATATTTAGACATAATGAATTGCTATGAAGAAATTGTTAAAAATTACAAAATTTTAAATAACTAACTATATAAAAAATCTTAAAACACTAAATAAAGTCAAAACTATTAAAATAATATACATAAATACACATAACTAAGAATTTTTTTTCAAGGCAAGGGAATATATTTATTGTCTCTTTTCTTGATAATAAAAAGACTGTTTATATAAAGAATGTCCTCTACTTCCTTTCTTTCTTTTATTTTTTTGTCCTAGTGCTATAATATTCTTCTAAAAAGAATTTTATATTAAGTGGTCTGTTTTTATTTTTATTGATAATAAAAAATATGATTAAAAATTTGATTAGTAAGTTTTATAAAATAATATTTTCTAAAAATAGATTAATTTTTTTTTTAAAAAATAACTAGTGATATTTTTATAATTTTAAAATAAAGTCTATCATAATTATTAAATAAAATTAAAATAATCTCATAATTATAAAATATTAAAATAATCTTTATAAATAATTTTATTTGAATGTAACTTATTTATAAATAATAAAAATTTTAAAAATTTTTATAAAATAAAAAATAAAAATAAAAACTAACAATATTTTTACAAACCAAAACACTGAAAAATATAGATGGGCCCCAAGCCCAAAATGGGTCTATTGCCCTCTTTTCTAACCCAGGCCAAGAACCCACTTTGATAATTGTATATTCAAGTTTGAATTCATTGGCTTCCCTCTCAAACTTCATCTTCAGTGTTCGTGGAAATGCCGAAGAGAGACTTTTCCACCTACACCAACGAATCAACGACGCCGCGAAGATCTCCAAGACTCCTCCTCCTGAAAAGTACTTCAGAACCACAAACGCCCACGACTCCTCGAAGAGCCGAAGATTTCAAGTCCTTCGACTCTAAATCCAGACAAAAATTGGTAAGCTCGAACCCTTCTCCCAACTCAGTAGAAATTGTTTCTTTGCCGCAGGGCCATAGAGATTCGACGAAGAAATCTTCTAAAAAATCGAAAAAATCTAATAGCAATTCCAGAAGTTGCATTACCTGCCGCGCTGGATTGAGAAGATCTTCTAGATTGAACAATGAGGTTGATGGGTTTCGTTGTCTCAGACGATCTTCCAGGTTATCTAATCAGAAAGTTGTCGTTCATGAGCATAAAGATTTCCCACGTCAAAGTACAAAGAAATCGAATAAACCTGATAACTGCTTCGGTGATTTTGAGAATGTGACTCCAGGGTCGAGAAAATCCACCAGATTAAATAATCGTAGTCGGCTGACCGAGAAAAATGTTAGCTTTGAGCCATGCCGAAAGGTTAACAGGGCAAAATCTCTTGAACGTATCGACTCTGATTCAAATACTTCTGTGGAGGAAGCGTATCAAGTAGTTGCTTGTAAACCTAAAGTAGAAGATAATTCGATTGAAAAATCTTCAGGTAAAGGTGAAAAGATGACGAGTAACGTTTCTATCACTCATGAGGAATTGATAATTGAAGGTAGAGAGGGGAAGGCGAGAAATCAGGATAGGAGTAAAGATAATGAAATCAAAAGAAAGAGAAAGCGAGGTGAAAATGGTGAAGCAAGTATGAAAGGATGGACCAAGGAACAAGAAGTAGCATTACAAAGAGCATATTTTGCCGCAAAGCCGACCCCCCATTTCTGGAAGAAGGTTTCTAAACTGGTATTTCCTATCATTTTCTAGTTCCTTGATGTATGAATCATCTGTGCCTTACTTTTAGTATATATATATATAGCTGTTTCCTCTTTTTATATGTCTTTAACCATGATCATTATTATTGAGATGGAAATACTTTCATTTTAGCCCCTTCTGATGAATTTAAGTTCCAGATGTAATTTATTGTTTTTAAGAGACCTTGTCTTCATAGGGTAACACCTGCAGTTGAATAGCATGCTGCCAGAGTTCATTAGAACTTAGGACAACTTTAAAATTGTTGGAGTGAAATAGAAGTTGTTAAATTAAAATTTGTCTCTTTCAGTTTCAGAATTTTGGATGAACTAAACTGGTTTGACTTCAAATGAGAGCTAATGTTCAGAATGTTAATAGAGTCTTACTGAAAATTGAAAGGTTTATTCTTTCTAACTTCGCTACATTCTAGATGAAATACACAATCTTGAAGCTGACACGAGAACTCACATTTCCCTTGTAGAAAAGTCATAAATTCAGGAATTGAGGAGCATATAGTAACGAGACATATTTAGGTGCAAGTGAGACTTACACCATTTAAGTGTACGTTGTGAATGTTTTGAGGAAAAAAATGACACGCTTTGTTTAGAAATTCCTTGTCATTTATAGAGTTTGGTTATACCCATTTCTTTTTTTTTTTCTTTCGTATTCATCACCATACAAAATCTGTTGCAGGTGCCTGGAAAGTCTGCACAGGATTGCTTTGAAAGAATTCACCGTGACCATTCAACACCACCTCAAGTTCAGCCTCGATCAAGGGCAAAGATAATTAAGTCGTCATCCCTCGATCAATTTTCACTTTCTGCAAGTATGCTGCTCAAATCTAAGAAAACTAGAAGATCAAGTTGTCTCAATTCAAAGAATTACCTTACCCAGAAGTCTCTCAAAAAACTTTTACAGTGCCGTTGTAAAGCTGATCAAGACCATGAAGGGGACTTATTTTCTGTTCTTGAACCAGACATGGACCTGTCTACTAATGCTTTGCAGCCTAGTGATGCAGTCACAACTCCAAAGCAGCTAAAAGAAACGCAAGGATTGCTGCAAAGTTGCACTGAGACGTCATCTTCTATATATAAGAAGTCACTTTCAAGATTTAGTACCTCGTGCAATACAGATCTTGTTAGTCCCCCTGTACTGAAGCAAGTGAAGAACAGAGTATTGCATGAGAAGTATATCAATCAATTACTTAGTCGGGAAGCTAGGAGAAGAGCAGCATCTGCACGAGTAAAAATGTCCCAAACTGGAAAAGCAGTTGGAGAAGAATGTAGCGTTCAGAAGAGGGGTGTAGTTGAATCTGCAAAAATTGCCTTGGTGTCTGAAGCTAGAGATGCTATCAGTAAGTTTCAACATTCGCAAGCCAATTTCATGAGCATTTGTAGCTCTGATGAGGATATTGATGACGGCGTTGGAGTTGAAAGTGCCGATAATGAAGATGAAAGTCAGTAAGTTTTACTTAAGTTGATTGTTGTATCAAATCAAGGGAGACGTGCTGGTTACTAATTGAATAGTAGGCTGACATTTCGACAGCGTAATCAAAAGCTTATTTTGGCTAAGTCTTGTAAATTTTTTCTCTGGTTAATAAAAATGAGTGATCCATTTTTCTGGTCCAAAATATTATTATGACAATAATTTTCTAGATAACGATGCTTAAGATTGAGTTTTATAGCAACGATTGTTTTCTATCAGTAAGACCTGTTTCCGTTATCTTTGAAAAAGCTTCAATATAGCTTCAATATAAAAGTCGTTGGCTTGCTGATATAGATGACCATAATTGTAGCCTTGAAGGATAGCTTAATGACTCAGAAGTTTATTTTCTATGCGTCTATATTTCTTTTCTCTTCCTTCTTTATTTTGTGGGGCTTTGTGGAGAGAAGGGGAGGGTCTATCAAACCTCTGCATAAATTGATGCTCTTGTATGGCGAAGAAAGATGAATCTATCTCATATCAAGAATATCCATGAACATGGAGTTCCATTGTCATCTAATTCAAGTCCCTTTGCGAATATAGATGATTTGATTACAGTTTTTTTTGTTCTTTTTTGTGTCTGTGATCTAATATGCAAAACAGATCATTAAAATTGAAATCTTATTATAGCTAATGGCTTTACCTTCTGGATTGAGTCGAAGATTATAGAAAAATTAAACTGTCATCTAATCAAAAGAGGAGGCATATAAAACAAAATGAAAACAGAAAAGCACGTCTATATGTCACTTCACCTGTGCTCGAGGGAAAATGGATCCTATGATTCTTTATGGCTAACTTGGCATTAGAGTCATTAGGGAACCCATGCTAGTTATATTTCTTGTCGTGCGAACTGTTTATGGTTCGTGAAAAGAAGATTTTTCAATTCACTAATCCACCATTATTGATGTACTTGCAACTAAAATCAGGCCTGGTACTTTTCCAGTTTTCTTGCATTAGCAGTGGCACTTTAGAAGGCATCAAACTGTAGATTTTCCTTTCTAGCGCCTCATCATGAATACGAAAAGGATAATTTTCAATAATTATGCTGGAACAGCAAGGAACATTAACATATCACATATCGCTTCTAGCTAATGAATATGTTCGATCTCGCTCTAGAAAGATCAGTTTCAGTGGTCCTTTTATTCGATCTCGCTCTAGAAAGATCAGTTTCAGTGGTCCTTTTCGGGCACTGCACGATCTTGCTTATAGGTTCATTAATTTATTTGCAATTATTGATAAATCAGAGCTACAAGACACTGACTCATTTAATTTAAGCAATTCACTTACCAACCTTGCCTCCCACACAGTGTTAGATCAGATATCTGACAGAAACCTTAATCCTTTTAATATTGTAATATCCAGTTGTTAGGGATGGTGAGTGGTCGTCATTGCCATGCAACAGGGTATAGATGACAAACATGATTCGTTTGAGGTCCAAGAAAAGAAACTTTGAATAAGTAACATATTCAGGAAAATCAATTTGATTCCACTTATGGGATCAACAATAATTCACCTTCATTATAAATTGCTAATAAAAAAATTTGATATTTGTCAGAAGAGGGAATTGAAGCTTGCAGTACCGAAGATACCCCAACATATGATAAAATAAAAGGAAATCATCAATCAAGGCAAATTTATTCTGAAGAGGGAATATTAAAACTTCTACCTCCCTGAGTTTTTTTTTTTAAATCACAACAGAGGCAAAAATTGCTTCTTTCACATCATCTGGAAAATGTTATAGCTACAGGCCTACTTCTCATCTTTGTTTGTCCTATAGACATCTCCCACCATAACCTGCATTTCTGAATAGTGCTTGCTTTATCTCGTCAGAGCTAATACTGGCTCTCTGCTCAGCAACCTAAGACCAAGAGAACCCCATGCAATTAGTAAGAAATATATTTTATTTCAAACAAGTAAATGGAGACTAATTGAAGACATAAAAAAGGTATAAACCTCTGAGCAAGATGCTTGCATTGAAAAATCATTGAAGCTACTAATAACACATTGCTGAATCTCAAGGCCTAATGCTTCAAGGGTGTTCACTGTTGACAGTAACAATCCACTCCTAGGGGCACAGCAGATACTTATTTTTGTGTCCTGGTCCCTCCTCTCAACATCAAACTGCGAAATTGCATATTTATTATCAGCAAATGGGTCCTTGAATAAGCATCAATTTTGGGGTTTAAATGAGCTAAAAACCATACCTTGGGGGTATTTCTTACCATTACTTCATTTGGCTTAAGCTCCTTGGAAACACCCAAGAGCTTTATCTGATTTGTATCCTCTTCTGTTCTTTCTTCTTGCAACTTACTGATCTTTTCTAGAAGCTCTTTCATATAATCTATGGTATCTCCAAGAATAGAGGTCCTGTCCATCTGTTAATGTTGATATAATCATGTTAGTTTCAAAGGTTGGGAGAACAAATGAGCTGAAAAATCCAAGTACAAATTCTGGGTAATAAAGAAAACAGGTGTAAAAAAAAAAAATTTATATGCTATGAATCACCTTGCTGATCTTAGGAACTATTGACCTTAGCATGGAAAGGCGGTCGTTGAGGCGCTTTCTTCGCCTTCTTTCTGCCATGAGATTCTTCGATGGCTGCCCTTCCAGCTTCTTGAATTTTGGTTTTTTCTCTCCACACAAACCCATGTTGAAGACTGGAACTTCTGTTGTAGCTTGTTCCTCAATTTTGCAGCCAGTTCGAGTCTGATTTTCACTGCCCAGAAAGGCAAGCTCTTCGTCCTCCGTGGATGGTTTATCTTCTTGTGCTGGAAATGGTGCCGAGTCGTCATTCCTGGTGTAGGATGAGTCAAGCTCTGGCACTGAGAACCCGTCAACAAATGGGTATCCTGCTTCACTACTAGTGTACTCAAATCTATGGTCTATAGGAGTGGAAAATGCAGCAAATGGGGGATTTAAGGAAGCTAAATCTGGGCTCCCATCAAAAGAGTCAAAGCTCCAAGCATTAGGGAATAGCTCGCTAAACCCAGTGGAAAAAGTGCTCCAAGTGTCTCTTCTTGGAGCAAGTAATTCCTCCAGAAAACCAAGTTGAGTAAGCTCCATCTCTGCCCTTGTGTCTCTCTATTACAAAAGAGAGGCGAATTGTGAATTTGTGATACAAACAGAAGAGGAGGCTTGGTTAATAAAAGAAGTGGCTCCAAGTGGAAAAAATTTGTTTAAATAATACTAAAATAGGGTGCATTTCTCATCAAAAACCTATTATTACAGAATGTATTACAGTAAAAAGTTGTGTAATAGCACCTAGAGATAGCCTTAGATTTAAATGGAATCTCCTCTCTCTCTCTCTCTCTCTCTCTCTCTCTCTCTCTCTCTCTCTCTCTCTCTCCCTCTCACTCCCGAGGTGAATAAATGTCCTTTTCACCGAAATAATAAACCAGACAGAATTTGTTTTTAATTCCCATGCCCTGGAGGCTTTGACCCACAAATCTGTCCTTACAGAAAATGTGTGGGGTTGGCAATGGCATCATAGACCGTCAGGTACTTCTTCCATATTTTATGCAACCTCTCTCTTTTTGGTATTCAGAAAAATGCTACTGGGACTGAGGTCCCCTATATAACCTGAGTCTATATGGTCAATTGTCATTTTTTTTTTTTTGAGGCAAAATAGGTGATATATAGTTTCGAAGTTTAATTTCAATACACTTTATGTCGTGTTAACATCTTTCTTATGATCCTCTATTTTTCAATTCGATTATTTGTTTAATAAATCTTTATTCCTTAATGGAGAAGAGAGTATAGAAAAAAAAAGTGGAGAATTGATTAAGTTAGAATTTATCTCTTTTTGATAGTTTTAGATGTATGATGCCCAATAAAATGGTCGGTTTTAATCATTTATTGTTCTATCATTGCACTCCAAATCATTGACTGTTATCTTAGAGTAAGTTTTAAGTTTACTTCAGTTGATAACATTACCATTATAATTGTTGTACTAAGATTAAATCTTATTACTTTGGTAGGTCCAAGATCAACTTTTTAGGTAACTTTATGAATAGTTCTCTTTTTGATGAGTTGGAACTTCTTTATTTTTAATATTCTTATCTTAATAATTTTTTTAAAAAAGTGAGAGTACTTAACAGTAAACAAAGTTCAAGCTGTTTTAAGAGGTAGAACTCATAGAATTACCCTGTAAATTTCACCGCCTCCCGAGAAGATGAAATGTGATCATTGATAGAAGAGTAACAAACTAGGCGACAATTTTAGCATATGCATGCATGAATCTGGGTTTTGTGAAATCACGATACAAGTCTGTGAGTATCTGCGTCACAGGGAACATGGGAATGTGCAAAAACCAATCATATTTAATACCAAATGGTTTTTCTTTTTCTTTTTCTTTTTCTGTCTCCTGTGACAGTAAGAACCTTGCATGTTTTCAAACAGTTCAATGGCAAAACAGAGATTGCATGTGATCAAATGGGAGCTTGGATGTTATTTAGTTTCCGCTCTTCCAATGAAACGTAAAATCCAATTTCATTTTCAAGTCCTTGATTCATGTTTGGTTCGGGTGCTGTCTATTATGCAGTGTATTGTCATATAAAGCTAAAAATGCTCGTATGTCAATATCTGCTATGATGCACCAGAATTGACGTTAGGCCCACCTCTGATACTATAATATGCATAGTGTAATGGCAATTTCTGTACTGCATTGCCTGCAAGTATATGACTATGATAGATAGCAATGGCGGAAGAAGAAGAAGAAGAAAGACGGAGGATGATTGGTCTAGGTCGAAGCTTATCATCGTGCTGTGCATTTAATGACATGTCTTTGCATTGGTTTATGAAGATTTCATCGTATTCAATCTTTTGGGTAGATTTATCTTTGCTTCTTTACTGATTTTTACATTGAAATGTTGCAAACTTCAGATATAAACATAAGACTAAAAATAAATTCTAAACATATTATTAATATCTTAATCAATAATATTGTAGCACTAGCTATATCTTTATCACCATTTTTTTAATTAAAAAATCCATCATTTCAACATAAATCATCCCTACCAATGTCAAATAAAATGATGCTTGGATAGAAGATAAGAGGGGAAAAAACAAAAGTGCTGTGTATTTATTTTTTATTTGGTGCTTGATTTTTAATTGATGTAAAGTAACAAATTATAATAATAATCAAATTATTATCCTTTTCATTGGTACTCAAATCACTATTATATAAAAGGAGTATGAAAATGAGTTCACTTGAAACATAATAAAAAAGTTGCGATGGGACTCAGTGTCCTTAAGGAGGATGAGACAAGAGAAAGAACCGACCCTATGCCCACGAATTCAGATATTGAAGAAATCATAATTTTCCGAATACTCCAACTTTCTCTAATGAGCTATTAAAGCCTATCATAATTATTTAATACCCATTTTCACTAATCTTTCCAAAACCAAATATAATTGTTTTATAATCCAGTCCTTCATGATTCATCGGTACGTGTAGACTAATCAAAGTCTTTTTCCCTTTTCACGTATTCTTTCTTTTAAAAAATATATATTAAAAAGTCCTCGTGTAATAAATAAGAGTTTTTTCAATTCTCCAAAACTTTCTCTAGTAATTTCAAGTTTTTGACAGTAGACAAAAAGTAAGGAGCAAGCTCCAAAAAAAACTTAACGTCGAGCAAAACTATTGGTAGCATATCGAATTCAAATATATAAATTTATTTTTTAATTTTAAAAATTAAAATTATAATGTATTGGTTTATAAAATGTATTAATTTTATCTACGCTAGTTGAATATAGTGAAACAGAAAAATCTGATGGTACAAAGAAGCGTATGTAAGGCAAGTCCGTGAGGGGAAGCAGCGGTGGGCGGTGGTGGGTGAGAGTGAGGAGATTTGAAATCAGCAGGCAGCGCCCACAATATGCCCTCAAAACCGCTTTTCGGGGTTTAACTTTCTGGTTTTTTGTTTGTTTGCCTTTTCTTTTTTGACTTTAGGTCCCACCTCTGTCTTGAGACATCTTCACTTCTGTACTTTGCATGAAACGGCCAAACCCAGAAAATGGCTTCTCTTCAAAGATTAACCGAGTGTATAAAAACTTAGTGAGCTTGATCTTGTATGATAAAATTGAAATTCTTAAATGACTGTTGAGAGTAGCTTAAGTTATTGTTCCTTGATGAGTAGTATTGTTGCGTCAGATTGCATGTTCGTCGATCACTGATGGTTTGCAATTAACGTCAGATCCTGTTCGTTTCTGTTGCAAGATGAGTCATGGGTCATATCATATCAGCACAAGAAAACGAGGGGAGCCAGACCCTAAATGATGAGGGCAAAAGCCCCCCTAAAAAGACGCAATTTTTAACTATATATACCATTACAGTAGGGACATCCTGCTCCTTCACCTTCATATATTAGCTGTTGTTCTCCTTCTAAAATGAGTTAAGATTTAGTTCAGCTTTGTAGCATGATTTTCTTTTGGCATATTGAAGGTAGCAGCTTCATCATTCATTGACCCTTTTAATGCTTTGATCTGAAGCAAAATTTTGAGTGTTGGAACACAGTCTTCAAGAAATTTATTATGCAACAAAATAAACGTTTGGGTCAATAATGGATTTTCTACTCTAAAAACAAACAGATGCAGACAAATATGTATTAATTATTCAATTTTCCTTCGCTATGCTTGCGAAGTCAGCCAAGTTTTAGAGATCTTGCTTGGTCGATCTGCAAGAAAAACCCCTTGCCTTACAGTCAACTAATAGCCGAAAAAACAATTGTCCTTTCACTCTCTATTCTATACTGTATTTTTATACGAATTTAAATCCTAAACCATTGTTTTGTTTTGTTCTTAATTAGTAATTTATAATTACTGTAATTCATTTTTTTTCACTGTGGAGAAAGATAAGTTTTAATGTATGACTGAATGCTTAATTAATTTAATTATTAACCGAAATAAAAATGGGTAAGTTAAGTAAATTAATGTCCTTATGTTCGAAGAAATTAAATATCAATTATATCAGCTAGATAGCATTTCCCTTCTTCAATATAATTTTTCTATAATATATATTAATTTATGATTGATTTAATCACTAATAATTATCGTACTTGAAAACTCCTGTCCAATCCTCTCTCATGATTTTTTTTTTCTTTTAAATTTTCTATAAAAAAAATATGCAAAAAAAAAAAGAGGGAGCGTGCTTATTATTTAGAGATCACTCTAAAGTACCTTGTGAGTTGCATCTCTTTCAAAATAATGGTGGCAATCACATCAAAGAATGAAAAAACTAGTGACAACTATAATTAAATCGAGGTACGGGGATGCAAGAATTAATTTGTTGTCGAATAGGTATGGATGAGAATTGAGGAACAAAAATGATTATCTCATTATGTAACTAACACTAATAAGTTATTTAAAAAAAAGGGTAATTAGTAGCGGCAAATTATTTTAGTCTCATAAAAGAGCAACCTGGCATCAGAATATTATTAACGCATGAAAAGGCTAGCTACCTAGCTAATGATGATCGGAAGAATATATAAATGATATATAATTTACACGTAACAGCATCATGATTGAGGTGAATGGTGAACCAAAAAGGGAGGTAGAAGAGGCTCAAGTCAAAGAGGGTTTCATAGAAATGCCACTATATTTACAGCACTTCTTCAGAAAGTCAATGTTTAAGAGTTAAGACTGTTGTTTTTCTCCCAGGGTTCCTTTTTTGTGGGAAATGAACTAATAGAACAACCGGCCACTATAATTGCTTGAAGATGCTCCTAATAAAACTGGGTAATGATCATGTCGACCTGATGATTACAACATCCAACTTGCTTGGATTTAGTTAGGACTCTGATGCTGATCCACGCACTAATTCCACACATCACTGTGTTTGCTAAAAATCCAACTTATTAGGTTTTGTATTTAGTCATCATTTCCATTTGTTTCTTTGTTAGATGGTGATATTACGACTTGGAGGAATTCGTGTGGTCTTTATCCATGGCTAGAAATTTCACTTCATAGGCTTTTTCTGCTTTCTTAAACCTAGCTTCATGTAGAGCCATAGCTCCCACTGTTTACATCGCTCGCTTTTTAGAGTCTAATTGAAACTTCCATGTCTTCTTTTGTTAACCTTCACGTGTCACCTACCAAATTATTAAACCCTAATCATAATTACTATGAGCTTTTGTCAGATTCACATGTCAAATTATCTTCTGTAAAATTAATATAAAATAAAATTAACTAGATGATTCTTATTCCAATAATTTCCAAAGGAGGATCATTAGATTCTCGTAGCTTACTTGCATTGCATCCAAGAATATAAATGAGTGATCAATGTGCTTTGAATCACAGTTAATTAAGACACAAGCTTCATAATTAGGTCAGAGGTGAGAGTGTGATTAGTTAATATATTCTACAATTTTTTCTCCTTGGTTATTAAAGTTTTGAAATGTAGTTGCAGTAACGTTGGACTAAGAAATAATATTAATAAAAGAGTGATTATTTAGTATATTGATGGATTAAAAATTTTCATTCACGATATATTAGATGTTGCTATATGTGTTTATTTAAATTAAAAAAAATTTAAATAGTCATGTGTTAACATTTAATGTATTGTTGATAAAAAAAATTTTGTCTACTAATAATGTACTAAAACATTTTTCTTAATAAAAATGTGAGTGTCAAATGTATTAAAAAAATAATTAATTTGAAAAACAGTGTGTGTGTGAAAGTTTTAAATCTTACATTGAATTATTTTTATAAATTAATTATCACACTACATATTAAATAAAAATTTAAAAAAGAAGAATATATATATATATATATATATATATATATATATATATAATACGAATTTTTAAATAAATTTAAAGATTTTTTTAATTAAATTTAAAATGATATGATTTTTTAAAAAAATTATAATTTATAAAAAAATTACAACTTTTCAAAAAAGTCATAACTCTATAGAAAAACCATATCTATACATAATTTTATTATAAATAAGTGATCTGACAGAGTGAAAAATTAATCAATAAATATATTTATCTTTTTCCGTTGTCTTCTTTAAAATTTCAAAATTGTTCTTCAAGAAAAATTTCAAAAGTTATTATCTGTCAATTTTTACGTACTTAAGATTACTCTTAAAGGTGATTTGTCTTATATCATGCAGTAAATATAATTGGAGCAAATATTACCTTAAAGACAGTGTAATTACACATGTTTTTAGACACAATTTCATCTTTAAACCATTTTACTTCCTAACAATTTTAAAGTGATATTTGTTCTTGAAGATGGAGACTACCCAGAAATTTGCATTCAAGGTGATGAATCAAGACTTCATCAAACTTGATCAATTTAATGGAACTAATTTCAATCGGTGGAAAGACAAGATTATGTTTCTCTTCACTGCCATGGAAATTTCATATTTGCTTGATCTTAGTTTGAAGCCAATTGTTGATCCAGAAGATACTGACTCTGAACAACTGAAGGAAGAACGTAGAAAGCGAGCCGAAGATGAAGTGCTGTATTGTAGCCATATTCTGAATACATTATCAAATCGTCTATATGATCTGTATTTGTCCTACACATCTCTAAAAGACATTTGGGATGCTCTTGAAGCCAAGTACAATACAAAAAAGCAAGGAACAGATAAGTTTTTCATCATGCAATATTTTAATTATAAATTATATGATTCTGCTTCTGTTTTTGATTAAGTGCATGATTTGCAAATTTTAGTTTCTAAACTCAAAGATATTAAAATTGACATTCCTGAATTTATACAAGTGGAGGCTATTATTGTAAAGTTACCCCCAATTTGGCTTGACGATAGAAAAAAATTATTACATACCACTGAAAGTTTCACCTTAGATTAGATTATGAAATATTTGTGAATTGAACAATAAACACGAAATTTACAAAAGAGGCATACAGAATATGTGTCAAAAGTTAATTTTGTGGATGTAGGAAATAAAAATCAAAAGTCAGAACAATTTTAGAAAAAACAAGAGGAAGAATCTTGAGCCTACTACTACCAATTCTAGAAAACAGTACAAGACAGCAAATTATTATTTTCATTGTGGAAAGAAAGGACATCTGAGGAGGAATTATAGATAGAGGAAGAAACAAAGGATTAGATGATTCTTATTCCAATAATTTCCAAAGGAGGATCATTAGATTCTCGTAGCTTACTTGCATTGCATCCAAGAATATAAATTAGTGATCAATGTGCTTTGAATCACAGTTAATTAAGACACTAGCTTCATAATTAGGTCAGAGGTGAGAGTGTGGTTAATTAATATATTCTACAAATTTTTCTCCATGGTTATTAAAGTTTTGAAATGTAGTTGCAGTAACGTTGGACTAAAAAATAATACTAGTAAAAAAAGTGATTATTTAGTGTATTGATGGATTAAAAAATTTCATTCACAATATATTAAATGTTGCTATATGTATTTATTTAAATTAATTTTTTTAAACAGTCATGTGGTAACATTTAATGTATTGTTTGGTAAAAAAAATTTTGTCTATCACTAATGCACAAAAACATTTTTCTTAGTAAAAATGTGAGTGTCAAGTGTATTAGAGAAAATAGTTAGTTTGAAAAAATATGAGTATGAAAGTTTTAAGTCTCACATTAAATTATTATAAGAAATTTTAAGTCTTTATAAATTAATTATCACATCACATATTAAATAAGAATTTAAAGGAGAGGAAGATGCATATATATATATATATATATATATATATATATATATATATATATAATGCACTTAATACGAAGTTTTAAATAAATCCAACGATTTTTTTTAAATTGAATTTTAAATTAAATTTTAAACGATATGATTTTAAAAAAAAATCATAACTTATAGAAAAGTCATAACTCTGTAGAAAAGATATGTCTGTACAGAATTTTATTATAAATAAGTAATCTAACAAAGTGAAAAATAAATTCAGAAACACATTTATTCTCCTCTGTTGTCTTCTCTGAAATTTTAAAATTATTCTTCGAGAGAAATTTAAAAAATTGTTATCTGTCAATCTTTGGGTGCTTGTGATTACTCTTAAAGGTGATTTGTCATATATTTTACAGCAACGTAGTGGGGACAAATATCATCTTAAGAATAGTGTGATTATACACATTTTTTAACACAGTTTCATCTTCAAACCAATTTACTTCCTAACAATCTTAAAGTGATATTTGTTCTTGAAGATGGAGACTACCCAAAAATCTGTATTCAAGGTGATGAATCAAGACTTCATCAAACTTGACCGGTTTGATGGAACTAATTTCAATCGGTGAAAAGACAAGATGATGTTTCTCCTCACTGCCATGAAGATTTTATATTTGCTTGATCCTAGTCTGAAGCCAATTACTGATCCAGAAGACACTAACTTTGAACAACTGAAGGAAGAACACAGAAAGCAAGCCGAAGATGAAGTGTTGTGTCATGGCCATATTCTGAATACATTGTCAAATCATCTATATGATCTGTACTCGTCTTACACATATCCAAAAGACACTTGGGATGCTCTTGAAGCCAAGTACAATACAGAAAAGCAAGGAACATATAAATTTCTCATCATGCAATATTTTGATTACAAATTATATGATTCTGCTTCTATTCTTGATCAAGTGCATGATTTGCAAATTTTAATTTTTAAACTCAAAGATATTAAAATTAACATTCTTGAATTTATACAAGTGGGGGCTATTATTGCAAAGTTACCCCCAACTTAGCATGACTATAAAAAAAAATTATTGCATACTACTAAAAGTTTCACTTTAAATTAGATTCTGAAACATTTGCAAATTGAACAAGAAACACAAAATTTGCAAAGTAAGCATACAGAATTTGTGCCAAAGTTAATTTTGTGGATGCAAGAAATAAAAATTTAAACTATTTTGAGAATAACAAGAGGAAGAATCTTGAGCCTACTATTTCTAATTCTAAAAAATAGTACAAGACAACAAAATCTTTTTTTCACTCTAGAATGAAAGGGCATTTGAGGAGGGATTATAGATCCAAAAAGAAACAAAGGACTAAAAGTACTAATATTACAAATATGGTTGACTCTGAATGCTTGGGATTATTTCTAGGGGCGATTTGTCATATATTTTGCAACAAACGTAATTGAGGCAAATATCACTTTAAGTACAGTGTGACACACGTTTTTTGGCATAAATTTATTTTCAAACCACTTTACTTCCTACCAAGATGGTATGTGGGTTGTTAACTATGAATAATCCAAATGTGAGTTCAGAGTTTGCATTGTCAATTCATAAGCCATTTTTCTCCATTGATATGTAGTTATAGTAACACTGGGGTAAAAAATAATACTAGTAAAAAGATTGATTATTTATTGTATTGTTGATAGACAAAAAATATTTCACCTGCAATGCACTAGATGTTGTTACATGTATTTATTTCAATTAAAAATTTATTATTTATTATTTTAAAAAGACATGTGATAATATCTAATGTATTGTAAGTAAAATTTGTTTGTCTACTGATAGTGCATTGAAACATTTTTTCAAGTAATAATGTGAGTGTTACATGGTAGGTGGATTACTAACTACAATATATAATATCAAAATTAAAAAGTATATATATATATATATATATATATATATATATATATATATATATCTTTCTCGCTATCAAGTTTACCATCCATATCCATGATATTGAGAACTAATCCAAACGTGAGTTCTGGGTTTGCATTGTCAATTCATAAGTCAAATATATCTCAATTCTCAACTCAAGTGGAGAAAAAAGTAAAGAGAGACCATCTTGTTGTACCGTATTTCTCCTCCACTATGGTACTTTGTGGGCTTGGCCCTTCCCCACCTAAGACTTTCAAATCTGTGGTAGTTACGGACGTTGTTGGTTGTGTGAAGCAAATTAACAAGGCCTCGTATCTGTTGTGTAATTACATGAAGCCCAAACAAGAGAGGTAGGAAGGTTGGAGCTCCTCCCTTGTCACGTTTCTTTCATCCGATCTAAGTTATAGTAATTCAGGCCCTAACTTATTTGGATTACACATAACTCATGAAACTCAAACATACTAATGGATTCTATTTAATAAGATTATTTAATAATTGATTCTATTTATAAAAGTTGTGTAAATTAATTACAAAAATTACATAAATGTTAGATTTAAGTTGACTCATTATTTTACATAAAATTAAGTCAATGTAAAATAATTATGTGAATGTTTTATAAATAGAACTAACAAAAATGAATTACCTGCTAACCTTTATTCATCTAACTTGCATAACTATGGAGGAATATAGTGTGGAAGCTCCCAGCCTCCCAGATAAACTAGAGGGAAGAGAGATGGAAATGAAGTTCTTAATAAACTATACCAATGTCAAACAAGCAAACAAAGCTCTATTCGGGTGGAAAATGGAAGCCCCTGCAGTTCCCATCGACGAGGAAACAGTGGTTCTCGTCGTGTTTCCTCTCTTCCCCGACTGAAATTTCGGTTTTTACTTCACGTCTCATCAATGGCGATTCCTCTTCTTCTTCTTCTTCACCCTCCTTCTCCTCCTCCTACAATTCCTGCAATTCTATAGCCCCTTCTCTAAAGAACCAATCTTTATCTTTCCGGGACCCACATTCTTACTTCCCATGGAAGCCACCCCATCACAGTTCCTACCCCTTCTGCAAGACTTCCCTCCCCATTTCAACCAGGGCTCAGTCCCTTGTCTCTCTCCTCACCCTCCCAGAAAAGATCCAACAACTAGCTAACAATGCTTCAGGCATCCCAAGACTTGGCACCCCCGCTTATGAGTGGTGGTTCGAATCGCTCCACGGGGTTGCCTCCAATGGCCCCGGAGTATCATTCTGTGCCACCATTCCTTCAGCTACGGGCTTCCCTCAAGTTATCGTCACAGCGACTTCTTTTAATAGGACGTTCTGATTCTTGATTGGATCCGCCATTGCAGTCGATGCTAGAGCTATGTACAACGTTGGACAGGCTGGTTGACCTTCTGGGCACCAAATGTTCATATTTTCAGGGACCCCAGATGGGGTAGAGGCCAACAAATACCAGGAGAGGATCCCATGTTGGCTTCGGCTTATGCGGTTGAGTATGTGTGGGGCCTCCAAGGTAAGAATTGAAAGGGTGGTGACGAACATAGAAAGGCGTTTCACGAGGAAATGGTGTGGAGAGACAATGGTGCGAATGATGATGTGGTCTCTGCTTTGCAAACATTTTACAGCTTATGACTTGGAGAAGTGGGGGAATTTCAGTAGCTATAACTTCAATGCTGTGGTAAGAATTTGCTTCAGAGTTTTAGCTAACTTGGTATGCTATTCATGGTTTCTATTTGTAGGTTTCGCAGCAAGATTTGGGGGACACTTAATAGCCCCCATTTCGTCGCTGCGTTCAACAAGGTAAAGCAAGCTGCTTAATATGTTCCTACAACCAAGTTAATGGTGTTCCTGTTTCTTCATAATTACTAGCTAACAACTCAATTCAATGTTTTTTTCTTTTACTTATAATTCCATCGGTTGATTTTTAGAAGTGGATCTTAATTGTGGAACGTTATGCTTCAAAATACTCAATCTGCTATCGGACAAGGAAAGGTGAAAGAGGAAGATATAGACAGGAGCTCTTATAAGCCTTTTCTCTGTTCAACTGCGTCTTGGACTGTTTGATGGAGATCCTAGAAGATATCAGTTTGGAAGGCCAGAGGATATTTGTACCCCAGAGCACAGAAAACTGGCCCTTGAAGCAGCAAGGCGGGGGATTGTACTGCTCAAGAATCATAACAAGTTCCTTCCTTTGATTTAGAATATTTTTACCTCCTTAGCTGTTATTGATCTCCTTGCCAATACTAGCCAATTAGGTGTTGACTACTCAGGTAAGCATTTTGGAAACTTTTTATCCTTATATGAAAATTTTCAAATGGTCCCTCAACACTAGGCTAGGGCTACACGAGTAATATAACTCCTCTCATATTACCTTAAGTTGAAGTGTTCAGGTGTTCTCTAGGAATTTCATTTAAAATTTGTCGTGACCCAATTGCAAGGTATGAAACTTGAGTCTCACATCACAAGTAAGAATTTTGATGTGAAGTTTATGTGGACCTTGAGCTCACCAACCTCACAATCTAGCTTTTGGGTATGGTTCTCCCATATCACAGTATTAGCTAAAGTTAAGCTATTTATTATGTAGGAGTACCCTGCACCTCAAAGAGCATATCTTATGCAACTGGTTGCCATGATGTAGCATGTGATTCTGATGCTGGTTTTGACAAGGCTATTCTTACTGTCAAAGATGCTAAATTTGTTGTTATAGTTGTTGGACTTTGACATGTGACAAGAGACAAGAGACGGAAGAACTTGATCGAGTTATTCTCCTCTTACCCAGTCAACAGATGGCCCTTTCATCCTCCATTGCTGCTGCCAGTAGAAAACCAGTGATTGTTGTTGTTACTGGTGGTGGACCCCTTGAAGTGTCTTTTGCTCAAAGCAATCCACAAATTGCAAGCATTCTATGGGTTTGGTACCCTAGCGAAGCTGGTGGGCAGGCATTAGCAGAAATTATCTTTGGAGAGGTTAATCCAGGTTTGTATCATCAACTAAACATGGATATGCTGCTAGTTAAGGGTTTCTCTATGCATCTCAGATATGAAACTTTTTTATTTGCGGTTACTTGTGAAGGCTAATCTTACCTTTTAAATTAAATGAAACACTCTAATTTTGAAGTTCAACTCTGGTTAAGCCAATTTTCTAAGGCACACTCATGATTAGATGAGTTCCGTCTGTCGGTATATTTTGTAGTGGGCTTATCTCTAGACTTAATATTGGGATTAAATGAGCTTAAATGAAGCTCAAGTATTAGGCCTATGCAACTTTGAGGCCTCGTGGAATTGGTTCAAGTTAGCCCAACCGCATAATTCATTATAATTTATTCACTCTTTAAATTTTGTATATAATACATTACAGGTTCTCATTATTTATATTTTCTTTTATATATCTCACTTTTTATTTTTTACTATATAAAATTTTTTTTTTCTAATAAATCAAACAATATATAAATGTGACTACTCGGACAAATTCCCTTATTTATAATAGTCATACTAAATTGAGTAAATTGTACTTTTTAGATAATAAATAGTATTTATTTGTAAAAATTATCAAATTCACTCAAGGAAATTCTTCTCTTATTTTTTTGTTTAAAAAAATTATATTTATATACAAATAAATATGGGTCAAGTTTATTCTTTACTCACAGGATTAAGACATTTCTTGGCATTTAATTATAGGCTTAAATCAAATTAAGCTTAGACAGAGACCTAAATTTAACACCCACAAACTTATTGAGTTTTGACCTAAGCTCATCCTATCAACAGCTATAGCTATGATATATTTGGTTTTATTATGCAGCTGGAAGGCTAACAATGAGTTGGTACCCTGAGTCCTTCACCAAGGTAGCCATGAATGACATGAGCATGCGGGCTGATCCTTGTCGTGGCTAACAATGAGTTGGACATCCAATATACAGATTTGGGCATGGCTTAAGCTACACTTCTTTTGCATACAAGTTCTTAACAGCACCAACCAGAACAAGTTTCTCTGAAATTCTCAGGGATGGTTCCAGAAAGGGTATACTGAGACAGGTAGGGAAGGGAGTTGATGGAGTTGGTAATATTCAAATTGATGAAATACAAGATTGCTATTCATTGAGTTTCTCTGTGAAAATTTCTGTGATGAACTCTGGTGATGTTGATGGAAGCCATGTAGTAATGTAAAGTTTTTGAAGGAAGGCACTCCAGAATTACAGCTTAAAGAATTTGTTCGGTTGTTTGCCGTCTCTTACAGAGCAACTGAAATAAGCATTTTAGTGGATCCATGTAAGCACTTAAGCATATCAAATAAGCATGGAAAGTGGATATTGCCCTTGGGGATTTGGAGTACAATGTTGCAATTGAACTCTTTTTAACGCCATCTCAAATTCTAAAGGTCTGCTTTTTTTTATTATTAGGTCAATACGAGAGGTGCGTTCTAAAAATTATTGAAAAAGAAATATAGTTTGTAGCTTGTCCGAAGACACCAAAAAAAAAGATGAGTTCTATTAGAAATGTTTGATATTGTAACAAATCCCTTTGAAAATAATTATGTATATTTTATCTTTTGTAAATTGAATTTTATTAAAAAAAATTGAATGAAATATTTCATGGTGGAATATATCGAAGTCAACAGCAACTAGAGATTGTGGCTGGTAATTAATTGCTAGTTTACAAGTTAACGATTTCTCGAAGGAGTTAGGAGATATCCTATCTAATTGAGTGGTTAATGATTCCGACGCCACCAATGCTGAGGTCGAAAGCTGCATTAATATTCATACTTCACAATCGACTTTAGGTTGAAAAGAAACAAAAGAATAAAGGTTTTTTGGTCCCTCTACAGTTACCCCTAGCCCATTTCTCGGGTAATAAATTCCCTAAATTCTGCTAGGAAAAATTTCACCTTTTTTAGATGCCTTGAAGTTCTATTATGGAGTGGTTGTACGTTCGTTGTCACGAAAAATTTAACTTCATCTTAAAAGAGGTTTCGTAAAGAAAAGTTTGTCTCCCATTATATATAAAATCTAAGGTCTTTTTCGTCAATCTATGTGAGACTATCAATATTCACCCATTAAAATTTTATTATGATGTGGTTGCACATCTATTATCACGGAAGACTTAACTTCACCTCAAAAAAAATTTCGTAAAGGAAGATTTGTCTCCTACTATATATAAAATTTAGGATCTTTTCCGCCAACCGATATAGAATTATCAATACTCACCCTTTAAAGTTTGCATGTTTTCATGTAAGACGGATTTTGTCTATCTTTTTTGGGACTTGTTGTGTTTCATCTTCACGAAACTGTGTCAGAAGTCCACAGGACTCGCCCCATTAAAACTTACATCGATTAGTGTGTCAAATTTTAATACTAATATTATGGTGTGGCTACATATCTATTGTTATGAAAGGCTTAATTTTACTTCAAAAGACGTCTCATGACAAAAAATTTATCTCCCACTATATATGAAATCCAAAGTCTTCTCCGTCAACCAATATGAAACTATCAAGTTTAGAAAAGCGAAGTGTACAACCAAAGCTTTACTTTATAATGGAGATTGGGAGAGAAAAAGAGAGCATTGGATAGGCCCGCGAGCACACTTAACCCACGATAGTTTTGAACCAAAACAAATGGTGCGTATGTCAGCTTGTGGGTTGCCGCCTCCTTTTTTGAATTTCAAATTTTGGATTTTCACGTGGGTTACGTAACAACAGCCATAGGTTTGTATCTATAAATTAATTGATTTAGGAATATTAAAATCATTTTGACGGCAGATAATTTTGTATTCGAGTTTCAATTGAAATAAAATAAAATAAAATAAAAATACCCAATTTATTTTACTATTTGGAAGTTTTGGTCACTACATGTCATCAAATTTATTACATTATCCCATCAACATCAGCCATCTAACTGGTTGAAAATTCAAGTGTCCCTTTCATTTGGCCTTATGTATTTTTCTGACATATACTTCGCTTCTTTACGATTTCATTAATTCTAAAGTTTATGCTTTCAAAAACAAAGAGGAGAATTCTAACAACATTTTTTTATTTACTAGAATCTTTAAAAAAAAATATTTTTTTTTCATTTGAGTTAAAAATATAAAAAATCGATGGTTTTAGTTCTAGAAGCAATTATTTTAAAGATTAATTTTATTTTTCATTCCCATCTTATTTAGAAAAATATTAAATAAAATATAATTATTCCATTCTTGCCTTTAAAAGGGCTAAAATTGAAAAACCATTTTCTGTCAATATTGCCTGCGTCAGGAAGTAGAATTAAAGACCAGATAAAGCTTTGCACTTCTTTGACAAACATAGCTGCCACGCCACCAAAAAACGCCATTGCTGGGGATGGGCTTTCTGGGGATTCAATATCCTGTCATACAATAATTTTTTTTTTAAATTTTAAAAGTAAATTACGAACAAAAATTGATTGTTCATCGTTCGAATGATACTATCTCAACTTTGCCGGTCAAATTCGTAGGAGTATTCTGGAGAAAAAAATGCAGCCACATGCTTCCATGAACACAATGAAGATAAGCAATGACTTTGCCCTCCTTAACTTGGGTCACGCTTAGCTGTCACGTGGCCCACTTTTAATGACTCATTATCAACTTTCTCTTTTATTCGGGCGCTCCTTTCCCTTTTAACTTTACCTCACGTCACGCCTGTCGTTAGTGATGACCTGTCAAGCATACCTGCCCCCACATCATCTTTTGACCAGCCACGTGCCACTTTCGAAACGATGCGTTTCTCACTAGACACATTGGCACGTAGCCGAATTTTCGTGGCCGTTAATGTTGTTCGGTGTCTTCAGATTTTAGACGAGAGTTGTCATTTTTCAACGTGTAGCGGCGCCGTTAAGTGACGGTTGCCTGGACCAGGAGGAAAAGTGGGAGTGCTCCAATCAAATTCGTTGAATGGTGGTTGCTCCGCTGGAAAAAACAGGGACCTCGTAGGGAGAGAGTTTCTGATACGCCAAAATAAATACGGGGCAAAACAGATGGTAGTGCAAAACGAATGCTGTGTGTTAGTCTAAACTCAGAAGGCCAGAACGAAAGAAACATTTACTTTTATTTGGTACCAACTATAATCAGAGAGGTAGAGATTTTGTGTTTTCTCTGAGTCACAGAATAATTCTGATTTTAGAGTGAAAGATTCTGTTGTTTGTGCTCTGTTTGGCAGAGAAATGAGTGACCCCAAGTATGCTTATCCCTATCCTAACCAAGGTACCCCTCTTTCTTCTCCCTAAATGAATGTTCGTATTTTCTTCTTTTGTTACCTTTCTCTCTGTCAATCTCTCTCTAACACAAACGAAACAGAGAGATAGAGATCTTATGGTTATGGCTCTACTGGACTTTCTTTGCTAATCACCAAACAATCTTGAGGCCTTATGTTGTGTTATTTTTCTGAAGGAATTAACATAATAGCTACTTTCATGTTGTACTGAAAACGGAGAAAGAATAATCCAAGAAATTTGTCACACATGATAGTTGAGAGAACTGCTTCTTTTCATCTTTCCTTTGCGCTTTCTGGGTTAAGAAAAAAACATGTTTTTCATTTGTAGCTTAATCATGTTAATATTATGAATCTTTTTTATTTTTCTTGAACGATTTTCTTTGTGGGAAATGGGTGTCAGGTTATTATCAAGGTCCCCCGGTGATGGCACCTCCACAATATGCTGCTCCACCACCCAGAAGACAGGCTGGTTTCCTTGAAGGATGGTAAAGCCCTCAGTTTAGATGCAATTTTTTTTCTAATGTTCATAACCAAGTTTGTCGTTTTTATTTATCTTTAAATTTCCGAAAGACCCAGAATAATTTCTCGCTAAAGTATCTCAAAACCTTTTTTTCTTTGTGGTATATTTTCAATTTCCCGTAATTATGTATCACAATTTGTTTTTCTTCGTGTTTTCTGTCTCAGTCTTGCAGCTTTGTGTTGCTGTTGCCTCTTGGACGAGTGCTGCTGTGATCCATCCATCATCTTCGTCAGCTGATATGATGTAATTTTCATGTTACAAAAAATAAACATTATTCCTCTCAGACACTCTACTAAATATACAGTGTAATGATTACAGACTTCAGCACATGGTGTAGTTGAACTGCTATAGTATATGTACGGTTTGTTTATGCTTATTGCTTGATGAACTCAGTTTCCACTTTATTTACGGTGGTTTGATTTGGTTGAATTGGATTTGGGATGTGAAAACAATTTATATTCCAGCGGGTCCCTTTGTTCCCCATTATCTTTTTCTTATGCTATCATTCGGAGTGAATTAAGGGGCTAAGTTCAGTGGGTTGAACGTCATATTGTCAATTTCTTCCTTATCTTTAGTCATCTTTGCAATTGCATCAATTGTAATTGCGGGCGATCCTCGGTATCAACTTTTTTTATGCTATTGTAAATACAAATGCATTAGTGTTAAGAATAATTAATAATAGCCTTGCTCTGTTGAGGGGCCATGTGGTTAATAATTAATTTGATAACCCAAAAGAGTGCTTAGAAAAGGGGGGGGGGGAGTAAGTATATGATCCCCGACTCATTAACATACAATTGATTATTCGATATTGTTCCTCGTTCCATATTAAATCTGCCCGAAATGGCACGTGACCTCGTCAAAGCACCAGCTGAATTAATAATAGCCTTGCTTTGGTTCTTTTGGGGGGAAGGGGGGGGGTGTTAATCTACACCTACAGCTTTCTCATGAAGTACGACCCACAATTTTGCCCAGGAAAATAAGGAAAAATAATACAAATCATCCTAGTAGGGGACAAAAGTCTACATTATGCTCTACAAATCTTCAAAAGCGGATGTCATGGTCCAGCTACCAGTTGTAGCCTCTTCAAAAAGTTTTTGGGACATTTACTCGGTCATTTCCCGCTTTAACCCTGCTTTCCCAACTACCCTTTAGCTTTTAAGACATGAAACAGTGAAGCGAGTGGGGAAGCTTGGATATTTATGGGAAGGAGCTCACAACTCTTCTGATTTGGAATCGTCTTCTGCATCGGACTTTTGAGCTTTACTTTTTTCTAAATATTCCTCTTCAATAGTTTCCTTGAGGATGAACAACCTCTGAATAACTACAGGCTGAGTCAGCTGCCTGGCTTCCCTCAGCTCTGTTTCTTCTTTATTCAGGTTATATGCATCGAGCATGATCTTAACCCACTTATGCAGCTCCTTCGGGGTACTGCTTAATCACATAAAAAGTGGAGGAGAAAATAAGAGTAATCATAAAAATCACTACTTTAAAATGAAGCATAGGAATGTTTTCTCACGTGTATAAAGCATTAGGGTCCTTGGCTTCATGTTCTTCACCGGGTGAGAAAGCCGTTGCCAATGCAGAGAATCGCTCCTCAGGATCTGTGATATTCAACAAATGCTTGAGTAACTTTATTTCTTTTGGAGCAATGCTCCTTAGACTGCTCTTAGTGGTCTTGTACAATTGATACATTATGTCTTTCACCTGCAAAGTATAAAGAAAAGTTGTTTGGGCACACAGAATACAAAGCAACCATTTTAATGTAGAACGGAAAAATAACTATTTTACTTTCCGCAAACCATATATATAGACAATTAAAATAAGAAATCTTTATCTATAACATTGGAACATAAATCCTAATCCTAATAAAATAATAGAAAAACTAATCCTAATATTAACGAGATAATAATTTTCTAGGCTCAAACGCCTTTATTGATCACTATTTCCTCACTTAGACTTATCTCTAATTATTTAATTATAAATCTATAATTGTCTCAAATAATAAAATAATAATTCTCCCTTATCTTTCTGCATCACATTTCTCCTGAGTTTGAGCCAGAAAAATTAAGGTTGTATGCTAGAAGGGAAAAAAGGGATGCGGTTCTGCAGCTAGTACAGATCAAGAGAAAAATCAGAGGTCAGAACTATAAATTTAGATGATTTCTTTAGATCTTAAGACCCCAGCAGCAAAGATTTCTATTTTGGTTCTACACTTATACTGGTAACACACCATTATATTGAAAAGGACCTGGAAACTTCCCATCCTATACAACGTCCAATGCCAACTTACACACAAAGTCATCCAATTACTGACATAATTGTGTTAATGAATAGAGGGACGCCTCATCCAACGGGTTGCCATGGCCCCCACAAAAATGTAAAGCTGCAATAATGTTCTTTACTTTTTGGCCTTTATTGTTGTAATAGATTTATTTGCCCCCATCTCCCCTTTAAAAAATGTTAACTTACCTTAAATTCTTTTCATTAATTCTATTTTGACCTTGATATTTATTCTATCTCCGGTCCTGGACTCCTGCTAATTTCAACTTAATTTCATTGCAGAAAAGGAAAAAGAGAGGCCATCAATACTTCTCCCATGTCTTCCATTTTGATGCTTTTGGATGCCAGAGGCATTGACTATTATGAGGGTAAAATAGCAAGATCAATTTTATCAAACAGAAGCTGATAATGTGAATCTTATAATCAGTCACTAGGAGACCTTGGTACAATTCTCAAGTTTGAGATAGCAACTGAAAAAGGAAACTTCAGATATTCTTCTATCAATCCACAAAACAAAAGCGTTCTTCTTTGTTTGATATTTTATAAAGCCTCATGTTTAATGGATAAGCACAAATAGAAGCATATGTTGGTCTTTTTCTTGGAAGAGGGCACAAAGATTATATCTAATCTCTGGAATATTATATTTTAAAATCATACCTCATTCTTGAGTGTTGTAGACTCTTTTGCTTTAGCCCAAGCACTGTTTATCAAGAGGATCAATGATGAGTCAAGTTCCTTTGCCTTCGCAAGGCTTTTGATCTTCTCACATGCTACATCAATTGACGGTGAGTTGAGAATATCATCAAATTTGGCCTGTGCAGCATCTAATGTCTCCACATTCTCTAGAGTGTTATCATATGCACTGACAGCTGACAAGCATCTAGTCCCAAGCCTGGCAATTGCTGCTCAACAAATGGGCCAATCAAACAAAACAGGAAACACAAAGAACTTCTTAAGCATTCTTTTGGAGGCATCATAATGAAGGATTTAATGAGAATGAACATTTAAAGTTCATTTTTATATACGGTTTCCACCAAACATATATTTTAAATATCTCGTTATTCTCATCTTCCATCGTAGTTTTAGTAAAATTTCTGGTGCCTATAGACCAGTTTTAGTTTAGCACTTCAATGACATCCTAACATCCATCACATTTAGGAACCCATCTGGCTACGTTGTAGATTATGATTTATGCTCTTTGATTACAAGTTTCAACTACAAACATTCTTAAACATCATACTTGATCTCTTTCCAGATGTTGTTGACTTGATTTAGATTTAAATCAATATTCGTTCAAAATAATACAGTCCAAAATCAAACAAATTTCTTCATTCAGATAATTACCATCATGGTCCTCCAAGCTGTCATATGTGTCTGAAAGAAGAGATAGGTAACGGAAGAATTCCCCCGTAAACTCTTTACGCCTTCGTGCAACTATGGCGTTAATGTCAGTTGGGCTATCTTGTACCTCCTTGAGAAGTTCATTGTGTCCTTCCATTTCATCATCAATCTGCAATGCTTACCCCTGATCAAACAGAACCGAGGAAGAAGCTCTAAAACCAAGCAAGTGTCTAAATATGAATTAGTTATTTGGTTCCTACTTTCTACAATAAGTTGCTACCTGAAAAGAAAAACTACGTTATTATTGATCTGGCAGAAAAAAAGCACAACAACTTATGCACTCCCATTTAGTTCAAATGTAATGTTTGAGTTTTCATTTTAATACTAAATTTGAAAAAAAAAAATTCTCTGCTTTCCCTAATTTTACATCAGGACCAAAATAATCTATTTCTTAGGATCCAATATTGCAAGGGGCGTAAACAGAGAAAATTTGAGAGCATCGCTTTACCTTCTTCATCTTTTTCCATAGTGAAATAAATTTTTGCTTCAAAACTGGGTCATTCTCCATGTCTGCCCTTTTCTGGCACCTACTGTAGAAGCTATCCCTGTATTTGTTCCACTCTTCTCTGAAGACCAAATACTTCCTCCATTCCTTTGATTTGGTTTTCTCATTCAAGAATAAATCTATCATTCTGTCGCAAATTTGAGTCATTGTGTAACCTTTCACAATTTCAACCTCCTCT
This sequence comes from Gleditsia sinensis, assembly GCA_037074535.1. Classification (NCBI taxonomy): domain Eukaryota; kingdom Viridiplantae; phylum Streptophyta; class Magnoliopsida; order Fabales; family Fabaceae; genus Gleditsia; species Gleditsia sinensis. The sequence goes on along the minus strand of CM073467.1, from coordinate 59,971,396 downwards.
TGCTCTTCCACTTGAGAAGCGGATAGATTGCTAGCTTGTAGAGCTAAAAAGCATTTCCTCATTTTAGTGACACAAAAATTACAGCTAGAAAACATATGGAAACATCAGGCACACCATAAAGAAAAATACACAAACAGTCACTCTTCGATCTTTGCTGGTACAACATGAAATTAATTACAAAAAAAAAAAAGGTAATAAAAATCAGTTTTAAGCAAAGCAGAAGATTAAAACGTAAATATACCATCTTAACAAATTTTTAATACGAAACTTGCGGGTCTTTATTATTCTTCGGTCCTCCCTTCCATATTACTACAAATATAAACCAAAGACTAGAATTTTCCCTATCCCATCTTCATCACATGAAAAATACAGCATATTAAGAAACAAAAAAATGGGAAAAAGTAAGTAGAAAACCAAAACAGCACTCTAAATGGCAAATAATACTCACTGGGTCGCGCGCCGTGAAGTGGAGTGTGGCATTTGAAATTATAAGCTACTAATCTTCTTGTTTCGTGTTTGAAGAAAGGATAGCACTTGGAAGGTAAGAACAGAGAAGCAGAAGAGGAAGACGGAATTACAAGGCACCGTGGGTAGAGATTTTCATTGAAGGGGATGACGGTGGTGCTTCTGTTGAAGACGGAGGCTGAAATCTCGTACCCCATCGGATTGTTCCTTTGATTACGTTGCCAACAGACTAAGGTTCACTCTCTAGTTTCCGGCTTCCGCTGCTCCTACCATACCAGAGCTGGAAGTGGAACCATAGGGCGCTAGGGAAATTTTATGTTCCCTGTTTATTATCCGCAAATAATTTCGACACAATTCCTCTCTAAAATAAATAAAATTATCACATTATAATTAAAATTTAGAAGGAAACTAATTTAACTTAACATATAATTTTTTGAAATTAGTGATGCCACATATTATATTATTTATTAACTTTAAAATTTTTATAATTGAATTTTACCCCCTCAATGTATATAATTTTAGGCACTAATTATTTATATTAATTATTTTAATGTAAGTAAATTTAAAATAAGATATATATGACCTTATTTGACAAAAAGAATGCGACAAAAATTTATCTTGTTACCATTTTATATATTAATATATTTATAATTTTATTATTATAATATTCAAAGTTTGCCAAAAAAAAAAATTATTATCGTTGAGTACTTTTTGAAATTATCAAGTACAGGCGTTCGCGGAATTTTATGTGAAATTATTTCTAATTATATTATTTTTATAAAACTTGTATAATCTGAACTTTTGTTATATTATTTATCTTCATCATAATCTGTTCTTATATATATATATATATATATATATATATATATATATATATATATATATATATATATATATATATATATTGTCAATTTAATATGATTTTATCATATTAAAAATATTTTTTAAAATTTTAATTTTTTAAATTACTTTAAAAGTAGTCTTCGAACATATATATTCTGTTAAGTTCCTGAACTCCCTTATAAGCTCAAGGGATACAGAATCAAATCAAGTCATTGAAATAAGGCTCAATCATAACAGAAAAATCAAAATCTTTCATTGAATCAAGGCTTAATCATATTTTTACGTTTTGTTTCTAGTACACGTGTTAAAAGAAATACAAGATAATAGTGCTGATATATAAAAGCTTGCCATACATACCATTCTACCAAAAACATGAGATACGTAACAAAAACTGAATTCCTCCATATTCCAGCGATAGTCCCAAATAAACCATCTTAACATTAATGCAACAAAAGCTCGTCAACTCAAACTCGAACTTTTTCCCGGAATAAACAAAACTATATATAAAAGCCATATTGTGGCAACTGTACGTGTTTAAAGAATCCACAGTTTCGGCACGCTTTTTTTAATCCAGAGATGGACTATTTGAAGAACAAAATTGCCGTACAGATTGCAAAAATTGCCCCGAACATAATAATTGTTACTTCGCCAACGTTAGAGGAAGCTTTTTTCTCCATGCACCATCTTAATTACTTATAATTTCTATGCGCACTATCCCATATTTGAAAATTTTTTAATTTATAATTTTTGTTTATTTATGAAAAATAAATATTATAAAATCTCTTTAAAAATATATGTTAAAATTAATTGTTAAAAGACAAAGAGCCACCCATATACTAGTAGACCAATTACTTTAGTTAGTAGAGTAATCACTTTGACAATAATTTATTTTTTATTATTGCCAAATTAATAATCATGACTGAAATAAGTTGGAGCATTAATGATCACATATTGATAATGAATTTTAATTATAAATAGCCATAAGACACATCATAGTTCTCAAGTTCTTAAGGAATTCTCTCTTCTTCCTCTAATTCTCATAGTGAGAGAAAATTTTGTGGGTTAAAGAGATGTTTGAATAAGAGTGTTCTTGAGCGTGTTTGTGAGGTGTAAGTAGTAGGTTATTAAAGCCAAACTTTAACTCTTAGAGAGTGGTGTAACTTGAGTTAGCCTTATAGGCATTTGGGTGAGTGAGGAAAATTATTGTATTCTTTTTATCATAGTAAAAATTTCTTGTTGTTCTCCGATCGTTGACGTAGGCATATTGCTGAACCACGTTAAATTTTTGTATCCTACTATTGTTTAGTTATTTTTCTTGCACATTTAATTTCTCTATATCAAGAGACATCCACGACAAATAATTATAAAGAGAAAACTCTTTGAAAACTTTAAAATTATGGTGTGTCTCATGGCTATTTATAGTTGAAATCCATAACCAATATGTGATTATTAATGCTCCAACGTGTTGCAGAATTTCAGCCACATATAATGATCATTAATTTGACAATAATGAAGAATAAATTATTGCCAAAGTGATTGGTCCACTAGTCACATAGGTGGCCCTTTATCTTTTAACCATTAATTTTAACAAAAATTCACCTTGGTTAAAAGACTCTCATAGTTTTTTTTTACTACTCTTCTCCATGCCCCTTTCATCTGCTTCGAATCCCAATCAAGTCCAAGCAATGCTTGATCTTGTTTACTGAAACTGACTTGGTTAACATATTAGTTGGATTGTCTATAATACCTATCTTCTTCACTGTAATAATTCTTTCTGCAATCACATCTCTAATGAAATGTACCCACATATCAATATGCTTTGTTCTTTCATGATATATGGGATTTTTTATTAAATGTATCGCACTTTGACTATCACAGTAGACTATAGCTTCTTCCAATTGTATACCCAACTCATCAATTAGTCCCTAAAACCAAATGGATTCTTTTACTGCTTTTATTGCTGCTATGTATTCTACTTCAATGGTTGACAAAGCAACAATTGATTGTAGAGTTGCTTTCATTAGAGATGTGATTATAGAAGGAATTATTACAATGAAGAAAATAGGCACTACAAACAATCCAGCTAATATGTTAACTAAGCCAGTTCTGATAAACAAGATCAAACATTGCTTGAATTTGATTGGGATTTGAAACAGGTGAAAGGGGCATGGAGGAGAGCAACAAAAGAACAACTATGGGAGTCTTTTAACCAAGGTGGAGATTTTTTAAAATTAATGGTTAAAAGACAAAGGCCACTCACATAACTAGTGGACCAATCATTTTAATTAGTGGAGCAAACACCTTAGCAATAATTTATTCTTCATTATTACCAAATTAATTATCACTATATGTGGTTAAATTTTTACAGCACGTTGTAGCATTAATGACTATATATTGTCATGGATTTCAACTATAAATAACCATGAGACACACCATAGTTCTCAAGCTCTCAAGGAGTTCTCTCTTCATAATTCTCTCTTCTTTCTCTAAATCTCATAGTGAGAGAAAGATTTGTGGGTTAAAGAGAGGTTTGAGTAAGAATGTTTTTGAATGTGTTTGTGAGATGTGAGTGGTAGAATATTAGAGTGTTAAGTGTGTTTGTGAGGTGTGAGTGGTGGGCTATTAAAGTCCAACTTTGGCTCTTAGAGAATCTTGTAGCTTGGATTACCTTTATAGGCAGTTGAGTGAGTAAAAAAAGTCATTGTATTCTTTTTATCATAGTGAAATTTTTTTTTTCTGTTTTTTCGATTGTGGATTTAGACATATTATTAAATCATGTTAAATTTTTATGTCCTATTATTGTCTAATCATTTTTCTTAGGCATTCAATTTTTTTTATATCGAGGACTATCCATAACAATATATTTTATTATTTTGTGTTATCGTATTTTAGAAAACCTTTAAATATATTTTTATAATATTGCATTAATAAATTTTATAAACAATTTACTATAAATATGCAAAAACATAAAATTAAAGAAATAAATAATATAAATATGTAGCGTTAATCTGTACAAGGCAAAGATCTACACTAGTTATGAAGTTTATAACAACCATAATTAACTTAAGTACCTAAATTTTTTCTTGGGTCCAGAGATGAGAGGAGCCAAACACCCAAGAGAAACGCTGAACACTGATCTGCCAATTTTGAAGCGCCGGTGGCGATCATCTCCTTTGCAAGCTTTGGAAAGCTCCATATTGTCACCTTTCTATTACGATGCAGTTGGGCTCTGTAGATATCTCGAAAAAGCTCAGGAGTTGATTTATTTTCTGTCTGACATCATAATATCCACAAAGTTTTGGCTATCATATAAAATTTTCAAATCCAAAAGATAGAGAAATATATGCTGATAATCCCAAGGCTTCTATCACCCGTATATGCGCGCCATTTTATTGTTCCTTCTGACTTATTCCTTTCTGATTCTTGTAGCTTTTATTTCTAATAAGCACTTTTTTCACAGATCCAAGGTACTTTTACTTACCTCAGGCTCAGAGTTTTGTTCTTTACCTTTCCTATAGGAGGAAAAACAAAGCTACAATTTTCAGTCGAGAAAATGTATGAATCTAGAAAGGGTTATTAATAGTCTTCAGCATAAAACAAAGAAAAATAGGCTATAATTGTCAAACTCTACGATAACATTCTTTTCTTTTCTTGTTTTCTGGGAAACATTGACAGTAAAAAGATGCCATTCTTCCGCGCGTGTTTGAGGGGCCGGTTACTTGGTAGTAGGTGAAAATGAGCTTGCATGCAAATATTATTGTGTTTCATTTTTCTTTCGTACGTCGTCATCTTCTTGTATGCTTTCATTATCATGTTTCGTTTTAGCCAATAGAAACTTAATAAGAACAAAACAAAACCCAAATTATTTGTATTCTAATTTCTTAGCCAATGAATTTCAGTAATCTTTCACATTTTTTCCCTTTTAATTATGAATATCTGAAAACTTTGGTTGTCAGTATTTATCTCCCTTGTCGAGCCAAGAATTATCAACATGATAAATATATAAGATACTAAATTCAGATGCCCTATTTATATGAAACTAAGGTTATCGTTGTTTTTAGGCGTAGGACTGAAAATAAACATTATGTGCGTGCTCAAGTATTATCGATTTTCTTCTTTATTTTTTTATGCGCAGCAAGTTTTTTGCTAAAGAAATTGCTGTTATGTAGTTCATAACAGAGAACTACTCTTTAAGTTACTTTGATTGATAAAGGTTCATGATGTTGGGATTCTTTTGAGAATTAACTATTATTCCTATAGTATCAGTTATTTCTGTTATTTTATTACAGGAATGATGAGGATCAAACTTTCATTAATTCACCTTTAAGGAAATGTTTACAATTCTCATAACGACAATAAAATTTCTGAACTGAAACAAACAAACAAAATCTAGCTGGCATGCTTTGTAGATAAACTGGCTACACCTGTAGACCCACTATGGTTCATAAAGGGGTAAGAAAAGAATGACAGCTGCTGATAATTTCTACATTGAAAAGATACATGGGCAAGGATTTTTAATTCTTGTGCCGAATATTGAATCGTAGAAAGAATAAGCATTCATCGAAAAGGTCATGTCATATGAATAAATGTCACTCATATATAACAATATGGCTCACAGCCAGGCATTCAGTGGTGATGCATGCCAATGTCAAAAAGTAACGATGAAGAAAACAAGGAGCAATTTTTCTTATTTTCGTTGGAAACGACTTCAAGTGGATTCTTCAATGTAGACAACTTAGCGAAAACTTTGGAAGTATCTCCTCAAACAATCCCACCGGCTCCCCAAGTCCTCTTCTCACTTCCTTCCTTCCTTCCTTTTAATTCTTCTTCACCCCTCCACTCCCTCAGTTTCGGAGCCACCATTTCCCTTCCTTTCTACATTTTCCCAGAAACTGTTTTCTTTCGAATATGGCTCAAGCCAATGGCCGTCGTGATGCTACTGTGATTGATATTAAGAGATCCACAAATTTTACAGGTGGGCTTGAGTTCTCAGACCTCACTTACACTGTGACAAAGAAGAAGGAGGTTGATGGGAACTGGCTGAATGAGGAGGTGGACTTGCTGCATCAAATTACTGGCTATGCACCAAAGGGTTGTGTCACTGCAGTGATGGGTCCTAGTGGTGCAGGAAAGTCCACTTTTTTGGATGGCCTTGCTGGGAAAATTGCTAGTGGGAGCCTTAAAGGGAGCGTCTTCTTGGATGGAATTGCTACGAGCCCAAGCTTGATCAAAAGAACTTCTGCATATATTATGCAGGATGATAGGCTATTTCCAATGCTCACTGTCTATGAGACTTTGATGTTTGCTGCTGATTTCCGGTTGGGTCCACTTTCAATTGCTGATAAGAAGCAGAGAGTAGAGAAGCTCATTGAGCAGCTTGGCTTATCAGTAAGTGCTCTTGAATCTTCAAACTGACCATCTACTAAGTTTATCTGAATCAATATCCATGCTTCTTAGCTTGATTGTATATTCAAACATTTACATTGGCTGTTGCAGTCAACTCGAAACACCTATATAGGAGATGAAGGGACTAGAGGAGTGTCTGGTGGAGAGAGACGCAGGGTGTCAATTGGTGTGGACATCATCCATGGACCATCTCTTCTGTTTCTGGACGAGCCGACTTCGGGTCTAGACTCCACTAGTGCTCTCAGCGTGATAGAAAAGGTGCATGACATTGCACGAAGTGGCAGCACCGTGGTTCTCACAATCCACCAGCCTTCATCCAGAATCCAATTGCTTCTTGATCATCTCATCATCTTGGCTAGAGGGCAGCTCATGTATCAAGGAGCACCCAAAGATGTTGGTCTCCATTTGAAACGCATGGGACGCAGAGTCCCCAAGGGAGAGAACCCAATTGAGAATCTCATTGATGTGATCCAAGAATATGATCAGTCTGAAGTTGGAGTTGGAGCACTAGCTGAGTTTGCACGTACAGGGGTGAAACCCCCTCCTTTGTCTGACCAGGAATTGTCCCTTTCAACCGTTGCACCATCAACTCCAGCTCCAAACCGTAGCCACCATGGACGTCATCAACGCCTTGGGGATGACGAAAAATCTGAAGAAATCTCTCACTCGCAAATAAGTAGGCGTATCGCAGATGATTTTGATCACAGCGTGAGAAGCACACATGGTATACCCAAGTCATGGAGTACCAGTAATAGTGCAGTGTTTCGAAAATTTACTCCTTCACGACCCAAGAATGACCAAAAGGTGCAGAATCCTGTAAGGTAAAAACCATTCATTCAATAACAGATTTTTTCTTATCAAACATTTGATAAAAACTTCTAATCTCTTTGTTTTTTCACTTTGCAAGCAGCAATTCTTCCCCTGGCTACTACACATACTCAAGCGAAATCCTCCCAGCCACTCCAACTCCCCACAGCAGCGACTACACTGTGAATGAGAACGACTACCTCACTCCCCCAACCGCCATGCCAAAAAATCTTGGCCCAAAATTTGCAAACTCCTTCTTCAAAGAGACTTGGATCCTCATGCGCCGAAACTTCATAAACATCCGGCGAACCCCTGAGCTTTTCCTCTCGAGACTAATGGTTCTCACTGTCATGGGCTTCATGATGGCCACCATGTTTAAGAACCCCAAACCAAACTTGCAAGGAATCACAAACCGTCTCAGCTTTTTCATCTTCACTGTGTGTCTCTTCTTCTTCTCTTCCAACGATGCCGTCCCTGCTTTCATCCAAGAGCGCTTCATTTTCATCAGGGAGACTTCCCATAATGCCTACAGGGCCTCCTCCTACACCATCGCTAGCCTAATCACCCACACTCCATTTCTTGCTCTGCAAGCTTTAGTCTACGCAGTCATTGTTTGGTTTGCTTTAAAGCTTGAAGGCCCTTTCCTGTACTTCTTTATTATTCTCTTCGTTTCCCTTGTTACAACCAACTCGTTTGTTGTTTTTGTGAGCTCAGTGGTCCCAAACTACATCTTGGGCTATGCTGCTGTCATTGCTTTCACTGCTCTCTTCTTCTTGTTTTGTGGGTATTTCTTGAGTAGCAAGGACATTCCATCCTACTGGCGTTGGATGAACAAAATTTCAACAATGACGTACCCTTATGAGGGGCTCTTGATGAACCAGTATCAGACAGAAGATGTGTTTGGAACAAACCTTGATGGATCACTCGTTACAGGTTTTGATATCCTGAAAGGTCTTCACATTGCAGCTGAAGAATTTAAGAAGTGGAATAATGTGGCTATAATGTTGAGTTGGGCTGTCCTATATAGGATTTTGTTTTACATAATTATTCGTTTTGCATCAAAAAACCAGAGGTCATAGACATTTATACAAGAGAAAAAGAGTGACAAGGTTAACACATCAATTTGTTTAGCATTGCAAACATAATGTTTTATGCAGCAGTCACTGTTTTATCTGTTCCTTCGTTTCTATTGCATTTTGCAACAAGCTCACAAGAGTGTGCGTCACATCCCTCCCACAGTAAGGTAAATCAAGGGTACTGGCAGCAGCTTTGGACAAATCATAGATTAATTAGCTGCTATATATGAACAAATGAGGTCGATTTACAATTTGTCCTTTCCTGCAAAATTGAATTTGTTCTACAAGAGAAAATAGAGACTTATGTTCAGGAAAACTGGCGCTGATATAGAGAATAAAAAGAAAAAAAAACTAATAAGAATTTTCATTAAAAGCCAAAATTAACTTTGGGTTTTCATGAAATATCATAGAAGATTTCAAAGTATTACAATGTTTTCATACTCTAAAATTTCCGCTGAGATAGAATAAAACATGTTGAGTAGACAAATATCATTTAGTTAGAATTATTAATTTATTTTTTTGGGAGAATATAGACTTATTAATTTATCTAATATTTATTTAGATATTTGAAATAGAATAATGAGTTGATATTTGATCTATTAACAATAGATAAATTTTTATCCATCAACGATATTTAAATTATAATAAATGATAGAATAATAATTTTTTAAATTATTTTTATCACATATCATAATTTAAACAACGGTGATGGATAAAAAATTATTTATCGTTGATAAATCAAATTATTTTTTTAAAATAATAATTCCTTACATCCAAAAAGTCTTCTCCTAGTGATTATGCCAAGTGCATGCTTGATGATTTTTTACGTTTATTAAAGAAAACATGGATGCCAAGTTTAGCCTTAAAGGCTTTGGTCATATACAGACTGTATAATCAACCAACAAAGACTTAACGAGGGAATATGCCAATAAATCCGTTGGAAGCATCGATTTGTCGGGCATAGACCAAACAAGTTGAGCCTAACGTTTATAACTAAAAAAAAAAAGACTAAAATATATAATACACACGATAGAAACGTCTAGTTATACATAAAAGGCTAATTGCTCTAGTTTTGTCTCGGTTGGTCATAGCAAAAGATTCCCTCATTAACTTAAGGATGTGCCATAATAAATTAAGAGTTTTTTAGGATAGATTCATGGGCTATTAGCCCTATAATTGATTCAAGGGAGTAAGGCCTACAAAGTAATAATCCAAGAGAAACAAAGGCTCTTAGATAACCCACTAAATTAGCAAGTGTTGCAAAATATTATGGGATGTTTGAAAGTGTTTTTGAGTTTTATTTTATTTTATTGTTTTTTAAAAGTTATTTTTTAAAATAAAAAATTTGTTCTAATATAAATTTTAAAAATAATATTTAAAAATAAAATAGTGTAATTTGCATCATGGTTAATGATTAATTTTAATAAATTATTTATAATTTTGTCATAATAAAATATTTATCTTTATTTAAAAAAAATAAAAAAGGTTTTATATAAAAATAAAAATAAAAAAAAATTATATTTTTTAAGAATTATTTTTTGAGTTAAATTTTTATAAAAAATTTTTAAAAACAATTTATAAAAATATAATAAATAGATTTATTTTTGTAAAACAAAAACATAAAAAAAATTATTTTGACAACTGTTTTCAAACAAGTCCAATGATTTTATCTGTGATCCATGTGCCATTTAATTGTAATCTCTGTCACTCTCATTTGTGGAACCCTAGTAGAGCACCACGCAGGGAGGGGACAGCCATCTTCCCCTCCCCACCCTCCTCTTTTTTTATTTTATTTTTTTTAAAAGATTGATTTCTTTCTTTAAAAGATTTTTTTTTTTTAAAAAAAAATATTTCTTTCTCTTATTATAAAAGAAGTGTCAAAATTTTAAAGTATACATCTTATTTATTTAGATCTATAGATTAAACCTAAATATGAATGAAAGAAATCAGATTTATAATACTAAACTTGCTGTACAAAAAATATTTTAAAAAAATTTGAGAGGTGTATTACTATTATTTCTTCAAGTTGTGCTTCTTCTTCTTTTTTATTTTATTATTGTATCAATTGTATTTTTAAATTTTAAAATATAATATTTAATATATTAAAATTTGAGAGGTGTATTATTTTTTTATTTTTTAATCAAAATATTAGTTTTTTGTTTTGTAATTTCAAAAACTATAAAATTTATTTATTCTACTTTTACCTTCTGTTCGTTGGCCTCAATGCTTAATATTGTATTAATGTGATTTTTTCACTTGTCTAAAAAAAATTTGTAATCTCTGTCTTTTTTATGTTTTTTTGGAAAAAAAATGATAGAAGCAAAAGCGATTTATGTAATAAGTAGTAAAGCACGCGAGGCAGATTGACACCAACAACAAAAAAATGAGAGAGAGAGAGAGAGAGAGAAAGTTAAGTAAATTTTTTTATATATATTAGGAACTAGAGGAATTTTTATTTTTTTTGTGACAGAAAAATTTAAAATAAGGAAACCACTCTTCTAACACGAGAGTTTAAGATCAACCAACTCCTGATAGGAGACTCAAGGGATCATCCTTTTTTAACAGTAAAGCTTTGAAAGCACCAGCAATAAGATTTGCCGCGAAAGTGAAACATCTTGACCTGGCTAATAAATATAACAAAACAAATAGTAAATGAATTGTAACAACTCAACTTCTTGAAGCATGCTTTGGAATTGACCAAGTAAAACGTTATATATCAAGAATATCAACATCTATCCTATCTGTATTTACAGTGCCTTCCAATAAGTTTAAGCCTGGAACAACAACTCATCCCAAGCTTTTTCCCCATTGTTCTAATTAAGATGTGAGTAAAGGTCCCCAAAAAAAAAAAAAAAAAACACTTGTTGGAATAATCAGGAACCTTCTTCCTACTAAGCACGAACCTTAATTTGATGCAACTACTCCTTTTTTCGGAGCTTAAGAACAATGCTTCAAACTCTTAACTTTCAGTTGGTTTCAAGAACATTAAGTACTACTAATGAGCTCATATCTAACGTATATTCCTTGAGGTAATATAATCATGCAATTATCGATCACTGCACAATAACAGATATAATCATAGTATTATTATTTGCACAGTGGCCCTCTTATTTGGTGAAGTAATTAATCTCTGTAATCAATATTTTCGACAACCTCAATGATAGATGGGAATAGATCCTCATCTAAGTTTAACAATAATGAAAGTATGTATACATGAAGTCTTGGTTCCCTTTCTCTGTGGATCTTCGATAAAACTTTGGTAGGTATGGTCCAATTTGCAGGTTAATATAATTTCAAATGTAATGTTCAGTTTCCTTGCGTTGAACAGCTAGGCATTATACTGATAGAATTTAGGGGTTTCCTTGAGCCACTTCTTAATTTCTTAACCTGTTTCAAATTTCAAAAACATGATAGAAAATTTGGAAAAGCATAACTGGTTAAGTTTTCTTAAATTCTAATTTTTCTTTGAGTATTGTCTTTCACTTCAAAATTTCACTATCTAACCAATCGAGTTAAAAACTTGGTCAAAAATAATGGGAAATTGGGTATAAAAGATTGAAAACTCAGTATATTCCCACAGTTATAAGTCAGATACAATTTGTACGTATTGAGTACTGTGAAAAGTTCTTATTTGTTAAGACTAAGGAACAATTCGTACATCCCACTTCCATCACCTTGCGTGCATTGTTACATTCAATGAGAGGGACCAAGGTGGAAGAGGACAAAGGATTGGTCATTCCTATTATTTAAAACTATATCAATGTTAAATTAACATAATCAAGTAACCACCACCTAAATAAAAACTATTATTATTTAACATCAATTATTAAAATTAAAAAAATATAATTAACAAAACGGGTTGTTCTAATTCAAGCTCTAACTCGGCTTCCATCTCCTTCCTACCTCCTGCAGTTTCCACTTGCGAAGTCAAACTCATATTTTCAAAAGTCTCCTATCTCCTGACCTCATCCCAATAAGGCTCTTCTGGAAAATGGCTTCAAAGGTGCCTTATTTTTTTATCTGAATCATTAGGAAACTGAAGAGTCTTGGTTGTAAAGGCAGACAGATTCAGTTGATGGAATTTAGAAGAACTTTTAAGGTGGTTGCTGGAAGATGAAAAGTTAGTTGGCATGGATTCAAGTTTGACAGCCCCATGGGGTGACCTTTCTATTAGATAATGATGGAGGAATTGGATAACTGGATATTAAGACTTGTTACGGTTCATGTCCTTTTCCTCTTTGGATTTATCAGATCGACTTCTGCAAGTGAAGGTTAGTAACTTGGTATAACTTTCTTGAAAAAATTTCCTTTGAAATTGTTGTTATCATTTTGTATGTTGATTTAATAAGACAAAGTTTCCTCGTCAAATAATGCAAGATAAAGGTCTACCAATTGATAAATTATTACTAATGGAGGAAACCCTTCCTTTTCAAGGATGCTGAAATACAGCTAATTCTAGTCACAGTTTAGTATCTAGAGAATCTTAACCTGATGACATTATTCTTAGTCTAATATTGCTAAGATTGCTGTAAGGGGAAATTAAGTTGGTACAAACAAGTATGATCTGTTGACATAGTTATCATCTGTGCAGGGTTTGTGAGCATAGCATGCTGTGCTGATCCAAATTATACAGATCCAAAGACTTCTTTGAATTACACATCAGATTACAGTTTCTTCTCAGATAGAACAAGTTGCCGAGACATAACCGAGCCTGTGGAAAACCATGCAGGCTATGAAAGAGCTCGAGTGTTTGATATAGATGAAGGGAAAAGATGTTATAACTTGCCCACAATTAAGGATCAAGTATATCTGTTAAGGGGCACATTCCCATTTGATGATTCACTGAGCGATTCTTCCTTTAATGTTACAATTGGTGTAACATCATTAGGTGAAGTAGAGTCTCCATACCAGGACTTGAAAATTGAGGGAATTTTCAGAGCTACAAAGAACTACATAGACTTCTGCTTAGTGAAGGAGGAGGGAAGTCCTTACATTTCACAGCTTGAATTGAGGCCATTGCATGAAGAGTACCTACAGGGTTTCCCTTCGAGTGTCTTAAAACTGTTCAGCAGAAATAACCTAGGGGGCACTGGAGACGACATAAGGTATGAAATCTGAATTTTCCATTCGTCATAAAATCTAGTTCTGGCTCAGCAAAGGATTTCATCTCCTAGAGCACCTGTTAGACCTAGGTTTTTTTTTTTAGAAAGAATGCATAACATCCTGATGAACATTGTTTCTCATTGCCACCTTATGTTTTACCAGTATAAGCATACATATACGTGGAGGAGATAGCGATAATGAATACGGAGTCAATCTATTTTTTTCTATAGGAAAGATACAGATACACTATAGGTTATGCTCAAACATGCTGCTTATTATGTTTCGGACCAATTCTATTTTTGTAGAATATTGCTTGAACCCATTTCATAAGCATTTGAAACGTAAGAAACAACTCATGCTTTGGCTTTTCTAAGGTGCAGGTTGCACTTTAGAGACCAAAGTGACTAAAGTGCAAGTGGATACTTGTTGATAAGAAAATTAAACGAATTGATTTGCACACATTTCTGAGCAGTTATTAGGCTGCTCATACTAAATAAAAATCTGAACCATAGATTTTGTTATCAAGGATGATCTACCATGCGCTGTAACTTCATCATCTTTTTAGAAGATCTACCTTTTGCTGTTACCGCATTCAACTTTTTCTTGGTGCTGCAATATGGGATGGAGACCTAAATGACAATAACAAAAAATCAAAAAGAAGTTTGAAATCTACCGCACGATTATATTATGGAGTAAACGGAAGAATCCGAAGAGGAGGATGTCAGTGTAGAATGTCCTGTTTTTATTGTTATGTGAGCTGTGCTTAGCGTTTGTAGTCTTGTTTTGGTCTGTGTCTGCAGTAGACAACGGCCAAAGGTGAAAAAGGAAGAAAAAAAAAGTGGAACTCTATAATGTTGGGTAATTTGCTGATTTCAGGTACCCACTTGACCAAAGTGACAGAATCTGGAAAGTTACTTCGAGTCCATCCTATGCTTCCATATCATTCAATGTGAGCATTTCCGGCCACAATGCTAACGCCACACCTCCTCTACAAGTCTTACAAACAGCTCTTACCCATCCTGAGCGATTGGAATTCATCCACAATGGCCCCAAGACTGGGAATTACAAATACCTTGTGTTTCTCTACTTTCTTGAATTAAACGAGAGTCTCAGACTAGGCCAAAGGGTGTTTGACATATATGTCAACAGCGAGATCAAAGAGCGGAGGTTTGACATATTTGCTGGTGGTTTGAACTTCAGATACACTGTCTTGAACGTTTCAGCAAATGGGTCAATCAATATGACCTTGATCAAAGCATCTGGGTCTGAGTTTGGACCCCTTTGTAATGCATACGAGATCCTGCAGGTGTTACCATGGATGAAAGAGACCAACCAAACAGACTGTGAGTGTAATTGAAAGTCCCAAACAACTTGTTTGCCGATTTCTCATTCAGTTTCAGTTATGCACAGATTTCATTTTTTCTTCCTTATTGAGGCATTTTAATCTATAATAAGTCCTCAAATCTCTCTCTTCCTCCCTCTCATATACAAGAACCATTATTTCTGTCTTCAGTGAAAGTGATCTTGAAGTTGAGAGAACAGTTGTTGGAGAAGAACCGAGGCAATAAAGCACTGGAGAGTTGGACTGGGGACCCCTGTATTCCTTTCCCCTGGCAGCATGTAGGATGTGATCCTTTTAATGGTTCATCTGTTATCAAGAAGCTGTAAGTCCTTAGATTTTTCTTCTGAAAATGCTGCCAAGTATATATCAATAAGAACGAGGCTTGCATGCATTCAAAGTGTAATTTTTACCAATCAAAACCAGGCCAACCAAGTCATATTTTAATGTGATCATAAGTTGATCATTTTTCAGACTGTGGTATGGCTGATAAGGTGATTTATAACATACATTGTTCTTCTTTTCCAGGGATCTTTCTTCAAGTAATCTCAAAGGACCAATTCCTTCCAGTGTCACTGAATTGACCAACTTAAAAATATTGTATTGCTCACAAAGCTCCTTCTGTTCAGTACCTTATTGTGTGTGTATTCTAGGACGCTGTTTTTGATGCATTGCCATAATTGGTTATGTGCAGGAACCTGAGCTACAACAGCTTCAATAGCAGTATCCCCTCATTTCCGCCTTCCTCTTTGCTGACATCAGTGTAATTATCTCTTCTCAAGTTCAACTATAACTCATGGGTGATACTATCGGAGCTTTAACAATACTATTGCTTCTGTCAGTGTCATATAAAACAACAGTCAACATACATACCACCTCATTTGATGCAGAGTGAAATTTTCTGAATGATCATAATTCTGCACTAATCCTTTTTAGGTCAACTGAAACATGATGTATATGTTCTAGCTCCCTGGCAGTGTCTAAAGAGTTAATCTGAAATTTTATTTATATTGTTGTCACCAAATTGCATGATCTACTAGTAACATTGAAATTACTATCCTCATTAACTTTGATTTGTAAGTTTCACTTTGTTGCATTAGATAAAATGAAAGTCATATACCCATATAGACATTAATTGATGATAGCACTCAATTTCAATGACCCTTTTGTCTTTTGATGTTTTGTATTCAAATGTTTCAACATTTATTATATGCAAACCATATAGCTTCAAATCAATAGGTTTCAGGAACACAATCAACTATAATCTATAGTACTGGTATTAAGGCTAAATCCAAGGCTTTTAACGTTTGATCATTTGTTTTAATGTCTTTTTTTTAGTTAAGCATTATAATCATATGCTTTAACATTTTCCTGTTACATATATTGTTCAATTTCTTTCTTCCTTCTGTTTGATTCCAATCATAGAGCAATTCCCTCTGTTGCTGATGTAATAAAAGTAAAGCTTAAATTTTCATGTGCTGATCAATTTCACGTTTATAAAACAGAGATATGAGCCACAATGATCTTATAGGATCACTTCCAGGGACAATTACCTCACTACCACAGCTACAGTTCTTGTAAGTTTTTCTTTTCGACGTTCTGCTACTTCTAAACTAGGAAGCTCTTTCTAGTCATTGTAATCGTTCTTTTTCTCCCCAAACAAATTTGCCATAAATGGATCTTGTATTTTATTTCTTTCTAGGTATTTTGGTTGCAATAAACGTATGAAGAAAGAGGTTTCACCTAACTTGAACAGTTCACTCAATACAGAGTATGAAGCATCCACTGAAACAATGAAAGTTCTAGATTAGGGAAGAAAAAGAAAATTTGATAGTTTTACTATGATATTTCAGTTATGGAAGATGCAAAGATCAAGAGAAAGGAAATCCAGAAAAACAAATCATCATTGGCACTGTTACATGTGGATTACTGTTGCTTATTTTGGCTATTGGAATTCTTTTTGCTTGCCGTTATAGAGAAAAATTAATTCCTTGGGGAACATTTGATGGAAAGGGATACCCAACGGCAACAAGTAAGTATATCCTCTTCTTAGATGTTTGGCATCTTAGATCTCTTTGCACATTCTTGACATTTCTCCAAAAATATGCAGATTTAATTTTCTCTTTCCCCAGTAAAGATGATTTCTTCACGAAGTCGCTATCTATTCAAACATTCACTTTGGAATACATAGAGACAGCCACCGAAAAGTATAAAACTTTAATAGGTGAAGGAGGGTTTGGGTCTGTTTACCGGGGCACTCTAGAAGATGGTCAAGAAGTGGCAGTGAAGGTCCGTTCAGCCACATCAACTCAGGGAACGCGAGAATTCGACAACGAGGTACAATAAAACCGGGTTTCTTATTAATGTGTACAAGTTCCTATCACAGCTTTCTAATTACAGATTCCCTTCTTTTTTTTGTCCCCAAATTTACCAGCTTTTAACTTCTCTCCCATCTCCTTCTTCAAATCTTGAATGATTCAACAACATCCATGATTTTGCCCTTGTACCGGCTAACTAGTCTATATGATGTATCTGGCAGCTAAACCTGCTTTCTGCTATACGGCATGAGAACCTGGTGCCTCTTATTGGTTACTGTAATGAAAATGATCAACAAATTCTAGTGTATCCATTTATGTCGAATGGCTCTTTACAAGATAGACTTTATGGTAAATATCCCACAATTCATTCGAGTTGATTCGTTTTGATACCCAATAGTAGTATTTTCTAAAACTCAGCTTGAAAACAGGGGAACCATCAAAGAGAAAAGTATTAGACTGGCCAACCAGGCTATCTATTGCCCAGGGCGCTGCTCGAGGCAAGTACATTTGATGTTATATTATTTACTAAGCAGTGCAAATATACACGATCTAGACGTGAAATTGGCATCTTATTAGAAAGAGGAACAAAGTCAGAATGATTACATGTTTTCTCGTTGAGCAGGTTTGTCTTATCTTCACACATTTTCGGGACGTTCCGTTATACATAGAGATGTAAAATCAAGCAATATACTTCTGGATCACAGCATGTGTGCTAAGGTAGCAGATTTTGGTTTCTCAAAATATGCTCCTCAGGAAGGAGACAGTGGTGCTTCTCTTGAAGTAAGAGGAACCGCAGGATATATGGATCCTGAGTAAGTAGATCTAGTTTTAGAATTTTGTCTCAACCAGACTTTCTAACATTCCTCTTCTCTGTCACTTAGAACACAAAAGATTTATCACTTTGTTGTATCAATCTCCCATCGTGAATCCTGTAGTCTTACTTATCAAAATAACACTGTCATGAAATAGCTAAGAAGCATGTACGCTACAATATGAAAGAATTTGAAGTTACAGTATAATTTGAAGTATTGCATTATGTCTAATATGAGTATTCATCATGTATCAGACAGAGACTACTTTTTTAGAGTGTCCATGCTTCATAGTTCTCCTGCTATGTCACACTATCCTGGATTTGTTTCATGTGCTACAGAATATTACTACAACCTAAACAAAACTTCAGAAAAGCTGACATTTATACATATGCAGATACTACACAACCCAGCAATTATCTGCAAAGAGTGATGTCTTCAGCTTTGGCGTGGTTCTACTTGAAATTGTGAGTGGTAGGGAACCTCTCAACATACATAGACCACGGAATGAGTGGAGCTTGGTTGAATGGGTATGGTGCTAGTACAAAAATTTTGTGATCATAATGCTGCCCTAGTAGAACAACACCTAAACAGTGATTTCCTTATACTTAATTCGATATGACAACCCTTGCAAACCAGATTACATCTAGCAGGTGCTAAGAAATAACTTTTCATGCAGGCTAAATCAAATATAAGGGCGGCAAAGATGGAAGAAATTGTGGATCCTGGCATCAAGGGAGGGTATCATGCAGAGGCTATGTGGAGAGTGGTGGAAGTAGCACTGACATGTATTGAACCGTTGTCAGCACATCGACCAAGCATGGATGACATTGTCCGTGAGTTGGAGGATGCTCTAATTATAGAAAACAATGCATCTGAATACATGAAGTCTATAGAAAGCCTTGGAGGATCTAATCGCTACTCCATTGTCATAGAGACAAAGGTGCTGCCCCCAACTCCATCTACAATGGAATCAACCATCTCCGCCAAAACGTTGTCCCTCCCAGAGCCGAGATAGTAGATGAGTGAATGGAATTCTTCTGATTCGTTGCTGATAATTATTGTAGTCATACCACATTCTAAATGATAAAGGAGAAAATAATAAATTTACAATCCACTTTCAGAGAGACTGCGCAACCTGAAACTAAAGACTCCTTGCTTAACCTCCTTTTTGCTTGGTGAAAATAACAAATTCGAGTCCCAATATGCAACTGAACAATAGGGTATAACACAAGGATGGCAAACTCCGTTTCTATGTCTAAACTGACTGGTAAAGATTGCCCCCGTCTGTGTTGGCCGTGCAGTGTTTTCAACCTTGGATTTTCAATTCTTTGACAGTTCAAAGGCATTCAATGGAACAACGAACATCTAGTTGGATTGGCACAGGGCACAGGCTAGGGAAGGCTGGACGCGAGTTTAATGGGGAATACTCTAGTTCAATCTAACAATTGCTAAGAGCTTCTATTTTCTCTTTGTTTTGTTTTGTTCTGTCTTTTGTACGAAAAGTACCTGGTGTCGGTACTCTTCCTAGGTTCATGGCATCCATAACTTATGTAATGGGTTTAATATATTGATCCAAGAGGCTTGGGATTCAGTTTGTATTCCTATATATGATAATATGACAAAGACATAGACTTAAAGAGGGGTAGAAGACTAGACCGTGATACTACTATGAAACATTTGAAAAGTTTAGCTTATGTTGTTTCTTTAGGAGGCTTCAAATCCAATCTCTCAACAGTTGAAGTTTGGGGTTGCCCCAACTCACGAAGCTACTAACAAAAAACAAAAAACTACCCTGACAAAATGGTATTGACTGAAAACCTTATGAGATCAGGTTTTGTGAATCAAATCATCAGAAATAGCCAATCCGCTTTTCTTCGAATGTGTCATTCAAACGTTTGGGCACAAGATGATGATGGTAGTGCATAACTGATTTTCACGAGGCTTGAAATTCAAACTGGTGCCGGGTTCCAATGGGACATTACTTGACAATAAGAAATTATTAGTGGCGCTTGATTCAATATTTCAATTAAATTCAAGCATATGTATCGACTTCTAAATTCAACAAGAAATTGACTAATGGGAGACAATTGACGACAGGCCTTTCTCATCCAAAATCCATTTGAATATGTTTCTTGCTCGTTGGGTGACGATAAAAAAGGGAACAATGTGGTGTAGAGCCTGACTCCCTCGCTTACATTCACCAGTCACAATCACCAAGAAAGTTGACGAGAGACAGCCCAGACACTGTCGCCACCTAGAACCACACACTTCCTCCCAAGAACCTTAACCAAAAATTCCAACCAACTCATTCATAAGCTTTCTTAAAGTCCAGCTTAAATACTTAACCATGACCTTTCCAATTTCTCACATCGTCCATCACCTTATCTGATACGAGAGCTGCGTCCAAAATCTGTCTACCAACATCATATCCGCCTGCTTAGGCTAGAGAAAAACCACAAGGTTTATATAAGATTTCATATTCAAATGGAATACAGTTTTGAGTTCTACAATTCAAGTAAGTGGTCAACACATTATTTTCCCCTCTCCACGAAGATAAAAAGAAAAGCGGGTCGACACAATAAACATGAAAGACTGATTATTGAGATTTCCAATCTTTTTTCTACAGTCACGAGGCCTTGTATGATTGGCTTGCTTTCAAATTTTACATTTCAATACTAAGTTACTGTATTATGCACTAGACTAGGTGTTCCTCCATGTGATCCATATCTCCTTAAGAATAATAATTCATTAGAAGGAGAATTAAATAAGAAGAACAACTAGAAGGAAAATAAAGAAAGAAAACCCATAGATCTGTATTCTCCAAGCTCTTCAGCCTTACGTTAATGACAAATGTCAAGGAGAATATCAAAGTGGTTGCAACCTTACAATGTAGCGTTTCATGAAAACACATGTCGACATTCCAAGGAACCAAATCAAAGGCGATGCTAGAGGACAAACAAGCTGAAAAGAAAAGAAGTATAACAGATGCTGTCTTTTATAAGCCTTGGGTTGTCGTTAGTCCTGTGTCAATTGAATATGGACTATGTGAGACCTACACTAAGGGTAGCTATGAGCCAAAAATTTGCAAATCAAGAACTAGATTTACATAATAAAGCATGGTACTACAGAGACACTTTACTATTGAATTGACTCACGGATCAAGAAACCTGTTCACATTTTTACGATAAAAGTTGGAGGATGCTTACAGGAAAGCTGTATTACAACAACATAATCCAGGCAAACATCATGTGGAAAAAAGAGAAGGGTTGGCTGATGCAGTGCCCACTTGAACTTCAAGGACTTCTAGTCGACGCTCTAATACATCAAGCTTCTCATTCAGTGATGCCAACTTGCTCTTTGTGGTTGCCTCTGAAAGAGTAAAACAAAAATAATGGGTGTATGAAATTATGGACCCCAGAAAAATATAAATTACACATCACACACAACAAAAAGAAGGGTTTAAATGTTATTGGGGTGATTCATTATGATTCATTATCCTTCAGTTTAAAGATACCAATAAAATCCCAGCCAAGGCTAGACAGAATGGTTACTTGGCAGTTCAATTTCCACAATTTTCATTTTTAGCTTGGGAAGAAGTTATGAGTACGGTGGTCCAAACTTTCATATTACTAGAGATTGAGTTCATGTATCATGCCAAGGTGAATCAGAAACTTAGTAGGAATAGAAATATGTAGGTAAAGACTCATAGACCTTTAGAAGAATAAAGCAGAGCTCATCGACGCAATGATAAATAGCTATCAAATTAATCCCAGGATGAAACCAGAGACTCCCAGAAAGCAGATCCTTCCGAGGAATCGATGAGGATACCCAGAAAGGCGAAGTAATAAAAAAGAAAGTAGGAAAGCAAAATGAGAGAGAAAGGAAGGAAATTTACATACCAAATTGGACAAGGAATTCAAAGAGGCGACGAACATTGAGAGAAATGTTAGAGATGAACTCCCTGTTCTCCCAGTCAGCTTGCACAGCTATTCCCACGTTTACTGCGTTTGTTATCCCTCCTGCACGAGCCATCTTCCAGATCTGCCCGTTAGCTAACAGTTACAGCGCAGATTGCAGACGGGGAAGATGCCAGAGTTTATAGTTTACACCTACTTCCGCAAAGCCAAGTGAAACATAAAATACAAGATAGTTGATAGACTGACTAATTTAGGGGTGCAATATTGAGAACTATTTATTACATCCTCAATATTCTAATTTTATTATAAAAATTGTGATATTTGAGAGGATTTAGTCAGTTTTAAATGGCATCAACTCTCCAAAAAACTTATTCAAATTACTTTTAAAAAAAATATTATTTTCTCGTACCAATTCGTTCGTTCCTCTCCTTTAGAAAATACATGTTATCCCAAGTATTAAAAATTAAGAAGAGAGATCAGATGTTTGTTTTTTTTTTGGCTAACATCCCAAAATAAAAGGACAAATAAATTTGTCTCAGAAACTTTTTTTTGGGGTTATTTTAATCAAATTGTTTCAAACAAGGTTGGTTAAATTAGGAGATCTCTCACCCACCCTCAACTAGTGATCCATCCACTTCAGCAAGACGTGAAGGCACGGGATCATATAAGTTGTTAGATTATAATTAACTGCTCATTATTTTATGCATTCTCCATCTGTGTTCGGACAAAGAATGTAGCATTCACAAATAATTAGCTTAATATTGGCCAAAAAAGAAAAGGAGTTTAGTAATAATAATAGCAAGTTGACGGCACAGTAGAACGTCCCTAGCCCTGCTTGACATGGCAGTAATGGACGTATCAGTTATATTTATCCCCAAAAAAGAACGAAGCCATACTTCCAAGTTCCAAAATAATGTCATAGGATTTTTCATTTACGGATCGAGACAAACCCCGCAAGTTCACTGGGGCTGGCTTGGATATGGAATCAGGGAATGAATGAAGATTTTATTTGCATTGACTGTTGTAAGTGTTTATCTAAGTGCTTCAATAATGCAAATGATTGAATCAAGAAGAACTGCTCCTCGGACAATAAAATTAGAAATCTAGAACACGGCGTCTGAGATGAGATGCATATGGATAACGCAACACTCGGCCCATAAGTAAGGAGGGGCAGAGGACAGAGACCTGTAAAACAAGTCTGTCTTTTCCAAACCTCATACACGGTTAGGCCATTAAATAACAACATTAGAGATCATCTCTGTCTGTGTCTCTGCCTAACCTAATATACTGACGGCCAACTCTATCCTCAAGCTGCAGTTGGTAATAGGCCATTGTGCCTGAGCAATGCTTCTGGTGATGGTTCTCGCCCACGGAAATTTATAAAGACCTATATGCAGCATCGTTGACATGCTCCAGGCATTAGATAAACATCAAGATGCTTAGATTAACAAACTGCACAAACCAAAGAAAAATGAGGAGGGGTTTTGATATACCTCTAATGGCGCCTTGCCACCTCCAAGAGCAAGAATAGTCTCTCGGAACTTCTGCCCTGTTTCTTTCACAGCCTATGCAAACACATAATAATGGTCACAATCAAACATGTAACGAGAGGAAAAAGTGAAACACTAACCAAACAAGTCTCAAAGTTGACAGAATAACTAACATCCAAGATATAAGAAACAATTTCTGGATTTGCACGAGACCATGAGTATTACCAATTGAAGAAAAAGGGAGAAGAAAATAAAGTTACAAAATGAGAGAATAGGCTGAAGGAACTTGAATATAAAATGCTATTGCTGAAAAGCCTTTCAATTTTCATAGAGCATAATATCCTCCTTTTTCAACAGCATAGGAAAATCAAAAGTCCAAACGGCAAGAGTCACAAACACTGTAGTTTCCAGACTTTCTGTATGAGTGCAGGTAAACCACGTGATATTGCCAGCACAGCAAAACTCAGCTGGTTTCCCCATGTGCGAATTGGATATTCCAAGCGGACAGCATGGGAAATTTATTTTTAAATGGTTGTAAATTTATAAATGTGACTTCATGTTTACCATCCATCACCTCAATTAAACCATGATTACCAATTGTGATGACAAAGTTGTGCATTACAACGCACAGGGAGCATAACTAAATCCTCCCATGTTCAGACAGTATGCCATTAGTTTAACAAATTATTTTATTCGAACAAATCTTTTATTTTTAATGCAAACTTGAACAAATCAACAGGTAATAAAGGAAATGGACCACATTATTTATCTTATAACAGGAAAAAAAATTTATCTTATGACTAAAACCATAAATTGAGAGATTTTGAAGATCAAATTCAAAGGTAAGTTTCTGAAGCAAAAATCAAATCCTTACTGACAGTTTTTTCAATAATACCTTGCTGTCATCCAATCCAGCATCCTCAAATGCAGAGAAAGCATCTGCAGATAATACCTCAGCCCACTGTATAATAGGCAAATTCACCGTAAGATTAAAAGTGGACTATATTGCCAAAGAGATAGTCACAAACTTTAGAAACGTGCTTCAGTATTAAAACAATACAGTATACCTTATAACTGTAGTATCCAGCTGCATAACCACCTAACCATCAAAAAATTCAGAACATAGACTTGAAGTTAGGTTTCAGTGACATACTCTAAAAAATAATGCCATGGTTACAAACATATCCAAGAGGTGGAGAAAACCTGCAAATATATGGCTAAAACTACAAAGCATCCTATCTTCTGGGAATGGAGGAAGCACTTGAGTTCGCTCACAAACTCTCCGATCAACATCGTAGATAGATTCTGACCCCCCTGGAACATAATTTTTATGGAGCTCCAGATCTACATTTGCAAATCTTATCTGCAAATCAAAATTTACTAGTTATAAATTAGAAGGTATGTCATGTATTTCAAGTTATGTAACACAGGACAGTAAGGTCAAAATCAGCATAAAAACTAGGTAAACTAGATAAGTAATTGAAGCATTTCATACAGGTTAGGTAGTTTACTTATTAGAACCCAAGGAAATGGCTTTATGAGAAATGTACTCATAATTTAATTTTCTTTGAATTTAGATAAAATTCTTTACAGCATTTGTAATCAATTTAATTGCATCCTAGAGACAAGATTGAAAAACAAATCTGATTATAAAGCAAATCAACTGCTGTACGGCATTTGTACTGAAAATCCTATCTTTCCCTTCTTGAAGTTTACTTGCATAAGAGTTTATGCAAGGTTGAAGTACAGGAGAAAAAGAGAATAGTCATTTAGTTAAACGCATACATAAATAAATTTATTCCAGAATCCAGAGGAGATTACCCAAAAGGATTTCAAAGGTCTGAAAAAATAACAACTTTAGAAGGAAAAACCATAAGAAACAAACGAGAAAAGCATTCTGGAACAGCTAATCTGTGCTCAAGATTTTTACTCTGATTCTGAATATCCACACACAGAAAAAATACTTTAGAATGGTATTAAAGAATTTAAGACAAGTGTGTATCTGTACTCAATATAGCCTTCACATATTAAATGCCCACGAAAAACATTAAAGAAAATTTCCTCCCTGCGTCAAATAAATAATGAGAAGAGACACCATAGACTATTCCAAATCCACAAGAACAAAAATATTATCCCATAAGAAAGTTCAGAAGAACTGGAAACAAAAGAGATGCAAAATTTGTATCATATTGATCAAGGAAGGTGAAGCCTAAACAAATACCATACTATGCCATCAAGTATAGGACCAAAACATAATTGCTACTGAATAATAGAAGTAACATGCTAATGAAAATACAGAGGTAATTAATAACCAATGTATTGTAATGACCTGTCGAAGACTGAAACTGCCAGCACGGAAGGTCCTAGCAGCGACAAGCTTCAAATATACATCTTCAGGGAGATTCTCCCCAGTTTCGAAGTGCTTTGCAATGCCCATCAAAGTCTCTCTATAGGGAAAAAAAAATCATAAATGGGAAGATACATAATTTTTTTATTTATAATATGATGTTTATGAAATAGTCAACAAAAAATTAGAAGAAAAAAGGGGTTAAACTGCAAGTATTAATCTGCAACAAAATTGCCACATACATAAATATAGCGCTAAAATCAATCAGATCACAGAAAACCTCCAGTTAACCCAATGATTTTCCTGTTCCACCAAAAGATTGAAAAAGAGGAAGAAGTTGGATAAAAACAAAAATATGCATCACCTATGCCTAAGCACAATGGAAAGTTGGAAAGAACTGATTTCCCAAACAGTGTTATATACTCCAATCAAAACAAGGCAGAAGCACATAATTACATACATTAAGGGTACATCCATGTCAAGTTAAAACAACAAAACTAAGGATTATAGCAGCATCCAAGTTAGACAAGTATATTAAAATATGATGAACCTATATTCTTAATTACCTATGGTAACACCAGTTTTCCATGAATTGAGAAGGCAATTCAACAGCATCCCACTCTATCCCTCGAATACCAGAAACCAAACCCTCATCTTGCTTAGTAAGCATATGTTGAAGTGCATGACCAAATTCATGGAAGACAGTCTCAACCTGAGAAAGGGGAAAGTGGAAGGAAATATCAACTAATTTGTCACCCATTATAACAAGTAATAAACTGCTGCTCATTCGACACAATTAGACATTTGAGTACTTTATTGTATCTCGATTAAGACTTAATGATCAATGAATTTTATTGAAATCAGTTAGTTTTGTCAGTTCAACAAGTGGCAGAAACACGAGAACAGGGGTAGTTTAATGGTATAATTTGTTTGCTACATGAACTTTCATGGTTGAAAACCATTTACAAGTCAAAGTTTGCCTTAGATACAGTTAATTACTTGGACAGACAGACTACTATTCTCTAAAACTTCCTCATCTGAGAATATTGATAGAAGTAGGAAAAAATACAAATACCCCCCTTAGACTTAGGGTCATCTGTAAGAACCCCCTCAACTATGAAAACCAGAAATTACCCCTGCAATTTTCACCGACTAGTATTAAACACCTTAAGTCCATTTCCCATTAATAGAACTAATGAGATGCCACATCACTTGCCATATGGCATCCCACCATTAAAGATAACTATGATGGTGGTACCACAAGTCCTTGTATTTTGGGGCAAGTGATGTGACACCTCCATTAGTTTTGCTAACAAGAAATGGACAAAAGGTGGAAAATATTGGCAAGTGAAAGTTGAATAGGGTAATTTCAAAGTCGAGAGGGTATTTGCAAATAACCCACAGTTGAAGGGGGTATATGCATTTTTCCCTTAGAAGTATTAACAAGATATACAATGTAGACCTTCAGTGTTACTAATCTGGATCTGTTTCATTCAGGTTAAAAGCCCTTGGCATAAATGATTTCACACTCATAACCAAGAACTGGAGAATCCTAAAAAAAAAAAACCAATACCTTGAAATATATCCTAAGATATAGGAGCCAAATGGTTAATAGTGAAAGACCATATATATGCATTTTAACCAAATATTAAAGACCAGAAACCTACTAATGAGTGCCTATTTGACACAAACTTACTCAGTGAGCCTGTGACAAAGAGCCCAACATTTCCAAGTGCACCAAGACCAGAAACTCCAGTGGTAATATATATCAAGCAACAGTGGAAAAAATTAAATATAGCATGGCCTAAGCTGCATACTATTTTGTTTACAAATAATAGTTGCAGCTACAAAATATAAAACATATATATACGTCAACCAAAAATGAGATTACCTCCGTGAATGTCATTAAACTTGGCTTGTTCCCTACTGGTGGTGTTTGATTGCACACCATTTGAGCAACAGGCAACCTTGCATTGGTACCATCACGTGATAACACACGGCTACGGCCAACAACCTCATCCATCCATGCACCTTGCCTTTTTTCAGAAGGACGACTATATGGATCAAAATAGAAGTATGCAATAGGACTACCCAAAGAATCTTTGACACGAAAGAATCTAACATCTTTGTTCCAAACCTAAATAAAAACATTTAAGAGTCAGAAAGTTTAAAATAAATGTTCCCCAGTACAAGGAAATGAGCCTATTCTGATTTTATTACCGGAGCTAGACCATCAGCTGGCTCAACTTCAACACCAAAAAGTGTCTTTACAAGGTTAAAAAGTCCATCCATAACTTTTGGTAGAGAGAAATATGGACGTAGTTCTTCCTACATGATACAGCACCAGAAATTTGAGCTTTTCAAGGCAGATTAAAAGTTCTAATTACAAAAAAAAATTGTTAAAACATGATTAAAACATACAGAACCTTAAAACAGTCTGTTCATTATTCTATGGAGTAAACAAAGATTAATAAGCCATTAACTACAAGAGAGAGGAAGAAACTCTTATATACAGCTGCTGATAGGGTTCCAAAACAGTAGTCACAAAATAATACTGAATTATATAGAGTTTCAACCAGCCCAAAGCCAAGGCTTTCTTCTGAGAGCAGAGTTCTCAGAACTTTCACAATCCAAAAAATACAACCACACCCACTAAACCACTAACTTACACCTTTAAATACCACCACATACACCTAAGTACCTAACTCTAAAATCTGTTAAGATAACTGCCATACATAAACTTCCATGTAAATAACTTCCTATATACTAAGTCTGTGCAGGCCCATTCTGTTTCTTGTTCCTGCTGGAACAAACAAGCCATGTTTTAGGTTTGTTTCCCTCATAATCCAACACCAAATGGCCCACAACCGGGGTCCTATAAGCTTCCATAAATAAAAATGACAGATTTTCTATACTGTTCAACCTAAATCCTTTTCGAGGATTTGGATTCCCCAGAAAACTACAAGGGTCTTGTACGAGGTAGTAGACAAAGTAAAACAATCTAGAGGGTCCATAGTTTAAGAATCGTGTGGCCCATCTGATTGTGTCACCCTATATTCATACCCTCTGCCGTACATCAGGGGATTCAAATTCCCTTTTAGAATTCACAAGGCATAACAGAAAAAAATATCATGAACTTTCCTATAATACAATATGTAGAATGAAATTAAACAAGCTTGTAATTATTCCAAATTTCGTTATCATCTTGCTACCAGTCAAGGGTCACTTCATGTCTTCAAAGTGTTCCTTTAAATGACAGCTGAGAAAGAAAGAAAGAGAGAGAGAGAGAGAGCAACCTCATTAATGTCAAATTTTGACTCACGGAGCCTCTCACTCCAAAAGCTAATGTCCCAATGTGTCAAATCATCAGCTTCCAATGCACCTTGACTTTTGGCGAATTTCCTAAGGTCTTCCAAATCTGCAAGTAAAAAATTACAACACTCAAGTTCTTGCATGACAAAAGGAAAGGACCAAAACTATAATTGTAATAATAATAATATTTAAACAGGTATCATTTTTTAAGAGACAATCACTTAAAGGGCATATGTAATGAAACTTCAAGAAGTATCGGGTTTCAGAATCCAACCAAAGATACATATTTCTTCACTCTAGTTAAAAAAAATGCAATGACTTTCTTGTCCACCAACATAACTATTTCAAAACATAAAAGTGAAAGGCTGAGCCATCAAGTACAAGAAGTCTATATATGTCAACAAAAAACTAAGCAGCCAAGCAAAGAACTACATGCAATTTAGATTATGACGCAAACATCAAATCAGAACACATCTGAGAGACACTACCTTGTACTGCAGGATCCCAGGAAGCTTTGCGAAGTTTTTCTAGAAGTTCTTCTGCTTTTTCAACAGTGGCCATTTTCATCGCCATGCTTATCTGATCGGTTACATGTTAGCAACCTACAATAGGACTGTATTCTTAATATGAAATTATCATACCTCAGCATAGTTATTGTAGTTGAGAAGCTTTGCCTTTTCCAACCTAAGCTTTAAAATTTGGTCAATGATTTCAGTATTATCCAGATCTCCACTAGATGCACGATTTACAAATGCACGGTAAACTTCCTCCCGCAAAGATCGATTACGAGCATGTTGCATAACAGCCATATAACTCGGAGCATCCAATGTAATTACCCAGGGCCCATTCTCAGCAGTGGCATTTTCATACCCCTGCATGCGCCAGTCAAGTAATCAGCACTCTATAAGACAACCAATAGTCACAACTTGAGGACTAGATTATAATCTATAATGGAATGAGTATTAACATAATATTTCAACATGATATACCTTTGATACTGCACTTTGTGCAGCCAATCCAAGAGCTGTAGCAGGTAATCCTTCAATCTCTTTCTTATCTGTGATTAACTTTTCAAACTTCTTTGTTGCATCCAGAACATTCTCCCCAAATTTTTGTGTCAACCTTTCCAGCTCCTGCGGAAGAAATCATGGTAAGAAGCAATTAAAGAAAACTAGAGCGTGCACACACACATGTAAAACAGATTGTCCCATACTTGAAAACCTTATTTAGGCATGACATCAATCATTTTACTTCACAGCATCATTCAATTAAACTCTAATTATAATGATAGCATATATGAACTACTGTAGTTGGAAAATTAAGCCAAACATTTCACCAGTAAAAGATCATAAAATAGGTATTTCAATCAACTTTACATGGTTCCTTTCCTGTCTTTAAATGTTTAGGCAGGAGTAGTATTATCATTTCATGCTGCTTATCTTGTTCACTTGTAAGGTCCACTAATATTCAAAATTTCATAATATCACAGATTACAAACCTATGACCTCAACTTCCTGTCTGGCAGATGGGAAGGTTCAGTTCCTTCCATAAAGCAGAGATAAGAATTCAACTAAAACCTAATGCTAACTTTCCAAAAAAAAAAACATCTACTAGAAAATGAGACAGAAATATCATGTGCTACTTATAGCCACTTTTAACACTTGCTTTCAGTGTTATAAAAGCATACCTGTTCAATTCTGTTAAAATGCTCTCTTTTATCATCTTCAAGAGAAACTCCGTTAAGAACAGCCTCCTTCAATTGGTCTGCAAAGGCACAAATAAAATTGCCACTTGGTAAAGTGAGATGACATAAATCCCAAACAATATATTTGTTTAAGATCTAGTAAAAGGGAAATGGAACACTTTGAAATTAAGCTTTAATAAAGAACGTATTCAACAACATGCAAGACAATTCACACAGATGTTGAATAACACAAGTCAGACACCAAAAAGTAGAATAAACACACATACACACTTACATTTAAAATGCCCAGTACCAGATTAGCATAGAGAAGACCAATGATATGAGATAATTCACAACAAAAATCCTTTATAACACATCCAGCATCTTTCATGACCAACATGTAAACTACCAGAGTTCTGGAGCTGCTATCAATTACCACATAGCAAAACACTAATGTCTAATCTTCAATTGAGTGGGAGCAGCGGAGGTTCTAGACCTACCATCTTCTACCCAAACCCCAACTCGCCCAACCATCTGATCTAAGCTCAAGAGAGAAATTAACATCTGATATAAAATTTTATATACCAGAAAAATAAAACATCTAATATAAAATAACAATAACATTCTCCATGTTAAACAATAAAAATATTGAAGATGAGAGGAAGCGCCTAGCTGTAAGGCAGAGAGTAAACTCAAGCAACATAGTGCGCAAAATACCATGCCAAAGCAGAACAAACAATCAGAAGAGCAGTAGCATAAGATATTTGAGTTACTGACTTTCAACTATACGTTTGCGAGCATCACTAAGTGTCTGCCAATCAGGAGATTCTCTAATGGCTTTGAATGCATTATAAATAGGTTTGCTTTGCCCCACTCTAAGCGTAAACTTAACCTTTTCTGCCTGCAAACCACAGGTAAGCGTTGTTAGCACAACAAAAGTGGTGTCTCGTAATTCATGAAGGAAAAACACTAGTGTTGACCAAAAACATAACAGTACTAAAGTGCTCAACTGTTCGCCCAGCCCGCAGATATAGATTTAAGACAATAGAATAATAACATCTTTTAATATGGGAAACACTCAAATATTAAGAGTGCAGCAAATAAACCAATTCCCATTAAGTTTTGCATTATAGACCAAAAATCAGGCAGTAACAATATAAGAATATGGCACTTCGACCGTAGAAGTTGCATGGCCAAAAACAGAAGGTAACAAAAGCACAAAAATACCTGAACATCTTCAACGGCAGAACGGAGGTCAGGGTTATCCTTAACGGCCTTGAGATGATTGACCATTCCCCAAATAACGATCAACCGGTCTAAAATCTTCTCCAAAGGTTCGACCAACTTTGGCCACGACGACTCGACGGTACGTTCCAATTCCACGAAATCACCTTCCTATAAACCCCAATAACGCACTCCGTAAAAATCGAACACACAATCCAAGAATCACATCATCGCAAACTCAAACAAGCGATCACGCAAACAAACACAATCGAAAGAAGAATCCAAAACAGGACCAAAGGCAAAAACTCCATACCAGCTTCTTCAAAAGGGCTCGAACCCCGGGTCGCACGTGTTTGGCTTCAACAGCATCGAAAGGTGGGAACTCAAAGTCTTGAAGAAGTGGGTTTCCTTCAGTTGTTTCCTCTGGTGCAGTGGCGGCCATTGATGGAGTAGAAATGGAAGAGCAAGTGAAAGTGCGAGAGAGCGAGAGAGGTGCAGTGGACTTGTGAGTTATGTGGAGGCAGAAGGAGAAAGAAGAGGAACAAAGGGGACAGGGATAAGATTTGGGAAAATGTTTGGAATAAAGAAAGGAGCGAGGAGTGCGTTTAAGGAGTGGTTGGATGGAACGAGAGAGCGGGAAGAGGGTAGCCATGAGCATATTCCCTAAAAGAAGGGCACCCAACAGAGCTGTATTTCTCATCCGAAACGTTTTCTATGTTCACTTCGGTTTTTTCGTCAGTTTGTGTGAAAAATCTCGGATGGGCTTACGATAGATAGTTGCCTTGGTTTTTTATTTTTTTATTTTAAAAAACAGAAAACTGTCTCGAAAAACACTTTCGTTCTAAACAAAATTTTTAAGTGTCATTGATTGATAATAAAATAAAAATTAAGAATAAAATATTATTAAAAAAAATTATATTTAATATACAAAGAATAGAATTTTTATCATTTATTTATATTTGATATATTTTAAATAATATAAAAATAAAATAAAAAATTAATAAAAAATAAAAATATTTTTAAAATATAAAATTAATAAAATAATATTATTTTAACTTAAATATTTATTTAAAAATAATTAATAATATAAAATTTTTATTAAAAATATTAATGATTTTAAAAAATAATTTAAATATTTTTTTTTCAATAATAAATAATATTTTTTAATTTATTTAAAACAAATATTTATTTATTATTTTACAGATAATAAGTGAGATTTTTTCAAGTTTTTTTGAATATTTTTTAACTAATTAATTTTTTTAAAAAAATATTATTTTATTTTACCTAATTTTTTATATATAATAATATATTTTTACACTCTTAAAATAATATAAATTTTATAAATTATTATTTTTAATAATTAAACTTTCTTTTTTTATAAAATGAAATGGACATTTCCATTCTATCACTCTATCACCTCAATTCATACGCCACGGAAAATCCCCTATCCCTCCCTGTCTACATTTGCCCCTCGCGGCTTGAAAAGCGAGGTGTCATTTGCGACATTTAACACTATTTTGAATGAAAGCTTTCATTGTTGCCATTTATCTCTCTAAATAGACTAATATATATATATATATGTACTTCCACTATAAATCTTTGTATTTTTGGCGTGTGATTATATTTAATTAGATAGTTTTCAGGTAAACGTATGATATTTCCCTTGCTTTACCACAAAGTCAGACGGCCAACAGCGTTTCATTTTCACATTATTTCAATAATAAAGGGTTTTGTTACTGCCAAAAATTATTTTAGTGGCAACATTGACAAGCTGTAGTTAAAAATCGACAAATTATCTCTCTCTCTCTCTCTCTCTCTCTTTTGTGATGACTTTTTTTAATTGCCATTGAAACTTTCAATGTTGGAAGTATAGGTGATGATTTATTTTCGCCACAATATTGTCATCAAAGACAAACTGCAACAACTTTTATACATTTAGTGATAGCCACTAGTTAAGTGTTTTAGTACAAGTGTATTGGTAGTATAGGTTTTGGTGGTTGAAATATATAATTTTTTTTTCAATTTTTGTTTTTATTTTTTAACCATTCTCGAGCAATCAAGTGTTTTAGTTAATCATTATTCATCAATTTGATTATCACATTTGCTTAGTAAAATTATTGACATGATCAGTTAAGAGAGAGAACTAAATGTTGATAAAAAAAAAAACTTATATGTAAGATATTAACTTAAAAATAAGGAACCAAGTTAATAAAACTTTCATCTTTTAAAAATCAACAAATTAATTTAGTACTACATATATTAATTTTATATAAAAAAAAATTGGTAGCTATATAAAACTTTGATAATGATTTTCTTGAATTTTAAATTACTTAAATGTTATGTTTGATTAAAAATAATTTATAAATTAAATTAAAATTTAAAAATTAGTTACAAATTTTAAAATTGCGTAAATATTATGTTTGAATTACGTAAATATTATGTTTAATAAAAATAGTTTATAAGTTAATTTAAATTTTAAAAATTATATGTTATTTAAATTAAGATATAATTTTTAATTAGTTTAAATTATTTAAATAATTTTATATATTAAATATTTTTTATTTATTTAAATAAATTATAAATTTATTTATTTAATTTGTAAAACACACTAAAAAAAAGATAAAATTAATAAATAAGACAACTACAAGGTATAAGGTGTTGTTCTTCTGTGCGTGGAGGCAGAAGGAGAAAGAAGAGGACCAAAGAGGGGCAGGGATAAGATTTGGGAAAATGTTTGGAATAAAGAAGGGAGCCAGGAGTGCGTTTTCACTATAAGAATAAAGAAAATGTTTGGACTAACGAAAGGAGCGAGGAGTGCGTTTTCTCTGTAAGAATAAAGAAAGTGTTTGGAATAAAGAAAGGAAGGAGGAGTCTGCTAACCCGAGAAGTAATGCTACAATAATAATAATAATAATAATAATAATAATCAGTCGCTGAATTTGCAAGCTGTTGGATAGCTACATGTTGATTAGATCAAAAGTTTGATGTTTGAGTAGTAACTGTGAATTATTATTCAAAATTTGTTTAATTTTAGTTATCTTTTCCTGCTCTAATGTGATGCTTTTACTAATAATATTCAATATTTTTAAACTCACAAATCTCTACATTCAAACTTCTCAACATTATTGCTCATATTTTTTTTCATGTGGTTCTTTGGTCAAACCAAATTTGAAAGTTGAAATATAAATTTATCAAATTCAAGAATTTCGTAAATTCTTTATGGTATTCTTACACTAACCACGGATGAGAATCCATTGATATTCTTAATTTTACTTGATAAATAACCCAAATTCCAAATATGCAGAGGTGATGAGGAATTTATGCAAAGGTGACGAGGAATCTTTCTTAAGCATTGGTTCAGTGATGCTCCCAGAAGTCTTAAGTTCAAGTCAACAATTTCTCAGAAATACCCAAAAAAAATTAGTGCTTCCATCTGCTTTGATTTTTCAACTGATGTCTGTCATGAATGGTTTCTGACATTTTCAACTAGCTAGATTCTGAATAAGCAATAATGCTACATGTTGCACCATGCTGGTAGAGAGATTTCACCAAATAGTCATTGCAATTGCCATAACTGTTCAGTGATCTCAAAAGAATGAAGATAGGAATACCTTGAGTCAAAGGAATTCATATCTTCACTTAGCTGGCGTTCTATGCAGTGAAAGAGGCAGATTGGATATATCAGAGAATATCAAGCATTTCACAAGCGAGCATCTGTTTCAGAAATTTGGTACTTGAAGCCTTTAAGGCATATGTATCTATACATTTCATGAAGACATGAATCAAGTTTTCCTAGATTCATACATATAAAAGCTCTGGACTAATACCCATGATTTATTATCCTCCTCTTCTGACAATCAGTAAAACTTATCCCCTTGAAATGTTTGCCTTCAACACAAGGATGTAACCTGCCACATAGCAAACTAAATGCGTGAGTAAATATCAGACTAAGATTCTGTTTGTTGTATATGAGGAAATTTGATCTCACAAGTGCCAAATGCAACTCAATGCAAAGCACAACACATTTAGTGCAAAACAAGAAAGGAGTTTGAACAAAAAGAAACGCATCCTTAATTGAATGGCTTAAATTTTAAACCATCATAGCATATAAGGATCTTGTAATTGACATTAGCATAGGTAAAAAGTGCAACTGTTACTTATGTATCATAATAATCATAAGTTAATAACCAATCATTATGATTTCACAATGCATCTATAGACATTGATCTCATTAAAGAACGGTTTTTTTTTTGAGTGACGGGGAAGGAGTTTGTATAAAATAAATCATCTTTAGAAGAAGGCATACCTAAAGGGATTTTTTTGTTCTTCTTAATTCTTGTATTTCATGGTTGCTTTTTCAAAACCAATGGTTGGAAATTGTTTAGCATACTCCTCAACATGGTGGCGGAGCTTTGTAATCGCTGATTGAAAGTCAGACGACTGCATTGTGGTCACAAAGTCCTTCAATTTTGTTCCTAATTGTAAAATTCAACAGCAACCACATGTTAGCTTATTCAAGCACCCAACAAGCCCACAGCAGCAATATTTGTACAAGTAGTCTCATGATAGAACGAGCAAAACTCAGGAAGCATATTTATCATTTGCAAACCTTTGCTCTCTGCCTTAATCTTCACAGCCAAATTAACCGCGGCATCAAAAAACTCTGCTACCTTAACAAAATCCTCCTCAACAAATCCCCTAGAAGTTAGAGCAGGGGTTCCTGGAATACACCAGAGCTATTGAGTAAATGGCTAAAGATATTAAAAGCACAATATAAGCAATGAAGATCCTGTACCCATCCTGATGCCACCGGGAACCATAGCAGACACATCTCCAGGAACAGTGTTTTTGTTAGCTGCAATATGAACTGATTCCAACACCTTCTCCACTCTGGAGCCATCAATACCCTGCACGTAGAATTAAAAGAAAACATTGGTCTTCCTTTAATATCACCTTTTAGGATGAAAAATTACAGCGATCTTACATATTATATGCCTTCTTCAAGTAATTTTTTTAACTATAACCCACAAACAATTAGCATTATGTAATAATTTCCATAACAAAGTAGAATTAACGAAGCATATATGAATGTTCAAAGCAGTTGTGCATTACCTTGTTCTTGAGATTCACCAGAACTAGATGATTCTCAGTTCCACCAGAAACAAGCTCATAGCCCCTCTCAGTCAGAGACTGCAACGTTACTAAGATTTCAGCGTTAAAATAGAAGCATCTATTCGGTCCAACAAGGAAATCAAAACAGTTATTTGAATTGATGTACTCTCTCTCTCTCTCTCTCTCTCTTTATATATATATATATATATATATATATGAAGAGGAAGCTCTCCTTTGTAATGTCTCAGCTACCTGTGCAAATTTTGAGCAATTGCTGAGAACTTGCTCTTGATATGCTCTATACTCTGGAGTTGTAGCCTGAATCCACACGAAAAATAAACAAATACTGTCACTGTAATGAAACTATGCAGGATATTATCATACTGTTATCAGTTATTTACAAAATCAAGGAAAGAAGCAGTTATGGCTCCTGCGTCTGGTTTCCAAGATGGTCATTTAGACCTATGGACCTACTACGCCCATTAGCCATGAAACTTTAACCCATTTATCTGGCGTTTCTGAAGTCAGGATCAGAAAGTAAAACATTAAAGTTGGTATCACTCAAACTAGGTCACCCTCCAAAACAATCTCACAAACAAACCCTTTATTAAACTAAGATTTAGAAAATGATTATCTCAAAACCATTTTATTCTCTTCTGAAGTTGCAATTCTACACAGAAAATCACAAATCGCAAATATACTAAAATTGAAGCTCTTTATTATCTTCTCCTCTTTGTGTACCTGTTTCAATGCAACAGCTAAACCAGTAATAGTGTGGTTGTGAGGGCCACCTTGTAGACCAGGGAAGACAGCCTGATTGATTTTGTCCTCATAGTCATACAACACCTTCAAAAAAGTATGAGTTAGTGTTTTGCTCGGGCCATGCATTTACGTCAATTTAAGTATGGAAGAGTACAAACTGGCCTAATCATGAAAATGAGACTCGCTAAACTATACAAGTCAAAAGTTCACAAATATGTCAAATTAATTTTTTCAGGAGTTTACCTCTTTTCCTTGTTTATTAATTTCTTTCACCCCCTTCCTGAAGAAAATCATGGCTCCACGCGGGCCACGAAGTGACTTGTGAGTTGTGGTAGTCACTACATCTGCATAATCAAAAGGTGATGGAATAACACCAGCTGCGACCAATCCACTGATGTGTGCCATATCTGCCAACAGAATAGCTTTCTGCTTATCACACACCTGTCACATGCTTCATAAATTTAACCTTGGGCCTCCCATGTAGTCATTTGAAACAAAACTATAAATTCTAAAGTAAGACAATTCATTTGGAATATCACTCTTTCCTATATTACCTTGCGTATACGATCATAATCATACAAACGTGCATAAGCGCTTGCACCGGCAACTATTAATTTTGGCCTGAACAGAGTAGCCATTTTCTCCAACTGCATGTGAAAACTTTTCACGTCATAAAAACCTTGTTCTGACACACAAAAGGTGACAAGTATATATCTGATTTTAAGGAACAAGAGTAGAATACTATCAGGCCAAGCTGAAAACTGACTCACTCTTGGCAAATCGAGTCAAAAGGATTCTTAATCACCCAGCACACTTACTTTTGTAAGAAAAAAGAATGGATTATTAGATGAATAAGCTTTCTCAATTAAACTCTAAAAAGTATAGAAAGAGAGGACAAATCACTTTAGTTTATGAAATTTGTCTGCCAGTTTAAATAGTGATGCAACTAGAATCATTCAGTAGTGTACGGATGGAGAAAAATAACTCCATATAAGCAGGTGAAACTGTAAACAGAAACTTGGTAGCAGCAGAAATACCATCATTCAGCAAAAATGGTAACCTTATAGCACACAATATGCATTCTTTCAACAGAACCACAAATTCTAATATCCATGATTTCTCCAGCTACATGATTAAATTATCTTTTAATTGTAACATTTAAGATGCAAGGACGCCCATTATGTGATCATAAAAAGGATGGATCGCAGTCTTGTATTGATTGGAATAAAATATCCTTTAATTAGGTTATTATTTAAATTAGCATTCATCAGAACTTGATTTGAAACTTTAGACCATTGGTTATTGACAATTATTTGTGATGTGGTGAAACACTATGAAATTACCATTAAAAAAAATCAGATAAGTTTTATATCATTTTTACTGTTATCGAAAATTAGTCCTTTGTGGCAAAAAATGGCTTTAGGA
Source organism: Gleditsia sinensis (assembly GCA_037074535.1). Classification (NCBI taxonomy): domain Eukaryota; kingdom Viridiplantae; phylum Streptophyta; class Magnoliopsida; order Fabales; family Fabaceae; genus Gleditsia; species Gleditsia sinensis. The sequence goes on along the minus strand of CM073467.1, from coordinate 59,931,954 downwards.
ACTCAAGCAAACAAACTCTTCAGGAAGTGGCCCCTAACCTGTAACAATATGACATTAGAAAGTTAAAATACAGAATTTCCAAACAGTATTTAATTCTTTAACGCAGCTTGTAATTAAAGTTCACAACATGGGGATATCATGTGAATACCTAAAGTCTAAGAGGTAGTCTTCAATTACTGCCTATAATGAGTATGATCATGTACCTACGCACACTAGAAATCATCTAAAAATAAGATTTATAGCCAAAAGGATCAAGATCATGATAAAAAAACCGCAGTAATACCTGGTCATAGTCAATGTATCCTGTGCTTTCATTCAATCTGTATGGCATTGTCTCAAAAAATATAGAGACTGCAGATATCTTTTTGGTGTCAGTCTGCATAAGGGCAACAGCAACAATATTAATTTTTCATCTAGAAAATTAACCGGATGATAGTATGATGAACAGGGAAAAATCTATAAAATAAAAGAATGATCAATAGCTGTTTCATAGATTTCATAATTGTGACAGTAAATGCATGATGGAAGCTGGAAGTACCTGGTATCCATGGGAAAGATGCCCACCATGAGGAAGATCAAGTGCCATAATCCTATCATGAGGCTTTAGCAATGCAGTATATACTTGAAAATTTGAGGGAGACCCAGACAGAGGCTGCACGTTTACTGCAATTTAGAGGTCACAGTGACATATAAGCGAACATACCACCAAATATTTCAAAGAATCCATTCTACTTCAAAAAGCTCATTAGAAATCCTTTTTAAATTTAAGAATGCGAAGTCCATGGAAGACCACAGACCTGAGATTAATAGTATATACATGTTTGCTTATACCATCTAGGCTACTAACAACAAAGAAAAAAAATTAATAATCCAGAAAGCTAAAAAAGTATTGACCTTTTCTTTTAGTGATATGTTTGTCTTATATGCTTACCTCCCCATTTAGCTGGATCCAACCGAAATGCTTCCAGGGCACGCTTCTGGCATAGTGATTCTGCCATGTCAATATACCTTGAAAAGAAAGATCCACAATCTTTGAGTAGGATACAAAGGGGCACTCAACAATAAAATCCAATATGCTACACGATATTATGTCCATGATTATCAAGATAAACACACATAGAAAGTGAAAGACTGACATACTCATTTCCACCATAATATCTGGCACCAGGATATCCTTCACTGTATTTGTTAGTCATGATAGAGCCAACAGCTTGCATTACGGAGAGGGAAGTGAAATTCTCTGAGGGTATTAGTTCCAGCCCCTTCACCAAAGAAGAAGGAAAAAGAAATGGAAGAAGTCAGTCTATAAGTACTAACTAAGATTAAATGCCAATTAGACTAACGGCTGACGCCTAATCTGAGAAGTTGAATATTAATTCTCTGTTTTCCCTACGGATGAGGATGCACCATTCATCACTGCATACTACAGTTGGGTTTACTACACAAACTCGAACAGGCAGAGAACTTGTTGTGTAGTTTAAGCTGCCGGGTTTGCTCATAAAGATGCAGGTAAAGAGATGGAAACTGGTGCTGCAGAGGATACCTTCCATTGTCTAGCTTTCTCAAGTTCAATTATATCCGCAATTTCAGGATCAACAGCCTCAAGTGGAGCATTCAATTGCTTTGGCCACTGTAAAGAAAATGTTTTCAAGTTAAAAATCATAACCTGCACCCCTCCCATGACTTAAACTCAAGCCTCAAATCCAGGTTTAATTAAGCTTACTGTAACACGGGATTTCTCTTTCTCGTAGACAGCTTCGTCAGGCAAAGATGACTACAAAAATGAAAACAAAAGCCAGATAAATCGTAAGAAACGAGGAAAAAGAAGAAGAGTTTCAATGGAAATGCTCAAAAAGATTAAGCGTCCATTTTTTCCCTCGCGTTTGCATAAACCAAATAAGAATGATATTAGAGTGCAGAATGTGAAAAGAAGAAGGGAACCTTGTAGTAAACAGAGCCGGCATTGAAGAGAGGGCGTAAAGGCTTGTCGACTGACGATGAAAGCCTACGAAGCGCCATTGCCATTGCCATCTCTGCCTTCCCGAGAGTGTGGTTCTGGCAAATATGGAAGAAAATTAAATTCTAGTTTACGGGTTTTGTACTTCTTCTACGTTGGTGGTTGATGATCCACTCGTTCTGTCGCAGCTCTCTTGAGGATGGCGCCACGGGACCCACCGTTAGATTTCAGATTTTATTTTTTTCTTTGTACAATAATACAATTTTTTTTTTTTAAAAAAAAAAGAATTGACGAGCGCACATTTTTATAAAATAATAATAAACTTTCATTTTATGCGAATGAATGTATGGTGTAGATGTAGAAAAGGATAAAATTTCAAACTTTTATGTTACAAAAATATGAATATTTTAGAGTGAATTCAATTTTTGTTGTATTTTTTTAACAATGATTGAATGCTACTTGGCACCTCTTTTTCAACCCTACAAAATTTGACTATGATTAGAAATATTCATTAAGCCTTCGATTTCAATGTAGTCTTGCATATAACTAACTGTATTTGTTTATGAAAAGGGGCTGAAAAATGAAAATTTTGAGGTAACGATCTTAAGTTGAACCAGAGGCACTGATATAGAAGTTCAAATTTTTGTGTGGAAATAAATGGATTATACTGGCAAGTAAAGCAGGCCATGAAAGGCCTATCCACAACAACCATTTCTTGTCCACAAAGTGAGCCGAGCTGATAGGGTAAGTCAAGTGCTTGAATCAGACGTTGCCACTTGCCACCATTTACCAAATTATATGTTCTATCTAAATTCATAAACTCAAACCTCAAAATATGTCCAAAAAATCAATTTAAATTATGTGGACTACCCATTTCCTTCTTTTTGGAAACCGGGATGGGCCCAAGTCAAAAAATCAGGTCCTATAAAATAATGGGCATCAAGATGGTGTCCAGGACTGTTTTTATTTTTTTGTTAGTATCCACATACCCAACTGGGCCTTTTATCCGTTGGGCTAAACCTGAAGACGATTATAGACTATAAGTCGCGAGAGGAAAATAAAAGACCACCAAAAGAAAATAAATAAATAAAATTTCTTCGCAAGACAGATAAGCATTGCTAATTTGAGCTTGAATGATCGGAAGACTTTCATTGTTTTCTGTCTTTGCCATTCTTTGCTTCTTCGTCTTCTTCTTTTGTCTTTGTAGTGAGGACAAATTTATTTCATTCTTGTCTCTTTTGTAGGCCCATGAGTATTTTTTATTTATAAATTCTTATAAAAGATGTGAATTTTCAAAATATAAAATAATATAGATATCAAATTCAAAACTCTAACATTAAAATATATTGGAATCTATTAATATAATATAATATAGAGAAAATATATAGTACACCGTCGGTGGATAAGTTTTTGTCCACCAGCGGTGTCCAGATTGTGCCACATGGCAAAACACACACTGTGTTTGCCACGTGGCACAATCTGAACATCGCTGGTAGATAAAAACTTGTCCACCGACTGTGTACCAAATCATCACTCTATAATATATATATATATATATATATATATATATATATATATATAATATTTTTATTAAGAGTCTCTCAATCGTTAAATTTAAATTGAATATTAAAATTATAATAAAATAACTGTTCACACATTATTGTCCTCTTCAAATAACAAATTCTACCAATCTCAATCATGCGTATGATTTTAACATATAAATAACTTCGTATTAATGATCATATATTATAATTCTGTTTCATAAAAATAATTTATAAAATAATTTAAAATTTATAAATTAATTAAAAAATTATAAATTATACGTTATTTTAAATAATATATAATTTTTAAATTTTTAATTAATTTAATTTATTTAATAAATATTTTTAATTTAATTAAATAAAATATAAATTAATTTATTTGATTTGATAAATTTTTTTATATATAATCGATTGAGCTATTATATTTTTTTAATATCTATCGTCATTATCATTTTTATTATTGTTATGTCTTTATTATTATTATTATTATATTTCAACAAAGTTAAATAATATAATAAATGTTCTCTCAAACTCTATACCAGATTTCGCAAACCAAATACCACTTAAGAGAAAGGACGCGGAGATTAAGTAATTTCAACAGTAAATTTCTAATCCAACAGTACCCTAACTAGAACTCTCGGAGGAAACAAAGGTAATCTAGGTGCACCAAAAAGGAACTTACTTGCCGTGAATATTTCAGAAGGGGCATGCATGTGGGCAACACGCTATATCTACGGACATGTGCATTAGATTCTTGGCCCCGGACAGGTCTAATGTTTTGTCTACCTTATTCATGACAGACCACAAACAAAGTCCCAGAAATATTATGAAGTTATTCATTCAATACATCGTAAACGCAATAATGCTTGTTCTGTGAACAAAATAAAAACAACGGTCAACATCCTGTTTTGTCAAATTACTGCATCCTAACATTTTCACCCAAAATAATAATAATAATAATAATCATGTTCTCAATACTCATCTTACACGAGCTAAACCCTCCACTGAATCTAAAAAATTGAGGTTTCAAAATAGATTGGGTCATTAAAAATATTTTTGTAAAAAATTATTTCAATTTAAAAATATAAATATTTAAAAAATAATTTTATTATAATTTTTAACACACTCACTCGAATAAATATTATTTGAACTTGAAATATAAAAAATAAGTATTTTTTTAAGTAAATAAAAAATAAATATTTGATTTTATAATTATAAAGATTTTGATATTATATTAAAAATTATTTTTATTTTAAATTTTTGAAAAAAAAAACATAAATGGTTTTACCATCATCCTGTCAATTCTAACGTGCATATATAGGATGCAAGAAAACAAGTTGGTTTTGGAAATTAGGATTTGACGAGAAGCGGAAGGAAGGAAAAGCGGAGCAGAAAAGGCGGAAGCATGGGGCCTTGGCACCAAAAACTAGGGCCTGAGCCCTGAAGTGATTTCTGCAAGCGACACTGTCAGTCTTGTTCACCTCTCTGTGGATTAGGGAACCGTGAGTGATTATTAAGTCCCCACATACATATGGCCAGGCGTGGCAAGTGGAAACTAATGTCGTCTGTTATAATACACAACTGAGACTTCATTTAAATTCAAATGGATTCACTTTCTTCTAAAAGACATAAATAAAACTCAAATATACTCACTAACGTTATAATATGATAACGAAGGATGTAAGTTAAGTTTAAACTTGGCTGGCTTCTGTCATTGAAGTAGGTATACGAGAATTAATGTTTAGTTCCATAAGTAATATTTTTCGTTGTGGATGTTCCAATTCGAGGGTCAATTACTGTTGACCTATATTAACCTTTGCACACCCTACATAAATTTTAGAAACCCAACCTAACTGAAAGGTTTATCCTTTCCAGAGATTTATTAATTATTTTTAATATAATTATGAATGTTTCTGCTATCTTTATTATAATTATTTTATTACTAATTTTGATTAAAATAAGTGCCACTCCCTCAAGTCCTAAAGTTAAATATAAATAGTGACACCCAACCATACTTTTCCAAATAAAATTCAAGGGTTCGCGTCATATATTGATTTGGCCAGGTGGCCAGCCCTACCCAATACTAAAAAGAACAGCTATATAGTAACATCTTTTCCTAAGCATCTAATAAATATGCACCACAGCTCAATTTTAGTAGTAAAAAGTACAAACTGTTGAAAATTTAATAATTCAATATCTCGTTTGTAGAAATTAAGTAGCGTCTAATTGACCTTACGCGCGTCATAACTAAGAGATTCAACTTTTAAAAAAAATTAATATAGTTATAAATAGATATAACAACCCGCAGACATGATGGAGTGACTTTTTCTGCTCTACATCCCTATCAATATTATTATTTATCATATAAATCTTATTTAACTATATAGTTTAAATGTTATATTTTAATTATGATTTAACTCTATCACAGCTTTATCAACAAATTTGTTATCTTTAGTTAAAAGTTGCAACTCAAATATATATATGTAATAATAAATTTATAATATGTTTGATAAGTAAAATATATTAATTTATAATTTATTTGATTAATTTATAAATTTAATTGACTAAAATAAAAATATTTAGTACACAAACTTATTTAAATAATTTATAATTTTTTATCATATGTTATTTTAAATAGTATATAATTTTTATCTCATAATTTTTATAATTTTTTATTATTATTTTATTTAAATTATAACGCTATCCTATTTATAAGATGACATTATTTTTATTATGTTTAAATAACATTTAAATTATATATCTCATGATGAATTTTCATATACTATTAATAATGACATAAAAAATGAAAATTTAAAAATATCTACTGGAATGAAAGAGATTAATAATAATATTACTAATTTATTATAAAATTCTAAATAATACGTTTATTTTGTAATTTTTAAAAATATATAATAAAATGTAATTACTGACAAATTTTTTTTATATATATAAGTATATATTTTTATGTCATTTTATATTTATCAATTAATTTATTAATTAATTTTATTAAATATTTTTAATTCAATAAATTAATTTAACAACTTTCAATTAAAAATTAAATTTTCAACTTTCAACTAATTTTTAAATTTTTAACTATTTTATTAATTATTTTTATCAACCATATCATTATTCACATATTATATATACCTACCTCTATTTTTATCTTTCAATTCTCACTCTACTTTACCCTTCAATAATAATAATAAGTACTACCCTATTCACATTAGGCCTACGGTAGGGCCAGTTTATTTCCTAATTATTCTTGTTAATCCCAATTAGCCGGCTCGGACAAATTTGTGAGAAGAAGATAGTAAAAGCAGCAGAGAAGTTTTGAGAGTGAAGGAATTACTACTTTTACACAGCAGTACACTAAGGCCCGGCTATAAATGGTAACATCTAAATCCTCGTCCAACTCATTGCCAAATAAAATCATTGAGAATCTAAAGAAGCATACCCACCTCAAATTAATTCCTGGCTTCACCGTTCACGTCGATCTCCGTTCAAATGGAAAAGGATCTCACACTGCATCCACCCTCTCAGTTCTCCGGCTGCATCGTGTCTCCCTCGTGCTTCCCCGTCGTCCACGACGAATTTCACTACTCTCGCATCCATTATTGCAACGACAACCCCAACATTAAGAGAGGTGGACGGTGGAGAAATATCCTTAGAAGGTTCATGAGGGAAGGCAAGACTCTTTGTGGATCTAAACCTGTATCGTTTCATTATGATCCTGTTAGTTACTCCCAGAATTTCGACGATGGTTGCCATCTTCACGAACTCAGACGCCTTTCCCCGCTCTTCCATGACGTTAGGTGGGTTTTAAATGAACACTCTACTCTTAGTAAGAACACTGGCTAATGTTTTTTTTTATGAAAACCAAGATATTTTTCATCGAACATGGATTACCAAATTGTACAAGTTTGTTTTTTCAAGGTTGTATATGACTGGAGATCTACCATTAATTGCCGCTACTCTGTTTGTTTTTGTTGTTTACGTTATCTGTAGTGCTGCTTCACTGGATCGGTTGGGATCCACCACAAAGCATGAATAGGTTGTTCACCCAAAATCACATCACAGAATGCTCTTATCCTAAATTCGAAATTCCCAGAGAAGGGAAGAAGGAGATGCTGTGACAAGGATTATAATCACCATGAAACTGCAAAGAATGCAGATTCTCTCACAACGAAGGTCTCAGGAATTACCTTGTAAAAATATGACGCTGTGTTTGTAAATATTATTATACCAGTGCCAAAGGAAACATGTTTAATTAGCTTTCACGCCTTGTTTCGATGAGCTGTGGAAGTGGGGTATCCCCACTTTGTTTGATGCTCTGCTTCTGACCAAAATGAAGTGAAACTGTAAATATTATTATAGCATTGCCAAAGGAAACATGGTTAGCATATTTAGCATCCTCACCATTCATTGTGATGAACTGTGGCTGTGGGGTATCCTTAACATGTTTGACACAACGAAGGTGCTAGTGATCTTTAGAATCATTCATTATTTGAGTTCCCTTTTTCGTTTTGGGAAGCGTAGCTGCACTTCCTCTTTATAGTCATAATTATAACCATTTCATTAATCAGATGCTGTAATCTGAAATTGGAAGCCGCAGATATAATAATGTAAAATAGAAGTACAGTTTTAAGGCATCATCCTTGTACTGTGCAGAAAGAGATGTTGAAAAGAGTAGGTAAGAATGTGATAAAGTGAAGTCACGTGAGCCTTTTTCTGCTTCCTTTCGCCCAAAGATTCGAGTACTAAATATCATTATTATTAAAAAGATGAACGGGGGGAGTACATAGTCGGTATAAACTACTATATTTTTCAGATTGATTTAATTTGGGTTTTTAAACAATTTTTTCAGAAAGAAAAGAACAAGTCAAGAGAGATAAATTATTTTAGCATAATTATTGAATATCTATCAATAAAATTTTTCAAAAAAATTTGATCTCGATATGGTATGACTGAACCAGTCTGGTGTGTAGCTTAGACAGTGAAAGTACAAATGGTGAAACAGATCTAGAAAGAACTTTTGTTAGCATATTCTAGGATATTTGATTTTCAGCACATGTTTCCAAAACAAACTTTGATTTTTTGATGTGCTGATTAAGGAATTATTTTTTTTTATCAAAATATTTTTGTTTGTTAAGTTATCAATATGAAAAGAAATTATTAAAATAAAATAAAATATTTATTAAAAAATTATATTATTTTGATTAAAATTATTATATTTTAAAATATTTTGATAAAATTTATCTTATTTTAATGAAAATTTCGGTTAAAATATTTTTATTTCGATAAAAATATTTTAATTTTGAGTTGTTTCAAATACTCTTATTTCGAGTTATTTTAATAAAAATATTTTTATTTTAAGTTGTTTTGATGAAAAAGTATTAAACTAATTTAAAAAATAAAAAAATTGATAATCTAAACGTAGATAAAAGTAGCATCATATCACATACGACACCAAATTATTTTTTCCCACAAGTTACAACATCTTTGTTAACTTCTTACTCTCTCCTTTTATTCTTATTACATTTTTTTTTTCATTATCTTTATTTTAAAGAAAAAACTATAAAAATGATAAAAATATTGAAAGATAAAGAGAGAGAAAAATACTTAAAAATAGAGACAGAATAATAGTTGACAGAGAGAGAGACTTAAATATAAATGTCACAAAAAAGTTAAGAAAAAAATAAAAAAATAAAAAAATAAATATAAGAGAGAGATTGTTGTTAAATGTTGTTAGAGTTTGAGTCGAAATTTTTATTGTAATAGTATTTTTATTTATTATTTAATTATAAATATTAATTTAAATTAATTTTAATATAATTTATATATTTATATCATTAATATTATATTAAAATATTTTAAATTTTAAAAAATATTATTTAAAATTATTTGAAACGTTTTTAAATTCTTTTTTTAAAAAAAAATTTTCAAAATATTTTAAAATATTTTTATTTTTAAAATTACTAAAATGATACTTAAAAATAAAATTTAATACCTTAAGTTAAGCAGTATTGCACTTTGACATCAGCACGTACTAGTTTATCGCTTATAAGAATTATCATGGATTTTTTTTTTTTTTTTGGCTTTAAATGTGTTTGTAGTTTGTACCAATAAAAAAGCATCAGGCTTATTAGTTTTTTTTAATAAATAAACAGGTTTGTTTTCAGTGATACGAACCATTTATTGTATTATTTAGATAAATGATGTGTTGAACTTGCCCAACAAAAACAAAAAAAAATTGTGAATTTTTGTTTTGGTTTTTAAAATATTTATAGTTTTTTTAATTTATTTTCTTAAGATTTAATTTTTTATTTTATTTTTCCTTAAATTATCTCCTTTTTTTAAATATTCTCATTTGAATAAAAAAAATTTAATTTTGGATCAAATGTATCATTAGGCCAATTAAGATTTCCGCATGACAAGTAACCAAAATAGAAACAATTATTAGGGAAATAAAATAAATAAAAAAATCGAATTTAGAAAGAGCAAATTAAAAAAATGTAAATCTTTTAAAAATTAAAAGAGTAATTCACTTTTTTGCTGCTATGTGAGGATAAACATTTTCATTCTTATTCTTATTCTTATTATTACTCCAGCTATCAAGTTACTTTTTGTTTTATTAATCAATTAATTTAAAATTAAATATTTATATACATCTTTAATATTATTTTTAAATTTGTAAATAGTAAAAAATTATAATTGAAGTAATTGTTCACTGTTTTTCTTTTCAAAATCTCAAAATACTAAAGATAGATAAAACAGCTATAATAGTAGATGGACCACTCCCTTCAATTATTTAATGTTTTAAAAAAATTATTTTGGGCTCAGATATTTTCATTCTCACCGTTATTAAATCTCCCTCTCCCGCTTATATATTTTCCCTGTCAGACTCAGAATCAGTGTCCAGGTATGAATGCTTTCTTCCCTTTTTCATGCCCTATTTCTCCTTCATATCCTTCTCATTTTTGTCTGTCAATTGCGTCAAATTTAACTTGGTTCCTTCAAATTTTGAGGCATCTTAATTACAGTACAAGAATGAAAATTTCTTATTGGTGTATTGTTAATATGAATTTACTAGCATGATTTTTTGATGAATAGACATCCGAAATATGTCTGTTGTAATCCAAAGCCTAGCACATTCCTGGTGGTTCTACATGGGTTTGGTCCAATCTGTGTGTATCATATATTGTTAGCGTATGCTTCTTTTATTAGATTGCAGTTTTAGTCTGAGCTTCTGCTGCCTTCATTGCTCTCACCTGCGTCAACGTAATTTTAGTCTGAGTTAGGCACTCTTTGGAGCTCTATTAATATGAAATTCTTCTTGAAATTGTATCACTCTTTCTGATTTTAATTTTAATTTTTTAAAGTCTACTTTTTTTTTTTTACATTAAAACATTTGGTTTATTGTCATAAAAGAACAAGCCTGTCTTAATTCACAAACTTGCTCCTCTCATATTCTCCCGTGAACAATGGTGGGATCCTGACCTCATATATAAGTTTGAAACCTAATGTACTACAATAGCATGTAAGACTTGCTAATCCGTTTGTTGGTTTCAGCCAATTGTCAGCACTGCTGTATATCTCTTTGATGGGATGGAGAGAGAGAGAATCAATAGCACAAAGGTAGTACAGATCGTGTTGCTTAGCTCAATAATTCACTGTTCTGTATTTTGAAACATTTTGTGACAAGAGTCTGTTAGAAAATGGGTGAATCCGCCTGCATAATTGCATATGTATCAGTCCTCTCTCCTTTTTTCTCTTCTATGCCAGTGTTACAAATACTTAGTCATTTTAAATACTCCAAGGGGCTCCTAAAGGCAATCCTTAAAATTAGGCGCTTCTAGATCTGGAAGAGTATATAAAATGAGATTTTGACTAGAGCGACTTCACTTCATTTTGACTTCTCTTAGAACTCTCATATATTGTTAGTTATCTCTAAAGAATAGTTGGTTTCAGAAGTTGGGAAATTCTATGTCCGTGCTATATTATTAAAAATTTCCCATTGTCCACTTTAAATACATCTCTCATTTGAATAATGTCATTGTAGTGATTAGCTTTTATCTAACTCATCTCACTTCAAGAATCATATTCTTTTCTGCTTTTGATTCTTGTTTTGAGTAACCAACTAAGATTCATCCAGAAGGACTCTTCATTTCTTCTTATGTGATTATTATGCTGCAATTCCATAATATCTTTCTTTGGTCACTGGTGTGCCAAAATGCTTTACTAAAGAACTTTGGACCTTCATTTTGTGGCACTGCCTGATGTCTCATACGCTTCTTGCTCAGGCTGGCTTAACTGTAGTTGGATCAGTGCTTGTGGATCCTCTCCTGCATGAAATCCATATGGATTGAATGCATCTCTGCTCGCTGCAGCCACATCTGTTGTGCCATAAACCTGAGACATTAAACCTCATTGTTAAGCATGATGGGCTTTCTGTTGTCATATTTTACAGTATAAGTGAACATAATCAAATTCTCTTGGAGGGACGCCATATTAGTGAGTAACTAAGCTGGCTACCTTCTTGTATAGTTGCATGTTTTCTTGTCGAATGAGGTTTACCTTCTTATAGAGTTCCACATTTTCGTGATGGATAATGTTTCCCTGTATGTAAGAAAAACAAAAAAAAAGTCAGTTCAGTATCATAAATGCTTTTAGAGGCAATTTTGGTGAAGATCACTGCTCAAACTGACCTTTCGATTCAGCTCTCGGATTTCATCTGTTAGAATTTGTTCCTGCAGAATTTTATTAAGATTGTTATTTGCTTTCAAGTGCCCAAAAAAAGACCTTGAATAGATTGATTAAGCACATTTATCATTAATACCAAAATGAAGGAGCATAGCTACTTATTTCAATCTTAAATTTAGTTGACCTTTTTCATGCGGACACCTTGGAGACTCATTTCCAGTTGATTCTCTAGATCTTGTAGGTTTTTCACGCTTAAACCATAAAGCTGTTCTCCCATCAATTGCCTGTGCCTTCAAAATGTCAGTGTTCTCATGCATAGAACTTTATGAGATATATTGCATTATGGTAGTGTTTGACTGCATATGGTAGCATAACACGTAGCTGTATTTTCTTTGTTGTGTGCATACTAATGTGATTGGCATGTGAGTTCATTTGTTTTCCAATATTTTTTTGATTCAAAAAGCAAAGGAGAAAATTAAGAAGTGTCCCCTTCTATGAAAGCTTCCATATGTGGAGTGAGACATAGTATTGATGTTCTTTGGTCATAATCTAAGATGAAAAGAAGATTCTAAATGCTGTCCCATAGTGTCTCTGCATAAAGCATTTTTTTGATGTTATTCTGAAAAAACTACTTGCCTAACCTGTCCAGAGCATGGTAGTTTTCTGTTTGCAATTAAAAAAATGTTTAGGTCCATGTCTGTTGCATATAGGTCATATAATTTGGTGTTTTATTTTTGTTTGAGAGCTTATGTCATTGTTTGGGATCTTGCTGTGCATAAATTTCCTGTTACAGTATTAAAGTATCTCAATCTGAAGTGTCGTTGTTTAAATGAAATACAGTAAAACCAAATTCATGCTGGATACAGGTAAAGTCTCATAGCAAGTCCACTTTTACTTAGACTTCTCTGAATCCCACTTTAAATTTCTTAAGGGTAAACATGATGAGAAGATTTGGATGAACCTGAACATTACATTTTGAAGTCCTATCCATAAGTCTGGTGGATGGTAATTTTAAGTGAAAAAGACGTGTTGGTTTTTGGTTGTAAATCGTATAAGATTTGGAAAAGCACAAGCTTTGCCAGGATGGGGGGTTTCAAATTTAGTGAAGGATTTTTGAGAAAAAAATAATGTTCTGAAGTGGGTGGGCTGCAGTGCAGTTGATTAGATAACTGTTTCTAAAGCCAGCATCTAACCACTTGGAATTCCCTGCTGCAACAAACATAACACCATGCCTTCTTTTGTTTGTTCAAATCAGAGTATTATGTTGCAGAAGTAATGTCCTGTTGACAGGTAACACACTAGTGGATATTTATTAGAAGTGTACGGTTTAATAAGCTGTATTATATTCTTCAGTTCCAAGGGAGTTACCAAAGCAGCTGAAACAAGAATAGAGCATGATGAAAATGGATTGTCTTAGATGATGCCTCAGTTTGGGACTTTGGATTATCTTTTTTTGATTCATTATTTCTTCTTTTAGGTGATTTATGTTGACTCATACGGTTATACCTCAGGTATGTTTGTATATTTCTTAGTTTTCTTAAAATTGGCCAGCAAGGTTTATTACTAGTAGCATGTATTGGAATTTTATTTCTGATGACTGGAGATTAAGTGAAGTTTGCAGTGACAATGAAGTCAGATAATTTATAATGGAGATTTTGGAGTTTTGAATGTAGAATGCTATGACACTGCCAAACTACTGTGGTATGATAATACCTTCATGCACTGAACTGAAGAGCTTTCAAGACCATACCTATTTTAATTACTTAACAACAATATGAAATTTTTAGCTAAATAAATCAATAGGAAGGGTTGTACCGGTGGTTTTCTTGCAGATTCTGTAGTTGCTGCCTTAATATTTCTGCCTCCCTTTGCCAAAACTATTGAGCATCAAGTAAAATGATGCAAAGTGAGTTATGAGTAGGAAAGCAAATATGAAACTAGATGACTGTCTTCTTTTTTGTCGGGATCCTAACAAACTACTACAATATGTCCTAAAATGTGATATGAAACGATTGTGATAAAAAATTTAAAACTGATAATGAAATTTGTTGTGAGTGTGTGTGTATATTTTAATAGCCATTGTACTAATTCCACTGGGCATACGATGTAGAGTCACTGCAGAGAACAGTAAAGAAAACTCACCAAGTCTTTATTATTAAAATGCCAAGAAACAATCCACAAAAAATGGCATACATGGAACCATTTGAATTTTGCAATGACACCAGTGTTGTATCAGTGGCGCTGCAGCAGGCGCCATGGCGCGCCATTAACAACTATGATCATAATCAGCTTATTGATGGAGGGCATGATCTTGCTTCGTATAACGAGGAGTGACAAATTATAGAGTTTCGCAATTTAGGTCTTAGAAAATTTTTGTCAATATATATATATATATATATATGTCATAAAATACATGCTTAATGCATATTCACATGAATAAATATACAAATGGGGAAGGACACGATGTATACTTTGCGCGTGGCTGTTACTTATGTTGGGGTAGAAAAGGTGTTGAACAATGCTGAAGAGTAGTTGCAGAGCATACCTTGACTTCCGATTCTGGATTCAATTGTTGATGTTCCTCCTTGCATGCGTTATATCTCTCAATCACTGATTTCATGCTGGTTACGTAAAAGAATCATCACAATTTTTAATGTTATACAAAATTGTAAGGAAGTACTGGAAATCAGGAAAATCTATTTCCGGAGAAGTTAGAGACATGGTGAAAACACGTACGGCATATCTCACCATAAAAAAAATATGTATATCTGTTTTGTTACAACTCTTTAAGTAGAATTTACTTCCAAAAGCTAACCATTGGAGGAAGGGTGTTTAAAGAGTTACAAAGTCTTCACCAAGTGTCCATACACTCAATGTGAGACTTGAGTTTCATACTTCACCAATAAATGGTAACATAACTCTTCTGTTAGAGTCTGACATCCATAGACGGCTGATACTTCTACTTTTATGTAATTGAGTAGTCATTTTATGCAAATGTCACGACTTCTAAGCAAAACTAACTCTGATACCATTGAAACAATCCTTTAGGTAAATTTATCTCCAAACAATTAGTCATTGAAGAGAGGGTGTCTAAAGAGTTATAAAATTTCAACCAAGTGTTCATTCGCTTGATATGGGACTTGAGTCTCATATCTCACTAGTGAATCGTAATATATTTTTTGGTTTCTAACGGAAAATGTTCAATTATCTATAAAATCTGTGTATGATCCGGACCAAAGGAAGAGAAGTTTTCATAAGATTCACTAGCGAAAAAACTGTACAAAAGCATGGATTGAAGATTCAGTACATTCTGAAGTGTCTGTTACAAAAGCAGAACCATTTTGCAGTTATCATCTTGCTATAACTACTAATGTCTCATTACTGGTGGCTCCAATTCGATGCTCAAATAATTCTACTAGTGATTAAGAATTGAACTTTTATCTGCAGGCTTTTCCTCCAGATAGGATGGGCATCAAACTCTCTGAACAGAATATTTTGGGGGCTCAAATTTCGGTATTCAGTGGGGAGTACAGATACCAGGCCACCAGAGAAAAGGGGGATTAAAAGGTTTCTTGCAGGCGGATCCTTTGCTAATGGTAGTAAATGAGGGCTCAGGAGTCAGAATCAGACTTCACACCATCAAAGCAATGTGAAATTGCTTGTGAGCCAAACAAAGGCGTGGCCACCTTTGAAAGGCTTCTGGTAATCAGAGAAGTGACCCTTCCGGTGACAACATCCGGCCAGCAGGCGTGGCACGTACAAAAGAAAAGTGGGTCATTTTTTTAGTAGTTGCAAGCCCATTGTGGGTCTTACTAGAAAGCTGTTTGATGATCAAAGTTTTGAGCTCAGCGTGCAAAAGTTTTGGATAAGAAAAGTAGACTGAACCTCGGAGAAACCTTGATAGTGTAATTCTGTTAACTTTTCTTTCGAAGAATCTGCAAATCAATTAGTTGTGGGGTGTGGTCAGCGAAAGTTCTTTCTGAACGACACTCCTAAGAGCTAGATGATGATGTGGCCGAGGTGTTAACTACACGAAGTACGTTTGGGCAATTTGTTTCAATCTAGAGAACTTTTAGCAGGGTATACTGGATAACCATTTTTAGTAAGGAAAGTAAAGATTTAGTGTTATATAGCATTATTTTCATGTATAAGGATTCAATGCTGAACCAAAAATATTCTTTAATAATATTTGATGACTTATATCTGGTTAAAAGAAATAAAATTGGGTTATGCTTTGCTAAGTTGAAAATCATGCTTACTTTTGCATTCATCATTTGAAATTTTCCTTTGTCCCCATTTCGGAATGAATACGAGATAAAAATGCAGTGTATCTAGACTAGAGTTCTAACTTCATAAGTTCGGACCAAATAATTTTCAATCACTTTTCATTTTCCATCCAGTCTGCTGAGCACCGCCAAACCTTTTTATCACCATTGTCATTTATTACTTTTCTTTATGTTTTTCACTACCTTAATGCTGCATCTCTTAAAGAGAACACCCCTATAAATTTCTATACTGATTTCAATACCATCAGTTGGCCCCTTTCTTAGGTTCAGGATTTACACCACCAGCTCACTGTGCCTCTCTGCTATCGCCTCCAATCTAATCTCCCCATTTTATATCATTCTTGCCATTAACAACAATCATCTTAATTTTTATTACAAGTAATCCTACTTCCACACTTCTTTTTGTCTAAAAAAGTCACACCATAAATAGGTAAACGGATAGTTACCTATAGTTATAAATTGCTTTACACGTCTTTTTCTCTTCCATTTTTTGTTTCTATATGATTATCGAAAGATAACAAGTGTTGTTCAGTTACGTGGACATGAGACTTGAATTAATTTTTTTTTAAGTGATTCTTATCAAATTCTCTATATATTAAAAAGATAATATGTAAATATTTTTTTTACTATTTAGCACATATTATTGATATTTTCAAAACAAAATTCTTTCAATAGAAGAATTTGAGAACAAACACTTAAAAAAAATTGTACTTAACATTTTTTCCATATATCCCATGCTGCTTTATTTTTTCGCTTGGGAGAGCAAGCAGATGGTTCCATGGGAAGTAGCATTAACGTTAGATGTTCTAAACTTAACCCTTTATTTTTGGCCTTTTCTGGTTTTGCCTAACTCTATGGGAGGCACGGAATTTAATGCTTCTGCTAAGTTGGCTTCCCCATTTAAACAAACCTAAAAATGCATTTACACCGCTACCAGCTAGCTACTTCTTGGATATGCTCTATCTTGGAAGCATCAGGGTAGCTAGAATCTGAGTAACAAAACACATGATACAGGCAGGTCACATAAAGAAGCTCACCTTGTGTTTTTCAAGATTGTTAACTACTATGCACTATAAAGTTATTTGACAAAAAGTTGCAAAGGCATGACTAGAAAAGCATAAGAGTGCAATCTACACTATCCTATATAATATTAATTAATTTAAAATTCCGAACTGAGAAGAGGTATCTAAATTGCTTAGTTAATAATCTTTCTTTAGGATTGAGAATTAGGTTCAATATTAATAATATAAGGCTTATCTATTTGCCAGAACTAGTGGCAACAATACTTTATTTCTGATGCATGCATTTGTCTAGGATGATAATCCTAATTGGGACTTGAAAATTAGCTTTTGGGACAAGCTCTATTGGTGGTGTGCTACCTAATACTTCCCAGTTCCCACATCCTGAATGATTGTGTGAAGATTGTAATCATGCTTGTGCTTTTATGAAACCTTTCTAAAATTGGCAAAAATACCTTGACTGATACGTGAAAGATAGAAGACTACAATAGGTCTCTAAGATGATTAATCAACCAATCAAACTAAACCAGATAATAAGTTGAAGAGTATGAGGTTTCTTATTCTTCTATGGGGATCACGTGCGGTGGGTGGGTTTGTATGCAGATAATCTCAGTGAACTGTAGCTATATATATGGACTAGAAGTAGGTTTGGTAGATAATAAGTAGAAAAGTCTTTAAAAACTACCTATGATTTCATCTATGAATATAAGTCCTTCGATGTTTGTTGAATAAACCATAAGCGTGGGAAAGAAGTTTTCTTATATCCCAATATTCAGCAATTTTGTCCTACATCCTCTCTTCTTATTGGACCTCTCCGGTCAGGTTTTGACCCGAGAATATGAATGTTGGTATTCAGCACATCCTCCTGCATT
The DNA here is from genome assembly GCA_037074535.1 of Gleditsia sinensis. Classification (NCBI taxonomy): domain Eukaryota; kingdom Viridiplantae; phylum Streptophyta; class Magnoliopsida; order Fabales; family Fabaceae; genus Gleditsia; species Gleditsia sinensis. The sequence continues at coordinate 59,913,579 of CM073467.1, read as the reverse complement.
GTATAACCTTGAACCGAGCTAGACCAACCAAAAAAGAAAAAAAAAAGTGAATACTAATTGACCAAATTCTACTTGTAGCTAGATCTCTTATTTGCCTTTGGAAAAGCACCGAGCACCAACTGCCATTGTAAACAAAGGGGCTAACAGTACTAGTGAAGGTTGATTTAGCACAGAACGGTCTAATCCACAGAAAGTGATTGAAGTATAACTAAGAAAGCTCATGCTATGTAGCGAGTACATGCAGCTATTAAATTTTCTCATAATCAAACTCCACAAATTAACTCTATTCACTATGAACTCTAGCTTAGTGTAGTGGTTCATAATCATTTAGCTTATGGCCATGCATTTGTTGCATTTTAGTCTAAATCTAAGAGATAAAAATAATATAGGGTAAAATAACTATAATTTCAGTCATGAGTTCGTATAAATAGATATTCCAAATCATCAGCTTAAACGAACCATTTTATTATCGAATCAAAGAGCGGGAGCAATATAAACACATAAACATCCATACTTAATTGTATTGCAAAACCAATGATCAAACCTGGTGCTTGCATATTCATAAAGCTTTCCTGTGCTGGAGAATATCACTAGTCCAACTTCTGCATCACACAGGATTGCTAGCTCTTTAGCTTTCTTGATCAACCCCTTTCTCCTCTTTGAGAAAGTCACTTGCCTGCTGGTAGAATTGTCGATTCTTCGGATTACAATCTTCCCTCTTCCCATAGTTTATGCACCTAGGGTTTTTGAAACAAGGATTCTTTCGACTATAATAGGAGAAAAAAAAAACCCATACTTCAAAGATAAATTTTAGAGACAATGAATTCTTACTTGGTAGAGACTATGAAGCAGTCAGCCCTTTTGATGTTGCAGGAGGAGGCCTTTCCATTTTCTTTTTGGGAAGAGCTTTATAAGCAGAAAAGTTGCTGAAGGGGTAAAAGAGAAGAAGCCGCTTGATGGGAAGGCAACCATGATGGTTTAAAATATTAAGACTGTTATGACACCGTGGTGTGTACTTTCTACAATGTACATAATTACTCGGAGAAAGAATACTATATTAATAGAATATTGCTTTAACCATTTTTAGTATTTTTATGGCGCCGTCAGCCGTATAAGCCCCTGACACGTTACAAGTACAAATACAAATTTATCCTGGTTTTACTGTATTTTTAATTAAATTTTCTGTTTCAAATGTTGATCTATATCTATGGCCTCTCTCCTTACAAATCTCTATCTGTATGCATTTGTGCATTATGATCATTTTTAATAGATTATTTCTAGAATGCGATAGTTCTATACCACATCATGAGTTCCATAATAAAGTTTTGAGTCTCATTAGTCAATATATTTATAAATCTATGGCCAAATGTCATAACTATAAATTATGACATAATTTTATTTTATTTTAATCATTGTAAAGCAATGTTTGATATCACAGTAGTTTACTAACTCGAGCAACTTTTATTTTTTCAATACTATAAAATTATTCTTTTATTGGTAATAGAGTTCTACCTTAAATATTAGAATATTATACTTTTCAAATTAAATATTTACTGAGAGTTCTTCAAGTGAGACTTTTAATACAAAAGCAGTCAAAAGTATACAGAAGATAACCTCAGGCGTCCTTGATTTTACTTCCATCCGAATATTACACACACACACCCTCACTGTAAATTGTTTGGTTCCTTAAGACTTTGAAGTCTGTAACTTTATATATATGCAGTTTAATATACTGTCCCTGCTATCTTGAAAATGTAAAGCGGCTAGCAGGTAGCAGCTGATGGCCAGTACAACCGAGGAAGAATTTTAGAGTATCTCCACGTGTCAGACACATGTATGGTATGGTTTCATTAAAGTTTCCAAATCAGGAAATATCAGATATCATCTTCGTGCAACTCCAAATATGAAGTCCACATATATGTATATATAGCGGTTTTAACATTTTTTTTCATGGTTATTTTGAAGGCAACTACAACCTCATTCCTTGAAACTATTTTTAAATATAGGCATTATGGATGATTGCTAGACCTTAATTCAATGATGGGTTTTAACCAAGTTGAAGTTATTTTAACGCTGTACATAGGAGGCAAATAGACCATATATATGTTATTTAAATTTTATCATTGTTTAAAAAAAAAACTTAGTACAAAATTCAATAATTTTGATATAATAAAATCTAAGATCCATCATATGTCATGAAAAACTAATCAATTGCAACAACGTAACTATATATGTTAACAACTTGAGCTAAAAGAGACTTCATTTTGAAAAATGATAGCCTCTAAGTTTAAGTACCATATTATATTTTCATAATTATTAATGTGGGACTTAACTTTATTGATGGACTCTCAAGAGAAACTCCAATTATTAAAACTTAAAACAAGAGGAAAGTATGTTTCAAATAAGAAAAAGCTAATCTATTAAATAAAAGAACGTTAAAAACTTCATCATTATTTTAAGTCTCAATAATTAATTTAGGTTGTACATAACCATGCACCCAGCTAAGTTACTGTTCAAGTGGGTGTGACAGTGACACACATCCGAAGTAGATAGAATCACCATCCGCCAATCGAGGGAAGCATTCGCACGCCTGTGTCGAGCGTAGGCCACTGGTAAACAATCCGTACCTTTAATTGCGTGACCTGCAAAGGGTTGAGACACGGGAGAGGCACAACACCCACCAATACTATGGAATATACAACTCGGTGTCGGCGTCACTCATCACTTAGAAACCCTATAAAATACTGGATTTGGTAACAATATAATAGTGGCCGAGGGCATCCTACTGAGGTGCAAATTGTCATAAAGTTGACGCCATTGTCTCCATATTCAGCTTTCTATTGGCTGAACCCATGTGAACAAGATTTCTTTGACCAATAAGATTCGACCATACCCGATTCTCTCTAAGACGGAACTTGGACTTTTATTAATACTAATACTAGATTAGATAATGTAACTTTAGTGCTTCCATCAGGGAGCTTGGCCAGGTGTCAATCATCAGTAAATCATGTTTGTTCAGAATCCAAGCAAGATAGACTTTGCGTACAGTTCCATGTTAGTTTATAATTCCAACAATGGAAAATGCTGCTTTTACTGGGTCATTGTGCCAATTGAAAATTATTTCTTTTTCAAGTTTGTGATGGAAATAGTGGTACAGAGTAATCGGCCAAGCACATGAACTTTATCATTATTACTCCCTCATCAAGTTTATAGCACTCAAGGAAAGAAGGCACCACTTTTTTCTTGGAAGTAGAGGCATATAATGTCCCTTGTGTATTGTGATCTCAGGGTTGATGTGCGCACATAAATATAATTGTACGTAGTGTTTGTCAATATTTTGTTAATAAAGTGCATGGTTTTCAAAAGTTGATTCGAATTAGTAAATGATGAATACATCTCTACACCAAACCTAGCATGTTGATTTTTAGGCTTGATCTCTAACTTACATCTAGTTAATGATAAAAAATTTATTCAATATAAAAAATAGCTTTCAATAGAAACTTTGTGGTTACAGAAGATATTAAATCAAATATTTTATAACAACACCATAAAGTCATAAGGGCCTTTTGGGGTCACTACAAAAGGTTGCCTATTCAAAAATTATTTGAGAAAGACATTAATGGCAAAATTTAAAAAGTCCACTAGAAATAAAAAATAAAATAGAAAAATAAGATAAGGGAAGAAAGAAAAAAAAAATATGGTAGTACTTCTCTCCCATGTGAAACCCTATTTTAGCATTCACCATTTCTTTCCCCGTGAAACACCATTTCTCTCTCGCCATCCATTTTGCAGCGCCACCATTCCGACAACATTGCACCACCATTATGGCAGCACCACGCCATTGTGCAAGTTGTAACTTCATGGTCGTCGTACATTTTCATCTGGTAACCCATCTTGTACCCACCTCTCTTTCCATCTTAATTTGACTTCAAGCTTCTCAAAGCTGGAAGCTCAATTCGAAGCTCGAAGCCTTCGATCTGATTGCTTCCCTCTCTTTTCTTTGATTTCTGTTGGATTAAACAGCAGAAAAAACCTAGGACCTGTTTGGATATGTTTTTGGAAGCAATTTTGTAAAATATTTTTTAAGAATTAAAAACAAAAAAATATGATTGAGAGATTTGTTTTAAAAACTAAAAAAAAAACTTATTTGGAAGATTTTTTTAAAAATTTTAAAAATATGCCAAAATTTTTATATTTACTTTAGTGATAAATTTAATATATAAAAAATAATAAAACTCAAAACTTCTAAATTCCTAAATTTAGAATTACAAACTCTAAAACTAAAATTCTAAATGTTAAAGCATTAAATCTTAAACTTTAATACACCAATTTTCAAACTTCAACCTCTAAACACCAAAATAACAAATTTTAAAATTTCAAATCCTAAAACCTAAACTTTAAATGTTAAATTTTAAAAATCTTAATTTTAAATTTTAAAATTGAGTTTTGAAGTTTAGAGTTTTGTGATTTAAAATTTAAAATTTTGATATTTTGGGATTTAGAGTTTTAAGATTTAAGGCTCTTAAATTTAAAAATTTGAAATTTAGGATCTAGAGATTTGTTGTTTGACATTGAGATTTTGAAATCTTTTGGTTTGGGATTTTTTATTTTGAAATTTAGGATTTAAGTTTTTAAAATTTGTAAATTTTAAATTTTTAGTATTTGAGCTAAGAGTTTGGAGTTTTTAATTTAGAGTTTAAAGTTTTTTTTAAATGTACTAAATATTATGTTTATCAAAATGCCATTAATAAATTCATGTATTTACAATATTGCCACATTGAAGACAAATACTTTCAAAATTTGTGTTTTTGAGAACATGGTAAAGTTATTTCTATTTTTGAAACAAAATTTTTAAAACTATTTTAAAAATAGACTCCTAAAAAATACATCGCAAAATATATATTTTTTTTTCCGAAAAGAAAAAATTGTTTTTGAAAACACTTTACCAAAAAAATATCCCTAATCTTCCCTTTGTTCTTACCTACTTGGTTTTTCCAAACAAACTGTTTTTAAAAACACTTTCCAAGCGAACCCCTAATCTTCCCTCCGTTCTTACCCACCTGGTTTTTCTAGCGGCTCCCTCCCATTTTCCTCTATCCCTCTCTACATTTGTCCCTCGCGGTTTGAAAACAGTGTGTCATTTTGACATTTATATATGTTGAATGAAAGCTTTCATTGTTTCCATTTATCCCGTCAAATAGAGCTACATATATATACTAGTCCAACTAGAAATTTTTGTACTTTTATATATGGTGTGTGATCATATTTAATTACTAAGTCAGGTACGTAGCTAGCAGTGTTTCATTTTCACATTACCTCAAAAATAAAGACTTTTGTCACTACCAAAAGTGATTTTAATAGCAACACTAACAAGCTGCCACAAAATCAATGTTCAGTAATGTCTTAAATACTAACAACATATTACAGATATTATGGTGATGATAAATTATTTCTTAAGAGGCAAATTTTTTTAATTGTCATCAAAACCTTCAATGTTGGCAAGATAGGTGAAGCATTTTTTGTCACAATGTTGCCATCAAAGACATTTTGTGGTGACTTTTATACATTCAGTGGATCAACACTCATATTTTTTTTTTACGTTGATATATTTAGTCGACTAAATTAAGGTTTTGGTTGTTGAAATATACAATTCTTTAAATATGATTTTATTTTTATTTTTTAACCATTCGGAAACAGACAAGTGTTTTAGTTATTAATTATTCATCAATTTGATTTGGTAGAGTTGAATCACATTTGTTTAGCCAAATTATTGACGTTATCAGTTAACAGGCCCTCATGCATTTTATTTATTTATATTTATAATTTAGCTAAAAATAGAGAACTAAATATTGATATAAAAAACTTATAAGTAAGATATTAAAATAAAAAGAATTAAAAATAAGGAACCAAGTCAATAAAAATTTCATCTTTTAAAAATCATATATATATATATATTAATTTTACATAAGGCATTGGTGGTAGCTTTATAAAACCTTGATAATGGTTTTCTTGATTTTTGGACTACATAAATCATTACCGGCTAGCTTGGATCAATGACTATAATAAAGTCTACAAAAACTACAAACCGTACCTGTGGGCGCCAATATATTTAAAAAATGTATATAAAAGAGAATCTCTTTTTTTGTTTAGGTAATCTTGTAGATTTACTAGACCAGGAAATTAATTATGGTGTCATTTCATCTCCAACATAAGGTATCATTATACAATAGACTTGGTTATATATGCTCGCTTGACCCGCTTAACCAAACTAATTAAGTATTAACAAGTTGGAAAACCTCCCTATACCCACTTCATATTTTCATTTCTCTTTACTCTTCCCAAAAAAGCAGTTGTTGACATGAAATAGTGACTTTGAAAGTGCTATATATAAATAATATTGATTTCATTAAAACTTTGACAAGTAATATTGCCACATAAGTGTGTTTTTTATCCGAATTTGCATTAAGCATTAGAGGAACTTTTTTACTCGCGCGCACTCAATTCACCGATATTTTTTTTTGTACGGAGAAGAGATCAAACAGAACGATACTTCTTATGGTGGAGAATATAATCAATGTTAAGCATGTCCTAACTTTTATGGGAGTAGATTCTAAATTAAACTTTACAGTTCTTTGATTTTTTAATTGAATTTTAGAATAACGGAGACACTAATAAATCATATTTCACAGTTTAGTTCAAACTTGCTTTTGGCCAACCTGAAAGGACACACACAGCTCTAGTGCTCTGCACTATATTTACTTACAAGGTAAGCTTCTGTTTATTTATTAATTTATTTAATTAAGCCTTCGAGCCAGTTTACAAGCTGAATAACCAAAAAACAGCTGTCTAATGAAGGGATTCTCAACTCAGTGTCAAAAGTCAGAGTATAATCTGAGTGCATACCATATATCAATTATCAACCTTCATTAGTGAATGACAATTGACAAGAGATAAAGTTCTTTGTCAGTCATGAAATGTCAGAATCTGCTTATTCCATATGCCCATTATCCAGCGGCTCCCCCTTTCTCCTTCCTTGTTAATTTGCTAATGTGGGCTGATTTTGGATAATGGGTCATAAACTGCTTTTGACATGCCATTTTAGGCCTTCTAATTACAGTCTTTGCTTAGCCCAAAAACCAAACAAGTCCAGATGTACGTTATGTCGTTTGCTCAATTTGTAGAGCAACATAAACTTGTGTCAAGGAAGCAATGAGTTTTTACAATATTATTTTTTGTGCTATATTTGGAAGCTTAAGCTAACGAAGAAAGAAAAGTAAGGAGTAATTTTTTTTTAAAATTTTATAAAAAATATATTTATATTTTTTCTAATTTTAAATTGAGATAAGAGTCACTTCTAAAATTTATATCTACACTTATATCTCTCAAATTAAAAAAAAGAATTACACTGAAATTTCTTATTTTAAGTTTTATAAGTATTAATTTAATAATTTAATAATTTATATTGTATTAAATTATATTATTTATAAATTATAAAATATAAATTTCATTAACAATTTCATAAATATAAAATCAGTTTTTGTATTATTTAAAAATAAAAGAAATATAAATATAACTCTTACAAACTTGGAAGGAAATGGATGAAGTTTATTCAACAACCAAATTAAAACATCTCATGGAAAAAATGAACAGGGTGCGAATGCCAGAATCTTCCAGAAAATATACCTCATAAATCAGCAATTGTGTATCAAAAATATACTCTGGATTTAACGTGACTCTAATTAATTAGCTGTCCTTGCAAATGTCATTGTTCTTATTGTCCCTATGCAGAAATTCATATTATAATTTCCTTGCTTCTTTCACCAATGTTCTACTATGTAACTTTCTTGTCTAGTTTGATTCATATGTAAGTTCTATTTTATTTCCCAAGCCAATATATAAAGCAGCAGTCTCCCCCATCGATCCCCACACAATTAATTAAGCATGGCTATCTCCAACTCAACTCAAAACCCCTTCTGTGTTTTCCTAACCATCTTCCTCTCTTTCCTCTTCCTCAATATCCATAATGTCAAATCAGACTCATTATCTTTCACATTCCCCACTTTTGAGGAAAGTGCTCAAAACCTAGGCTTCGTAGTCGCAGGTGACACTACTATTTCAAAGGGGGTACTACAACTGACAAAAAAAGACTACCTGGGTAATCCACTGCAACGCAGCGTAGGCCAAGCTGCATATTTTGGACGCGTTCACCTCTACGACAAAACCAGAGGTGGATTTGACTTCACCACTGAGTTCTCCTTCGTTGTGAACCCGAAGGGTTCAGAGCTTCATGGTGATGGGATGACCTTCTTCCTCGCATCACCAGACTTCTATTTCCCATCTAATTCAAGTGGTGGGTTCCTTGGACTTTTCAACCCTCAAAGTGCTTTCACTGTGTCCAAGAACAAGATCGTGGCTGTTGAGTTTGATAGCTTTGCGAATGAATGGGACCCCAACCCAGTGTCTGAGTCTCCTCATATAGGAATCGACATCGGCTCTATAAGGTCAGTGGCTACTGCACCATGGAGAAGTGATCTTGAAGCAGACGGGGAAATTGCCAAGGCTCGAATAAACTATGATTCTGATAGCTTAGAACTGAGTGTGTCTGTAACTTACCCTAATAGTAGGCGTCCTGTGAGTGGGGGTGCTTTTCTAAGAAAGTCCATAGATTTGACAGAAGTTCTGCCGGAGTGGGTTTTTATTGGTTTCTCTGCTTCCACTGGTGAGTTGGTTGAAACACATGATATTCTTTCGTGGTCTTTCAGTTCCACCTCGTAAACCAGCACAATCTGGAAGAAGGAGAACAATAAAGGGCGTGTTGGGGTACGTCTATGGTATTTAAATAAATTCAATAAGGACATTAATGTTTCCAGCATATTATAGATGCCGTACATGTACTGTAGTAATGGCACTGTTTCTTTTAAAAGGACGAGTTTCTTTATGAGTGTGATTTAATGATGAAATTTTTTGATAATTTATAAGATATTTCAAATTTAATGTCTGGGTCAATTGTGTAAAAATTTTAAAAAAAAATCTTAATATCATATATGGATATTAATTTGTTGTAAATTTGCTACTGCACTTTATTATTTTTTTAAGCATATTCTCAAACTTTACTTAAAATTTAATTTTTTTTCTTTGAATATTACTAAAGATGGACTCTTTTATATACTAATATAATGTGGTAAAATTTTACTTTCAAACTAGTCTACAAAATAATCAAATTTTTAATATGAAAGTAAAGAAATTTTGTTAGTATCACAATTAAGGGTACTGTTCTCATTCCTTTTTTTTCTTCTTGAATATCCATTTATGTAAACATAAAAAAAATGTTATACTAGACACTAAGGGGCACATGGGCTATCACTACGAGTAGACTAAGTAGATGTACAAATAAATAACACAAGAGACATAGCCTGCAGTTATAAAAATTTTGAGAAGAAGAGATAAACAAAGAAAAAGAGGCAACAAACCCGTGACTAGTAATAGATTTACAACATATACCTGATAGAAAAAACAATTATTATATTAAGTTAGAAGAATATGGACAGATTTATAAAAAGAGGTAACATATTTTCCACTCTTTCTAGAGGTTCAACCTTATACAAAAATGTTCTGTAAATTTTGAGAAGCATAGTTGTAAATCGATGAAATAATGTGCAAATCTTGAAGATCAAAACTTTTTCTTGTTTTGAAATAATTTTCCCAAAAAAAAAAAGAAAAAAAACTTTCATAAAAAAAGGAAAAAAAATTAATTCCCTAGAAAAAAGAGATAAATCTTGTAAAAAGACAATAAATGACAAAAACTACCAAAAAAAGAAGAAGATAAAAGACACTAACATAAAATAAAAAAATAAGAAGAAAAAAAAAGAGCTAGCTACCCTTGGTGATAGCCTCTCATGCTTTGCATACCTCTCCCTCTTTGAAAGTTTGGCATTCTACAAATATCTTTGGTAAGATTTGAGGAGTATAGATGTAGATAAGATGAAATAATGTGCAAATCTTAAATTTTCAAAAAAGACTGGAAAAACTCCCATAAAGAAAGGAGAAAAACTTAATGCCATAAAGAGAAAAAATAACTCTTACAAATAGAGAAGATATAATAAGAAAACTATGAAAAAAAAAAGAGAGAGATGAAGGACACTAACACGAAGAGCTACCAATGGTGACGGCCTCCCATGCTCTGTCTATGGATTGGAGGCGCTCGAGAGAGAACATAAATGCAGAACAGTATAATTTGATAATTTGGGCTTATTTCAGATAATGGGTCAAAACTGCTTTTGCCGTCCCATATATGTTAGGCTTTCTAAGTATGGACTGTCTGGCATTTGCATTTATTTGGCCCAAAAACTGTTATGTGATTTGGATTGCGCAATTAAATTTGTAGAGCAACATAAACTAATGTCACTGGAAGGAACGAGGGTATTGTCACTGTTGGGATAATATTATTTTTTGTGCTATATTGGAAGCTTAGGCTAACAAAGAAGAAAACATCTTATCCAAAAAATGAACTTAACATCGACTAATAATAACCTCAAAAGGAGAGCAGGGGCTTAGGAGTTTTTCTTAACTTTGAGGTGTTAATTAGCAAATGCTGATAGGTTTTTAAAACAATACCAAAAATTATACTCTCGATTTAACGTTACTCTGATTAATTAGCTGTCCTTGCAATTTGCAAATGTCGTCGCTTTAATTGTTGCTATAGAGAATGACATATATTTGAGACAAACTCAATCTCTCCAAAAATGAAGTAAAAAAAATACCTTGAAGAACAAGATTTGGACTATATTAATGTACTGTACAGAAATTCATATTAGAATTTCCTTGCTTATTTCACCAATCTTCTACTATGTAACTTTCTTGTCTAGTTTGATTCATATGTAAGTTCTATTTTATTTCACAAACCAATATAAAAGCTGTAGTCTCCCCCATTATATATATATATATATATATATATATATATATATCGTTCACCACACACAATATTTAACCATGGCTATCTCCAACTCAACTCAAAACCCCTTCTGTGTTTTCCTAACCATCTTCATCTCTTTCCTCTTCCTCAATATCCACAACGTCAAATCAGGCACATTTTCTTTCAACTTCCCCACTTTTGAGCAAGGGGCTCAAAACCTAGGATTCGTACGTGACACCAGTGTTTCAAGCGGGGTACTGCAACTCACAAAAAAGAACAACCTTGGACAGCCACAGCTACACAGCGTAGGCCTAGCAGCATATTTCGGATACGTTCACCTCTACAACAAAACCAGAGGCACATTCAATTTCACCACCGAGTTCTCCTTCGTTGTCGAAGGTTCATCGCTTCATGGTGATGGAATGACCTTCTTCCTCGCATCCCCAGACTTTGATTTCCCATCCACTTCAAGCGGTGGGTTCCTTGGACTTTTCAGCCCTGTAAGTGCTTTCACTGAGTTCAATAAAAAGATCGTGGCTGTTGAGTTTGATAGTTTTTCCAATGAATGGGAATCCAACCCAGAATCTGAGTCTTCTCATGTAGGAATTGATGTCAACTCTATAAGGTCCGTGGCGACTGTGCCATGGAGTTTTAATGAAGCAAATGGGAAAGTTGGGAAGGCTCGAATAAACTACGATTCTGAGAGCTTAGAACTGAGTGTCTCTTTAACTTATCCTAACATAAGGGGTGCTGTGACTGGGGGTGTTTCTCTAAGGCATGCCATTGATTTAAAGCGAGTTCTGCCAGAGTGGGTTTTTATTGGTTTCTCTGCTGCCACTGGTGAATTAGTTGAAACTCATGACATTCTTTCGTGGTCTTTCAGTTCAACCTCGTAAACCAGCACAATTTGGAAGAAGAAGAATAAAGGGGCATGTTAATGTTGGGGTCTTTGGTACAATTAAGTGAGTAAATGAGATTTAGTGATGAAAAATTTGGACAATTTTTAAGATATTTTAAAATTAAATGTATGTGCGGATTGTGCAAAAAAAAAAAATCTTCAAGTTATATGGATATATGTTATATCCACTTGATTATAAAGTTTTAATTTTTGAGCATTCTATGAAATAATAAAATTTGTAATAATTTTTTTTATCATATATAATTAAGAATATTCTCAAATTTTATTTAATTTTTTTTTAACAATATTAAAAACGAACTCTCTTATAGCAATCTCGTACGTTAAAATTTTACCCTTAAAATATTTAAAAGAATAAAATCTAAATTATTAAAAGAAATTATGGCAAAAATACAAAATAAAAGAAATGACGTTTTCTTTTATCAATTGACTTTACCCCATTATCTCCGTCCAAAGCGTTTTTTTCATATTGGCTTTGAAAGGTAACCCCTCATGCATTATTTTTTAGAGAAAGGCCTTGATTTATTCAGGAACACTAAGGCGTCATAATTTCCTCCAAAAGCTTGGACATCTATGAGTATCTTTTGCACTGATCTCAGGAAATAAAAAAAAATTGACTGCTACCTCGTATCCTGTGCTCACCGAGTAAACTCCATTCTTTATGTGCAACCACAATAGCTTATTAAATTAATCTAAAATTATTTCAGCAAGAGCAACTTCGGCTATATCGTCAGACAAAACTTACTTTACAGTCTCTCTCTTTCCATCTCCAGTATTCACATCAATAAATTGAGAAACATGTTCATATTTTTTTCGTTGGTGCTGAAGGACTCATAATAGACAATGGTTTTATAGTTAATGAATCAAGAACTTGACAGTTTTAATTTGGCATGTAAATAGGCACACATCATTTTGTCAAATATGCATGTGTGATTGTATAGTAAAAGCGGTGGTTCAATTGGGTATTAAGTAACAAAATTTATAATTTATTAAAATTTATTTATTAGTATAAATATTTTTATATTAAAAAAATAATATTTGGATAAATTTAAATAAATAACTTATTAATATTCAATAAACTAATTTTACCTTATTTCATAAATTAATTTTTTAAACTTATTAAATTTTTTTTTATAAAAATTTAAATTTACGTGATCAGAAAGTTATTTTGCATTTTTACGAGTTAAAATTTCATCAAAACTATACCTTTCACTTCTCTCCTCCCATTAAAACTATATTCAAATATTTTTAAAAAAATTTATAAATTTAAAAAATACTTTTTCAAATATGTATCCAAACACTAAATAATTTAATTTAAAAAGTTTTCTTCTATAAACATTTTATACATAAAATTTTATTCTTTAAGTGCTTAAATAAATTATATACCCAAATTGAACATTAATCAAGTTACTCATCCTATTCATTTTGATTCATTTTCAAAATTGTTTATTTTGAATTTAGTCACAAAAAAACTCATACCTAAGTACCCAAAAAAAAAAAAAAACTCATACCTCATTTAAATAAATGTTATTCGAACAACAAGAATTGAAGATTTATAGGATTGTACTCCGAGCCCCACAAAATTTTATAAATTTATTCCTGGTCCTCTTGGTCGCTTGGACAGTTCCCTGCCTAAATTGTACACCACTTCTTATAACCGAAAAAGAAAAAGGAAGTTACTTGCCTTTCATTATATATCCAAAAGAACAATAATTTTATTTTGCTTTCAAACACCAAAATCTAGAAGGTTTGTTCTAAGACTTGAAGCGATTCAACGAGTGTGATCATTGTAGATTACAGATTATAATGGGTGATGTAAAAATCATATAAAAATACAAGCTTTCTTCAAATAGTAATAGAATTAATCGTAATTCGTTGAACAGAGTTTGATGCGTCCCACACTGTGAATAGCTGTATCTGATTCATTGTGCATATTTTCGCTGTAATTTTTCATTGAAGAATGCCATTTATAAGACAAAATCAATATGTCCAAAACTGTTGACCAACAACTTCTAGTCGAAGGCGTTTCGGACTAGGCAAAGTAGTTGGTCTTATTCTTCATAGTAAAATTTCTTTGCTTTTATCACTTACTTGCCTAGCTAATCTAGGTAATTTGTTCAATTTTATATTCCTAGTAATTTGTCTTTCACAGGCCTATATATACTATATATAGATGCTGCCATTTCTCCTTCTTCACAAAGTCACACAACCATGGCTACTTTGGACTCAAAGTTCTTCGTTTTGCTACTGCTCTTGCTAATTAACAATAGAAAATCAGAATCATTTTCTTTCAACTTCCACAACAGGGAGAGTGGCAAACTTCGTCACTGAGTTCACCTTTTCTGTGAATCGAAATGGTCGAAAAAAGGGGTGGTGATGGGCTGACTTTCTTCTTGGCATCACCCCACTTTCAACTCCCAGACAAAGCCAAATCAAGCGGTGGATTCCTAGGACTTTTCACCCAAGAAAACGCTTTCAAACCCCCCATTCCAATTGTGGTTATTGAGTTTGATAGCTTTGCGAATGAATGGGATGGCAGTGCGATATCTAACAATGGACCTCACGTTGGTATCGACCTTGCTTGTCTTTCTTCAGCGATAACAAGGCCATGGATAATTGATTCTGTAGCAGATGGGAGAATAGGAAAGGCATTCATATTTGTTAGTAATTTGGTTAAATAATTTAAAGGTTTTTTTTTTGAATTAATTAGTCAAAATTGGAGGTGTCTAATTTAGGAGAAAATTCATAAAAGGTGGTGGTGCCTAATCTTATTGAATATTGATTAAGAAAATTAAGTAGTCTAATTTTGTTGAATGAAGAAATGTTTAGCATGTTAGAATGAGAAACTTGAAAGTTATAAATATAACTTCATTTCTTTATTGTAAATAATTTCAAAGAAGAGAAGTTAGATTACAAGTTATTTGTAATAGCTTATTATTCAAAGTAATTGTAAGGTTCATTACAAATAGAATTTGTAATAGGATATTAGATTTGAGAGAGTGTTTGTAGTTTTAACAATTATTACAGAACAAATTTTCTCTCTGGTTGTCTTTGACAACAACAGTGATGTTTCTCCAGTTTAGAGTTTTTATTTAAATACTTGTATTGTTATACTTTTATTTTTATATCATATTATAAATCTACTAACCTAAAAGCTGCTAACAATATTTGAGGCTTTCAATTTGAGTGTGTCTGTTACCTATGCCGGGATCAATGAGCAGCTAACTACTTCTTTTTTCACTACAGTAGATTTGAGGCATATTTTTCCGGACGAGGTTTTTATTGGTTTCTCTGCTGCCACCGGTGATCTCGTTGAAACCCAGGAGATCCATTCCTGGACTTTCGCTTCGAGCTTGTAGATAGCGATAGCAGCAGTATACATGGCTCATGCAAGTAAATAAATAATGTCATGATGGCTTGTTTGAGTGTTTTTCAGATACACTCTTAACTTGTTACTCGAGCACACAATAATGTACATGTTGGGGCTTTGTTGTCTAAATCAGGTAAATAAATAAAAACGGCGATTGAGTTGGGTTTAATTAACAAGTCAAGCTATACTTGAGATAAATTTGAAATTTGTTGACGCTGAATTGAATCACATTATATTGAAGTATAAACTCCATCGATCACAATATAAATCACCAATGGTTTCCACCCATGTCATTGGGATTGAATTGTATACACACAAAAAATTGCATTGCTCACTGAAAATAATATAAACTTGCACTTATAAGTACATTAAATTAATTAAAAATACAGTTTGTATTAGTCCATTCACCTTTCCAAATTCTATCGCACATGCCTTGCTATCAACACAAACACTTTTACTTTCGTTGTTATTGTTTTTAGTATCATCTTTATTAAAGTTGAGATTATTGTTGCTACCACTACGATACATTAGATTTATCATTTTTTTTATTGTCATTATTATCACTGTCATTATCTTTATTATCATCGTTATTATTATTGTTATCACTGTCACCAATGGCATTTTTTTTTTGTCTATGGAGTCTCTTTAGGAATTACTCTATATAAAGGTAAGAGTGAGATAAATTTCTTTCTGTGACAATGGGGTGGAGGTAAAGTTAGACAAATTATTCAACTTTTATATTCCTAGTTGTCCTTCACAAGCCTATTTATATAGGGCTGCAGTTTCCCTGTTCTCTATGCGTCCCTCACAAAGTCACAACCATAGCTGTTTCAAACTCAAAACTCCTAGCAACTCCAGATCACTTCGTTTTTCAAATGGTATTCATCTTTTTCCTCTTGTTAATTAACAGTGGTAAGTGGGCCATGGTAAAGTGATGCTAAACCAGATGGGGCAATAGCAAAGGCACGCGTGAGCTCCGATTCTGAAACCTTCAAATTGGAAGTGTCTCGGTAAGTTATCCCGAGAGCAATGATCCTGAGAAGGTGGATGTTACTGTATTTACTGGGGTGGATTAGAGTAATGCTTTTGCGAAACAGGTTTCAATTGGATTCTCTGCTGCCACAGGTGAGTTGGTGGAAACCTATGAAATTCATTCATGGTCTTTCAGTTTATACCTATATTGCAGCACGTGGAAGGAGCAGAATCAAGTAAATTAATGCCAAGCCTTGTCTTGTCTGTGTGTTTCAGGGGTGTCTCACAGCAGGAAGGACAAAATAATGTACATCTTTGATGTCTAAACTATATAAACAATGACACTATTTCAGCGTTTTAATCCATGTTGTAACTTGAAGATGACAATCAGATCAAAAGATTATATGAATCGATGATTTAATCCATCAAACCAGGCCTCAGTCTTGACTCGATTCAACTTTTAAATTTATGATAACCATGTGCCTGTGCTATCCTTTCTTTTTCTTTCAAGTCTTACATTGCAAGGATGTCAAAATAGCTTGTGTTTCAAGTCTCACATAACATTTGACACAACTTTGAGGCAATCATAAATACAGGTTTGGTTTTGTTGTTAGCTTATAGAGTTAACGGCTTACATTGCATAGCTGGAGTTTGATACAGTAGTCTGCGTTGATGCTAAGTGCAAATTGATCAATATGATTTAACCTAGTCTAATTATAACTTGTATCTGATTCTTAGTAAATATCTTGGTTGTTGTTGTTTTCTAAAGAGTGACATATACATGGTCTATTTGTTTTCATACTTAAATTTCCTTTTCTCCCCTATATATACTCTGAATGGAAGTAGCTAGCTGCCTAGTTTGGGTAAAGCTATTCTATTTTGTTTCCCAAGTTGTCCTTCAAATTAAATCCTATATATAGCTGCAATATCCCCCTCCCGTCTATGCATCGATCATTCACAGCCCAACCATGATCACCAATCCCTTCTCTGTTTTCCTCATGATCTTCATCTTCTCCCTCTCCCTACTTAACAATGTCGTCAAATCAGACTTTTCTTTCCCGTTCCCTTTTGACGAAAATGAAAACTCTACTAAGAGAAGGTAGCGCCACTACAACAGGGGGAATATTATAACTGACACCAAAGGATGAAAATGGTAATCCATTCCAACACAATGTTGGCCAAGCAAAAGATGCAAGTTCTTATGGTGATGGTATGACCTTCTTTATGGCTGATCCCACCTTCCAGATCCCGAACCCAACCTATTCAGAGCGTGAGTTCCTAGGAATTTTCAACCCAGCAAAACTACTTTCACACCCAACGTGTGCGCCCAAACCAATTGATGGCTATAGAGTTTGATGGCTATGCAAATGGATGGGATCCCAATCCATTATCTCAGTTTTCTCATATAGGAATCGGCATCAACACTGTTGAGTCTGCGGTGGCGGTGCCATGGCCAAGTGATATCGAACCAGATGGGTTTATAGGAATGGCACGCATAAGCTTTGATTCTAAGACCCGAGATTTGTGTGTGTGGGATAAATGGGGATGTTACCTTAACGTATAACGTTGATTTGAGGGGTTTTCTGCCGGGAATTCTTGAAGTTGGTCTCTCTGCTGTCACCGGTGGCTTCACTGAAACACATTATATTCTTTCCTGGTCTTTCAATTCGACGTTGTATGTCCGTGTAACGCGCCTGTTCCATCTTTGGTATTTGAATCAAATCAAGAATAACGATGTTTCACTGTTTTATTTGCATGCCGTACGTCCTTTGAGTTATTAGTTCTCATTCCCTGCTCATTTTATATAATTGTCTTTCTTTGGAAAATCATGTAACGTTTTTGCTTTCTTTCTTTCTCTCTTTTCGATTATGATAAAACAGAAACAAACAAGGTTTGCAGAGTATAACAGCCAGGCAAGTCTCTCGTGGCCTAAACACCTCCTTTTAAAAGCAGTAATAGAACTAATATGGCACACCTCAAAACTCTTAAGCAAACCTTGTGTCAAACCGATAGGCAGAGTTTGCCATTTCTTAATTCTGTAGGAAAAACTCTACTCCCACAGCCGTTGCCATATCAATATATGTTGATTTAATTTATTAATTATTATTATTATTTTTGAAAAATTAAACACTGAAGAATAATAGCTACATGTATGTATTAAGAGTGTAGTTCACACCAAGAAAAAATTTAATTGTATATTCATGTCATTGCCTCTCATTAAATTAATCTATTAAAAATAAGAGAAAATATTTGGTCCACCGACAGTTGACAATTTTTTATTCATCAACGGTGTTCAGATTGCGACACGTGATAAGAATAATAATTTTTAAAATTATTTTTACCACGTGTCATGATTTGTACACCGCTGGTGAACAAAAAATTATCCATCGCCGGTGTACCAAATACTAACTCTAAAAATAAATAAATAAACCAATCCAACCCAGTCCAATGACTATTTGTTTCGGGACGAGTAAAAAATATTTATGTGGTTTTGGGATTGAGCCTTAAGCCAGACCAAACCTAGCTGGGTACCAGCTACTTTTTTTTTTTCTTTATTTAAGCAACAGTTAAATATAACCGTCGTCTGGTTACAAAAAAGAAGAAGAAGAAGAAGAAGAAGAAGAAAAAGATATAACCATTGACTGTAAAAGATACTAGGCACGGCTTATTAATTCGGTCATCTATTTGTCAACGGGATTCTCTTTTCTTTTTCCGAAGGAAGAGTGTCAACGGCATGTTGATGGAAACATGTATGAAGAGCAATGTATATTTGAGACAAGATGAAAACTGATATGCATGGAACGACATATTCGCCAACATGTTTTTGGTTATATACTTGACTGTAAATTAAGATTTGAATTTTATTTTATATAAAAGTTTGTTAAATTTTGAGTTTTTAATTTTTTAAAAATTGACAGAAATTTGTAATCCAAGCCATAATCAGCTATATTTTAAACTACAAGAATTTTGAAGTAAATAAGGATGAATTATGGATTGTATAAATAATTAATTAATGTAATTTTCAAATTAATTAGTGTGTTAGAACTTGTGAAATTGCTATCCCCATATTATTTTATTAAAATTAAGACTTCCATTGTAATCCAAATTATAATCAACTATATTTTTTCAATTATACAAGAATTGTGATACTGAAAGATGAAGAATAAATAATAATAATTTTTTATTTAAGATAATTATGAATTTGCAATTAAATGCTTAAGATAATTTTAAAATTAATTAACAGTAATCATTAAAGTCTGAAAAAATTTCACCCAATAATAATCTTACCATATAATGAAAAACATTTAAAAACTTGTTATCCTAATAATATTTTACGAAGATTAAGACTTTCATTATAGACTAAGTTAAGTATTCTGGTAGAATTGAATTTTTTTTTTCAATTGTGCTTTATATAAATAAAATAATTATCTTTTTATGATAATTTTTATCTTAATAATATATTTAATATTGAAATTTGAAAAAGTTTTCTTTCTTTCTATCTTCCATATATACTCCATCAAATTCCCTTGTTATCTTCACCCTTGTATCTGTAATTTGGTAGTGTCGCCTTGTTTCAGCAATTTATTCTGTTTTGTCTACTTTTGTGGTCAGCAGAACCAGTATATACGTCCAATCTCCGAATTCCTCTACGTATCACAACCATGACCATCTCCAACTCAAAACCTCACCTCCTTCTAACCCAAAATCCCATGCTTACTCTGCTTCTGATCATCTTCATCTTCTTCCACCTTCCACTCATCAATTCGCAGTTAGATTCAGTTTCCACAATAATCTTCTCCAGTTTCAACCGACATGAAATAGGTTTCCTGGGCGATGCCTCTTCATCTGGGGAGGCCATACAGCTGACCAGAAGAGATAAACTTGGCAACCCACTCCAAAACAGTGTTGGTCGAGCAGTATATTCGCAACCAGTGCACATTTGGGATGCCAACACTGGGAATCTAGCAGATTTCACCACAGTTTTCTACTTTTCTGTGAACCGAAGTGGTTCAGAACTTCATGGAGATGGGTTTTCCTTCTTTATGGCACCAGTCGACTCTGGCATCCCAAACAATTCCACTGGTGGGTTCCTTGGGCTTTTCAGCCCTCAAACTGCCATGGATTACCCCTCTGAAACTCAAGTTTTTGCCGTTGAGTTCGATAGCTTTACAAATGCATGGGATCCCAATCCATATTTTGAGTTTCCCCATATAGGAATCAATATGGGTTCTATTAAGTCAGTGGCAACCGTGGGGTGGCCTAGTAACTTCGAACGAGATGGGGCAGTAGGGAGGGTGAGAATAAGATATGATTCTAAGACCCAAGAATTATTAGTGCTGGTAAGTTATCCCAGTAATGATATTAATACTGCTAGCCTCACCCATATAATTGATCTCAGGAGTGTTCTTCCGGAATGGGTTACAATTGGCTTCTCTGCTGCCACTGGTAATTTGATTGAAGCACATGACATTCTTTTCTGGTCATTTAAATCATCCTTCGGCAGCGACACTTGGATGGAGGAGAATAAAGTAGATATTATATCAATTTAAGGATTCTAATTATTCTTGTATTGATTAGCGTCCCAATTAAGGGCAAGTTTATCCTAATGGATACTTTTATGTTTAATTATACCTTTGTGCATTTCTTTAGGATTACTTGTATGAAAAAAAAGGTAATAAATTGGGTCAATATTAATGAAGTGAAATTACAGAAGAAATCTTAATTAGGATTTTTTTTAAATTACGATCAGAGTCTCTTGAAATTAAATTCTCTCTCCAAATTAAATGATGTAATTAAGGACACGCTTTTATATATAGATATAGTGTATTCTAGATTTTACTTCTAAAATACTTGCTTGAAAAACAAGAATAAAAAAAGAAGAAGAAACTGGGTAAAAATAATTAAATGTAGTTAGGGCAAAAAATATTGATATTTTTAATCATTACAGTTAGAGACGATGTAATTAAGGACACAATCTCTCATATGGCCACTTGGGATATTCAAGATTTTATTTCTAGAATACTTCTTAAAAAAATGTCTTATTAATCGGACTAACTTCCTATGACTACTTAAGAGAGGAATAGTGGGTAGCATACTATACCCCTTTTCAGCTATATAGGAATAGGAGTTGTTTGGAAATTATTTTTAAAACGTCTTATAAAAATGTTTATTATGTTATTTTTATAAATTATTTTATAGAAGTATAACTCAAAAAATAATTTTTAAAAAATATTATTTTGTTTTTTTTTATTTTTGTGTAAAATTATTTTTAAAATTTTTTAAAAAATAAAAAAATATTTTTATTAATAATAAAATTATAATAAATTATTATTATGTTTTTAAATCTTCAGTCATAATACAAATTTTAAAAATAATAAAAATATAATTTATTATTATGTTTTTAAATATTATTTTTAAAATTTATATTTAAATATTTTTTTAAAAATTTTATTTTTAAAAAACAAAAAAACTTAAAAACTGTTTCAATCCATAATATTTATTATAGCTTGGATATGCGACAAAGATAGTATTATACACGTCTTAATTAAACTGAACAAGCCAGCGAATAGCAACTATGAAAACGAGGGACAACCTAGTGTGTACCGAATCCCAAGAATGTATATAAGATTTCAAAAATTTAGTTAACAGAGGATATACCGTACGTAGCCGCCCTCACCTCTCTCTCTTTTTAAGCATTTTATACGCTATCCCTCTCCCTCCTATTACTTTCTATTCATCTCTCTTCGATAAATATATAATCCAATACACTATTTTTCATGGTACATATAACACATTTTTATATAACATAATTTCGTTTCTTAATCGGAAAATTTGTTCTCTTTTTTGTTTTTTTTTTATTAATCCAGTTACCTTCTTCCTTCATTTAAGGTTCTAAGAAATTAATAATTTTTCACGAACATGTACGTTATGTCTACATCCCATTCTTTACTTACATATTTAAACCTCCAAGACTGTTTTACATTGATCCCTGCTCTGGAATCAATACGAAAAACATTACTATCAACCATAAAAAATTTTGCGAACTCATTCTTCAAATATGGATATCCTTGAGGACTCACAATCGGATAATAACTTTCTAGAAAGTGTGGCCTTATTTAGTCCTTTCCTCTCCATCCTCTTATCCCCGTGTAACGGAGATTTCAAACCTTAGTGCCAATAAATGTATTGATTTTGAAACTACTGTTCACACTCTCAACAGTTAATTACCTTAATGAACAAGTACCGTGACTATATCCCTGCTCTCAGCATGATCGGCATTAGAATTTGCTTTACTCTAAACATATAGTTTCGTCACGCCAAGGGTGTTAATATAATTGAAGAATAGCTGTATTAGATCATTGAAATGATCTATTTTTTGTTGGTATATCTAGGGACACGCAAAATTTCGAAACAACTGTATATCCAAAATCATGCTCACCTATTTTTATTGGTAGAATTTCCTCGCTTTTCCCACCCTTCTCTATGTTCGTCCACCCTCGTACAGCTTGTTCCGGCAATTTTATTTTCTTAAATACCGGGCCAAGACCTATATATAGCTGCATTAATCTCCTTGTTGTCTATGTATTAACCATGGCTACCTCAAACTCAAAATCTCTCCTCTTTCAAACTCAAAATTACTTTTCTTCTTACCTTGTGATCTTCTTCTTTTTCCTCTTACTACTCAACAAAATTAACTCGGAATCATTTTCCTTCAGCTTCAGTTCTGGTTTCGCGCCGGATGAATTATCTATGATTTTTCTAGGTGATGCTCGTCCATCTGGTGGGGTAATACAACTGACAAGAAGAGACAACCTCGAGGTCCGCCAAGACAGTGTTGGCAGAGCAGTATACTTCACACCAGTACACATTTGGGACAGTACCACAGGCAAACTTGCAGACTTCGCAACTGAGTTCTCCTTCGTTGTGGATTCAGGTGGTTCGACCCTTCACGGTGATGGGTTGGGCTTTTTCTTAGCACCATTCGATAATGCCCTTCACATCCCTAAGAATTCAACAGGAGGGTTCCTGGGATTGTTCGGTCCTGAAACAGCTTTCACCCCCTCCAATAAACGAATTGTGGCTGTGGAGTTGGACAGCTTCGGAAACTCGTGGGACCCCATTCCGCAATCTCTAGCTGCTCATGTTGGAATTGATGTCAATTCTTTGAAGTCAGAGACAAGTGCTGACTGGCCAATCAATCTTGTACCAGAGGGTACAATAGGGAAGGCGAGGATAAGCTATGATTCTGACATCAAACTACTTAGTGTGCTTGTAAGTTATACTGATACTCTACCGAATATGTTCGTGAGCCTCTCACAGACCATTGACTTGAAGACGTTTCTGCCGGAATGGGTTAGAATCGGATTCTCTGCTGCCACTGGTGATTTGGTTGAAACGCATGACATTCTTTCCTGGTCTTTCAGTTTAAATCTTTAGAACAGAAAGCATGCACTTGAACAAGACAATAAAGTAACCGTAAGGGGCTTCATAATAAGAAATGATGAAATCATTATGTACTTTATTTATGTTTCGCGAATAAGAGCAAGCAGCAAGCTTATTGTCTGTATAAAAGCTTCATTTCATTAGAATTGGTTCCACATAAATAGAGCTGATTTTGTTTTTACTAAATAAAACAACTAAGATATTTGAAGTCTGTATAGACTTTGAAATAAATTTAAAATTACAGCATTTCGGAAAGAACTAAACTTTAACTGAATGAAATTTTAAGTAACTTACACTGATTATACTAATTTAGCGAATTTGTATCATGCAGATCTACATTTTGAAGGGCTAAGAACTAGAAATGCCATACATAAAAAAGATGGGGTGACTGATTTCCCTAATCATCTTATTTCTTTCTTTTGTCATATTAATATTCCTAATCATCTAATTACACTTATACTCTACTATTTCAGTTCTCATATACTTTCACCCTGCTGTACTTCAGAAACTCTGAAAATGCATAAATTGCATTAAAAGTAGAGGTTCGAGTTGCGGATCTTTTGCTTCGCTGCTTCTATTTTGTTCTCTGTCTAACTCGCATCTTTGTTGAGCACGGATATAAGATCCTTAAAAGACACAAAGTAATAAGAAAAGATGCATTATGCTGGGGCATAAAGTTTACATCCAATGCATCACTGCCCGTACAAACTATCTTTTCTTCAATAATTAAATAAAGGACAGCTTTTTTTGTATCTTAGTCTTAGATGTTAGGATGAATTATCCTTAAATTTGTCTGCATTCTCTGTACTGTCTGTTTAGAATATCTGTTTATGGTCAACCAAAATTTTCATTTGTTGAATCTCATTGTTCTAATCACCCATTATATGTCTAAAACCCGTACCATTTTGATCTATTCTATTTCCTTGGTTGGCCTCAAAGCTCGTTTGGGATTCCAAAACAGGGGAACTCACAGTCACAGGCATTACCACTACTTTCTTTTTTCTACAGGAACCAACTGATCCAGGACTTTTGGGAGATGGGATCTCCTTCTTCATTGCTCCATTTGAATGAGGCATGGCCGTCAATTCCAGAGGTGGATTCCTTGGATTATCCAATGCTGACTCTACTTAAACGCAGAATGTCTTGCAGGTTGTCATGATTGGATGAATTCAAATTTATGAAACCACTGGGTACATTGGTGTTGTTAACGCAGAATTACTAGTGAAATTTTTCTACTGAAAATGGTTGATTCTGTTTACATTCATTGTGAATAAGTACACCATGTATGCCTTCAATGTTAATTTTAAATTTCTGCTGGCCATGTTTGGTTGAACCCTACAAAGCAGCTTCGAAGTTTCGAATTCGGTCATATGAAAAGTCAAAGTTTCATTGTTTTGATCACCCTTAATAAGTCCAAACATACCGTACCATCACTATATATGGATTAATTCTACGTTATTCATTTGGCTTCTTCGTATCATTTGATCTATTTTATCACGTTGGCAGGCCAGAAAGCTCTATACATAGCTCCACACTTTGCCGTTCTTCCTCATCTCAATCACAACCATGGCTGTCCCCGACTGCAACCCTCAAAGCACCATCTCTGCTCTCGTGATCTTCGTCTCCCTCCTTTTCCTGTCTCACAAAGTGAACTCAGTTTCCTTCAACTTCTCCTCTTTCCAGCCTAATAACAATGCCATAACCTTCGAAGACGATGCCTTTGCAACAAATGGGTATCTGCAACTTACAAAGACTATAAATGGCGTTCCCCAACCCAATAGTGCTGGCAGAGCCTCATATGCAGAACCATTTCAACTTTGGGATGCCAAAAGAGGGAGGTCCGCAGGATTCTTGACTACCTTCTCTTTTGTTGTGGCGCCATCTTCTCCGGGCGAACTCTTTGGAGATGGCATCTCCTTCTTCATTGCGCCGTTCAATTCTTCCATTCCTGCAAATTCAAGTGGTGGATTCCTTGGACTCTTCAGTGCTGACTCTGCTTTAAATGCCTCCTTAAATCAGATAGTTGCTGTGGAGTTTGATACTTTCGGTAATCCTTGGGATCCAAGCTCTTCACATATAGGAATTGATATAAACACTATTTTTTCAGCAAAAACAGCGCCATGGCCAACTGGATTTGTCGTGAATGGGCTAACTGCAATTGCCACTATAGGCTATGACCCTTTTGTGAAAAATTTATGTGTTACTGTGAAGTACCCTCAAAGAACAGTGAATGGGACTTGTAGTAGCGTCTCATATGACCTTGATTTGAAGAATGTTCTGCCGCAATGGGTTCGAATTGGCTTCTCTGGCGCCACTGGACAATTGGTTGAGCTTCACAAAGTTCTTTCGTGGTCTTTCGAGAGTTCAATCTAAGAAGATTAGGGTCTCCTAAATCCCGATGGGAAAATTGAGATTAATAGTTGGAGCCTAAAAAATTGTCGGAGGATTATTTAAATTATTGTGTTTTCTTAGTATGCAACGTCTATTTTAATGCAGTATTTATTAAAAATCAATATATTTTTAATATTTTATGATGAATGAATTTTATATTTATAAATTAATTATTTTTAATTTAAAATTTTGTAAATTTTTAAATAAATTGTTATATTTATATGTGATTGTGTATTTATTTTGTAGATAAAAAGAAGATAAAAAATTTAAAAAAAAAATACTAAAGATTGTAAACTTTTGACAATTTTAACGTTGTTTTATTAATTTAGATATAATTTTTTTATATAAATTTTGATTAAAGTAATTTAAGTGGTCATAAAAAATTAAAAAAAAAATTTATAACTTTAAATTTATAAGTATTTTGTGATTCAAAGTCACGACAATAACTATTAGCGTTGCAATGTCAACCTATAGAGATGTATAGTGTTACAACCTCAACATCATAAGGTTATGACGTGAAAAAATAAATAAATAATCTCTCAATTTTAAATTTAAATTATAGCAATTCAATGAGTCCAAAAACTCTTTAAAAATGGACTTTAGACTACAAAGTGGAAAGATTAAAAAAAAAAGATCCTCACTAAAAGACAAAAATCAGAGTTTTAATTATTCTATCACCCGCTTTTTTTTATTTTTTATTATTATTCTTAAATATTTTATTTTTATTTTGAGCTGATTTCATATTTAAGTATGAACTTATTCTATTTTTTAGGACTATGATATAGTTTAATTATAAATTCTTGTATTTTCAATTTTTTTAATGCATGAATTATTATTTTTAATTATGTTTCTACACTATGTTTAATATTTTAAATTAATTGATCACTAATTAGATTATAGGTTAATTAATCATAATAAATTGAGAAAAAAATTTATATATCTAATTCATTGTGTAGAAATCATAAATTGTATATAAGATAAATATATACTTGTATGATTTGTATAGTATTAATTGAGAGCCATAAAATTTAATAAATTTTTACTTGTTATAATTCACATAGAGACATAGTAAGTTAATATTCAAAAAGTGTTTCTGTTAGACCTCGAGAGATGTTAGTAAATTTATTAGAGTATCTCGACTACTAATTAAATTATAATTTATAGGTTAAAAATATTAGAATTGTAAGGAGAATTAATTAAAGTGAATTTGTGAACCCTAAAGTTTTGGTTTATTAATTTTTTTTTCATAATATTCACTTTTTATTATATTTAATATTTATCATTTATTTTTATATTTATCATAAAATTAAGATTTCAAATATTCAATTTAGAGTTAAAATTAAGATAAAGATAATTATTAATAATCAAAATTTAAAAAAAAATATTTATATTCTAAAATTTTATCACTTGACATTGATAGTGTACGTTTATATTAAAACGAATATATAATTTATACGTATCACTTTTCAGTTAAAAGCTATTGATAGATGTAAAATATAAAAGTAAGACCAAGAAATATTATTTATCAATATGATCTGAATTCATCTAGTTTGAATTGATTTCTAGATTCAGTATAATTTTAAATTTAGTATTATATTTAAAATAGAAATAAATAATAAATTTGATGTTAAATTCAATGTTAAATCTTGATTTAGTATCAAATAATAAATCTAATACTAAATTTGAATTTTTTTATAGTAACGGGCTCTGGTCATAAATAGCTATATGCATCAATTTTCAGTTAAACAAAGAAGAATTAAAAGTATGCACTAGCATTTACCGAAACATGAAATGTATTGACGAGATTAATTACAACTGAATCTCAGCTAAATTGATAAAGTGTTGCATTTAGGATGTCGGATGTTTCCATATTCGGGAAATTGACATCTGACTTGGTCGAATGAAGAGTTTCCATCATGTAGGGATCAATGTCAGTTCCATCAAATCATCTGCAGCTGCCGAATGGAATATTAGCATCGAGAGAGGATCAAACGGCCAGCGCAGGGGTAGCATCAGGTGTATTCCTAACTTTTGTGCTGATATAACAGTTTCCATCGACGATTCAAGCGTTTCACACGTCATTGATTTGAGGGAAGTTTTGCCAGAATGGGTTAGAATTGACTTTTTCTGCTCTGCTCCCACTGGTGATTGGATTGAAATGCGTAACATTCTTTCTTGAAGAAGAATAAGGTTGGCTTAAGTGTTACTTTTGAATCTGGTAATTAAAATAAACTTAGGATTAATTTTGTTTACTTCACTGAAAACCTTTCAATATTTCATAGTGACGGTGATTTTTAATTGGTACAAACAGAACTTCCACACTAACAAACGACGTTTTTTTTTTATTCTTTTTTTTTTTTTACGAGCAGCATTTATGCGTTGGTGCCAGATGGGCACATTTTTTATGGCTACAAATCTTCATTTAAGGCCCAAGATGAATCTCCAAATCCAACTCCATGTCAGCCCACTCTAGACCCGTTGACCTAAACTGTTGACTTGACAATTTGAGGCTTATCAAATTACTGAATAAGCCTAGTGTTTTCTTTTCTAATTTATGCACATATTTTTCGAATAGTTTGTGTATCAATTAAGATGTAATTTCTCTTCAAACGATCTTCAAAATATATATTTTTTAATTGTTTTAATATATTTAGAAAAATAAATTCTCTTAAATATTTATTCCAAAATTTAAATTTAAATAATAAAAAAAAATATGATTATTAGACTAATCTTTTTAAGTATCTAAGCTTGTAGAGAATATTCTATACTTTTATGAGTATGTTTGACAAGTTAAATAAGTTAACTTATAGTTTATTTATTAATTTATAAGTTTATTTGATCAAATTAGAAGTATTTGATAAATAAATTTATTTGAATAACTTATAATTTTTTATCATATGTTACTTTAAGTAGCGTATAATTTTTAACTGATAATTTTTATAATTTTATTCTTTTTTATATTTATTATTTTATTCAAATTCTAACACTATTATATTCACAAAGATGACATTATTTTTACTATACTCAAACAACATCCAAATTATATACCTTACGATGAATTTTCAAATATTATTAATAATGATATAAGAAATAAAAATTTAGAAACATCTACTGAGATGAAAGAGATTTATAATAATATTGTTAATTTATTGTGAAACTTTAAATGATATGTTTATTTTATATTTTTTGAGATTATATAATAAAATGTAATTACTAATAAAAAATAATAAATTTAATATAAGTATATATTTTTATGTCATTTTACATTTATCAGCTAATTCAATAGTTAATTTTACAAAATACTTCTAATTCAATAAATTAGTTTAACAACTTTCAACTTTCAGTTAACAATTATTTATTAAAAATTAATTTTTTAATTTTTAACAAATTTATCATTTATTTTTACCAAACATAACTTAATATTTCACATAAACCATCTTCTATTTCTATGCTACAAAACTGGCAAAGAACAGTATCTCTGCTTTTATTGAGGCTGAAGTTTTAGGTAAATTCATTATGTCCCAAATTCCTTATGCAGAAAGTTGATAAGGGCTTTTCCTTTGATGATATAACCCACCTGCATTTGGGGAGTTCATAAATTGGATTACACTGACACGACTGCATGGAAATAAATTAAAAAGATTAAATGAGTGTTAGAGAAGAAGAAAGAGTTCAAATGCGATCAGATCATAATCTATTTACCCTAAATATTTTATCTTATACTTTAGATGTAAATTAATTTTCATAATGAATCCAGATTTTCAAATCATTAATTAGTTGTGCTTGTTTTTAATTAAGAATTGCAGCAAACTGGGATGTTCACTTGTATTCTGTTGCCCACCGTCTCTGTTTCAGTCTCTGGCGCCACATCTTTGTTCTGAAGTAAAAGGTAGATGCAGCTTTGAATTCTAAGAGGTACATAAGTAGGAGTTGCGTCATCTTCTCTGAATCTCTTTCAAGTTCTACGCGGCGTTTAGTTCTTCACTATTCGCGAAAGGTACAGGTGTCTAGGCCTAGTTCTCTCTCTCTCTCTCTCTCTCTGTGTGCGCGTGTGAATGTATTTTTCTTTTTTCTTATCCGCTATTGCTTCAATGATGGGTTGAAAAGTTCAAAATCAATTTGGCAAGCAACGTGACCTCCATTGATCCCGCAGAAATTAAAGGACATAAATTAAACTCTTTTTCAACATCGTCTTTCATATTTAATCTAAAATCCCGAAGATAATTTGTTGTTAGGTAGAGGGCAACACAGACACAGAAAAAGAAAAAGAAATTTGTTCAACTTAATTAAGCATGTGTTTAAGCTTTTTTTTAAATAAAATAATTTATCTAGAAGCACGTTTGAGGAGTTTCTCATTGACAATCTTTCCCTCTTTTCTTGTGTCAATCTTCTAATTAAATCATTTCGTATTATTGAGAAATATTATCTTACGTGATTAAATTTTTATATATAATTTTAACTATATATTGTGAATATATACTAATATTCAACTAGTCATGATATATTTATTGAAGGCAACATTTTCTAATATTTCAAGCTTAGTAATTAAATATGAATTCAATTAAAAATAATAAATTTTAATATAATTTATAGCATATTAATGATAAAAGGTTTAGATGTTTGCAAAAGTCTTAAGATTCAATTTTATATATGTATCTTCCAATACTAAACAAAAAAGAAAAGAAAAACTATCTCCCAACCATTTTAAGTTATGTAATTAATTATGAGTTTTAATTACATCAATATTTAAGAGAAAACCACTCGACTTTGATAAAAGTATAGCGATTTCGTTCTTTGTAAATATACATGATTTTAATATGTATAGTAGGGTCATTTTTTTAAAAAATTTTATGAACTTTTGACTTTTAAACAGCTAAGCTAAGCGCGCAGCAGAAATTTTCATATTTGTTACAATTATATATACTTCATATTTACGGTGAAGAGACTTTTCAAACAAGAGAACGATGCAAAAGCATTCTTGATCTCCAAATTTGGACGAGAAATTTTGCAGTCTCGTATTCAACGAAGTACTGCCACAATCTCGCTCGGAAACTGGCATGTCTTTTAAATCTTAATGTTGAAGGCACAGAGATGAGAGGATAATTTGGTTGCAAGGTTGGCAGTAATTCAATATAAAATAGGTACGTAATAATAATAATGATAAACCAGGTTGTGTGGCACTTGACGTTTTGTATGATCTTCTACTGTGACGTCTCTTAATTAGTTTTGCTTTAGTTTTTTCTTCTTCCTTTCTTTGAGGATCAAACTTAAGTGATGGGATGAAGAAAGTATGGCAATTGGCCAATAATAAACGCGGTCAAGTTGCTTGAAAATTGGGTGGTTGTTCATTTGTCCAAGAAAGAAGGTATATAACGAATTTCAGGCACTCTTATTTTCCAGGAGAATGCATTTGTCCTACTTCAAAAAGGTTGACCCATGACTCCATTATCTTTCTCAGGTA
Organism: Gleditsia sinensis; assembly: GCA_037074535.1. Classification (NCBI taxonomy): domain Eukaryota; kingdom Viridiplantae; phylum Streptophyta; class Magnoliopsida; order Fabales; family Fabaceae; genus Gleditsia; species Gleditsia sinensis. Next base: position 59,882,114 of record CM073467.1, on the reverse strand, counting down.
CTCCCAAGAAACAAACAAGAATATCCTCTTTTCTTTTGTTTCTAATTACTATTGGTTGAACGTACGAACAATAGTTATTGTTTCCCCTTTTCCTATAATGTTCCTTCCCTTTGACTAATCAAAAACTCTGTAGCAAACACAACCAATGGCAACCAAAACAACTAACCATGAAAACAGTGAACTGCCGAGTCATCTCTCCTCTAAAGGCCGTGTGCACCCCACAAAGCTGCACCTTTAACGCTGGCCACAACTCCACTTGCGACTTTTGGGTATTTTTATCTTACTTTTTAAATAAATATTCCGATAGTAAAAAACAAATAGAAATATCTATAATTTTTAATGCTAGATCAAAACAAATATTTATTTAAAAAGTGGGATCAAAATGTCCAAAAGCCCTCCGTTGGCCAATGTGATCTCAAAAAAATATGAAGATTTCCACGTGTGCTAATTGCTAAATATATGTTAAATGTTTGAGGGTTGTGTTTGGTTCAACAACAAAAAAGAGAGAAGATAGATTTTAATGGAGGGAAAAGGAGGGGAGGAAAAAGAAAAGAAAATAATTTTTTTTGTTTGATTTAGTTTAAAGAGAGGAGAAAAAAATAATTTTTTTTTGGTTTGTAAAAAAAAGAACAAAAGAACAAAATAAAATAACTATTATATTCCTTTAATTTTAGATAAATATGCAACAAAACAAAGTAATATTATTTTTGTAAAAATAATTTTGTATTTGATTTATTTTATATTTTTTCTCTATTCTAAATCCTCCCACTTTTAAAAGAAATGAAATGGGGGGAGAGAAGAGATTTTACTTTTCCATTTTCCTTCTCCTCCCCTCCAACGCCCTCAAACACTACTTAAATTTTTCTGCCATTTTCGCACAGGTCCTACACCTACCTCTGGTTAATTTTAGTTACTAACAAAACATTGTTACTTCATACTATGGGCTGAAATTAATCCATAATCTTACCAATTAATGCCACAGATATGGTGTTCCACTTTTTCTATTTTAAATAATTTTATGTTTGGGCGTTTCTTTGAGGATGACTCTATTTTTCGGAGATCACCTAACTAGCGAGCCCTCTAATTCTACATCAAAAAAGTATCCCACACAAAGTAAAAACTAGTGGTTCAGAGAATCAGAGTTCATTCAGCGGCGCCCTGAAGCACAAAAGGTACTGTCACGGGAGGAACATATTTGTTTCTAAGTAGGGAATAATTGTGGGTGCCATACACGAATAGAGAAGAGTGCATTATCAACTGACATGAAGGTGGGTTTTGGTTGCCAACTTTTGTGGGGGTTGGTTCCACTCCCTGCGTTCACATAGTTCTATCCAAGTTGGGTTCTGAAACTCACAGCGTTCAACTAATTACACGCCCTTACCTATCCTTCACGCAGAGAGGAATATTGAAAGCTTGGAAACATTTAGAATTTGTCTAATACAAGGCACGTATTTTTGTAAGTAAACTATATACCGTATGTCATGAAAGTTAGGTATTTAATTCTAATAATGATTTTTTTTCTAACTAGGTTTGCGAATTAGGTCTATACCAAACGCCCCTCTTCTTATCATAATTACACATCAGAAGTCCTTCGGGGCAAGTTTTATATGAATTTACCGTCAATATTCAAAAGTCTCGGTTAACGTTTTGTCAACCTTTATTGGTATAACGGCACAAACAACTTCATTAACAAAAACAATATGTTCTTTATTTAGATATAAGTAAAATAAAGTAAATTAAGTCAACTTTTTAGTTAATTTGAATACGATCGGGTCCTTGTCAAACTTTGGCACTATTTCTCAAAATTTCTCAAAAATTAAGCTATCCATGGGATCTTTTCCAAATCCTATGATTAATTGATTGTTCTGTGATGCATTCTTTTGCCAAATTTGTCCCTTGAATACTTCTTTTAAAGACTATGATTAATTGGTGCTTTGTGAAATCATAAAAACTCAGCACATTCAGCCGCCTATGTTTCAAAGTAGAGATATATTAAAAAAGTGGTAAAACAACAGTGAAGCTGACGGGTCATTCAGCTGAAGCTATATAAAGGCTATTGCTGAATCATTTTGAAAGTACCCGTTGCCAAGTTTTTGTAACGAAGAAAGAGAGCCGAAGGAAATAAAACTCGCAATTGGACATAAACTGGTCAGTTTGGTCTTTCATCTCCTATGGTTAATTTCCTGTAACTTTAATTAGAAACTGCATGCCTCTCAAGGGAGGACATTGGTAATTGTACCAAGGTTCATCCATGTTTGTTTGAAGATGACTTGGTTTTTTCTTTCTGGGTCTTGTTGGTTAATTTTGATTCCCATTTTAATTAACAGAGTGCATTTTTGGCATTATTGTTTTCATCTGGGTTTCACGAAAGACCTTGCGCCTCTCTGCTGAAACTGTTTTTTTTTTTTTTTGCATGCAGATTTATATTGGTAAAACTAAAGATGAAGAAAGTAGGACAGATAAGGAAAAGTGTTTTCTTCCTGTGGTGGTTTGGAATGACTCTGCAGCTCTGCTTCTTGCTCGGTAGTTGTTGTTCTGGGACGACCTCAGATAGGTATTTTCTTCCTCGTCTTTCGCTTCTCTTTTTTGTTATATAGCCATGTTGCTTTCGCTTTCGCTTTCGGCTTTATCTTTACGTGACTCAGAGAAAACAAGAAGGCTAGAGAGAGAGAGAGAGAGAGAGAGAGAGAGAGAGAGAGAGAAACCTGAGAGATTTAAAAAGACAGACATTCTATAATCTTGGTTCGAAACATATTATTGTTTTGTTCTTTCATGAAAAAGTAATTATTAAAAAAAAAGTGAGTGCTTCTACTGTTCCAACATAATAAAATAGTCACGGTTTCTTCTCACATTAGATCGCTAACTTTATATGGATTCTACCTCATCGTTGCCTTTGTTATTTTTATGTCCTTTTTATATTAGCATCCTATCTTTTCACTCCGTCCATCTTCATCGTAAAGAAAAGACATTTTGCGAGTTAGGCAATATTGAAGCAACAAAGAATCCTAGGTTGCAGCCACATTTTTTCCTGTCTACTTTTAGGTTAATTATATAACTTGCATCTTATGCAAGCTAAAATCAAAACTCTAATAAACTTACATGATAGAAATTTTAATAAAATTATTTAAATGAATCTTCATTTAACAATTTAAATTCTTGACTTGAATTTACATTATGTTAGAATCTCTATCATTAAGTAATATAGAGTTTTAATCACGCAGTCTAGTATTTATGATGCTCTAAGAAATAGTCCATGCACCCAAAATTCAACTGGGGAATTGCCTTATGGCTTGGGAGTCTGAGCCTTTAACAACCAATCTTCACTGGATTTCTATCTCTTCTCTTCGTGAGGAATCAGATCCCTTTGTTGAATTCCTATAAGTCATAAAAAACGACTCAAGGGATAGGGGGAAAGAAATTTAAAGTTTCCCCCATGACAACGAAAAGAAAAATGACCCTTTTACGAGGACTTGAAAAATGTACCCATTTTATCTCTCTATTCCTTCAATTTCCCCGTCAGCCAATATTCTTTGAAAGTTAATTATTATCTCATTGACACGCGTGATGACGTAATAAACACTCCAAATGGCAGAAGAGCTCTAAGGAAGATCAGCAATCCACAACCATCATCTTCTCCTCCTGCAGTCAAGCTGGACGTTGAAAATCGTAAGCAGGTGAGCCCATCCTTTTGGAGAAAGAAACTTGGTTCAAATATAAAACAAATTATTCATTTTTGACTTTTTGACCATGACATATGGCTTCCATTTTCAGGTTGTGATAGATAATGGACTTGTCAGCGTCACTCTATCAAGGCCCGAGGGCTATGTTATCGGAATATCGTACAATGGAATTGACAATGTACTTGGAGCTCACAACGCAAACGATAATAGAGGGTGCCTACTTCATTACATCGTCCTCTTATCTCTTCCTTTTTATTATTCTTTTTACATTAAACTAATCAATAAACTTAAAAATTGGAAGCATGAATTGAAACTTACAGAATCAACCCCTTCATATTTGCAGGTATTTAGACGTCGTTTGGAACAAACCAGAACAACGCGGTACCTTTCAGAGGTGTGATTGAATACAATTGCTTTTATTTTGACTTGATCTCTACGCAAATATTATGACACTTGGTGAAATTGATAATGAATAATTTAAGCTATTTAAGAAACTAATTTATATCTGTAATATTGCAGAATTGACGGGACAAATTTTACAGTTATAGAAGAGAACGAAAATCAAGTGGAAGTTTCATTTTTAAGAACATGGACATCTTCCATGAAAGGATCGAGTGTCCCTATAAACATAGACAAAAGGTTGATGGGATGTTTTTATTTTTTGGTTCAAATTTGAGAAGAAACAGAGACAGTCATATTATAGTACATGTTAATATGCTTAATTAGTGTGGAATAAATTGAACGTTGTAGGTATATAATGCGAAGAGGCGATTCCGGATATTACTCCTACGCAATATTTGAGCGCTCAGAAGGATTTCCAGCAGTGGAGGTTGATCAAATTAGGATTGTTTACAAGCTCCGACAGGACAGGTAATTAATAATTATATAATTTCTCATATCTAAAAAAAAAAATTACTTTAAACGAACACATTCCCCAGTTTAATAATGGAACAATCAACCTGCACAGGTTCGACTATATGGCTATATCAGACAGGAGGCAAAGGATCATGCCAACAGATAAAGATAGAGATACTGGGAAGCCCCTGGCTTATCCTGAAGCTGTTCTCTTAACCCACCCTGAGAACCCAGAAATTAGAGGAGAGGTACCTAAGCTCTTTCTCTTCTCCTTTTTGTTTTATTCGACATGGGTTGAATGATTCATTGGGTTGGTTGGTTTCAGGTGGATGACAAATATATGTACTCGTCTAATAACGAAGACAACTCTGTTCATGGCTGGATTAGCTCCGATTCTGAAGCACCCATTGGCTTCTGGATGATAACGCCAAGTAATGAGTTTCGGAATGCTGGCCCCATCAAGCAAGACCTCACCTCTCATGTTGGCCCCACCACCCTCTCTGTAAGTCCATCTCCTCCGGCCCCACAATCTATCCCAACGCAAATTCTTGGTTGTCAAATCTCACGCGCTCCAGCTCTAGTTCTATCCCCTTGCTGATCCCGAGTCTGTCAATTTCTTTAGGCCATGACATAAGGAATTTTTATTGAATAAAAAATAAATTAATTAATATGTGACATCATTTAATTATAATATACAAAAAAAATGTCACAAGCTCCCACCGGGCAATGAAGTAGTTTTTTGTTTTCTCCTCTGATTGTGAGGCTTAATTGATGTGCAGATGTTTGTGAGCACCCACTATACTGGGAAGGATGTAGCAATGCAATTTGAAGAAGGGGAGACATATAAGAAGGTTTTTGGCCCCGTATTTGTCTACCTTAACTCTGCTTCAAGCCAAAAGGATTCAAAAACGCTCTGGTCTGATGCTGTTCAACGGGTACTATTAAATACCCTTAAACTTTACGCAGCTGTAATAATTGATTAGACAGTTTTTATGGCACACAAATTTAATCCTTACGGTTGTTTACAATTTGAATAGTTCAATAAGGAAGTCGGAAGCTGGCCTTACGATTTCCCTCGTTCTCAAGATTTCATTCTACGCAATCGACGAGGAACTGTAGCTGGACAATTACTAGTCCAAGATTGGTATATTTTCATGCATTGTTAACCTACGTTTGTTCTGTAAACACTCAATTATGTATGAAGACGAGCTCAAGTTGCTTGCTTTATCAGGTACAGCAAGGGATGGGCAACTCTAAATGCTACGTTTGCTTATGTTGGTCTAGCTCTGCCTGGAGAAAAGGGATCATGGCAAACAGAGAGCAAGGTATTTCTTTTAACTGCCACTTAAAGTCTAGTTTCTTGAACTGCGGATTGGGTTATTAAGGCACCAAAAAAGTATGTGAATTTTATGCTTATTTACAGGGTTATCAATTCTGGACTCGAGCCGACCGGAGAGGGTCCTTCGCTATAAAAAATGTTGTACCAGGGGACTACAATTTGTATGCCTGGGTTCCTGGCACTATTGGTGATTACAAGTATAATGCTACAATCACCATTAAACCAGGTACAAGTTCCTCTTCAAATTTCTTCTAGGCATATATGATTTATAAACACGTTTAAAACGTAATAGATTCGCGCGCTCACATTGACTTATTTGTACCTGCAGGAGGTTTCATCCAATTGGGTTCACTTGTATATAGGCCTCCAAGAAATGGCCCTACGCTTTGGGAAATTGGTGTCCCAGATCGCTCATCTGGAGAGTTCTACATACCAGACCCATATCCTACGCTCATGAACAAATTATACCAGCAAGACCCAAGAGACAAGTTAGCCCAAAACCCTCAGACAACAATTGCTGCGTGCCCTCTTTCTTCTCCTCTTACTGAGACAAAAAGTTTTCCCATTTTTGACAGGTTTAGGCAATACGGGTTATGGGAACGTTACACTGATTTATATCCAGAAGATGATCTCGTTTACAATGTTGGCCTCGATAAGTATAACAAGGATTGGTTTTTTGCTCATGTTACCAGGTAATTTTCTTAGTTTTACCTCAAAGAAACACACAGACACGACATAATATAGATACCACTGCAACAGAAACAAAATATAGAGTCTCTTAAGTTGTTTTGGGTTTTGATTCCAAAATTGCAGAAGCATAGGAAACGGGACATACAAACCAACAACTTGGCAAATTAAATTTGAACTTGAAGACGAAAAATTGATGGGAAATTACACACTTCAAGTGGCGTTGGCATCAGCCACTGATTCTAACTTGCAGGTACAGATCCACCCCACTTCATCTCTTCCATGTTAAGCTTGTGTGCTATTACTGGGTTCTTTAAGTTCACTAACATATTCTGAGATGGGTGATTATTAGGTTTGGTTCAATGACCCAAGCAGTGTTAATCCCCACTTCGCGACGGGGAGAATAGGCAGAGACAATGCAATAGCAAGGCATGGCATCCACGGGTTGTATAGGCTCTTCAGTATTAACGTAGCAAGTGATCGATTTTCAAAGGGAACGAACACTATCTATCTGAAGCAGTCAAGAGCCACGAACTCCTTCCAAGGTGTTCTGTATGACTATATCCGTTTAGAACGACCTCCAAACCCCAAGGATTTGACACATTAAATATACAGTTATCATACTTTTTATAAATATACAGTTATCATACTTTGTATATAGGAAATAAAATCGAAGTTTAGTCATTCTAATTCTTCAATTTAGTCTCTGTTTTTTCTTTTTCTTTTTCCAGTACGCAGTAGAAATATTAATTAAGATTTAAAATATCTTGCAAACTAACTAAATTTGTAACCACTAAGTTTAATTAATTTGTATACATTTTTAAACAAATAATAAAGCCAATATATCAAGTCATTATTGATATTTACTTGAATTGCCAATTTGCCAACCTTCTTCTTTGGAAGTAGAAAATAGCACTAAGGGATGCTAATTGATCAATAGTTCCATTAAATTTTTACTATCCGAAATTGAGATTGAAATTGGAACAAATTAAAAATTATGTAGTAATGGGCCTCGAAGCATTGACTACAAACGATGCATGTGTAACCGAAAATAATATACAAAAGTTATTGATATTTTATTATTAAAATATATTTTAAATATTTCAAGTTATAGATATTGTGTTGACTGTTGAGTATCTTAATCGTCCAACCTAAACCCAAATACCAAAATCATTACCGACCAAGATAATTTGTTATATCAATTTTTTGCTGGTCCATATTTGAGTCAAAGGTCCAGAAACAATGTGGGTTGGGTGACGCCATTAAGCAAGTTCGGCCGCAGGTACCTCTAGAGCTGCCCCACTAACATTGTGCCCAATTCGGTTATGAGTTAGTGTCTTGAAAGTAGGATAGTTCCATGTCCCAAAAATGAAAAAAAAAACAAAAAGAAAAAGGAAAGAAGGATAGTTCAAATTGTCCAGGAGTAGTGCTTCGATTATTCAGTTGTGAAAACCTAGCACCATCCGCACCCTCCCTCCGGAGCGCCGCGCAGCCAAGGGAGGGGGATGCCGCTCCTCTTCCTCTTTATTTTGTTCTTTTCTTATTTTTTATTTATTTTATTAAAAAAAAATTTCCTCTAGTTAGAAATAATTTTTTCTCCTTTTTAATAAAAATTTTAAAAATTTCAAAATTTATATTTGATAGATTTATAACAGTGAATTCAAACTTACACTTTTAAATTCAAATTTAAGTAAAAATAAATAAAATATACAATATTATGTTTTTAATTGAGTAAAAAACAGTTAATTTTTACAAAAATTTGAAAGGTGTATTAACTCTTTAAAAATATATTTCTTTTTTTTATATATATATATATATATTATATTAACTATATATCTAAAAGATTGAAAATGTAATATTTGATATATTAAAATTTTAAAAATATATTATTTCTATATTTTCTAATCATAATTTTTTTTTGTATTTTCAAAAATTATAAGATTTATTTTTTTGTTTTTAACTTTTATTTATCGGTCTTAATGTCTTATATTTGCATGAATAGTGATATTTTACTTTTTTTTTTAAATATCTAGTCCAAATAAAAAAAAAAAGGAGTAGTTTCGTGGCAGGTTTTGATGGCTAATTAAATAACTGGGTAAATGCAATTTTGATTCTCGGCGACATAAAATTAAAAGATAAAAATAAAATTTATAAAATTAATATTTAATAAATAAATAAAACTCAAATTCATATGTATATTTTATAAATTGTATCTTTTTTATTCTAATTTTTATCTTGTAAAATTTTAAAAAAAATTTAAAATAAAATTGATATAATGTAGAGAAAAAGATTAACTAAAAAGGAAGTAACTTTTGATAATGGTGCGAACATACTTAAAATAACAAATTCCTCGAGTTCATATACTCCCTTAGGTCGGGAAGCCTCTAAATTAACACACTATCATATATAGCAAGAGTCAATTTTTTTACGAAGGTTACATGGTATTTAAATTTGTATGCATATATTTAACTGGTAATAATTTTTTTTTTTTAAAAAAAGAGGTAATGTGAATTTGAGCCTCTCTACATAAATTAGAAAAAAAAATTCTAATATCCTTAATAAAAAATATATATTTAATTTAAATTTATTCACATGTATCGACTTTTATTTTGGTTTAGTAAAAAATAAGCAAATCATTTTAAAGTTATAAATAAAATTGACAAAACTAAAAATGTAGCCTCATAATATTAATGTATGCTTAATTACAGGTTTTAATATATCAATGTCAGGGATTTCAGTCGGCAAGTTCAGTCCTCTCTTTAATTATTTGCAAAACTTGTCATATCCAAAAACAAAATAACACAAAACAAAACAAAAGATGACGGCTGCACTTTTCAATTATTTGGCATCCACATGCTTTTACATGGGAGTGGAGTTCTTTAAAGTTTTTTTAAAAAATTATAGATAAATTTTTAAAAATTAATATTTAAATCAATAAATTTTATTTATTTATTTATTAAATATTAATTTTATTAAATTATTTTTTTTTCTGTATAAATTTTTATTTATTTATAAAGCTGTTGAAAAAGTTTAAATTATCCAGATTCTTTGTACACCACCCGTTGAGAAGGGAGGGTAAGACGATCGATATTAGATATTTTATCGTTTACGATAACTGATTTGACAAGAAACTAAAGCCGTTGGTCTTAGACATTAATTTTGGCTGAAAAAGTAAATTCCAATTCATTGAACCCCCACCTGTACAATTTATTAGCTCACCGAATACGTCAGCCTAGCCCATCCATTCATTACTCGCACTTTCCATAAATGGCACTTCCGTTTTCTCATTTTTCCTCCTCGCTTCTCGCACTCACAATTTTTTGGTTCCTTCGTAAAGTGAAATACAACATATTCAAATGGCGGTGCAACCGGAGGCTGAGCATCCCAGGAAGGCTTTCGGATGGGCAGCTAGGGATACATCTGGGGTTCTCTCTCCTTTCAACTTCTCTAGAAGGTACTTGTTCTTCGTGTGTTGATCCTTGATAGCAAAAGCATGAAAATGAACCATTACTGGTTATCAAGGAAACTGGAGATAACAAAATATTATGATAATCTTAGTAACAAGGTGCTAATCATTATTTCAATTAGTGATTCATTTAACTGGAATTTGTTAACATGAACCATTTTTTGCAGGGAAACTGGAGAGAAAGATGTGGCGTTCAAAGTGTTGTACTGTGGGATATGCCATTCGGACCTCCACATGATCAAGAACGAATGGGGCTTTTCTACCTATCCAGTTGTACCTGGGTATGCTTCATACTAATTATTATTTTATTTATGATCCTAATAATCATTTCCTCTAAATCTTATAGGCAGCTAAAAAAAAAAAAAATCCTAATTTGACCGCAAGAGTCCCTGGCCTGTATCTTAAAACATATTTATACTTCTTTTCCATTTTTTTAATTATATGAGTGACTTTTCCATGTTTATTTTAATCAACTTTTGGATTCCTCGGATTCCCCAAACTTCATTAGAAAAATACTGTTTCAACGTGGAATGAAATACTCCAGCCAATTTTCTAAACTAGACATTGACTGCCCTGTTTCATGGCTAGTTTGGTAACAATAACGCTTTTTGTTCATTATCCGCGAAATATTTGTTGGAATGTGTGATAGAAATATGAAGGGTGAAGTTCGTTTCATTCTAATTGGTGTACTAAATACAGACACGAGATGACTGGTGTAGTGACAGAGGTGGGAAGCAAGGTACAAAAATTCAAAGTTGGAGACAAGGTTGGTGTGGGATGTTTGGTTGGGTCCTGCCGCTCCTGTGAAAGCTGTGCCGAAAATCTTGAGAACTACTGTCCAAAATTCATTCTCACCTACGGTGCTAAGTATGTTGATGGCACGATCACATACGGAGGCTACTCTGACTTGATGGTTGTAGACGAGCACTTTGTGGTCCGCATCCCAGATTCCCTACCTCTTGATGCTGCTGCTCCCCTCCTTTGTGCTGGGATCACTGTGTATAGCCCTTTGAGATATTTTGGTCTCGACAAGCCAGGTCTTCATGTGGGTGTGGTTGGTCTCGGTGGACTTGGCCATATGGCTGTCAAGTTTGCTAAAGCTCTTGGGGCTAAGGTCACAGTAATCAGTACATCTCCTAACAAAAAGAAGGAAGCCATTGAACAACTAGGAGCTGACTCCTTTGTGATCAGCCGCGAGCATGATCAGATGCAGGTGCCTATTATAAATGTGTTTATTACTGTATACGTAGTTCTGAGAAATTCTAAATGACCCTCTTCTAATGTTACGTTCATCTCTATCTGTTTAGGCTGCAAAGGGATCCTTGGATGGTATCATTGACACAGTTTCTGCGGTCCATCCTCTCTTGCCATTGATTAGTCTGTTGAAGTCTCATGGGAAACTTGTATTGGTTGGTGCACCGGAGAGGCCTCTCGAGCTACCAGTCTTTCCGTTACTCATCGGTAAGCAATAGCATATGAAAAATATTACCATAGTCTTAATGTTTCTAGTAATTAAAGAGTTCACGCAACACTAGATTGACATAACTTCTACTGGTCGAGATCACTTAACCATCATTACAACTGGTAAACTGATTTGTTGTATTGAAGCATCAAATAAAAAGCACTGCAGAATGATTTAATGGTTAAAATCGAAATGTGAGGCTTAAAAGTGTTCCACACTATTGGCAGGGAGAAAGATAGTTGCTGGAAGTAACATTGGAGGGTTGAAGGAGACACAAGAAATGGTTGATTTTGCTGCTAAACACAACGTAAAACCAGACATAGAGGTTATTCCCATGGATTACGTGAACACGGCAATGGAGCGCCTCGTCAAAGCAGATGTCAAATATCGATTTGTCATTGACATTGGGAACACACTGAACCCAAGCTCTTAGTTTTGCGTGATTCAGATTTCAGAGAACGAATGCAGGGCAAGAGGATACTACGAATTGACTATTTTAGACACGTATCAATTTGTGTCTCGTGTTTTGAGCTTTGTTTGATTTGATGATTCGCGTTCCTCCTCCACTCTAATGAGGGGTAACGTTTTTAGAGTTCGCACTTTTTAAGTTGAGTATATTAATAAATGCATGGAGGTCATGTAATCTGGGGTTAAAATTCCTAAGCTGTCCAAGAAGAAGAGGAAAAAAAAACCATTTCTCTACGTGCATCAAGAGAATTGGCAACTAGAGTGGCCTTTCTCATGTTGATGGAAGACCAGAAATGAAGGATTGCTTTCCCTACTATTTGATTTAAATATCCAATATATCTGAGAAAGTGTTCCATGAAGTCATAACACTGGAAAAGAAGTATTTTTTTTTTAATTAATCAATAAACAAAGGGAGAAAATAAGTCATCCCTTGGATTTCAAAATGCAACCTTACGTTGACCCCTGCATGCCGAATGTTTTAGAAAGCAAAATGATCTGACTACGAAATTATGGATAAAAATTCGATTTCTCTATCCAGCCGTACGTAAAGTACATGAATTCAACCCTTCACTAAATAAATTATTATTTTTAAGAAGATGCAGATCCGACGCATCTTAAGAATAGATATTGGTTGCTCGATGGAGCTGGAAACTTTGAACCACCTTCTCATCCATTGTTCACATGCAAAGGAAGTCTGGTGTAAAAGTGATTTGCAGAAAGATGTAGATACAGAACCAGCTTTTCACCACATGGTAGAGTACTGTAATGAATGAAGGTAGGAGCCAATGAAATGCATAAAGAGAATATTGAATTTTCATGCTCCGCACTCTGTTATATATGAAAAATTAAGAATAAAGAAATGTTTGGAATCTCACACTGATTATACAAAAAGTCAAAATTATGAAAGATGAAGTTTTTAAATTAAACTGAAAGATTTAGTTTGCTGTGAGTGTGTTCAATTTTTAACCATTCGGTTAGATGAATTTTTTAGGCATTACAATGTTATTTCATTTTGTATTAGGAGTAATTTCAATTTTATCAAGCAATAAAATTTTTATCTTTGGTAAAAAAATAAAATATTCTTTAAAAATTTTTGAATATCACTCTTCCTCTCTTACATCTCTTATTTTTTTGGATAAAATATATTTTATTTCTCTCAACTTTAGTTTATTATAATTTTAAAAATAATCCTTCAATCTTTTATAAAAAAACTAAATATATTAAATTCACATAATATTTAACAATCTAATTACATCTGAAATGCATGGCCATGGATTTCGCTTTCATTTTCCTCATTTTATCTTTAAAATTTGGTAATGCAGCGTTCAATCACTTTTCAATCTTTAAAGAAATAGATTCAATTTTATAAAAAAAATTTGAATTTGGTTTATTGAGAATGGAAAAACATTAGATCAAAACTGATACATAAGTGTTAAAATAAGGAATAACATGCTTTTTACATGGAATTAGAACGTTAAAAGTTATCAAAATAGAATATATATATTGCCTCTTTAATGCTTTGCATCTCTTTTTTCTCTTAATTATTCTCTCGATCACTTACCTCTTTCTTCAGCTTATCAGAAAAGAATATGTATCTTTATTAAGTTAATTGATATGAAAAAAAAGGTATTCATCAAAAAGCACGACACTAAATTGACTAAAATTATTAAAAGTTAATTTAATTTGTTCATCATTCACAGTCACATATACAATTATGAATTTTGCTTTTCACTGAAACAGTGTGGTTAAGACACGTCATCACAATGTTTAGAACAATCGTGGGAATGATGTCATTAAGATGTGCCATCACGACAATTTTTGAACTGTCGCTAAAACAAGTCTTAGCGATGGTCTTTACTCCTTAGTTAAACACGTCTTAACGATAGTTTACTACCCGTTATTAATATTGTTTTTCGCAACAATTTGTCAATCGTTGCTATAATTTGGCCTAATGACAATCTGTGAATCGTCGCTAAGACAAGTCTCAATGACAGTTCATGAATCGTCGTTAGAATTTTGTTGTAATGACGGTTTGGTGAACCGTCGTTAAATTCACAAAATAGATATTAATTTTATTTAATTTACATTCTTATTGAATTTTGTATTATTGTTATTTAGTAGATCAGTTTGATATATTTTGGGATTCTTTTTAAATGATGAGTGAAATTAATGTCGTAATGTGAAATTTTTTTTTCAAATTTATTCGCAATTATCGAAATTGTTAATATAAATAAATATTCAAATGCAAATGACATATAAAAAATAATAGCTGTTGGAAAATTTAAATTACAATGTACAACCTATAGAATTAACAAATAAATGTATCATACACAATGAAATCATGGTCATGGATCTTGGGATTGTTGATGAGGCTGATACACACTAGCATGATCACTAGAGTCCTAAAAAACAATATCGTCATGCAAACATTTTATAGTTAAATAAAATTATAGCAAACGAGTTTAATTATTGATATGTGTTGACAAATTACCCTAGGACCTGGACTATGAGGGAGGACAATTTTAGGCGGCACTTGACCCTAAAAGTTCTAAAGTAGGAATGCCATAGCTGCCTCCATTCGTCGTTGTCGTGCTGTGATGTCAACGTCATGTGCTAATCGCTCAACCTCTCACTCAGCCTCACGCACTGTTGGGCCAGCCTTTCGTCGCTGCTGCTCTACGTCCCGCTCTTTTATTGACGCTTTAAGCCGAGCCACCTCAATATGCAACTCCTCATACGAAGGCCCAGTGTGTGAACTTGACCCAGTCAAGCCATGACCAAAGATTTGATTTGGGCAAACATCCAACTCAAATCTTTGAATGCAACCCGAGTGCTCCTTAGTTCTCAGAGCTCTTGTAAGTGAATCAGCTATCAAGAGCTCTTGGGAAGAGCTATTTTTCTACTGGATAAAGGAAATTTTTCCTACGAAATAGAAGAGAAAACAATGAATAATTTTAAAAATTAACAGACAACCAAGTAAATTTGTTGCATTTTTAAGTAGTTAATAACATGTTTATACTTGCAGTGACTACTTGAGTTTCGTCATTGATGTAAGATTCGTCAGTCCTTTTATGAGTTTCTATCTATACATTGCCTTGAGTCACTAGACCCCCAACCTCAGCTTTATGAAAATTTAAACAATCAATGGATTGTCTATTATATAAACTAGTGTTTTCTTATAAGTAAGTTAAAATGATGAGAAAGGAAAACTTACTATCTTAGCTTTCTTACACACAAGGCTCTTCGACCCAGTAGTATGTAGCATCGTTTGACGTTTTCTGTTTCGTTTATTCTTAGCTGCCACATCCTATTTAATTGCATAAATATATTAATTTGTCACACTTTGTAAAAAATAAAATATTTCAACAAATGAATATTAGTAATTACTCTAGATTTTACCTTAAGGCGATAGTTGATAAACATCATTTTTATATATTATTTGATCATCATATATAGTGTTTTCATCCTCTCCTACACTTATTTCTATCACTTAAGCTATGTTTTATGATTTGAGTTCTATTTTGGTCTTTGGGATTTTTTTCCAGCATTTCTGTCTTTTTGAACCTGTCTCTGTATTTTTGTTATATATGGAGTTTGAGACCACTAAAAATTATGATTTTGGTCTTGTAGGAAAGATAAGACAAATTTCTATAACTTCCATGAAGAGCCCAAGATCTAGTTCAGAGGTCCAGTGGGCCGAATTAGACTAAGAGTCCAAGACAAGGATAGCAAAAATGGAATCTGACCTTTGGGTGATTAAATGACCATAAAGTGAGATAGGGTTGTCCGTTTGGCAGGATTTCAGTGGCATTGGAACCGTAAGACATAAAGGAACAATCCATATGAAGACAAGTTTGCCATCCAGAAGCATCTTGGACCCGTAATTAGTGGTACAATGTTGGAGGGAAACATGTAGCCGAAAGTAGACTTGACAAAGGTGGTCTTGGTCGGTTTTGATGATTAAGATTCCTTGCCTTTTGTCTAAATTGAAGGAATTCCCCATTCTGACTATCTCTCACTCTCTCATACGCTTCTAACTTCATCTTCAACCTTTGGAGTTGATCTGGGACATCCATGGAAGAGTAGAGACCCTTGTAACCAGCTAGACTCTTTCTTGAATTCGGTTAGGTTTTGAGCCTCCATTTATATTGTAATTGAGTTTATGTCATCTTCTTTGTTTTCTGGACTATTTTGAATCTTGTATGAATATATAGAGATTTCTGTTATCCATTCAAGTTTGATGTATGAGATAGAATCTTGATTGATGAATCTTTATTCTATTGCATGAAACAAAGGAAATACATTGGTTGATATTCGATTCTTAGATAAATAACAGATTACAAGTTGTATGTAATTGCATGGATTTGTAATATATGTTGTTGATCGATTTTTGAATGATGATTCTATAGGAGAATATGGTTATGATGCAGAGATTTCGGTTATAACTAAAATCAACCAACGACTTGATTAATCACATTTAGTCTAGGATAAACCGAACTAATTCTTGAAGAATGTCTACTGAGGTTGCATTTTTTATAATATAATCTTTGTCTAATTTTTCACTTGTGTTCTAATTTGATTGTGTTAAAATCCAAACCCCCCTTTTTGAGATCTTGAAACTATCATTTAACCTTAGCATTCCTTGAGAGATGATCTGGAGTTACCCTATATTGCATTCTTTATAGGGGTTTGGTAATATTTTTGGTAGATCACGACAATCATTATCAATAGTCGATGAAGGTAGCCCACTAATCATGTGGGATGTCCGATGGGACGTCATTGCATAACTCATCTCTGGTCTTCATCCCATCGTACTTTAGGCAAAATATATTGTACCGTGCTGCTCTCTACTTTACTCCAAGTGATTGCAAAATTAATTTCTTATGGAGGCTAGACACATTAAAATGTGCCTATAAAAGAAAAATACAAATGTTAGCAAAACATGAATGGCAATCTGCTATAATTAGTAAGAAAAAGACTCCATACCTGTACAGTGTTAATGAAAATGTTCGTCTTGTATTGCTCAGGAATACTCCTCTAGTTTTTGTAGGAGATTGGGAAGAATTTGAAGTTATCCCCTATAGTGCCAAGAAACACACTAAGGAGACCACCGCTATCTTTGATGGGTTGATGGGTGTTGTTGAACTAGACAACTACCTTATGTTCATGGGGTAACGTCCAGACATTATGAATAGTCATCTACCTAAGCGTCACCTGCTTAGTCTCATCTAGCAGAAGTTGAAATGACCGTGTTAGCTGAATCATAAAAAAAACTATTGCCACATGAATTGTATGATACTTACTGATGACATCAACTATCTAGCTCTTCGTACGTTTGCGTTTATGCTTAGCAGACTCATGCTCCTCCTCTACATAGGCAAAAAGGTCGTCTATGTCAAGATCAAAATCATACTCTGGTGCTTGAGCATCAAGAGGGGAGAGTATGTATAGGATGGCCTCAGACTTCGATGCTCAAGAGTCTGGATGAGGTAGCATAGATGAGACAGCCTCATCGTGCGCAATGTCCACCTGACTGGGTTGTCTGCCCTCACTGATCACCGAGCGGATAGTAGAACTATACAAACAGGACGCACCCATCCGTGAACAATGATCTAGACCTCCTCATCCTCACAGTTCTTGTAAGAACAAAAATGAACATATAAGTGATAACCATAATATACAAAATATTAAACAATCATAATGAAATATAATAATAGCAGCTATAATTATATGTAACAGCCATGCATTCTAAATAAATGAAGCAAAATATATTTAAAATAGTTGTTCTCAAGTTAATATTGTAATAGGCATATATTCACTTCTTCTTATGAAAATAATCTTTCTAAATTTTGAGCATGCAACGGACCACTCTCGTATAAAAGATTATCATCATCCTCGCCCATCTCATATAAGTCACGTGGTTTCAAATGTACAACCATACTCTATTTACTGTTAAGCGCATCTTCTACTTGGTTAGCCTCATATGCTTGGATGTATAGCTCGTCATCGTCATTTTTACCGGTATAGATCAAGCGCAATAAATCAACAGAGGTCATGCCAAAGTCATTTGTTGTAATTTCCCTCAGTGTAGTTATGTTGGTCCACATACACTTAAATAAAGTGACTGTAAAGCGACCATGGTAGTTCAATTCAACAATGTCCAATAATTTTTTATAATACGAGACGCCATCGAATTGCATGTTCTTGTCGCTATTACTTACATAACTTCTCGTCCCAAAACTTTCATAAACTCCAGTATTTTGAGTTGTCAGCCCTTGGTCTTGCTCTAAAGTTCAAAATTTAAATCCGTTTACATTGTATGCATTGTATCGACGTGCTTTGTCTAATGACCTAAGTGCAAGAAATCTTAAATCAGTAAAATAGGGTCCACTGTCATTATTTGCAATCTGAAAAAAAAAAGATGATGACTTAAGTTGTGCTTATGATGGATGAGAACTAAAAATTAAAAAATTATTTGTATACTTACAGGACGAGTAAACTATAAGACAAATTTCCTATGGACAATCAGAAGACGATCGTGTTCAATTTTGTAAGCTGTGCCTTATGTAGTCTCTAAATTTCCTGTACCGCAAATAGTATACAAAAACTTAATGCTACATGTCAACTAAGTAAATATTAATGTAGCTAGATGTCTGAGGAAGATATCATTTCTTGAATTTGTCAATGTGAACAAGGCAAGTGAATATTTACCGTTATCATTTGGCCATAATTCTAACCTCACGCCTAATTCCTGCAAGTCTTTTTATGCATTTACATGGTCTTTTGTCAATTGTTTGCCTAGTACGGAAGTTAAAAATATATTCTTTTCTTATGTCATTGTTGAATCTTAGCATCAATCTTACCATGACTTCGGGTCCTTTCTTCTTGACCTTCAGAGTCTATTTTTTTTAACACCATATTGATATCATCAACTTGTCTCAAAATGTCTATGCCAATCAATTATAAATGAGGGTCTCTTCTATCTTCTGTCCCATCAAATCTATTGCGGGCCATCCTAAATTTATGACTTGGATTTAGAAACTAACAGTGTCTCATAAAACATCACTTATGACTGTGTGGGAGGCGCATAGGAGTTGAGTCAAAGTTATAGTGTAGACAAGCTATTCCAGTATGAATATTCCAACCTAATAAACATATAAAGGCCGAGAAAATCACTTATTGTCTACATAAGAGCTGCATGCATGTTGAATATTTCATTGCTCTATGAATCATATGTCTAAACATTGTCAAACCATAACTCCTTCAGTTCTTCAATCAGCGGTTATAAAAATACATCTATATTATTTTCTGGTGCCTTTATACTTGGAATTATCATTGACAGCATGAAAGAACTCTGTTTAATACATATCCAAGGAAGGAGGTTGTAAGGCATTAGCACGATTGGCCATATGCTGTAACTTATACTTAAGTTTCCAAATTGATTGAATCTGTTAGTGGCAAGCCCTAAACGTACATTCTTGGGATCTGATGCAAATTTATGATTCAAGATTTCAAATCTCTTTCATGCCTCAAAATCTCTCGAATGCCTCATTATGCTGTCCTGCATCCTATCTGTGGAATGTCATCTCATGTATTCAACAGTCTTAGAAGACATGAATAACCTTTGCAGACGTGGCTTAAGTGAGAAGTATCTAAAAATTTTATTAGGTACCTTCTTCCACTTCTTCCCTTTATTTTTCGGTTTCTATCTTGGTGCGTTGCACTTATTACAAGAGCCTCTATTTTCGTCCTCCCCCAATATAATATTCAATCGTTCTAACATGCATGGATTTTTTTTATAATTCAACCCCAACTTATTAATGAATTTTTTAGTCTCGTAAAATGAAGATGAAATTTTTGCATTTGGGAAGACATCAACCAATAATTTTAGTATCATCGACATAGCCTTGTCGCCTATCCCGTGTAACATGCCTAATTTCGTTTTATTTATTAATAAAGGTACATAAATATTTAATGTAACATCCATAATTTCATTTCTTTTATTAATAAAGGTACATAAATAATTAATTAAGGAAATAAAATTTATTAGACAATTTTTAGATATCTAAGAAATATAATCCTTAGAAATTCTTCATCTTATGTGTATGCATAGAAAATGTTTCTAACATTAAAGGAATAGGTAAAGAGAGAAAACCTAATAGGAAAAATTAGAAATAACATACTAAAGAGAGGCGAAATTCTTAGGTAAGGAAGATAAATTTTTTGTGAAGTAAGTAAAGGTCTTAAAATTTCAAGAAGATTGGATTAGGGTAATTTTTCCTAATTCAAGAGTTAGACTTACTAAGTTTAATATCTCCACCCATAAATTAGGCTTTCACCTATAAACACTTCATATAGAGTTTTTTCACTTCACATGAATTTCTAGCAAGCCAATAGGATAGTCTAAGTAAGAAATAAAACATAAACTTGGACTAGGATATAGAAGTTGGATCGATAGTCCAAAAATCATAAAAATGTTACCAAATCCTTCATGAAAGGTAGAATTTCAGCCAAAACAAAGGAAATGGGTATGAATGAGCTCAAATCCAAGAAGAAAAAATAAGAATCGTATGAGGAAATAGTAGTGTAATAATAATCAAGATTTGGTCACATGGCATTAAGACAAAATATCTATATCCTACATTCATAATTTCAACAAGTAGGTAATAATACTTGACTTTAGGACAAAACATCTATATCTTATATTCATAATTTCAACATGTGGGTAATAATACATAGCATTATGACAAAACATCCTTATCCTACACAAATAATTTCAGCCAAGCAAGGAAGATTCAAGGGTTGAAAATTTGTCACCTAAAAAGGAAAACCTATTATACTTGATTAAGAAAAAAGAAAAAAGAAATAAATCCCTAAATCAAAGGGACCTTGTCCCTTATCTTAAGAACATTTTAACATGATTTTTAAAATACAAATCTCTTTTTGCTATGCATATCTTGACTAAGGGAGAGGAAGACAAAAACATGAGTTATTTTTTCCTAAAAAACAACTAAGTGCATCCTAATTGTGATAAGGTAGACCTATAGTTATGAAAGGTAAACCACATGATAGTTTATTTAAGCAAAATTCACCCTTATAACATTATAATTTCATCCAAGTGAGGGAGAGGAAAAACATAAGCAAGGTAGAGTGAGAAAAGGAGAGAAAGAAAGGAAAAGAGAGGAAGAAAGAGGAAGGAGAAATCTAGAGGACTAAGTATTCAAGGTAAGTTAGCTTAATCTCCACTTGAATTTATTTATCTTCTTCATTCTTGTGGTTCAAAAATTCACCCTCCTTCTCTTATTTAAGCTGCTAGAAAAGTTAAATGAATGGAGGAATCCTGCTACTTCCTTCAAGAGAAAATGAGAAAAAGAATTCACTAAGTGAGTTAAGAAGATCTTTAGGTAGGTTTAACAATATTTTTTTTTAGAAAAGCTTTGAAATTAGAAATATTTATATAGGATTTTAATCCTAGAACTTTGATAAAATTTACTATATTTGTTACCTAGATGATTGACCATGGATATTGCTACATCATGTTACATGTTAATCTTATAAGTGATGTATGTTTGAATAATTAGGTTGGTGTAGAAAGTTCTGCATATGTATAGCTATGGGTGACAAAATTTTAAGATTTTTATGTTGTTATTTTGTATATTTAAATGTGATGAAAAGTTTATGAAATATAATTAGATATAAATTAAGAAGAAAATGGAAGAGGACATAATAAAATGATGAACTAAAACCTTAGAAAATGTTTGGTTAGAAAACTAGATTTTGGAGTAAATAGGGAAACTTTTGTTTTTCAAATTATGAGAAGAATTGGTTAGTAATTAAAAGAAATGGTTAATATGAAAAATATAGATATATGTCTCACGAATATTTAGCCACTATAATCACTCAATTTTGAGTCCATATCAAGTAGATATAGTTAGATTAGTAAGCAATGATCAGAAAATGGTTAACGAGGAAAGAATCTGTTAGGAAAGTTTCTATGTTTGAATTTTTAGAAAATTTATGTAGGAAATTAAAATAACTGGTTAACATAATATATATATACATATATACATATATATATGTATGTATATACATATATACATATATATATATATACATACATACATACATACATATATATATATATATATATATATATATATATATATATATATATATATATATATATATATATAGATATATATATATATATATGTATGTATATGTATGTATATATATATATATGTATATGTATATGTATATATATACATACATATACATATATATATACATATATATATATATATATATATATATATATATACATATATATATATATATATATATATATATATATATATATATATACATATATATATATATATAAATATATATATGTCTCACAGAACTTTAACCACTGGAATAACTCAATTTGGAGTTTATATGAGGGAGATATGGTCAGATTAGTAAGTAAATGTCAGAACCTACCCGAGAAGAAAAAACGTTTAATTTGAGAGAGTAATATCACCAAGATTCCTTAAGATTTCACTAAAATGGTAAACATAATAGTTTTAGATAATTGTTTTATCTTTAAATGGAAACCAAGATCACCGAATTTGGAGTTAAAATGAGGGAGTTATGCTCTGATTTGTGAGATAAGGTCAGGCAGGACAAAAACCTGCATCAAGGAATAACACAACATAGAGCATGGCCGTGTTTTGTGCGGGAAAGGGCATTTTGAAGCCTAAAGCATGGCTGTTTTATAGGAAATGGCCAAGCCGTGTTATAGGATACGTTTAGGCCGTGTTGGAAGCTGGTAAAGTTTATTTTCAACATTTTTCTACCCTTAATGAACCTCATTAACTATAGGATATTAATAGAAACTAAATTGAAGAAGAATGTCATATTAAATTTGTGAGAACATGTGTTAAAAATGATATAAGTAGGAGGAAAGTGACTAGAGGTCGAGCATAAAGAAAATGAAGAGATAAAAATAATATTTAAAAAATAAGAAGAATCTTATAAATGAAAATAATAAATGACTAGTGTATGTCATAACCATTACTATTGCACGAACTTCTTACCATCTTAAGTTTGTAATTTTGACATAAAAATATTTTATAAAGTGATATTTGAAACGATTATATTCATGTCATGATTATCAATAGTTTTTGGTAATGATTATATTTTGATAAAAAAATTATGGCATATAGTATAATGAACATACTTGTTATTGAAATCATATTTTTGGCTATTAATGAAAAAAAAAGAAATAAGTACGGTCACATGGTGGTCCGTATAATGCACCAGTAGGGAACGCCCTACCAACGGCTATAATTATGTTAATAAGAAAAGAAAGAGAAAGTATGCCATGTCTGACGGAGCGAGAAAAGCCCGTACTGGAGAGTAGAAAGTACTCACCCTGACCAGAGTAACTTGATATAAAAATATGTTGATAGCCATTATATGATAATCTGAAAATAGTTATTCATGCTATACATGTCATTACTGTATGATTTTCATATGCATAGATAAAGTGCATTATGTGACCTAAGATATTTGCTGTAACTTATATAGATAAACATGACATGATAATCTATATTGATGATAATTGTGATTTATTATCGAACCTACTGAGATTTAATTCTCACTATATTTCTATATCATATTCAGAAAACTAGTTTTGCAGATTTTTCTTTGGCTCTAACTCTTATTGTACGTTGGATCGAGTTACTTTATATTGGGCAGATCTCAGAAATTAATAAGGTGTTTGTGGTCGAGTTGGCTATGATCCCGGTGAAAGTGCAACCACCCGCACCCGTATCCCCGGAATTGGTCAATATGGATGAATAAGATGTAGACATATATATGTTTGATTTGTGTATGGATGTTGTTAATTAATGATGTATAAACCTTAATTATGCTTGGCTAAATTAATTGAATGTTATTATGAGTTAAATAAAGGTAATGATTTCATGGGACTTTAAAAAAAATTATATATAGGTATATATGTAAAAAAAAATAGAGTTGTTACATCCCGCATAAACACTTGATGTGATACAAACTCACCGAAAAAGACAACTCGAAGTATTTCTCGCAGCCTTCATATAATTGTTGCTGACCATCCTTTAGTAACTCAAAAAATATTTTGCACATTCGTTCATTCTTTCTGCTGATGGTGGAACTGGCATATCCACAAAATCGATATTTTCATGTTTGCGATGAATCCCGAACGCATCACGAGCCATGCACTGCACAAGGTCAACCAGAACATTAGGTCGTTCTGCCACCTCCCGAGGCACTATATCACGTCCTACAGCAGGATCTTCTATTGTCCTTTAGCCATGCATACTCCAGAAATCGTATTCTCGTGGGAAAGGTTTGACGATCAAGTGTTGGCGTACAACCTCTATAACTTGCCATTTCTTAAATTTACACTTTAAGCATAGGCATATTATTCTACCTTTGAGACCCAAGTTAGCATTTACAAAATTTAGAAAACCCTTTAGACCATCCATATACTTTTGGGTGTATCAAGGTTTATGGATCAAAGATTTATCCATGTCTGAAACCATTCTAAAATTTTAAAAAGTTAAATATTACATTCACTAATTAATGTGTTATTAAATGTGCTAGTTTATTTTCTAACCGCTATATCAAGAAAAACTAATGTAACGGAAAAAATTTCATTAACTGTTATTTTATTTAATATGTTCAAAACTTATAAATTTGTATTTTCTATTTGTATACTTACGATTTGCTAACAAACTTTCTTTCCAATTTTAAAATAGCCTATTAAAATTTTTTAACAAGGTAACATTCCTACCTAAGTTGCATAATGAAGCTTAACTAATTATGTTTAATTTAAACTAAAAATAATAATTCAATTTCAAAAATATTCATTTCATTCGATAAGTTATCTATTAAGATTTTTTTCCTATGTATAATATCATTTTATGGAGACTCTTTCAATTCCTGCATTAATAATTTATATATAGTATTTAATTATTTTTATTAATATATTAGCTATTTTAATTTTATCTACATTTATTTTAATTATATAACAATTATATTAAATAACCCTTGCTCTAAATTGAGTTCACTATTATTTAAATTTATGTTATTATGCTTATATTTTAATTTTTTATAACAATTTTGAAAACTATTATTTATGTAACTTTATTTTATTTTTCACTACACAATTAATTTGATTCGTTCGATAAAATAATTATTAATGTAACGTATTTAATTCAATAATTATCGTATTCTTTATAAATAATAAAATATATGTATAAGAAGTACTCTAAATAATTGTCCATAGACAATAGTTATCACATAATAAAATTATTTAAAATATTTTTTATTAATTATTATCCCTAAATAACACTAAACACTGTAATTATAATTTTTTTATCTTCTAAAGTGATTGTTGTCCACAAATTACAGTTACTCCAAAATTACGTTTTTTTCATTCTTTTTTTGTAAGTATTGCATTCTACCAATTATTTGCTTCTACTATTATTATAACAACTATGATTGTTATGAAATTATTCCTCCTACTTTTACTATCTCAAAGTAATATATTCAATGAACATAACATTATGAAACAATTTAATGAAAATAAAAAACATGTATATGCATTGCAATACAATAAAAAAAATTTCAGGCCATAACATCACAACAATATATATATATATATATATATATATATATATATATATATATATATATATATATATATATATAACTTTTAAATTAAACGCAACACATAAATAACATATATTAAATAAAATCATTTATTTTCTAATTAACATGCATAAAACATAAATAATGTAGAAGGCATATAAATTTTTGTAAATTATTCTAATTTTCAGTTATTAACTTATTACAACATAAATTAAATAAAAATATTTATTTTTTGACATAAAAAAAATAAAACGCATACCTTCAAAAAGATTACAAAAGCTACATATCACAAATTTCACAAAATAAGGGAAAATTCTCCACAAAAATAAACAAAAAATTATTTCAACAAAATTATTCAAATATAAACTATATAAAAAATATTTTTCTACTAAGGTGAAATTATTAGAATACATATCTCAAGAAAAATATTATGAATCGCAAACCTCAAGTTACTAGACGTCACTCACAGACAGAAACAGAAAGTATTTGGTCGTTTGATGAAAACGAAAGCGAAAAAAAGGACTATATAGAGAATTGTAGTTTAACGACAGTTCGTAAACCATCGTTAATTCAAGCTTTGGCGATGATTTTTTTAAAAAACCGTTATATACCATAGATTTAACGACGGTTTTAAAAAAAACGGTCGTATTAAAAGTGCGTGGAGTTACGACAGTTCACCTGACCCATCGTTAAACCCGAGTTATTACTCCTAATTGTCAAATTTTGACGACAGTCAACGTCCAACCGTCGTAATATAACAACGATTTCTTAAAACTATCGTTAAATCACACGCTCCATCACACAAATGGCTATTTGTCTTTCTATCCATTGGTATTAAACGACTGTTTTCACTAACCGTCGTTAACTAATGACGGTTTAATTAAAACCACGTTAAATAACCATGATTTCATTAAAACTGTTGTTATTCCTTAACTAATAACAACGGTTTTGAAACCGTCGTTAAACCACATTTTAAAGGCAATTTTTTGTGACTGCCGTTATGTCTTCGTCGCCAAAACTCGATTTTCTTGTAGTGATAATGATTACAATCTCTTCACGTTAATAATCTTCATCCCTTCATGCTTAATTAATATTTTTTAGTAGAATTAAAATTTTTAAATAAAATTAAATGAATTTAAATATGAGTATTTATAAGAATTTTTAGAGTTTGTGTAGTTGGGTAAGTAATTATTTTGTTTATGCTTCAACAAGAGTGGTGTGTTTAGTTTTTGACAATGCTATCATAGTCTCTTGCAGCTGGATATACAGTATACAAATTCTACTCTCAGAAAAGCTTCATGTCACACCCTGACACATCAGTGCCATGTAGGCACGACATGGACATAATTTGGCGCCTAACAAGCAATCTTGCCATGCGAGTATCTAGAAGGTTATATAATGCTCTAAAACTTTTTAGACAATTCTTGTATATTCTAGAAGTCTCTAAAATCTAGTAGAAGTCTCTAGAATATATTGAAATACTCTAAAATATAGTAGAATACCCTGGAATGTAGTAGAAACATCTTGTAGGTCCTAGAATACTCTAGAATAATGTGGAGACATCATGTAAATACAAGTAGGCCTAGAATTCTCTAGAAGCTTAATGTAGACAATTGGATCAAATTGATCCTAGCCATTGATTCAAGGGGAGGTGATATAAACCCCTTACCCCCTCATTTGTAAATCATCCAAGAAGTTCTCATCAATAGAAGTTCTCTAACATTCTCCAAGTTCTCTATGTTCTCTTACTTTCTCTCTTTCTCTTTCTTTGATCACTTTGCCTCTTAAAGAAGTGTCTTGAGGAAGGCTGACTTAGTTAAGTATTAAGAGGAGTGTCTTAGATAAGTGCCGCACGGTTCTTACTAAGAGAGAAAGAGTAAGTATGTGACAAGTGATATCAGAGCTCAGTTCGCGAAGGACGTGAATGAATCTACCAACATTATGTTGCACGTGACAAAGGAGCAAGCAGAATGTGTGAGGGAAAGGGATGTCTCCATCCCTGCCAGTAGTGGCAAGAAGTCCCGTGGTGCAATTAGGCCAAGGACTAAACACTTTGTTGTCTTGGAGGAGAGGGTTACGCTGCTGGAAAACACCTTGGGTGATATGGATATACGCCTCTAAATGAGCGAGCATGATAAGGAGATGTTGGAGTCCCATGTCTTTGGACAGCTCGATATCCTTAAGGAAGATGTTGTTAGTGCTTAAAAGGGTGAAGAAGAGAGGGAGGTACGCCTTAAAACCTTGGAGAGCAAGATAGAGATTGTCATAAGGCAACTTAATAGCCTTAAGACATCTCTTGATGAAGTCAGGACACAATCTAGCAACTCTCCAAGTTCAAGTGGAGCACAAAAAACTCCAAGGATTGATCTACCAAAGCCAAAGGAGTTCAAAGACGTAAGGGACGCCAAAGAGGTAAAAAAATTTCTCTCGCAGATAGAGAGATATTTTGAGTGCATGAGCATTAAGGAGGAACATAAAAAGGTACGCACTACTTCCCTTTATCTTATTGACAATGCAACTCTATGGTGGAAAAGAAAGCACGCAGACATGGAGAAAGGTATGTGCACCATCAACACATGGGAGGAATTTAAGAAAGTGTTGAAGGGACAATTCTTCCCAGAAAATGTGGTCTATGAAGCTAAAAAGAAGCTGAAGGAACTTAAACATAAGACCACCATAAGTGACTATGTTAGGGAGTTCACATCTCTCACACTCCAAATCCCTAACTTAGCCACCGATGATGCTCTCTTCTTTTCCATTTACGGTCTCCAACCATTGGCCAAAAAGGAGTTACAGCGGAGAGAAGTCAAGGACGTTGATAAAGCCATTGCCGTGGCAGAGTCACTCATCAAGTACCATCGAGGTGAGTCCAAGACTAAACCTCATTTTAAAAATGACTATGGCAAAGGTGGGGGAGACAAAGGAAAAGGTGTTGCCAAGAAGGAGAACAAGTACTCTTCAAAGAAAGAGTATGAGAAAAAGAAGAAAGCCTTCATATCTAGGATAGGTTGTTTCGTATACAAGGGACCACACCCTGATGACTAAGTTAGGGACGTTAGCCTCGATCGCAGAGGAGCAAGAATCCCAAGAAATTGCTAACATGGAATCTCTTCAACTGTTGAATGCTGTGAAGGGGGCAGATCCATCACCCTCAAAAGAGAAGAAGGGACTGATGTATGTGGTCCTTCATCTAAACGGGAAGCCTACTGAAGTAATTGTGGACATTGGGGCTACCCACAATTTTATCACACCAAAGGAAGCTGAGAGACTTAGTCTAAAGCTCTCTCCAAAGATGGGGTGGCTTAAGACTGTCAACGCTAGCGGCCACGCTATTGCTGGTATAGCTCATGGGGTAGACATGACACTAGGCTCTTAGAAGGGAGTTGTTGACTTCTCTATTGCCTGTATGGATAACTTCAAGATAATCCTGCGCATGGATTTCTTGAGGAAGGTGAATGTGGTACATATGCCATTTTATGACTCGGTGTGCATCATGGAGAAAGGGTCTGCATGTATGGTTCCCATATTCTCTAAGTCAAAAGAGAATCAACAGCTCTCAGTTATGCGGCTGAATAAAGGATTTAAGAGGGGTGAAATCACTTACTTGGCTACACTAAAGGATGAGACTACAATGGTGGGAGAAGGGGAAATCCCACCATGCATTAGGAAAGTTTTAGAAGAGAACAAGGATGTTATGTCACCTAATCTGCCGAAGAAACTACCACCCAGGAAGAGGGAGCATCACAAAATTGAGCTAGAATCGAGAGCTAAGATACCCGCTATGGCGCCTTACAGGATGGCACCTCCAAAATTAGAGGAACTTAGGAGGCAACTTAAGGAACTCTTGGATGTCGAGTATATTCAACCGTCAAAGCACCTTATAGAGAGCCGATTTTGTTCCAAAAGAAGCATGACGGATCATTACGGATGTGTATCGACTATCGAGCTCCTAATAAGGTAACTATCAAGAACAAATACCCCATTCTTTTAATAGCTGACTTGTTTGATAGACTTGGAAGGGCCAAGTGGTTCACAAAGCTAGACTTGAGGTCAGGTTATCACCAAGTCAGGATTGCCGATGGTGATGAACCTAAAACCACTTGTGTCACACAATATGGGTCCTATAAGTGGTTGATGATGCCTTTTGGTTTAACCAATACACCAACCACATTTTGCACTTTAATGAACGAAATCTTCCATCCATACCTCGATCTATTTGTGGTGGTGTACTTGGAAGATATTGTCATCTACAGTAACACCCTAGAGGAACATCTTGAACACCTCCAGATTGTATTCAAGGTATTGCGGAAGAATTCTCTATATGTGAAGAAGGAGAAGTGCTCTTTTACAAAGAATGAAGTACACTTTTTGGGGCATGTTATCAAAGATGGGACCCTAATAATGGATCAGGCCAATGTGAAAGCTATCCAAGAATGGGAGTCACCAACCAAAGTCTCAGAGTTGAGATATTTTCTCGGGTTGGCGAATTTCTACAGGCGGTTCATCCAAGGCTATTCTGCCATAGCTGCACCTTTCACCAATCTTCTGAAGAAGTATCATGCATGAAAATAGAGTGAGCGGTGTCAACAAGCCTTTGAGGAGTTAAAGGCTACAGTGATAAAAGAACTAGTGTTAGCTCTCCCATATCACTCGAATTATTTAAGGTGCATACCGATGCCTCTGACTTTACCATAGGAGGGGTCTTAATGCAAGAGGGGCATCCGATAGCCTATGAAAGTCGTAAGCTGAATGAGACAGAACGGCGATACACAGTTTAGGTGAAGAAGATGACATCTGTAGTACATTGCTTGAGGACCTGGCATCATTACTTGCTAGGGTTACACTTTGTTATCAAGATAGACAATGTGGCTACTAGCTATTTTCAAACCTAGAAGAAGTTAACTCCGAAGCAAGCAAAGTGGCAAGATCTTTTAGCCGAATTTGACTTCACTATAGAGTACAAGCCAGGGAAGGCTAATATTGTAGTAGATGCACTAAGTCAAAATACTGAATTAGCTGCCATCTCTCAAGCTCAAGGGAACATCATATAGCTTATCAATGAGGGGATGAGCCATGATCCCTTGGCAAAACAATTAATGAAGCTTGTAAGAGAAGGCAAAACCACAAGATTCTGGGCGGAGGATGACCATTTCTACACCAAAGGGAGGAAAATTTATGTTCCTAAATGGAACAACTTGAGAAAAGACCTCATCAAGGAGTTTCATGACACCAAGTGGGCTGGTCATCTAGGACAAATGAGGACCTTAGCATTACTGGACACAGCCTACTATTGGCCCCATATGCTAGATGAAGTTGACAGTTATGTAAAGATTTGTCTTGTAAGCCAATAAGACAAGGTGGAGAACAAAGCGTCAAGTGGATTATTGGAGCCATTACCAACACTAGGGCAACCATGGGAAAGCATGTAACAACTCCATTTAAGTATCAAATTTTTTTTTTAAATACCATGAAGTTATTACCTCGTTACAACTTAACTCAATATAACATTTATTTAATTTATACAATACAGAGTTTACATACATGTCATTAATCAAAACATACGTACAACATATCAAACACATAAAAATCTACATCTTATTTATTCTAGTTGACCAATTCCGGAGATATAGGTGCGGGTGGTTGCACCTTCACCGGGATCTAAGCCAACTCGACCACAAACATTTTATTTGCTTTTGGGATCTGCCCAACATAAAGTACTCGATCCAACGTGCACTAAAAGCCAGAGCTATAGAAAAATCTGCATAACTAATTTTCTAAACATGAAATGGAAATATAGTGAGAATTAAATCCCAGTAAGTTCAATAATAAATCATCATCAATATAGCTCATCACGTCATGTTCAGCTGTATAAACTACAGAAAATAACTTTGGTCACATGAATGCACTATATCTATGCACATGAGAATCGTGCAATTATAACATGTATGACAGGGTTAACTATTTTCAGAATATCATATGATGGCCATCAACTTATTCTCATTTCAAGTTACCCCGGTCAGGGTGAGTATCCTCTACTCTCTGGTACGCACTACAAAAAAAAGTGCGTTTAGCAACCAAACAAATTCTGTCTCTATTTGCGAGTTATCAGCGACTAATTGCCACTGAATTTTCCAAAAGTTAATTTTCCATATTTTGCGACTAATATAGCGACCGATGACGGGGAAGCTAAAATTTTCGGTGACAAAAGCGTGGCAAAGTGGTGGCAGAATAGTATTTGCGATGGAAATGTTGCGACTGATTTAGTCGGTCGCTAATGGAGACCGAATTTGATCCGTTTGTCACCGAATTTGCGTTAATTCGATTTTAAGAGACCTGGCATCAGATTTTCGAAGGAGTCCTGCCCTAATTCCCAAATCCGAGTCTCCTCTCCTCTACCAAGCCCGGTGTCGTCTCTTCGTTGTGTGAGAATTCTCCTCCTCCGCTGGCCTCCAGCCACCGGTGAACATTCTTCGGACGCCGATATTAGATCCTCGTTGCTGTCGCAGAACTTGGCTGAGTTGATTCCATCGTGCTTGACTCCATCGAAGCTCCCAGCCAGGTTAGTTTCAAAATCTTGGAACTCAAATAAAATTGGTTGCAAAGTCTGTCGAGTGAAGATCCAAATTGTATATCCCTTAAAGCTGAAGCATTTAAATGATATTTTTTTTCTGATTAAAATTTCTTTCTTCTTTGCATCTTGATTTTCCTTTTATTCTGGTTTATGATCTTATTGTAGTTCGCTGCTATATTAATTGTCGGAGAATGAAAATTGTGTTTGTGTAATCAATCATTTGGATTCAGTGATTCGAATTCTGCATTCTAGGTTGTGGAATTTGCTTGAATTTGATTGAATTTGTGTTAGTTTATATATTTGCTACAGCTGTAATGTAATAAATGTATAGCTAAAATACATATGGTAATGTATGATTAGCATTCTGTATATATATATATGTGTGTGTGTTTTTATGTGTCTGTGATCAATTCTTAGTTACAGCACTCTATCACATTTAGTGTGTACACGTGAACTTCTTTATCTGCCTCAACAAAATTACAATTTCATCCAACATTTCTTTCTTATGGTATAAGTCAGATGAGACTCTACAAAAATAATGAAAGAATACGGAGAATTATATATAAGATTATAATTCTCCAAATAATAATTTAGTTTAGTGGTTAATTTATATTTCAGATATTTCACTAATGCTCTAAATAATCTCGAAATAATATATCTTCATGTCTACCAAAAAACAATAACATTAATGAAAGAATAGTTATGTGATGAATAATCAAATTAATTAACGAACATAGATCATCATGCATGTTAGAACTTAGAAGAGCTTGCTGGCAAATTCATTCATGTCAGTTCCTTCTAAATGATAGGAAGCTGATTTTGAGACAAGTTCCCTGAGCTGCCATACATTTCTTTTCAACTTCAAAGCCAACTTCATTTCAAAAAACCTCCCCATTTTCTGATTTTCTCTTTTCTCCAAGTCTTTCTCTTCATGAGTTTTTTTCAATGTCTCTTAAAAGCTTGAAGAATCCACCGCAGTTTCTGTACATTTCAAACACCATTCCAACTTTCCCTCCATGCTCTAAAGCATTAACAATGGTGGCCAATGACCCAGCAAGCACTGCCACCATGGCTGCCCACGACCCAACAATTCCCAAAATTAATGCAGACCCTAATGCTGCAATTCCAATGTGTAAAGGCCTTGAATTAGCTAATGTTGTTCATCTTTAGCTAAATTAATGTATGATTACAGTTTGAAGACTTCAATTTCGTCTATTTTCTCTAACTCGTCCTTTTCTTTTCAACATCTCTTTCTCTACAGTTTGAAGCCTTTGATTTGCTTTAAACTTTTTTTTTTTGTGTCAAATATTTCAATATTATTTTATTTAAGTCTCAATTATTGTATAGTGGCCACTTAAGACTTGAGAGTATTAATAGTCATCATGAAATAGGAGAAGGAAATACTTGGGACAAGGTAGTAGCATTGATAGAAATTTCTGTAGCCTTTTATTAGTTTAAACTTTTTTAGGTCTAACAAGGTTGGCTATAATAAGAGGTCATCAATTACAAAAGTTTCTGTAGCCTATCTTCTTGATACTTTGAGTGATGGTTTTCCAATAGAAATGGTCAAGAAATAATTATTTGCTTTGGAAGCCACAAATCTTGGCTATAATAAGAGGTCATCGGTTACAAAAGTTTCTTGACATGAAAGTATCTACTCCAGAGAAAATAATACCAGAATATAATGCAATTTTGGGAGAGTTAAAACTAGCTTATACTCTCTTGGTTCTTTTCTTCAGTGACATAATCCATGCTTAAAAAGGTAGTTAGATGTGAGAGCACTCAGCAAGTTTGGAGCATAATAAAGTCATTTTTCAATGTAGAAACAAGGGAAATAGCTAACTAATATAGACTATAGTTGAGAAATACAAATGAGGGTACTTCATCTATAAGTGATTATCTTTTAAAGATAAAGAATGTTGTAGATATTTGATCATCATTGGATGTTATATCTCAAAAAAGGGTTACATAGATGCAATTCTTGAAGTCTTACTTGAAGAGCATCTAACATTTGTAACCTTCAAATTAGATCCTTATAATGTATAAGACATTGAGTCTTTATTGATAGCACATGAAAGCAAGTATGAGCAATACAAAATTGTTAAATTGATGATTAAGTTTTATTAAGTTGAAGGTCAACTCAGTTATTAAGTTTTATTAATTGTGATGATGAAGTTCCTTTCTTCTATTCAAGAAAGGAATGAAAGAGAAAACCTTCTAGACAGCATTAGATGGTCTTCCAACTTTCCATCATCCTTATCATCGGAGCATCTACAACCAAGTATTTATAGCCCATAAGATCCTAGCTTTTTTTGGTTTTGACACTTCATAGAGAGAAGAAAATAACCACGAAATCATGATATAATTTCTGTGGCTCTTCTATTTACACAATAGTATCATATGCAATAATTCCCACGTCATTATCTTACTCTTTACATGTCTATTTTTCATTACAATATGTGGATTTATGAAATAATATCATAACTTATCTACTAATAGCTTGTCCTACAGTTGGTTATCAAAATGGAAATTCCAGAAAATCGAAGGTGGATGTATAATCGGTTAAATGAGAAGAAGTCAGGAATATTGGATGAGTTTGTGGATGGAGTTGTTGAGTTCATTCGTTTTGCTACTAGTCAAAGTAGAAATGAATCAGCCGATTTGATTAGGTGCCCTTGTATAAAATGCAAGTGTCAGTCGTACAAGACAGTGGATGATGTTAAAGTTCATTTGTTTAGCAAGGGGTTCATGCCAAAATATTATTGGTGGACAGCCCATGGAGAAGCATCACCACAAGTGATGCCAATTGTTGGTGGAAGCTCGTACTACGGTGAAGATGGACAAAGGGAAGAATACAATGTCTATCAGCAAATGATTATGGATGCAGCCAGACCTGAAATTGGTGCTCAATTAGAATTTGGTGAAGTCGTGACTGAAAATGTGGAGGAGGATCCAAATCCAGCCGCTCAGAGATTTTATGACATGTTGGCTTCTTGACAAGCACCGTTGTGGGAGGGATGCGAGACTCAGTCAGAGTTGTCAGTGTCTTTGTGGGCTATGAGTTTGAAGTCATATTATAATATGTCCCAAGGTTGTTTTAATCGAATGGTTAAGGGTATTGGCAGTGCATTACCAACTGAAAATAGTATGCCGGATAATCTTTATTATGCAAAGAAGAATGTCTCGCAGCTAGGGATGGGATGCGTTAAAATTGATTGTTGTCCAAAAGGTTGCATGTTATTTTACAAAAATGATGAGCAGCTTACACATTGTAAATTTTGTGAGGAAGAACGATATAAAAGAACTTGTCGAAAGGGCAACTCAAAACAGATCCCTAAATCCCGGATGTGGTATTTTCCTATTGTTCCAAGACTCCAAAGGTTGTATTCATCAGTGTCTACTGCTGCTCATATGAGATCGCACAATGAGTACCAGAGAGAGGATGGTGTATTGTATCATCCATCTGATGGAGAGGCGTGGAAAAATTTTGATAGAGTGTATCCAGAATTTTCACATGATCCTCGTAGTGTGAGATTGGGGCTATGCACTGATGGATTTAATCCTCATGGACAATATGGTAAAACATATTCGTGTTGGCCTATGATTTTAACTCTATATAATCTTCCTCCATGGATGTGTATGAAGAGAGAATTTATGTTTTTGACAATCATAATTTCAGGTCCATCGAACCCTAAGAGTAAGATAGATGTTTATATGGAGCCGCTCATAGATGATTTGAAGATGTTGTGGAATGAAGGCATTGTAACTTACGATGTTTCCTTAAAGCAAAATTTTGTGATGAAGGCAGCATTGATGTGGACTATAAATGACTTCCCTGCTTATGGAATGTTATCAGGTTAGTTAACTACAGGAAAGCTTGCTTGCCCAATTTGTATGGATCAGTCGAAAGGGTTTTATCTTAAGCACAGTCGTAAGGTAACATTCTTTGATTGTCACCGTAAGTTTCTTCCACTGAATCATCCTTATAGGAAGAATAAAAATTCATTTAAGAAGCATTGTGAGGAACACTCTCCCATTCCAAAATGGTTTAGTGGTGAAGAGATATGGGATATAGTTAGAGCAATACCTACCATTCAAGAATCTCAAGGAACCCATCTACCTGGGAGTAATAGGGATCATAATTGGACAAAACAAAGTATACTTTGGAGTTTACCATATTGGAAAACACAACGTTTGCCTCACAACATAGATGTGATGCACACAGAGAGAAATGTGTTTATGAACATATTTAATACGGTAATGGACCTAAAAGGTAAGACAAAAGATACATGTCAAGCCAGACTCGATATGAGTGAAATTTGCAGACGTAAGCAACTTGAGATGCAAAAAATTGGCCATGATAAGTACATAAAGCCCAAAGCAAAATATACGTTGAGTAAATCACAACGGTTAGCAATATGTGAGTGGGTAAAGGATTTGAAGTTGCCAGATGGATATGCATCCAATTTCGCTAGGTGTGTGGATATGAAAGAGGCAAAGTTGCACGGTATGAAAAGTCATGATTGCCATGTGTTCATGCAACGGTTGTTGCCCATTTCGTTTGACGCATTACCGAGGCCTATTTGGAATCCACTTGTTGAGCTTAGCTTATTTTTTAGAGATTTGACCTCTACAATGTTAAAGATAGATCATTTGAGGAGTATGGAGAAAAATATTCCTATTATATTGTGCAAACTTAAACAGATATTTCCTCCAAACTTCTTTGATTCAATGGAGCATCTTCCTATCCATTTGCCTTATGAAGCTCGGATTGGAGGTCTAGTTCAATACCGATGGATGTATCCTTTTGAAAGGTGTGTGTCCATTTCCCTAAGTAATTTACTTTATGTATCTGATATATGATTTACACAACCTAATGACCTTATTGATTATTGTTTATGTTTTTGCGAACTTTAAAAGAAAAAGTAAAAAACGAAGCTCGAGTGGAGGGGTCTATATGTGAAGCGTATTTAGTAGAGGAAATGTCAACATTTGCTTCTTATTATTATCCATCAGATGTTCAAGAAGGACTAGAATGTCACGTAATGATGGAGGTGAAGGTTCTTCCTCTCACACACCTATGTCAATTTTCAACTATCCTGGACACGGCAGTGGGAAATCTCAATCTGTATTCCTTGATGACCGTGACATGAGAGCTGCCATTTTGTACATTCTTAATAATTACGAAGAGGTTCAGCCTTACTTAGAGTAAGTGCAAATATACATTTTACACATTCCTGCTCATCACGTACTGTCATATTCAAAGTCAACTTCACAATTCATTCATATTATATTTTGTAGGATGTATGCTGAATTTTTGAAGGAGTTAGTTCCTAATATATCAGAATCTCAAATTGACTCTAAGATTGCTTCCAATTTTCCTATGTGGTTTAGAGAATATGTAAGTATTTTACTTAACTATGAATTTGTTCTTGGCTCATATGTTATATAAGATAACATCTTTTTTGAATTAGGTAGAAAACCCAACAAATAATATTTAAGATCATATTTTACAAGGTTTAGCTTGGGGTCCACTTACGAAGGTTGAATCATGGCCAGTATATATAATCAATGGATATAGGTTTCATAATCTTAATCATAGCGAAGGCAAGCAAGCTTTAAATTATGGTGTATGTGTACGAGGCATTAATGGACAAATAGAAGATGACTTCTATGGGATATTGACTGATATTTTTGAAGTAAGTTTTATTGGTTGGCCTATTAAAAGATTAGTTCTTTTAAGTGTCAGTGGTTTGACAATACTCCTAATCAAGGGACAAAGGTACATCACCAATATGGACTTGTTGAAGTAAAACAATCGAGAAGATACAATTAGGCATACGATCCTTTTATACTTGCACAACAAGCTGAACAAGTGTATTATACACCGTATCCAGAGGGTCATAATGGTTGGTTGGGTGTTATTAAAATAAAGGCACGTAGTACGATAAATGCTCCTAGTGCTCAACAAATTGAAAGGGATGTTCCATATCAACATGAAGTTCAAGATCTTCAAATAATACAAGTTGACACGGATGTATATGAAGATTCACTTGTAGATGGAGATGGCGATGTAGAAGAAATTGGTGCGGACATTATTAACCAAGCAGAAGTAGATATTTCAAGTGAAGATGTTTATGCTTCTTCGGATAGCGAGGGTGAATTTAGTGATTCAAAATCATCCGTTGACTAGTTTAGGTTAGATTATAATATATTGTAATGACCTTATTGCAATAATAAAAGAAGTTATGGTTACTATTATTTTGGTAATTTGTATTAATTATGAATTTATTTTCTTTTTATAATTTACAGATGAGTGACACAGGTCGAGGACGTGGTCGAGCCACTAGGGCTCCTGGGAGAGGACGTGGTAGAGTGACTTATTCCACTCCCACTGAGGATGATTCCACCCAATCCACCCCAGTCATTCAGGGATCATCAGCACCATCTTCATCCACACAGCCTTGTCCTGTCACATTGGGCACTCAGGCACCTTTATCCACTCAGCCTGATGAACCTGATGGGAGGACTTTGATTGCTCCTGGAGATGTCCATTTTGAGTAAGTCAACTGTGTTTATTAGCATGTTAGTATGTATAATTAATTTGGAGATTTATGCTAACTTACATTCTTTCTTTGAAATAAAATTTGACATTACTAGAGGACCGTCAGATATCATTGCTGATGCCATTAGGTCTCACTTCACTGGACCTTGGACATGTTGGAGTGAGGTTCCTGAGCGTGAGAAGACTGTATGGTTCGCAAAATTTCGTGTAAGTTTATTTTTTGAAGCATATTTTTAATTAGTATACAAGTGTATTTTGTATTTGTTAATTAACTAACTCTTTTATTTGTAGGAAACATATAAATGGCTTCCTGCTCATGACCATACAGTTAGGAGGATTTTTGACCATAAGGGTCAAAAATGCCTCAAAAACCTTATGAACAAACTCAGAGCGGGAAAAGGAAAAACTAATTGGGTGCATCCATCTATTAAGGAGCAGTTGAATCAAAAATGGAGGAGTCCCCAGTGGCTAGAGAAGAGTAGCAAAGCCAAGCAGAACCGGTCAGTAAATGCAAGTGCTTCATCATACACTGGTGGGTCGATCTCTACAGCTGAGCATAGAAAGAGATTGGTATGACTTTATGGTAATTTTGTTTAATTCCAATTTTTTATGTTATTTTGTATCACATGTATTAACATTTAATAATGAGTTTTTCGTAGAAAGATGACCTACATAGAGAGCTTACTGCTTTCGAGATTATGGAGCGGACCAAGAAGTTAAAGGATGGACACTGGTCTTGTCA
Source organism: Gleditsia sinensis (assembly GCA_037074535.1). Lineage (NCBI taxonomy): Eukaryota > Viridiplantae > Streptophyta > Magnoliopsida > Fabales > Fabaceae > Gleditsia > Gleditsia sinensis. The sequence goes on along the minus strand of CM073467.1, from coordinate 59,842,596 downwards.
GAAGGCTGAACGTGTTGCTGTATGTATATAATTTTTAATATGTAAGGTTAAATATATATATATATATATATATATATATATATATATATATATATATATTTATGTTCAACTTGTCATTTTGACTATTATTTTTAAATGTATAGACTGAGTATAACCGACGCCGGGCTCAGTCCACAGAGAGTTCATTAGCATCTGATAATGCTCTTTATCTAGAGGTTGTCGGAGGTCCGGGACGTAAGGGCAATGTCTTTGGGATGGGAGAGCTAGGGCCTATGCTACTCACTTCAACACGTCCTGCATCGTCTTCACAGGCACCTGGTAATGCAGAGTTGGTCCAGTTAAGGGCGATGGTTGCTACTCTTTCCATGGAGCTCATGGGAAAAGATGCTATTATCAGTGAAATCACCGATCGACTCCACGAAACTGAGAGGGCGACAAGATTTTTATTTCAGCATCTTGGAGTTCCTATTCTACCAAGTGCCACTTCAATGCCAGATCACCAACCTTCTGATCCTTCAGTTCATAACCAGTAGTCTGACCCATCACATGATCAGACCCAGCCAGCTTCTCCTGAACATCATAATGATGCAAATGCTACTGATGATCCATCTTAAAATAAACGTCTTGAGTTGTATAAGTTTAATTTGAACAATTTCTAATCAAATTTTTTAAGTTCTTTTTATTTGACTATTCTAAATGTTCTTTAATTTTTATTGTAACATGGTTTTATTATTAATTGAATTGTTGCATTTATACCATTGGAATTGATTTTCCGGATTGTTGATTGTAATCTGATTGATTCTGGTCTGATTGGTTTGTAATCTGATTGATTCTGGTCTGATTGGTTTTTGTAATTGAAACAGGGGGAGGACAAAAAAATATTTGGAATGGTTTATGCCGATTGATTTTTGCGACTGAAATATACCGTTTTGCGACCGATTATTAGGGTGACAAAATTTGCGACTGCCACATCGGTCGCAATTTAAGACCATTTTTTCGTTTGTTATTCCTGAGAATTAGCGACGGATTTGAAAGAAAATTCGGTCGCTACTGTTCGCCACCGCCAATATCGGTCGCTAAAAAATTTGCGACTAGCATATCTGCAACTTTCATTTATTGGTCTCATTTCGGTCGCTAAATAGTTAGCGACCGAAATAAACCATTTTTGCGACCGATTATTTCGGTCGCAATACTGCATTTTTTTTGTAGTGACGGGCTTTTCTCGCTCCGTCCGACATGGCACACTTTCTCTTTCTTTTCTCATAATCATAATCATAACCATTGGTAGGGCGTCCCCTACTGGTGCACCACACGGATTGCCATGTGACCGTGCTCATTTCATTTCTTTTCACAATGATAGCCAAAAATATGCTTTCAATAACAAGTATGTTCATCAAAATATAACTATTACCATAAATCATTGGTAATCATGTCATGAACATAACAATTTCAAATATCACTTTATAAAATATTTCTATGTCAGAATTTTACAATTAAGATGGTAAGAAGTTCATACAATGGCAATGGCTATGGCATATACTAGTCATTTATAAGATTCGTCTTCTTTTTTAAATTTTAATTTTATTTCTTTATTTTCTTGATGCAGGTTTTCATCATATCTAACCTTCTCTTACTAATCAGAGTATAACTCTCTCAATTAAAATCCGATGTAGGTGATCTTAGTGTCAATTTCAAGATACAACAATTATCTAAAACTATTATGTTGAACATTGTAGCGAAATATTAAGAAATCAAGGTGATATTACTCCCTCAATGTACATGTTATTTCTTCTCAGATAGGTTCTGACCTCTACCTACTAATCGGACCATATCTACCTCATATGGACTCCAACTTGAGTGATTCCAGTGGTTAAAAATCCTTCACACACATATCTATAATTATTATGTTAACCAGTTATTTTAATTCCATACAGATAATTCTCAGAAATTAAAATACAGAAACTATCCTAACATATTCTTCCCTGATGAACCATTTTCTGACCTTTAACTACTAATCAGCTCATATCTTCCTCATATGGACTCCAAATGGAATGATTCCAGTGACTAAAAATCCGTGACACACATAGCTATAATTATTATGTTAACCATTTATTTTAATTCCATACAAATAATTCCCAGAAATTAAAATACAGAAGCTATCCTAACATATTCTTCCCTGATGAACCATTTTCTGACCTTTGACTACTAATCGACTCATATCTTCCTCATATGGATTCCAAATTGAATGATTCCAGTGGCTAAAAATCCGCGACACACATAGATATAATTCTTATGTTAACCATTTATTTTAATTCCATACAAATAATTCCCAAAAATTAAAATACAGAAGCCATCCTAACATATTCTTCCCCGATAAACCATTTTCTGACCTTTGACTACTAATCGGCTCATATCTTCCTCATATGGACTCCAAATTGAATGATTCCAGTGGCTAAAATTCTATGACACATATATCTTTAATTCTTATGTTTACCATTGATTTTAATTCCATTCAGATAATTCCCAGAAATTAAAATATAGAAGCTATCATAACATATTCTTCCCTGATGAACCATTTTCTGACCTTGGCTTACTAATCGGACCATATCTACCTCATATGGACTCCAAATTGAATGATTCCAGTGGCTAAAACTCCATGACACATATATCTTTAATTCTTATGTTAAGCATTTATTTTAATTCCCTACAAATAATTCCCAGAAATTAAAATACAGAAGCTATCCTAACATATTCTTTCCTGATGAACCATTTTCTGACCTTTGCTTACTAATCGGACCATATCTACCTCATATGGACTCCAAATTGAATGATTCCAGTGGCTAAAATTCTGTGACACATATATCTTTAATTCTTATGTTTACCATTGATTTTAATTCCCTATAGATAATTTCCAGAAATTAAAACACAGAAGCTAAAAAATTTTCCATCCATAGCCATACATATGTAGAACTTTCTATACTAGTCTAAGTATTCAAACATACATCACATGTAAGATCAATATGTAACATGATATAGCAACATCATGACCAATCATCAAAGTTCTAAGATCAAAATCTCATATAAATATTATGTTTTAAAAGTTTTCTTCAAAAAGAAATATTGTTAAACTTACCTGCAGCACTTAGGTATCGTTTGGTTGGTGGTAAAGAAAGGAATGGAAAGGAATAGAAAGCAGAATTAGGAATAGAATGGAATAGAATGGAATGTTGTAAAAAAAATTACGTTTGGTACACAATAGAATGGAATGGAATGAAAAGCTGACAAAATGACAGAAACATCCTTAAAATATAAAAATAATAATTTATTATTATTTAAATTTAAAATTTTATTTAAAAATGAGATAAATAAAAAAATAATTAGTAATATATAATTTTTATAAATATTATTGTTATTTAAAAATTTATTTAAAAATAATATAAATAAAAAATTTAAATAGTAATATAAAAAATTTATTAAAAATATTAATGATTTTAAAAAATAATTAAAATATTATTTATTTTATATTATTTATCAATAATAAATAAAATTTTTTAATTTATTTATTTTTTAAAAAATATTTATTTATTTAAAAAAAATATTTATTTATTATTTTGCATATAACAAGTCATTTTAACAAGTAATTTTTATAAATTTTTTTAATTAATTTATTTTAAAAAAATATTTTTATTGTTTACTTAAAAAAAAAAAAAGATCATTTCTCATCTTTTTTGGTTGATTCCATCCAAGAGGCGCTCATTCCATCCAAGCTGGGTGGGAATGCTTTCTCCCTCCCATAAAGCAATCTCCATTCCATTCCATCATTGATTCTTGAAGCCAAACACTTTTTTGGATGGAATGGGAATGCTGATTCCCATTCCACCAATTTAATTCCAGCAACCAAACGGGACATTAGTCTCCTAGACTTCTCCTTCCTCTTTCTTCCTTTCTTCCTCTCCTTTCCTCACTCTACCTTGCTTCTATTTTTTCTCTCCCTCACTTGGACGAAATTCTAATGTTGTAAGGGTGGGTTTTCTTATATAGACCACCAAATAATTCACCTTTCATGATCATGGGTCTACCTTATCACAATTAGATTACACTTGGTTGAATTTTTGGAAAATAAACAACTTATGTTCTTGTCTTCCTCTTCCTTAGTCAAGATATGCATAGGAAAAGGAGATTTGTATTTTGAAAATTATGATAATATATTCTTAAGATATGGGACAAGGTCCCTTTGATTTAGGGATTCATTTCCATTTTCTTTTGTCCTAAACAAGTATGATAGGTTTGCCTTTTTAGGTGGCAAATTTCTAGCCCTTGAATCTCCATTATTTGGTTGATATTATTTGTGTGGGATAGGAATGGTTTGTCCTAATGCCATGTATTATCATACCACTTGCTAAAATTATGAGTGTAGGATATAGATGTTTTTGTCCTAAAGCCTTGTATTATCATGCCACTTGCCAAAATTATGAATGTAGAATCACACCACTTGCTAAATTTTTGTCTTAATGCCATGTAACCTAATCTTTATTATTATTACATTATTATATCATCACCTAATTTATTTTATTTTATTTTTCCTCTTGGATTTGGGCTTATTCCTATTCATTTTCTTTTCTTTGGATAAAATTCTACCTTTTTTGGAGGGGTTGGTCACATTTTTATAATTTTTGGGCTATTGGTCCAATTACTATATCTTAGTCTAAGTCTATGTTTCATTTCTTGCTTAGATTATCCAATAGGCTTGCTAGAAACTTATGTGAAGTGGAAAAATTCTATATGAAGTGTCCATAGGTAAAAGCCCAATGTATGGGTAAAGATTTTAAACTTAGTAACTCTAGTTCTTGAATTAGGAAAAATTACCCTAATCCAATGTTCTTGAAATTTTAAAACCTTTACTTGTTTCTAAAAATTTATCTTCCTTATCCAAGAATTTTGCATCTCTTTAGTATGTTATTTCTAATTGTTTTTCCTATTAGGTTTTCCCTCTTTATTTGTTCTCTTAATATTAGAAACATTTTCTATGCATATACATAAGGTGAAGAATTTCTAAGGATTATATTTCCTTAGATATCTAAAATATTGTCTAATAAATTTTATTTCTTTAATTAAATATTTATGTACTTTTATCAATAAAAAAATGAAATTAGGGATGTTACAAAGCATCTCCATGGACTTCATCTCTGTACTGGCCAAGTCTGAGGGGTTTGGTTCTATCATGGTGGTGGTGAACAGGTTCTCAAAATATACTATATTCATACCTGCCCTTACGGACTGTACAACCGAGAAAGTTGCCCGCTTATTCTTTAAGAATGTGGTTAAGTATTGGGGATTGCCTAAGTTAATCATAAGTGATAGGGAACCCCGCTTTACTGGCCGTCTATGGACTGAGCTATTTAAACTCTTGGGTTTAGAGCTACACCTTTTCACAAGTTTTCATCCACAGACTGATGGACAAACTAAAAGGGTGAATGCCTTGTTAGAATGCTATCTAAGACATTTTGTGAGTGCTAACCAGAAGGACTGGACAAAGTTCTTGGACGCGACACAATTTTCTTACAACCTTCAGAAGAGCGAGTCCACGGGGAAGAATCCCATTAAAGTTGTGATTGGGCAACAATTATTCACACCCCACACTCTTTCAAACTCTTATCAGGGGAGGAACCCAGGAGCTTATCATATGGTAAAGTCTTGGCAAGAGCAAACTGATGTTGCACGCTCTTACCTTAGTAAAGCAGCAAAGAGGATGAAGAAACGAGCAGATAAAAAGATGCGAGCCATGGAATACTAGGTGGGAGACATGGTCATGGTAAAACTTCTTTCACAACAGTTTAAGGCCTTTAGAAAGGTGCATAAAGGCCTAATTTGCAAGTATGAAGGCCTGTTTGAGGTTGTTGAGCGAGTAGAAAAGGTTTCTTACAAGTTTAATCTTTCACCTAGTATGAAGATACATCCGGTCTTTCATGCCAGTATGCTCAAGCCCTACCATAAGGACAAGGAAGACCAAGGAAGGAGTGACTCTAGGCAAGCGCCTCTCATTGTTATCAAGTCTTTTGATTAAGAAATGAAGGAAGCCTTAGCCAACCGAATCTAGAGAAGGAGAGGGGTACTACCAAGTACCCAATACCTCATCAAATGGAAAGGATTGCCAGAGAGTGAGACTAGTTGGGAAGCAGAAGATCTTTGACAGTTTCAAGACCACCTAAAGCGCTTTCACGAGATGAACGCAACGAGAACATTTTCGCTATAAGTGGGGGAGAGTGTCACACCCTGACACATCAGTGCCACATAGGCACGACATGGACATGATTTAGTGCCTAACAAGCAACCTTGCCATGCAAGCATCTAGAAGGTTCTACAATGCTCTAGAACTTTGTAGACAATTCTTGTATATTCTAGAAGTCTTTAGAATTCAGTAGAAGTCTCTAAAATATATTAAAATACTCTAGAATATAGTAGAATACCCTAAAATGTAGTAGAAACACCTTGTAGGTCTTAGAATACTCTAGAATAATGTGGAGACATCATGTAAATACAAGTAGGCCTAGAATTCTCTAGAAGTTTAATGTAGACCATTAGATCAAATTGATCATAGCCAATGATTCAAGGGGAGGTGGCCTATATAAACCCCTCAACCCCTTATTTATAAACCATCCAAGAAGTTCTCATCAATAGAAGTTCTCTAGCATTCTCCAAGTTCTCTATGTTCTTTTAATTTCTCTCTTGCTCTCTCTTTGATCACTTTGCCCCTTAGAGAGGTGTCTTGAAGAAGGTTGACTTAGTTAAGTATTAAGAGAAGTGTCTTAGTTAAGTGCCGCACGGTTCTTACTATGAGAGAAAGAGTAAGTCCTTGACATTCCGCTGCCAATACCAAAAGCCAAAATGAAAAAATTCCTATTGCCCGCTTGGCGATCCTAGCCTACACCAGTTTCTCTTTCTCCAGCACTCTCTTTGATTCATCCATTTCAATTTGTTGATAGCTAAAATTTAAATAATATACATGTTTTCTCCACTTTGTCATGTTTTCTCCACGTTCCTCATATCCATCTATCCCCTGCTTTCGAGCAACACTCGACTGCTTCCTTTGAGTCCGATTCGACGATAATGTCTCTGAACGCCAGATCCCAAGCAACGTTCAAGGTCGTCTAAATCCCCCATAGCTCCACCCATAGGGTACTACATACTTCAATTCTTTTGCAGAATCCTATGATCCATTCTCCTCCCGCATTCCTTAAAATGCCACAGCAACCTGCCGATCTCGTCGATTGCACGGATCTATCCACATTGAACTTCACTTGATGCATCAAGGGTGGTGACCAAGCAATTTCCAACATTCTTCTCTCCCTGTCATTTAAAATATCTGTAGCTGTTGCGTGGGTTGTATACTCATGTGCTCTGGCCAGGCAAGAGAAGAAGATGTCAACCTGTGAGTGGTTTTCTGCGTTAAAAATTATATCACATCTCCTAGTCCAAATATTCCAAACCATAGAGCCAAAAACCACCTCTCACTTAAGATTAGAGCACGAGTCATTTTCAAGTCTAAGGCTTAGGTTGTGAGATAGCCATTGTAGCATATCCTATGAAAATAAATTTTCCCAATGTTTCCAACGTACTAGTCTCATCCATAGATTATGGTTGTTCTCACAGTCTCTTAGGCAATGAAGGGTCGATTCATGTTCTTTCTTGCATATTTGGCAGAGGCCAATATCGTCTAGGTGTCTTTCCCAGCGAAGCTTGTTGGTTAGAATCCTATTATTGCCTATGAGCCATAGGAAAGTTTTAATTTTTTGGGGTTCTGTCCATCTCCAGATCTTCTTCCATATAGAGTGTGAGCTATGTTGTTCTTCGATCCTCTTTCCATATGCCGACTTGACAGAAAACTTTTCATTTAGACTGTGCTTTCAAATTATCTGACCATCTTCCATCTCATCATTGGAGGGGGGGGGGACCGCATACAAGCTTCTCAAAGCTCTTTCTGGTAGGTATCTTTCTAATTTGTTCCAATCCCACTTACCATCCTCATCAATTAAATCCTTGACTCTTTGGTCGGTATTTAAAAATTCCCCATAATAACCTTTTCTCTTCCTAAATGCTTTTTAATATAAGTATCGCTTTAACCAAGCAAAGCCTTTGTATCTTTACTTTCCAACCGCCCACATTTCACTTTGCAATTAACAAAATCTCATCTCTTAATCCTAATCCTCTTATTCATGTCTCAACTGAAGTCCTCTATCCAAATTGTTTGGTCTGTTCACTATACATAGCAAAGTGCATGCGTACAAGGACACCCTATTCAAATGAAAACTCAATCAACACTTTGATGACACTCATAGATACACCCACTTTTTCCTCTCTGGTTTAGGGTCAAGTGCCCTCGCTAAACTGTTCTAAAGAAATGAAAGTTAATGGGGTGCAAGTGCACACTGTCTCTCACGTGCCTGCGCCCTGAGCACTTGCTCAGACTAAATAAATCAAAGATCAGAATAGGTGGAAACTAGGTTATGAAGAAAGGCAACATTTTCCCATATTTCTTGTCATCAGTACTCTTCAACACTCACCCCTTTCTTCCCACTGACTGTTTAATGACATCTATTAAATTAATGTTTTCCTGAGCTTTGATTAAATACAATAAAATGGTTTGGCTTTTATTTTAGAAGGCGCAGAGAGAGATTATTCTGGTCTAAATGCTAGACATAAAGCCTGGGATTATATGAAATGAGTATTACTGCACTGGTCGAATCAAGTTAGTGCTTGCAATATCAGTAAGTGATCACTTTGAGAACCAACTCTGGGGTCTTTCTCTGAGTTCTTACTTCTACACGGTCACTCAATCTGATTGAACTGAAGATTTCAGTGTTTCAGTTATAAGCTTCTCTTTGTTCCTTCTAAGTTGCAGTAGAGTGACTCAGTCAACAATGAATGTATTGGTCTTCACTCTTCAAGGCCTACATTTTTGTTAATGGCTCTAGCTCTGAGCTTGAAACAATATGCATAACACATATTGCATGTTCTGTCCAAAAAAAACTCATATTGCATGCATCATGTATAGAGGTGCTTGTTTATATATTTTTAGATGAAATATGTTTCATTCAATTAAGATTTAGAAGTTCATTATATTTGCCAAGATCCTCCATCTGGGAAGGTTCCCTCTAAATTACTCCTCCTTCACATTTTGGATAATCTCCACTGTGTAAACACTAAAATTATATCCAACAACATTACTTCAAACTTCAAAGCCACTTATGGAAGCAGAAAAGTACTTACATGATTGTTTGTGCTACAAGGAGATTGTTAGTGGGCAAGGAAAACTGATGGACCAAACTAAACCAATTTTCGACAAGTTGAGTTAAATTTGACTTCTAACCGATGTACACCCTTTACTGGTGGGGACAAACAGACCAGTTTGGTCAAAATTCATCTGCTTGAAATTTTGCATGCGTCATTGCTTATCGGGGTTCCAATTATACTAGGAACAAAGCATATATAAAGCCATAAGGATAGTCGGTACTGAATATTCCACGTCGAGAATATTAGTTTGTCTCCATGAAACGAACTCCTTTTTCGAATTCCAAATTTGGTCAGAAAGTTCAGGACAAGAAAAGTCACACGCACCAACCGCGAATTGGAGTCATGGACGTCATCAAATACGTCAAAACAGCCCTCGCCTTAGTCACCTATAAAAGCCACGTCCACCACTCGACATAACTAATTAGCTTATGCTTCCTCCCTCATAGTCCTACATCCCTCAACTCTTACTTATCCTTTCTGTGTTAATCAGATCTTTCCATTTCTTCTCTTCCTTTCCTTTGTGAGTGATATAGAAACAGATTGAAATGGCTGTACAACCAGAGGTTGAGCATCCCAGAAAGGCTTTCGGATGGGCAGCTAGGGATCCATCTGGGATTCTATCCCCTTTCAACTTCTCTAGAAGGTACTCCCTTTTCTTGTTCTTTGTGTGTTGATCCTTGATAGCAAAAGCATGAAAATGAACCATTACTGATTATCAAGGAAACTGGAGATAACAAAATATTATGATAATCTTAGTAACAACGTGCTAATCATATTTCAATTAGTGATTCATTTAACTGGAATTTGTTAACATGGGCCATTTTTCCAGGGAAACTGGAGAGAAAGATGTGGCGTTCAAAGTGTTGTACTGTGGGATATGCCATTCGGACCTCCACATGATCAAGAACGAATGGGGCTTTTCTACCTATCCAGTTGTACCCGGGTATGCTTTATACTAATTATTATTTTATTTATGATCCTAATAATCATTTGCTCTAAATCTTATAGGCCACAAAAAAAAAAGGATCCTAATTTGACCGCAAGAGTCCCTGCCCTGTATCTTAAAAACATATTAATACTTCTTTTCCATTTTTTTAATTATATGAGTGAATTTTCCATGTTTATTTTAATCAACTTTTGGATTCCTCGGATTCGCCAAACTTCATTAGAAAAATGCTGTTTCAATGTGGAATGAAGTACTCCAGCCAATTTTCTAAACTAAACATTGACTGCTCTGTTTCGTGGCTAGTTTGGTAACAATAACGCTTTTTGTTCATTATCCGCGAAATATTTGTTAGAATGTGTGATAGATATATGAAGGGTGAAGTTCGTTTCATTCTAATTGGTGTACTAAATACAGACACGAGATGACTGGTGTAGTGACAGAGGTGGGAAACAAGGTGCAAAAATTCAAAGTTGGAGACAAGGTTGGTGTGGGATGTTTGGTTGGGTCCTGCCGCTCCTGTGAAAGCTGTGCCGAAAATCTTGAGAACTACTGTCCAAAATTCATTCTCACCTACGGTGCTAAGTATGTTGATGGCACGATCACATATGGAGGCTACTCTGACTTGATGGTTGTAGACGAGCACTTTGTGGTCCGCATCCCAGATTCCCTACCTCTTGATGCTGCTGCTCCCCTCCTTTGTGCTGGGATCACTGTGTATAGCCCTTTGAGATATTTTGGTCTCGACAAGCCAGGTCTTCATGTGGGTGTGGTTGGTCTCGGTGGACTTGGCCATATGGCTGTCAAGTTTGCTAAAGCTCTTGGGGCTAAGGTCACAGTAATCAGTACATCTCCTAACAAAAAGAAGGAAGCCATTGAACAACTAGGAGCTGACTCCTTTGTGGTCAGCCGCGAGCATGATCAGATGCAGGTGCCTATTATAAATGTGTTTATTACTGTATACGTAGTTCTGAGAAATTCTAAATGACCCTCTTCTAACGTTACGTTCATCTCTATCTGTTTAGGCTGCAAAGGGATCCTTGGATGGTATCATTGACACAGTTTCTGCGGTCCATCCTCTCTTGCCATTGATTAGTCTGTTGAAGTCTCATGGGAAACTTGTATTGGTTGGTGCACCGGAGAGGCCTCTCGAGCTACCAGTCTTTCCGTTACTCATCGGTAAGCAATAGCATATGAAAAATATTACCATAGTCTTAATGTTTCTAGTAATTAAAGAGTTCACGCAACACTAGATTGACATAACTTCTACTGGTCGAGATCACTTAACCATCATTACAACTGGTAAACTGATTTGTTGTATTGAAGCATCAAATAAAAAGCACTGCAGAATGATTTAATGGTTAAAATCGAAATGTGAGGCTTAAAAGTGTTCCACACTATTGGCAGGGAGAAAGATAGTTGCTGGAAGTAACATTGGAGGGTTGAAGGAGACACAAGAAATGGTTGATTTTGCTGCTAAACACAACGTAAAACCAGACATAGAGGTTATTCCCATGGATTACGTGAACACGGCAATGGAGCGCCTCGTCAAAGCAGATGTCAAATATCGATTTGTCATTGACATTGGGAACACACTGAACCCAAGCTCTTAGTTTTGCGTGATTCAGATTTCAGAGAACGAATGCAGGGCAAGAGGATACTACGAATTGACTATTTTAGACACGTATCAATTTGTGTCTCGTGTTTTGAGCTTTGTTTGATTTGATGATTCGCGTTCCTCCTCCACTCTAATGAGGGGTAACGTTTTTAGAGTTCGCACTTTTTAAGTTGAGTATATTAATAAATGCATGGAGGTCATGTAATCTGGGGTTAAAATTCCTAAGCTGTCCAAGAAGAAGAGGAAAAAAAAACCATTTCTCTACGTGCATCAAGAGAATTGGCAACTAGAGTGGCCTTTCTCATGTTGATGGAAGACCAGAAATGAAGGATTGCTTTCCCTACTATTTGATTTAAATATCCAATATATCTGAGAAAGTGTTCCATGAAGTCATAACACTGGAAAAGAAGTATTTTTTTTTTAATTAATCAATAAACAAAGGGAGAAAATAAGTCATCCCTTGGATTTCAAAATGCAACCTTACGTTGACCCCTGCATGCCGAATGTTTTAGAAAGCAAAATGATCTGACTACGAAATTATGGATAAAAATTCGATTTCTCTATCCAGCCGTACGTAAAGTACATGAATTCAACCCTTCACTAAATAAATTATTATTTTTAAGAAGATGCAGATCCGAGGCATCTGATGGAGCTGGAAACTTTGAACCACCTTCTCATCCATTGTTCACATGCAAAGGAAGTCTGGTGTAAAAGTGATTTGCAGAAAGATGTAGATACAGATCGCATTGGGATCCCCTGCTGTGCTGTGTCCCACTGTATAGTTAGATCAGGCGACTGATCATTGGATGAGTCGCTTGGTTGTCCAACATGACCAATCGCTTGATTTGACTATTTTTGGGATACAGCATCGCGTGCTGTACCCCTCCCCCACTCTCCCACTGTAAAGGATCCAAATCTGATACAGAATCAGCTTTTCAACACAGCGTAGAGTACTGTAATGAAGGTAAGAGCTAATGAAATGCATAAAGAGAAGATTGAATTTACATTCTTCGCACTCTGTTATATATGAAAAAATAGGAACGAAGAAATGTTTAACAATAGTTATTGGAATCTCACACAAATTATACAACAACAACAAAAAAGATGAAGTCTTTAAATTAAATTGAAAAACATTTTATTTGTTGTGAGTGTTTTCAATTTTTAACCATTCGTTAGATGAATTTTGTAGGCGTTACAATGTCGTTTCATTATGTATTAGGAGTAGTTTCAATTTTATCAACCAATAAAATTTTTATCTGTGGTAAAAGAAAATTATTATTTAAAATTTTTTGAATATCACTCTTCCTCTCTTACATCTCTTATTTTTTTGGATAAAATATATTTTATTTCTCTCAACTTTAGTTTATTATAATTTTAGAAATAATCCTTCAATCTTTTATAAAAAACTAAATATATTAAATTCACATAATATTTAACAATCCAATTACATCTGAAATGCATGGCCTTGGATTTAGCTTTCATTTTCCTCATTTTATATTTAAAATTTGGTAATGCAGCATTCAATCACTTTTCAATGTTTAAAGAAATAGATTCAATTTTTGAATTTGATTTATTGAAAATGAAAAAAAAGTTCAAAACTGATACATAAGTGTAAAAATAAGAAATCACATGCTTTTTACATGTAATTAGAACGTTAAAAGTTGTCAAAATTCAAATTTTTTTCTTTTTATAAAAGATTGAAAGTATGTTTTAAAATTGATATACTAAAATTATAATTAAACTATGATTTAAAGAGATAAAATTTCTTTTTTTTTCTTTTCTTTTTTTATATTAATTGCCGCTTTAATGTTTTGCATCTCTTTCTCCTCTTAATTATTCTCTCGATCACTTACCTCTTTCTTCAGCTTATTATCAGAAAAGAATATGTATCTTTATTAAATTAATTGATATGAAAAAAAAGGTATTCATCAAAAAGCACGACACTAAATTGACTAGAATTAATAAAAGTTAATTTAATTTGTTCATCATTCACAATCACATATATATACAACTACAAATTTTGCTTTTCACTGGAATAGCGTTATTAATACTTTAATGAAGTGCCTTGGTTTGTGATGCTTTGCACTAACACAAGGGTAGAACATAAGCACCCATAAAAATAAAAGAGAACCATGGAAAAATAGAGGGGAGACGGAAGAGGATGAGGGACATGGGATATTATAAAATAATTTTAACTTTAAATATTATTTTGTTATAAGAATGTGGAATAATCTTAATCTTTATTTGATGAATAACTGAGGCCTTATACACTTTTACAGTGCAAGTTGCGCGCTCGAGGACCTCAATTTTAAATTATGTGCTTCATAGCGATTACAATCTCTTCACATTAATAATATTCATCCCTTTATGCTTAATTAATCTTTTTTTTTGTAGAATTACATTTAAAAAAAAAATTAAATGAATTTAAATATGATTTTCTATAATAATTGTTAGAGTTTGTTTAGTTGGGAAAGTAATTATTTTGTTTATGCTCCAACAAGAGTGGTGTGTTTAGTTTTTGACAATGCTATCATTGTCTCTTGCAGCTGGATGTACCGTATGCAAATTTTTACTCTGAGAAAAGCTTCCGCTGCCAATACCAAAAGGCAAAATACAAAAATTCCTATTGCCCGCTTGGCGATCCTGGCCTACACCAGTTTCTCTTTCTCCAGCACTCTCTCTGTTTCATCCATTTCAATTTGCTGATAGCTAAAATTTAAATAATATACATGTTTTCTCCACTTTAATTTGTCGTGCCTTTTATTTGCTGATAGCTGCATGCTAACAAATTAAAAAGAAGAAGAAGTAAATATAAGGAAATAAGAGTTCAATGATAATTTGCTCTCTAGCTAGTTGTTTAGATGTTTTCGATAAATAAACAAGAGAAAAACACAAGTTTCCTCGTTTAAATGCTTTCTAATTTCATTAATATCGTAATTTTGTTCAAATTCCATATTTTATTAAATAATTAATTGTAACGTACAATTTAACTTATAGACATTAAAATTTAGATAACAAAAATCATAATAGTAAATTATTATTAGTTTTATATGCATAATATAATACTCTGGTGAATAGTGGTTTACAAAATTAAATAAAACTGAACGAATCAATTCAAAATTAAGAAAATTGACAATGAAAGATTTAGATTAATTTTTATATTTAAAAATTAAATGATTCTCGGAATTGTCAATTGAAAAAAAAACTTCAACTAAACCGAGAGCCAAATTGTAAGTAAATCCGGCCATTGCTCTGCTCATGTATGCCTCAACAATTTAGTCTATATTCGCCCACTGTGGTCGGTATTTAAAAATTCCCCAGAATAACCTTTTCTCTTCCCAAATGCCTTTTAATATATATAAGCATCGCTTTAACCAAGCAAAGCCTTAACCTTAATTTGTATCTTCACTTTCCAACCGCCCACATCTCACTTTGCAATTAACAAAATCTCATCTCTTAATCCTAATCCTCTTATTCATGTCTCAACTGAAGTCCTCTATACAAATTGTTTGGTCTGTTCACTACACGTAGCAAAGTGCATGCGTACAAGGACACCCTATTCAAAAGAAAACTCAATCAACACTTGGATAACACTCATAGATGCACCGACTTTTTCCTCTCTGGTTTAGGGTCAAGTGACCTCGCTAAACTGTTATAAAGAAATGAAAGCTAATGGGGTGCACGTGCACACTGTCTCTCACGTGCCTGCGTCCTGAGCACTTGCTCAGACTAAATAAATCAAAGGAGATCAGAATAGGTGGAAACTAGGTTATGAAGAAGAGCATCATTTTCCATATTTCTTGTCATCAGTACTCTTCAACACTCACCCATTTCTTCCCACTGACAGTTTAATGACATCTATTAAATTAATGTTTTCCTGAGATTTGATTAAATACAATAAAATGGTTTGGCTTTTATTTTAAAAGGCACAGAGAGAGGTTCTTCTGGTCTAAATGCTGGATAAAACTTGGGATTATATGAAATGAGTATTACGGCACTGGTCAAATCAAGTTAGTGCTTGCAATATCAGTAAGTGATCACTTTCAGAACCAACTCGAGGGTCTTTCTCTGAGTTCTTACGTCTACACGGTCACTCAATCTGATTGATCTGAAGATTCAATCTTTCAGTGTGGTAAGTCGTAACTCCCCTATAAGCTTCTCTTATGTTCCTTCTAAGTTGCGGTAGAGTGACTCAGTCTGAATCTATTGATCTTCACTCTTCAAGTCCTACATTTTTGTTAATGGCTCTGGCTCTGAGATTGAAATAATATGCTAACACATATTGCATGTTCTGTCCCAAAAAAAAAAAAAACATATTGCATGCAGCATATATAGAGGCTCTTGTTTATATATTTTTAGATGAAATATGTTTCATTCAATTAAGCCTTGGAAGTTCATTATATTTGCCAATATCCTCCATCTGGGAAGGTTCCCTCTAAATTATTCCTCCTTCACATTTTGAATAATCTCCACCGTGTAAACACTAAAATTATATCCAAATACAACATTACTTCAAACTTCAAAGCCACATATGGCAGAAGAAAAATACTTACATGATTGTTTGTGCGAAAAGGATATTTTTTAGTGGGCAAGGAAAACTGATGGACCAAACTAGACCGATTTTCGACAAGTTGAGTTTAATTTGACTTCTGATCGATGTACATCCTTTACTGTTGCGGACAAACGGACCAGTTTGGTCAAAATTCATCTGCTGGGAATTTTGCATGCGTCATTGCTTATTGGGGTTCCGATTCTACTAGGAACACAGCATATATAAAGCCATAAGGATTGTCGGTACTGAATATTCCACGTGGAGAATGAGAGTTTGTCCGTACAAAAATAACTTCTTTTTTACTTCAAATGATATTTATTTTATCGTGAACAAATAATTTATTATTATTAATAATATTTAAATTATGATAGATAATATAAATAATTTTAAATTTTTTTAAAAAAAATAATTTAATTTATTATCAATAAATAGTTTTTTATTTAACATATAATAAAAATAATATTTTTTAAAATTATTTATATCATCTGTTATAATTTAAATATTTTTAATAAATAAAAATTATTTAACTAACTCTTACTTTTATCAAATATCACCATTTGAACGTAGACAAAAAAAATTGTCCTAGACCAAATCATTTTCCTTTTCGCTTTCCCATGGTCAGAAAGTTCAGGACTAGAAACCTAACACGCACCGACCGAGAATTGGAGTCATGGACGTCATCAAATACGTCAAAACAGCCATCGCCTTGTCACCTATAAAAATCACGTCCTCCACTCGACATAACTCGTTAGCTTATGCTTTCTCACTCATAGTCCTACATCTGCCTCGACTCTTACTTATCCTTTCTGTGTTAATAAGATCTTTCCATTTCTTCTCCTCCTTTTCTTTGTGGGTGATATAGAAACAGATTGAAATGGCTGTACAACCAGAGGTTGAGCATCCCAGAAAGGCCTTCGGATGGGCAGCTAGGGATCCATCTGGGCTTCTATCCCCTTTCGAGTTCTCTAGAAGGTACACACATTTCTCCATTGAATCCATGCATCATTTTTCTTGTTCTAATTTGTAGTGTTGATACTTCAACTGGGGTTTGTTAAAATGAACCATTAATTCTTGCAGGGAAACTGGAGAGAAAGATGTGACATTCAAAGTGTTGTACTGTGGGATATGCCACTCCGACCTCCACATGCTCAAGAACGAATGGGGCACTTCCACCTATCCACTTGTACCTGGGTATGCATGGCTAGTTTAGTCACAATTACACTTTAATTTGTTTATCAATGACGAGAATATTAAGGGTAGTGAAGTTCATTTGATTCTAATTAGTGTACCTTATACAGGCACGAGATTGTTGGTGTAGTGACTGAGGTGGGAAGCAAGGTAACCAAATTCAATGTTGGAGACAAGGTGGGTGTGGGATGCTTGGTTGGGTCCTGCCGTTCATGTCAAAGCTGTGCCGACAACTTAGAGAACCACTGCTCAAAATACATTCTCACATATGGGGCCGAGTATATTGATGGCACTATCACATATGGAGGCTACTCTGACTTGATGGTTTCAGACGAGCACTTCGTGGTCCGCATCCCAGATTCCCTACCTCTTGACGCTGCTGCTCCTCTCCTTTGTGCTGGCATCACAGTGTATAGCCCTTTAAGATATTTTGGTCTGGACAAGCCTAGTCTTCATGTGGGTGTGGTTGGTCTAGGTGGGCTTGGCCATATGGCGGTCAAGTTTGCAAAAGCTCTTGGGGCTAGGGTCACAGTCATCAGTACATCTCCTAACAAAAAGAAGGAAGCTATGGAACATTTAGGAGCTGACTCCTTTATAGTCAGCCGTGAGCATGATCAGATGCAGGTGCCTATTACAAATGGGTTAAACAATTTATTACTTTAAATACATAGTTCGAAGAAATACCCAATGACTAATGTTATTTTGATCTCTATCTGTTTAGGCTGCAATGGGCACCTTGGATGGAATCATTGACACGGTTTCCGCAGTGCATCCTCTCTTGCCTTTGATTGGTCTGTTGAAGTCTAATGGGAAACTTGTTTTGGTCGGCGCACCAGAGAAACCTCTGGAGTTGCCAATCTTTCCTTTGCTTTCGGGTAATCATTTTATATCATAATGGATGCTTTAGTGCCAGAACCAAATTCGCTGCAGAATGATTTAAAGATTAAAATATAAATTTGAAGCTAACAAGTGTTCCAACACTATATTTGCAGGTAGAAAGATAGTGGCTGGGAGTGGCATTGGGGGGATGAAGGAGACACAAGAAATGATTGATTTTGCTGCTAAACACAACGTAAAACCAGACATAGAGGTTGTTCCGATGGACTATGTGAACATCGCAATGGAGCGCCTCCTCAAAGCAGATGTCAAATATCGATTTGTTATTGACATTGGGAACACACTGAAGCCAAGCTCTTAGTTTTGCATGATTCAGGATTTCAGATAATGATTGCGGGACAAGAGGATACTGCTGAAACTTGATTTAGTTCTGTAATCTATATCGTTTGTGTTTTGTGTATCGTGTTCGTTAGATATTCGATGATTTACATTCCTTCGAATTAATAAATGTATGTACGTCGGTCATGTAGTATGGGGTTAAAAAACTCCCATTGAAATTCTATTTCACGGAAAAGAGAAGTTGTATTTGCAACAACGACAACAAAAAAATTCAAAATTCATCCCGCAAATATTAAATTTCTTTTTCAAATCTTTTGCTCATGACTCATGCTATCATATTATGGGGTTAAGAAACAAAATCTGATCCTCTTGTGGCTCTACCAATGTCTACTCTCAGAATTGTCTTTGTTCCTATGCTGTTAACTCTACGTACTTCCCGTTTTTTATACTTCAATTTTTTTTTCAGAAAATTGAAAAAAAAATGGTTAAGTTCGTATGGACTCGATCGGTTCACTTTGTACTCATATTTCTAGAACTTCTGTTTAAAAAATAATGAAAGGTGAATTTGGGTGCTTTCTGATGTAAGGGTATTTTTGTCTTATCAAAATTATATCTACTATGTACAATTTATTAACAAAATATAAAATATCAAGTCATGACGTGTGGCAAATATCAAATAGCGTAAAATGTCTATTTAGTGCATAGCTTATTAATTATTTCTTATGCAATGATTCTTATTTTATATGACTGCCTAATGAATTTAAAATAAAAAAGAAGCGAAAGTGACCTTATTCTTTTTAATTTTTTTTTCCAATGATGTGACCTTATTCTTATTTCTTAGTTGTGAATAAATTAGTATTACTCAAACACTTATAATGTCCTTAAAAGAGTACATTGAACAAGATTGAAGAATCGTTACTGTACATTTTGACTCGTTAATTGACACCATGATCCAACTTTCTAATAATTAACTATTTTAGATATTGATTTGTGTAAAATCTTGTTCGGAAATGTGACTTTTAATTTTATTAATTTTTATGAGAAAAACCATAATTTGTGTCCCAAAAAAAAAATCTACTTCAACTCATGAACTTAGCCCTCAGTAATTCTCTATATATCAAGCCTGGGAGAGGCACCTAGAAAAATGATATGGAAATAAAAAAGAAGAGTGCCATTAAGGTCTCTCTATATAGGAAATAGAGTTCTGGGTTTGTTAAGTGAGATAATCATATCCCCTTTATTAGTTATTGTAATCCTGAAGAAACCATCATCTTAATTGGAACTAAGTTTGATTTATGACGAATGTGAACTGGTAATATTTTGTATCGTCTCCTTCACATACCTAAGTTATATGATAATTGATTAATAAATGTAAAATTCCATGAGTACTCTCTTTTTAACTGTTGTTGTAGTTAATCTTGTATGTGTATGCACTCAAAATTATTATAACAATATAAAGGATATAAAATGCTTTAATTTAATTGGATCAATGATAAACTAATCTCGGTATTAGAATAAGTTTGCTGTAATTGGGTATGATATTTATCCTTTTCCTTTTTTCCTTATTTTTCCATGTTAAAGTTAATGGTTAAAAGACAAAGGCCACCCATGTAACTAGTGGACCAATATGTTTGGCTAGTGGAGCAATCACTTTGACAATAATTTGTTCATTATTACCAAATTATTGATCACTATATGTGGCTGAAATTTTGTTGAAATCTACAACATGTTGGAGCACTAATGACCACATATTGGTCATGGATTACAACTATAAATAACCATGAGACTCACCTTAGCTCTCAAGCTCTCAAGGAGTTCTTTCTTCTTCCTCTTGTTCTCATAGTGAGAGAAAGACTTATGAGTTTAAGAGAGGTTTGAGTAAGAGTGTTCTTGTGTGTGTTTGTGAGGTGTGAGTGGTGGGCTATTAAAACCAAGCTTTGACTCTAAGAGAGTGCTGTAGCTTGGACAATTGGGTGAGTGAGAAAAGTCATTGTATTCCTTTTATCATAGTGAAAGATTATTGCTGCTCTCCGGTCGTGGACGTAGGCATATTGCCAAACCACGTTAAATTCCCGTGTCCTACTATTGTCTAGTTATTTTTCTTGCACATTTAATTTCTCTATATCGAAGGCCATCCACAACAAACTGGTATCAGAGCCATGGCTACCACAAAATTCGACGTGGAGAAATTTAATGGAGAAAATGATTTCAGTCTATGGCGGGTCAAGATGCGAGCTTTGCTGGTTCATCAAGGATTAGCCAAAGCCCTGCAAGGTAGAGAGAAGCTGCCTGAGACGTTGACAGAGCAGGAGAAGGATGACGTTATGGATAAAGCACACAGTGCCATCCTGCTGTGCTTGGGTGATGAGGTATTGCGAGAAGTTTCTGAGGAACAAACAGCTGCTAAGCTATGGTTGAAGTTGGAAAGTTTGTACATGACGAAGTCACTCACCAACCGACTGTACATGAAGAAGAAATTATACACGATTCAAATGCAAGAGGATAAGCCCATCAAAGAACACCTTGATGAATTTAACAAAATTATTCTTGATTTAAAGAATATAGATGTTAAAATTGACGATGAGGACCAGGCTATTATCTTGTTATGCTCTTTGCCAAATTCTTATGAGCACTTCATTGATACAATGTTATACAGTCGAGATTCTCTTACCATGGAGGAGGTCAAGGCAGCCTTAAACTCATGAGAATGGAAGAGAAATGTAGCAGAAAGCAAAAATGAAGGCTCAGGAGAGAGTTTGATGGTAAGAGGAAGAACTGAAGGAAAAGGTCATGGTGGTGGTAAAGGCAGATCTAAATCGAAATCAAAATTTAGAAAATTAAAGTGTTTTCACTGTCACAAAGAAGGGTACTTCAAGAAAAACTGTCCAGAACACAAAGGCAAGGAGAAGGAAAAGGCTTCTGGTTCTGGAGATGCTGCTATAGTAGATTGCTACGATGATGCAAATATTCTCTCTGTATCTGTCACTAACTCAGGAAATGAGTGGATCCTTGATTCTAGGTGCTCATATCATATGACTCCTAATAAGGATTGGTTTACAACTTACTAGTCCATAGATGGGGGTAAAGTTCTTATGGGTAATAATAATGTCTGTAAGGTGGTTGGTATCGGCACAGTAAGGATCAAGATGTATGACGGAGTTGAAAGAACGTTGACTGATGTCAGGTATGTTCCAGAACTGAAGAAGAACCTGATTTCCTTAGATACTCTCGACTCTAGCGGGTGCAACTTCAAGGCTGAAGTTGGAGTTATACAAGTCTCAAGGGGAGCCTTAGTTATGATGAAAGGAAGAAGAGTCAATGGCTTTTACATATTGTAGGGAAGCATAGTTACAGGTGCGGCTGCAGTATCATCAATGTTTGAAGCAGACGTCACCAAGTTATGGCATATGCGATTGGGGCATATTAGTGAGAAGGGTTTAATCGAGCTCAGCAAGCAAGGGCTTCTCTATGGTCACAAGGCAGGGAAGTTAGATTTTTGTGAACACTACGTATTTGGGAAACAATGTCGAGTAAAGTTCAACACTGCTATTCACCGTACAAGAGACACTATTGATTACATCCACTCTGACTTGTGGGGTCCCTTTCGAGTTCCTTCTCATGGTGGCGGTAGATATATGTTGACCTTTATTGATGACTATTCAAGAAAGGTGTGGATCTTTATTCTAAAGAGTAAAGATGAAATCTTTGTCAAATTCAAGCAGTGGAAAACCTTGATTGAGAAACAGACCGGGAAGCAGATCAAGCGACTGAGAACTGACAACAGCTTGGAGTTTTGTGGAGGAGAATTTAACAAGTTTTGTAAAGATCACGGTATTGTTAGACACCGTACTGTGAAAGAGACTCCACAACAAAATGGACTTGCAGAACGGATGAACAGAACTCTTTTGGAAAGAGCAAGGTGTATGCTCTCGAATGCCGGTCTATCAAAACAGTTCTGGGCTAAAGCTGTTAACACAGCTTGCTACTTGGTTAACAGATGTCCATCTTCAACTATTGGTTTCAAGACTCCGGTGGAGGTTTGGTCAGGTATGCCAGCCAAATATGATAATTTAAAAATATTTGGTTGTCCTACTTATGCTCGCATGAATGAAGGTAAACTTGAGCCTAGGGCAAGGAAATGCATTTTCCTTGGATATCCTGAAGGAGTAAAAGGCTACAAATTATGGTGTCCCAAGACTTCAAAATGCATCATTAGCAGGGATGTGACCTTCAATGAAGCAGAAATGTTGAATTCCCAAAAGGAATCATCAGGTGGAGTAGAAGACAATAGTGTTACGAAGAAGGTGGAGCTTGAGGTGGAGCCTGAGACGAAACATCCTCAAGATAACCAAAAAGATACAAAGGAAGAGCAACATCCAGTCGAGAAAACAAGTACACAATTGCAGCATTATCAACTAGAAAGAGACAGGCAGAGAAGGGAAGTTAGACCTCCTCAGAAGTATGGATATGAAAATATGGTCGCTTATGCTTTAAATGTAGCTGATAATGATGAACCACAATCATACTATGAAGCCATGTCAAGTGATGAGTCTACCCAGTGGCTTGCTGCAATGACTGAAGAGATTGAATCTATTCATAAGAATCATACTTGGGAACTTGTTGAAAGACCAGACAACCAGAGGATAGTAGGGTGCAAATGGGTCTTCAAGAAGAAAGAAGGAATTCTCGAAGTTGAAGATGCAAGGTACAAAGCACGACTTGTGGCAAAGGGCTTTACACAGAGAGAAGGTATTGACTTTAATGAAATCTTCTATCCAGTGGTTAAACATAGCTCTATATGAGTCCTACTTGCCATCGTTGCTTATTTTAATTTAGAGCTTGAGCAATTAGATGTCAAGACAGCATTCTTGCATGGTGAACTTGAAGAGCAGATTTACATGAGTCAACCTGAAGGGTTCGAAGTACAAGGTAAGCAAGAACATGTTTGCCTATTAAGAAAATCTTTGTATGGTCTTAAACAATCTCTTAGACAGTGGTACAAACGCTTTGACAAGTTCATGCTTGGAAGTGGTTATTCTAGGAGTAAGTATGATAGCTGTGTGTATTACAAAAAGCTCGAGGATAGATCATATTGTTATCTACTTTTGTATATTGATGACATGTTGATAGCCTGTAAGAACATGTCAGAAATAGATTGTCTTAAGGATCAATTGAGACAGGAGTTTGAGATGAAGGATCTTGGAGCTGCACAGAAAATTCTGGGTATGGAGATCTACAGGGATAGAAAAGCAGGTGTCTTATTCTTGTCACAGAAAAAGTGTTAGACCGTTTTGGCATGAAAAATACAAAGTCTATTAGTACTTCATTAGCAGCTCACTTCAAACTCTCAGCTAGGGGTGTTTACGGTTCGGTTCGGTTCGGTTTTGGAGCCTCAACCAAACCGAACCGACCATGAAGGGGATGAAATTTTTTGGACCTAATCGGTTCGGTTAGGGTTTATAAAACCGAACCAAACCGAACCAATAAAAGGCGGTTCGGTTTGGTTCGGTTGGTTCGATTTTTTGAAAAAAAAATTTTTTTTTTTTGCCAAATTTTTAAAATTTTTGGCCCATTCGAATTTTTTTTGGCCTTTTTTTTAAAAAATTTTGGGCCCATTTCGAATTTTTTGGGCCAATTTCAAAAAATTTAAAAACAATTATATAAAATATTTTTAAAATATAATAAAAAATAAATTAAATAATATAAATTAAATATATTAAAAAGAATTCGGTCCGGTTCGGTTTGGTTCGGTTGGAATAGAGTCCCAACCGAAAACCGAACCGAACCGGTCGGTTTTTTTTATAAAAAAAACCGAACAAAACCAATTTTAATCGGTTTGGTTCGGTTTTTGATCGGTTTGGTTCGGTTTGGACGGTCCGGTTCGGTTTTGAACACCCCTACTCTCAGCAGTTTTGGCGCCTCAGACCAAAGAAGAGGAAGAGTATATGACACATGTCCCTTATGCCAGCGCAGTTGGCAGTATCATGTACCTCATGGTATGTACAAGGTCAGACATTTCACAAGCGGTCAGTGTTGTTAGCAGGTACATGGCGAATCCTGGGAAGGCTCATTGGCAGGCAGTGAAATGGATTTTACGTTATTTGAGAGGTACAACTGATGTTGGTTTGATCTATGGTAGAAGCAAAGACATTGCAAAAGATATCGCTGGATATGTCGACTTAGATTATGCCGGAGATCTTGACAAAAGGAGATCTCTTACTGGATATATATTTATGCTATGTGGATGTACTATTAGTTGGAAAGCAACTCTACAATCAATTGTTGCTTTGTCAACCACTGAGGCAGAGTACATAGCGGCAACAGAAGCAGTAAAAGAATCCATTTAACTCCAGGGACTAATTGATGAGTTGGGTATACAACTAGAAGAAACTATCGTCTACTGTGATAGTCAAAGTGCGATACATCTGACTAAGAATCCCATGTATCATCGAAGAACAAAGCACATTGATATGAGGATGCATTTCATTAGAGATGTGATTGCAGAAGGGATTATTACAGTGAAGAAGATAGGTACTACAGACAATCCAGCTGATATGTTAACCAAGTCAGTTCCAGTAAACAAGTTCAAGCATTGCTTGGACTTGATTGGGATACGAAGCAGGTGAAAGGGGCATGGAGGAGAGTAGCAGAAGAAAAACTATGGGAGTCTTTTAACCAAGGTGGAGATTTGTTAAAGTTAATGGTTAAAAGACAAAGGCCACCCATGTGACTAGTGGACCAATATGTTTGGCTAGTAGAGCAATCACTTTGGTAATAATTTGTTCATTATTGCCAAATTATTGATCACTATATGTGGCTGAAATCTGCAACATCTTGGAGCACTAATGACCATATATTGGTCATGGATTACAACTATAAATAGCCATGAGACTCACCTTAGTTCTCAAACTTTCAAGGAGTTCTTTCTTCTTCCTCTTGTTCTCATAGTGAGAGAAAGACTTGTGAGTTTAAGAGAGGTTTGAGTAAGAGTGTTCTTAAGTGTGTTTGTGAGGTGTGAGTGGTAGGCTATTAAAGTCAAGCTTTGACTTTAAGAGAGTACTGTAGCTTGGGCAATTGGGTGAGTAAGGAAAGTCATTGTATTCCTTTTATCATAGTGAAAGATTCTTGTTGCTCTCCGGTCGTGGACGTAGGCATATTGCCGAACCACGTTAAATTCCCGTGTCCTACTATTGTCTAGTTATTTTTCTTGCACATTTAATTTCTCTATATCGAGGGCCATCCACAACATTCCAGTTATATATGTAACCAAAAAAAATATTTTTATTAAAAGTTGACTGAAATATATGGTAATGAATATTATATTTTTATAAATCTATATATTTGTTAAAATAATTAAATATAATTTTTTAAATGAAAATTTTTAAAAAATGACAACAGTAAATTTTTAAAGGAAATATGTTATATATAGTGCACGTTTATGCATATCCTGCCAAATTTTGAAGCAGTGATACCGCCGCGGCGGCGGCGGATGTATACCAGTTAGTCAAAATTCACCAGCATGGAATTTCGCCTGAGTCGTCGTGGCTCCAATTAGCCATAGGATTGTCCTTCAATAGCAGCATAAATCCCCATTAGTTAACAAGCTTCCAGAGATCACCAAAATATTGATGTCTGATTGGCTGAGAACGTTTTTCATAATTTTGGGTTCCTTGCCAAGAAACCAACACCTTTTCACTTTTCCACTTTGGTCAGATTCAGAACAAATTAACGTATAGTCCTCAACTGCAACGTCGTAGTGGAGTCTTGGACGTCATTAAATACGTCAAAACATCCCTCGCCCTCACTTGTAAAAACCACGTCCTCCGCTGTCTCTGTCACATGCTCCTCAATCAGATTTATCCTTTCTTTGTTACCCTATCCATTTTCTTCTTTCTTTTGTCCTTTTAAAATTTCTTCGTTAAGTGATATAGAGCAGATTCAAATGGCAGTACAACCAGAGGCAGAGCATCCCAGGAAGTTCTTTTAAAATTTCTACGTCTTGATGCTGCTGCTTCTCTCCTTTGTGCTGGCATCACAGTACTGTATAGCCCTGAGTTATTTTGGTCTAGACAAGCCTGGTCTTCATGTGGGTGTGGTAGGTCTCGGTGGGCTTGGCCATATGGCTGTCAAGTTTGTTAAGCTCTTTGGGCTAAGGTCACAGTAATCAGTACATCTCCTAACGGAAAGAACGAAGCCATTGAACATTTAGGAGCTGACTCCTTTATAGTCAGCCGTAGGCAAGATCGGATGCAGGTGCCTATTTAGAAATGTGTTAATTTATTAATTACTGTAAATATCCATAGTTCTGAGGAATACCAGATGACCCTTTTCTAATTATGTTGATCTCTATTTGTTTAGGCTGCAAAGGACACCTTGGATGGAATCATTGACACGGTTTCCGTAGTCCATCCTCTATTGCCTTTGGTTTGGTTTGTTGAAGTCTCATGGGAAGCTTGTATTGGTTGGTGCGCCTGCAGAGAAGCCTCTGGAGCTGCCAGTATTCCCTTTATTTGTGGGTAAGCATATTATCATAATGGATGCTTTAGTAAAAAGTGCAGTGCAGAATTATTTGAACAATATTGTATAAGTATTCTACACTAATGGCATTATGGCAGGGAGAAAGGTAGGGGCTGGAAGTTGCGTAGGAGGGGTGAAGTAGACACAAGAAATGCTTGAATTTGCTGCTAAGCACAATGTAAAAGCAGAGGTTATTCCTATGGATTATGTGAACACAGCAATGGAGCGCCTCCTCAAAGCAGATGTCAAATATCGATTTGTCATTGACATTGGGAACACACAGAACCCAAGTTCTTAATTAATGTTTTGGTTCTAGATCAATTAATAAGTTTGTTGATTTGATTATTCACGTTCATTCTTGAATAAGGATGGATAAGAGTTCGCACGTAAGTTGAATAAATAAAATAAGTACGTGTGGGTAATGTAATCTGGGGTTAAATCCCCTAGATGTCAACAAAGAAAGACTTTGTATTCCAGGAAAAGGAGAAATTTTGAATGATCAGGAGATTTTACCAAAATTGATGTTTCCATTGTGACCGGTAAGAAATTGCTTTTGCTACCTGCCACTTGAATTCAAAGTGCAGTGTCGAGGAAATGTATTTCAAATAAAGATAATGTCACATAAAATAATTCAAATTTATAATTTTTGATCAAAGTTGTAAATAATCTTCATCTTACGAACTCTCATTCTATATTACAGGCCCTGAATTGGAATTGATTCATTCCTTTGACAAGAAATATCAACTCAAGTAAATGTTTCAAAATAATTTGGAGGTCCATGTGTGACTTTTTTTTTCCATTTATGTATTTTTATTTCCTAAGATCAGAAAAAATAAAACTAGTCATTTTCACTTATATACCATAATTTAAAATAACGATATCAATGGAATAATTACTAAACGAACTTTGATAAATTAGAAGACTGACTCAACACTTAACTAATGAACAAAATGCATTATTTACAGAGGCATTTACATGCCTATAGAGAAGCAAATGCTTGCACGGACCGAATTGCTAACTGGAACATACAGCAAGACCTCGGCTTCCTTGAGTTACTGAGCCCTTTGCGTGATTTAAAACAGCTTATCTTAGCTGATGCCTTTGGGGCCTTTACCACGAGATGCATTTCTCTCTAATTTTTTGCTTTGTTTGGGGGGTTTTTGTCCCCTTAGTCACTAAAAAAAAATGCAACAAATTGAAAGACTACGACTCAAGACCTAACTATGAACAAAATGCAACAAATTGAAAGACTACGACTCAAGACCTAACTATGAACAAAATGTAACAAATTGGAAGACTCCGACCCAAGACACAACCTTTGTGACACCAAAAATTAAAATAAGACACTCTATGAAGACGGAATCCCGAAGGATTCAATAAGGACTAAAACTAAATAAAACTAATTTTTCTAATCAAAGTTCTAGCAGACTGCTTCCACAGCCAGCCTCTTAGCAATATCTCCACAACTTGTTCCGCCAAATGTTTTGTCTGAAATGTCAATGGAGCATGCTTCCTTGCCCACACATGCCTACAGGTAGATTTAGATTAATTAATCCGTGTTGTTACTAATTTTTTGAACATAGTTAACCAAGAAGAAGAGCTTACCTTTTCTACAATTGGCAAAGCGTCAATTTTGCTTTGGCAACTACCCTTGTAAAATCCACCACACCCACCTTGGGGGTTTCCATAACTAGCAAACTTAATAGCAGAAATTGGACGACCTTGGCAGGACAATTCCAAGGTCTTGTTCTCGTAGGCATTTGCGCAAGCAGTTCCAACTATAACTGTTTGAAAGTTCACTTGCGATGGGTTTCCTCCAATCTCCTCGAACAAAACCAAAGTGTTCACATCATCTTTCATGAAGGAACGAGGAACATGGTACCTAATTTGTTTATACAAAACTAGTATTAATCCACAATCAACAAAATATATAATAGAATAATTAAATGAACTAACCATCTTTGTGAAGGCTTTCCACAATTAGAAAGACATTTTTTGGAGTCATATTCACCGCGATAATCACAAGGTTCATCACTGCAACCGTCCTCTTCTGCATTGTAACTAGGCCAGAAACGACCAAGATTATGACCATTCACCCAAGCAAAACCTTTGCCCATACCAAGCAAATCCACCACCACAGGATCTGTTCCCAGAGGAGCTTTGAAAGTGGTCTACCAAAACATATATACCATTTAGTTTTTGATTTGGACTATGACAAAACTAAACCAGATCGTATATATAAATTTCAGACAGCAAAGGTACCTTGTACCAGGTGAAGGATCTGTTCGTAGGTAACTGCTCGGATGCCCATTTGATATTAGTAGTAGATTGTGATTCTTCGCTGAATAATTTGTTATTCAAGCCATCCAACCCAATCTTGTATGACCATTTGTGTGAAGATAGATTCATAATTATTGTCTCATCACCTTTTCTACCAATCACCTCAATAGGTCCAACAAGGCCAGAATGCCATGTATCATAGAACGCACCATAGTTCTATTCCCAACAAAATGAAAATATGATTATTAACTATCATTATTATAGTTTGAGCAAATGGATTTTTAGTAAGTAAAAAGTGTGATACCTGAAGTCCAACGGTGACGCTAAGCAGACTGATAATATTCTTTCCATGCTTCAACTTAATGTTGACCTCAAATTCATCATTATGAATGCCATATGTGGCCCAATGGGACCCTATATAAAAAACGAGATCACGTGATTTATTGTGATATGTAAAATAATTTGTTCGATTATTGATAAATAATTTTTTATTTATAAACAGTATTTAAATTATGATACGTAATAAAAATAAAATATTTTAAAATTATATTTGTTATGTGTCATGATCTGAGTATTGTTGGTGAATAAAAATTTATTCTTCAATAGTAAATTAAATATCAATTTTTATGATATAATATTAACTAGATGAATCATAAATTAAAATATGACATTTTACCAATATGATGTCCATTGATAAATGCATGAATTACATGACCGCTGCCATTGATCCTAAGAGACATATCATGGCTCCAAATTGGATCATCTTTATCGAGGTGGAGACTGTCCAAGGAAAGAATATATTTTTAGAAGTTAGCACAACAAAGAGAGACCAAACAAGAGAAAGACACAAATTAAATAACTACCTTGTCATGTACCAAAGGTAGTCACTAACATCATTAGTAACCTCTTTTTGATCAAAAAGTGCATTGGCAGACGAATGAGATTTTCCATGTAGAGCATCATCAATATTCTCAGGCCTCCACGCCCATTTTAAAGATTTTGGCTCCTCTTCGGCTTTGTTTGGTATATTTGACATTAGAGAGGTTTGGACATTCACCTAATCAACCAATATTTGATTATTTTATTATAAACTAACAAATTTACCCTATGTTTTTAGGTTAATTACCTTCGCTGTGTTATACTCCTCGTTTTGACAATCAGGGAGAAGGCTAACAGACCAAGCGGGAACTGTATATTTCTTTCCTCTAAATGTCACTGTGGCATCAGCGGTAGTGTTGGTATTGCTCAAAAAGCAACTTGATGATTCATTTGTCGCATACACAGTGGCCTACAATTTATCATTAAATATGATTAACTATTCTTGTTTCGAACAAAAATACCATCTTTTGTAATTCTACATTCTTAATTACCTTGATAGAATTTCCCAAATCACTATCTGAAGCATCCCCATAGACAAGGTTGTTCTCCATGGCCCTCAAAGCTTGATGAAGTTGTTTCAGGTGGCCCCATTTTGGTTGGGCAATGCTGCCTACAAATAAATATTTGAAAGAAATCAATCAGAGCTAGGTTTTATTCATTCAAAAGTAAATTTCAATTAACTATGAAGTTATTAATTACCATATTCATCAAGAGGAGCGTCATAATCATAGGAAGTGGTCATGTATGGACCTCCCGCTGTTCTCCCGAAGTTAGTTCCACCGTGATACTAAAACCAAATTAATATATCACAATCTTGTGTGTGTATATAGACATATATATAAGAGAATTCATATTTCTTACTATATAATTAAATATTTACCATATAATAGTTTTGGAAGGTGCCTCCAGTTTGGTAAAATCTGGCTACACCAAAAGCAACATCTTCAGCAGTTCTATGTGGATCTTGCCCTCCCCAATTCTTGAACCTTAAATATGCGTAAAAACACTTTATACGTACAAAACAAAAAGACTAAACATGAAATAAAATTAGGAAATTGTAGTTTAACACTTACCAGCCTACCCAATTTTCAGTCCACATCTTAGGACTGTTGGGATTATTGGGTTGGAAGTTGTCACAGTAATAACCGTTGCAAGTATTGATCTAACATAAAAAAATTAAAAAAATATTCATTAAAAAGAGAGAGAGAAAAATTAATTTAATAACTAAATTCAATTAAGTTCACCATCGGTTGAGGAGCATCGTTCTGTTGGCACATAATCCAGGGTACACCTATATTGAAGGACACGGCCATTTGAGCACACCACTCTATATATACTTTTCCAGCATCCCCGTAAGACGACATTACATTCCCATATTCATTCTCAATCTATTAATATTTTAAAAAAATAATCAGTTTAATGGAATAATCTTATTTTATAATTGTCTATAAATTTAAAAAATTATGAAGTTAATCCATAAAATGTTAAGTACCTGAGCAATAATAATGGGACCACCTTGAGAAGCAAAGAGTTTCTCTTTCTTGACCATATTAACGATCAAAGTAGTGAAATTTTGCATTTCATTCTATAGAACCAAAATATATATAAAAAAAAGTAAGTATAACTTTATAATCGCAGCATAAAAAGAAAAAAAAAATCTTCTTTGTAGAAAAGAAAATAAATAATTACCATGAAAACCTTATTTGTTGTCCGCATTTCAACGCCAGGCAAATTATGCACCCACACAGGGATTCCTCTAAAGAATAGAAGAGAAAACAGAATTGAGAATTATAAAATTCACATTGAAAGTTATAGAAAAAGGAAGTAAAATTTACCCATAATTCCATTCAGCACAAACATATGGACCAATGCGAAGTACAGCGTAAAGGCCTGCCTCTTGAATAGTCTTGAGAAATCTGATAAGATCATTGTTGCCAGTAAAATCATACTGACGACGAGCTGGTTCATGAGCATTCCAGAAAACATAAGTTTCAATTGTATCCAATCCTCCTTCTTTGGATTTTTTCATTAAATCCGGCCACATCTATCATATAAATAGATAAGTATTAGTAAGTATATAAACACACTGAATAGTTATGAAAGAATAAGAAGACAAAGTAAAAATAGATGATGTATATTACTTCAGGTTGGCTTCTGGGGTAATGAATTGCACCAGAAATCAACAATCTGCGTTGACCGTCAATTTTGATGGCTCTTCCATCATGAGTGACTTCAACGGCACTGATACTAAGAAAGGCGAAACCAAGAAAACAAAGACATATGGCAAGCAAAAAGCTTTGAGTTGCCATGTTTAGAGTGGAAGGCGCAAGTTTGATGTATCTGATTTTGCAAGACCACAATTTATATAAGAAGGAGAAGATAGCTGGTTTGTTCGTATTTTAATTTGAATTTAATTCGTGGTTATCCGCACTATAATATCAAATCTTAAAGAGAATTAATTAGCTAAACTTAAAGAATTATCTCTTGATAAATATATACAATCATTTAATTCTTGTTAAAATATTATAATTAATGAAGATACACCAGAATTGGAGTTGTTGGAAGTATAAAATATCTACCATTTATATTTGAAAAAGATAGATGAAATTAAAAATATATAAAAATTATTAATTTATGAAATTAATTTGTATTAGTAAACTAGAAAATTTATTATAATCTTTATCTTAAACATGATTATATGAAATTTAATATAGAATAGAAGTTCTTATAAATAATAATATAATACTTTCACGTTTACATACGCAAATAGCATTAAGTTTTTAGTACGCACAAACAATATATATTTTACAACTTGTATAAATCTTATATAGTATAGAATTTAAATTTAAAATAAAGTATGAAAAGTTAATCTTTGGAGATCACCCAAACCCTCATCTTCCCAACCAGCGTTCTCATGTGGCAGTTTATTAAGAATCTTTGTTTACAACATAGATATATACTATGAAGATATTGAACTTTTTATAGTATAGAGTTATCGCCAATATTCAGTATTTTAATTTTATTGCATATTATTTAGTTATTATTAAAAAAAAATGAAGTGATATATATATATATATATATATATATATATATATATATATATATATATATATATATATATATATATAAAACTCACATTAAGACTTTATTAATATAATAAGTAAATCATTTCTCCTATTCATTTTGTGCAAGAAAATGTTTCACTTCACAAGTGGCTTCCAAAAATACTAATAAGTGACACTTTTATGAATTTATATATATAAAAAATTCAAATAATTTAATTACAATATAAGCTACCCACTTTTATTTGAATCTTAACAATTGATACTTTCACAAATTTATAAGCAGCACGATTTTTGTTGAATCTCATACTAACAAGTGGGTTTCTACGCTAGTTAGTTTCATTTGAATTTGATACTATTTATTAAAACGATCACCGTTATAAAAAATTTAAAAAAAAAAAGTAAAAAGCTATTGACACTTACTGAAATATAACAAAATAGGATTTCAACCAAGTTTAAAAGTTGTCATTGAAGATTGTTAATAGTGATTTTTAGTGACCATCATGTCGTTATTTATATTGCTGTTATAGAATATTTCAAAAATTACTACTAAAAATCATAAAAGTTACTAATAAAACTAGAGTTTCAACGGTGACATAATCATAAGTTACTGTTAAAACTCTAAATTATAGTCACTGAAAATGATTTTTTAATAAAGATTTTAGTTATCGTAAAAAGGTTAATATGTAATTTTTTTATTAATTTTTTTTTATTAATATTTATATATTTAACTACAAAAATAACAATTAATAAATAAATAATATAATTAATAAATTAATTATCTTGCTAATAATAATAATAATAGTATTATTATTTAAACTTAAATTCAAATATAATTAATTTAAAAATACACAAACATTCAATGTAATGTAATTAGTTATATTTTAAAATAAAATTAACTAATTACAAATAAAATTACTTAATTCTAACGTAATAAAAGTTGAAGCTCGTTTTAGCTTCTCAGAGAGAACACCCCCATGAACATATTACAGCAAACATCATAAAGAAAGTTTCAAAATTTGTTGTGTTCCAAAATCAAGAGAATAGCAATGCTTAGTATGTTTTCAATGCCAAATAGCATGTCCTTCTTTATATCAAAAGGAATAAAGAAAAATGATGGTGGCAAAATCATCCCTTAAAAAGGTAACTTGTCAAAATAATCAAAATATAAATATCATGAATTTTTATATATAAATTCAAAATTTAAAAACTACTCACTCCTATCTTAAACTAATATAAAATTTTAAAATGATAATAATTACAAAAGTCTAAAATTTAGGAGTTACCAACATTTCCTTGAATAAGATCTAGATGTTCAAAATTATTAAAAATATAAAAAAAAATTAAAATCGAAAGTCACCCACTTCTCTAAATATAATAAATCTAAATTTTCAAATATCTTTTTCCACATAAATTCATTAATTGAAAAACTGCCTACTTTTCTTTGAATTTAATCAAATTTCCCAAATAACAAAAAAAATTACTATCTATATTTTTCATATAAAATTTCAAAATTTAAAAGCTACATAGTGTATCTTATTCTAAAATTAAAATTACAAAAATTTAAAATTTAAAAGTTACCAAAATTTCTCTCAATATAATCCAAATTTCTAAAATAATCAAAATTATAAAAAAATTAAAAATTTTAAAAAATATGTACTTTCATCTAAATATAATCAAGAGTAAAAATTGCAGTGTCAATTTTCATTCCCTCAAATTAAATTTTAAAACTTAAAATAATACAAATTTAGTCTTTCAAAATTTTCTTAGTCTAATACAAATTTTTGAAATAATCAAAATATAAATAATACCAAATATTTTTTCATAACATTTTAAAATTTAAGAGATACTCCCTATTATATATCAAGTCTAATAGAAATTTCAAAAATAGCTAAAATTACAAAGATATAAATCTAAAAGCAAATGTTAACGAATGAGGACGACACTTCTCTTAATATGAACTAAATATTCAAAATAATTGAATTTATGAAAATTTTAAATTTAGAAGCTATTGACTTTTTCTTGAACATATAAACTATATTTTCAAAATGAACTTTTTAAGAAAAATTCAAACTTTTAAAGATGCTCACTTTTTTCTTAATATAATGCTAATTTAAAAAATATTACAAATAGTCTCAAATATTTTCTATATGATAATTCAAAATTTTTAAGCACCACAAAACCCAATATACCGCAAATTTTTAAAATGATCAAAATTTAAATGGTGTCAAAATTTAGATAAATGCATAATTGTTTTTCTCAAAAAAAAAAAGTTTTAGATGTCACTTAAAATCTGAAGAGAGAGAATTTTTTTATTTAACAATTATGAAAATGCACCTAATTTTGACGTGTGTTCTATTAGGTAAGAGATTTATAAGTATAGATTTCAAAATATATTTTTTTATAAATGTTCAAAATTTAAAATTTGCTCTCTTTTCCGAATCTAATCAAAATTTATAAATAATTAAGAATTAAGAAATTTAAAATTTATTAACATTTATCCCAATATATTTCAATTTTTCAAAATAATCATAATTAAAAAATTTTAAAATTAAAAGTGACCCACTTTTCTCTAAATATCCAAAATTATTTTCCTTCAAAATATTCAAGATAAACAAAATGTAAGTAGTGTCAAATATTTTTCGTGTAAAGATTTAAAATTTATGAGATACCCACCTTTATTTGAATCCAATACAAAATTTCAAAACAATTAAAATAAAAAAAAAAATTATAAGCAACCTATGTAACATCCCTGATTTTTTTTCTTATGTTACTAATTGAAATTTATTTATTTCAAAAAGGAGAACGGATTTTGGATCTCATGGGAGGATTAAATTATTTTTACTTAAGTCAAATAAGATACTATGAATGGTTAAAATAACATTTAATTTATGTAATTAATAGGGATGGAATTAGTGTAATTATGGATGATGGCAAGAGCATTTTGGAGATAAAGAGGTGGTAGGTAGGGGGTAAGTAGGGAAAAAATAAAATAAAATAAAATAATAGGAAGATAAGAAGAAGAAGGGGAGGGAGTGACGGAGGGAAAAAGAAGAAAAAGAAAAGGAGAAAAAGAAAAGAGAAAAAAAAAGGATAAAAAGAAAGGGAAAGAAGAGAAAAGAGGAAGAAGAAGAAGAGAAATAAGAAGAAGAGAAAGAGAAATAAGAAGGAGAAGGAAGAGTAAAGAGAATTCAAAGAATTAAGCACCGAGTTTAAAGTAATTTGAGATAGGTTTAACATCTTCTAATAAATTTTTGTACAAAATTATATATACATTTTTAGATTTGTTTAGATGTGATTTTAGATAACATGTGGTCTGAATATTTATATGAAATTTTGTTTTGAATGTTTGGACATGCATATGGGTGCATGGGATTATATAAAAGAAAATCAAAGGAGAAGATAAATTAAACTGAATTTCGAAATAATTGGGGAAGTTTCAGTTTTTAGAATTCTGAGAAAATTCGGTAAGGATTTTAAAGAAATGTTCAACATATGAATTGTAGATATATATCTCACGGATTTATAGGTTTTATAATTACTTAATTTGGAGTTCATATGAAGGAGATATGGCTGATTAATTCAGCAGAGGTTGAAATTCAGGATAATAAAAATAAGTGTTTTTATTTTAATTTTCTGAGAATAATCCGTAGAGAATTTGAAGAAAATATAAACATAAAAGTTGTAGATAATTGTTTTAGATTTCTATAGGATTTGAAATAACCTCAATCGAAGTTCGTATGAGGGAGATATGATGGAATAAGTGAATAAAAGTCATAGAACACGGCTAGGCCGTGTTCTGGGTTGCTATAAGTGTTTTTATTTTAATTTTCTGGGAATAATACGTAGAGAATTTGAAAAAAAATATAAAAATAAAATTTGTAGATAATTGTCTTAACTTCCTATAGGATTTGAAATCACCTCAATTGGAATTCGTATGAGGGAGATATGATAGAATAAGTGAAGGAATGTCACAGAACGTGTTCTGGGTTGTTTCAACATGGGTAGGCCGTGTTCGGAGTTATTTTTTAAGCATGTTTGAAGTAGTTTTCAAGCATGGCCGTGTCTTGAACATAGCCAGACCGTGTTGGGTGCTGGATTATCATACTTTTCATTGTTTTATACCTAAAAATAATCTTGTTTATTGTAATATTTTTAGGAAACATATATTCAAGAAAAATACTTTTAAAATGATGATTTTGGTATCAATGAATTATAGAGTATTGGTATGTGATGAATGATTATTAATCATTTGGTATAAAAATGATGCATCATATTATGAAAGTAATTACATGGCAAGCGTAAAACTCTTGACGAATTGTTTGATAGATATATATTGTATTTGATGAATATGTATATACATATATATATATATATATATATATATATATATATATATATATATGTATGTATGTATATACATACATACATACATACATATATATATATATATATATGTATGTATGTATGTATGTATATACATACATACATATATATATATATATATATACATATATATGTATAGATGAATATTGACGGGTTGTATGGCTTGAGACGGTACCGAATAGGGGACGCCCTATTAGCCTGAGTAAGCCAAGGGAGGGCCGCTCTAACCGGGTGACAGTGGTAATGTGAGGGGGCAAGAGGGTGATGTATTCACATTTTTTGATAACTTATTGTGACCGTAGTCGATCGATCACTATGCATATAGCAAATGAGTAAATTAAAAGCCGTGATATAGCTGAGCATTAAAAAAAATAGATTTTTAGTGCATATGTAGTATGA
The DNA here is from genome assembly GCA_037074535.1 of Gleditsia sinensis. Classification (NCBI taxonomy): domain Eukaryota; kingdom Viridiplantae; phylum Streptophyta; class Magnoliopsida; order Fabales; family Fabaceae; genus Gleditsia; species Gleditsia sinensis. The sequence goes on along the minus strand of CM073467.1, from coordinate 59,804,305 downwards.
TAATTATGTATAAACAAAAATTATGATTTTATCTCAAAATTTTGATATTTTTCTATAGCTTATACAGCTAAATATAACTCATGTTTTCTCATCATATTTTATTTATGTTAAATCTATTGGAAACCTTTGTTCTCACTATTATTGTAGTGTTATGTTCAAATAAAAAGAAATGAGATGCAACACAAAATGACGTTACTGATGGAGATCTAGATGTCAGCACCACCTCCTCACCCTTTGTATTTCAAAGGTGAAGTGCTGTATAAAGACTCTTAATTATGTACTGAAATGTTGTATTGTATAAATATAATATGTGTAAGGTTTGTAATATATATGTAAATATGTATATTGTGTTTTGAAATGTTGTATTATATAATTATAACATGTATGAGGTTTATAATAAATATGTATATATTGTGTTTATATATATGGCGTATTTAACATGCGTATCGAAAAATAAAAACTCGGACGTTACAACCTAAACTTCTTTAAATATAATCTAAATGCCTAAAATAATCAAATTTGTTTTAAATTTAAAATCTACCCATTTTTATTTCAATATAAATTATAAAATATTTAAAAAAATTCAAAATTTCTATACTATCTGAATATAATGAAAATTTTCAAAATATAAATAGTGTCAAATATATTCTTTATGAATATTCAATGTTTAAAATATTTTATTTGAATCTGATATAAATTTAGAAAATAATCAAAATTTCAATGGTATCGATTAGCTAAAAATATTTAAACTTAAAATACTACTAATTTTATTTGAATATTATCAAAAAATTTAAAAGCAACACATTTTTCTCTAAAACTCATACAAATTTCAAATTTAGTTAAAATTAAACAATATTAGTTATTTTTGCTACTAAATGTAAGAGCTACTTACTCTTTTTTTGTATCTAATGTAACTTTCTGAAATAATCATAATTTAAATAGTATTTAAAATTTAGAAATGTGTAAATTTTAGTTAAAGTGTTCAATTTTACAAAAAATAATTCAAATGTTACGAGAAAAGTATGAAGAGAAAAGAGAGTAAATCATCAACAAAATTTGAAATATAGTGACATAAAATAATTAACATTAACATCTGAGTGAGAGAGAAAAGTGTTAATGAGAAAAAAAAAATTGTTGAGGCAAAACATTATTATGCTCAAAACATAGAGAGATTTTTTTATTGAACAAAATATCAAAATGCATCAGCTTTTGACGTGTAAAAACATAGTTATTAAATTATTTGGAAAGAGAAAAATGAGAAGATAATCACTAAATTAACTTTCCTTGTTTAATAAATTATATTACTCGGCTCTTCCTATAATTCAATATTACAATGGGCTCTCTCTCATTTTAAATATCTTTAAGATATAAAAAGACAACTGCAAAGAGAAAGCAGCGACACCAGCTGCAACGATGGCAGAGTGGGTGGCCAGAGGGGAGAGCCATCGGGAACATATCAATACATGATGAAGAAGAGAGACTGTCTGAATTCAATACATGATGAAGAAGAGAGACTGTCTGAAGCCAAGAGGGTGAGGATGGATGGACCAAGCTTCAGAGGGAAGGAGTTAACGACAAGGAGACAGAAGGATTGGCTGCAAGAAGGGACATTGAAGGAGGGGTGAGAAGAACAGTAGTTCATTGTACATGGAAAAACTCCGTCCAGGACAATTTTAGACAAGTGATTTTCATTTAATGCACACTCACAATAAAGCAGGACATCCACAGTGCGGCCCACTGAAAGTCACAAGCCTAGCCCATATCTCCTGCTTAATAGGCTACTATAGGCTAGGCCCAAATTTATTTTTTACAGTGTATTTATAAAATAAAATAAAAAAATGTAAATAATAATACGTGATTAAATAAATATAACGTGTGAGAATGAACTCTGAAAAAATAATTTAACGAGTAAATTTATATACAAAAATTAATTTTTTTTGGTATAAAATAAATTTAGGAGTTATATCAACAGGATTGTTTATATTCTACCTTTTTAGTATATCAGCATGATTCTTAAAAGCATTGTAAATACAGATTTTTTATTTATTATTTACAACGGGTAGCGTTACTATTTAACTACGTTACTTGTCCGGAAAAAAAAAAAAAAAACTACGTTAAGACCACAGTTTCCATTAAAATGATTGTTTTTAGTGAAAATAAGCCACTTAAAGTTATTTGAAACTGATAAAGCAAATATTGAGGTTCCCACCACTTTTTTTTTTTTGCGAATAATGATCAGATTGTTATTGAGATATTAAACTTTTTCTTTAAATTTTTATTTTAGTCTAAATTTGTTTACTAAATAAAACAGTACATTTTTTTAATGCTCTAGAGTTATCCCTACAATACAATACGGAAGAATCATAAGATAATAGAAGCCTTTTGGGATTCTCATCCTAATAGAACCCCAAGAATTAGAATATCAAAGAACAAAAAATAGAAGAGCCAAGGATTGTGATAACAAGGGAAGGGAGTGTAATAAAGGGAGAAGAGAAGAAGCAAGAGGTGAGAGAGGTGGGAGTGGGAGAGGAGGGGGACAGAGGAGCAGAGAGCACGCTCGTTACCCGTACTCTTGGAGAAGTGATTTTCATTTAATGCACACTCGGCTTCTGTTTCTTTTGCTTCTTCATCACCATGACTTTGAGATTTGAGATTGCTCATCCTCTGCATCACTTCCACTTATACATATCAGAACTAGCAGTGGCCAGACCCACTGTATCAATAAAAAGGAACACTTTCAAAAACTTCCCGTTATTTTTATTTTTTCTTTTTAATATTATTTTTAATTATTATGTCCTTTTTTATCCTTCTTACAATAAGTCAATCTCTCGTGAAAGCGATAGTTCATTTGACGAACCTTAGTTGTTGGACTTTCGCCTGGGAAACTGGATGCTTCTGGATGTTGTCCTTTCACATTAATTTATTTGGATCAATTAAATTGTATCATAAAAATTAAAAAAAATTGAGAATGAATGGTAATTCATTTACTTCGCCCTGCATTTATCTGCGCTTTTATCACAGTAAGAGTAAATGGAAGTGGTGCTTCTGTCCAACCTTTTTTTGGTTCGCTTTCGTTGCTTGTTATTCTTATGCCTAACCATGTCAACTCAACAGAGGCCTGTCTGCTCCTCTCCATGCAAATTTTCAATTAATATTCAATAAAATTTAAGGTCAGAGACTTTTTTCTGTGTAATTTAACTTATCACATCTTGAATTAGTGAGTGAACAATAAAAATTATAATTTTAATATAATATAACTTTTTGATATTTGAATTTACACAAAAAAAAGTTTCTATTATTAATTTAACAAAAAAAATTATGATGAATCATTATTTAATACATATTGTAAGTTACTATGTGATTTTAAAATTTTAATCTATTAAATAATTAACAACTCATCAAATTATATCACCTTTCAAAGGCTCTTGACTGTGTTACCAATTTTGAGGATCGAATATTTAACCCTTTGGATATAAATAATCTCATAGTATGTGAGTTACTCATTTCACCTTAAAAATTTAAATTGTTAAGTTACGATTTATTGAATAATATCATTTTTCATACATTTATATCCTTAATGTTGGCAATAATAAAAAGTCTATCTTATCCATCGTAAATAAGCATACATGATAGATGTGATGAAGTAGCTAAATAGTCTATCGCCTCCTACAAATTTCATCTCATAGAATTTGAAAAATGTAATACGCAATTATTGATATCTAATTGTAGAATATAACCCATAATTATAAAAAGAAAAAAACCTCCACTTTTTTTTTTTTTTACGTTTTATGGAAATAACTGATCAGATTTATTATCCCAAACCTCCCTTGTTGTCTAGATAAATATAATAATGAATGTTGAAGAAGTAGAAGATGATAGAAGTGGTTAGAGAGGATAGCTCGTGAGATGGTAACGTTCGAGGAAACCTTGTTCTTATGTATGGGGTATTGTTTCTGGTTTGCCTCTCACGGGATTCCAGCCACCCCTCTCACGTGTTCCCTCCCTCTCTCTCTCTCGGCTGTACCTGTCTGTTTTCATCCTAGAACTTGTCCTTACGGCGCTCCACGTTTCTTCATAACCATACAACAAGCTTTGTCGGTGGTTCCATGTCTACCCGTAAAATGTTACATCCAAAATCTCCATTTGTTTTTTGTAATTAATTAGCATTCTACAACGTTAACGACACTCCTATATTTCTTAATTTAAAACTTTACAAATATTAATTGAATTGTTATTTCTCTCCGGGTCTGTGGGTATAGTTAGCCGGAAATTAACCAGAGACCTGTCCAGGGTCCACAGTTCTGCTGCCGCTGCTGCGTATATCATGCACGGTAATAATCTCAAAGTAACTCTCTTTTTCTTTTACACGTTATAGTATATCTCCAGGTTCCCATAAAGGTTTTCCATCAACTAAGCTACAACAAGACAAACAACTGAATGCTTGATCATGACCGTTAAAGCCCTGTTATGGGTTCGGTATCTTTGCAGTTATAAGGGTTTTTCCTAGTCTACTTCATATGTATATAATATTGGCGATAACTTCCATCTATATGTCAGACTGAAAATATATACAATGGTAATATTACGAAGAAAAAGGTTTCTTTCTCTCTCCCTCTCTCTCTCTCTCTCTTTTGGTTCAATGTTGGTGGAGAAGAAAGGCGTTTGCTCTCTGGTCGAAGCTTCACCTTTAGTATTTGTATGATTGTGCACTTAAAAATGTAACCTGCGCCTATGAGTATGTACAATAGATCACCTACCCATGTAGCTGGGCAGAACCTTTGAAAGGACTCGTACTCTTCCCTCAAACTTATGTTCAATAATTAAGTGACAAAATTGCAAATGCGTTGTGGTAGGGTCCATCCTATATAGAGGTGTCCAAAAGAGACTACACTAGTTCACTGCAATTAATTAATTAATTACTTAACAAAAGTTGACGATGAGAGATAAGGTTGATTAGAGGGGGATAGGGAATAAACCATACGTGTGAGTTTTTATATGGGGTGTTCAAAGTAATAGTAAGGTGAGTTTGCTTAAGCTTTTCGTTCAAAAGGGACGCGTCAAAGAAAAGAATTAGACATGATGGCCAAAACAAAAGAGAAAGAAATAATAAAAAAGGTTTTGGCAGTGACAGACAGAGCACCCAGTGCTGTCGTACAGTGCTGCTGTTCTTCCTCCCTCCGGGGGTCCTGTCACTGCCACCATCCCTCTCTCTTTCTCTCTCTACTATTGCCCCGGTCATTTCTAGCTCTGTTTCCACTTGTAGCCTTTATTCTACCGCTATTTGCTACTTTTACACTCTAGCCCATGTAGTATGTACTATCTACTCCATCTATGAAATCTAATTTTCAAGCCATGAAATTCTATTTATTTTGGTGGCGACGTGGAGGGTTTAGTACAATTCTCCCGGAGCACAAACGGATATTTAAGAAAGGTAAAGGTTTTAAGAATGTGTTCAAGAAATTATAAAATAATTCAAAGCAAGAACATTTTTCAAGATAATAAAGGGGTCAAAATATTTTTACTTGAAATGTGATTTGTGGCTGAAAATTTTCAAATTATATATATAAAACATAAAAGAAGAAAAAAGAGGGATCTGCATGCATGTATGACGAAAAAGTTTGTTAAACGTGTCCCAGCTGAGAAAAGAAAGTTATGTGAGTAATTACGTCAGCCAAAATTACTAGTATTTTCACTTTGCAGTAGACTTAATTGTCATTCATCAAACTCCAATACATCTCCCATCATTATCAACCACATTAAAGGAGTTGCTCTGTATCCGTCTCTAATAGTTTTGTTATAGTCGGAGTCGTGGATCTCCCTCTACTGTCGTAACAGTTTTGGATCATATACTTTTCTGCTATATATATGTCCTCTCTCTCTCTCCGTAGTATATAACTATATATAATACCGACTTCTTTTTCTAGTGAGATCTGCGCCCTCTCTCTCTCTCTCTCTCTCTGCCTCTATATCATTCTTGTATACTTATGTGTATAGCTAGCTATCTTTATTCCATTAGATCTGAAAAAGACCAGTAACCCCACCTCATATATCGTTTCACTAATTTCCAATCACCCTCTTTGATGAAGATCACAGGAACCCATCCATCGAGACCCTCCCCTCCATTCCTCTTCCTTCATGCATGAACTCATTCAATTGATGACTATGTTTGCCTCTCTAAAAGGAAACTGATCAAAAACTCAAACTTTTCTCTCACATCATCTCTTTGGCTCTCTTTTCCCTCTCAATGATGTCACCGGATAATAACAATCCTCCTTCTAAGCCGGCGACCAAAGATGAGAACCAGGGCTCCGGTAGCCGGAAAAGCACCTCCACCAGGCCTTCAGAACCAGGCCTAAAGTGCCCACGATGTGACTCTCCCAACACCAAATTCTGCTACTACAATAATTACAGCTTGACTCAGCCCAGGCATTTCTGCAAGACTTGTCGTAGGTACTGGACAAAAGATGGAGCTTTGCGAAACGTTCCTATCGGCGGTGGGTGCCGGAAGAACAAGAAGGTGAAACCATCATCTAGGCTTTCAAGTGATTCCAAAGACTCTGGTTCTTCTTCAGAGCTGGGGGGTCTCAAATTGTTTCATGGTCTTTCCCCTTCTGTGGATTTCCAGCTTGGCGGGTTACCCTTCCCTAGGCTGCATCAAACTCCACCAGCTTATAACCAGTTCTCCTCTTTTGCGGACGTTTCAGCCACTTCTGCTTCTGGTTTCAACCTGGATCCTCCTAATAGCTCAAATTCTTTGATTGGGTTTAATTACCCATTTTCTTCTTCCTCCGGGAGTGGATTTAATGGTGCAATTCAGAGCGCAAGCTCCATGAACGTTCATAGTAGCCTTGCTTCTTCAATTGAGTCACTGAGTTCTATTAACCAAGACTTGCACTGGAAGCTGCAGCAGCAGAGACTAGCGGTGCTTTTTGGTGGGGATAACCTAAAAGATCATAACAGCGTTTCGCCAGTTAACCTTGAGAGCCAGAGCCAGAAACCACAACCCATTTTGTTTCAGAACCTTGAGATTTCAAAGCCAGAGATCTGCCCCGTTGGTAATTCCAGAAGAGAAGGGCCAAGTGGGGATACAACGACTGAGTGGTTCTTTGGGAGTTCTTTTGCGTCAGTGACTCCTACACCGACTACCAGTAGCGGTGGAAATGGCAATGATAATGCAAGCAACTGGGGTAGTGTCCATGCTTGGAATGATGTGCAGCAGCAATATAATGCTTTGCCCTAGCTAGATGAGGAAGAGGGTAAGGGAGGTAGAACTTTTTTATTTGGAAGGAAAGGAAGAAATAGGCCAAATCTGATAATAATAATCTAAATTCTAAAATCCCTTTTAGGCATATGTTAGTATGTATCTTGCTATTTAGTCTTTAATTATGTTGGGTTCAAATCAACAAATATATATGTGTAGCAGATGGGAAATCATAACGTTTTGTCATGAAACTATGTGTACATACTCATCAATTTCAGCTAGACATAAATCAATTCTCTAAATTCTTATTTCCTTATACTGGTCGATGGTTATGCCCTCCATTACCTTTGTTCATGTAGATCGACTAGTGATAATTTTTATCCAATACATGAAATGAAAAGCAATAGGCGCTTCCCTCCCACTTTTGTGTTATATATATATATTTTCCATCAAAGAAGCTGACACTTGAAGATTTTTTTATAAATGTTTAATTTGAAGTCAGGTATTGATAAATAGGGGTTTTGTCTACCCATTTGGGATCTGTGATGTGTTTTTGGATTGTTGCTAATTAGAAATGGGTGAGTTAAATGGTATATCCTTGATTTGTTTCATGTTAATTAGTTGATATCCCCAAAAGATCAGAAACCATACAATACCATCACCTCCCAAACAAGCCCTAAGTTTCAAGCCATTGAGCCACTGGTTTTTGCAATATAAAAAACACACCACTTTAGCGTAGTGGCTGCTTGGGCTCTTGTTAACCCTGCATTAGCTGTCTCTCCTCTCTCTCTCTCTCTTTATGTTGGCTCAGGCTCTTCGTAATAATTAGTAGCAGTGTGGTGTGATTTTGTGGTGTCTGAAAAAGTGGTGTTCTGAAAGTGAATTCAATAAAAGACTGTCAATGTTCGAATGAGAGAGAGAGTAAAAGAAATAACTAATAAGGCATCTAAAGCTTAGGGTTTGTTTTTTGGTGTATCAAAAAATGTTACGTTTAGCTTTTGAGGGTGTTGGAGAGTGAGACCTCTAATCCGTGCTAGTTTCTGTTCTGTATAATGCATAGAGAGGGGAAAAGCAGGAAGCAATGTTACTTTTCCCTTCGTCGCCTTTCTCATTTTTATTCCTCACTTGCACTGAGTTTGTGCCAAAAACTCAAACTCCAGCATGTTGAAAATATTATAATTAAGCTCCTTCTTTACCTTTCTTCACCACTAAAATATGTGTGCATGCAAACCCTATATTAATTATCTGTATTGAACCCATTTCTTCAATAGGGAAAGCATATGTCTCTTATTCATAAATGAACTGAACTGCTATACCTTTCATTATAAGCAACATTCCTTTGGCTGATAGTAATTAAGTTGAAAAGGCCACTTCATGAGTTGCAAACACTTCTAGCTAGGTCCTCTCCAAAAGCTTGACAATCATTATTTTTGTAAGTTTGTTCTGTTCTCCTAAAGACTATTTTCTCCACATGATTAGGCAACCTTTTTTTCTTCCTCCTCTTTTCTTCTCAAAAGTATATAAAACGCCTTTTCTGATCTTTTTGCAAATAAAATATTTTGTGCAAGAACGTAAAGAAACATAGTAATTTCTTCCAAGTAAAGTATTAGCTCTTTGTGTGTTTGTATATATGTGGGGTCCACGGCTCATGACTGTGCGTGTTTGCGGAGAGAGAAGAGAGAAGAAGGGAAGAACATGAAGGATGAAGCTGCGTGATTAACGTGATAGAGTTGGAGAGAGAAACCTTTTTTGTTTTTTGTTTTAATATATTGGTTGGATCTGCTGGTGTTTGGTTCAAACAGTCATTCATACAACTTACAAATGCAAGAAGCTCATGACATATTGAAGTTCTAATCTCTTCTTCTCATCATTACCTGCTTACCTTCCTCCGAAACTTCTGGCCCCATGCCCAACCTGCAATCATGCACCACTACCATGACCAAATATATATACAAAAGACCGCCATATTCTAGTCTTCATGTTGATTTGACAATAGTTTGAAGTGGGATCTGGTTTTCCATAGATTCACCGTTCACCCTATTCGTTAATCTTGACATAATATATATGTATGGAATATACAAAATAATTACAAGTTAATGTAAAGTTTTATGAGCATGCATAACATTCGTGAAAGAAACTTTTAATCCAATGGAAAAATTGGAGTTATTAGAGTAAACTTGAGTGAGAATTACGTAGTGAAGCAACGAAGCATACCTTAAATTGTACAACTTAGTGATATAACAAACACTAAATAATGATTCAATAACTATTTAACTACGACAAACGAAGATCATTTATGATTGATCTCCTTTTGTCAATTCGATGAAATACATAATGTCGCACGAAAACCAAAGTTTGAAGCCTAATAAATGATATTTTTTTTAATGAATAACTATATCATGTAATTTTACAAAAGCATAATATTTCTTCCTTTATTAAATCACCAATATATAGAAACCCAAAAAAAAAAACATCAAATGATTAATTGTTAGACTAATAAAGTTCACCGAATGTTAATTTTACGGGGCTTTAGATTGATTTACCCTGGATAAAATAAATTGATAGCAACCCTTCCCTTGTCCGAAAAGATTTTGTTTTGTGGTACGTGAACGTGGGAATGAAATGACGTGTTTGGTGGCGGAGTCTCTTGCCATCCCTCATCCTCCAAGAAGCAACAAGAACAACGCTTTCATCTCCGTCACCTTTTTTGTCTTCTTCCACCCATTGGGACAATAGAGACTTATAGTGGACACCCCACTCTAATCATTTCGCTTCTTTACCTTTTTGATCCACGTGCTTCTTTTCGTTTTCTGTTTCTTTCTGTGTCTTTTTCTCCTTAACAACTCTTACTTCATTATTCAGATTCATATTATTAGTTCAAATGCTTCTAAATCGTGAGAATTAAAACAAATATATCAAAAGAAAAGTTCAATCGGATCAATGATATATAATAAAGTGAAATAGCCAATAAATGAGGCAGGTTTTCTTTTAAAACGATTTTTAGCTTTTGCCTTTTATTCTTATTCTCTCGTTTCAGGTTATGGTCATGGACTTTCCATGTAAACAAAAAAAATAAAAAATAAAGATAAATAGTTTGACATAGCCATAATGCAATCTAACATGCGATAAATGCAAGTTGATGTAGAGACCAAGGTTATAGTTCTAAATTTCTAATTGGTAAGGTAAAATTGGTGCAAAATGATTAGTAAAGATGCTACACAAAGAATTGTGTATGAAAATAGAATTGCATCGAGTATTAGATATTACAGAGAGTTGTATATGTTACACTATATAATAAGTAAAATACAAAGTTACACTCCTTTTGACTTTGGTCTGCTATCTTGACCAGATTTTCTTCTTATTGTCCCTCTCCTTAATTCCTTGAACCTGATCTCTGCTAACTCTCTTGTGGGTCAATGGGGGTTGAGTAGCCAAGACTGGCCTTGTGGCCCTTCCAACTCTTCCTATTTTGGGAGGATCAGATTTCCTCATGACTTTGCTATCGTGTAAAGAGGATGATGACATGACAAAGTTGTTCTCTGTTTCAATGCTTCTGAATTCTCTTTTGCTTCTCATCTGATTAATAGAATCGTTCCCTCTTAACGAAGCAGAACCTTGACTTATCTGGCGGTTTACCGAGTTTGAACACCTTAGAATGTGAGGCTCAATCTCGCTTGGGTAGTCCTCACTTATGCAGCTTCTGTTTTTCCCTTCGTCTGGAGTAGCCTTCACTGCATCAACAAAATGATGAGCTTGTTGCCACCGTTGCTCTCGCTCTCTGAACCTGTCCTCAGCTTCCTTCATCTGCCATGGCATTGTCACATAACATGCATTAGACGTATATAGTTGCCTCGAAAAACACTGAATATTCATAACTGAGAATGATGGTAGAGAAATTCTAGAGAACAACTTAGATATAATAGCACACGACACTCTCACTGTTATATGCAAAGAACATGAGATCAAACAGCATTTCAAATGTAATATGCAACAGAAATTAGTCTTCTTCTTTGAGAAGTACCTTTTGATGAAGTAAAGACTCTGAACTCCGTTCCTGCTCTTTCAGTTTCCTCTCAAGCTCCTTAACCTGAATATGAAGTCAGGAATATAAATAGAGGTCACATATCATACATTTACGGAAAGACAAGATATAAATATTTAACGACGAATCTTAGTCCTTGACAACCTTATCTTTTAAAATAGCAGATTGAGAGTCAGACTCTTGCAACTGCTCTTTCAGCTTGTTTTCCAGGTCACAAACCTGCTTAATTAGAAGAATGAATTAACCTTTTTGTTTTTAACATTATTATGAATATGATATGATTGTTAGGAAAGTAAACTTTTCTTCAAGAATTATGAAAGGGAGGAAGAAGCAGTTATCCCGAAGTAACAGACAAACCTTGTGTTGGAAGCTTGCTGTCTCTGACTGCAATTGTTCTTTCAGCTTTTTCTCTAGCTCTTTGACCTTCATTAGAGGTAAGTTTCTACTTAACCATGAAAGATGAGCAACCAGGTAGTGTAAAATAAATATTACTTATATATATTCTGATAGACCCGTTTGTGATATGTATCTCCTATGTGGGTCACCAGGTGGTCCCCCGTGATATGTTGTCCATCAATATAAATAGGTGATATCAATTTCCAGGAAGTTTAGAACTCAGAACCCAAGATCCAAACCACACTCAACAATCAGTGCTACCAATAAAAAGTGATAATGCTCGAGTATTTTAAAAAAGAACGATAGATTAGCAGTATGACATAGCAATCTCAAATAGAAAGGAACCTTATGTTGGAGAGCACTGCAGGTTTCTTCTTTTCCCTTCAATTTGTCTGACAATTCAGAAACTTGCTTTTCTGACTGCTTTTGCATGGCTATCTTCAACTCAATTTGGCCTTCAAGCTCTTTAATAGTTTCTTGTAGATTCCTGTAAATAAGATCCTTGCCTTTGGCTTTGCTTTCCAAGTTCTGCAAATTTTCTTCTAGTTTCTGTATGGATTCATCTTTAATTCTGCACTCATTCCGTGCCTTCTCAAGCTATATCAAATTGTAGAAGGAAGGAAATATAAATTATATAATACATGGGGAAATAGAAAGTTAACTTCAACCTAAAATTTGCAGTTAGAATCAGCGGCGTACCATTGCTTTCATCTTTTGAAGCTCACTTGTATCAATTTGTTTCTTCACAGGACCCAATTCAATTCCCCTCACTCGAGTAGCAAAATTTAGTGAGCTCAGAGTCTCACTTAAATCCTGGTCCGAAGGGCTGATTTGTACAAACATCAAGGCTTTGGAGTCACCTCCTGCAACGAAAGGTACCAATATTAAAATCCTAGACCAAAGGAAAAAAAATAGTGAAATATGCTGGCAGAAGCTAGATCCTTACTCCTAAAAACACACAAGAAAGACAAAGAAAGATGAACTGATTAGGCATACCTAGTGAGTCTTGAAGCAAATGTGTCAATTTAGAGTTCCTGAAGCCCCCAGAAAGAAATAACACCATTAGAACTTGACTTGTATATTATGGGGGGCAGAGTGAAGAGCTAAAGGATGTAACGTCTACCGATATGGAATGTGACTACTTTTGGCTGCTAAAGCGGAAATCACATCCCCAAGAGCCGAAAGAGATCGATTGATATTTTGTGCTTCCTTAAGCCGCATCCCTTGAACGTCAGTTTTTGCAAGTCTTTCACTGCCTGCCAAATCCACTAGCCAAAGCTTGCTCTTGGTACACTCACCCGTTATCATATTTTTTGCTTTTACCATTATACAAAGCATGCTGAAAAAGAAACAAACAAGCATTAGAAGAAATAGCTTAACAAATTTACAAAAGCAAAATTCAAATACATATAGTTGTCAGACATATGTTACAAACTACAAAGCTTCTTCTAGTAAAAGAAAAAGAAAAAGAAAATAAAAAAGTGCAAGAGCCTGGTACCAGTGAGACCGACTGCTATGCTCATTAACATTATTGCTTCCAACAGCTCTAGCATTGCTTCCAGCCTGCAGTATATTCCAAGCTTCCTTAACGTTATTAGCCTTGGCTTCTACAACACCAGGAACATGATGAAACCCTTCAGAGGCTTGTTTTATCTCCAGCCTAATTACCAATTCAAAAGAAATCACTCCAAGTGTATCAGTTTTCTGCTTAGACCAAGTGTCCCTACATAATCTAGCATGCTTGAAAAGACTCATGAGAGTAAAATGTCGTATAAATGAAATCAAATGAAAGAAATAATATAATTACTTTTTTGATGTTGGTCCTGAAGCCAGTAGGTCTCTGATTTGTTCATTATAAACCTCAAGCACGCTAACAGATAAGTCGTATGCAAATGTTTCGCTCCTTTCCTTGGCAATTTTAAACAAGTGCTCAAGAGTCCTATAATTTACTCCTCTGTTCTGCTCTGTTCCCTCCATGGTAAAAGTCTTTCCCGTTCCAGTTTGCCCGTAAGCAAATATACAAACGTTGTAGCCATCCAGCACAGAGATTACCATTGATGAAGCATCAGAGAAAACATCAACTGTTTAACAAAGCAAACACCCTTAGTTAGCAAACTCCTAATTGTGTACATTTTATCCAAAAAAAAAATTGAAAATATCGGTGGTGCCTTGGAAAGGACAGTTATTCTTTGCAATATTTATATACCTTGATCATGTTTTGGTGTATAAACCCTGTCAAATCTAAAGGATTTTTTGGCGGAGCCACCTGTCAAAATTCCAAGACATCCATCCTTTGCCGCATCAAAATCCACGACTGTTGTACACCCGGCTAAGGTTTCATCCTTATTCATTGGACGACAACGGCAGAAAACTCTAATGTTCCCTGTTATTCAAAACAGAGCCTTGGAGCTATAATTCCCCTCAAATAATTTTGAACATAGTCAACAAACAATAAATAATTAGTAGACATGAGCTCTAAACATACCTTTAGCCTCCTGAACTTCATTAAAGAGCTTCTTTCTCTGTGCCATCTCTTCGTTGTATTTCACTTTAAGATCTTCACATTGCTTAACTGCAGAAAGATTCCGTTTCTCCCTTTAGATAAATCATATAATTTCAAAACAAAAAGTCTTAAGTGCAAATGAAATCATACCCAATTCCTGAACTGAGAAAACCATTTTATTTAGTTCAGGGATTGAATCAACACATTCATGCGCTTCACAGGAAAGCTGAGTATGTTCAGTCTTCATCAACTGCAGAAAAAATCAGGCATAGTTACTTCTCAAGTGTAGATACCAGAATAATAATAATAATAATGTAATAACTTGTCTGAACATAATTCCTGCCTGCCTTTTCATCGTTTACCTTTATCTTTTCCTGTAAACTACTGATGGCTTCTGTCCATTTCTTCTTATCATACTCATAGCTGTTAGAAATATTCCTCAGGTTTTCAGCTTGCTTCTCCACAGTTTGATCTAACAAGAAAATTGACAATAGAATTAGCCAACTAGGAGTGCTTTAGCCTAGGGTGAAAATAAAATAAAATCGAATAAGGTGCTCATGCCAGAATCAATTTATAGCCGCGTCTAACTTCATTAAATTCATTAAAGCTATAAGCCACACTTAGCAAATGACATAATCAGCTCTTTAAGTTGCTACATATATATCTCAATAAGTCAAATTAACCAGTTTGAATTTTACTAGTATATTCTAACTTCATTCTCTCTGTGAAGGAAAATCCGTGCAAAAACATACCAAGAGAGAGCGTCTTAAATGTCACGTTGTCAAGTTCCATCTGGACAGTTTCCAATTGCTCATTTGTTGCAGTTAATGACATCCATGCCTCGTGGCATTCTTTCGTCTTGAACTGACACTGTATGGTAAGCTCATTTATCTTCTTCTCATACTTTGCAGTGGACTTTGTTTGCATAATTTTCTTCTGAAACATTCCAATGAAAAGCAAGATAAGAAAAATGTTAAGAATCTCAAAACTGCCACATATCAACTAGAATGCCTCTAACCTGTGATGCAGGAATTTCAATCTGAGCAGAACAGTAGTTACATTTAATGTAATCATGCGTCACTTGGGGAACTGTTTAAATATCACAAATTAGATAGCAACTTGCTAAGTAACATGTAGAATCATAAAGTAGATAGTAACTTGCTAAATAATATATGTGAAATCACGAAGTAGATAGCAGCTTGTTTAGTAACATCATACACCACTGTAAACGGAAATAAAATACCTGACTCCTTTGTTGCTCTCCTAATGCAGATGCCACTAACCACTGGGCTTCCATTGATACTTTCAAATCTTATGAGAATTACACCATCGTCCTTCACATAAACCCCTGAATCAATAAACTGCAGCGGCTTATTGGCCCCAACAACCGCAAAGATATCTAATTCAGACAGAACCTGCCATATTATTTTGATGAAAAAAATTAAGATCTAACATAGATTTTACTTCTTTAATTTTTATAGTAAATGTACAAAAAAAATAATCTAATTTGTGTGGACAGACTTGCCTTTTCTTCTTGGATATATACATTGAACACCCTTATACCTTTAGGACCATTTATGTTAATAATCTCCACAAAATGAAGATCAACATTATAGTCTCCGGGAGGAAGGTTATCAAATCTATAACAAAAGTTTCCCAACCGTGCGGATTGATAGATAAGTGGACAATCTCCAGCCTCCACTATTTGCTCATTGGTACGTAAAACGTTCCCTCCTTCATAGAAGGAATCACCCAGGACAGTCATTCCCGCATCTGCTTCATTTATAGCCTCCCCTCCGGCATTTACAAACATCACATATCCCTCTGCTTTAAAAGTCATAATAATAAAGTAAATGCTTGATCCTCCATAAAATTATAGAAGTCTAATGCTTTTCTAACTTCTTCAAGCCTCTAGGTTTTGGTTTTTCAGGAAACTTCACTGAAAGATGAAAAGGTTGGTCTGCAATTACCTCTTACACATATAATTGTCGCTCATTCAAACTAATTACTATTAAACATTTTATTCATTTATAATGTTTTGCATTCTAACATTAGACGAAAAAGGTTATTCGTTTCCAATTAATTCCTCGCGAAACCATTGGTAGTCAATTATAGACATACGGAACAGCTAGTTCGACATTCACTTGCTAACAATTCAGATATTCAAAGAGAAAATACGCCATGAACTCAACTGAATTCCCACTTAGTCTCTACAGGAGAATCCATGTTCTACTCTGTGAAATCAAACCCGTTCATTTTTTTCGCATAACTGTGAAAAAGGAAAGCAAGAAAGACAAGAAACATTTATACTTTCCTTAGTTTTTTTTTTTCACTGGCTCATCTATCATATTCATAAGAAATGGGGAACTGAAATATTGCGATGTATCTTTCGACAAAGTTTAATCCAAAAAAAAAAAAAAAACTAATATTTATATTCATTTCAAAGATTGTAACCTGTGCTGTCAGATCTCCTAAACCCAGTTGGGATCAGTCTTGAACGGGAGTCACAAACCATCGAATCGGACAAGGACTCGTCCACCTCTTCCATTGTAGAATCTTTATGTTCCTGATGACGTGACGCAACGGTCTCTCCGTCAAGCAGCCGAGAAAAGGAAGAATCTGAGGTTAGGGTTTCTGAGTCTTGCTTAAAATTGTTCAGTTGGATCTGCTCCATGTAAAATGAAGGGGTTTGGGCAGTCTCTGGAAGATACAGTGAGAGAATTCTCTTTCTGGCAGAAAGAAGTTTCAGAGCTCAGGTCAGCAAAGATAAAAAGCTTCGATCTTTCTGAGGCTTCCTATGGGGAGATAATTCAAATTTGAATTCCGTGACCGTTGAAATTAACTGAACGTTTTACTTTTTATTTTCCCAATCCATTTTACGTTTGTTTCCCTTTTTATATTTATGCCCGATCCAACGCTCCAGTTACCGCAAAACTGAACCGGCCACCCGAAGAAAACATCCTACGTTCATTTTCTTGCTTTTATAATATATAGATATATAAAGTTTCTGAAGCAAATTACCTTTTAAAATTAACCTAAATTTTTTTTCATAAAATTGTTAAAAGCTTACACGTGTAAAGCATTTATGTAGGCTAATATATAGGACAATAAATTAAGTTTATGGGATATCAGCGTTACCTTTACTCTAATTTATTCAATCCAATATTTGTTCTCGAATCCAATATTGTGGTTCAAATTGGAGAGTAGGAATATTTGATAAATGTAATAAATTAATTTATAATTTATTTAATAAATTTATAAATTTATTTAATTTAATTAAAAATATTTAATAAATAAATTTATTTAAATTAATTAAAAATTTATAAATCATATATTATTTAAAATAACGTATAATTTATAAATTTTTAATTATTTTTATTAAATAAAATTTTAGTAAAACAGTACTTACAACAGTAACGCATCCCACTCTTAATTGATATCTTATAGTAATAAATTTCGTCCAACATCGTACACAACTAAGAAACCAGACAATAACAAAAGCAAAATTTGGCAAAATTGTGGCAGATATAATACCAAACTAACCTTTCGTTTTGAATTCTTGTGATTTTTTTAAAAAAAAAATTTGTTGTGTTGTCGCCTAATTGTCTTATTATTATTATTATTTAAAAAAGTGATAAGAGCACTCTTGTTTTTGATTATTTAATCCTCCGTACCTAAATGGTGCAATTGAGACGACAGTTGAAATAGAAGAATCTCATTTCCGGTGGTGTGATGAGCGAGATTTGTCAAACTCCCAAGTTTCATCTCTTCAAAATAACCAAACTATCATGAATTGCTGAGTGAATATAACAAATAATATATTTAATTCAATAATACAATCTATTTTTGAATTTATAATTTCATTTAAATTTAATTTTTTAATTTTTGTTCAATATATAAATTAATCTTTAATATTATTAATTTGTTATATTTTAATTATGTTGTTAGTTTATAAAAAAATTTGATATTTTTAAAATTTTTAAAAAAGAATCTATAATTCAAAAAATAATTTTTTAGTTAATTCAATAAAATGTTATATATTTTTATAAAGAGTTTATGTAAGATATTTTTCAATAAATTCAAAATTTTTAAATAAATAAATTAAATTAACCATAAATAATCCCGTTAAAATAATAGATACATTTTCAATACACCATGTATGTGCATAACATTTTTTCTCAAATAAAAGAAACTCAACTCTCTTAACCGTTTTCGGACACATCTCGGCGGCCGCCGGAACAAGGGCATGAACAATTGAATAATGAATGCTAAGTATAAATAAAATCTCTTCTCTAATTGATAAACCGACACTCGTCTCTAGAAAGCAATGAAATACCAATACTGCCACTCCCTATCGTTTTACAAAATGGAGCGATTACTCTCTATTCCCACTTCTCCTTCGCGCGTGCAATGATAATTCTGGTTTAAACGACGTCACGCTTCACACCGAAAGGGCCAGAACGAACCAATTCTAAAGAACAGCGCGTGGTCAAAATCACCCTCAGACGTCCCAAACCTTCAACTCTCGCGTTTTAGATTAGGAACCAAGTGAGGGTGGTGTTTCTGATTATCAAAACTAGTGGGCGTCCCGATCCATTTTGTAGGCAACTCTTGTGAGTTTCCACCTTCAAAATTTTCCCTCACTTTTATAAATATTTTCTGACCGGACAAACAGGGCTAGTTCCCATTAAGGTATTTCATTTATTCCGTAAAGAATTAGCAGTTGAGCATTAATGTCTTGCATAATTGACTGATACACTTGCTATGCACGAAGGGGCGCCCAGTGAGGCATTATTCATCTTTTTCTAACAGTTGCAGATTGGTTTCCTGTTATACATTTGATTCTGATTAATGAGGTTAACTTTTTTTTTTTTTTTGGTTTCTTTGTACCTTGGCTGCTTTTTAGGCTTTGTTCATGTTTGGATGTGAGGAGTAATCTTGTTGTGGAACTTTATTGTTGGATTGGTTATCAGGTGAGGCCTTTCACTCTTTCAGTACTGTCATATACGGTTGAATTTGTTCTTTAAACTGCGAAAGGTGTGTATTTGGGTTGAACTGTCGTCTGCCAATGCTTATAAAAAAACTTGTTAAGACGACTATTGAATCAGATGCGTAGAGTCAAGAGGCTTTAGTGTCTAAGAATCTCAATTTGCAACCTGTGCTCGCTTTTCATGTATGATATCAATGTTCAGGGTCATAAATAATTTCCTATGTGAAAGCAAATGGACGAGGAGCTGTTTTGTTTGTGGTTCATATGGATGCAGGTACTTGGTTCAGTAAAGGAATTGGAGTTGACAACAGTGTTAACTGATTATACATCATAAATTTTTCTTTTCAAATTAGTGAAATTTTTTACCAAGAGTATTTGGAAAATGGGAATCATTGCAAACTAGACTGGGTTTGAAATAATTTTGTTTGCTTTAATAACCACTCTGTTTCATTATGAATTAACTATTTTGAACTCTTACTTGTCAGCTATGTCATTGAAATTATAAACAAGTCTCTTGATTTAAAATCTTTATGGTTATATGATTGCTTAGGATGACCCTTAATTATGAGACATCTCTATGAAAATTGAAGTTTTCCTGTTTCTGTTATTGCTCATTGAATTGTCACATACAACAACAACTACTACTAAACCTTTTTTCATTAGGTAAGGTCGACTACATGGATAAAACGACATCACAGTGGTCTGTTATAAATGAGATCAATAGATAGATTATTAACTATTAAATTCTTCTTAATAGTAAATTGTGACGTACGCTTTACAAATTTGTCTTAGGATCTTGGTTTTGCCATCTTTCATGGAGATTGAAAATCAATCAGAGCCTACAACAGGACAAAAAATGTTTCCTCCACCTTCTGGAACTTTCCAAGACCGCGAAGACCTCATTACATATGTTCGTGATTTTGGTGCCAATCAAGGATATGTTGTGACCATCAAGAAGTCCAGAAAGGACAGAAGAGTCATCCTTGGCTGTGACAGAGGCGGTGTCTATCGTAATAGGCGCAAAATTGATGAAAGTAAGCGCAAAAGGAAAGCAACTTCTCGTCTTATAAATTGTCCTTTTGAAGCCATTGGTAAAAAGGAAGATGATGTTTGGGTACTTACTATAAAAAATGGAGATCACAATCATGAACCCTTGAAAGACATGTCTGAACATCCTTATAGTCGACGTTTCACTGAGGAAGAAGTGAGGCAAATCAAACTAATGACTGAAGCTGGTATAAAACCTCGTCAAGTGCTTAAAGCTCTCAAACAATGCAACCCAGAACTGCAGTCAACACCAAGGCACTTGTATAACCTCAAAGCAAAGATTAGACAAGGAAATCTATCAGGTTTTGCATCCTCCTGGCTTTCTAGTCCACTAGTTGATCTAGTAACTGAGATTGCCAAAGATTTAGTTTATAATCAAGCAGGCATTATGGCTTAGGCAGTGCTCTCACCTTAGCCATTTATTACTTTTGTTCTCTGCCTGATTAATTTTTGGCATCATGTTGATATAATTATATAATTCTTGTGAGAAACTATTTATTGGTCCCCCAGCAAAATATTGTATCTTGGAGTTTAGAACTTTGAATGCCCATATATATTACAGGTTGGACTTGTGTTGTAGATTATTCTTTCCTATTTTTGGTTCTCTTGGGAGCCCACGCAGAATGATGCCACTTTATGGCAATGATATAGTAATTAGTAATGTAACTTTATGGTATTATCTACTTAGAGAAAGAGACATTGAAAATGATCTAAAAATGGATTAAAGTTTGTGCACCTTTTCATGATAGGCTTGTTTAATGTTTGGGTGGTAAGTAGTACTTAAAAGTGGACATTAATCAGTTTCTTGCGGTTAAGATTTTTTTTTTCTAGGATGATAAGGTGAAATTTTTTAATGATAAGGTCAAAGGGACTTGATTCTTCAGTATAAATGATGGAAAGTTAGGGTCGGTTTGATTTGCTTGTATTCTGTTTTCATTTTCATTGAAAACAGAAAATATGACTGAAGATGTGTTTGTTAGAGTTTAGGAGAAAATGTTTTTAAAAATATTTCCTAAAATGGGGTGAAAACCAGAAACGGCTAAAAAGCATTTTCAGCGTTTTATAAAAAATAATTGTTGGCATTTTTGTAATTTTAAAAAGGAGTCTATGATAATTATTATAAAAAAATTAAAAGAATATCATAATTATAGAAAATATAACTCAAAAATCAAGTAATATTTATAGGCATCTATATCAATTAAAACTTGCAAATAATGAAAACTTCACAAAACAAACATATTTTCTAAATAATGAAAACTTGCAAATGAAAATATACTTTAAGAAATAAAAATAGAAAAT
Organism: Gleditsia sinensis; assembly: GCA_037074535.1. Taxonomy (NCBI): domain Eukaryota; kingdom Viridiplantae; phylum Streptophyta; class Magnoliopsida; order Fabales; family Fabaceae; genus Gleditsia; species Gleditsia sinensis. The sequence continues at coordinate 59,782,827 of CM073467.1, read as the reverse complement.
GAAAACTGAAATTTTTTTCACAAATCAAATGCACACTTTGCACTTTTTCCCAGCTGTTAGGGTTGTCACTTGCCATGAACTGTATCTTCATAATTATGCTTTAGTTTTATCTTGCAGAGAAAACTTTCAAGTCATGGAGGCCAAATAGATCTATCTCTGTTGAGACAATCAATACTCCATCTGGTGGTTCATCAAAGAAAAACAACCAACTGGTAGGGTTGAATTTCCAAGGGAAACAGTGATGTGAATAATTTATTTTTATTCTCTCATTCCCTGTATCATTTCTAGTTTTCTACTTTTTCTATCTTTCTCTTTCATTTTTTTGTCAGTTTTGTACAATGGACTTGAGACTAATGTTATATTCATATTTAGCTGAAGGTTCATAATTTTATTGGAGGGAGATATGTAGATTCTCAAAGTTGTGGAATTGTTGATGTTACAAATCCTGTAAGCTCCTAAGTTCTTTTATGAGAATTTTTCTTTCTTAGCATTGTGGTAGCTTGGTTAGTGGTAATAGTGATATTTAAATGTTTATCTTTACTCAGGCTACACAAGAAGTTGTGTCTCAAGTTCCTTTAACTACATATGACGAGTTCAAAGCTGCAGTTAGTGCAGCCAAGCAAGCTTTTCCTTCGTGGAAAAACACCCCTATCACCACTCGTCAGCGTATTATGTTTAAGCTCCAGGAACTTATCCACAGAGATATTGTAAGTATGTTGGTTTTCAAACTGGTACAGTACCTATTGAACTTTGAGTTTGGTAAGAGAAGAATATTTTCTTATTTTTAGCACAAGCTTGCCATGAATATCACCTTAGAGCAGGGTAAGACATTAAAAGGTGCCAAAGCAGATGTGCTCCATGGTTTAGGTTAGTCTTCTTTTTCTTATGAAAATAATCTTATTCTTCTGACTGCAAAATTCTTTCTTTAAATGAGAAGAACTTATTTCAATGATTATTCCCAGATGCAAAAAGTTGATCTTCTTCCTGTTTTTTATTCCTGCAGAGATGGTAGAACATGTGTGTGGGATGGCAAATCTTCAAATGGGGGAGTTTTTCCCCAATGCCTGTGATGGAATTGATACATACTGCATCAGAGAGCCTCTTGGAGTTTGTGCTGGAATATGCCCCTTCAACTTTCCTGCAATGAGACCCTTGTGGGTATGTCTTCCATCTTAGACCTTTCTTCTGTATTTTAGTCATTTTCAACATTCGTTTTGTTCTTTAAGATTTGCAAAGAAGTTGGCTCTGTTCTGGGCATAGTTATGCTTTGTTGGATACTTCAAGATATTTGACCTTGTAGTGAACTTTGTCACTTTTTGAAGCTGGGGCAGATTGCTATAGAAAAGATTATACTGATAATAGTTTTGAATCATATATCATTACATTCTTCTTTGAAAATGTAGGTGTCTTGACTCTTGAACTTTTCACATTCTCAAGGAAAATCTTATGCTCTACGTATAATTCTGTTGTTGCGAAGTTTTTGCTTGCAATTGGTAAAATAGAAACAAGCGTTTCCTTGATCTTTCCAGATGTTCCCTATTGCGGTTACATGTGGCAACACATTTATTCTCAAGCCATGTGAGAAAAATCCAGGTATTTATAAAGTTCAGTATATCATATGTAAATTTATGGCTTAAAACTGTTGCTAAACATTATGGGACATGTTCCCTTATCTATATTTTCTAATTGATTTTTAGTATAAGAAGATATCATTATTGGATAAGGAGAGTATAGAAGCTGATGAAAAGAAATCATCCTAAAAGAAATAAATAAGCATGTAAAACTTGCAAAAAGTGGAGAATACAATAGCTTTCTGCTCATCTCTGGAAGACACTCATGTAAAGAAACCATTTGTTGAAACCTGCAAAGAAGTGAGGAAAAATACTATCCCGTTATTTGTGTATGGAGTGAATCTGCTGTAAAAGATTGCATAATCATCCAGCCTAATGCACAATACACTGACAAGCAGGGAAAACTTCCATAGAAACTTTCTTCAACTAAAAGATCCTTTTTTTTTTTGGCCAAACTAAAAGCTCCTAATTGGGTAGAGAGAAAATGCTTCAAAGTATTTTTGCATATTTCCAATCTTCGTTAACATGGAAACTCCCGCTTCCCCTTTCCCAGTTGAATAGGTGTAGTGATTTTGTGTGTTGCTATGGAACTATTTGAATTGGCAGACGGAATGAGATATATGTGCAGAATTCTGTTAGCTAAAATATTTGGGTTTGCAGAAGCCTACTGATAGGCTGGAAAAGTTTTTTGTTTGATGAAGGCTGTTTAGTGACTGGACATTTTGCTAACCAGAATGTGAGGTATTATTTATGAGCACTGTTAGGATCCTCCTCCTATAACTGTACTTGGTTGGTCAAGTCTGAACTCGAATAAATATTTGTCGCATCATATGATAATGAAAGAGTTGCTGACACTGCTAAGATATTGTTGCTACCACGAGTATATTTTTTTTCTTTATTATTTAAGGAATCTTGACAAATATATTCTCTTTTACTTAACTTCTAAGTACTGGAAATAATCTGATAGCCATCAGTGTTTTGTTAATAGTCAAATCTTTGCATAGTATGTGTATTTATTAATATGTACATTGCTCAACTAGATGAAGCTTTTCTCAAGGCCTAGTTTAGGTGGCAAAGTTTTATACAGGGTTGAGGTAGATGGTTGTCTCTTGCCTCATAGCTGTTGATGCAGGCAATTGAAGTTATTGAGCTCTTAAGTTTTGCACGAGTGATTCCTGTATCTTGCAAAGTGATCTTAGTTACAGAGTTCAATATAATCTTATTTCCAAGTACCAGCATTAAAAGGAAAAAGAGCCATGATTTTTTGTAGCATTTTATGTGGTGTTACATATTTTATGAGTTATTCTTAGACTCAATTTAACTTTCATACATCCTTTTATTAAGACACTTCTGCACTTATTTTGCATGGGAAGTGAACAAAGAAAGATGGGGATGCAAAGAAAAAAATTTCGTATGCAAATTTTCTCTTGCTCTCACTGGAGAAAGAACCACAAGGACACAAAAGGAAAGAAATGAGAAAAGAAATTAGGAACATTATTGTTTTGAATGTAACTGTCATAGGCTATAAGCCTATGACATAAAAAAAGTTCTTGTAGTTTGTTGAATTTACTGCCATAAAATGGTGAATTATAAGTAGTCTAAACTGTCTTTCCATTTATACCTGCTATTAGAGGAAGTACAATTCATCTTTTCATGTCTCCCGTTTTCATTGCTTTCCAAACTGGATTTCTTTCCCTGTCCCTTTCTTTTCTTCCTCTTCTCTAAAACAAATGTAGGTTTTTATGTTTGCCATTAATTTTTCAGGGTCTTCAATGATACTTGCAGCACTAGCAATGGAAGCTGGTTTGCCAGATGGTGTGTTAAATATTGTTCATGGTACCCATGTATGGTTCAATACTCAAGAGTCAGGACCTCTCTTGTCTTTATCATTATCAAGATTACTGTTGTAGCTTATTGTAAATGTAGAGATGCTTATGACTTGAATCTGTGGTTTGGCTTGTTCATCTTTCTAGATATATTATTTTTTATAACTTTGAATGAGAATAAAATAAAATTTCTCCTCTGATTATGTTACCAATCCTAGCGATCTGATCTCTTTTTAGTAAAAAAATAAAATAAAAAAATCCATTAGGAATTTTCTATTATTAATGGCCTGCCAAGATTATATGCTTCAATTCTTATTAGTGTCCAATTATTGTTTGATTCTGTCATTTATGCTCCGGAGTAAGTTGTTTCTGGTAACTCCTTTGATTGGCCAAATGATTCTTTCTTCTTGTTGGGAGTTAGTCCAGATATTTATTAATTTGGGCTGCTGCCCATAGCTAGAAACTACCTCATAAATTAATATTTCTCAGATGTGGAAAGTGGCAACATAAGTAATTAGGCTATGGTTTACTTTTCTAATGGTAGATGAATGGGATATAGTATTGAAAGACAGAATAAGGAGTGCTTCTATGGGCTGTGACCAGTAACCTGACATTTTTTTACCAGAATTATGGGGGTAAAAGAATTGATTTGGACATGCTCTGGTTTTCTAATTTACCATATCTAAAATAAAGGGCTGTGCATATAGCTTATATTTGAAAAAAAAGAGGGAAGAAAATATTTGAAAACCTTGGAGTCTGGGCTAGAAGTAATTCTAACTAGGTATACCATTTATATAAAAGTACAACTGCTGAAAATTTTCTCTGATTAATGCTGCCTAATTTTCCTGGCGTGTTTATCTTCCCCTAGAGTCAAAATCCAGAATAAAGTAAGGAATGCTGAAAGCCATATCCTAAATTAGACTTTCTATCGTGGGTTATGGCATTTGGTACTTGGGTATTCTAATTTTCTATGGACTTGAAAACCTATATATAAAACATTTGAGTATAAGATAAATAAAAAAAATCAATTTTTCTATATTAAGTAGACCATATATAGCACATAAATTTTAAAATTTTCATATTTACTATATTCAAACATCTTAAAAATAGATTTCCAAATGTTTTGGAAACTAAAATTCCCTTGTACCAAACACCACCTAAATGTCAATATGAGAAATTGCTTCCCAGTAGAATTACTTTGGAAAGAACAAATGAATTTCCAGTCTTAGTTAACGTAGTACTACTTTACGGGATGTAAAAATGATCAATGGACCCAATTTGTAAGGGAGATGTTGGGGAAAGAGGAAAACACTATGCAGATTGAACAGTCAAGGAAGGAGAGGTGCCATGCAATGCAGTAGAATTCTCCTTTGTGAAGATAAATAGAAAGAGAGAGAATTTCACCTTTGCCTGAATGCTAACGGAATCAAAAGTTATTTGATGTCCTCATACAGAGATTAAATTTTTATAGGCAATGGTGGTTTGTGCAGCAGGTGTTTAGGTTAAATTGAATCTTTTCTACCATTCTAGAGCAGGTATTGTTAAATTCTCTGCCTAACTTGCCTTGGGGGGCCAACAACAGGCGAGTTGATTCCTGTTCTAGAGGTGATGTTTTCATGCAATTCTTCAATTTGCATCTTAGTGTTGTTTTTTGATAGTATAACGAAGGCATAAGGAAACCTCCCTATTGAGTCCATAACATTGCCTCTCCTAGACTCCATGTTGGTTTTTAGGGTTTTGAAGGCTTATCCTGATGCCTGACTTGGCTCTTGGATGACCTAGTGTGAGGTATTGGGGCACATCTTAAGGTCTGTTGCTTGGAGCTACTTGCCAGTTCAAAACAAGTTGTTCATACCTGCATGAGGTGAGAGTCTTGAAGGTTGAAGGTGTCTTGGATTGTGTTAGCCAAAGGTCATTTGTCTTGATGACTGTCTGAACATTGCTATTTTAGACTTACGATTATATAATTTAAAGAGACCATCAGGCACCTATACTTCACTTGCATTTTGTGTAAAATATATCCATAGGTACTAAATAAGTAAAAGAATCTGTAACGAAACCAGAAATTTGAAAAGCACTAAGAAAGTAAAAGGTCATGAACAGCTTGATTCTTAGTAAGTTTTGGCTTCAGCCATTAGGTAGTCCATTTGCTTTCTTTTTCCTTGAGTGCAGTGTATACTACATTAGGTAGTACTAAAGGTCATGAACAGTTCGATTCTTAGTAAGATTTAGTGCAGTGTATACAACATGGGTTATTATTTTTGCCCTAATTTTCTCCTGGTTTCACTCCATGCCCTGGCTCAAGGAAATGTGAAGTTTGATTGGGCTAGCCATTTTCAGATTAAGTTGGACGGAAATTGATGCGTATACTTTAGCAAGAAACATGTTTTTTTGGTTTTTCATATACACATATGCACTCACACTTTTGCTATCAATGACAATAAAAAGTTCAGTTATAGGCCACTAAAGATTAACGCATGTTGGTTTTGGCATTCATTTGATCAGGAGATTGTTAATTACATATGTGATGATGAGGATATAAAAGCTGTGTCATTCATGGGTCCAATTGCGGTAAGTTTGTTACTTTAGTTTTTTTCTACTTTGGTTTTGGGGTACGATTAGCCTTCTTAGTAGCCTGTAAACTACTATGGGTCCATTTTGGTAAAAGATTTGATTTAGAATTATATTCAAATGGTAAAATTTGATGCTCTCCCAATTTATCCTTCCCCCTCCTTTCCCACACTAAAACAGAGGAGGAGGGATTATACTGTGACATTGTAGGTGGACACTGAGATTTCTCAGTTTGTTCACACTAGGCTGTTATTGGCAAACTGGGCCATTGATGTAAATGTAGGATTAAGTTAAATGCTCTGTTGTTACTTTGATGTGTTATTTTACGTTTTCTTAATTTTTCACTGGTTCACTTATTTTTAAGGCTGGGATGCACATATATGCCAGGGCTGCTGCTAGCGGGAAACGTGTCCAGGTGAATAATGTTGTCTTAACTCTCAGTTTTGGTTCTCACAACATGCAAAATGCAGTTTATGACTGCAGGGATGGAAATTGAAGCTTAATATAGTGGATGGCTAATTGAATACTATCTACAATACTTAGTCCAATACAGGTGGCAAAAATCATGCAATTGTTATGCCAGATGCTAACTTGGATGCTACTCTAGATGCTCTTATTGCTGCTGCCTTTGGTGCCGCAGGAGAGAGGTGCATGACTCTAAGCACGGCTGTTTTTGTTGGAGGATCAATGCCATGGTATTCTCTTTTGCTTGGCTTTATTTATTTGCTTGCCTGCTACATCTCCTTCCCTATCTTCTTTATTATTTATACCTGTGCATTCTTTTACTCTGTTATATCTCAGTTTCTGTACCTATATATATAATAGAGTTCTATTATATTGCATTTGCAGAATAGAACCTTCCTTGTTAATTAGATGTCGAGCTTTGATGAACTTAGGTAATATGAAGCAACTTAAGGTGCTCTTGATATCTAGGTTGATGTGTTTATCTATTTCCAGGGAAGAAGAACTTGTCCAGCGTGCCAAAGCACTTAAAGTGAATGCAGGAACAGATCCTGGTGCTGACCTTGGTCCAGTTATTAGCAAAGAGGTGCAAACATTTATTTGTGTTTTCTGAAGCTGTTAAATTTCCTACCTTGTTTTCATGCCACTTATAGTGGGTCTTTGTTGGACATTGCATCTTGATCATGTATGCATTGGGGAATATTTTTGTTAAGTTTGTGCTATTATTGAGTTCTTGATGTACTTATGATATAGGCAAAGGATCGGATATGTAGATTAGTTCAGAGCAGTGTTGAAAATGGTGCAAGACTCCTGCTTGATGGAAGACATATTGTGGTACTAATTCATTTCTTACATGTTTTATGATGTTCATTGTTTCAAGATAGATTCTGACCCTACGTATTCTTAGAAATACGGAGCTTTTTTTTTCTTTTCTTTGCTTTTTTTATTTTTTTGAAAAACTGAGCTTTCATAACTTCCTCTATAGGTACCAGGATATGAGAATGGAAACTTTGTCTCTCCTACTATCTTATCTAACGTTACAACAAACATGGAGTGCTACAAGGTATTCCTTATTCATGTTTCAAGTACTATCTCTCTCTCATATTGAATAAACTTATCAATAGCTATTCTCAGTTGAAGGGTTCCATAAAAGACAGGCGTATTGGTGACCCTGCTGTCTTTTTGTTGTGCAGGAAGAAATTTTTGGACCAGTTCTGCTCTGCATGCAGGTGCTGCTTAGTCAGTAGTTGTCTCACGTTTAACTTTTTGGACTGGTTAGAAAATTAAAATAACAACTTATTTTTGTTGACCAACAGGCTGATAGCCTAGATGAGGCTATATCAATAATCAACAAAAACAAGTATGTGTTTTACCTTATATTCTTTTATATCATGGTGACTTTGGATGTTGTGTTTCAGCATCTTGCCAAATTGTTGTGAGCTTTGGAAATTACTTTATTTTGGGTCTTTTACATCATGTTGAAAATTACATCTGGGGCAACATTTGCACAAGGTTTGGAAATAATATCCGTGCCACTATTCAAAGTTTCATTTTTACAGGTATGGAAGTGGAGCTACCATATTTACCACATCTGGTATAGCTGCTAGGAAATTCCAGAGTGAGGTTGAGGCTGGTCTGGTGAGTATTACGCAATATGGTGTATAAAAGCCCTAGATGAAGTGTGCTTCTTTTTTCTCCGCTCTTCTGATCTCCCTGTCCTTTTAATTAGTTGAGACAGTGGACATGTCACATATGGTCTTGATAGAAAGCAGGGCTTAGAGCATAGGCTTATGTTAAGAAATTTCTTTCCATAATGTGTTTTTTTTTTCTTTTTTTTTTTGGTTTATCAGTGAGGGTTATACGATGGGAGGAAACCCTCTCCCTTGCATAATGCCTTTTTTTTTTAAATAATACTTTATGAGCTGCAAGTAATTATTTAAAAACCACATATTTATTACTGTATATTGTTACTTCTGCTTTATTAAGTTTTTATGGAATTAACAGAGGGGCTCCCCTCCCCCTCCCCCTTCTCTCTTTTATTCTCTTTCATGTCTGGCCTGAGCATGTGTTAGGAGGCTGAGAGTTAAAGAGAATGGCCACATAATGGACTCACTGTAGCCAGTTTATGTTATAAAGGGTAACCTGTATCAAAGTTTCTGACTGAAATAATATGACACAGGTTGGGATCAATGTTACTGTTCCTGTTCCCTTGCCATTTTCCTCCTTCAATGGGTCCAAGGCTTCTTTTGGCGGTGATCTCAATTTTTGTGGTGAAGTTTGGGCTCTCTCTTTCCTTGAGTTTTACATTCCTTAGTGGTTGAATCAGTTTTTTATCCTGCTTTATTGTCACCATGGCCTTTTCTTTTTTCCCTAAGAAAATAACTGTCATGCTCAATTGCAGGAAAGGCAGGAGTACATTTTTATACCCAAATCAAAACAGTGGCACAACAATGGAAAGAGTTTCCTAGACTAGGTGCTTTGCCTTCCGCATATCCATCAAAGACAGATATAACAAATCGACAAGCCTCCTCATTAGTGCCTCCTACATCTGAAAGACATTCACCTAGAGAAATAGCACCACAAATCATGCCTCTAGAATCTGAGAGTGAGTCACCAACGCATGAGGTAGAAATTGCCATCCCCGATGCTGATGTTGAGATCACAGCCATGTCATCCGCCTCTCCAACAACGGATAAGGAACTCAGAAGACAGTGTATGTCCCTGGTTCTGCCTTCAACATCTGAGAGGGATATGGCAGATCAGGATTTGCCACTGGTATTATCACCTGCAACACAGAGGGGTTTAACAAGCCAAGGAGTATCTGTAGCCACACCCCAGACATCAGAGAGGTTGTACTTCTCTAAAACATCACAGTGGAATGAAAGTTCGCCTGCAACATCTCAAAGGAGTGAAAATATCCCAGCAACTTCTGAGAGGAGTCATGTGTCTCCTCACAGGAATGGCAACACATCTCCGGCATCTCAAGGGACTGATACTGCCACAACTTTGAAATCAGAGAGGGCATATATGCCTACGTCCCATAAAATTGATAACATCAGTTCATCCCATAGGATCGACACTGCTGTGCATTCTACTTCTGAAAGGGTATACATACTTGCAGCATCTCATTTGAATGAAACCATTGGTCGAACATTTGAAAGAGGTGACCCCATGTTTCCAACTTCTGAGAGGATATACATGCCTGCAACATCTCAGAGGAACGACCTTATAGGCTCAACATCTCACAGAACTGATATTGGCTTACGTCCAACTTCGGAGAGGATATATACATCTGCAGCATCTCAGAGAAATGAAAACATTAGTCCAGCTTCTCAGCTTGGTGATGCTCTGCCTCTAACTTCTGAGAGGGATTTCATGCCTCCAATAGTACAGAATATGCCGGCTAGTTCAGAGAGGTTATATGTACCAACTACTTCTCAAAGGATGTATAATAGAAACCCAATAATCTCAATGGATGAATTTCCCAGCCAAGCTGCGGCTATGACTTTGCCAACATCTCGGAGGATATAATACATAGCTCAATGCCCTCTCTCTTTATACTCATCTCTATTCTAAATTATAATCATGTAGACATAGTAATTTCATTAATTGACTTTTCCCCTCATCTTATAAGCACACATGAAATGATGAAAAGTAGAAAATAGTTAAGTAGCGGTATGTTTGCTGCTGGTAAAATGCGTGTGCATTTAATATTTTCACTATCATCTTCCTTTTTATGCACGTGATCAGATATTTAGTTCGGCATTCCAGCAGTTCTGTTCAGATTAATCAATGAAACTTGCTATTTACACAATCCCAATACATAGGTACTTATACTTGAGTTCAACTTTCCCTTAATTTTTTTTAACGGTTGGGATTAGTTCTTGTATATTGATTCGGATCTTGACAAACCAAAAATGAGTTTTTATTTTTAATCTAAGCAACAATCATAACATACTGTCCACAATTAGCACAAACTCTCAATGCTACTCTCAAGATGGGAAAAAAGTACAGAACTATGGGCTACTAAAAATTTGACTCGAAGTGTTTGAGTAGGAGGATTTTAACAAACTTTTTGAGTTCAAAATATTAATTCAGTAATTGAGGCGACTATTTGATTGGTGAGATATGAAAAGAAAATAAGAAAATTAAATTTTATTAGGAGTAAAGAAAATTTCATGTAATATTATTAATTTAATCATAACAATGAATAATTTAAATAATTTTTTATAATGAAATGTTATACGTGATAAAAAAAAATTGAACTTAATAAAGGGTCTGAAAATTATTACCATAAAAAAAGTGTCTGAAAATAGCAGTAAGGCTAATGTTTTTTAGTTTTAATCTTCAGCGGGGCCTGCCCAGAACCGATTGCGTCGCGCAAGGGAAGGACGAAAATGCAATGCAGTTACCCTCAGTGGGTATCCATTTTCCACCCTTCCACATTCAAAACATCATCTTTTCAATCGAGGTTTTCAGTTGCTCCACCACAGTCTTGCACAGAAGTAAGTTCTGATTTCAACGACGTTGCCAATGGCGACTATTTTGGTTCTGACGATGCCATTCTTCCTGCAATTTCTGATGTAAAACCGAAATTGATTACCAGTACTTCGAACCCATTTGTGAAGCACTGCCTCAAGCTCCGCAACAGCCCTTCTTATCGCCGCTCTCATGGTTCAGCTCTTGTTGTGGGTTCTACACCTATCAGGTCTGCTGTCATACTAATGCAGTCTATTTACAATTACATGCTAGTTAGCTAGACAATCGACTTTGCTGTCGTCCATTATTCTCTTTTTTTCTTTTACTTTTTTTGTAATACCTTGTCAATACATGTATGATAAAAATCGATTCTTTTGAATAGTGGGGTGTTTCTTGGATTTTTTTGTTATTTGGACCTTCTGGTGGACTGAAGTAGTTTGGTGGAATTATTGTATTTTCTTTTTTTCAAATCCTCTTTTGAGTTTTATGACCTTCAAATTTCCTGTCTTCGAAATTTTTTAAACGGGTTTCAGTTATGGCCTGAGCAGTGTGTCTGAATTTTGGAGCTTACTATACCAGATTGCATCGTTATTTAATTATTTGCTTAGGCTGTTTATTGTGGTACTAATATATTCTTAGTCAGCATCTTAATTGACTGAGGTTCAAGCATTGTGATTTTTAATGATTTTTGTAGGCTACACGGACTGCCAAGTAATCGTGATTTACTAGTGTAAGAGTTGTTTTCAGCTCTGTTCTTTGGCAAAATTAGATAATTAAAAATCAAAATTATATCTTTTCAAATTCGCTAGCTCATGGAAAGAACCTCTTGGTTTGAATTCTCATAGTTGTTCATTTTTTCCTGACATGATCATATCCTTGTCATCCTTGTAGTCGAACTCATTTTTCTTTTTTACCTTTTTCAAGTTAGTGGAGGTATGGAACTCTAGCTATACCAGTGGGAGCAAAGTTTCAAGCTGAGTGTCATAAGTAAGCTTAAATGGCTGTAAATCAATAAGACGTTAATTTGACACTTGAAGCCTCATTAGTTTTTATGTAGACAGTATTTTGGATGCCTTAAGTACAATTCTATAACGTTTCCAATATGTTCTTGAACCTTGTGACTTGTGAGTCCATTACATTGGCAAAAAGGATAGGCATGATAACTGCATATAGGAAATTGGGCTTCACATAGCATAAATGTTTGTCTCCTCGATAATATCTCTCTATCAAATATCCTGTTATAAATAGAAATATAGAATTATTAGGATTGAATTTATGAAAGGACTTTCTGGATGACAATATAATTGTTATTTGCAGAGAAATCTATAGGTTTCAAGAGTCACTGCAAGATAAAAATGTTAAAATGGATTGTTTAATTCTTCTGGATAAAGCTGAGATTCCCAAAGGGCTAGGTAAACCCCCAGCTTCTGTTGTGCGTGTGACTTCTACAGTGATGGAAAAACTTTCAGGGCTGCAGTCAATTGATTGTATTGATGCAATTGCCCTGATGAATATTCCTACCAGTTTCCTCAGTGTAGATGGCAATCAAGAGACGGCAGGCTGTCAGAGGTGGTTTCCATCTCCACATCGGATTTTAGTCCTTGATGGTATTCAGGTGACATTTATTGTCCCTTCTAGATTTTACCATTTGGATCATGGTAGGTTTCTTCCTGATTTTGGGGGCATGCGTTCCTCTATTTAAAGGTGCCTCCACATTTCTGTGAGTGTTTTTCAATGTAGTTATCATAAATTCGTATTTGCTTCTGCTGGAAAGTTACTTTGTGGGCTGCTGGTTAGTGTAGGGTACCTTTAAGATACAGTATTAAGCAAGATGCATAGGGTTGACATTAATTACAGAGCTATTTTACATTGTCTGATTTGGAGTCAATCAGTTGGCAGAATTATTGCCCGGGGCTCCATATTCTCATGCTAAAAAACCGAATTAAAGTTCCTAAGTTCAAATTCCCTTCTCAAAAAGGTGCCTGAGTTATATTTACCGCATCTTATATTCAGAATATACAAGTTGATAAAGAAATGGAATAAATTTATGGACTACTTTAGTTGCAAAAAAGGGGCTGGAGCTGGACTAATTTGAGGCCTTTTCATCTGTTTATCTCTATATCATTACTGCAAATTTGTAACCACTATAAAGGTCTTGCAAGGTTCCAGAAATTTCAAGGTACATTATTAATTTTAAGAGTTTTTCACTGCAGGACCCTGGTAACCTTGGTACGTTACTCAGATCAGCTGTGGCATTTGGCTGGGTAAGGATTGTAAACCTCAATTCATTCTCCTCTTCCCCCCTCTCAATGTTCTCCCTTTTGTTGAACCTTGTTATCTAGTTCCTCAGTGCTTGCTGTTGTTTTAAATGGGACGTATCTTCTTTTCTATTAGGAGCTTGATATAAGTACCCATCAATTCTTGTTATTAGTGAAGAATCCATGGTTTTAATTTGCTGTTGATAGATTGTATTTGTCTTCATACTTTCACTTCTCAAACAAAACTGTGATGCAGCCCTGGAATTTAATTGAATTATGGTGTTAGAGGAAAGAGGAAAATGGGATAGAACAGGTTAAACGTGAGAGGAGTCCTCTTCCTTCGACAGTTTCTGGCTTGATCAGAAGTCTTACCTTTAAGTTTCTGGAATTAAACCAGAGAACTTCAGAAGATAAAAAAGTTCCTCGTTAATCTCCCCCAAAGTACACAACAACTTTTAAGTGTCACTATTAATGATATTTTACCTACTTTTTTTACTACTTTAAGTACACTGAACCTATTAGGATATCAGTTCTCCAAGACTTATAGGTCAATTAACGTACTTAATACATAGAACCATAACTCTTAAATGACTCAAAATATCTGAAACTCTTAATCAACAATAAGAAAGAATATTATTATTCTGCATCTAACTGTAGAATGTTGCTTTCATTCTTCTTTATAAATGCTATAGGTGATCTTCTGATCCATTGGCATTAACAGTCAAAGGTTCATTAAGTGCTGTCCAACTCCCATTTTCTTACTCGGTGAGACTTTCTCCGATACATGGAGCCATGGACTGCCAAAGTGGATTAGTTATGTACACTAATTAATCTAGAAGTGTATATTTTCAGAATTTGTTTATAATATAACCATCTAAATCTAACCAAATTGTTTTCTTGTACAATTTGGACTCGGTTGAGTTTTCTAATTTAATTTTTAATATTTCATACAAAGCTTGAATTACATGGCTATTGTCCAACAGAATGGAGTTTTTCTTCTTCCTGGCTGTTGTGATCCATTCAATGAGAAGGCTCTTCGAGCTAGCCGAGGTGCCTCCTTTCAGCTCCCCATAGTTTCTGGCTGTTGGTTTCATCTAGAATCTCTCAAAGAAGAATTCCAAATGAAGTTGCTTGCTGGCCACCCACAGCATGAAGGGGTAGCCAAGCCAGTTTGTCGACTTTCTGCAGGTCTCTGTGATTCTGTATCAGATACGCCAGTGTGCTTGGTTTTAGGCAGTGAAGGAAGTGGTCTTTCAGAAAATTCCCTACAAGCATGTGAGCTTGTCAGCATTCCAATGGCTGGAGAATTTGAGTCTCTCAATGTTTCAGTAGCTGGTGGGATTTTCTTGTATATGCTACAGCCAAAGAGTAGATGATCGTTCCTGATTCTTTGGTTTTACTGTCTCATTTGTTGGTTTGAATGTTTGATTATACTTTGAAACCGCGGAGGACAGCATGTACAGGTATTGAATTATGTCCTCTTATTCAAGAGGAAATTTTGTACAGCAAAACCAAATGCCTCAGACTGCTTGATTTTTTTTTTCTTTCTTTTTTCATTTATTTTTACCAAGTGGCATTTCTTTTTACGTTTTATGAGTTATGGACATGTTAAATTGCGTCAAAGCTGCAGGACTGTGGTTTAGATTGCGTGTGAAAAGCAGAGTTTGAAATTGCGTTAAAAATGTTTTCTGAATAAATTAGATCTTAAAAGTACAAAAATTATGATTTTTTTTTTGGAAGAAATAATTATCTTTTTAATATTAAAATTGCCACCTCCCTAATGCGCCCTCTGTGCCATTTTTTTTTCGGTTGAGAAAAAAATGATAGAAAGCTACGCTAGTTTTTTCCCCTGGGCCAAAATAACAAAGGAAAAAGTCTAATGCACAAATCTAACTGCAGCATTGGCTAGTTAAGGGAATATTCTCCCTTCCGGGCATTTGTTAAATTCTCACTTGAATTTTTTTTTTCTGTTTTTAGAAAAAAAAAATCGTAAAAGTGACAAAATTGCTCATTTTTCATCAGGCTGGATTCAATTAAACTTTGCTAATATATCATAAAAAAATAGAAATAAATATTTTGTTATTTATATTAATCGCATTTTGATTAGGCCTGTTTCCCAAGAAACAAATAAGAAAAACAGAACGCACAGAATAGAAAATCAAAATCAAAAAACATATACAAAATGCCATAGCAATTTACACAGTTACGCCAACCGGGTTATGTTCGAAGTGAAATCAAAGTATCGGACTGTCAATTGAAGCTTCCAAGGCTCACAGAAAACCCATCTTCTACCTTCTCACTCTATCAATCCCTATCCAACGCAGCTCCTGAAGACCAAAGCTTTCCACCACCACTACCATCTGCAACATTCTACATCTCATGCTGATGACGTTCGGCAAGCAAACTCAACAGCAGTCCTCACCGCCTAGTCTCTTCTCTATCCGTGGCTCACTCCTCATCCTGGCAATACTAACTTTACTCTCTTTCACCTATCTTGCCCTCAAATACTCCACTCCTCCGCCTCAGGTATCCTTTCCTAAGCTTCCCCCCTTTCTATCTTTCATCTCGACGATGGAAAACTTGTTTCTTGATTTTCTTTTTGTTTTATGTCAAAGATTTCTGTCGCTAAATTGGTCGATGCTCAAGTGAATGATGCGGCTGCGGAGAAGGAGGAGGAGCAGGAATTTTCGGATATTTATCACTCGCCGCAGGTGTTCAAGTTGAATTACGCTGAGATGGAGAAGAATTTCAAGGTATATATATACCCTGATGGCGATCCCAACACGTTTTACCAGACACCCAGAAAACTCACTGGCAAGTATGCGAGTGAAGGGTATTTTTTCCAGAATATAAGAGAGTCTCGATTCCGTACCGATGATCCAGATCAGGCCCACCTCTTTTTCATTCCGATCTCATGCCATAAGATGCGAGGCAAGGTATGAGTTGTGGGTTATGGAATTATAATGACGCTGGCAATGGGGGTTTTGTGTGTCTTTGGAGTTCTTGTGCTTCTTTATTGGAACTCTTTTGGCGTTGCATTTGCAAGATTGTGATTCTGTGCTGCATCCCAGATGAGACATGCACTAAGTATGCACTTTGTAGCTTATAAAATGTTCGCCCCTCAAGTTTTTCCGTTGCGATCTGAGAAGATAGTAGCATTCAGTTAGATTTAATGCAAATTGTTAACTGTAAGGTCGACAACGATGGAAAATTGATGTTTCTAAATATGACAATGACTTTAACAACCAATTCATATGCAGGACCTAACGGTAGAATTTGCTTTCTGATATGCCTTATTAGTAACTCTTATCCAGGGATACAAGACGTGTCTGTGTTAGAAAGAATATCATGTAGTTTGATATGCTAATGGTTTTAGCATAAGGCTGGTGACAAGGGCTGAAGCGCCAGTCTCTTACTTTCTTATTACAAAACGAGAGATCTGTTTGGGATTGGAAATATTTGAATCCATTGTGCTTTTAAACATGTTTTTTTTTCACTTAATTAGAACAAGACGTTCTTCCTTTTCTTTTTGCGCTTCACCAGGGGGATCAAAATTTTATTTTGAAATGACTCGTGTTCTTCATAAATAATAGGATTCAAGCAGATAGATGAAATAGAGAAAGACTTCAAATATCATTTGTGATAGAGAATAATCACTCAAATTAAAAAAAAAAAACTCTAGTGTACAGTATAAGATTCGTTATATTGTATGGTACTAAATGTTGGACAGTTAAAAAATAATATGAAGATAAATTTAATATTATAAAAATGAGAACGTTGTGTTAGATATGTGGATACACTAAAAGAGATATGATTAAAAATGAGTGTATTAAAGAAAAAATTAAAATATTATCTATTGTGGAAAAAATAGTAGAATCTCGCTTAAGGTGATATAAACATGTGTGGAGAAAATTTACAGAAGTTTTATTGAGAAGAGTAGATTAAATAAAAAATAGTTTGATAATTAGAGGTAGAGGGAGGTTAAGGAAAATAATAGATGAAATTATTAAGAAGAATTTAGGAGTTAATAATTTATCTATTGATCTCATTTATAATAGGTTACTGTAGCGTCGTTTGATTCATATAGTCGATTCCACTTAGTGAAAAAAGACTTAGTTGTTGTTATTGTCGTCATTTTTTTCATCTTAAATTGAAAAAAAAAAAGGCAACATAGTTGAGTTAAGTTATAAACTTATAATAGAAGACACATAGAATAAGTACTTTTTCTTGTACTTGCAAAAAATATTTTCCAATGTGAGCCTAAATACAATTTCTTGCTTATAATTTAGCTCTTTTTGTGCCCTAAATTTAGTTTGTGCTCAGTTTTTCCTCTCCCTTTGCCTGTGATGGATTTTGTCTCATTTCCTGGGCATATTTACTTACATTCATTATTGAGAGGCTCTGTTTTCTTGATTACCCTAAGCATTATAGGATCAGATATTGTCATTTGATAAATGTTTTTTTTTTTCAATAAATTGCTATGGTTTCTTAGCTAAAGAAGGAAATAAGTCGGTAAACAAAAGATTATATTTACAACACATTTTAAGTCTGGTTGCAGAAGTACCTGCTCATAGGTGAAGTCTGTTCTCATGCTTGTATATAATGCAGGGCACATCTTATGAGAATATGACTGTAATTGTCCAAAATTACATGGAGAGCTTAATATCCAAATATCCTTATTGGAACAGAACCTTGGGCGCAGATCACTTTTTTGTCACTTGTCATGATGTTGGTGTAAGGGCAACAGAAGGACTTCCATTTCTTGTAAAGAATTCCATTCGAGCTGTGTGTTCCCCTAGCTATGATGTTGGATTCATTCCACACAAAGATGTTGCTCTCCCTCAAGTACTACAGCCATTTGCTCTTCCAGCTGGAGGGAATGATATAGAAAACAGGTGAAACTATTTAAGATATATATTCTTTCCACTCAGTGACACTGTTACTTCCTAATTCGGGCACATATGTTAGGTGTAGAGGGTCACAATATTGATTAGATGACA
The DNA here is from genome assembly GCA_037074535.1 of Gleditsia sinensis. Lineage (NCBI taxonomy): Eukaryota > Viridiplantae > Streptophyta > Magnoliopsida > Fabales > Fabaceae > Gleditsia > Gleditsia sinensis. The sequence goes on along the minus strand of CM073467.1, from coordinate 59,764,660 downwards.
TATGCTCCTGCTATCATCTGTTTATCCTGTTTGCGTTATTCCTTGAGAGTGATGTGAGTTATTTAATATTTCTCAGAATATATAGACGCCCTTGTCTTGAACTTGGCCATGGGTGTTAACTGTTAAGTTTCTATTATCCACAGTTGCACTTCAGTCACACCTAATAACCTGGCTTAACAATATCTACCTTGTTGATCCTAATAATTTCTTCTTTAGAGTACCCAATATTAGTCAAGACATTTGTTTATGACCTTCCCCATATTGTTATTGATGAGGGGGAAATGTAATAGTTTTGGCTATGTCATCTCCATGTTGTAAAGAGATACACTTTTCCGAGTTCGAGTGTTGTAATCATATCCGACTTCTGGTTCATACTATTCTTTGCCACACCATAGCCCAACTTATAGAATGTGCTTCATATAAGTAGTGTTATTTTCATAATCAAATTTCTGCTAGCAGGCCTTAATTTCTATGTCATGGAATAGTCACTTGATTCATAATTTTTGTTATAATTGTAGAATCTTAAGTTATTTTTTAACCATGAACCAATCAGCCAACTGCCATCCAGATTCAGGATCAACCTGTAAAACTTTTTTTTTTTTGGGTTATCCATAATCTTCAGCAATTATTATATCTTCATTTCATAGACCTTTCCAATTACAAACTCAACCCCTTCTTGACACGATCTCCTTCCCAAAAGGTATAATTGAAAACTAATCCTCTCTTGGCAACAGCCACTTGTTTCAGCCCAATCATATCTGCACTGAAACTTCTTGAATGCTCAGAGGGTTTCTTCCCCCCCTCCCCCTCTATGTACCTTGAATGAACCTTGCTATCCTAAAGCTGGATTCTGAGTCCTAATAGTGAGAAAGTACTACTATTCAGCAGTTCTTGAACATGATACTTCTCTGCTTGGGCTTGTATCTTCAGCACCTTTCTAGTCAATGCTGTTTTGTCTGAATTGAGGTTTTTCAAAATTATGGGAAAGAAATTATGATCAATTTTTTTGCTTCTAAGTTCAAGAGAATTTGAGGTGTGATCCGTCGTTTTGAGGCAAGCCAGCAAGCTATTGGATTGCTAAATTACAGTTATTCTTTCATGGTGTGAAGTGCCAGAATATAATATTTCAAACAAAAGAATTGATAGGGATGGGCAGATTCGTTTTTGTAAACTTAATAATTAATGCTTGTAAATGCATACATTTTTTCTTTAATATCATTAGGTAATGCTTTTACATGGATATATAATTCTTAAAATTTCAAGTATGTGCACATTGCAGGAAAATTCTTGGTTTCTGGGCTGGTCATCGAAACTCCAAAATTAGAGTTATTCTAGCACGTGTATGGGAAAATGACACTGAACTTGATATTTCAAACAACAGAATTAGTAGGGCTACTGGGCATCTAGTATACCAGAAAAGATTCTACAGCACTAAGTTTTGCATATGCCCTGGTGGTTCACAGGTTAATAGTGCTCGAATAGCTGACTCTATCCATTATGGATGCATCCCTGGTAAGAGTCATCCTTTCTGATGGTTTTATTATATTTTATAGTAGCATATTAAGCACCACAAAACTGCATGCCTACATAACATGACAATGCAAGTAAATATGAACTGAATACCTATATTTATTAATGAAATAGGAAGATTTACCTTGCATTTCTCTCAAATTGGTGTTCGATGCCCTGAATCCTTTGTACTTATATTTGAATATAAACAAATTGAATAATAAATTTTATATTTATTAAGAAACATTAACCATCCCTATTCATGTTTAGACTGAATTGATCCTACCAGCTCCCAAGACAGGAATCACAATTCATTGAGATGTGGTAAAATTGAGTGTCTGAAATCTGGTGCTTTCAGAACCAATTTATTTCTAGCGCATGGTTTAATATGAAAAGGTAGATTTCTTAATTGAAGGACGTTATTATTAAGTGCAACTTCTTTTGAAGAGAAGGGGTTGAGGTGTACAAGAAGGAGTGTCTAGGGCTCAAACCTAGGACCTTCCATCCAACTCCACCCCTCCAATCACCTTAGCCATGGCCAGGAAGCTTGAATTTTATTATCGCTAGCTATGCATTGAAGAAGGGAACTACTGCATTCGAAGATGATAACTCAACTCAAATTCAGGCTCTATCATTTATGTCTGGCCATGTAACCACCACCTTAACAATTGGATTTACACTTCAGCCCTTGTTTGCCATGTGACCACTAAAGCAACTGCTGTATTATGAGTGACATTTGAATTATAAGGTGGAGAGGATATATGTTATTAATGTCTTTTGGGATGGGATTTTATATGTTGATCCGAAGTTGAATTTGTTTTGCAGTGATATTGTCAAATTACTACGACCTGCCATTTAATGATATTCTTGATTGGAGTAAATTCTCTGTCATAGTGAAGGAGAGTGATGTTTCTAAGCTTAAACAAATCCTCAAGAACATATCTGATGCTGGGTTTGTTACACTTCATAAGAACCTAGTAAAGGTAAAAAAATCCTCAAATTCTTGAACGCTAAAGTTTGAAAATCTTCAAATTTCTGTATTTATTCATATTCTTATCAATTTTGTTGGAAGCACAAGAATTTAAAGTGAGAATATAAATTAGGGGAATAAGCCTCAATCAGTTTATTGCCTATTGAATCATTAATTTGATATGGTGAAACTGACAAGAAAGTTGGGTAATGTGTTTTGTCAGGTTCAGAGGCACTTCCAATGGAATTCGCCCCCGGTCAGTTATGATGCATTCCATATGGTTATGTACGACCTTTGGTTGCGCCACCATACAATCAAATACTGATACATTACAGCTTCATTCTCGTTCTGTATACACCCAACAGTTTTAGCAACCCGAAACAGTGTACATAGTTACATGACAGTTCTTTTCCAAATATATTCCTGCACAATAGCCAGTGGAGGATTTCATTCGTTTGTTCTTTATATTTTAGGATTCCTCCCTTTTCATTCCTATAATTTATCTTTCTTTGTCTGTTTTGCTGTATGAGTCAGTTATATTTCAAAAACGTTAAGAGTTTCAGCTGGGAGACAGTTGCGAAAATTGATTACCAAGTTATTTAGTACTATTCCTTTTAAAATCGAACTTTTGTGTTCAATCTTCTATTGGTTTTGGTTGGACAAAGACATTCAAAGGGTGTTAACTTCCATGTGTGATCAGTGATGGCAACCCTTGTATATAAAGATTGTACATGACCCTGTATTCTTGTGAAAGAATGAGAATGAGAAAATTTTATCTTTTGCAATAGAGAAGATGATAAGAGATATGGAGAGACGAGAGTGGTGGAGATAGAGAAGTCCTCCTAGTCGCACTGCTATGTTGTGACTATAAATTTGTTTGGGAGTTGATGGATAAGAGGAAAATCATGATAAAAGAAGGAAACTCAGCAAAAATCCGCCAAAGTGGAGGTTAATGTCTTAATGAGATGAAGATATTTAATTTTTAGTATGTTGATCTCTCGTCGAACAAAATTTTTAGAAGCCTATTAATCATAGAAGAAATAGTCAAGGAAGAGATAGAAAGATTATGGCAATGGATTTGAAGCAAATGATTCTATTCAGTATTCATAACTCGAGTGAACCGATATGCATAAATTAAATTAATAAAACAATATCACTCTCACATTTAAGCTCCGATTTCAGACTTTCCTACAGTAGCCAAACACAAATACATAAAAAGAAAAAAAGAAAAAAGAAAAAAAAAAAGGTTTTGGACTGCTTCTGATATAGACACAAGCGACCCTTTCCTCTATTTTTTTTTCTTTCTTTTTGCAAATAATTTTTTAAATTTATAATAAGAAAGTCTTTCAATTTATCTTCTTTTAAATATATTTAAAAGCTTTTTGTTCCACCCTTGTTGGAATAAATGTTTTTGTTCTCATTAAATTGTGGTTTGTTATGAATATGTTATATGGATATCTATCATCTCAATTTTTCGATTATCCTATTTGATAAGATATTATCTCTAGTAATTATCTATAGGATAACTATATCACTAAAGAGTTATCTGATGGTTATATATCACTACTATAACTCTCCCACCTACTTGTATAAATACTTCCTCATACATGAATAAAATCAACAATTTCCTCTCTTATCTCTCTCTTGCTTTTCTCTCTACATTTAAGTTATTTCATAACACGTTATCAGCACGACGCCTTACCTCCTGCTTCAAAGTTAGCAATCTTTATGTACAATTATATTGCTATTAATTTAATTTGTCCTCGAAAGATCACACTAATTTATATACAATTATATTCCTATTACTTTAATTTATCTCTAAATGACCGCATCAACTTATGTGCAATTATATGTCTTTGAAAGATTACACTAACTTATGTGCAATTATATGTTTTTGAAGGACTGCACCAAATTATATGTCCTTGAAAAATTACACCAACTTATGTGCAATTATTTATTTTTGAAGGATCGCACTAAATTATATGTTCTAAAAGGATTACACCAACTTATGTGAATGTAATTATATATCTTTGAAAGACCGCATCAAATTATATGTCCCTAAAGGACTACACTAACTTATGACAATTATATGTTCCTAAAGGACTATATCAAATTATATGTTCCTAAAAGACTGCACCAACTTATATGCAAATTGTATCACTTTAGTTTGTCCCTAAAAGACTACACTCATTTTAATTGCTTCAAATTTGTCCCTAAAGAACAATAGTTTAAGTGTAGCATCATTATATGATAAGAGGTTTTATATTCGGCCCTAACTTCTAGGAGCCTATTAGATAAAATTTTAGAGGTGCAAGCCTATTTTATCTTGTCTATTAAACTTTATTTTTGTAAATCACTTGATATATAGTTCTTCGTGTAGTTTTTTAATTAATTAATATGTATAGTTGCATGCATTTATTTAATATATGCAAATAACAATAATTACATCAATAGAAAAGTAAATACATTTTTATGGTTATGCGTGACTAAGAGATTATGATAAAAGTTGAATATACCTATTCAATTACAACTTTTTTTAATAAATATGGGCATTCCGAAGGCTATATATAATATATGCTTGTATGGATCAAAATCATATATATATGCTCTATGATTTATATGTATAAAAATCCTTGTTATTAGTACATGATAAGTTAAGTAATGACTAATATTTATCTCTTAATTAAGGAGAAAACACATGTCTATGTTGATTGACATTAAATAATTATGCTTACAACACTTTAGCATAAAAGAATGATTTTATTTCTCCTCTTAATAATAGATAGAAGGCTGACTACAAATTTACATGTCTTTATTATAATCTATTTTATTTAAAATGATTAACATTTATCTCTTGATTAAGGAGAAAGCACATGTCTATGTTGATTGACATTAAATAATTATACTTACAACATTTTGACATAAAGGAATAATTTTATTTCTTCTATTAATAATAGATAGAAAGCTGACTACGAATTTACATGTTTTTATTATAATTTATTTTATTTGAAATGGTTTATTTTATTTATGGATATTTATTAACTATCATTATATTTTATGGTAGTCATTACAAAATTCGAATTCCTTCGCCACCACTTTCATAAAGGGTTGAAAAATGAATACTTTACCGTAAAAGATTCACTTATTCTTTAGAATTTTTTAAAAGAAATGTATGACCACCAGAAAATTATAATACTTCTAAAAGTCAGATATGATTAAATGCATCTTCGCTTACAATATTTTAAAACTGTAAATGAATATAATTCTGCACTATTTAAAATAAGTTTTAAATTAAAGTTATGTGAAAAAAAATTACTGATAATGACATGTTAGAAAAATATTCTCCAATTTTCATGCATGATCCAATGTGCTCCTACAATAGTACTATCGAGAAAATGGATTTAAGAAATATTCTAAACTAATTTCTTATCTCCTTGTGGTTGAAAAAAATAATAAATTTTTCATGAAAAATGATGAGTCCCTTCCAACTGACACTACTTCATTCCCTAAAATGAATGTAGCAACATATGATCACTAAGGTTAGATTCAAAGTCGAAGTTGTGGTCATAGGCGTAGTTGTGGTGGTTATTTTAAGAACATACCTTCCCACCAAAAATGGAAAAATAATAAGGTTAAAAATGATAAAGAAAAGGATAGGCAAAAAATAAAAAACATGTTGAAAACATATGCTATTGCTGTGGTGGCAAAGGACATTGGTCACGTACATGTCGTACGCCAAAAAATCTTATTAATCTTTATCAAAAATCTATTAAAAAAAGATATGGACCAATTTTTTTAAGGAAAATAGTCCCAATGATAGCTATGATTGACATAACTCATTTAGATATTACATATTTCTTTGCTAATCCTGATAAAAAAATTGATCATTTAATTAGTGATAGTAGTGTTCAAAAATTAGTCCAAAACATTCGAGAAACTAATGTATAATATTAGAATTTAAAGATTTAAGAATGAAGAATCTCAAATGATGTTGTCATATATATACTTATTTGATATCATTTTAAAAGATAGAATGATGTATTTTTTTTTCTTCACTAGGTTATTGTCCTACAAAATTTTTCTTAGTAAAGGTTTTAACGATGCACATTTTTAAGGGATGGACATATAAGAGAGATTGTGTGGATATCTATAATTTCGATCTTTGAGTTATCCTATCTAATAAAATATTATTTTCAATAATTATTTAGAGGATAATTGTATCACTAGAAAGTTATCTTTCAATTGTATATAATTACTATAACTTTTCCATCTATTTATATAAATATCCCCTCATACATGAATAAAATCAACCATTCACTTTCTTTTCTCTCTCTTACTTTTCTCTCTATTTTTAAATTATTTCATAATACGTTTTAATTTTTTTTTGTTTAGATATATTATGATATTATTTAGAGGATAATTGTATCACTAGATATTATTTTCAATAATTATTTAGAGGATAATTGTATCACTAGAAAGTTATCTTTCAATTGTATATCATTACTATAACTTTTCCACCTATTTATATAAATATCCTCTCATACATGAATAAAATCAACCATTCACTCTCTTTTTTCTCTCTTACTTTTCTCTCTATTTTTAAATTATTTCATAATACGTTTTAATTTTTTTTTGTTTAGATATATTATGATATTCTAAATTTTTTTAAATATGATTCAACAAATGAATAGATTTAATTATATCACTATAATATTAATGATAGTGACAATTTTTCACTTCAAAATTCAAGAAATCAATAAAAAAATTATTTGTTTTTTGATTCAATGAAAAATTATAAATATTTATTTATTATTTAATTTAAAAATTCTTATAAATGCAGTTGGGCTTTATTTAGAATAAATATTGTCTTTTTGTTCAAGAAAAAATTGAAGTAATAAAACACAATTCGACTTGGCCTTCTAATATTTCTAATTTCAAATCCAAATGAATAATATGACTTAAACTCTATTACGAGCTTGTGTAGACGATGAGACTCATAGATCCAATGTCAGAAATTTTGAGGAGAATATTTTGCGGGCATTTAGCAAGTACGTAGTTTAAATTTTCAAATAATTGAAACATTTATAATTTGTAAAACCTTTAATATATTATAAATTTAAAATTGTCAACTTAATTATTATGACACATTAAATATTATAGTCATGAATTTTCAATCAATAATTCTATAATTAAGTCTACATAACCCAGGAATACAACCCAAAAGGCCTCGTCCACTATCAACATCTACCTTTTAGCTTTATGCCTTGTGGAGCCAACTGAATATTAAGACAAATTTTATCCAATCTTCAGAACTCTAATACATTAATTCTAGGGTTCACTTCTTCATAATTCTTGGAGGCTGGTTCTATTTGAATGACACTTAATACTCGATAGGTCCCAAAAAATGATTTATTTTCAACCTGACGATGACTTTATAAATAAAGCATGCATATCTAGTTCTTATGGCACAACTCTCATATTATTTGATATGGTCCTCTTTGTTAATTTGATCATAAAATCCATTACTCTAACACAGTGTTAACCACCACTTTCTTCGGCGACATTGCTTATAATTAATGACTTGACGGTGATTTATTCACAATTCGTCAATCATTATAATTTCATATTTAAACTTTTTATAAATAAAAAAAATAAGATATTTATTTGCCAAATATCACCTGCAAATTTTTCTAGTAAAAATGTGGACACCCAAGTCAAATTTTGATACATAAATAAATAATATATGTGTGCTATTGTCGTTTTATGCTGTTAAAGTGTGGATTCGCTTTTTAGTTCTCAACTCACAAGCGACAAGCAATTCCCTTCTTTTGAATTAACTTTATAATAATAGGAAAATACATGGAATTCTTCTGCCAATAAAAGAGAGATAATGACATATTGGCCAATTTAGGTTCCGTATTCATGGACTCATTTTTAGCCCCTAAATAGTCGGTCTTTGACCCAAAATGATAAATATTGTATAATAACATAATTTTCCAACTTATTCCCTCTCATTGACACTGCCCATCCAGCTGCCCCCATGCACCCCAAAACAACGAAACTCACCCTTGACTCGACGAATATTCTAATTCCCTCCACACAAAACAAAATTGACTTCCACAGCATCTTTCACGTTTGGCTGCTCAGACTCGTTCAATCACGTGGATCGTGGCGAGACTCAAAACTACAGTAAACATCATTTTTCTTTTAATCTGAAAAAAAAAATACAATTTAGGCGACTATTTTATTTTTAAATTAAGGTATACTATAAATAATAATCGAATTTAAATCTTACAAATAAAATATATAGTTTAATTTTTATCAACTAAATTAATTTTTGTTAGCACGTTATCATAAAAAATAGGTCAAATATAGGTATAAATATTGTAAAATTAATAATAATTAAAGAGCTCTTTAGTATATCTTATTGGTGTTTTAAATATGCCGTTATATAAGATATCAAAGATATAAATTACACTAAACCATAAATGTGTGTTAATATTAATTTAAGATATAATATATGGAAGCAGCCATTAAATATTTATGTTTTTACTTTGACTGTATACTAAACTATAGATGCCTATTCATATTTAAGATCTAATATATGGAAAGCAGCCATTAAATATTTGTGCTTTTACTTTGACTAAATTATATATGCAGAAGATACTTGGCACCATACATAGACTTTGGTTCGCACGAGAGGGAAACCGAATCAAATGCAAACACCTGGTCTATCATCTGAAGTATGATGCTGCTTAGTGAATAATAATCTATAATCAAAGTCCAAAAATGATGCTGCTTGTGCTTGACCCATACTGGTCTATCTATTATCTGAATTTTGAAGTGTGATGGCTTGAACTATATCGGCTGACATTTCTCTTCAATTATGGCAGGCATCCACGGGGCAATCATTCCCTTCGAAAATGATTTTATTTATATGGGTCTAAGTTACCTATATCAATATTGCCTCCTACGTTCATGGAAAATTCTTGTGCTGTTTTCTCACCACGCATTAAAAAAAAATCTAACCCTTTTAACAGAAAGACGGAATGAGACTTTCCTTAGATAGTCAAATCTGGACCAAATTACCACGCGTTGAATACAAGAGAATTAATAGAGTTAATTTTGATTTATACAACCCAAATAAATCAGAATAATCGGAGGGAATTCAATAATAACAATAATAAATATATCTTTAATAGGATAACACTGATCTTCTTGGATACGAGTTTCTTGACTATACGTAGGTTACTACAAATGCATAATAATATCTAATATATTTTAAATACGATTATTTGTGTAGGTCATACATATATCTATGTATTATGAATTAGATTTTTCTTTAAAGTAATTTACTCCCTAAAAGTGCAATATGTTTCTCGGAGTTGGCTTTTGGGGCTCAAGCATTAATTGTCTCTCATGTTTCTTTGTTTTGGTTGGTTAGAAAAAGCAGCCATAGATCCCAGGGAATCCAGTCTTTTCCCAGCAAATTTTTATTTATTTATTTATTTTTCAATAAGAAAATATATAAAATACTGCGTTGGGTCGTGAGTCAAGTTCTTTATACGATCAGTTTTTTCAGTCATGATTTAAATTGAAAATGCATGAAGAACAGGCTGACTATTGCATGAAAATTTGAGTTTCTAAGAAATAATAAACAACTTAAGCTTATTCAAAATAATAATGAATTCTCATCTTAATTAATTATCCTCTCTCGTATTCATCTCTTTTTGGTATGATAAACAGAACTGAAGAGGTTGGTTCGGGTTTGCAGTTAGAAAGTGATATATATAATATACATTATCTAAAAAGACTTATTTTTCTGTAAGGAGACTTATATTTTAAATTAAAAATAGGAAATTAATCATCACAAATTTGAAACTCTTGTTCATCGTTTAGAGAAATTTGCTATCTCTAGATCCATTAATTTGGTCAATCTTTAGAGGAAGACCATTAATTATCTTTTAATTAAATTTTCTCTGTGAGCTTTTCCCCCAATAAACATTGGTCGTTACTTCTCGCTCTAAATATATTTAATTGGTTCATTAAAGACAGAATATCCAGCTTGAATGGGTTTGTTTTCCTGTAGACGCAGCCCAAGTGGCTTTTTTTTTTTTCACGTGAAAAATCAAGTCAAAATGTAAGCAGCAGACACCAATGGGTAGAAAAATTTAATTTGGTGGAATTTATTTTCAAATTGGGCTCAAGTACTCTGTTTTATATTTTTCTTTTTTCCATAGAAAAATATTAATGCCACTAATAGCTAGATTACACATATTTCAGATCGATCCTTGAAATTTCAACAAGAATACTGGGACTAACTAACTGCCGTTAATTGATCGTATTCTGCTGGAAAAAGATACTTCGGCAAATTAATTAAGATGGTCAGCTTGTATTGTTTGAAATAATATAAAATATTAGGAGCTAATTAGTTTGGAAGAAAAGGATGCGAGAACAGGGAACAGGTAAATCGCACTGTAAAGACGAAAAGGGTTATGTGCTGAAAACGGCTATAGAACCCCATTAGTCAAAGTTTGGGGCTATAATGAAACAAGAATGAAGGGGAAAAGAACGAAAAATTACTTTGCCAGTACACAGAATCTAATCGGCGTAACAGCCGTCTTGTTAATTCTTTTTCTAGGAGACAAACTTGAGGTTCCCGTCCCATGCATGCATATACTATCTTATTATTTATTTACGCAGACAGATTTTCAATTGGATTTGATTTAATAAAAATATTATAGCAAAACAATAATGAATAGATATGTAAATATATTAAAAATATATCCCATTAAAAAAATATATGGATCTACTGTGCTTATATGTCTATATATTACTTATCTTTGATAAATTCAAAGTATCTTAAAATTTCTTCATTTATTTATTATAACGTGATCTAAACCCCTCTCTCTCTCTCTTCCATAATCTAGTGTTTTCAGTACATGTAAAGAAATAAAGCAGCCTCTTTTTTTCTTCTTTTTTTGGGGGACAGAAGAAATAAAGCAGCCTCATCTACCACCAGACAACTATTCCGGGGCACTAGTGTTTGATTTCACGTGGAGTTTGGTGCAATCAAGTGAAGGAGACTTCGTGTAGTTTCCAAAATGTTTTTTTTTTCTTGGCAATAATTCATTCTTTCGTTTATTAAAAAAAAGAAGAGAAAGGGAAATGGTAAATGCTGCGAAATATAAATAATTGAATAATTTGACAACTTGGAACTAAATAATTTATCCAATGACTATATATACTCGTTGATTAAATTTTGATACACACGCATAAGGAAAAACAAGAAAATCATGGAAAAATGAAAATGACATTGAAAAGTATAATGAACCACGGGACTCATACTTTGAAGATGAACCCTTTTTCAGATTTTTTGTATTATAATAATTTGACGAATTTATTTTATCCAAAAAAATTTGACAAAATTGCATTTAATTATTTTGAATTTCTCAACAAAACAAGGGTAAGAAAGCTTATAATATTATTCACGATTCTCGTTGGAACTAAAACTTGGTGCTTGAATTTATTCAGAGGTCAAGATTATACACCGTTAAATGGTCGAAACTAAAGCTGATAATATTATTTATTGTTTTTGTTACATCATTGTATATTATATTAAATTATAATTTTTAACTCAAAATTGTTGTTATCTAATTTAAAATGTGTCATTTAATTTTATATGATTTGTGTTTTTTATTCCTTAATTTATTTGTAGTATTTTTGTCCAAATTATAATTAAAATAAGTATATGGATGTTATCCAAAATTGTTTTATCTCCTTCTATTTTAAAACATATCATTTAACTCTAAAGCTTTATTTTTTTTATCACCTAGTTATATTTATCGTATTTTTCTTCCAAATTCTAACAAAAATAAGTATGCCAATATTACAACTTTATTTCACATCGACTTATTAGGATTTGGACAAAAAATACCATAAAAATTATTAACAATAGTAAAACAAACTAATATATAAACATCCCATAAAGCATCACCTTAAATCTTACGTAAGTATGTAGATATAGCGTGTTTGTGTCTATATATATATATATAATCGAATAATATTGACTTTTATAATTTAATTCAATTTTATATGTGAGATGTCCAACTTTACCGTAAATATCTTACTTTCCGTCAAAAGGGACGTTACTTACTCCATCCCAATACTGTAAATTTTTTCTGACTATAAATGCCACTATATTTAAGTTAGATTTAAAAAATGTATAAATAACATTATTTGCATATAATCCTATATATAAACTTTATACTTTGTATTAATTATTTTTTAATATTAAATCAGCATAACAAATAATAACAAGAAGTATAAATTAAGTTTTTTAAAATAATATTTAAATTTTTCTACCTAAATTTTTGATTAAGAAGTTAGCTAAGGAATTAAAGGGCTCGTCCAATATATTTTGGAAAAGCATCCAATAATAGATAGTAACAAAAAATTTGATCTCGATGTTGGCAGATGCCGTCATACCCCCCACAAACATTTTTATCTTTTTTAGTTTTGTAGTACATGCATGAAAAGAAAAAAAAGTATTTTAAAAAAATGTTTCATATATAGAAATAGAACCTTAATTAACTTATACCGTGAACATTCTTGTAAAAAATATTTTATACAAAAGAATCGTGTAGAATCTAAAAGAATATTGGCAACTATTTATAAATAATGAAAAATAAATATGAGTATTGTGGAAGTTCTTTCATCTATATATGGTTTAGGTTAATTATTCAATCATAACATAATTATCTTTTGTCCTTCTTGAATTAAAAACATTTTAAAAGGTGCTTAATTAAGCATCATTAATTTTATTTTCAAGAGTTTTCTTTGGGTAAGAATAAGGAATCGTTAGCTGGTATGAGCTTATCTTTTTTTTTTCTTTTTTTTCTGTTCATTTAAGTATTTTACACTATTTTTTATATAAAATTAATTTATTTATTTTTTCATAAATATTTTTCTATTTCAAAATTTTAATATTATAAAAATTTATCGACTCTTAAATTTAAATTTATATATCAATTAAATTAGAATGTTTGTCTATCAATTTTGGTGACATTAAATGACTCCGGCTTTCAATGTTTCAGCTGAATAGCTACATGATGAACCAAAAATAAATATAACCATACAAAGTCCTTACATGGGAATTTAATTTGACGAATACTGTCGAAACTACATTCAACGAGAATTAAACATAATAGATATGTGTAAAATGAATATTCATAATGTTTAAATTTTTGTTATACAAATAAAACATAGCATATTAATGATTTATTTATTTAAAAATAATAATAATTAAATAATTTTTTATTTAATAAAAAAACTAAAAGTTGCTATGACTTCAAAGAAAATTAAACAATTTCGATTTTTGTAAGAATGTAGATGTTTGACATCCTTCCATAATGTTTATATCATTAATATTTAAAAGTATGAATAAAATATTATTTTATATTTAAAAATTATTTGAGTAATTAAAAAATGCACTAACTCCTCGTTGGTCAAAAGAAAATGCAAAATTCCCCGCCCTTGGTCTCATGCGGCAAGTCAATTATGGCCTTCACCTTCTCCTCATATATATATAGCAGCGCTCTGCCCTTCAAATGCAGAAACAGGCCAGTGAGGTAGCAATTCTAGACGCCTTCTATAATCTCTGGCTCTCGTCTCTTCCTCCTTCATAGCAACTTTCCCCATTTGTCTCCCACTAAACTGAAAAACCATGGCCTTTTGCCGGTCTTTCGTTAAGCCAAACCAGTCTCTCCCTCCATTCTATAAGGCTCCAAATTCAAACCATGGTTGTAGAAAACAGGTTTGTGAATTCTTAATTGCTGTGTCTTTTTTTTCAAGCCATTTAAGTGCACCATTTTTGTTAATATGATTTCCTCCCTTCCTCTCACTTTTACTGTTAAAATCTCATTATGGGTATTTCTCTTGTTGCTTTTACTTAAAAAAGACGTGATTTTTCACTGATGGTGTAATAATGGTGGTTGTTGTCGTTGACAGTTATGTGTGAGAGCTTCAGCAAATAACTCAGGTGACGGGGAAAGGACAATTATAAGGAAAGAAATAGATGGGTGGAAGATCAATTACTCAGGCGAGAAACCAGCGACGCCATTGCTGGACACGGTCAATTACCCAGTTCATATGAAGAATCTATCCACACAGGTGAACCATTACGAACTTCCAATCACTTTATTTTTTTCAATCTATGGCCAACTTCTTATTTCTTGTTTCTGCATATTTGACTGAAAATATTTTAACATGAATTTGTCAGGATCTTGAACAACTTGCAGCAGAGCTAAGGGCAGATATCGTACATACTATATCAAAAATTGGTGGGCATCTCAGCTCAAGCTTAGGAGTGGTGGATTTAGCAGTGGCTCTGCATCATGTTTTCAGCACCCCTGAGGATAAAATTATATGGGATGTTGGGCACCAGGTATCTTTCTCTGCCTTCTTTCCTCTTTCTTTTTGAAAAGGGACCAATGGAAACGGAACAAGAAATTTTAACTGTAGTTGCAACGAGTTGTAATTTCTTCTCGCTCTGTCTATATTTATCTGTGATTTTATAGTTTTTTGTGAGAGAGAGTCTAAGAAGCCATTGAATTGCAGGCATACCCACATAAAATTCTCACTGGTCGAAGGCACAAGATGCATACCATTAGGAAAACTTCAGGGCTAGCTGGGTTTCCTAAAAGGGACGAAAGTTCTCATGACGCTTTTGGGGCAGGACACAGCTCTACAAGTATATCTGCTGGCCTTGGTGAGATTTTTAAGCCTTAAAAACATCTCTTAAAACTAAAGAAACACAAACAGAAATTCTAAATACTCTGTCCCTCTCTGTTTTTGCCTTAAAAAAATGATAGGCATGGCGGTCGCAAGGGATCTATTGGGAAATAACAACAATGTCATTTCGGTGATTGGGGATGGAGCAATGACTGCAGGTCAAGCTTACGAGGCCATGAACAACGCAGGGTTCCTTGACTCTAACATGATCATTATACTTAATGACAACAGGCAAGTCTCTTTACCAACTGCTACATTAGACGGCCCTGCAACCCCAGTTGGAGCCCTCAGTAGTGCTTTAAGCAAGATTCAAGCAAGCTCCAAATTCCGCAAACTCAGAGAAGCTGCAAAAGTAAGTAGTGCTCAAACTTCACGGTTTCGTTTCAGTGCTTGTGTATGTGGCATCTAACTCTGATTTTGTCCGCTATAGAACATCACGAAGCAGATAGGAGGACAAACACATGAGGTTGCAGCAAAAGTTGATGAGTACGCAAGAGGCATGATCAGCGCTTCTGGGTCTACATTTTTTGAGGAACTTGGCTTATACTACATCGGCCCAGTGGATGGTCATAGCGTTGAAGATCTAGTCACCATTTTTCAAAAAGTGAAAGCAATGCCCGCCCCAGGTCCAGTTTTGATTCATATTGTGACAGAGAAAGGAAAGGGTTACGCCCCGGCAGAAGCAGCCCATGATAAAATGCATGGTGAGATTGAAATTCACTCTTATAGTTTTTTTATCTCACCTAGTTCTGAAGGAGGCTCACGTTCTCTCTCTCATGCTCTTAGGTGTTGTCAAGTTTGACCCAAAATCAGGAAGCCAGTTCAAGCCAAAATCTTCAACACTTTCGTATACCCAGTACTTTGCTGAATCTTTGATAACGGAAGCCGAACAAGACAACAAGATTGTAGCCATTCACGCAGCAATGGGAGGTGGGACGGGTTTGAATTATTTCCAGAAAAAGTTTCCAGATCGCTGCTTTGACGTAGGGATAGCTGAACAACACGCAGTGACTTTTGCAGCTGGCTTAGCTGCAGAAGGTCTCAAGCCATTCTGTGCTATCTATTCATCATTCCTGCAACGTGGTTACGATCAGGTGAGCCAAGAGAAGTTGACAAACACTATAATTCTGTTTATTGGTAGTGCACCGACACAATCCTTCCAGTTTCACTTAAACACCATTTTGTACGGTTTTCATATCATGTGATGTCTCGTAGCCTTGTGAATACATTTACTTCTTATGTTGTATAGTAAACTTTTATAGTAATCTGACAGCTATGATTCATAATGGTTATGAAGGTGGTCCACGATGTAGATCTTCAGAAACTACCTGTCCGCTTTGCTATGGATAGAGCTGGTTTGGTGGGCGCAGATGGACCAACCCATTGTGGAGCATTTGATATCACATTCATGGCTTGCTTGCCAAACATGGTGGTCATGGCTCCATCAGATGAAGCTGAACTGATGCACATGGTTGCAACAGCAGCAGCCATAGATGACAGACCAAGCTGCTTTAGATTTCCAAGGGGCAATGGAGTTGGAGCCGTTTTACCACCCAATAACAAAGGAACCCCACTTGAGGTAATTGGCACAAGCGTAACGTATCTAAAAGACATATCCTAACCAAGATTCTGAATACATAAGAACTTAGTAATCAAATTTAAATATTTTTTGTTATGCAGATAGGAAAGGGCAGAATACTGGTAGAAGGGAGCAGAGTCGCTCTTTTGGGATACGGATCTGTGGTTCAACAGTGCCTGCAAGCTGCAAAAATGCTCAAAACACAAGACATATCTGTGACAGTTGCTGATGCTAGGTTTTGCAAGCCTTTGGATACTGATCTTCTTAGGCAACTATCAAAAGAGCATGAAATTCTCATCACTGTCGAAGAGGGCTCTATCGGAGGTTTTGGATCTCATGTTTCACAGTACCTGAGCTTAGCCGGTATCCTAGATGGACCCCTCAAGGTAATAAATCTAACTCATATTCCTTCATCAATTCCCCCATATTTCGAGTCTAATTCTTTTTGAGCTTTGGCTGCAGTGGAGAGCAATGATGCTTCCCGATAGATACATTGATCATGGATCACCCCAAGATCAGACTGATGAAGCTGGACTTTCAGCGAATCATATTGCCACAACAGTGTTGTCTCTTCTGGAGATGCCCAAAGAAGCTTTCTTATTCATGTAAAATGCACAAATGGAATAAGGCTCTCACCCTGAAACCTGAAAGACAAATCCTAGTTTCAGAGATGACATCCCCTTGAATTCATGTATTACAGAGCAAGGATCGTGAGTGAATCAAGAAATTGAATTTGCTCTGGCAACATGTACCTAAAGGGACAAGTCGAGGCATTATAGTTTATTTATCCCTTTGTTTTTTCATCAATTCAACTACTATTGTAATTAACAAATTCATAAAAAATAATGATTGCCCAATAAAGGCTACTTCTGTTTGGCAGATACACGAACAACAATTTTCTCCCCCCCCCCCCCCCCGGCCACCCCGGGCTCCGAGTTCGCGAGCATTTACAACTCAATTCTATTACACTTCTATTTAAAAAATGAGGTTGAATTCGAAACGATTCGGTGGGAATGTAATTTAATTAAACTATTAAGCTCAACTGGCCGTACAATTTCGGATTACAAACACACAAGGGAGCGCAATATTTATTCATTGATCCATTTCTCTACAATTGCACTTATTATTACTAATAAGCTCCACGTTTTTAGTTTTTGTGAGCTTTCAGGTAAGCTAGTAAATTGCTCACGTACCCTTCCTGCCTATCTATGTTTACAAATAAGTCCTTCATCTCTTTAATCTTTTCTCTGTAAATCCTTCCCTCGTCCTTAAACATCACAAGCCTCACTGAGTCAGCCACCGAGTCACTGGTAAACGACCCGTCGCGCTCGTCCCTTGGAATCGAATACCCCATTTTCTTCTCCTCCAACACCCTCGCGTTTATTCCTTGGTCTGCTAAGAAAGTTAGAAGCACAAGCGGCTTCTCATTCTGAATCGCCTCCACCACCGACGTCCACCCCGAATGAGTCAGGAATCCACCCACCGAGTCGTGACTTAAGATCTTCAATTGAGGAGCCCAACTGGTGCACACCACCCCGCGCCCTTTTGTTCGCTCCTCAAACCCTTCCGGCAACTGCAGCACCTCCTGGTCGGTGGGCCCACACTGAATCCTCAAAACCCAGAAAAATGGTAGCTGTGACTTTTCCAACCCAAGAGCTATCTCGGTGACCTCGTCTTGACTCGGTTTCGCCTCGCTCCCGAATGCCACGTACACCACTGTGCCTTTAGCTTCCTTGTCCAACCAGTCTTTCATCCACCGCCACGTGTCGTTCTCGTCCTCGTCCTCGTCCTCGCCGTCGTATGACGAGCTGGGAAGTTGACCCACCGGGAGAATAGGTTTCCGGTGGATTTTTTCAAGTACTTGAAGCCACTCGGGTTCGAATTCGGAGCAACTTCTGATGACCACGATGTCGCAGTTTTGGATACTGGCACCGAACCGATACATATCGGAAACGCCCGAGTCGTTGTGGGTAATGGAGTCTGAGATCTTCATGATTTCGAAGTAACGCCATGCTACGGTGGAGGGAAATGGGACCCAGTCGGGAGAGACTGTGTAGTCCTCGGGTTTAGTCCGGACCAGGTCATCGCCCATCAAAACCGGAGCAGGTCCGAGGAAACCAATCGACGAAGCAGTGAATATACTGTAAAACGCGCTTTTGATACCAAGTTTAGAAGCAATGGAACCAGTCCAATAAGGAACAAAGTCGTAGAAGATCCAATCAGGATTGGAGGACTGAAGAAAGTGGGTCATGGGTTGTTGAAGAGCATCATGGGCTGATTTAAGATACTGGACTAGGTGGTAGGGGACATCCGTGGTGGCCTCTGCGTTTTCTGGGAGATTGGGGACTTCGGGTAGAGGAAGTTTGAAAAAATTTATATTAGGAGCCAAGGATGGAGGAAGCCTGGGAAGGCGATCGATGTTTCTTGGGGTGGATACGAAGGTGACGAGATGACCCTTTTGAGCGATGAGCTTAGCGAGCTCAAGGTTAGGGATCATGTGGCCAAAGGCCAGCCATGGGAACATCACTATGTGAAGCTTCTCGTCGTCTCTGGACATGGCGGAAAACGGCCACTAAAACAAGTAGTCAAGGTGTAGTGCGGCTGGCTCAGGGGCGGAATAATGCCTATAATTATACTCATCATTTGACAATATTTTTTAATACCCTATGGCACACTTTGATAGAATCAGATTCCAGGTGAATTCTCTGTGGCACTAGCATGGCCTGGTATAGTATTAGAATATTGATGCGATTTTGGCAACTTAAAAAAAAGAAAGAAGGGAAATTAAGGAAAATATATAAAAGGATTTATAAAGAAGGACATACCATCATTATCTGGATGGTTATTCTAAACTTTATATTATAGAGACTTGTAACTAATAATTTAGAAGCATCAATCCTGAGATACTGGCGGATTCACCTTAGACCATCTTGAGTGGGGATTGCTTAACTCTTGTTAGAGTTATTTATTTTGATACACCCTATTATTCAAGGTGACATGAAAATTTAAACAATGTTGCTTCAATAAACAACGATACTTAAATGTAAAATGTATATTTTATTTAAAAAATAATTGTAGGACCTATTTAAGCACCCACCGCGTTGGAAAAGCTCTTAGGCCATCTCTAGCGGGGGTTGCTTAACTCTCGCTGGAGTTACTTATTCTGACACACCCTAAACTTTTATTTAGGGTGACATAAAAATTTAAACACCGTTATTTCAGTAAGCAATGGTGCTTAAATATAAAATATATATTTTATTTAAAAAATAATTGTAGAGTCTATTTAAACACCCACCGCATTGGAAAAACTCTTAGGCCCCTAACGTGGTGTTTTATTAAAATTTAATATTTAATAGTAATAATTTTATTTAATTAATAGAGTTATAAGACAGATTACATTAATCTATTTTTATTTTACTAAAAACATAATATTTGAAAACACTGAAGGACTTATTTGAATTTATTAGAAACTCTCACACAGAGATCGACTTGAAGAATTTGTTACTCTCAATCTTTTATTTTGTTAAGTGTAATTTCTTAATCTTGTTAATATAATAACTTTGAAAATTAAAATTTGTCTTCTTAGAGAATATTCTATTTATCAATTAGATATTTAAAATTTTATTATTTTTAAAATTAAATAAATTATTAAATTTTCAATGATGAGTTGGAATGTTACATATGAAAATATGTATTTAATACTATTTTATAATACATCAATCCAAAATATGAAAATTCGTTTAAGGGTAGGGATCAGATTCTCCATCCTTCTCGCTTTGTAATTTCCTTTCGGAGGTTTATAGGGTAGGGAGAGTAAGAGCCGTCTCGTTATGCCTTGGCCCCAGTCCCAAAAAAAAAAAAAAAAGGCAATGTCTTGGGAGGTCCAGCTAGAATTATGAAATACCATACAGTTCCCAGCTTTCGAAATCACCTGAAAGACACAAAGCCGCGGAAATCAATGCTTCTTGGCTTGATGGTACTGTCGGTCACTTTTTTTGTTTTTTTTCATATATATATTTATCAAAGTTTCCTTTCAATCGAAAGATGAAAGATAATTCTCTCGAATCTTTAAATGGATAAAATATAATTTTTTTAAAGTAATATTTTAAATTTTTGTTTTTGATATTTAAATAATTATTTCTCGATATTTTTTATAATTATTTTAAATTTATCACAATATATATAAATAAATTTTTATGGTTTATATAATTAAAAAATATTTTATTATTTATATAATTAAAAATAATAAAAATATAAATTAAACATATTTTAAAAAAATAAAAATTGTTTCCAAAAATAAAAAATATTTTTACAAATTAAATTTACTCTAATTTTTTTAAAAAAATTGAACATATAAATTATAGTATTATTCAAAGTAACATTTTTAAAATTTAAATAGTCGACCAATTAACTTTAGATACCAATCGGTCGCTGCGAACAAACCTGACAACACCATTCCGTAAATAAGCTGCGGGAAGTGATATTAACTCTTAGGTAAAACATTGTACCCAAAAAAAAAAAACTTAGGTAAAACATTAAACCGATTCCAAAGACGTACAGCATGTGATGATTTTTTATTATTTTTTTTAAGAGAGAGAAGTCGGTAAATATCCAATCTTTAATTTTTTTATTTATTATAAAATCTCTCGTAACATATTATAAATTATTTCAATTCAAACTATATTTTTACTAAAAACATCTCAAATACATCAATTTATAAAAAAATTAAGTATTCTAATTAAAAATATCAAATTTAACATGCTCTTAAAAAATTAATATATTAAATTATAATTTAAATATTATAAACACACAATTTATACAATTATAAAAATAGATACATATTTAAAAAAAAACAATATAGTTTTTAATTTTATATTAAATTAATTTTTTTATTCAGATTAACATTGAGTTATAAATTTAATTTTTTTTAAATCTGAACATAAATATGTAAATTTATACTTAAAATTGAGAATATAGATACATTACATGTAAAAATTTAAAACTCTGCAATAATTTTTTTTAATAAAAAAAACTTTTCTAAAAAGAGAAAAGCACTTCTCTAAATAACTAAAATATAAAAAAGTTAACAAGAAATAAAAGAGAAGATTGCCACCCCCTGCCTCTGCCTTCTCTCCTTGCGCTCCTTCTGTTTCGTTTGGAGAAGGAGGCGCAACGCTATAGAGTAATTCTCTTCTAAAAAATATTTAGAAACAATTCTTTAATTTAAATCTGTTTTTTTTAACAGATCAATAAATTATAATATTTAATAAATATGTACAAAAATTAAAAATTTACAAATTTTTTAATAAAATATCATAAAAAATAAAATATAAATTAAGTATACACTTTTAAATAATACAGAAATATTAAATTAAAAGATAATACATTTTTTAATTTTTATTAATTAAATATAATAGAGAAATTATAAAAATTTTAATCAAATTATAATTTATTAGATATTATATAAAAAATAAAAATAAAAAACTTGTGTTAAAGAGACGCAACACACCATTCCATTTTTTTAAAATATTAAAAATTTTATATTTTGTTGTTTTTTTTATTTTAAAAAATTTTAGATTTAAAAAAAAGTTATAAATTATTTTAAAAAAATTGATAAATAATGAATCCTTTATAGTAATTTAAAAATAATATTTCTAAAAAAAAATCTTTCTTTGATAGAAGGAGAATTATTTAGAGAGAGGGAACACAAGAGACTAGGGTTGCCGCTGGGCTGGACCCTCGGAGGAGAGAGAGAAATGACCGCGGCGGCGAATTCCCTATCGAATTAATTCAAATCATTGAATGACATTTCTAAAGACTTCCTCACTTTTGCATCGAAGTCGACAAAGCCCATTTCTAAGTGGGACACCCCACCTCAGGGGGCTCGGTTTGAGGGCATGTCAATCATTTTATTTTTGACAAAAAAAAAACAAAGAGGAAAAAAAGTCCATCGCTTAGCTTTCTCTGAGATAAGCATTTTCCAAATACTACCCCATGCCATCTTAAGTCTGTTCTGAATAACACTACTCATCTCGGGAAAACGAAGTTGCAGCGCATGTAGTCTCGTAGCCAGAAGTCACCGAATTTGAAGTGGGTTGTATTTAGTATTTTTATTATTACAATTCACCTTTACAATACGTGACAAATATATTAATTAAATTATATAATTATGTTAACACCAAAAATATGATTTTTGATTCATTATAAAAAAAAATTAAAATACTTTATTTTATATTAAATTATTAAATTTTTATTTATTTTAAAAAATTGATATTTAATTTATTATTTATGAATAATTTTTTATTTATGAATAATATTTAAATTATATTATTTAACAAAATTAATTTTTAAAAATATTATTCACCAAATATTTTTTTCATTTTGAAAATTCTGTCTTCTATAGTCGGGCGAATTTTGTCCTTTCCTAGATTTTAAGTTCACCTCCTAGGCCAAACCTCTCTTCCTCAGGAAAACGACGTATCACACAAACACCCATATAGATCAAATAGATAAGATTTCAACACTGAAAAAAGAAGAAGGAGAGAAAAGATGAAAGCAGAAGAAGATAAGTGTGGAGGTAAAGTCCGTGTGCTGATCTTTCCTCTTCCAGCACAGGGCCATGTTAACTCCATGCTTCAACTCGCAGAGCTTCTTGCTCTTTCCGACATCCACGTCACCTTCCTTAACACCGAGCACATCCACCACTGCCTCCTGCACTTCTCTGATATTCAAGCTCGTTTTGCTTCCTATCCTACACTTCAGTTTAAGACCATCTCCGATGGCCTCCCCGCCGACCACCCCCGACTCGGAGACCACATATGGTACCCCATGAAGTCATTGAATTTGGGCGCCAAGCCTCTCTTGAGGGAGATATGCTTGGAAAGTTCCGGAAAACCCAGGTTCACTTGCATCATAGCGGATGGGATATTTGGAGGTCTCACCACCGACCTAGGAGACGAACTTGGGATACCAATTATTCATTTTCGTACTATCAGTGCTTGCTGCTTCTGGGCCTATCTTGCCGCTCCAAAGCTCTTTGAGTGTAACGAACTTCCCATTAGAGGTATTAAATTTTCAAAATTCTCACTTTACCTCTGCAACCTTACGTTGCCTTTCCACAAAGAATTTTAAAGATTTTATGAAACTGCAATTCAATTTTTGATATTTACAAAATTTCTTCTTTGAATAATTTATTTCTGCAAGAAATTTCTATTTTATTTATTTAATTTTTCCATGATATTTTTTGATGGACATCTGATGTCGGATCTTGATCTAGTTTGGAGTTGAGTATGTGTCCAAAGTTTGTGCTAGGGTCGAGGCTCAAGTCCGATCTGGACCAAGATCCTAAGTCTGATATGGGTTGGAATCCAAAGTTTAGGGTCTATTTCGTGGCTGGAATTAAGTTTATAATTTTATATTTAAATTTAAAAAATGAGAAGATTATATTTATAACTCTATTCATTTAGTTAAAAAAAAAAATTGAACTAACGTTAAAAAAGAGTTAAAAAGTGTGTTATCTTTTTCTCTCAATATGTGTCTTTATTTTTTATTATTATGTAAATTGAATTTTATAATATTTAAATTATAATTTGATATACTAACAGTTTAAGACTCTCTAATATTTTCTTGATTATTTAACTTATTTTTTGTAGTTTTTTTATTTCTTTTTTTTTAATTACTTAACTTATTTTTGGTAGTTTTTTTTAGAGAAGTATTTTCTTCTTCTTATTATTTTTTTTTTTTTTGGGAAGAGTTTTCTGTTATGAGTTAAAATTTACAACTTTATATGAAAATGACCCAAATTTGTGCTTATTTATATAAGAGAAGCCTAAGAAAAATTGACTCTTTGAAAATTAGGAGATCTGTGATCCCTTACTTTATGGCTTAGTAGAGATGAATTGTCCTAACCTGACAACAAAAGTTAAGCCGATGCTAGTTATAGATGCAGAGAATGACCCAAGAATTGTAATTGAAACTGGTTACATAGGGGAAGAAGACATGGATCGCATAATAACTAATATCCCAGGTATGGAAAACTTGCTTCGGTGCCGAGACCTCCCAAGTTTCTTTCGAGAAAGCCAAAGACATCTTTCTCTGGAATATGTTGTGTTCGAGACCCAACAAACACCTCGAGCCCAAGCTGTCATATTCAACACATTTGAAGATTTAGAGGGCCCTGTCCTCTCCCAGATACGTCTTCACTGCCCCAAAGTCTTCACCCTTGGCCCTCTCCATGCACATTTGAACTTTCGAAGACCCTCCCAAACGGTGTCGTCTAATAGTCTCTTGGAGGTGGATAGGAGCTGCATAGCGTGGCTTGATGATCAGCCGCCGAAGTCGGTGATATACGTGAGCTTCGGTAGCATAACCACTATTACAAGGGAGCAGCTCATGGAGATTTGGTACGGCCTGGTGAATAGCAAGCAGCGGTTCTTGTGGGCAATGCGGCCGGACATGGTGGGCCAAAAAGATGGCAAAGATTTACCGAAAGAGCTAGTGGAAGGGACGAAGGAGAGGGGGTGCATGGTGGGATGGGCCCCACAAAAGGAGGTGCTGGAACATGTGGCAATTGGGGGGTTCATGACCCATAGTGGATGGAACTCGACGTTGGAGAGTATAATTGCGGGGGTGCCTATGATTTGCTGGCCTTACGTTGCGGACCAGCAGATAAATAGTAGGTTTGTGAGTGAGGTTTGGAAGATTGGATTGGACATGAAGGATATCAGTGATAGGGAAGTTGTGGAGAAGATGGTGAAGGACGTCATGGTGGAGAGGAAGGACGAGTTTCTAAAATCCACGCAGGCAATGGCTGCGTCGGCCAAAAGAAGCGTGAGTGAAGGTGGGTCCTCTGACTCTAATTTGGACCGTTTTATTGAGTATTTGAAGTCACTTGATGAAGAAAAGTAAATATCATGGCCCGTGGAATTTGGGCTCCGAGGTCCTTCCCCAACTAGTATGATTCTCTTCTTCTTTAATATGGACCTTAGCCCATACTTCTACTGCAAAATAAATATGAATTGGAATTCTTGAAGACCAAGAAGAATAATTTGGATCAAAGAGGATGTCTGCGCCTTTTAGGCATAAACACCGGTAAGATTTAGATTACTATAAAAATCTTTTTGGTATACGTTACTATAAAAAAAAAAAAAAAATTTCTATTTATCTTTTTAGAATACTTTACTTATATCCATATTAATAGATGGCACCAAATACTATTTTAAATTTATATCATTGTAAAACAATATCAACTTACAGTTGTAATATTATGTTTCAATTATCTATTTATCATCTAAAAAATTATAAAATAAAAATACAAAAGAATATATTGTGGAAAAACTCTTTCAAAATCCCCTTTAACATGTAAATAAATATTTTTTTCTACAATATTTACGCTTGGGAAGCACTCCTCTTCATCTTCTTTTTTTCTCTTAGCTAGGCTCAAAATAAACTTAACCATAATTTAAAAAATTTATATTTTTATCTTCAAAAACATTGGCCTTGCCTAGCAACAATTAATTTTAGCTCTTTACTAAGATCCTATTCAAATTTTTTTTTGGGAATGAACTACCCGGTGATTAATTAACTCTTATCAAGTGTGTCGTCGAGTTGAAGGAAAAGAGGTTGAAATTCAATTTGTTAACTATTTTATGATTGAAAGGAAGATGAATATTGGTGGCAAGTATTTGAATTGTTTGCCAATTAATCACATTTTAGAGAAAAAAAAATTATTTCTTTAAATGTGTTTATCTTTTATGTTTTACTCATTGGGTCATATTGGCTCGTGTACCTTATAGTCTAATTAATTAGAATGAGTTAAGCACATTTTCTCAATCTAAAATGATTGGGGTTACTAAGACTTGGTCATATAGTGTACGAATTATCTTATATTGATTCATTTTTTTGATCTGGTGAAAAACAAACACACCATATTGAAATTAGAAGACTAATAAAAAAATCTTGAAAAAATTGCATTTATTTATCTTGATTTATACTATCAAATGCAATGTCTTATAATCTAATAATAATTTGAATGTATCTCCTAATTTATGACTTTATTACAAATGGTACTCAAAATGACATAAATATCTCTTTATTTTATTATTTATTTGTGATAATTTTGACCAAATTACTCTTTGACCCCTTAACTTATTTTTTAATTTCAATTTAGTCCTTAAATAAAAATATTTTCTTTAAAATCACTTAACTTTAAAAGAATTGTCACTTGTATATCTTAAACCATAATTTAAATAATAAAAAAAAGAATGTAAAAGAATTACTTTTAAATTCAAAAGTGTAAAATCTTAAATCTTAAATCATAAATTCCAACCCTAAATAATAGACTAAAAAGGTCAAAACATCAAAACTCCAAAATATTAAAACTTAAATTTCAAACCTCAAACACTATATCTATAAAACCTTAAACGTCAATTTTTAAAATCCCAAACTCCAAACTCTAAATTTCAAAACACTGAATTTTAAAATCTAAACTACAAAATTAGAAATTCAAAAATCTCAAATCTTAAACTAAAAAACTCCAAACTTCAAATTTTAGAAACCGAACCCAAACTTATGAAATCTAACCTCCAAACATTAAAACCCTAAACTATCAAAATGCAAACCCCAAACCCAAAACACAAAATTCTAAAAGTTCAAACACCAAACATTTAAACCCCAAATATTAAACACAAAAACTCTAAAACCCCAAACCCTAAACACTATTACTATAAAATTCTAAATTTTAAACTCCAAACATCTAAACTTGAAATCTCAAACTTAAAAAGCAAAAATGCTAAGCCTCAAACCCCTAACATGTTCAATTCACGAAAAAAATTATTCTGATAATGCTCCAACATTTGAATGTGAGGAACAACCTTCTCTAATTTTGAAGGTTACTTCTAAGGAATTTTATATTAATTATTTGGTGAGTGACCCGTCAAATATGGCAATATATTGTGAACCAAAGAGATAAATTCCAAAAGGCTTATTTAAATTGAGGCTCATACCAACATAAACTTAGAATTTATGATCTTGCTGGAAATAAAAATCCAAAGAAATTTGTCTATAATTGGTTTAGAATATTTCCTTCTTGGTTAGAGTACTCTCTTACTATAAATGCTGCTTATTGCTTATCTTGTTTTCTCTTTAGTTCAAAATCAAATAGATGTCATAGGGCAAATACTTTTACTGTTAAAGGAGTTTGAGCTTAGAAAAAGTCAACGATAAAAAAAATTATGTTTTTCTCAACCATATAGTAGGAGACTCTATCTTCCCACATAATAACACAATGAAAGTTTGTGAAGGCTTATTGAATTAATCTAGACACATTAGCAATATTATTAATGTGCAAAGTTTAAATCAAATTTTGAAAAACTAACAATGTCTTAAAGCCTTTATTGTTACAGTTCGTTGGTTAGCATTTCAAGATTGTTCTTTCAAAGCTCATAATGAAACTTTAAAATCAAAAAATTGGGGTAACTTTCTTGAGACGATAAAACACTTAGCATTGTCCAATGATGAAGTTGCAAAAGTTGTGTTAGGAAATACACCATGTAACTCTAAGTATACTTCACATGCAATTCAAAAGGAATTTTTTATGTCCTCTCAAGCAAAGTTCGTCATCACATTTGGAAAGAAATTAGAGATTCTAAGTTTTGCATAATTGTTGATAAATGGTGTGATGAATTAGAAAGGGAGCAAATGGCTCTTATTTTGATGTTTGTTGATCAAAGTGGTCTTATACAAGAATTTTTTTTATTTTGTATATATTAAAGACACTATAGCATTAAACCTTAAAAAAGAGTTGTGTGATGTCTTCTCTTAACATGGTCTTGATGTTTTTAATATTTGTGGTCAAAGTTATGATGGGGCTAGTAATATAAGAGAAAAATAGAATAAACTACAAGCATTATTTCTCAAAGATTGTTCTTATGAATACTATGTGCATTGTTATGTCCATATATTACAACTTGCATTGATTGTTGCTTTTAGATAAGTTATTGGAATTCATCAATTTTTTTCAAATTTATTTTCATTGTTAATATCATGTGTTCGTCTAGTAAACGACATGATGAGTTGTAAGTTGTTAAATTAGGTGAAATTGCATATATGTTTGAAATTGGCAAACTTAAATTAGTAAATTGGCAACATTACATTGAATACGGAACACTAAGCGAGAGCTCTTTTCAACCCTAACAGTAGTTCCTCTCGAGGCGCACCAGAGAAGTTTGCTTGGGGAGTTGCTGCCAATGGCAGCTTCCTCCCTCCCCCTCTTTGCCTCTCTTTTTCTTTCTCCTTCTAGTAGGGAAGTTCTCCTCTTCCATTTGGGAAGTTTCTTTCTTACATTAGGGAAGTCTTTTTCCTTCTTTTAGGGAGGTTTGTTTTCTTTATTGAGAGAAATTTTCTCTCCTTTATAGAGATTATCCAGTGCTCACCAGCTCTTGAAGATCTACATATTTTGCTTCAGATCTACAACATTTCAAGGTTAGAAGAATTTTCAATGCCATGAGTCATTATCTTCAGAGAAGATTGAAGGGTGTGTTGCCTTTCCTTTAAAGACTCGAATTTTCTTCGCTCTGTTTTTAAAATGAGTTGTAGTTAGGTAAAATTTGTATTTTTTTATGATATTGGTAGTAATAGTTAGGAGGTGTATTGTCTTGTAATCTGAATTTTTTCTTTCCTTCAGAAGTGCAGGCGGATCTGTAATTTTTAATCTTATTGTGCCTTGCTAAATGCTTCTGTAAGTTCAGGTTTATACCTGTTTTATGAATATTATGATCTTTGATCTGTCAAAAAAAAACTAGAAAATTGGCACTTTGAAACATGCTGAAAATACTCGTTGGGGCTCCTATTTTAACTCAATTTGTTGTATAATAAATATATTTTTTTGCAACTTGTTCAATTCTTCAAAAGATTATTGTAAATGGATCAACTTATTTTCAAAGAGGGAATGCTAATGCTGCTTATAATAATATTATTTCATTTGAGTTTATATTTATTTTATATTTGATGACAGAGATCATAAGAATACCAAATATTCTTTGTCAAGCTTTGCAAAAACTGTCTCAAGATATAACAATAAATTTAGTTCATACTATAAAAGTTCTCACTCAAAAGTTGAGAGATATGGCTAGCATGATTTGTTAAAAAAAATGATATTATTTTGTGAGCAACACGACATTGATATTTCTAACTTTAATGCTCCTTTTATAGCATGATAAGGGTGCTCCCATCACCGAAAATATTATATTATTATGGAACACTATTATAGAGTGGAAGTATTTCTTGTTACAATAGATAAGCAATTGTTTGGATTGAATAACATGTTTAATGACAAATCATTAGAATTTTTAACACTTAATTCTCATTTAATTCTTAAAGATGTTTATAAAATTTTTACATTAATAATATTTGCACTCTTGTGTAAAAGTACTATTTTGATGATTTTACTAAGTAAGAGAAGGTGATTTTGAAATGTCAACTTTACACTTTATTATTGATGCTTCCAAACATCCAAACTTAAAGAATATATAAACTATACTTGAATTTTGTTGTGCTTTGGTAAAAATAAAAAAAATTCAAAATATATTACTTGATTTATTAATTAATTTATTTTATATTGACTCTTTCAATTACTACAGCTATAATAAAATATTTATTTTTAATAGATAATCAAGAGAAGATTATATAATAAAATAAAAATGATTTTTTTTCAAATAATATGATAATTTATATTGACATAGAAATAGCTCTAAGTTGTATTTATAATTATATTTTTGATGATTTCAAGTAAATAAAAAAATAAGTTATTTATAATTATATTTTTGATGATTTCAAGTCAATAAAAGAAAGGACCAGCACTTTAAATGGAGAAAATTTATAGTTATTTTATTTAACATTATGTTTAATTAATTGTGTTATAACATTTTTAAATTTTATCACATTAATATATTATACAGTAAACAATTCTTTTAGATTTTGTGATGTCTTTTAATTTTTTTCAATTGACATGACATCTATGAAAAATCAAGATTAGTATAGATTTTATTTTATCCAATACAAATATTTTTAATATATTTTGCATTTTGTCTCTGAGTACGGATAATGTAAAAAATGAATATCATGATTTTTTTTTTGTCTGTCGATCATGAAATTTCTTTTTTGCTCCAATAATTTTGTTCAACATCCGCCGTGGATGGTAGTCTCTCAAGTAAGACCTGTAAAGGTGCTACACTAATTGTAGTAACCAGAATAGAGCCTATGGGCCCCGGGTGCTACTATAAAACACCTTTCCTTTTTTGCCAAGGGTAGCTGCTCGACCAAGCAATTAAGACCCTAAAGTGTCGCCGCTTACCTAAGAAAAGATTTGATTATTATTAGTTAAAAATATTTTTAAATAAATTTATACGACACTAACATATCTTTAGTGAACATTGCTGAGTTTAATATCAGTTCAATTCAAAATAGGTCAATTTTTTTTTTTCATGCGTGGTTGATTTAAAATTAATAAAAAAAAAAATCCATACGATGCACGGGTAAAATGATAATATATTGACGCGAGTTGAGCATTAGTTTTGGGATTGTCGTGTTTTGGAAACACAGCATCAGTTAAAAGATTTAACTAATATTAGTTAGAATTAAACTTTTAAAATAAGTTGATGCAACATCAACATAGAAAGTGCTCTTCTGATATCATCTTTGATTAACATTCCCGAGCTTAATATCATTACAATTCAGAAAATCTCCGTACAATATTATACGCATTAGTTTGTTTATTTATTTTTTCACGATTTAAAATTAATAAACGAAACAATCCATGCGATGCACGGGTGACACACTTCTTCACTTTTACACAGAGGACAAAGCCCGCCTCTATTCCCTCTTTCAAGAGGATAGGTTTAAGTCCAAAGTTCATCATTTAAGGCATTTTACATAAATGTTTAGGGGACAATTGGTACACAGAATTTTTTTTATTTTTTAAAAATTTTAATTTAAAAAATTAGAATTTTTATATTTGGTATAAATTTCTAAAAATTTATTTTTGAAAAATTAAAATTCTCAAAAATAATTTTTTAATAAATTTCTAGCAAAAAAGTTTTCATAAAGAGGAGTGAGAATTAATTTCTCATGAGTATTTTTCAAATAGCACTACTCATCTCGGAGAAAAGAAGTTGACAATCTTGTAGCCAGAAACCACCGAATAAGAATCATCCCCGATAGAGCAAAATAAACAGCCATGAAAAAGAACCAAAAATGCAAATCGAACTTAGAAAGTCACGAAAGGTGTGGATATAGATTCTTTACTGTGGCGAAAGGTACAGTATAGGGTACTGTTCATCGAAAGATAGTTTTTTTATTACGTTTCAATTTTTTTAATTTTTAAATTTAATTGTTTTCAAAAAATTATGTTTTCTTTAAAAAACAAAGAAAAAAGAATGAAATTTTTTAAAATTTTATTTTTCTATTCAATTTTTTAAAGAGAAATTTTTTTTAAATAATTGTTTTGGAAAAATTAAAATTTATAATAAATTTTTAAATTTATTTTTAATATATTTTTAAATTTTTCAATAGATTATTTAAAAAATTAAAAAAATTAAACTTAAAAAATATAAGATTCAGAGCAGGCCCTTTGGGGTTCATCCTCGATCATTTATGTCTCGGCCGTCCAAAAAACAAAGCAATGTCTTGGCCAGTCCAAAGAAAAAAGAAAAAACAATGCAATGTTTTGAGTGGTCCAGCTAGAATTATGAAATAACATAAGGTTCCCAGCTTTCGAAATCATCTGAAAGAGACAGGCCGCGGAAATCAAGGACATGTTTGTTTCTAATTTTTAAAAATTATTTTTTATTTTTAAAATAAAAAAATTTGTTTGATAAATATTTTTTATTTGTTTTAAAAATAATAATAATAATAATAAATTATTTATTTTTATTTTTTTAGAACATAAAAAGTAAAAAAATATTTTAAAAATAATTTATCAAATAATTTTTTTTATTTTGTAAAATAATTTTTAAACATAATTTAAAAAAAAATCAAACAAACTTAAATGCTTCTTGGCTTGACGGTACGTGTTGGTCATTAATTTTTTTATATATATTTATCAAAAAAAATTTAAATGGATAAAATATGATATTTTAAAAATAATATTTTTAGATTTTAACTTTTTGTTTTTGATATTTAAATAATTGTTTCTCCTTACTGATATTTTTATATTTATTTTAAATTTATTACAATTTAGATAAATAATATTTTATGGTTTATATAATTTAAAATACATTTTTAAAAAATAAAAAACTGTTTACAAAATAAAAAAATATTTTTATAAATTAAACATACTTTAATTTTTTTAATTCTTGAACATATAAATTATAGCATTATTCAAAGCAACATTTTTAAAATTTAAATTTTTATCATGTTTTAAAATTTAAATAGTCGACCAATTAACTTTGGATACCAATCGGTCGCTGCGAACGAACACTGGCAATACCATTCCGTATATGAGCTGCAGGAAGTGATAATAACTCTCAGGTGAAAAATGAAACCGATCCCAATGTTGTCAGCATGTGATACTTTTAGGGACGTTTGGCGGTAAAAATTTTTGTTTTTGAAACTTATAATTTTTAAAAATATATAAAATATGTTTAGTTAATATTTAAAATTATTAAAAAAATTTAAATAATATATCTAAAAATCTTTTTTTTCTCATATTGATTATATTTAAGGTTTTTAAAAATCTTTGGTAATTTTACAAAAATACCTATTTATCTCTTTTTTTTTAAATTTCTATTCATGTTTTAATATAAAATAAAATGTTAAAATATTAAAATAATAAATAGGCTAAAAATATTAGCCAAATGTATGCAATTTCATGATACCATATTAATTTGTAAATAAGGAATTAAACTAATGCCACATAAAATGTCTATAATGATTTTTAAAAGTTCGTGTGAAAGTTTTTATCTTTTATTTTTTTAAACTAGTATCACCCAATAAACAATAGCCATCTTTTTAATAGGAAAAGTTTCAACTCATTCAAACCAAAAAGTAAAATTCTAAACAAGAAAGCAAAAACCCGCACCAACAATGAGGAAATAAAGTACTTCAGAAGAGAAAGCAAACTTTTAATCATACAATCAAAACTATAAAAAGCCAAGAACCCACATCTTAGAAATAGAGTAAAGCAAATCTGACTACTGAGAGCAATTTCACGATATTACAAATCGAAATGCAAACCTTAGAAATAAAGTAAAGCAAATCCAAAATAACATAACAAAAGAATAAAAATGAACACCTGGTGAAAGCCCCTAGGTGCAGTGGTGTTGGGATCAAATCTTCCAAGATTTTTGTCTTCTCTAATGAGCTTTTTCTTCATCTCCCTCAATCGCTCTCTCCCACAAACACGTAGCTCCCTTTTCTTTCTTCTTTAATTCGAACCTACAAAAATCACCAAAAAATTTACAAGCTCCTCCCTTTTCCCCTTACTCACCGAATGCCCTCCTCTTTATAATCAATCCATCACTCTGCTTTTTTTCTTACCCTTCGCAATGCTTCAGTGGTGGGTGTTGCGCGATGAAGGGTGCAGTGAAAGGGTGCTGCTTGCGGTGGTATTGGGTCTTGTAGAGTTTGGCGCGCTCTGCTTGCTTCTTCCCGTGTAAATGAGAAACATCCTTCCCGCGTAGATGAGACAGCGAGACTCAGAGGGATAAATGAGGGTAAGAATTGGGGGATAAATAAGTCATTTTAATCAAGTGACCGATTCCCATATTCATGGGAATTTCTAATTCCCATCCCCCCTCAGGTTTCATTTCATGGGAATGTTCTCAAAATTCTGTTCTTAGGAATAAAAATTCCTGAGAATCATGTTGCTTTAAAATTGTAACCAAACAAAGGATTCTGAAATTCCCAATTAAAAATTTTCAAGAATCTAAAAACATTCTCCTTAACAAACAACCCTTTAGGGAGCGTTTGGTAAACGGTAAAATTTTTTATTTTCAAGAATCATGTTTCTTGAGAAATATAATTAAAGAAAATTATAATTCCTGAAAATGTATAAAATGTGTTTAGTTGACCTTTAAAATTACTGGGAATCTTTAAATAATATTTTATGTAAATCTTCTATTCTTCTATTTGATTATACTTAATTTTTAAAAAAAATTTGTATATTTTTTAAAAAAACTCTTTATTCTTATGAGAGAAAAAGTAAGAGTGAAGAGAGGGAATGAGAGAGAAAGTGAGAGAGAGGATGAGAGAGAAAGAGATGAGAGAGAGTGAGAGTGGAGAGAGAGAGAGTAAATTTTTTGTTATTATTACAATTATTTCATTAATAAAAAGTATAATTATCTTTTAATATCATAAGAAGATTTTCATTTCCATGGGAAACTAAAATTCTCACCCCTCCATATATAAATGTTTTTGTGGGAATCTTACTAAAAAACAATTTCTGGAAATCCTAGTGTTTATTTGTTTTCTAGTTTTAAAAAATGTTTTCTGTTCTCAGTTGTTTTCAGAACAAAAAAACTCGTTTGATAACTGTTTTCTGTTATTATTTCGAAAATAAGTTTTGGAAACAAGTTGTTTTTAAAACAGAAAAACAGAAACAATAAAAAGTTATTTTGTTTCCAATTTTTGTTTTCAGAAGAAAAAAAGAAGAAGCAAAAAACCATGTTTTCAAAACAGTTTATCAAACGAATTTTTTTTACTTTTGTTTTATAGAACAACTTTTAAACATAGTTTTCAAAAACAGTTTTTAAAAACAAAAACAGAATCAAACAAACCCTAGGGTCTGTTTGTTTTCTATTTTTAAAAACTGTTTTCTGTTCTCAGTTATTTTTAGAACAAAAAAAACTCGTTTGATAACTGTTTTCTGTTGTTGTTTCGGAAACAAATTCTGAAAACAAGTTGTTTTTAAAACAAAAAAACAAAAATAAGGAAAAGTTGTTTTTCTTTCCTGTTTTTGTTCTCAAAATACAAAAAAACAATATATTTTCAAAACAGTTTATCAAACGGATTTTTTTTTTACTTTTATTCTATAGAATAATTTTTAAACATAGTTTTCAAAAACAGTTTTTAAAAACAAAAAAATAAAAACAGAATCCTAGGACTTGTTTGATTCTGTTTTTTTTTTGTTTTTAAAAACTATTTTTAAAAATTATGTTTAAAAGTTGTTCTGCAGAACAAAAATAAAAAAATTTATTTGATAAACTATTTTAAAAACATGTTGTTTTTTATTTTTTTTTCTTCTGAAAACAAAAACTGGAAATAAAAATAACTTTTCATTTTTTCTGTTTTTCTGTTTTAAAAACAACTTGTTTCCAAAATTTATTTTCGAAACAACAACAAAAAACAATTACCAAATGAGTTTTTTTTGTTCTGAAAATAATTAAGAATAAAAAATAGCTTTGAAAAATAGAAAACAAACAGACTCAGAAATGAATTTTTAAAAACTTGTACCAAATATGAGAATTCTAAATTTCTCAGATTGAGATTTCTAAGAAATAAAAAAGAATCATTGTACCAAACACCTTCTTAGGAGAGTAGAGTCGGTAAATATTTGATATTTAATTTTTCTTTTTAGTTATAAAAACTCATAATATATTATAAATCATTTCAATTCAAACTAATTTTTTTAATAGAATTGTGATGGTTAAATACATGACTATAAACTACCAAAAATATAATTTAGAGACATAAAAAAATCTAAAAATAAATTACTTAAATTTAACTCTCAAATATATCAACTAAAAAAAAGATATTATGACCAAAAATATCAAAGACAACTGAGCCTTAAAAAATTATAATTCAAATATCATAAACACATAATTTATATATATAACTATAAAAAACGAAGAAAAAACATAAACATATATTAAAAAGGGTAACACATCTCACAGCTTTCTTTATATTAACTTTATTCAATCATCTTATTCTATCCAAATGAATATTGAGTTATAGATTTGGTTTTCTTTTTTTAGATCTAAGCATAGATATATAGATCTGAACTCAAAACTATAAATATAAATATATATGAGATGTAAGAATTTAAAACTCTACAGCAATTCTTTCTTAATAAAATAAAACTCGTTTAAAAAGAGAAAATTACTTCTCTAAAAGAAGAAAAGATAGAAAAGCTATCAAAAAATAGAGGAGAAGGCTACCACCCCTTCCTTTACCTTCTCTCCTTGCACTCCTTCTATTCTACTAGAGAAGGAGATGTTTTACAGAATAATTCTCTTCTAAAAAATATTTAGAAACAATTCTTTAATTTAAATTATATTTGTTTTAGACAAATCAACTTATCATAATATTCAATAAACATGTATAAAATTTTAAAATTTATAGAAATCTTAATAAGATATCATAAAAAAATACAAATCAAAATTATATTTTTAAATAATACAAAAATCTCAACTTAAGAGGTAACACACCTCTTAATTACTATTAATTAAATAAAATAAAAAAATTATAACAATTTTAACCAAATTAAAACTTGCTAAATATCTCATAAGAAGATCAAAAAGTTCAACACACCTCTCAATTTTATTTGAAAATTAAAATTTTTACATTTTGTTATACTTTCAATATTAAAAAATTGTAGATTTAGAGAGTGAGTAATAAATTTTTTAAAAAATTTGGTTAGTAGTAGATCTCTTCTAATAAAAAAAATCTCTTAAAAAATAATTTTTTTTAAAAATGAAAAAATTTTAATAAAATAAATTTTGTCAAAAGAAAAAAGAATTATTTAAATATTTCATCATTAAATAAAAATTAAAAAAAAAGAAGGAATAAAAGGAGAGATGGCTGCCATGCAACAACCCCTCAAACTTACAAAGGCTAGGGTTGCCACTTGGGTTGGAGGAGAGAGAGAGAGAGACGAGGGAACTATGGCGGCGAATTCCCTATTGAATTAATTCAAATCATTGAATGACATTTCTAAATACTTTCGCACTTTGCATCGAAGTCGACAAAGCCCATTTCTAAGTGGGACACCTCACCTCAGGAGGCTCAGTTTGAGGGCAAGTCAATCATTTAATTTTTGACAAGAAAAAAGAAAAAAAAAAGAATTGCTTAACTTGATTGCCAAAATAAACAACGCATTTTATCAATGTATTTTCATTGGAGTGCTCCACTGACTCCATTGTGCCACAACCATTATTTTTATAAACAACGTTACTTAAGCCTAAATTTAAGACTTTGATTCCAATTAATATCAACTGTTTTTGACTCTATCTTTTTCCTCCATCAGTCAAATCGTTGCTTCTATTTTCTTCTTCCATGTTTCTACATCAAGGTCTATAGAATTTGAAATTCAGGCCAAATGACAAAAAATAATAACTCAAATTTAAAAAACAATCAGAAATCAACTATAAATAAAAAACAGAAAACAACTATAATTTTTGATTCATTATAAAAAAAAATTAAAATACTTTATTTTATATTAAATAATTAATTTTTTATTTATTTTAAAAAATTGATATTTAATTTATTATTGATGAAATTTTATTTATTTATTAATAATATTTAAATTATATTATTTAACAAAATTAATTTTAAAAAATATTATTCACCAAATATTTTTTTCATTTTGAAAATTCTGTCTTCTATAGTCGGGCGAATTTTGTCCTTTCCTAGATTTTAAGTTCACCTCCTAGGCCAAACCTCTCTTCCTCAGGAAAACGACGTATCACACAAACACCCATATAGAACAAATAGATAAGATTTCAACACTGAAAAAAGAAGAAGGAAAGAAAAGATGAAAGCAGAAGAAGATAAGTGTGGAGGTAAAGTCCGTGTGCTGATCTTTCCTCTTCCAGCACAGGGCCATGTTAACTCCATGCTTCAACTCGCAGAGGTTCTTGCTCTTTCCGACATCCACGTCACCTTCCTTAACACCGAGCACATCCACCACTGCCTCCTGCACTTCTCTGATATTCAAGCTCGTTTTGCTTCCTATCCTACACTTCAGTTTAAGACCATCTCCGATGGCCTCCCCGCCGACCACCCCCGACTCGGAGACCACATATGGTACCCCCTGAAGTCACTGAATTTGGGCGCCAAGCCTCTCTTGAGGGAGATATGCTTGGAAAGTTCCGGAAAACCCAGGTTCACTTGCATCATAGCGGATGGGATATTTGGAGGTCTCACCACCGACCTAGGAGACGAACTTGGGATACCAATTATTCATTTTCGTCCTGCCAGTGCTTGCTACTTCTGGACCTATCTTGCCGCTCCAAAGCTCTTTGAGTGTAACGAACTTCCCATTAGAGGTATTAAATTTTCAAAATTCTCTCTTTACATCGGCAACCTTACGTTGCCTTTGCACAAAGAATTTTAAATATTTTATGAAACTGCAATTCAATTTTTGATATTTGAAAAAATTTCTTCTTTGAATAATTTATTTCTGCAAGAAATTTGTATTTTTTATTATTTTTTTCATGATATTTTTTTATGGACGTCTGATGTTGGGTCTTGATCTACTTTGGAGTTGAGTGCGGGGCTAAGGTCGAAAGTTTGTGCCTGGGTTTAGGCTCAAGTCCAATCCGGACCAAGAGCCTGAGCCTGATCTAGGCTGGAGTCCAAAGTTTAGGGGTCTTTGGTATACAGTAACATTTTTTATTGTTAAAAATTATCTTTCTTGGAAACATATTTTTTGAAAAGGATGATTATTAAAAATATACAAAGTGCATTTAGTTGGCTTTAAATATTTATCTAAAATTTTTTTATTACTACGTTTAATTATAATAGAACTTTCTTGAGAATTGTAGTACTTTTCTAAAAATATTCTTACTTATATTAAGATAAGAGAAAGAGAAAGTAAGTGCAGAAATGACAGAAAAAGTGATAAAAAAAAGAAAAAAATTATGAAAAAGAAAATAAGAGAGAAAGGCATGAGGAGAAAGTATGGGTGAGAGAGAGATGTGTAAAAGAGAAATAAAAGAAAAAATGACAAAATAGAAGACATTATTGTCTTTTTATATTTAAAAAAGATTTTCATGACATGGGAAATTTGGATTCTCACCCCCCTATATGAGAAACTTTTGGTGGGAATTCTTATAAAAAATAATTTTCAGGAATCCAGAATTCCTGTTTTAAAATTTAAAAACCAAATATAGGAATTAAACTTTCTCAAGTTCAATTTTTCGGGAATTTAAAAAATATCCCTTTACCAAACACCCCCTTAGAATCTATTTCGTGCCATGGAGTCGGATCTACAATTTTATGTTCACATATAAATATGAGAACATATTTAAAATAAAATCTCGAAAGAGCGCCACGTAAAAGTTAAAAAACCTTAGCTGCAGCTTTGAAGGAGGCTACCATGGCAGCCCCTTCTCTTCCCTTCATCATCCTCTTCTTCTTCCTTTTTTTTTTATTTCATATATTATTTACTTATGTTTCTTTTTTCTAAAAAATATTTTTTTCCTATTTTTAAGAGTCTTTCTTTTCTTTTAAATTTTTTTTTCCTCTTATTGTAAAAGATATATCAAGCTTCAAAAGATGTATGTCATTTATTCAGATTTACAGATTAAATTTAAATCTAAGTGAAAAAAAATCATATTTACAATACCTAACTTATATTTATGTATAAAATATTTAAAGAGAATTAACTTTTAGAAAAAGTTGAGAAGTGTGTTATCTCTTTAAGATATGTTTGAAGATATGTTTCTTCTTCTTCTTTATTTTATAGTTGTATCAGTTGTATTTCTGAATTTTAAAATATAATATTTGGTAGATTAAGATTTAATAGATGTATTGTCTCTTTACTTTCTAATCATAGTACTAGTTTTTATTTTGTATATTTAAGAGTTATAAGATTTATTTATCTACTTTTATTTTCTGTTTTCTAATCTCTAGATATATTCTTCATTTTACATAAATATAATTTTTCTACTTGCCCAAAAAAAAAATTAAATTTATAACTCTATGTTCACCTTAGTAAAAAAAAATTAACTAACCTTCAAAAAGAGTTAAAAGTGTGTTGTCTCTTATGTGTCTCTATTTTTTATTTTATTGTATAAATTGAGTTTTTATAATATTTGAGTTATAATTTGATATATTAGGACCCTCTAGTATTTTCTTGATTATTTAAATTTTTTTTCTGTAGTTTTTTTCCTATTTCTTCTTTTTTCTTAATTATTTAACTTATTTTTTTGTAGTTTTTTTATTTAGAGAAGTATTTTCTTCTTATTGAGTTTTTTTACTTTTTTTTTTTTGGAAGAGTTTTCTGTTATGAGTTAAAATTTACAACTTTATATGAAAATGACCGAAATTTGTGCTTATTTATATAAGAGAAGCCTAAGAAAAATTGACTCTTTGAAAATTAGGAGATCTGTGATCCCTTACTTTATGGCTTAGTAGAGATGAATTGTCCTAACTTGACAACAAAAGTTAAGCCGATGTCGTCATGATTCATGAACATGCTTCAGCAAGCCAGTTATAGATGCAGAGAATGACCCAAGAATTGTGATCGAAACTGGTTGTAGGGGAAGAAGACATGGATCGCATAATAACTAATATCCCAGGAATGGAAAACTTGCTTCGGTGCCGAGACCTCCCAAGTTTCTTTCGAGAAAGCCAAAGACATCTTTCTCTAGAATATGTTATGTTCGAGAACCAACAAACACTTCGAGCCCAAGCTGTCATATTCAACACATTTGAAGATTTAGAGGGCCCTGTCCTCTCCCAGATACGTCTTCACTGCCCCAAAGTCTTCACCCTTGGCCCTCTCCATGCAAATTTGAACTTTCGAAGACCCTCCCAAACGGTGTCGTCTAACAGTCTCTTGGAGGTGGATAGGAGCTGCATAGCGTGGCTTGATGATCAGCCGCCGAAGTCGGTGATATACGTGAGCTTCGGTAGCATAACCACTATGACAAGGGAGCACCTCATGGAGATTTGGTACGGCCTGGTGAATAGCAAGCAGCGGTTCTTGTGGGCAATGCGGCCGGACATGGTGGCCGAAAAAGATGGCAAAGATTTACCGAAAGAGCTAGTGGAAGGGACGAAGGAGAGGGGGTGCATGGTGGGATGGGCCCCACAAAAGGAGGTGCTGGAACATGTGGCAATTGGGGGGTTCATGACCCATAGTGGATGGAACTCGACGTTGGAGAGTATAATTGCGGGGGTGCCTATGATTTGCTGGCCTTACATTGGGGACCAGCAGATAAATAGTAGGTTTGTGAGTGAGGTTTGGAAGATTGGATTGGACATGAAGGATATCAGTGATAGGGAAGTTGTGGAGAAGATGGTGAAGGACGTCATGGTGGAGAGGAAGGACGAGTTTCTAAAATCCACGCAGGCAATGGCTGCGTCGGCCAAAAGAAGCGTGAGTGAAGGTGGGTCCTCTGACTCTAATTTGGACCGTTTTATTGAGTATTTGAAGTCACTTGATGAAGAAAAGTAAATATCATGGCCCGTGGAATTTGGGCTCCGGGGTCCTTCCCCGACTAGTGTGATTCTCTTTTTCTTTAATATGGGCCTCAGCCCGTACTTCTACTGCAAAATAAATATGAATTGGAATTCTTGAAGACCAGGAAGAATAATTTGGAATTTTGGATCAAAGAGGATGTCTGCGCTTTTTAGGCATAAACACCAGTAAGATTTAGAGTACTATAAAAATCTCTTTAGTATACGTTACTATAAAAATTATTTTTTTTCTATTTATCTTTTTAGAATACTTTACTTATATCCATATTAATAGATGGCACTAAATACTACTTTAAATTTATATCATTATAAAGCAATATCGACTTACAGTTATAATATTATGTTTCAATTATCTATTTATTATCTAAGAAATTATAAAATAAAAATACAAAAGAATATATTGTGGGAAAACTCTTTCAAAATCCCCTTTAACATGTAAATAAATATTTTTTTCTATAATATTTACTCTTGGAAAATACTCCTTTTCATCTTCTTTTTTTCTCTTAGGCTCAAAATAAACTTAACTATAATTTAAAAAATTTATATTTTTATCTTCAAAAACATTGGCCTTGCCTGGCAACAATTAATTTTAGCTCTTTACTAAGATCCTATTCAAAATTTTTTTTGGTAATGAACTACCCGGTGATTGATTAACTCTTATCAAGTGTGTCATCAAGTTGAAGGAAAAGAGGTTGAAATTCAATTTGTTAAATATTTTATGATTAAAAGGAAGATGAATATTGGTGGCAAGTATTTCAAATTTTTTGCCAATTAATCAAATTTTAGAGAGATAAAATTATTTCTTCAAATGTGTTTATCTTTTATGTTTTACTCATTGTGTCAGATTGGCTCCTGTATCTTATAGTCTAATTAATTAGAATGAGTTAAGCACATTTTTTCAATCTAAAATGATTTCGGTTACTAAGACTTGGTCATATAGTGTACGAATTATTTTATGTTGATTCATTTTTTTGATCTGGTGAAAAACAAACACACCATATTGAAATTAGAAGACTAATAAAAAATCTTGAAAAAATTGCATTTATTTATTTTGATTTATACTATCAAATGCAATGTCTTATAATCTAATAATAATTTTAATGTATATCCTAATTTATGAATTTATTACAAATAATATTCAAAATGACATAAATATCTCTTTATTTTGTTATTTATTTGTGATAATTTTGACCAAATTACTCTTTGACTCCTTAACTTATTTTTTAATTTCAATTTAGTCCTTAAATAAAAATAGTTTCTTTAAAATCACTTAACTTTAAAAGAATTGTCACTTGTATATCATAAACCATAATTCAAATAAAAAAAAATAATGTAAAAGAATTACTTTTAAATTTAAAAATTTAAAATTTAAAAATCTTAAATCTTAAATCATAAACCACAATCCTAAACAATAAACTAAAATTGTCAAAACTCCAAAATACCAAAACTTAAATTTCAAACTCCAAATTTCAAACCTCAAACATTATATCTATAAACCCCTAAACATCAATTCTTAAAATCCTAATCTCAAAATTCTATATCTTAACTCTTAAATTCCAAAACACTAAACTCTAAAACTTAAACTACAAAATTAGAAATTCGAAAATCTCAAACCTTAAACTAAAAAACTTCAAACCTCAAATCCTAAAAACCGAACCCAAACTTATGAAATTTAAACCCCAAACATTAAAACCCTAAATTATTAAAATGCAAACCCCAAACCCAAAATACAAAACTTTAACACTTCAAACACCAAACTCTTAATCCCTAAATATTAAACACAAAAACCCTAAAACCTCAAACCCTAAACACCATTATTATAAAACTCCAAACATCCAAACTTGAAATCTCAAATTTAAAAAGCAAAAATTCTAAGCCTCAAACCCCTAACATGTTCATCTCATGAAAAAAATTATTCTAATTGTGCTCTAACATTTGAATGTGAGGAACAACATTCTCAAAATTTGAAGGTTACTTCTAATCAATTTTATATTTATTATTTGGTGAGCAACCCGTCAAATATGGCAATATATTGTGAACCAAAGAGATAAAGTCCAAA
Source organism: Gleditsia sinensis (assembly GCA_037074535.1). NCBI lineage: Eukaryota > Viridiplantae > Streptophyta > Magnoliopsida > Fabales > Fabaceae > Gleditsia > Gleditsia sinensis. Next base: position 59,720,332 of record CM073467.1, on the reverse strand, counting down.
AGTCTTATTTAAATTGAGGCTCATACCAACATAAACTTAGAATTTATGATCTTGCTGGAAATAAAAATCCAAAGAAATTTGTCTATTGGTTTAGCATATTTCCTTTTTGGTTAGAGTACTCTCTTACTATAAATGCTGCTTATTGCTTGTCTTGATTTCTCTTTAGTTCAAAATCAAATGGACGTCATAGGGCAAATACTTTTACTGTTAAAGAATTTTGAGTTTGAAAAAAAGTCAACAATGAAAAAAATTGTGCTTTTTTCAACCATATAGGAGATGACTCTATCTCACCACATAATAACACAATGAAAGCTTGTGAAGGCTTATTGAATTAATTTAGACACATTAGTAATATTATTAATGTGCAAAGTTCAAGTCAAATTTTGAAGAACTAACAATGTCTTAAAGCCTTTATTGTTATAGTTCGTTGGTTAGCATTTCAAGATTGTTCTTTCAAAGCTCATAATGAAACTTTAAAATCAAAAAATTGGGGTAACTTTCTTGAGATGATAAAACTCTTAGCATCATCCAATGATGAAGTTGCAAAAGTTGTGTTAGGAAATACACCATGTAACTCTGAGTATACTTCACATGCAATTCAAAAGAAATTTTGCATGTCCTCTCAACTAAAGTTCGTCATTACATTTGAAAAGAAATTAGAGATTCTAAGTTTTGCATAATTGTTGATAAATGGTGTGATGAATCAGAAAGGGAGCAAATGGCTCTTATTTTGAGATTTGTTGATAAAAGTGATCTTATACAAGAAACATTTTTTTTTTGTATATATGAAAGACACTATAGCATTAAACCTTAAAAAAGAGTTGTGTGATGTCTTCTCTCAACATGGTATTGATGTTTCTAATATTTGTGGTCAAAGTTATGATGGGGCTAGAAATATAAGAGGAAAATATAATAAGCTACAAGCATTATTTCTCAAAGATTTTCCTTATGAATACTATGTGCATTGTTATGTCCATATATTACAACTTGTATTGATTGTTGCTTTTAGAGAAGTTATTGGAATTCATCAATTTTTTTCAAATTTATTTTCATTGTTAATATCATGTGTTCGTCTAGTAAACGACATGATGAGTTGCAAGTTGTTAAGTTAGATGGAAGTGCATATATGTTTGAAATTGGAAAACTTGAAACTAGTAAATTGGCACTTTGAAACATGTTGAAAATACTTGTTGGGGCTCCTATTTTAACTCAATTTGTAGTATAATAAATATGTTTTTTGCAACTTGTTCAATTCTTCAAAAGATTATTGTAAATGGATCAACTTATTTTCAAAGGGGGAATGCTAATGCTACTTATAATAATATTATTTCATTTATGTTTATATTTATTTTACATTTGATGAAAGAGATAATGGGAATACCAAATATTCTTTGTCAAGCTTTGCAAAAACTATCTCAAGATATAGCAATAAATTTAGTTCATACTATAAAAGTTTTCACTCAAAAGTTGAGAGATGATGGTTAGCATGATTTGTTAAAATAAATATTATTTTGTGAACAACACAACATTAATATTTCTGACTTTAGTTCTACTTTTATAGCATGATAAGGGTGCTCCCATCACCGAAAATATTATATCACAGTGGAACACTATTATAGAGTGGAAGTATTTCTTGTTACAATAGATAAGCAATTATATGGGTTGAATAATAGGTTTAATGACAAATTATTAGAGTTTTTAACACTTAACTCTCATTTAAATTCTAAGGATATTTATAAAATTTTCATATTGATAATATTTGTACTCTTGTAGGAAAGTACTATTTTGATGATTTTATTAAGCAAGAGAAGGTGATTTTGAAATGTCAACTTTACACTTTTTTATTGATATTTCCAAACATCCAAACTTAAAGAATATATCAACTATACTTGAATTTTGTCATCCTTTGGTAAGAATAAAAAAATTCAAAGTGTATTACTTGATTTATCAATTAATTTATTTTATATTAACTTTTTTAGTTATTACAATTTCAGCAAAATATTCAGATAATCAAGATAAGATTGCGTAATAAAATAAAAAATAATTTTTTTTAAAATAATATGGTAATTTATATTGAGATAAAAATAGCTTTAAGTTTTATTTATAATTATATTTTTGATGATTTCAAGTCAATAAAAGAAAGGACCAGCACTTTAAATGGAGAAAATTTATAGTTATTTTATTTAACATTATGTTTAATTAATTGTGTTATAACATTTTTAAATTTTATCACATTAATATATTATACAGTAAACAATTCTTTTAGATTTTGTGATGTCTTTTAATTTTTTTCAATTGACATGACATCTATGAAAAATCAAGATTAGTATAGATTTTATTTTATCCAATACAAATATTTTTAATATATTTTGCATTTTGTCTCTGAGTACGGATAATGTAAAAAATGAATATCATGATTTTTTTTTTGTCTGTCGATCATGAAATTTCTTTTTTGCTCCAATAATTTTGTTCAACATCCGCCGTGGATGGTAGTCTCTCAAGTAAGACCTGTAAAGGTGCTACACTAATTGTAGTAACCAGAATAGAGCCTATGGGCCCCGGGTGCTACTATAAAACACCTTTCCTTTTTTGCCAAGGGTAGCTGCTCGACCAAGCAATTAAGACCCTAAAGTGTCGCCGCTTACCTAAGAAAAGATTTGATTATTATTAGTTAAAAATATTTTTAAATAAATTTATACGACACTAACATATCTTTAGTGAACATTGCTGAGTTTAATATCAGTTCAATTCAAAATAGGTCAATTTTTTTTTTTCATGCGTGGTTGATTTAAAATTAATAAAAAAAAAAATCCATACGATGCACGGGTAAAATGATAATATATTGACGCGAGTTGAGCATTAGTTTTGGGATTGTCGTGTTTTGGAAACACAGCATCAGTTAAAAGATTTAACTAATATTAGTTAGAATTAAACTTTTAAAATAAGTTGATGCAACATCAACATAGAAAGTGCTCTTCTGATATCATCTTTGATTAACATTCCCGAGCTTAATATCATTACAATTCAGAAAATCTCCGTACAATATTATACGCATTAGTTTGTTTATTTATTTTTTCACGATTTAAAATTAATAAACGAAACAATCCATGCGATGCACGGGTGACACACTTCTTCACTTTTACACAGAGGACAAAGCCCGCCTCTATTCCCTCTTTCAAGAGGATAGGTTTAAGTCCAAAGTTCATCATTTAAGGCATTTTACATAAATGTTTAGGGGACAATTGGTACACAGAATTTTTTTTATTTTTTAAAAATTTTAATTTAAAAAATTAGAATTTTTATATTTGGTATAAATTTCTAAAAATTTATTTTTGAAAAATTAAAATTCTCAAAAATAATTTTTTAATAAATTTCTAGCAAAAAAGTTTTCATAAAGAGGAGTGAGAATTAATTTCTCATGAGTATTTTTCAAATAGCACTACTCATCTCGGAGAAAAGAAGTTGACAATCTTGTAGCCAGAAACCACCGAATAAGAATCATCCCCGATAGAGCAAAATAAACAGCCATGAAAAAGAACCAAAAATGCAAATCGAACTTAGAAAGTCACGAAAGGTGTGGATATAGATTCTTTACTGTGGCGAAAGGTACAGTATAGGGTACTGTTCATCGAAAGATAGTTTTTTTATTACGTTTCAATTTTTTTAATTTTTAAATTTAATTGTTTTCAAAAAATTATGTTTTCTTTAAAAAACAAAGAAAAAAGAATGAAATTTTTTAAAATTTTATTTTTCTATTCAATTTTTTAAAGAGAAATTTTTTTTAAATAATTGTTTTGGAAAAATTAAAATTTATAATAAATTTTTAAATTTATTTTTAATATATTTTTAAATTTTTCAATAGATTATTTAAAAAATTAAAAAAATTAAACTTAAAAAATATAAGATTCAGAGCAGGCCCTTTGGGGTTCATCCTCGATCATTTATGTCTCGGCCGTCCAAAAAACAAAGCAATGTCTTGGCCAGTCCAAAGAAAAAAGAAAAAACAATGCAATGTTTTGAGTGGTCCAGCTAGAATTATGAAATAACATAAGGTTCCCAGCTTTCGAAATCATCTGAAAGAGACAGGCCGCGGAAATCAAGGACATGTTTGTTTCTAATTTTTAAAAATTATTTTTTATTTTTAAAATAAAAAAATTTGTTTGATAAATATTTTTTATTTGTTTTAAAAATAATAATAATAATAATAAATTATTTATTTTTATTTTTTTAGAACATAAAAAGTAAAAAAATATTTTAAAAATAATTTATCAAATAATTTTTTTTATTTTGTAAAATAATTTTTAAACATAATTTAAAAAAAAATCAAACAAACTTAAATGCTTCTTGGCTTGACGGTACGTGTTGGTCATTAATTTTTTTATATATATTTATCAAAAAAAATTTAAATGGATAAAATATGATATTTTAAAAATAATATTTTTAGATTTTAACTTTTTGTTTTTGATATTTAAATAATTGTTTCTCCTTACTGATATTTTTATATTTATTTTAAATTTATTACAATTTAGATAAATAATATTTTATGGTTTATATAATTTAAAATACATTTTTAAAAAATAAAAAACTGTTTACAAAATAAAAAAATATTTTTATAAATTAAACATACTTTAATTTTTTTAATTCTTGAACATATAAATTATAGCATTATTCAAAGTAACATTTTTAAAATTTAAATTTTTATCATGTTTTAAAATTTAAATAGTCGACCAATTAACTTTGGATACCAATCGGTCGCTGCGAACGAACACTGGCAATACCATTCCGTATATGAGCTGCAGGAAGTGATAATAACTCTCAGGTGAAAAATGAAACCGATCCCAATGTTGTCAGCATGTGATACTTTTAGGGACGTTTGGCGGTAAAAATTTTTGTTTTTGAAACTTATAATTTTTAAAAATATATAAAATATGTTTAGTTAATATTTAAAATTATTAAAAAAAATTAAATAATATATCTAAAAATCTTTTTTTTCTCATATTGATTATATTTAAGGTTTTTAAAAATCTTTGGTAATTTTTCAAAAATACCTATTTATCTCTTTTTTTTTAATTTCTATTCATGTTTTAATATAAAATAAAATGTTAAAATATTGAAATAATAAATAGGCTAAAAATATTAGCCAAATGTATGCAATTTCATGATACCATATTAATTTGTAAATAAGGAATTAAACTAATGCCACATAAAAAGTCTATAATATTTTTTAAAAGTTCGTGTAAAAATTTTTCTTTTATTTTTTATTTTTTTAAACTAGTATCACCCAAGAAACAATAGCCATCTTTTTAATAGGAAAAGTTTCAACTCATTCAAACCAAAAAGTAAAATTCTAAACAAGAAAGCAAAAACCCGCACCAACAATGAGGAAATAAAGTACTTCACAAGAGAAAGCAAACTTTTAATCGTACAATCAAAACTATGAAAAGTCAAGAACCCACATATTAGAGATAGACAGAGTAAAGCAAATCTGACTACTAAGAGCAATTTCATGATATTACAAATCGAAACGCAAACCTTAAAAATAAAGTAAAGCAAATCCAAAATAACAGAACAAAAGAATAAAGATGAATACCTGGTGAAAGCCACTAGGTGCAGTGGTGTTGGGATCAAATCTTCTAAGATTTTTCTCTTCTCTAATGAGCTTTTTCTTCATCTCCCTCAATCGCTCTTTCCCACAAACACGTAGCTCCCCTTTCTTTCTTCTTTAATTCAAATCTCCAAAAATCACCAAAAAATTTATGAGCTCCTCCCTTTTTCCCTTACTCACCGAATGCCTTCCTCTTCATAATCAATCCATCACTCTCTGCTTTTTTTCTTACCCTTCGCAATGCTTCGGTGGTGGGTGTTGCGCGATGGAGGGTGCAGTGAAAGGGTGCTGCTTGCGGTGGTATTGGGTCTTGTAGAGTTTGGCGCGCTTTGCTTGCTTCTTCCCGTGTAGATGAGAAACATCCTTCCCGCGTAGATGAGACAGCGAGACTGAGAGGGATAAATGAGGGCAAGAATTGGGGGATAAATGAGTCATTTTAATCAAGTGACCGATTCCCATCTTCATGGGAATTTCTAATTCCCATCCTCCCTCAGGTTTCATTTCATGGGAATGTTCTCAAAATTCTGTTCTTAGGAATTAAAATTCCTGAGAATCATGTTGCTTTAAAATTGTAACTAAATAAAGGAATCTGAAGTTCCCAATTAAAAATTTTGATGAATCTAAAAACATTCTCCTTAACAAACAGTCCCTTAGGGGGTGTTTGGTAAACAGTAAAGTTTTTTATTCTCAAAAATCATGTTTATTGGGAAATATAATTGATGAAAATTATAATTTCTGAAAATTTATAAAATGTATTTAGTTGACCTTTAAGATTACTGAAAATCTTTAAATAATATTTTATATAAATCTTCTATTCTTCTATTTGATTAAAAGAGTGAGAGTGGAGAGAGAGAGAGAGAGAGAGAGAGTAATTTTTTTGTTATTATTACAATTATTTCATTAATAAAAAATATAATTATCTTTTAATATCATAAGAAGATTTCTATTCCCATGGGAAACTAAGATTTCCATCCCTCCATATATGAATATTTTTGTGGGAATCTTACTAAAAAACAATTCTTGAGAATTCTAATTTCTCAATAATGAATTTTTAAAAAATTGTACTAAATATGATAATTCTAATTTCTCATATTGAAATTTCCAAGAAACCAAAAAGAATATTTGTACCAAACACCTCCTTAGGAGAGTAGAGTCGGTAAATATTTGATCTTTAATTTTTCTTTTGGGTTATAAAAACTCATAATATATTATAAATCATTTCAATTCAAACTAATTTTTTTAATAGAATTGTGATGGTTAAATACATGACTATAAACTACCAAAAATATAATTTAGAGACATAACAAAATCTAAAAATAAATTACTTAAATTTAACTCTCAAATATATCAACTAAAAAAATAGATATTATGACCAAAAATATCAAAGACAACAGAGCCTTAAAAAATTATAATTCAAATATCATAAACACATAATTTATATATATAACTATAAAAAAAGAAGAAAAAACATAAACATGTATTAAAAAAGGCAACACATCTCACAATTTTCTCTATATTAACTTTATTCAATCATCTTATTCTATCCAAATTAATATTGAGTTATAGATTTGGTTTTCTTTTTTTAGATCTAAGCATAGATATATAGATCTGAACTCAAAATTATAAATATAAATATATGAGACGTAAGAATTTAAAACTCTACAGCAATTCTTTCTTAGTAAAATAAAACTCGTTTAAAAAGAGAAAATTACTTCTCTAAAAGAAGAAAACGTAGAAAAGCTATCAAGAAATAGAGGAGAAGGCTACCACCCCTCCCTTTTCCTTCTCTCCTTGCACTCCTTCTGTTCTACTAGAGAAAGAGATGCTTTACAGAATAATTCTCTTCTAAAAAATATTTAGAAACAATTCTTTAATTTAAATTATATTTTTTTAGACAAATCAACTTATCATAATATTCAATAAACATGTATAAAATTTTAAAATTTACAGAAATCTTAATAAGATATCATAAAAAAAAATAAAAATCAAAATTGTATTTTTAAATAATACAAAAATCTCAACTTAAGAGATAACACACTTCTTAATTACTACTAATCAAATAAAGTAGAAAAATTATAACAATTTTAACCAAATAAAAACTTGTTAAATATCTCATAAGAAGACTAAAAAGTTTAACACACCTTTCAATTTTATCTGAAAATTAAAATTTTTACATTTTATTATATTTTTAATATTAAAAAATTGTAAATTTAGAGAGTAAGTAGTAAATTTTTTAAAAAATTTGGTTAGTAGTAGATCTCTTCTAATAAAAAAAATCTCTTAAAAAATAATTTTTTTTTTAATTTTAATAAAAAAATATTGTCAAAAAAAAATTTATTTAAATATTTCATCATTAAATAAATTTAAAAAAAAAAGAGGGAATAAAAGGGGAGATAGCTGCCATGCAACAACCCCTCAAACTTACAAAGGCTAGGGTTGCCACTTGGGTTGGAGGAGAGAGAGAGAGAGACGAGGGAACTGTGGCGGCGAATTCCCTATTGAATTAATTCAAATCATTGAATGACATTTCTAAATACTTTCTCACTTTGCATCGAAGTCGACAAAGCCCATTTCTAAGTGGGACACCTCACCTCAGGAGGCTTAGTTTGAGGGCAAGTCAATCATTTAATTTTTGACAAGAAAAAAAAAAGAAGAAAAAAAGTCCATCGCTCAGAGCATCTCCAATAAAAATTGTCTAACTAGGTTGCCAAAATAAACAACATATTTTATCAGTGTATTTTCATTGGAATGCTCCACCCTGGCTCTATCGTGGCGCAACTATTACTTTTATAAACAACATTATTTAAACTTAAATTCAAGACTCTGGCTCCAATTAATATCAACTGTTTTTAGCTTCATCTCTTTTCTCCATCAGTCAAATCGTTATTTTCATTTTCTTTCTCCATACTTTTGCATCAAGGTCCATAAAACTTGAAATTCAGACCAAATGATAAAAAATAATAACTCAAATTTAAAAAACAATCAAAAATCAATTATGAATCAAAAATAAAAAATAACTATAATTTTTGATTCATTATAAAAAAAATTAAAATACTTTATTTTATATTAAATTATTAATTTTTATTTATTTTAAAAAATTGATATTTAATTTATTATTGATGAACATTTTTTTGTTTATTAATAATATTTAAATTATATTATTTAACAAAATTAATTTTAAAAAATATTATTCACCAAATATTTTTTTCATTTTGAAAATTCTGTCTTCTATAGTCGGGCGAATTTTGTCCTTTCCAAGATTTTAAGTTCACTGATCCTAGGCCAAACCTCTCTTCCTCAGGAAAACGACGTATCACACAAACACCCATATAGAACAAATAGATAAAGATTTCAACACTGAAAAAAGAAGAAGGAAAGAAAAGATGAAAGCAGAAGAAGATAAGTGTGGAGGTAAAGTCCGTGTGCTGATCTTTCCTCTTCCAGCACAGGGCCATGTTAACTCCATGCTTCAACTCGCAGAGCTTCTTGCTCTTTCCGACATCCACGTCACCTTCCTTAACACCGAGCACATCCACCACTGCCTCCTGCACTTCTCTGATATTCAAGCTCGTTTTGCTTCCTATCCTACACTTCAGTTTAAGACCATCTCCGATGGCCTCCCCGCCGACCACCCCCGACTCGGAGACCACATATGGTACCCCATGAAGTCATTGAATTTGGGCGCCAAGCCTCTCTTGAGGGAGATATGCTTGGAAAGTTCCGGAAAACCCAGGTTCACTTGCATCATAGCGGATGGGTTCTTTGGAGGCATCACCACCGACCTAGGAGACGAACTTGGGATACCAATTATTCATTTTCGTCCTGCCAGTGCTTGCTACTTCTGGACCTATCTTGCCGCTCCAAAGCTCTTTGAGTGTAACGAACTTCCCATTAGAGGTATTCAATTTTCAAAATTCTCTCTTTACATCAGCAACCTTACGTTGCCTTTGCACAAAGAATTTTAAATATTTTATGAAACTGCAATTCAATTTTTGATATTTGAAAAAATTTCTTCTTTGAATAATTTATTTCTGCAAGAAATTTGTATTTTTTTTTTCATGATATTTTTTTATGGACGTCTGATGTTGGGTCTTGATCTAGTTTGGAGTTGATCAGTGCGGGGCTAAGGTCGAAAGTTTGTGCTAGGGTTTAGGCTCAAGTCCAATCCAGACCAAGAGCCTGAGCTTGATCTAGGCTGGAGTCTAAAGTTTAGGGGTGATTGGTATAGGTAATATTTTTTATTTTTAAAAATATCTTTTTTGAGAAACATATTTTTTGAAAATGATGATTACTGAAAATATACAAAATACATTTGGTTGGTTTTAAATATTTATCTGAAAATCTTTTATTACTATGTTTGGTTATAATAGAATTTTTTAAAAAATCATAGTAGTACTTTTTCAAAAATGTCCTTATGTTAAGATGAGAGAGAGAAAGTAAGTGTAGAAATGATATAAAAAATGATAGAAAAAAAAATTATGAGAAAGAAAATAAGAGAGAAAGGCATGAGAGAGAAAGTATGGGTGAGAGAGAGATGTGTAAGAGAGAAATAAAAAAAAAAAATGGAGGCTATTTTGTCTTTTTATATTTAAAAAAGATTCCTATGGCATGAGAAATTTGGATTCTCACCTTCTTATATGAAAAACTTTTGGTGGAAATCCTTATAAAAAATTATTCTTAAAAATTCAAAATTTCTGAAAATCTTATTTTAAAATTTAGAAATCAAATATAAGAATTAAACTTTTTCAAGTTCAATTTCTTAGAAATCCAAGAAAAATCCTTCTACCAAACACCCCCTTAGAGTCTATTTCGTGCTATGGAGTCGGATCCACAATTTTATGTTCAAATATAAAGATGAGAAGAACATATTTAAAATAACATCCAAAAAGAGCGCCACGTAAAAGCAAAAAACCCTAGCTGCAGCTTTGAAGGAGGCTACCATGCCAGCCCCTTCTCTTCCCTTCGTCATCCTCTTCTTCTTCATTTTTTTTTATTTTGTATATTATTTACTTATGTTTCTTTTTTCTAAAAAAGATTTTTTTCTTATTTTTAAGAGTCTTTCTTTTCTTTAAAATTTTTTTTCGTCTTATTGTAAAAGATATATCAAGCCTCAAAATATGTGTCATTTATTCTGATTTTCAGATTAAATTTAAATCTAAGAGAAAAATAAATCATATTTACAATACCTAACTTATATTTATGTATAAAATATTTAAAAAAAATTAACTTTCAAAAAAAGTTGAGAAGTGTGTTATCTCTTTAAAATGTATTTCTTCTTTTTCTTTATTTTATAGTTGTATCAGTTGTATTTCTGAATTTTAAAATATAATATTTAGTAGATTAAGATTTAATAGATGTATTGTCTCTTTACTTCCTAATTATAGTACTAGTTTTTATTTTGTATATTTAAGAGTTGTAAGATATTTGCTCATCTCTATGCTAGATATATTCTTCATCTTATATAAATATAATTTTTCTATTTGTCCAAAAAAAAAATTAGATTTATAACTCTACGTTCACCTTAGTTAAAAAAAAAAATTAACTAACCTTCAAAAAGAATTAAAAAGTGTGTTGTCTCTTATGTGTCTCTATTTTTTATTTTATTGTATAAATTGAGTTTTTATAATATTTGAGTTATAATTTGATATATTAGGACCCTCTAGTATTTTCTTGATTATTTAACTTATTTTTTTTGTAGCTTTTTCCTATTTATTCTTTTTTCTTAATTATTTAACTTATATTTTGTAGTTTTTTATTTAGAGAAGTATTTTCTTCTTATTGAGTTTTTTTACTTATTTTTTTTTTTGGGAAGAGTTTTCTGTTATGAGTTAAAATTTACAACTTTATATGAAAATGACCCAAATTTGTGCTTATTTATATAAGAGAAGCCTAAGAAAAATTGACTCTTTGAAAATTAGGAAATCTGTGATCCCTTACTTTATGGCTTAGTAGAGATGAATTGTCCTAACTTGACAACAAAAGTTAAGCCGATGTCATCATGATTCATGAACATGCTGCAGCAAGCCAGTTTTAGATGCAGAGAATGACCCAAGAATTGTGATCGAAACTGGTTGTAGGGGAAGAAGACATGGATCGCATAATAACTAATATCCCAGGAATGGAAAACTTGCTTCGGTGCCGAGACCTCCCAAGTTTCTTTCGAGAAAGCCAAAGACATCTTTCTCTCGAATATGTTATGTTCGAGAACCAACAAACACTTCGAGCCCAAGCTGTCATATTCAACACATTTGAAGATTTAGAGGGCCCTGTCCTCTCCCAGATACGTCTTCACTGCCCCAAAGTCTTCACCCTGGGCCCTCTCCATGCAAATTTGAACTTTCGAAGACCCTCCCAAACGGTGTCGTCTAACAGTCTCTTGGAGGTGGATAGGAGCTGCATAGCGTGGCTTGATGATCAGCCGCCGAAGTCGGTGATATACGTGAGCTTCGGTAGCGTAACCACTATGACAAGGGAGCAGCTCATGGAGATTTGGTACGGCCTGGTGAATAGCAAGCAGCGGTTCTTGTGGGTAATGCGGCCGGACATGGTGGCCGAAAAAGATGGCAAAGATTTACCGAAAGAGCTAGTGGAAGGGACGAAGGAGAGGGGGTGCATGGTGGGATGGGCCCCACAAAAGGAGGTGCTGGAACATGTGGCAATTGGGGGGTTCATGACCCATAGTGGATGGAACTCGACGTTGGAGAGTATAATTGCGGGGGTGCCTATGATTTGCTGGCCTTACGTTGCGGACCAGCAGATAAATAGTAGGTTTGTGAGTGAGGTTTGGAAGATTGGATTGGACATGAAGGATATCAGTGATAGGGAAGTTGTGGAGAAGATGGTGAAGGACGTCATGGTGGAGAGGAAGGACGAGTTTCTAAAATCCACGCAGGCAATGGCTGCGTCGGCCAAAAGAAGCGTGAGTGAAGGTGGGTCCTCTGACTCTAATTTGGACCGTTTTATTGAGTATTTGAAGTCACTTGATGAAGAAAAGTGAATATCGTGGCCCGTGGAATTTGGGCTCAGGGGTTGCCTTCCCCAACTAGTGTGATTCTCTTCTTATTTTTAATATGGGCCTTAGCCAATACTTACTGCAAAATAAATATGAATTGGAAAATTTGGATCAAAGAGGATGTCTGTGCTTTTTAGGCATAAACACCAGTAAGATTTAGATTACTATAAAAATCTTTTTAGTATACGTTACTATAAAAACTATTTTTTTTCTATTTATTTTTTTAGAATACTTTACTTATATCAATATTAATACATGGCACCGAATACTACTTTAAATTTATATTATTGTAAAACAATATTGACTTACAATTGTAATATGATGTTTTAATTATCTTTTTATCATCTAAGAAACTATAAAATAAAATATAAAAGAATATACTGTGGGAAAACTCTTTCAAAATTCCCTTTAACATGTAAATAAATATTTTTTCCACAATATTTACGCTTGGGAAATACCCCTTTTCATCTTTTTTTTTTCTTAGGCTTAAAATAAACTTAACCATAATTTAAAAAATTTATATTTTTATCTTCAAAAGCATTGGCCTTGCCTGGCAACAATTAATTTTAGCTCTTTACTAAGATTCAGGGACAGAGCGTAGTGTATGGTTGAGGGGGCTGTACGTAGTTCCCCCAAAAGTTTCAAATTTTTTTAATAATATATTTAATTTATTATTTAAATATAAATATGTTATGATTTAACTCCCTCAATTAAAATTTATTTTAATTAAAATTCTTGTAATTCAATTTTATACAATAAAATTTTTTAAAATAATTGTAAGTAATTTTTTATAATTTTTATAATTTATAGATTATAGATTATATTTAATTATTTTAAAATTTTAGTTATTATATATAATTAATATATTTTTTTTTATTTTTTCTTGTAATCCCCTCAACGAAGATTGTCTAGCTCCGCCTCTGCTAAGATCCTATTCAAAATTTTTCTTGGAAATGAACTACGTGGTGATTAATTAACTCTTATCAAGTGTGTCATCAAGTTGAAGGAAAAGAGGTTGAAATTCAATTTATCAAATATTTTATGATTAAATAGAAGATGAATATTGTGGCAAGTGTTTGAATTTTTTGCCAATTAATCAAATTTTAGAAAAAAAAATTAATTCTTTAAATGTGTTTATTTTTTATATTTTACTCATTATGTCAGATTAGCTCATATATTTTATAGTCTAATTAATTAGAATGAGTTAAGCACATTTTCTCAATCTAAAATGACTGGAGTTACTAAGACTTAGTCATATAGTGTACGAATTATCATACGTTGATTCATTTTTTTTATTTGATGAAAAACAAACACACCATATTGAAATTAGAAAACTAATAAAAAAATTGCATTTATCTATCTTGATTTATACTATCAAATACAATATCTTATAATTTAATAATAATTTTAATGTATCTCCTAATTTATAACTTTATTACAAATAGTACTTAAAATGACGTAAACATCTCTTTATTTTATATAATTTTGACCAAATTACTCTTTAACCCCTTAACTTATTTTTTAATTTCAATTTAGTCTTTAAATAAAAACAGTTTCTTTAAAATCACTTAACTTTAAAAAAAATTGTCACTTGTATATCTTAAACCATAATTCAAATAAAAAAAAGTAAAAGAATTACTTTTAAATCTAAAAATCTAAAATCTAAAAATCTTAAATTTTAAAATATAAACCTCAACTCTAAACAATAAACCAAAAACGTCAAAATTTTAAATCTGCACCATAAACTTCAAATCTCAAACACTATATCTATAAATCCTTAAACATCAATTTTTAAAATCTCAAATATCAAAATTTAAATTTCAAACCCTAAATTTCAAACCTCAAACACTATCTATAAACCCTTAAACATCAATTCTTATAATCTCAAATACCAAACTCCAAATTCTATATCTCAACTCCTAAACTCCAAAACACTAAACTCTAAAACTTAAACTTCAAAACTAAAAGCTTGAAAATCTCAAATCTTAAACCAAAAAACTTCAAACCTCAAATCTTAGAAATCAAACACAAACTTATGAAATCTAAACCCTAAACATTAAAATTCTAAACCATCAAAATGAAAATCCCAAATCCAAAACACAAAACTCTAAAACATCAAACACCAAACCCTTAAACTCCAAATATTAAACACAAAAACTTTAAAACTCTATATCTTAAACACTATTACTATAAAACTCCAAATTTTAAACTTCAAATATCCAAATTTAAAATCTCAAACTTAAAAAGCAAAAATGTTAACCCTCAAACATGTTCAACTCATGAAAAAAATTATTGTTATAGTGTTTCAACATTTCAATGTGAGGAATTATCTTCTTGAATATTGAAAGTTATTTCTAATAAATTTGATATTAATTATTTGGTGATTGACCCATCAAATACGGCAATATCCTCTCAACCAAAGAGATAAAGTCCAAAAGATTTATTTAAATTGAAGCCTATACTAACATAAACTTAAAATTTATGATCTTGTTGGAAATAAATGTTTAGAGGACAATTGGTATACAATTCTTTTTTGTTTTTTAAAAATTTTAATTTAAAAAATTAAAATTTTTATATTCAGTATAAATTTTAAAAAATTCATTCTTAAAAATTTAAAATTTTAAAAGATAAATTTTAATAAATTTTTCATAAAATAATTTATATAAAAAAAAGTGAAAATCTTAATTTCTCGGCATTTTTCAAATAGCACTACTCATCTCGGGGAAAAGAAGTTGCGGCGCAATCTTGTGGCCAGAAACCACCGAATAAGAATCATCCCTTATAGAGCAAACTAAGGAGCCATGAAAAAGAACAAGAAATGCAAATTGACCTTAGAAAGTCACGAAAGGTAGGGATATGGATTCTTTACTATGTCCAAAGGTAAGTAGGGAGTACTGTGCATCAAAAGCAAGTCTTTTTTACTACGTTTTAACTTTTTTTATTTTTAAATTTATTTTTAAAATTAAATTGTTTTCAAAAATTTATTTTTTCTTTGAAAAAAAAGAGAAAATAAATTATAAAAAAGAAAGAATTTTTTGAAAATAATTTTTGTTGAATTTTTTAAAAAAATGATTTTAAAATAACTTTTTTGGAAAAATTAAAATTTAAAAATAAAAAAATCCAACATTTTAATATATTTTTAAAATTTTAAATTTTTCAGTAGATTATTTAAAGAATTAAAAAGAAATTAAACTTAAAAAATATAAGAATTTTTTGAAATTTTGAAATTTTTTATTTTAAAATTTATTTTAATATATTTTTAAAGATAAATTTTTTCAAAAAATTATTTAAAAAATTTGTTTTCTATTTAAAAATTAAAGAAAAAATAAAATTTAAAAATTTCTTAAAAATTTGAATTTTTTAAAATTTATTTTTAATATATTTTTAAAGTTTAATGTTTTCAACAAATTATTTTTTAAAAAAGTTTCTCTTCAAAAAATTAAATAAAAAATAAAAGTTTTAAAAAATGTCAACAAAAAATTATTTCATTTTTATACTTTATTTTCTCTTTAGTTTTCTAAAAAAATAATTTTTAAAAAATAAAACAATTCAAAACACACCCAAAAGTTTGCGTTTGATACACAACACCCTCTATAGTGCCCAAATCATATCAATACATCGGTTACTCACCTCCCAATTCTCAAGTCCAATCATAAGCCTATCTGCATCAAACTTTTCTCAAGAATCCTACAATAAGCATGAGGCCTTCTGCTTCCAAGCGGCATAGCTCATGGGCAACACTTTTCAAGAAGTGATTAAAGGAGCTAGGTGCGAAGGGATTAGATGGAAAAATACATCTAATAAGTTCAAAATGTAACACCCTCAATTTATGTTACGTAAAATAAATATTCTTTTTCTTTCCACAATCATATATTCTCCATAAAGATGCATAATTCAATTCTTTATCATGGAAATAAATACATATAGATTCTCTCATGTATACACAATATATAAACTAAGTCTATAAACATCAAAGTACAACAAAAATAGGGATCCTGTCTGTAGCATTTCAGAGCACACTCTAAAGTACAAGCACAATATAAATCAAAATCTATGAGCCATGGAATCAAAGCAGGCTCATCCAGAGATCATGTCATCTAACTGGTCAACTATATGAAGAATCAGACTCTGTATTCTTATCTGAAAAATGTAGAAATATCATGTAGTGAGTTTGACAACTCAGTGAGTAAATAATTTCTCATATGACCTCTTAGGTCAGCATATGGATGTACTTATATTTTAAAATATGTCACATAAAAAATATAGTTCAGAAGTACATTCATATGGAACCCGTATTTAAGATATTCTCAAATCAAAGGATATTCAGATATCCAAAACTATATGCTGCACGGTATAATCATTAAAAAAATGTTGTTATGCTCAGTTGTATAAGTTATAGTAAAATATTAAAATTTGGAGATAAAATTATCACTTTTAATGCACCTGCCTTACTTGACAATCTGGTCAATACAATGAAAATATAACTCACTTGCTATACGCATAGTGACCTTGACTACAGTCACAATAAGTGATCAGAGAATGTGAGTACATCACTCTCCTGCCCCCCTCACATTACCACTGTCACCCGGTTGGAGCGGCCCTCCCCCGGCTCACTCAGGCTAATAGGGCGTCCTCTATTCGGTACCATCACAAGCCATACAACTAGTCGATATTCATCCATACATATAAATACATGTAAAATTATCAAGCAACTCGCCATAAGCTTTACGCTTGCCATTCATTCTCATTATAATGTGACATGCATAATTTTCACAAGTATATAGCTTTCAAATCAATGTATCGTGCATATAATATTCACTTTATTAAATAATGATAAATACATTTAGAACCACATATTCAATGTGTACGAAAATCCATTTCTAAAATCATACTCTTCTTGAACTATGTGCCAGTTCGTAAGTATAACAGATATTTTAACACATTTAATAAACTTATGATAGCATAAATAATTTGTAAATAGAAACAATTATACATTTATAGTTCAAGAAGAATATGGGGTAAGTCATAGAAAGAATTATCTACTCATAGGGTAGGGCTCCTGGTTGGACAACCCTAAAATGTACTTTTTTAATTCGAATTTGACCAATTAGACCTCAAAAACGTGTCTGGAGGGTTCAAAGATTTAAAAAATGACTCTGGGAGTTTGGTCACTATTTACCGTCAGAAAATACTATTCACCAAGAATAAAAAGTTGTCAGATGGCTGAAAATTTTATATCTTAAGGTTTATTTAACTCCTGAATCTATCTAGGTGTTAGATTTTCAATTTGAGGTCTCTAAGTAAGAGTTTCAGAGTTTATATTTTTTTCAAATTTTATATTTTTGATCTACGGCGATTCAACGGCTGATTTGAGAAATTGTTCGGTCAAAATCGTAGTATTCTCCGTCTTGAATCCATTGGTACCTTTAGTTTTGAGATCGGAGGCCTGTAGATACTCTAGATCTGAAAAGAAAATATAGAAATACTATTCATACTATTTCTACTATTCATAATTCTCCATTTCACGTTCTGCATTCCGTCTTCCACTTCCCCCTTTTCCTTTTATTATTATTTTTAATTATTATTTAATAATTAAATATTTAAAATTATTTTTATTTTATTTTATATATATTCATATAAATATCAATTTTTATCATAAAATATATCAAAAATTTCTAAAAATTTACATTCTCATAAAAATTTAGTTGAACTCTTACATTGTGATTTTTCTTGATAAAAATCTTAATAAAACAATTCACAAAATAAATATTTTTATACAAAATAAAAGAAAAAATATTTCTAAAAATACAATAAAAATTTATTAAAGGCCAATATAATTATTTCAAGTAAAACAATAATTACTTTAATTAAAAATATACTTGCTTTTAGTAGAACATAATCATTTTTAAATAAATAAAAATATATTTATTTATAGAAAAACATTATTATTTAAAAATAAAAATTACGGGATATTACACAAAACATAAGTGGAATCTTGGAACAAATATGTTTTTGGCAATGTGTTTAAAAAGAAGAAAGAGATCCTGAATAGGTTGTTTGTGTCAAAACATAACCTTTTTTTCATATCATTCCATAAACAGGAATACAAGATATAGAGATACAAGAAACTATTTTAGGAAGCTATTTTATGTCTGTACATTGTCTACAGCTACAATCATGTTTGACCCTCTGAATAAGGAGATTCCTAGGTCTAAGATTTCCATAATTGGTTTTAATTGCTGGACTCAAGTTGGTGTATAGATATCTCTAACACTTAACTTGTCAAGTGAGTCATTGAAGTTTCTGTTGGAAATTGCCTTGGTAAGAATGTCAACTAACTGATCTTTTGATTTCACGAACGGGAACTGAATGATCTTTTCTTCCAGGTTTTATTTGATGAAATACCGATCTATCTCTACGTGCTTGGTGTGGTCATGTTGAATTGGGTTGTGAGATATGTCAATGGCAGCTTTATTATCACAGAATAAATTCATTGCATAGTCAGGAGGAAAATCGGCCTCTGTTAGCAAACCTCTAAGCCAAAGAAGCTCACATAATCCTTTTGCCATGCCTTAGAACTCAGTTTCAGCGCTGGATAAAGCTACCACATATTGCTTTTTACTCCTCCATGTAACTAAGTTTCCTCCTACAAATGTAAAGTAGCCTGAAGTAGACTTTCTATCCAAGATATTCCCAACCCAATCCGCATCCATGTATCCATCAATATTCAGATGAGCATTCTTGGAGAACATTAGTCCTTTTCCTGGTGATGACTTTAGATAACGGAGAATTCGAATTACAACACCCATATGGTCTTCACTCGGATTATGCATAAATTGGCTTACCACACTTACGGCGTAAGCAATGTTCTAACGAGTGTGAGATAAGTAAATGAGTTTTTCTACTAGTTTTTGATACCTCACCTTATCGACTGGCACCTGATCTGAATATTCTCCAAGCCTATGGTTGTGCACAATCGACGTATCCACAAGTTTACACTCTAGTAATCTCACTTCTATCAATAAGTCTAGTACGTATTTTCGTTGAGAGAGGAATATGCCTTTTCTTGACCTCGCCACCTCTATTCCTAGAAAATACTTAAGCCTTCCCAAGTTTTTCATTTCAAATTCAGTAGACAATTGTTCTTGTAGCTTCGAGATCTCATCAACGTCATCCCCCGTAATTATCATATCATCCACATAGACTATTAATGCTATCACCTTGCTTTACCGGTGTTTCAAGAAGAGAGTATGGTCAGAGTTACTTTGGCGATAGCCATACTTCCTCATAGCTGAACTAAGTTAGCCAAACCATGCTCGTGGTGACTGTTTTAGTCCATACAAAACCTTCTCTAATTTACAAACAATTATGTTCCCAGTCGATCCTGTATACCCTAGCGAAATATCCATATATACCTCCTCATCAAGGTTTCCATGAAGGAAAACATTCTTCACGTCTAGTTGATATAATGGCTAGTCCAAATTTGCTGCTAGAGATAGTAAGACTCTAACAGTATTTAGTTTAGCTACTGGTGAGAAGGTTTCTAAGTCGTCTATGCCATACATTTGAGTAAAACCCTTTGCCACAAGTCTTGTCTTATAACGGTCAATTGATCCATCAGCCTTGTGTTTTATAGAGAACACCCATTTGCATCCTACTACTATTTTTCCTTCCGGTAATAGGACTAACTTCCAAGTATTATTTTTCTTTAAGGCTTCTAGTTCTTCTTGCATTGCTTGTGCCCACTTTGGATCAGATAACGCCTCTTCAACACTACTGGGAATATGGTAGGATGTAACATCCCTAATTTCATTTCATGTATTAATGAAAGTAAAAAAGTATTCAAAGTAACATCCATAATTTCATTTTATTGATAAAGGTACATAAATATTTAATTAAGAAAATAAAATTTATTAGATAATTTTTAGATATCTAAGAAAATATAATCCTTAGAAATTCTTCACCTTACGTGTATATATATAAATGTTCTAATATTAATGGAATAGGTAAAGAAAGAAAATCTAAGAGGAAATATTAGAAATAAACATGCTAAAGAAAGGTAAAATTCTTAGGTAAGGAAAATAAATTTTTGTGAAGTAAGTAAAGGTCTTAAAATTTTAAGAAAATCAGATTAGGGTAATTTTTTTTAATTTAAGAGCAAAAGTTACTAAGTTTAATATCTCCACCCATAAATTGGGTTTTCACCTATGGACACTTCATATAGAGTTTTTCTACTTCACATAAATTTTTAGCAAGCCAATAGGATAGCCCAATGAAGAAATAAAACATAGACTTGGACTAGGATATAGAATTGGACTGGTAGCCCAAAAATCATGAAAATGTGACCAAGCCCATTATGAAAGGTAGAATTTTAACCAAAGTAAAGAAAATGGGCAAGAATGAGCCCAAATCCAAGAGAAAAAATAAAAATAAAAATAAAAGTAAAGTGATGAAATAATGGTGTAATCAAGATTATGTGACATAGCATTAAGACAAAAATTTAGCAAGTGGTGTGAAATCCTACATTCATAATTTTAACAAGTGGTATGATAATACATGGCATTAGGATAAAATATTCATATCCCACACAAATAATTTCAACCAAATAATGGAGATTCAAGGGCTAAAAATTTACCACCTAAAAAGGCAAACCTATTATACTTGATTTAGACAAAAGAAAAAGGAAATGAATCCCTAAATCAAAGGGACCTTGTCCCTTATCTTAGAAACATATTATCATAATTTTCAAAATATAAATCTCCTTTTTCTATGCTTATCCTGACTAAGGAAGATGAATACAAGAACATAAGTTGTTTGTTTTTCAAATATTCAACTAAGTGTATCCTAATTGTGATAAGGTAGACCCATGATCATGAAAGGTGAATTATTTGATAGTCTATTTAAGCAAAATCTACCCTTACAACATTAGAATTTTCGTCCAAGTGAGGGAGAGGAAAAATAGAAGCAAGGTAGAGTGAGGAAAGGAGAGGAAGAAAGGAAGAAAGAGGAAGGGGAAGTCTAGAGGACTAAGTGCTCCAGATAAGTTTAACAATATTTCTTTTTGAAGAAAACTTTTGAAAATTATAATATTTATATGAGATTTTGATCTTAAAACTTTGAAGATTGGTCATGGATATTTCTATATCATGTTACATATTATGTATGTTTGAATACTTAGGCTGGTGTAGATAGTTCTGCATAGGTATGGCTATTGATGGCAAACTTTTATGCTTCTATTTTTAAAATTTTGGTAAGAATTTGTTAGGAATTAAAACAAATGGTTAACATAAAAAATGTAGATCTATGTCTCACGGATTGTTAGTCACTGGAATCACTTAATTTAGAGTCTATATGAGGTAGCTCTGGTCCGATTAATAAGCAGTGGTCAGAAAATGGTTAATCAGGGAAGAATATGTTATGATAGCTTCTGTGTTTTAATTTTTGAGAATTTTCTGTAGGGACTTAAAATAAATATTTAACATAAGAATTATAGATATATGTGTTACAAATTCTTAACCATTGGAATCACTCAATTTAGAGTCCGTATGAGGTAGATATGGTCTGATTAATAAGCAGTGGTCAGAAAATGGTTAATTAGGGAAGAATATGTTAGGATAGCTTCTGTGTTTTAATTTCTGAAATTTTTTTGTAGGGAATTAAAATAAATGGTTAAAATAAGAATTATAGATATATGTGCCACGAATTTTTAGCTACTGGAATCATTCAATTTAGAGTCCGCATGAGGTAAATATGGTCTGATTAGTAAGCAGTGATCTAAAAATGGTTAATTAGGAAAGAATATGTTAGGATAGCTTCTGTATTTTAATTTCTAAGAATTTTATGTAGGGAATTAAAATAAATTGTTAACATAAGAATTATAGATATATGTGTCATGGATTTTTAACCACTAAAATCACTCAATTTAGAGTCCGTATGAGGTAGATATGGTTCGATTAGTAAGCAGTGGTCAGAAATTGGTTAATCAGGAAAGAATATTTTTGGATAGCTTCTGTGTTTTAATTTCTGAGAACATTCTGTAGGGAATTAAAATAAATGATTAACATAAAATTTATTTCTACATGTGTCACGGATTTTTAGCCACTGGAATAACTTAATTTAGAATTCTTATGAGGGAGATATGGATAGATTAGTAGGTAGATGTCAAAACCTATCCGAGAAAAAATAACTTATACTTTGAAGGAGTAATATCACCTTGATTTATTAATATTTCACTAAACTATTCAACATAATAGTTTTAGATAATTGTTTAATCTTGAAATTGACACTAAAATCACCTACATCAGAGTTAAATTGAGGGAGTTATGTTCTGATTAGTAAGAGAATGTTAGATAGGATGAAAACCTGCATCAAGAAAATAAAGAAATAAAATTAATATGTAAAAAAAAAGAATCTTATAAATAAAAATAATAAATTACCAGTATATGCCATAGTTATTGCCATTGTATGAACTACTTACCATCTTAAGTGTGAAATTTTGACATGAAAATATTTTATAAAGTGAAATTTGAAATGGTTATGTTCATGGCATGATTACCAATGATTTTTGGTAATAGTTATATTTTGATGAACATACTTGTTATTGAAAGCATATTTTTTGCTATCATTGTGAAAAGAAAAGAAATGAGCATGATCACATGGCAATCCGTGTGGTGCACCAGTAGGGGACGCCCTACCAACGGTTATGATCATGTTAATGAGAAAAGAAAGAGAAAGTCAGCTATGTCCGACGGAGCGAGAAAAGTCCGTACTAGATAGTAGAAAATAGTCACCCTGATCGGGGTAGATAAATTGATAGTCATCATATGATATTCTGAAAATAGTTAATCCTGTCATACATGTTATTATTGTACGATTCTCATGTGCATAGATATAGTGCATTCATGTGACCAAAGATATTTGCTGTAGTTTATACAGCTGAATATGACGTGATGAGCTATATTGATGATGATTTATTGTTGAACTTACTGGAATTTAATTCTCATTATATTTCCATATCATGTTCAAAAAATTAGTTATGTAGATTTTTCTATGGCTCTGGCTTTTAGTGCACGTTGGATCGAGTACTTTATGTTGGGCAAATCCCAGAAGCAAATAAAATGTTTATGGTTGAGTTGGCTTAAATCCCGGTAAAGGTGCAACCACTCGCACCTGTATCTTTGGAATTGGTCAACCAGAATAAATAAGATGTAGATTTTTATGTATTTGATATGTTGTACGTATGTTTTGATTAATGACATGTATGTAAACTCTATATTGTATAAATTAAATAAATGTTATTTTGAGTTAAGTTGTAACGAGGTAATAATTTCATGCTATTTAAAAAAAAATTATACTTAAATGGAGTTATTACACAGAAGGATAGTGTTTTAGTGAAAGTTGAGTGGCTTGGACAAACCTTGAGTAGATACATAGTTTGTAATTGGGGTACTTAGACTTCCTTCCCTCTTCATCTGGGTTATATCTGTTCGGTGGTTTTCCACAATTGTGTTTAAAAGGCAACATATAACTAGTAGAGGAATCCAAAATATTAGCATGCAAAGGTGCAACAAGAGTACTTAACTCAGGGACATTCTCAGGAAGAAAAGGGTCTTCGGGTGCTAAGAAGTGAGGGGACTTAGGGTACTTTGTATTTTTGGTTTCATCATTTTTGACTTCTTCATTTCTCAATTCAACATATTCAATCTCTGGTACCTCATGCGGTTCAACCTCTCTATTTCCAATTCCATGCTCACCCACGAGGGCCATCAACCAATTCGTCTCTTCTACTCGTGTCTCTCCCTAAAGGGAAGGATTGGATACTAGTGAAGGATAAAAATTTTCAGACTCAAGAAATGTAATGTCCATTGTGATATAGGTTTGGTGGGTAATGGGGTCATAGCACCGGAAGCCTTTTTTATGTAAACCATATCTCAAAAATAAGCACCGAACGACACATGGGTCCAATTTAGTACATTGGTTCTTGTGGAGGTGGACAAAGGCAACACACCTAAAAACTCTAGGAGAGGATTTGTAAGGGAGTTTTAAAGTGTAAAATTTTGGATGGCATTCGGTTGATTAGGTACACCGCAGTAGCCATAGCATCCCCCCAATAGAAACTAGGCACCATTGCTCCAAGGATAAGGGCATGTGCTGTTTCCAAAATATGTCAATTTTTCCTCTCGATGACACCATTTTGTTGTGGTGTTTTAGAGCAGGAGGTCTCATGGAGGAGGCCATGTTGTTGGAAGTAGGCTTAAAATCTATGGTTGATGAATTTGCCAACATTATCGGAACGAATGATTTTTATCTTGGAAGATAATTGAGTCTGAACCATGGCATGAAATGCTTGAAATATGGGGGAAACTTCGTCTTTGGTTTTTAACTGATAAAGCCATGTCATTCGAGTGCAATCGTCGACAAAAATTACAAACCAACGGTGACCAGAGGAAGTAGGTATCGGGGATGGTCCCCACACATCCGAGTGTATCAGAACAAATTGAGAATTAGTTTTATTCAAACTATTTGGATAAGAAACTCGTTGGCTTTTATCCTTGATACATGTATCACATTTAAAGTCCACATTCTGCAAATGGGAAAATAAAGATGGAAGTAGATGCTGGAGATAGCCAAATGATGGGTGCTCTAAGCGCCTATGCCATAGCCAAATCTGTCGTTCATGACTATTGGTGTGATGGTGCGTATGGTTTGCTTTGCCTGGGCTAAAGTCATCAAGGTAGTACAGCCTCCCTTCTTAGTACCACGCCTAATAATCTCCTTACTAAGAACATTCTGAAGAAGACAAAAAGTACGGTATATCAGCACAACACAATTATGCTCTTCAGTAACTTGACTAACAGACATTAACTTGTTGGAGAGAGATGGAACAAGAAGTGTGTGAGCTATTGAGAGAGAAGGAGACAGATGCACAGTTCCAACCCCTGTGACTGGGTAAGTAGCCCCATTAGCATTGGCAATGCAAGTTCTCCATGGCTGAGTTGTGTTAGAGAAGTCATTTGGATCAAATGTCATGTGATCCGTTGCTCCGGAGTCGATAATCCAGGCACCATCATTCTGAGTAGTAGAGCTGCAAAAAACTTGACCACATTTACCTTGATCTGGGGTTGAGGTAGAAGGTTCAACCATGGGAAAAAGAGAGAGTTGAGTTGTAGCCATGGCCACTGCTGCTTGACTTGAGACGTCTCTAGTTGTAGGAGCCTCTTGTTTCTTTCGGGCTTGTAACTCATGCCACCAGTTTGGGTAGCCATGTAATTTGAAACAGGTTTCCCGTGTATATTTTGTACTTCCATAGTGAGTGCACTTATTCTTATCAGAATGACCTTTGGATTGTGAGGAGGACCCAAACTTTAGTGACTGGCCAGATTTCACGCCTTTGATGGCCATAACAACACCACTAGCCACTACTTCTGCTCCCGATATCATCACAGATTGTCGATGATCTTCCCTTCAAATGTGAGCATATGCCTACTTGATTGCAAGGAAAGGTTGCAAGCGAAGAACATCGCTCCGAACATGATCCAATCGATCATTTAGTCCATCAAGAAAAGTGTATACTCGCTCCTCCTGTAAAATAGAGTTGTATTTTTGTATGTCAGTTGTACATTTGATTAGATTCGGTCAATGGAAATCGATCTCTTGCCATAGACCCTGTAGATCGTTATAGCATTTTTCTATAGATCCACCTGCTTGTTTCATTCGAGATACACGACGTCTGAGATCGTATACCTGTGAGTTGTCAGTTCTATCGAAGTATGTTGTGGTAGCAGAATCCCATACTTGCTTAGCCGTTGGATAACGAATAAAGTTCACGACTAAGGAATGGTCAATAGAGCTGATCAACCAGCCTTTCACCATGGCATTCTCAGTGCGCCACTTACGAAAGGAGGGATCAATTTCTGGTGGTTGGGGGTAGTCTTCATTGATGTATCCCAATTTGTCTTTTTCTAAGATGTAAATCTCAACAACCTGGGACCATAATCCATAGTTGGAACCATCCAACTTGATGCTGATTGGAACCATTGGGGAATCAGTGATGGGAGAGGAGGAGGTCTGGGCCTTTGATAAAACCTCCTTCATTTTTTATGTTAGATTAACAAGGAGGTTTTTGGTGGAGTCAGCCATGAAGGCCGAGCAAAAAACCTTGACCCCTACCTGATCAAAAAACAGGGGACCCAAAACCTCGCTTTGATACCATGTCAAAACATAACCTTTTTTTCATATCATTTCATAAAATGGAATACAAGATATAGAGGTACAAGAAATTATTTTAGGAAGCTATTTTACGTCCATACATTGTCTACGGCTACAATCATGTTTGACCCTTTGAATAAGAAGATTCCTAGATTAAGATTTCCATAACTGATTTTAATTGCTGGATTCACGCCAACAGTTTGGTATTGACAAAGCACTCAAACATCTACCAGAACCCGTTCCTATATAACCAAAGGGAAAGGTTATGGAGACAGGATGAGGAATTAAATATATAGGAAGAGGTGATCTAGTAACAAAAGGCTAGATGTAATTGGTCGAAGATGGGGGATAGAAATAAAATATTTTCCACGCCTTAACTTTTGTGAGAAGAAGGAAGAATAAAATTCTGGCCTTGAAGGGAAACGACAGGAATTGAGTTCATAATGAAGAGGAATTAAAAGAGATGACTAGGAACTATTTCCATAACCTTTTTAGCCATGATGGCTCTCCATTCCACCCTTTACCACTCCAAAGGTGCTTCTCCTCGATTGATGTAGAAAAGCTTGAAGCCATTCAAGGCTCACTAACCAAAGAGGAAATTAAAAATTCAATTTTCAATATAGGAGCTTTAAAAGCTCCAGGATCGACGGATTACATGTCTTATTCTTTCAAGTCAGTGGGAGATAATGGACCCTTTGGTGTGTAAATTGATAATGGAAATTTTTGACAACTCTTACCTCGTGAAGGACATCAACCAATCTCTGCTTGTGCTAAGTCTAAAGGTTATAATCCGAAGTGCTTAAAGAGTTCGGATCCATTGCTCTTTGTAATATAGTGCTTAAAATACTTACAAAGACCATAGCCAACAGGATTAAACCCTTTATAGACAACTGGGTAGGCCCTGCTAATGTAGTTTTATTTTATAGAGGAGCATCAATGATAATGTCATTATTACCTAGGAAGTCATCCACACCATGAAAGACGAAGGCAGGGAACAAGGGTAGCATGGTAATTAAAGTGGATCTAGAAAAAGTTTATGATATAATCAAATAGGAGTTCTTAGAAGAAACTTTCAAGGACATCGGCCTCCAAAACCATTTCATAGACCTAATTATGAACTGCATTTCTTCAAGGACTATGAGCATCCTCTAAAATGATAAAGTAACTGCACTGTTTGGGTGGTCTAGAGAAATTATGCAAATGGACTCTTTATCTTCTAGCTCTTTGTATTATGTATCAAAAGGCTTTCCCATTGCATTGAATGAGCAATAGAGCATAAGCTTTGGAAACCTATTCAGTTAGGGAGGAAAGAGTCATTCCTACCTCATTTGTTTTTTACAGATAATCTCATTCTAGTCACAAAGGCTAACCTAAAACAATGCAATATAATTAAATCTTGCCTAAACAACTTTTGCCAGAGTTTAGGCCAACTTATGAGTGAAAGCAAGACTAGATGCTATTTCTCTAAAAACATCAACCATACGCGGGCTAAGCAATATAGTAATGAATTGGGAATCAAATACACGTATGACTTGTGATGAGTGAATTTTATAACTATGAATTAAATACTTTCATCTTAACTGTTTGTCATATTTAAGTACTTATTTTTCGTACTTATCTTTAATTCTGTGCATCTTTTACATATGGAAAGAAAAATAAAAAATAGACTCAATTGAAGTAATATAAACTAAATTGTGGTTCTTTAAGAATGATGTTTATAAATCAAGCAAATAAAATAAATTCATTGAGAATGACTGAGTAATGAGTATTATCTTTTTGACTCTTGAGACACATCTTAATGGATATATGCATAACTTCAATTTTGATTTATGATCATATTTTCAAAAAAACTTAAATATAAAGATTCAAGGAACGTCTAATGTTGAAAATCTATTTGCTGTTTGTTTTTCTATCGACATTACTACAGTATTTTGTCCATAAATCGTAAATTACATATCCGATATATATATATATATATATATATATATATATATATATATATATATATATATATATATATATATATATATATATATATATATATATATATATATATATATATATATAATTTGGTAAGTGAATAGCTGACAAAATTTTCTATAACTTTCATATTTAAGTGATCAGCAAATTTAGATATTAAAAGGGTAAAAATTAGACTAGAAAAAATTATATTTGCTATTACAGTTCAGCCCAACCTTACTATAGTATTATAGCTGTATCTCATAAAATACATAGTCAATATATATAAAATTTGGTAGGTGAATAGCTGACACAATTTGCTACAACTTTTCTTTTCACATGGGCAGCAGATTCGGTGGCTATCAAAGAGGAATATTATGATTACTTTCAGTGCACATAGTGCAATACAACCTATCAACTTTAGTGCAACTTATTTTGTCACTTATCACACTAATTGTATTTATAAATAAAGAGATCTTGGGAGTTAAGCAAGGCCAAAAATAACTGAAGAGAGTTTAATTTTGAGAGCATAGTTTTGGATTTTTAGTATTGTAATGTTATTATTTCTTTAGACACTTTGTTATCATTTCATAATATCATCATGCTTGTTCATTTTTAATTTTGTTTTCTTACTTTGAATATAGAGAACTAATCTCCTTATGCTAAAGTAAAGGGTAAAACTCTTGGTATGAGAATAATAATTTATCTAACTCTTAATCTTAATATTTATCTTTAATATTGTATTTACCTTCTTATTTCTTTTCTCATATTATTTTTTAATGACTGATTTTATCGTCTATTTCTTGTTATTTTAATGACTAGTTGTACCGCTTATTTCTTGTTATATTATGACAGTATATTTACCTTCTTATCTCTTATTTCTTGTTATCTTAATGGCTAATTTTATCAAACTGCCTATCTCTTATTATTTTTATGGTTGATTTTGCTGCCTATTTTATATTGTTATTGTTTATAGTTGACTTTGCCACCTATCTCTTATTATATTTCTTCTTCGTACCTCTTTTCATTCTTAATTTTATAAAGTGTAAACCTTGATACATTATAGACAATTTTTGGCACAATAAATGTTTGAATCAATTTTGATTTATTGTAGACAATATAATAATTGGCACAATGTATGCTTAAATTTATTTTATAAAAATGTATTAATGGTGTAAAAAAGAGGTTAATATAATTCATATATAAATAAAAGTGAGTTCAAATTAGCACATTTTTCAATTGGAACTTTATTCATGTAAAGATTTCAATTGAGTGATAAAAGGGTTAAATTTATTTTTACTCATATCAAGAGTGGATCTCCTAATCTTAACATTTATTTTTACCTTAAATACATTTTAATTTAATTTGAGTACATCAATTTTTTGCATACTTAATTTAATATTCTTCTCACAAAATAAATATTTTGACAATTAAGTTGAGTTATCTATTTGAGTTTAAATTAGAATTCTTTTTTAATTGATATTCTTGTAAGATCAACTTTACATACTATTAAATTTATATTCTAGCAGATTTGTACGCTAGAGAATTTTAATTAAAACAATATCTTGAGAATATACCTCGGTATGCCGCTTCTTCATAAAAGAGTCAGTAAGATGACTTTTAAACATATTGTGGAGAAATTTAAAAAAAACGCTAAGTGGATGGAAGGTTAGGGTGCTCAACCAAGCAGGTAGAACCATTTTGACAAGTAGTGTTATTTGCAGACTCCCTTATTATTCCATTCAAACAACTCTACTCCCGTTAGGTCTCTGCGATTATTTAGAAAAAGCCAGCCGTAATTTTATTTGGGGAGAAAATCATGGCCAGAGAAAAATGTACTTAGTTGGTTGGGAGAAAATTTGTGAGCCAAAAAACACTAGGGGCCTGGGAATCTGTAAATTAAGAGCTATGAATGAAGCTTTTCTCACGAAAGTCTTTTGGGGAATTATGCAAAAATCAGATGCTTTATGGGTCAAGGTCCTGAAAGGGAAGTACAACTGGGAGGATGCTTATGCCATCAATCTGCAAGGAAAAAATTAAAATTCCTTAAACCTCTGGAGGGTTGTTCGAAGGGTCTAGAAAGCAACAAAAGAAGGATACAAATGGACCATTAGGAATGGCAAGAAAGTGAAGTTCTGGACGGATGATTGGGTACCAAAAGTTGGTGTCCTAGAGATAACAACTCTAAGGAATATCTTAGACACAATGAAGAACAACACGGTGGAAGAGACGGTGAACCCTGCAGGCGACTGGGATTGGGATAGAATCAGACCATACATCCACGATCCACCCTGACGCTGCCAGCAGAATCATAGCCATCACTACGCCAAAGGAAGAACTGGGCGATGACATTGTTTGCTGGAAATATGGGAAGGACGGAAGGTTTTCAGTTAAGTCTGCCTACGAGGAAATAACAAACAAACACCAACCAAAGAAGCCTGTTTGGAGGAAGATCTAGAGGTGGCCTGGACCCCAGAAAATTCACATGTTTCTTTGCTTGGTAGCATAGGAAAGCTTCTTGATGAGCAAATTAAGAGTTAACGGACACCTGGATCCAGTGAGTATGTGCTAGCGATGGAGAAAAGAACAGGAAACTTCGCTTCATTGCCTCAGGGATTGTGACCATAATTTGGAGCTATCGAGGAGGATTCTGAACCCGAGACATTGGTCACACTTCTTTAATTTAGATACCCAAGAATGGGTAAACCAGAACTTGTCCTGAGACTTCGATAAGGAGGAGAACAACAACCTGGACTGGAAAGTCCTTTTTAGGATCTCAGCTTGGAGCATTTGGGTCCAACGATGTGAAGTCGTATTCCAACCGTCAACATATCGCATGAAGAACTTACTCTTCTCCTATCTATTTCAAGCCAGTGAATGCATGAGCTGGATGCAATCAAATGCGATTCTATAGGGCAAAAGAGCAGTGGTACAAGAAATTAGCTGGAAGAGACCTTAGGAAGACTAACTAAAGTTTAACGTGGATGGGTCCGTTATTCATGCAAACCAAGCAAGTTGCGGTGGTGCTTTGAGGAATGCTGGTGGTGGCTGGCTTATGGGATTCTCTAGGAACCTGCACAATCACTAATGCAGAGCTTTGGGGCATCTTAATAGCAATGCAAGTAGCTTGGGATTTTGGATGCAAGAATGTGGTAATAGAAAAAAACTCTACTACAGCGGTTGAACTATGCGTCAAAGGGTGCAATACGATACACCCATGCCCCAATCTGGTATCAAAACATAGATCTTCCTATGGAATATGCGTCAAAGGGAAGAAGACATGGATCAGATAATTAAAAATATCCCAGGTATGGAAAACTTGATCCGGTGCCGAGACCTCCCAAGTTTCTTTCGAGCAAGTCAAAACATAGATCTTCCTATGGAATATGTTGTCTATGAGACTCAACAAACTCTTAAAGCCCAAGCTGTCATATTCAACACATTTGAAGACTTAGAGGGCCTTGTCCTTTCCCAGATGCGTCTTTACTTCCCTAAAGTCTTCACCTTCGGTCCTCTCCACGCACATTTGAACTTCAGAAGAGCCTCCAAAACGGCGTCGTCCAACAGTCTCTGGGAAGTGAATAAGGCTTGCATGGCTTGGCTTGATGCTCAGCCGCCAAAGTCAGTGATATACGTGAGCTTTGGTAGCATAACCATGATGACAAGGGAGCAGCTCATGGAGATTTTGTACGGCTTGGTGAACAGCAAGCAACGGTTCTTGTGGGTAATGCGGCCAGACATGTTGACCGGGAAAGATGGCAATGATTTACCGGAGGAGCTGGTGGAAGGGATAAAGGATAGGGGATTCATGGTGGGATGGGCCCCACAAACGGAGATTCTGTAGCACAGGGCCATTGGGGGGTTTGTGACCCACAGTGGATGGAACTCTGTGTTGGAGAGTATAGTTGCAGGGGTGCCTATGATTTTCTGGCCTTACTGTGCAGACCATCAGATAATTAGTAGGTATGTGAGTGAGGTTTGGAAGGTTGGGTTGGACATGAAGGATGTTAGTGATAGGAAAATTGTGGAGAAGATGGTGAAGGATGTCATGGTGGAGAGGAAAGAAGAGTTTTTGAGATCGACGGAGGAAATGGCTGCGTTGGCTAAAAGAAGCGTGAGGGAAGGTGGGTCCTCTTACTGTAATTTGGACCGTTTTATCAAGTATTTGAAGTCACTTAATGAGTATTTTAGGCTCGGGGGTTTCCTCGCCCAGCTGGTGTCGTTCTGGTCGTTGGATTATTAATATTTGTTTAGTACGATATTAAAATTTTTTTTTTTAATATTTATTATATTTTAAATAAAATAAAAATTTGATAAAATGATAAAAATAATTTTAAAAAATAATTTTATTGAAATAATTTTATTTTAATTTTAAAATAATATAAATAATAAAATAAGTAATAATATAAACTTTCTACAAATATTAATAATATTAAAAAATAATTTAAATATTATTTATTTTATTTTAAAAGAATATTTTAAATTTTTTTAATTTAATTAATTAATTTATTTTTTAAAATAACTTTCTATAATAATTATATTTCGTCAATTAAACATTATATTTAATAAAATAAAAATAAAACCATCTCGACCCCCCCTCTTGTTTGGATTTGATTTTTTTTGAATATATATATATATATATATATATATATATATATATATATATATATATATATATTATGAAAATTTATTTATTTCTTTACAAAAGCTTTTTCCTTCTCTTCTTTAGGGGAAATTTTTGTTTTTTTTAAAAATAAAGTTTTCCTTCTTTTAAAAAAATTTAATGCTAATAAAAATTTTACAAAAATTACAACTTACACTTCATATTTATAATATTAAAAATGAAAAAGTTTTAATTTTAAAAAAATCAAAAAATTATAGTTTAATTAAAATTATTATATTTTTTTTATAATATTTAATTAGAAAATGTGATATATTTTGATATGAGATTTTTTATTTATTTTTAAAAGTACAAGTTTGATTTGTAATTTTTATTTTTCTTGTCCCTTATTAAAAAAAGTTTAAATTTTAAACTCTTTGGCTTAATTATTAAATGAACTGATCTCATTTGAAAAAAAAAAGATTAGTGAGACTATTTTCATTGGTTATTGCGGACGCCAATAAATAAATGATAGATTACTAAGAACATTTACTGTCTGTTTTGTTTGATGGAATGGAAAGGAAAAAAGAGTTGGAATGTGTAATTCTACGGTTTGGTTTGATGGAATGGCCATTCTGTGGAATGCTGCATTCCATTGTTTAATGGAAAGACCATTCCTTCGCCTATATATGGGAATGTGATATTCTCTCAAAATTTTCCTGCCCAAAGACAATTCAAACCCCTGAGGAGAGACCATTTGCGTGCGTGGGTTCCTTTCTTTTTTCTTTCTTCCCATCTTTGTTTGGTCCTTCTTCGTGTTCCTTCTTCTGGGTCCTTATTCGTGGTTTCTGCTTCTGCTTCAATCCATCTCAGCTCCTTCTTTTTCTCACAACATCCATTGCAGCTCGTCGTCATGCGTCCATCACAGATGGTGGTTCTTCTCTTCTTCTGCTTGCAGCTCTTGGTCCTGCATCCATCGTAGCTCGTGGTTTTTTTGAGTTCCTCGTGGTGATGCTGGCTATGGCACAACTCTGCTAATGGTGGAATCCCTTACTGCTGGGAGGGGGTGCTCCTTCAAAGGACAAGCTGCATCTGGGATATCACGCTGAAGTAGAGAGAGAAGACAAGCACGTTTTGATTTTTAATCCGGAAAATGGATTTTTATTTTTTATTTATTAAATAAATAGTAATTTTATTATTTAAAGTTAAGGATAAATATGTCTTTTTACTAACATTTTTTCCATTCCATCCATTTTTTCTATTGCATACCAAACAAAGTAATAGATTTTTATTTCTTTATTCATTCTCTTTTCCATTCTTTTTTCCATTCTCACTCATTTCATTCCATCAAACCAAATAGGCCATTAGAGTTTCAATCATCTTCATTAATTCATTCTTATTATTGAGCTTCATATTTTTTCTTAATATTTAAATGGTAGAGTGACCCCACTTAATTACTGCATGGTAATATAGACAAATTATGAATCAATAATGACTTATGGTGTTCAACGGTCGGGTTCAGTCGGTTGGAGGTATAATCTCAGCCCGACCGAACATTGAACGGGTTGGAAAGTGCTTGCTCGAAATCGACCGTGAAGTCTGGCAATCCGACTACGTCGGATTAAGTCGGTTCAACGATTAATCGATCGGGTTAAGTTGGTTCAAGAATTAAGCAAGCTTGCAAATTGGCATTTGAGCAAAAACCCATAGCTTGAACAGAGCAGCAACCAAAGGCGAGCATCAAAAATAATTTTGCATCAAGTGAGCAATATAAAAAAAAAAAGCTTGGCTAGTTGTCTAAAGAAAAGAATTGTAGCTCAAAGCCTCAAACAATCAATTCAACAATCAACAATAAAATCTCACGCCATGGCTAGGGCTTTGTAGAAAGAAGCATGTTGAGTAGATGAGTAAATCACCTCTGTTGGCAACTGAAGATGAGGAAGAACTCTGGTTACTATAGATATGGAGGCTTCAAGCATGGACCATGAGTTGGGAAGATTGTGCACTGCCAAGGGAAGATGAGATTGAGGCATCGAGCTAAGACGAGTGTGAGACAAAGGGCTGAATGTAGCAATAACATATCTAATGGAAAATCTTATTGGAAAGAGAAGCGGCAAAAAGATGCAAGAGGTTGTTGTGACTTGGGCATCAAGAGAAAGCTAAGAGGCTGGAACGCTGTGAGAAGCCGAGCAAGAATGACATTAGGGTTTGCGAATCGTGGAAGAAGAGTAACTATATATAGGTAGCACAAACGATGTCGTTTTGTTTAAGGTTAAAAACAAAAATGAAGCAAATACATAACTCTGACTCGAACATAATACCCCACGGCTACAATGACGAATTCTAACCACTACACCACAGCTCTCATGCACATAACATGCTTCAAAAATTTAATTTATTGTATTTTTTCGGTCGGGTCGGGTTCAAAGAATTTAATATCTCCCAACCCGATCCAACCGTTTGAACTTGAAAATTTAAAAAATATTAATCCGGTGTAACCCACTTACCCGAATCTATCCACCTGAATCCTTACATTTTAGTCGGTTTAAAATGGGTCTAAACGGGTTGCACGGATTGTGCACACCCCTAATGACAAATGGCATCAGAAATGACAAATGGCGAATTTTGTTCCTTTTTAAATACAACTTCCTTGCATGTTCCAAGTCCAGACCTCTGTCCCTCAGTACTGATCTTTCCTTGTCTAGCACAGGGCCATGTCATGTTAACTCCATGCTTCGACTCCCAGAGTTTCTGGCTCTTTCCGAAATCCCCTTCATCTTCCTTCACACCGAGGACATCCACCACCGCCTTCTGCACTTCTCTGATATCCAAGCTCGTTTTGCTTCCTATCCTACACTTCAGTTTAAGACCATCTGATCCGATGGCCTCCCCGCCGACCACCCCTGACTCGGAGACCAAATATGGTACGCCATGAAGTCGTTGAAATTTCACGCCAAACGTCTCTTGAGGGAGATATGCTTGTAAAGTTCCGGAAAGCCCAGGTTCACTTGCATCATAGGGCATGGGATCCTTGGAGGCCTTACCGCTGACCTAGGATACGAGCTTGCGAAACCAATAATTCATTTTAGTACGTCAGTTCTTGTTGCTTCGGGGCCGATTTTGTCGCTCCAAAGCTCTAAGTGCAATGAACTTCCCATTAGGTGTGCATTTTCAAAAATCTCTTTTTTTTTTTGTTTTTTTAGTAAGTGAAAAAAAAATATTCATATAAGATCAGATATTAAAATGAATAAATAGAAGATAAATATAAAATAAATAAATTTTATAATTTTTAAAAATAAAAAAGCAAAAAATAATACTATAATTAAAAAATAAATAGACAATATACATCTCAAAAATAAAAATATAGATAATACAATAATAAAATAAATAAAATAAAATAAAAACATCTTGAGAAGATAATATATCTCACAATTTTTTTTTAAAATTTAATTTTTTAAAAATATTTTTTATTTAATGATAAATTCAATTTTGTAAATATGATTTTTTTTATTTAAATTTAAATTCAATTTATATCTATAAATAAATGAGATTTATTTCTTAAAGAATGAAATACCTTTTTTTATACTAAGAAAAAAAATTTCTTAAATAAATAAAAAATTCTCTTAAAAAAATTTATAAAAAAAATACACAAGTTAAAAAAATTAAAAAATAATAAGTGGAGGAAGAGAGATGGACGGTTGCCACAGAAGGTCTCTCTAAAACTACGGTGTCGGAGGAGAGTTCTCCAAAATTTGTTTTTAAAATTCTCTCTTGACCTAGGTAATTCTTATGACAAGAATTTTAAAATTTTATGAAACTGCAATTCAAATTTTTTTTTTTTTTTAACAAAATTTCTTCTTTGAATAATTAAGTTTCTAACAACTTTTATTTTTTATCCTAATATTTTTTTTATTGACGTTCGATTTCGGATCTAGGTCTAGTTTGAGCTGCGTATGGAGTTGAGGTCCAAAGTTCGAGCTAAGGCTGAGGTTCAAATCCGTTACAAGTGAAGAGTTCGGGGTTTTGTTTTTCGGACAAAAGGGCGAAGCCCAATCACTGAACAGAACATTAAGTCCAAACACTGGAAAACCGGTATTTAGGGTCCCTTACATGTGAAGAGCTCAGGTTTGATCTATGCCGGAGTCCAGTGTTTAGGGTCCCTTACGTTGGACTGGGTCGAAGCCCGATTTTCGGTTGACCCAACACATGGGATGGTTTAGCCGGGTCAGGGGGATTTGGATCCTCCGCTGGTGCTGAGCGTTGAAGCGAAACGTTCCGTTAGTCTTTTTTTTTTTTTTTTTT
The DNA here is from genome assembly GCA_037074535.1 of Gleditsia sinensis. Classification (NCBI taxonomy): domain Eukaryota; kingdom Viridiplantae; phylum Streptophyta; class Magnoliopsida; order Fabales; family Fabaceae; genus Gleditsia; species Gleditsia sinensis. The sequence continues at coordinate 59,682,646 of CM073467.1, read as the reverse complement.
TATAATTGATTCATAATTATTATAAATAAAACAGAAAATATTTTCCCACCACTTCTTCGTACGATATAGATCAAAATGAGACGTTTTAAGTTTTTATTTTTCTTTTTTTAATTTTAATAACAATAAATTTATTTCAATTTAATTAAATTACTAACATTTTTTAAAGAGTCTATTATTATTTTGATATTTGAAAAATATTTTTAAATACTCTTATTGTTCTTTTATAGGTAGTGTTCATATTGTGATTATTTTTTATTTATAATGTAAATACCATTTGATTATCTCATGCCGTCACTTGATACAAAAGAATTCTCTAAAATTATATTTGATGCTAATAAAATTAATAATTGAAGTAACATTTTATATATACTATTAGTGTATATTTTGTAAATATTACTAAAATATTATGTTAACAGACTATTAATATAATCACAACTTTATTAAAATTGTAATATCCCGTAATTTTATTTTTAAATGATAATATTTTACTATGAACAAATATATTTTTATTTATTTAAAAATGATTATATTTTGCTAAAAACAAGTATATTTTTAATTAAAATAATTTATTTTTTAGTTACAATAATTATATTGGCCTCTAAAAAATTTTTGCTGTATTTTTAGAAATATTATTTCTTTTAATATGTATAAAAATATTTATTTTAAAATTTTTTTTCTTATAATTTTTATAAAAAAAAAATCATGATTTAAGAGTTTAACTAAAGGTTTGTGAGAATAGAAATTTTTAAAAAATTTTGTAATATTTTAGGATGAAAAACGGAATTTATATGAATATATAAAAAATAAAATCTTATTATTAAATTATTAATTAATAATTATTATTATTAAAAATAAAAAGAAAAGGGAATAGGGAGAAGGGAGACAACCAGAGGGGAGGAGATTTTTGAATAAATTTTTTAGACGGATGAATAGTGAGTGAATAGTAACTTTCAACTGTTTTTTTAGATTTGGAGTGCCTATTGGTTTTCGATCTCAAAACTGAAGGTGCTATTAGATTCAGAACGAAAAATACAACGGTTTTAACTGATCAGTTTTTCAAATCAATTGTTGAATCGCCGAAAATTTGAAGTAGAAAATTTCCGAAAAAGGTAAATTCTAAAACTCTTACCTAGATGCCTCTAATTGAAATTTTGACACCATAGATAGATTCAGGAGCTAGATAAACCTTAAAATAGGTATATTTTTTGCCATCTAAAAGTATTTTTGTTCGTCGTAAATAGTATTTTTCGGCAGGTGAATAGTGTTTCGACGAGTGAATAGTATTTTTTGGCAGTAAATAGTGACCAGTTTCCGAAGTTGCTATCTTGATTGTTTGGACCCTCCGGATACGTTTTTGAGGTCAATTTGATCAAATAGAGATTGTAAAAGTACATTTTAGGGCTGTCCTATCTGGAATCTTTATTTGTGAGTAGATAATACTTACTATAATATTTTTTTTAACTATTCATTTGATACATCTACATGAGACATTACTATTACTAATGTGAAACTTATTTCTTTTAAATTATGATCATGTATTTCAAAACATGACTTCTAGTATAACCTTTAGAAATGCAGGACAAGCATTATTTATATTTTAGTGCTCTATTGATAGTAAGCTATACTGATTGAGAATACTCAAAATTATGTTGGTTTATGGTGATGTTGATATTTTATATGAATTGATAAATAGTTTTTATTAGGCACATGTGTGGGACTTTAGATATAAATGTATAAGTTAAATTGATGTTATTGTGGCTATTGTTTATCAGTAAGCATATGCTTTTCTGGAAGAGATGTGACATTTTGGTTTATCTTACATTTCATGTTATTTCTTTCTTGTATCTATACGAAAGAATCTAACGTAGCTATGAATATTAACCCTAGTGCATATTGAGTTTTGTGTAATGGACTTTTACTTGATTGATGGATAATTATATGGGCTTTTGCCTAATGGAGTGTGCAGACTTTTGCCTGGTGGATAAATTGTACGGGCTTTTGCCTAATGGATGAATTGTACGGACTTTTGCCTGATGGATGAATTGTGCGGACTTTTGCTTGATGGATAATTGTGCGGACTTTTACCTAATGATTTCTGATTGATGGTAAACACTCTTTTTGTTGCATGCTTGAGAAATGACTATAGATCTGATTGTATTTATTTATATACATGGATATTATGTATTTTGATACTGAAATTTTTTTGTTATTGATCTTTCAAACATATGATGTATATGGCATTCATCTTTTTCTTGTTTTAAATATTTACTTGTGAAGGAAAAACTCGTGCCCTGCTTGTCATGTTTCCGTTATGGTAAAAATTACCTGCTCACTGAGTTGTCAAACTCACTACACGATATTTTTGCATTTTTCATATAAGAATACAGTTAGTCTCCTTCAGATAGTTGATCAGTTAGACGACACATTTTCTGAGCAAGCCTGATTTATTTTCACGGCTCCCAGCTTTTGGTATATTTCGTATTTTGCACTATAGAGTTGCTTCATATAACACAGGCAGGATCTCAGCTTCTATATTACATAGTATTTGTGTATATTTTAAGATAATTGAAATTATATAGTATAGAGGTTAAGTTTTCAAATGAATATGTAATTATAAGTTGATTACAATTTATCTTAATTGTGAGAAAGTCATTTATATATATAAAGAAAGAGGCTTACGGGACGAGATTATTCTCAATACCCGTGCCGATTACGTACTCCTAACTTGGGGTCGTGACAAAAATAGCAATGAAAGACACTATTTTATTAAAATAATCAAGGTATGAGTAAAATAATTAAATTTAAGTTAACATCGTATCATCTTCATATCAACTGTAATGTCATTTAAGAGCCTCCAAAACGGTGTCGTCCGACAATCTCTTGAAGGTGGACAGGAGCTGCATAGCGTGGCTTCATTACAAGCCGCTGAAGTCGGTGATATACGTGAGCTTCGGTAGCATAACAGAGCAGCTCATGGAGATATGTTACGGCTTGGTGAATAGCGAGCAGCGATTCTTCTAGGTAATGCGGCCGGACATGGTGGCTGACACAGAAGACAAGGATTTACCGACAGAGCTAGCGGAAGGGATGAAGGAGAGGGGGTGCATTGTGTAACATCCCATAATTTTTATTTTTAAATAATAATTTTTTGTTATAAACAAATATATTTTTATTTATTTAAAAATGATTATGTTCTGCTAAAAGTAAATCTATTTTTAATGAAGATAATTAATGATTTGTTTAAAATAATTATATTGACCTCTAATGAATTTTTGTTGTATTTTTTGAAATATTCTTTCTTTTAATATGTAAAAAGATATTTATTTTGAAATTTGTTTATTACGATTTTTATCAAGAAAAATTATGATTTAAGAGTTCAACTAAAGGTTTATGAGAATGAGAATTTTTGAGAGGTTTTAGGATTAAAAACGGAATTTATATGAATTTATATAAAAAAAAATTATATTATTTAATTATTAAATAATAATAATAATTATTTAAAAAAAAAGGGAAGGGGGAGGACAGAGGTATGTTGCAAAACAGAAGAAAAATAAACGGATGAATAGTGAGTCAATAGTAAATAAAAAGTAACCTTCAACTTTTTCTTTAGATTTGGAGTGCCTATTGGCTTCCGATCTCAAAACTGAAGGTGTTACTGGATTCAGGACGAAGAATATTTCAGTTTTGACCGATTAGTTTTTCAAATCCACCGTTGAGTCGCCGTAGATCTGAAGTAGAAAATTTCAAAAAAAAAGTAAATTTTAAAAATCTTACTTAGAGATTTCAAATTAGAAATCTGACACCGTAGATAGATTCAGAAGTTAGATAAACATTAAGATATGTATTTCTTTCAGTCATTTGGTAACTTTTTATGTTGCGATGAATAGTGATTTCTGGCGTAAATAGTGATGGTGAATAGTAATTTTCGGCGGTGAATAGTACCCTGAGCATTAACCAAGATTCTGAGGTCATTTCCTAAGATTTTGGACCCTCCAGACACGTTTGGTCAAATTCAATTTGAAAAAATACAATTTAGGGCTGTCCAATCAGGAGCCCTACCCTGTAAGTAGATATTTCTTTCTATGACTTGCCCCATGCTCTTCTTGAATTATTAATTTATTATTGTTTCTAATTATAAATTATTTACTATTATAAGTTTCTGAAATGTGTTAAAATATCTGTTATACTTACGAACTGTAATATAGTTCAAGAAGAGTATGGTTTTAGAAATAGATTTTGAAACTCATTGAATATGTGGTTCTAAATGTATTTATCATTATTTGATAAAGTGATATTATGTGCACGATGCATTGTTTTGTAAAGCGATACACTTGTGAAAATTATGCATGTCATATTATAAATGAGATTGAATGGCAAGCGTAAAATTCATGGCGAGTTGCTTGATATTTTACATGTATATATATGTATTGATGTATATCGGCTAGTTTTATGGCTTATGACGGTACCAAATAGGGGACGCCCTATTAGCCTGAGTGAGCCGGGGGAGGGCCGCTCCAACCGGGTGACAGTGGTAATGTGGGAAGGTAGGAGGGTGATGTACTCACATTCCCTGATCACTTATTGTGATTAGGGTCGAGGTCACTATGCGTATAGCAAATTGCATTGACTAGATCGCCGACTGAGGCAGATCATTTTCAAATTGCATTGATCAGATCGCCGACTGAGGCAGGTCATTTTCAAATTGCATTTACTAGATCACCGACTGAGGTAGGTCATTTTCAAATTGTATTGACCAGATCGCCGAATGTAGCATGTCATTTTCAAATCAAATTGCATTGATCAGATCGCCGAGTGAGGCAGGTCATTTTCAAAATTAAGTGAACTAGATCGCCGAGTGAGGCAGGTCATTTTCAAAATGATAATTTTATCTCTAGATCTTAATTTGTTACTATAGCTTATACAGCTGAGTATAACAACATTTGTTTAATGATCATACCATGGTGCATATGGTTTTGGATATCTGAATATCCTTTGATTTAAGAATATTTGAAATACAGGTCCCATATGAATGTACTTCTGAACTGTATTTTTTATGTGACACATTTTAAAATATAAGTACATCCATATGCTGACTTAAGAGGTCATAGGAGGAATTATTTGCTCACTGAGTTGTCAAACTCACTACACGATATTTCCACATTTTTCAGATAAGAATATTAGAGTCTGATTCGGCAGATAGGTGATATATTCTCTGGGCGAGTCTACGTTGCTTCCAAGACTCACGAACTTTAAATTATACCATTTTTGTATTCTAGAATACTCTGAACGCTACAGGTAGGATCCCTGTTTCTGTTGTACTCTGATGTTTATAGACTTGGTTTGTATATTGTGTATACATGAGAGATCCTATATGTATTTGTTTCCATGATAAAGAATTTAATTATGTATATTTATGGAGATTATCTTACATTTGAAAAAAAAATGTTTATTTTACGTAACGTAAATTAGGGGCGTTATAAGTTGGTATCAGAGGATTAGGTTTCCCTGTGGCTAACGGAGTAAAAAATTCTGTAGTAGGACTTTGAGTATGGGTATGTAACTGCAGGCATATTTATACTGATGGTGCTGTTGTGGAATTCTATAGGGTGTCATCATTTTCTTTCTTCTAACTCTTTTCCTTAGATATGTGAGATTTAAACATCTATACGTATGTCTTAGATGGTACCTTTTGTGTGTGGATTACTAGTTCAGCTTTTGAACTTATTTTGACGAAAAGTGATAAAGAAAACCCTCTTAGAAAAGTAGTTGAAAATAAGAAAAATTCTATCCGAACACAAAGAGAATGACTTGTTTGGATGTCAAGAAAGTTTGAATTGATTGTTTGATTTGGTTATATGAAACAATATGACGAATGGCTAATATAATATTGATAATGGGTTATAATGTGATCCAGATTGTTAACTCTAAAATAATGATTTAAAATAAGTGAGTGTTTTGAAAATATATTTAAATCTCTTTTTGGATGGATGAGTTGGATTCTATATATATAAATGGATTTGGTAAGTTGTGGGTTGGATTGAATTTGAAAGCGGAGAATCTATGAAGATAATATTTTTGATGATATATTTTGTTGATATATTGTTAAGACATTGCATAAGAATGTTAAAGAACAAAGTCAAAATGGGTTGACCTCGTTTAAGTGTTTTACAATGCGTTTTAGCTAATACAATTGAATAAGGTGACAGTGTGGAATAAATACTCATTATCTCGTATAAATGATCTGTTTGATCAGTTACAAGGTACTTAATATTTTTCAAAAATTGATTTGAGATATGAGTAACCTTAATTGAGGATAAGAGAAGAGGATGTATAAAAATTTTCTTTTAGAACTCATTATGGGCATTATGGGTCCTTGGTTATGTTATTTAGTTTGACAAATATCCTAATTGCATTCATAGATTTAATGAATAGTAATTAGGTCATCCCTGAATCAACTTGTTATTATATTTAATGATGATATATTAGAATATTTCAAAAGTTCAGAGGATCATAAGCAACATTCAAAGATAGTTTTACCAACTCTAAGGGAGTATAGTTGGTAAATATGATATCCAAGTAGATTCTAAGGAAGAAAAAGTAGTACAATAATAGCTACGTTTTACTACATCTAAAGATGAAGATCCAAATCCAATTTGCGCTTCCTATGGTTATCTGTTGTTCATTCTATTTGAGCCATAGTTGGATAAGGTACATGAACATATGCTTATAAAGCATCAATCAACTCCTTAGCATTTGAAGCCGAGATGAGAATTCGTCGTGCTGAGTGTGAGATGAACATTTGTTCTACAGCATGATCAAGGAAAGACAACAAACCATCAAAGAAGTGGTTAACATTTAACTAACCTATCGGTTTGTGATGCATATTTAATTGTGTCCAAGAGACTATTTGGAAAATTTCTTCTAAAGTACCAAAATCCCCTGGTAAGGCAATGAAGGTATCAGCATTGCTCATCATTCTAGCCATGCGCTCATGCATGAAAGCTACCCTAAACTCTTCTCCAATTGTCTTTCCTACCCTAAAACTGTAGAAATAATACCTAGAACTTGGCATCCTCCTACATGGGCAGCTGTGGACACACACCCCATTAATTCACGGTTACCACCACCATAGACTAAATGAATTTTTCTCCTGGTCAGTACCATACCCAGGTTTTGTGTAGCTTTCACATACTCTCCATCTTTTCCAAGACTGGAACCACAAAACACACAAATATTTCGAAATTGACGAAATGTGATTTCCTCCATAACTGCACACACCTTAACTTGGAGTCTGAAAGTAAAGAAATTAACGTGTGCATTTATAGAACTCAGAGAATGGCATACTTATGATAGCTATGTGAATAGGCCGAAAAGAATTAGAACAGTATGTGAGTGATTGATGGATATTAGCTAAATTGAAGGTGAAATTTTCAAAAAAGACGGCAAGCATGTATATGTACAGTAGTTATGACTGTGACCCATATTAAGCACATAAAGAGCATAATATAAGATATTACCAGAAATCTGTCTTTTTCTTGTTGTCTTTGATGAAGCATTAATGTCTTGATTCTTATAGAAAAGTTGTAGGTGATAGCCGTCATTGTAAAAAAAAAGTGAAAATGTAAACCAATTAATTGTTGAAGAGGAACAATCAAATGATTTATTTTGTTTTCTCAATGTTTTTGTCAGTCGACTATCGGTATTATTAAGTCGACTGGCTATTTTGAGAAATTTTAATTTGGACTGATTATTTTACAGTTGATTGATTACATCTATTTTGAAACAATCAACTGCATCCTACCAGTTAACTACGTATTCTTTGTTTTTCACAGACTTTTATAAGTTTGAAAATATTTCTTTTCCACCGATTATAAACAGCTTTAAAGTAGATTCTGGTGCATATATTCAAAATTTGCGGCCACCGATTTTTGCCAAAATCGTAGATAGATTTTGTTTACAGATTTTCGAAACTTACGACCACTGATTTTAATGTTTTTCAATGCTTTGTCCAAATTTTTTATTTTCTATTTTGGTACAATTCTTTATTATGCTTTTCGTCTGTTTCACTGCATTCTCCCTTATTAATGGTTGGCATTAAATGCAAGGTTCTCTTTTTCCTTATTACAAGGAGGTTTAATTTATTTTCTTTGAAATTCAGTTATTATGGTGTCATAGTGGATATAGGTAAAAGTAATGAAAATTTTGAGAGAAACAGAAGGATGATGACCTTATGATGTTTTGATAAATGTAATCAAGAAAAAGAACCATGTCTGAAAATAATAAAAGTGATGTAGTAAAAGTACTTTTCAGGGGAGGCTACTTAGAAAAGAGAGAATAATATACGCGCCAGATACCTACATATTTTTTAGTGAGAAGGTTAGTATCTATTTGCAAATATAGCGATGAACTTGATTAGAAAAATGATAATTTAATACAGGCCAAAAGTCTAAAGGAATCATGCATGTTGTGCACTAGAAAGTATCAATTGGTGACCACATATTTTTGAAAGAATCACCAATGACAGAGGTAATGAGGTTTGGACAGAAGTACATATTAGATTCTTCTTATGTTACCTAATTCCAAGAAATTCAATTGGACAAAAATTTGGCTTAACTATGGGTACAATTGATGTTTATTGTTGATCGACAAGTGAAGAACTTAAGGATGAAAAAAAAAATCCCTATGGGTAAGTTATATGGCAAAATCACTCAAATGAAGAGACCTTAAAAAGTAAAGATGTTATACATAAAAGATATTTCCAATTAGTTGATAATAAGATTGGTAACTCCGAATTATGCCTTGATTTTATTCCCTACATGTGGTAGGATAGGCTGAAATTCGGGGACCGAATTTCTTAAGGGGGAAGAATGTAACATCCCATAATTTTTATTTTTAAATAATAATGTTTTGTTACAAACAAATATATTTTTATTTGTTTAAAAATGATTATGTTCAGCTAAAAGTAAATCTATTTTAAATGAAGATAATTAATGATTTGCTTGAAATAATTATATTGGCCTCTAATGAATTTTTGTTGTATTTTTCGAAATATTCTTTCTTTTAATATGTAAAAAGATATTTATTTTGAAATTTGTTTATTACGATTTTTATCAAGAAAAATTATGATTTAAGAGTTCAACTAAAGGTTTATGAGAATGAGAATTTTTGGGAGGTTTTAGAATGAAAAATGGAATTTATATGAATTTATATAAAAAAAATTATATTATTCAATTATTAAATAATTATTATTATTATTTTAAAATAAATAAATAAAAAGGGGAAGGGGGAGGACGGAGGCATGTTGCAAAACAGAAGAAAAATAAACGGATGAATAGCGAGTAAATAGTAAATAAATAGTAACCTTCAACTTTTTTTTAGATTTGGAGTGCCTATTGATTTTTAATCTCAAAACTGAAGGTGTTACTGGATTCAGGACGAAGAATATTTCAGTTTTGACCGATCAGTTTTTCAAATCCACCGTTGAGTCGCTGTAGATCTGAAGTAGAAAATTTCAGAAAAAGGTAAATTCTAAAACTCTCACTTAGAGACCTCAAATTAGAAATCTGACACCGTAGATGGATTTAGAAGTTAGATAAGTATTAGGATATGTATTTCTTTCAGTCATTTGGTAACTTTTTATGTAATGCTGAATAGTGATTTTTTGCGTGAATAGTGACTGTAAATAGTAATTTCCGGCGGTGAACAGTACCCTGAGCGTTGACCAACCTTGACCAAGATTCTGAGGTCATTTTCTAAGTTTTTGGACCCTCCGGACACGTTTGGTCAAATTCAACTTGGAAAAGTACAATTTACGGCTGTTCAATCAGGAGCACTACCATGTGAGTAGATATTTCTTTCTATGACTTGCCCCATGCTCTTCTTGAATTATAAATTTATTATTGTTTCTGATTATAAATTATTTACTAGTATAAGTTTCTGAAATGTGTTAAAATATCTGTTATACTTACGAACTGAAACATAGTTCAAGAAAAGTATGGTTTTAGAAATGGATTTTGAAACTCATTGAATATGTGGTTCTAAATGTATTTATCATTATTTGATAAAGTGATATTATGTGCACGATGTATTGTTTTGTAAAGCGATATACTTGTGAAAATTATGTATGTCATATTATAAATGAGATTGAATGGCAAGCGTAAAGCTCATGGCGAGTTGCTTGATATTTTACATGTATATATATGTATTGATGTATATCGGCTGGTTGTATGGCTTGTGACGGTACCGAATAGGGGACGCCCTATTAGTCTGAGTGAGCCGGAGGAGGACCGCTCCAATCGAGTTACAGTGGTAATGTGGAGAGGCAGGAGGGTGATGTACTCTGATGTTTATAGACTTGGTCTGTATATTGTGTATACATGAGAGATCCTATATGTATTGGTTCCCGTGATAAAGAATTGAATTATGTATATTTATGGAGATTATCTTATATTTGGAAAAAAAAAGTTTATTTTACGTAACGTAAATTAAGAGCGTTACACATTATGGGGTGGGCCCCATAAAAAGAGGTGTTGGAGCACGTGACCATTGGAGGGTTCACGACCCCCAGTGGATGGAACTCACGTTGGAGAGTATAGTTGAGGGAGTGCCTACGATTTGCTGGCCATGCTTTGCAGACCAGCAGATAAATAGTAGGCTTATGAGTGAGGTTTGGAGGATTGGGTTGGACATGAAGGATGTTTATAACAGGGAAGTTGTGGAGAAGATGGTTAAGGATGTCATGGTGGAGTGGAAGAAGTAGTTTCTGAAATCCACGCACGAAGCGGCTGCTTTGGCTAAAAGAAGTGTAGGTGAAGGCGGGTCCTCTTACTCTAATTTGGACCATCTTATTGAGTATTTGAAGTCAATTGGTGAAGAAAAATGAATATTCCCGTACTTCTATAAAAAAAAATAAAAAAAATGCTACTCTTCTCCTTTTTTTAATAGTCTTTGTCTTCGCCTTGTTTTCACCAATAAATTTTTTTTTTTGTGAGAACTACTTTCTTCCTTTAATTTTAGAAGGTTTTTTTTTGTTTTTTATTTCTTCATAGAAAAAAAGTTTCAGCATTTTAAAATTTTCAGTTCTTTTTTCATATTTACAGCTTTACTCTTCATTGGAAGATTAAAACTCCATGACTCTAATCTCTAAAGAGAGTTAGGGAGTGTCATTGTTGAAGTCTTTATATGTTTTTTAATTCTGTTACAGTGAATTGTAAGTCTTTTTTATTTAATTTCTTTGCTTGCTTGTTTGCTGTTATATTTTGGTATATTAGTGGCTTACGCATGTGATGTAATATATTTCATTATATTTATATGAATGAATGGACAAAAACAAAAAACAAAATAAAGGAATTCAGATGTCTTTGCTTTTTGGGAATTAATTAAGGACAATACTTACCTCTATAAAGAAATATAGACTTTTGACCATTTGAGAAATAATAAAATAAAAACAAAAAAGAATATTGAGAGAAAACTACTTCAAGATCTCCTTCAACATGAAAATAAATATTGTGCTATAATATTTATGTTTCGTAAATATACTCCTTTTTCTTTTATTCTTTTGGTTACATTCCTTCTTCCTTTCATTTGAACTTAATTAGGCTCCCAAAAAACTCATTCATAATTTAACAAATTTATATTTTAATCTTCAAAAGCATTGGCCTTACCTCGCAAACAAATAACTTTAGCTCTTACTAAGATCCTATTCAAATTTTTTCTTGGGAATGATCTTCTGGTGATTAATTAACTCTTGACCAAGTGTCTCAACGATGTTTGAAGAAAAAGAGGTTAAAATTCCATCTGTTAATTATTTTATGGTAAAATGTGAGAAGAATTGGAGGCAAGTGTTTGAACGATAATTCATGTGAAGCATTTGCATGCTGTGATGATATATAAGCAATCTTTAAATTTAGGTTTGGTTATAGATGCTATAAAACTTAATATTACGGATGCTAAGCTCAATCGTACGTCAAGTTGGAACAAATCCATTATATGCCTTGGGAGAAATTGCTTAACCAACCCACATTGGCGTCATCCCCTAAAGATTTCATCCATCGTTCTCAACTTCTTAAATCTCAATCTGTGTGTATGTTTTAATTAAGTTGGTGCCTCCACCTTGAATTTTGATTACCAAAACCAGTTTAATACAAGGAAGTGCATATACAAACATCAATATTGAAGTCGCATGCATTTCTGTTTAGTACCCTTTCATCGTTATGCTTTTGATTGGCTCATTTACTTTAAAGGCGTGATTAATTAGGACTGAGTTAAGCACACTTTCCCTATCTAGTGGGTGACTAAAGACTTGGTGAGGTTGGTGGTTTTATTAGATTAAATACATAAAACAGATTTTACAAATAGCTGAAAAGGAACAGAAACGGGTTTAGTTCACCAACTTAACCATGGGCGTCATCATGACCAGATAAGGAAGGAGGATATATAATTAATGATTGTATAGAATATCTTTGAGGTTTGTTAATTTGTTTTTACATTTTTTTTTTAGTATTATGTATGTTGTACAAATCATTTTGCATAATCCACTTTTTCGATCTGATCAAGAACAGACTCTTCGTACTAAAATTAATAAATTTACAAAAGAATTTCTTATAGTCTAACATTAAGAAATTGACAACTAGAATTCGAAATTCGAATACAACACTGCATTTAATTACACGTTACATGTTCTCACCTTCGTTATTAAACTAATTCATTCTCTCATTACAAGTTTACAGTGCTAGATTAATATGGATATTGAAGGTAAGAGTTAATAATCCAGATTGAAGTACATAGGTAAAATTATGTTGCTTATAATAAAGTGTTATTTACTGCAGAGGTGTATTTTTTTTGTTTTGTATAAAGTATATTCGCAGATTCATATATATATTTAAGCGATTAAGAAATAGAAAGAAGTTATATATATATGCATGAAATCTGAAATCTGTATATCAGCTAATTAAAGCTACCTGAAAGCCCTATGGTTGTAACTTTTCCAACTTTGCTAATTTGTGAATACCAGTAATGCGAAAATAAATCAAACACCGGGGGAGGTCCTTGCACCTGCTCATTTGCTATTACAATGATGCTTCTGACCAAAAGTATAAGCATACAGGTCATTAATAAACCAAAGTATTGCTACATTAGTGTTTTAATTCTAATTTGAAGTTAGTAAATAGCGTAATGCGATTTTTTCTTCTTAATTTTTTGAAAAATATATAAGACGAATTAGTGCTGTTAAAATTATGATATTTCACTGCTTAAATTCTGTTTGAAGATATTATTAAAAAATTTATTATGAGAATTTTTAATCTATTATAGTATGGTTTAGTGTTTTAGAATTGTAAAGATTAAGATTTAGAGTACAAAATTTTAAAATTTATGATTTAATGTTTGACAATTTTAATGGTTGGAGTTAGTTTTAAAGTTAATAGTTTAATGTTTAGAGTTGTAGAGTTAGAGTTATTTTTTTTAAAGGAAGTTGGTTTTTTATTTTAGGGTTTTAAGAATTAAGATATAGTATTTTAATATTTTAAATATTTAATTTTAGGGTTTAAAGTTATAATATTTATAGTTCAATAGTTTATAGTTTTAGATATTAAAATTTAAATTTAAGATTTTAAAATTAATAGTTTGAGAGAAGATTATCAAATATTAACAATCCAAAATCTTTATTTTACTTTTGTGCTAATACCTTCTTCTTTTTTGTAATTTTAATTCTTGAAATTAATACTAGTGAAAATAAGGAGTGCTCTTAACATATGATAATTTAAATTTTAGACTTGTTAACTATTAAACTAAAATTAACAAGTGAATTTTTTTTATTAATGTACTTATTATAAGATTACTTTTTTTATCATGAAAATATATATAATTTTTTCTTAAATAATATATATATATATATATATATATATATATATATATATATATTTTTTATTATCCTGTATTTTTTTATTGAGAAAAAATATATAAATATTCTTAAAAAATAAGAGCAAAATATTTTATCTTCTTTTAATTAATATCTTTATTATATAGTCATCTATTTTATTATAAAAATATATATGACTCTTTTTTTAAAATAAAATTATTATAACTTAATTGAAATATATTAAATATCTTTTATTAAAAAACAGACAAAATAAATAAATAAAATATTAGCATCTCAAAATTTTCTTATTTTTCTCAATTTTCAATAAAGTGTTTAAGTTAACCAAATTGATATTTTTAATATAATGGAGATTTGTTTATATACTTTTGTAATAAAAAAGAAAGTAATGTAATAAATACATTAATCAAAAGAGATTAATTTTTTATTATATATTTTTAATTTTAAAATATATATATATATATATATATATAATAAAAAAGAGTCGTATAATAAATATATTAATCAAGAAAAAAAATAATTTACTCTTGAAATTATTATCCTATTCTTGAAACATCCATCTATAAATACTATGACATTCTTTTATATATCTTTTATCTTTTTTATTTTTTTTATTTTTACTAAATTAATTTAATTGTCATGTGACATTTCTTGTAAATGTTAAAGAATTTCCATTGAAGATGAAATCTCCCATCCTCAATGACTTGAATTGGTGAAAAATATTTAAAATTTTATTTTATTTATATTATTTGAATTGACTAATGTTTAAGCATTTTGTGTTACTACTATTTATATTGTCAATCGGAACAAACACTTAAAAATGTTCATAAAAGTAACATATTTTTACAAAAATTAAATTCAAAGAATATATGTTTATAAGAAAATTTTATATTTTCCTCCTTATCCTTAAATTTTTTTGAGTTGGATGATATATTCTAATTTAGTTGACCTTCAAGAGTCAAGACATTCAAAATGCTTTTGATTTCAGCACCATGACACATGAGACTACATTAAAGCAAATTAAAAACACATATATTTGAAAAACTTTTTAAATGAAATAAAAACTTACTCGTTAATATTATGTCCACCAATAACTGAACAGCTAATGTTTCTATTACAAAATCAACTAAAGCAATTAAAATTCATGAACAATTCATAAAGAAAAAGTCAAGCTCTTCCATTTTTCTCTTCTAAAAGGTATGTTTAGAGAACATTAAAAGTAAAAACAAAAAAACTGAAAAAAGGTGGAGGGAGGGGGAGTAATACTAGTTTATTCATTTGCAGTTCCCAAAATGTCCCCAGGGAAGCTACATTATTTACAGACACCGTTAGCTCATTACATGGCCGTGCATCCGCTTTTATGCGTTAGTTGCGCCAAAAATCCCTAAAGTTAGAGATTGCAATTGCATTACCCTTCAGCAGCAACACTTTGTTTCCCATTTGGGTTTTGGTCTTACACAAGTTTCCATTTCTCTCTCTCTAAGGAAAAGAAAAGATAAGAATTTTTTTAAAATAAAAAAACAGAAGAGTAACAGAGTGTATAAATATAGCAATTATTCTAATCATCCCAAAGCTGGTTTTCGCTTGCTCTCCTCCTCCTCAGAACAACCACCCAATTTTGCAGCCTTCTTTTCTCTTATCAGTTATCCCCTCTGGTTCCGCTCATCACCCTTATCCATCTCTCTGTCTCAGACCCTAACCGAATGTGGAGAAGTACATTTCAATTTTGATATCTATCTTCCTTATTTTAGATTGCACTTTTGGGCACGAGCTCATTTGGCTTGGAATCTCAAATAAACCCTCCATGAGGGTTACCCTTCCTGTTTAAGGTAAGCTTCTTTTACGTGTAAGTTACTCTGTTTCAGGAACAGAACACATTTAAAAGAAGAAAAGGCAATTCATTTTAGTTTACTTCCTCTCTTGTTTGGTTGTTTAGAAATTAGGAAAGTATATTGCTTTTTACTTGTTCCGGCCAATAAAGGTTGGGTTTTATTTCTCAAAAGCTAATAAGATAATTCTCCGTCTGAAAATTTTGAAAATTTGAAGGTCTCTCTCCTCTATTTTCTCTGCAACCATGCAACAGGGAAGAGCCTGTCTATGTATGTGAGTTTTGTTGCTTACACAGAGAAGGGATAAGAGTCAAAGCAAAACCCAGAAATGGGGGAATCATTAGAGAAGCACGGAAGTGGGTTTTCGTGCGATGATCAGCCTTCCCCAAGAGGAGTACTGGAAATCCCTGTTTCGGGTACAGACTCAGACCAGAGTGTGAGCAGCAGCTGCAGCGCTAGTTCACCGGAGAAGTCATCGGAGGCACGGCGGTCGCTTGCCCGGGAAGGTCATGTGCAGCAATGGAAGGCTATGATAGCAGCCATCAGGAAGAAGTCTGCGCAAAGATTTTCAACGATTCCTTTGCTTGCGGCAAGCTACGATATCTCTAGGAAGAGCTTGAGGAGGAAGCTAGGACGTAATCGAAGCGCAGAAGATGGTATTGATCTTGATGCTATTCCTACGAAGCCCTCTTGGAGGAATTTCGACTACGAAGAGCTCGCAGCTGCCACCGACGATTTCAGTTCCGGTAAGAACAGCCACATACAAACCGTAATTTTTTGCTCTGCTTTTCTTCTTAACCAAAACAGTTCCCTTGCAAAAGAATTTCAATCAATTATTTTTTGTAGTAACCTACCAATTATATAATTATGGTTTCTTTTGTCAATCTATATATTCATTATTTGAGAAAACACTTTCTCAAAAATAGAGATATTTGTTATTAGTAACCAAAAAAAATTTATGTCACTTGGAATTTGAGGGGAAATAAAAATAAAACTTGTTAAATTTTGCACCCTTTTTTTTTGGGTGAAATATGCATATTATATTATTTATAATTTCAATTTATATGGTTGATCGGGATATCAAGGGAAGACCTGGCTTCTTGGGGAAGGGAACGGAGTAGACGACCTTTTTGACCATAAACTAGGTTCGTGTCTGTGGACAAGGATACCCATCTAAACTTCATTAGTTAATAGTTATAAATAGTGCAGTTGAGTGCTCGGTGCTGAGTCTGACCCCATAAAAAATTATATAGGCGTGCTGTGTGTCGCTCATGGGATATTGGACAACCTCGAACTGATTTTTTCCCCCCTTAATTTTCAGTTAGCCGAGGAATTTGTTAGTTTTTAGGCAATGATAAAGTATTTAAATAATCAAAATGTTAGAGATGATATTTTGGGGAAAATTTTTTGGAAACATTTTGTGAGTAAAATCTTAAATAATTGAACATTGCTTTTCTCTTGTCCCCATTGAATTTCTTAAAGTGGTTTCATAATCATATCCTTAAGCTAAGCTTACGGTGCATGTGCCATCATCTGGTTGCCTTCTTTATACACCAAAAGATGTTTAATTATGGTGTCAAATGGTCGTAAGACATTTATTTTTAAATCCCTGTACACTTTATAGGCAACTGGAATTGGGGTGGGGTTGGGTAATTTAGTTAGTAGCTGTAGTTTTCAGATAAATTATGAAAGGGTCTGTTTGAATCTTCCATTCCAAGGATAATATGTTCGTTCAACCATAGACCTAATAAGATTCGACCCGCAATATCCCGAATCATAAAGACTGAGCAGCAAAATAATCTCTTCGCCTTCGTTTTCCCTCAATTTTTCAAAATATTTTAGCTTTTGGGGACAACTAGTCAATCATGAAAATGATTTTAATTAAAAAAAAAACAATTTCAGTTTTCAAAGCCGTTGACAACTAACTTGAAGAGGGTGGAAGCTGAATTTTTCAGCATTAGAATTAATTCTAACTAGATTGTGCCCCATGTCATTATCCATACCAGACCCATCCAACTTAGCAGCAATTAGTTGCCAAAAAGTATCAGATGTCAACATCTGATTCTTAAGTCAAAGGATTGTTGGAAGTTTTTGATATTCTTTACAGTCTGAATCTAAGTCGATGGTTCTGAGTCTGAACCAATTTTTTTTTTTTTTTGGAGATATCTTTCTGATATTGCTTTTGTCTTTGCGTAGAGAACTTGGTTGGGCAAGGTGGGCATGCTGAAGTCTACAAAGGCCGCTTACCCGATGGTCAAGTCGTAGCAGTAAAGAGGCTAATGAAGAATGAAAAGGAAAATGAGGATAGAGCGGGTGATTTCTTGTCAGAGCTTGGGATCATTGCGCACATAAACAACCCAAATGCTGCACATTTGGTTGGGTTCGGGGTCAATAATGGTTTCTACTTTGTCCTGCAATACGCCCCGCACGGCAGCCTTGCTTCTCTGCTTTTTGGTGCTTTATCCATCTCTTCCTTCTACATTTAGACTGCGTTTCATGGTGCCTCACCTCAGAATCAGCATTTTCTTGTTACTCTGCTTATTACAGTGATTTTCAATATTTCAGGTTCTGAATGCATGGAGTGGAAGATAAGGTTCAAGGTAGCTATTGGGGTGGCAAAGGGGTTGCGATACCTCCATCATGATTGCCCAAGACGAATCATTCACAGAGACATCAAGGCCTCCAACATTTTACTAAACCAAAATTACGAAGCTGAGGTACCTTCTGAATTATGAACTTACTAGTAGATTCTTTCCAACCATACGGATCAAAGGAAATAAATTCTTCTGTTATGAACTGCAGATTTCAGATTTTGGACTAGCAAAATGGCTCCCACAGAAGTGGACCCACCATGTCGTCTTCCCAATAGAGGGCACATTCGGGTTAGTGTTGCAGCCTCAAAGGATTTTCTACATTTTCTTGTAACTGTCAACTCCTTTTCTAATGCACTGGCTGCATCAATGGCTTCAGGTATTTGGCTCCAGAATATTTTATGCATGGAATTGTGGATGAGAAGACTGACGTATTCGCATTTGGGGTTTTGCTACTGGAGCTCATAACAGGTCGTCGTGCAGTTGATTCATGTAGTAGACAAAGTCTTGTAATCTGGGTAAGAGCTCATCGTCCCTGTATCCAAGATTCTAATTCATGTCCAATCTTAAATGAATATGTCCAACATCTCAAGGAATACTGATCAATCATTGATAATGTTCATATCTTATAAAATTCTGTCGAACATGTTCTGCTGTGGACAGGCAAAACCGCTGCTGGACGAGAAAAATATGAAGGAAATAGTAGACCCCAGACTAGGAGAAGCTTATGATACCACTGAAATGATGCGTGCCATGATGACGGCTTCAATGTGTGTCCACCACTTATCCTCCAATCGACCATACATGAATCAGGTAAGGAAATGAGCATATTTTCTCTATCAGGTTACGTCATATTGCATTTGCATATTGCCGGAAGGCTGACTTGCACCTTTGGAAACCATAGGTTGTGCATCTGCTGAAGGGGGAAGAAGAACCTGATGATATTAAGCAGAAATCAATAGCTCCAAGATCGGTCTTGTTAGACGCCTGTGACCTCGAAGATTATACTTGCTCTAATTACTTGAATGATCTCAATCGTCACAGGCAACTAATCATGGAGTAATCCTGCCAGCTTTGATGTGGGTTTCCTGTTTTCCTCTTACATCTGTCAAAATTTATGGGATGATCTTTGTAAATATGTGTATGGGTCAGGAATGTCATTGAGTGCCTGAACATTTTGACTCTGCAGTGCAATTCAAACAAAGTTCATTCCCCCTTGATCAGTATCAATCAAAGAGCTTCTTCTCTTCTACATTTCTCTATCATTTACAAATTGCAATTATGGAAACACACAAATATTATTAAACTATAACTGAAATACCTTGTTTGGGCCTTGGCCCAACACACACATAAAAACAGTTTTTTTATTCAATTTCTTGATAAACAGATCTTTGAATAAAAACTGTTTGTTTATTCAATTTTTTGAATAGTCAAAAAAAAAAAAAAGATAAACAGATCTTAAACAAAAAAATAGGAGTTATCTACTGTTGACACGGAAACAATACTGCAAACCCTCGATGGCGCCAGAGGTGATGCTGCAAGTGGCTATCCTAACCCTAACTCTGGCTATATTTTATGTTGTGCACAATCTTCGCAAACAAGCAGGCCGAACCAGAGTGCGAACCAGGAACAGAGATACCCACCAATCGAAACGTCATTTGATCCAAGGATCGCGCCACCTGGCTCGAGCCAGATCCAATTCTCAACGAGAGCAATCAATAACCCACGCCAGAAGCGCTCTGATTAAGGCTGACGAAGCTCTTTCTCTCTCACCCAAAGACCCCGCAGCTCACCTCCTCAAGGCTTTCGCTCTGGACCTCATGGGCCACCACATGGCGGCACTCAAGTCTATGGACTCTGCTCTGACTTCGCCGCTAGTTAAATCGATGTCCGCGGAGGAACGAGAAGACGCGTTGGTCAAGAGGGCGGAATTGAAGTTGGCGGTGAATCGACGGCGGCGAGTTGACTCGGCGTTGGAGGACCTGGTTGAGGCGGAGAGGCTGAGTGGGGGAAGGAACTCGGAGGCGTTTTGTTTGTTGGGGGAGTGCTACGAGTGGAAAGGGATGAAAGAAAAGGCTAAGGAAGCCTTCGAGAGAGCCTTCGAACTTGAGCCCGATTCAGTGGAGGCTCGTAATGGGTTGGATCGATTAGGCCCATAAAAGTTGAAGTGTTGTGGGAAATCCAAAACCTAATGGGCTTGGCCGCCCAATTCCTTTGTAAATAGATGTTGAACCGATAGTTGTCCCAAAAACAAAACAAAAAAAGGACGTTGTACCGATATGTAGAAAAAATTTGGGTTTCCCTTTTTTTTTTTTTTTGAACCAATCAAAAAAAAAAATGATAAGTGGACACAAAAGATCCGATTAACAGCTAATATCTTTAAAGTGTGATCCCTCTGTTTTTTCTCTATTATTCACTTGATTAATATTTAAAAAATGTTACCTCAATTTCTTCTGATTATAGTAGTTAACTTTTGTGTGCCTGTAATTTTTTTCATAAATAAATAGTGATTTCGTTTGTCCCAAAAAAAAAAAAAATTATTCTCACAACATTGGATTAAAATCAAACATATTAGTGAGAAATATTTTGATTCATCCCTCTTGATTTGAATTCTATGACATTTTAAAAATATTCAAAGAAAAATCATGATATTTAATATTAACATGTCTAAAAGAGATGGGTACTTCGTATCTATCGGCTATGGTGCAACTATTATAAAAGAATTTAAAGGGCGAATACCACGTATGCCAAATTGGGAACAAGAGGGTAGTATACAAGAACTGCTAGTTAAGAAGCATCTATAAATTCTTGCACGACTCAATATTTTTCATCGTTGATAAGTTACTTACATAATCCAGCTTCCTAGCTACTGTAACTAAAACTAAAACTCCTAAGCCTTTACCAACACAAAAACCTACCTTTCTTCCCAGTTAAGATTAATTGAGGGGGTCAGCCGAATTGTGCCAGAGACTATAGCTTTTGATTTGTTAACAGAAAAGAAATTAGCAAAGATAACTACTCCATCAAGCGATCAATAGGACTGAGGAGGCCATATAAAGAACTCAGCTGCTGCCGCTGCCGGAAGTGCAGTCAACGATGCTGCAGTGGTAGTAGATAAAGCAAACTCCGCGGCGCCAATATTGCTGGTAGGATGAAAATGGTGCAAGAGATTGTGGTGGTAATATGGTGCTGCAGAGTCAAAGGGGATCCCACAAGGGACAGGTGCAACTGGTTGAATGGCTGAAAAATTGATAGTGCTACTCAGGTTTGAATACTGGTGTTGCTGATTATTATTGTTCTGAGGAGCATTGTGGTCTGATTCTGGGGAAAGCTTTGCTCGTTTTGCTGATCCGCCAACGGGAAGAGAACTCTTCAGAATAGCTTCCACATCATATCTACTCATCTCAAAATTCGTTACAGCATTTGCACCTCTGAATTTAATGGCTGCAATATCGTAAGCCTCTGCTGCTTCCTCCTCAGTAGCTGTCACCACGTGATATATGGATCAGAGATTATAAATTACATACAATATTTTACCCACGTCATAACCAACGCGACTTGCAACCAGAATTACGATATATAACCCTTTGTGGGCCGAACTAGCCCATGAACAAAAAGTGACAAGTGATCTATCCATTCAAATCTCAACCAGTACAGAAACTATAAAATTACCAAATGTTCCAAGGTATAGATCTTTGTTCCCAGCAACACGACCAATTCTTGCTTGCCATCTACCCTGCTGATGATGCCTGCAGGATAAAAAAGGATATAAATTTTGTAACAAAATATAAAAAATGATAAGCTTTAATAATATTATAATTTATTTAATTCCCAGACCTTGTGACCCCCCTGTATATAGAAGCTCCCCTGGAAAAACCGCTGCTTTTCCTGCATGAATGGGACGTGAAATTTCTCATTTACTGCATGAAAGAACAAAACAACAAAAATGCAGTGGGCCAAATCAGGCAAACCTTCGCAACGATGCAATAAATTCTTGCTTTGTTGCATGTTTCATCTCCTCCAATTCCTTTGTATAAGTGGAAACCTGAAAAAAAAATAGAGGGAAAAGATTATTCTTAGATATGCAAGTTGTACTGTTCTGGAGCATATAAAATCTCACTTCTTGTTCTATGGGAATATATTTGCAGCTTCAAACTCCCTTCAAAAGATAGTAAAGGGGAGCCTTAAACCTCTTTACGTGCTACTAAACAAGTTCCATATCAGCAAAATATGTTTAAAAATTAAAATTATCGTCTAGTTGAAACTCTCGTATGCTTTACCACGCCAAATGACTAATTCAGAGTTTCATGAATCGGTACAAGATAATGGAAGTGACTATTACGGGAAAGTTCGTGGTAGCGTTAGTTCCCCAGTACTTTAAAGCTGCCAAATCATAAGCTCTTGCCGCTTTTTCTTCCTTGTCATATCCACCTGAAAGCCATCAAAGTTTACTCATTACAAATACATCTCAAGAAAAGTATCAAATGTGGAATGGAATTATAAGAGGAAACACTTCTTACCCAAATACACTGTAGGGATAGCCAGAAATGCACCAAACCACGTTCCATGAAAAGGAAAAAGGCAAGAATAACATATATTAGATTATGAGGTGGCCAAAATTTACTTTCCTGATAAAAAAAGGGAAAAGAAAAAAGAAAAATAAATGGCAAAAGAAAGTGCTATGCATGCAATGGAGCCTGCGCAGAAGCATCTTTTTTTTTTTTCCTTTCTTTGTTTCTTTCTCTTTTCCCCCCCTGTAGCTAATTAAACGACTGTACCTGAGATAGATTCGTGTATTCCCACCTTCTATTCTTTGTAGAAGGGACCTATTAAAATCCAGTTGTCCTATATATATATATATAGAGAGAGAGAGAGAGAGAGAGCGCGATAATTGACTGATAATACTTAAAGCATTCAAACCTACGACCGAATTGCCTTTTTTCTCATAAAATAGATTAAATAAATTACAGACCTATCCCTTTCTCTTCTTATTTTTAAAAAAGTGTACCCATATATATATATATATATATATATATATATATATATATATATATTTGTGTCTGCGACAGAAGATCTAAGAAAGCCCGTGAGTATGTTTCGGAATGGAGAGGATGGGCAGAGGTACAGTGAAAGAGCTTTGAGCTAACAAAGGCAATGTAAGTACAATTTTCAAAATGGGTGCTGTGGTCAAACCCAGCTTTCCTCTGCGGAATGAAAGCAAAAGCAAAAAAGCAAAAGTTAAGGCCAAACTCAGAAGATATCAGACGACAGTATTTACTATTTAGCTCATAGATAGATGTCTGTGTAGTCTGATGCGAAGAGATGGACTGAGAAGAAGCCCAGAAACAAGTACGGACGGAGAGGGTACTCAAGAGGAAGGAGAGATTAGGGTAACGCAAAGACAATAAAGCAAACCCACGTGGCCAAAACGGCGGCACATTGGATCAAATCAATTGAAAGAAATTGCAGAACAATGAAATTACAAGTACACGTATTTAACATCAGTCAATCATCAAAAGGCTGTTGAGAAAGAAAACCAGGTGTAGTCCTCCCACTACAACCATCAATGCCTTCTTTTAATACCTGCAGGCTTCTTTGCAGCCATATGGTCAGCAGGATGTCTACTGTTATTCTTGAGTTATATATATATATTTTTTTTTAAGGAATACTCTAAGAACTCTTGGAGTCTTGGATCATAGTATATGATAATGAAAAATTATTTTAAAAAATTAACAAAATTAAAATTTTAAATCTTAGAATAGCAAGTTTCCTCTAATTTTTTTATTTATTCAAGTGCCATGTCAGTTTAAGTTTTCTAATATACTAAATGACATCAAATATATTGAATATCAATATAATAATCATAATCATCTTAAATGTCACACATAAATTTTTAAAATTAAGATATTACCCAAATGTATAGGCTTCGTTACGACAAAATCATAAGCCCCTAATTTCTGCCTTCATCCCATTTTTTCTTCTTCAATTTATATAAACAAACTCATGCGTTTTTTTTTTAAGCACCACACGCTAAACTCGAGAGGGGGGTACAATGTGCGCACACAAGGCTAAACAAGTCATTTTAATTTTGGCGAAAACACATTTCTCTGGATAAATGTGGGAAAGTCATGCTTGTTAAAACAAACAACAGACTAAAGAAGGCAAGTGACATTTGATCATGATGACTTTCCGAACCTCAGGGAGGTAAAGATAGATTTTTTGTTTTTTTTTTTTGGACAAGTAAAGATAGATTCACTTTATAATAAAACATAGAGAGAGAGAGAGAGAGGTGAACCTTGACGTCCTTTCCTCGCCTGACCCTCTCTTCTACAGCTGTTATCCCATAGATGCGCTTCATATCTACCAGTCCATCGATGTCTGCGTCCACGCATAAAACATATCATTACAAAGTTGTTCGTGAAAACCAAAACGGGCAAAAGTTACGACTTTGGCGTTGTTAATTAATACTATCAAGGAAAACAAGAAAGAAACAGAGTAATGGGAAAAAAAAATATTAACACTAATTAAAAAAAATAACGCAATCTGAAATGAATTGGTACCTGGTGACACCTCTGTAAATCGAAGTTCGCTGGCCAAAAGTATCGGCGACCTTCTTTGATCCATTGGAATCCACTGCAACCATGGCCTTCTCACGACTTTCTGTGACCGCCAGAGACAAAGTACCCATGGCACAACTAGATAACGCCCCCTCGTTCCCAGACGACTCAATCGACTGAGCCGCAAACTCCCCACAAGTAGCCTGAGTTTTGCCCATGGACACCGAGTCATCCACCTCGGAGCCCGAGTTAGTGGAGAAAGCCTGAAACCCAGCGATTGCTTTCAGATCTTGGTGGTCGCTGAAGTAGGCCGAACCGCCCTGCTCGTATATATGGGTGAGGGACGAATCTTGGGTTTCTGTTTGGCTATCGGAGTAGCGCATCATAGACGTAGAATCCCCGAAGAAGTCTTCGAGCTTCGGTACCGGCTGGTTGTGAGTTTGTGGGTCCATGAAGCCTGTGAGAATGGATGATTCCGCCATGCTCTGTGCCTGGCTTTCTCTGCTCTGGTTTTGCTCTACTTGGTTGTACTCTACCTGAGACTTGAGATTTGTCCAGCCTACATAAATCAAAGAAAACCCAGGAAAATAAATTTCATACTGCAGGAACCCTGTTGTTAGTCATATGTACAACTCAATCATTTTCGTTTGGTTAAGAATAAATTTCAGGAAACGAAACAATTAGTCACTTCCTTCCATAGTTGGATTAATCTTTTATATATAAATATATGGGACCAGAGATAAAGAGCGCTATTCCATCACCCAACTGCACCGGCAGAAATGAAAATTTTCTCTTTTCTAGTAGAAATACTATTCCGACAAAAGAAGAAGAAGGAAAAAACAGAAGAATTGAAAGTTGGGCGATTTTTCACGTGAGTCAGTGGGATTTGTGTCGGTTATTGGCACAGGAATTACTTCCTTTCCATGATAGTGATTAAGCTAAGAAAAAATAGCCATGAAACCAAAGAGGGGCGTTACCATTCGCATAGAAGTTATCGACGAAGTATTGAGAAGTAGCAGCAGAGGTGCTGTCGTATTGAACGAACTGTGAATCGGAGGACCTCAGCATTTCCATCGGCGACAAAGAAAACGACAGCCAATTAGTAGACCGAGCCATATCGATTTGCTGTGGAGTCTTACTCGTCGTATCCGTTCCCTTGAATCTGAACAGCCTACAGAGGTCACTTTTTTAAACAATTTTTCCCAGGAAACAAACAAAAAAAATAATGTGCAGTTCCCCAATAAAAGCCCAAAACTGAAATCACCTCTAAGCTTAGGCGTTACAGAAAGCTACTCCACCATGCGCGGGTATTAAAAAAATACAGAAAAGTATATCTAATTAGGAGGTACGACAAGTACGAAGCTCAGACTCAGAATTAGGTTTTAAGAGCGTTAGGATTGGAGGGGTCCAAGACCAAAAACATTCAGAACATAAAGCGTAGAGTAGAATAGCGAAGAAGAGCTTCTACACAGAGAACGCATGCAAGATCAGCATTGAAGAAGTTTCAATGAATGAGTCACAAATAGAGAGAAGGTAGAAAGAAATGAGGCACTGAGAGAGAGAGAGAGAAGATTGAGAAGGGGATGTGTTGAGTTTATAATGGGAGAGTTGAGCGGTTTCAGGCTTTCAGCTGCCAACCGGCGTAAAACCAGAGCGATGAGCTTTTACACAGGAAATTAGAAGAGAGAGAAAGAAAGATTGAAAAATAAATTTAAAAAATAAAATAAAATAAAGAGAAGTGACTCTTGGCTCTGCGCGGAAGAAAATTTGTCTCAAACAACAAACAAGTTTGCGAAGGATCCGGGCTGAGAAAAATTGTAGACTTTGTTAGGGTTCGTTTCGGTTTTTTTCCACATTTGACCAAAATGGCCTCATTCATTTTTTTTGTCTTCTTATTTTTAAATTGTAAATGGAAGATTTTAATGTACATTTCACACACTTGTCCGACATGCAGCTTTCTCTTCTTACGGTCCGTTCAGTGGATCCGGAATCCGGATTTGTTTGGATCCATTTTACTCGGACCCAACGAAGGAAGGGCAGACCCGAGCATTTACCCACTTCAAATCCCTGCCATGTATGACTAGTTCTAAATAATCTGTCCAAAGTAAATATATTATAAACTCTCGTACTGAACTTGGAATCATGCTGTAGCTTATGTGTTCACTATGAGATTAGAAAATATTATGATGGGCGTATATAAAAACTTGATAATGATGATCAAGGAAATTGAAAAATTTATTTGAGCGGTATTAATTTTTGGAAATTTATCTCTTAACATAAAGAAGCTATTAATATACCTTATCACAATTGAGATTTAAGGTAAAATGTTATTCGATCTAAATGTGTTTTTGGTTTGGCTAAATTTTAACTTCATTTTTCTGTTTGGCTAGATAATTTTGAACTTAAATTATAAGCACTTTGATTAACTTATTTATATTATTTGAGAAGAGACGAAGTGATTTATATTACCAAGTATCAACTGATAATAACGAATTAAAGAATTTAGAAGCGGAATATATTTTAAATTAAAAGCACTTAATCAAACATCATGTATTTACTGTGTAATATACAGTAATCATAATGAACATAGAATTGATCATTATCGAAAGTATTTGTTTTGCCTGGTAGCTCCGAAGAAATGGCAACATCAAGTTTCTGTGCAGAAATTTGAATAGGAGATTAAAAGATGAATAGTGAGAGAATGTGGTAGACCAGGGGGCGAGAAATCGGGAGGCAGTGGAGTATACAGTTTTGTGCCCTATATATAAACGACGAGTTTAGGTACATAATGGATGTTCCACTTTTCAGGATAAAATTGAATCGAATTGGGAAACATGCCTGCATCAAGCAGTGCCGATGAATACGCATTGTTCTCTGCATATTCTACTGCATCTACACCCCCCACCTCCTACGCTTCCTTTCCATATAGTTCCGTTCTAGCATCCAATGTTAATTTGCTTTCATTTTTTAATCTGCACTTTTAATTATATCAAGTAAAGTTTTTAACCCTTTATAATCTATAACTAAGAACAGCGCGCTTAAGTGTGTCTGATTAGAATATAAAATCTTAAACTTTTCTTTTCTTTTTTGTTGGAAAAGAGTTGTAAATACGAACAAATGAATGGTCAAGAAGCTGAACTCAAACGGCATTAATACGAGTCAATCGTGATTTTTTTTTTTTATAAAAAGAAAAAAAGAAGAGTCTATCTCCGTTACAAGAGAAAAAGTTAAAAAGGATTCAAAGTCCTCCTCGATCAGTTTTATTGAACTAATTACAAATGCACATTATGACGTAGGTGTGGATTCTAGAAGTTTATTAATTGATGAGAAAGAAAATGAGTTAATATTACTTGCTTTTAAGGTGAAATAAAAATTTGAGGGTTAAATAGGTTATTTTAATTTTTTAAAAATATATAGTGTATCATAAATTTATAATTAGTGAATGTATATCAGTAAAAAATGAATTAAGAACTCTTTAATTATCGCAAGCTAAATTTTTGATAATTAGCTCGCTTGTTGGTAATGCACAAAGACCTCGTTCAAAGAATAAATTGTGATAAAACTGTCTCTCTCGCGAAGTTTCCTGGGGGAGACGCACGTAGACGAAGGACGACCAAGAGATATAGCGGAGTGATTTGTTGGGTTTGCGCAAGCAAAAGTAGAATTTGACTACGTATCTGATGTATTTGTTTGCTTTGTGAGGTATGATATGGTTATAGCATGGTATGGGCCCCAGCAGATCATTCCGCTTTTCTGCATGAGACGTGGCTTCTCGTCGTGTTTGTTGATAGGGCTCGACACCTGGTAGGCTCCGCCCACTTCCTACGGCTGTTCTCGTTGTTTTTCCCTTCTTTCACGAGTTGTTATTCTTTTTTCTTTTTTTTTTTCACTTATCAATGGTTATAACTAAAGTATAGATACCTAGATTCAAATATGTAAAATATATACATATTAGACCCAACTACAAACTATATTTATTCAAACTCATTTACTCGATAAAATTTCAAATTTAACCATTTTTCTCTCATCTATAGTATGACTAGTTTAATTGAAATTTATTTATATAATATCAGAGTAAAAAAATAGAATATTTCAAACAATTATTACAATTTTTTTTTTGTTGGTAAAAGAGAAGTTTTATCTCACACATATAGGGCGCATGCATTTATTTATTTATATACTATGGATATAAGATTGGATGAGTATAAATTAGACTATTGGGACTCGTACTTTAAATCCTAAAAAACTTGAATATGGACTCATTTATCAAATTCTATGTTGAGATCCAAGCTGATAAAATTTTGCAACTGCGTACCCATAAAATATATATGGATATCATAGTGATCGCCATTTCCACTTCAATCCATTCTTATTTTGCTAGTTGGCTAGGTCTTTCACTGCCATGGCGCCTAACCGCACAACATTTTTTTTTTTGTACAAATATCAGGTAGGTGTCCTCCAGCCGACCGCCGAAGACTAATTCTTCCGATATATAGAGATCACCGAAGTAGGTTTTGTCTCTGTCAACAAAGTCTTTTCTATACATACGGTCTAGAATCAAACTCATGATAGCATGCTTAAGGGACCCAAACATCTACCACTTGTGCCAGGATCTTGTTGGTACCGCACAACATATATAATTGAAAGCATGTCTTAATTACTTAAAATAAAATTTTAAATATGTAAAACTCGTGGAATGATCGATCGATAATTTAATTTTGAATAAAATAAGATACGTCTCGAGCAAAAAGCCAAGTATTATAGTTGTTTTTGTCTTATTTGTATAAGATAAGAAGAGCAGGATGTAAATGTTATTCGAGAATAGATTAATCCAACTGCGTACAGAGGATAGGTACCAAAATTTGAAGAAGCACAACTTGCGTACGATCACGATTACCTGTCTTTGCGTAGCTGGTTAGCTTTGACACAGCAACCTCCAAGTTGCAACTTGGCTGACTAACACTCTATAACTTAGCTTGCTCTTGTTCATTCGACCTACTTTTAGAATGGCACGTGACTCTCACGTGTTTAACCCAACAGACAAAAGGAATGTGAAAGTGGAAACTGCCTCTACCAAATCAAAAATTCAAACATAAAGAATCAACTTAAGTATAGACTTTACGAGGCATGCTTCTTATATGCACATAAAAAACCACAACCATATGCTGTAGATTATATTATACAACTTGCTGAATTCGCAAGTTGAAGCCCGAGTCTTAGGTGTACATGGCGGTATCTAATTATAATTAGACGTACGGCTCTGATTAAAAATAGTGGACGTTAACGATGGATCCTAATCAATGTTCTAATCTTTTCTCTTTAAAGGTTCCCAAAGAGAAAGAGACAGAGGGAGCAATCGGTGCTTTTGACCATTGACCGGGAGGGCACGTGCATCGAAAGATGCAGCAAACGATGATTTCGGCGATGCACGTGCATTCCCTTGTCCAGACATGTACTAATATAATGATGTCTTAAATGTTGGGTTCAACTTTATAATATTTAATTTAACCATTCCCCCAATTTTAATCTGCTTTCAATCTTTTACTTTAATCCCACAGTTGATTTGAATATAAAGCAACGTTAACGATATGATAGATATTCAGTCGGGTGGAGTCCCCGTGCACGTGCAGAACCTTTGCCTTCGCAGCACAACAATGTTGTATGATTATGATAAGTACCACCCCTATTGTTCCTCGATTAACGCCGCCATTTAAAATATCTGAAAATCCACAATAAAAACAAGACCCTGATGTTCATGTGAAAAAAAAATAGATTCGGCTAGGCCCGCATTTTCTCTTTCCGCTTATTCTCATCATGAGCCGCTTGTTGGGCTTCATTTCACTAAACACTAAAAAAAAAATTCTTTTTATTTTTTATTTTTTGGACAGGCCGTTGATAATACTCCTGCCAGGGCTTTTTAAGGCTTAATGATTTGGGTTTCATATTCGAGCCCATTTCATCAGATCCAGATAAAGTCTCAATTCGAAACCTGGCCCATGATCTTTTAAAAAAAAATTAGTTTAGCCTACAACAATTTATAAATTAAGTCAATTGCTTTTGCCAACCGTTTCCTTTGTGAGAAATGATTTTATATGATTGGCAAGGAGAGTGATTAATAACTATTCGATTTAAATTAATTACCAATATTTCACAATTATATGTAATTATATATTATTGGATAAACATTTTATAACTATTTATATGTAATTAACTCTTAAACAAAAACTCTAAATTTTAAATTTAAAACTCTAAACTATTTTATAAATACCTAAAGTTTAGATATAGTATTTTAAAATTTAAGATAAAGAGATTAATTAGAGATTAATGATTAAGTTTAGGGGTTATCAAATACTTCTAAGTAATTATTAAGGGTTCATCCTATAATATATAACTACATATCATTGTATAACCTAGACCATTAATTTAAATCAAATGATTGTTTAATTACCACTTCTCTTATATCTCTCTCGCATAAAATCACTCCTCCCGCTTGATATACTGTGTACTACTCGGCTAAAGTTTTGGAGACAAATCCATTCTATATTCGCCATCATATATAATATCACAATAATATTAAATCTATATATGTTGAAGTGGTTGTAGCAGTTGGTAGCGGTTTACCAATGGATGATGGTCTTACTTAAACATATTCTTTATAGAATTGAATGACGAAACAAAAAGAACAAGGTACGACAACAATTTCATGAGAAAACTCCATGGCACTTACCAAATAAATTAGATAAATATATAGTGAGGCGTGACTTAATTGTTTAAAATTTAATGATATCAGTTGATGAATAAATTTGGACGCCAATCATACTTTGACACTATACATGTCAAATATTTTTATTCATTGTTTGAAAGCCTATAATTAAGTAGGAGAGAGCAAGAGTTAAAATAAAGATGATAAATTAAGTTTGAAATTTGCATATGGTGTTGCGAGAAAATTATCCAAACAAATCTAAAGCAAATTTTAGTTCTTGTAGTTGTATCTCTCTTTTCTGAAGTTCCTTCGTATGCTTTTCTCATGCAAAGATAACAAGCTTATATTTCATGACTCAACCATTTTACAGGTATTCATATAAAAAATTGCATAGGTATGCATTAACTAACAAATATCTAAATATATAGTCGTTAACCTAATTCAAATTGATACATTTTTTATAGTATGAGAAAGAATTTAAAATTAAATTTCGTTTTACCAAATATGAAAATGATCGAGAAGAAAAAAAATCTGCTATTATGTAACTGGCGTTGATAAATAAAAAAATAAATATATTTTCCTTCTTTTTTGGTGTTGAACAGAATTAAGTAGTATTATTTCGGAGAATATTATATATGAGCCAAACAAGAAAGATTGTAAAACTAAATGATCAGCCTTAGCTTGAAACGTAACTCGGTTTTCCTAATCTTATTTAATTATGTTTTGATTAATAATATTGGTTTATAATTTAATCAGTATTTATAAAATTTTAATATATTTAATTATCTTCAATGACATTGAATGTACAAGACATCTATTTGTATGTCATTCTTATTTATTGGGTTGAAATAAAAAATAGAAACGAGAAAGTCCAGTATCGTAGTTCTTTACCGACGGTCTTCTCGGAAAATAAACTACGTAGACGATAAATTAATATTAGATGTCGCACGCAGTATCAGCGGAGCCTTCACGTTAATGTTCATAAATAAAATTTGGTGGACGTTGATGGATTGAATATTCTAGTTGTCATAGTACCTATCTTATGATGTGCCAATAAAGAGACCTGTTATTTTTATATTTTCTGAAACCACGTATCAAAATCGATTATGTTTGTAGCAGTTGCGTGTGTCTATATATATGTACAGGATTAATAAAAATAATTTATAAATTAAAATTTTATAAATTATACGATTATTTATATTATTTTAAATAATATATGATTTATAAATTTTTAATTAATTTAAATTATTTAAATAAATTTATTTATTAAATACTTTTAATTTAATCAAAAACATTTATAAATTAATCAAATAAATTATAAATTAATTAATTTAACTTATTAAATATATTTATAGTTAAATATTTATTTCTGACATTAATATTTATATTTAAAAATACACTTAAATATAAATATATAAAATTCAATTATGATATTGAAATTCATAATTCAAAGTAACCCTACTGAGATCGATTTTTTTATAGTGAAACTAAAAGCATGATTCATGAATGCATTTAACGTCATATGATGTATAAATTATTAAAAATGTGAATTTTGTTATATAATTATCTGCCAGAAGATGCTCTTAATTTTTTTTAAAAAAAATTTAACATATCACAGGAGTTTTCATACGAGGATAGATGGTACTCAAAAGATTTTATGGCTTATGAAAATAACAAAATAGAATTCTTGGTATATCCCATGAAAATTACTATTGAAATGAAAATGGTAAGGGAGACAACCAAACATGGTTTGCCCAAAAGTCCAAAGGTGGCCGTCCTCTTCAGCTATTCTCTTGAAAAAACCAGACAAAAGGAGTAATAAAATAGAATAAAAAGCCTACACTTTGCGAAAACCACACAAGAAAACTTTGAAAATGATGATACACCAACCTTTTCCTCTCACTTTTACAGCCATTTTTTTCACACTAAATCTGTTCAAAACAGTCTAGAATAGCTTATGGGCCTCGCCGGAATTCTTGCTTCGTCGTCTTCTTGACTTTGCAGCTCCAAACAGGCGAATTGGGGTGGCTTAGAACAACCAATTAAATGGATGCAACCCAAACAGAGAAAATCTATGTTGCTGTTGGCGATGATCTGCGTGATGGAATTAAAACCTTGCATTGGGCTCTCAACAAATGGAAATCTCGTTCCATATCCATAGTCATTCTCTATGCGAGTCACAACATTTCCAAGGATTATGTTTATACCCCGTGTAAGTTCATTTCCCACGTCTGTATATCAGTTTTCGTTTCAAATATCCTTCAAATTCAATTGGGTTTCTCTTAATTTTGTGATTCTGTTGCAGTTGGGAAACTCCCGGCAAGATCTGTGAGTGATGAGAAACTAGCAATTCACAGAAAATTAGAGCTAGAGAAAATCAACAAGCTGCTTTCCAATTACATAGCTTTCTGTGGGGAGGTGTGAAAATTTTGTTGCTTTAATGTAAATTGTCAATTGATTAGATCATAATCAAATACATGTTTCACGCCAATTCCTATTCTGCATATTACAGGTGCCAGCTGAGATATTTGAAGTTGAGAAATTTGATGAAGCTATCCAGAAACGCTTTACAGATTTGATTTTTGGTCTGAAAATAACCAAATTGGTTATGGGATTTTCATTAATGAAGCCCTCTTGGTACTCTTTCATTTTCTTCTTCTTTTCAATCCATAAAATTCATTGTTCTGCAGCTATTTATTTATTTAACTTCCCCCCTTTTCCTCTGGTATAGGAAATCAAGAGGTGCCATTAGCGGATTGTTCCATGTTCATCAGCAGAAGCCTGACTTCTGCGAACTGTTCATCATATGTGGAGGAAAACAAGTTTTCCTGAAAGGACAAAACGATGAGAAAATCATGGAGGACGATAATGGGGCCATGGTTGCCAGAATGAGAGATAAGGGAACCTTCAAAGGTTGGTTTGAGAGAGTGTTCACTGAAAAAAACATGGATTCCCCAGATCATAAAAGCTCTCGTGGATCATCAACTTCAACAAACATGGAATCCCCTGTTTCCCAAAACCAGTGGGAATTCTACCTCCAAGAGATTGATAATTATTTCCAGAATTTGTTGTCTTGTAATTTTGATGAAGAAGGCGCTGGGCAAGACAATGACGTCTCGCAGACAAGTCCAATTGAGCCAGATGTCACAGAAAATAACGATTCCAACACGGTAAACTATAATGTCACAGATATTTTATCATATGTGTGGCCTTCATTAATTATTAAGTTTTATCTGCTTTGTTTTGTTTTGCTTTGTTTGTTCTGAGGAGTTGTTAGATAATGGATTATTCTGCAGTACAATTTAGAAAAGAAGAAGGTGTCCGTGTGAAAGGCTACAATAACCGTCTTGTTTCAATGATTTTCCCTTACTTTTCTTGATCTTCATTTTGACTCTATTAGCATTTTATTTTTTTCTTCGAGGGACCCATTACAAACTACTGTTTGGGAGCCTATAATATGAAGGCCATTTTCAAATTCTAGTTAGTCCATGTATTTATTCTCTCTGCTCCTTACCGTAAAGGTGTTAAAATGAATCAAGGATGATTCAATCCAGTCTTGTAAATAATATGATGTAGATTGATATATCATTAGTCTATCTAAAATAAGGACTTTTAGCTCAATTTAACCTCAGTTTTTGAGTCAGGTCAGTGTGTTTTTTTTTAATTAATAATTTTAATTAAGGATAAATTTTTTTGGACAACAACTTTTATAGGACGCTTTTGCTAGTTGCAAAAGTACAGGCCGGCCCAATCAAAATTTTTAAGAATTGGGCCAGTCCATTTCTTTACTTCTACCATGTGCTTCCACGCTCTTAAGTGAAAGCTTGGAGGTTGTCATTTTGTTATGTTAATGTCTTTCATCTTCCTGTTTTTTGCCTGTGGGGGTTATATTTACTTCTCTGAAAACTTTATTATCTCTTTACGAGAGTTATCATTTTTCTTTTTAGAAGATTATTTCATGATAAAAAAAAGCTTTAGATGTCCAAAATTTGTACATTAATTATTTTATTATATTTATAACTGTGCTCCTCAAATTTTACAAAAGATATTTATAGAAAATTAAACTATTAGAGAAAGTGATAGATTAGATGTATAGCCTCTGCTTAAAAATGTTTTTATATTCTTTTAACATTAATGTAATAGCTATTTTTCTTTTAGGCGTACTGTAAATCTGTTAGTGGTTAAAATGTGTCTTGGCTCTCTTTTTTTGTTTTGTTTTTTTCATAAGTTCAAACTTAGTCTATAGTATTCTTTATTTGCTTGTTTACTTAGTCTTTTATTACTGCTGGAGTATGTATTTAATATACCATTTTTTTTTATGTTTACATAAATAAATTTAAAAATAAACTTTTACAGTTCTACAATTTGGAGATAAAAAGTTCTTCAATATCCAAATTTGGAAATCGGAATTTTTCACGTTCCTCTAAATTTTTGTGTGGCTTTTGTTCGCTTTTGCTTATAATCAGGGTTTTATTATACTTATACGTAAGGGGACTCGTTGAAATAATGCCTAAAGTAAATTTGCATGCCCCCTCAGAGTGCTGCAGAAAAACTAGAGATCCTAAAAAGAAAGCTCAACGAGGCACAGGAGACCATCCAATTGAAGAGGAAAGAAGCCAAAGATAATTTGGATAGACATGCAAAAGCTGAATGGGCTATTTGTTTATGCAACAGACGAGTAATATTTTTAACCTTTAAGCTCCTTTTGCTCTGCTTCGTTCCAATGTCAATTTCATCCAAATTCTCATAAAAGGAAGTCCCATTCTGTAGGCTGAAGAACTTGAAAGTAAAATAAAGGAAGAAATCACTACTAGAGAAGATTTGATGAAAGAACTGGACGCAGAAAAAGAAAATATATACGAAACCAGAAGGGATGTAGAAGAGAGCAAGAGAAGGCTGAGTTCGCTGGTGGAGCTTCAATCCGAGCTCTCAAACAAGCTTCAGATTTCCAGTGTAGCAAACTCACGAGTTGAAACCCAGCTGGAGAAGGCAGTGAGTGCGAGGTCTGAGATGGTTAGGGAGATAGAGGAGCTGAGGAGACAGAGGGATGTGCTGAATAGAAGGATAGAGTTTTGCAGAGAAAAGGATGCCATAGGAATGGCGGCGAGGCTGACTGAAACGAGTTTCGGTTTCAGGGAGTACTCGGAGGTGGAGATCAGACTCGCCACCGACAACTTTTCCGAGCGTTTGAGGGTGAAATCCGGCGGCGACTGGACCAACGTTTATAGAGGAAGGATCAACCATTCCACTGTAGCAATCAAGATGCTCAATTCGGTTCATGGCTTGTCCCAAGAAGATTTCCAAGCCAAGGTAAATTAACAATAATTAAGAATTATGTGGCCTTGTCCGAATCCATGGTTCTTTAGAATGAAATATATATATATATATATATATATATATATATATATATATATATATATATATATATATATATATATATATATATATATATATATATTAAAAAAAAAAACATTAGGAGAACCCTCTAATGAAAATGACTCTTTTTAAATAGCTCATTTATATAAAATAGATTATGAGGGTGTATCATAATTATGAAAATTGTTTTGTAATGGAAAAATCTAGAAGAATACACTTATTTAGTGAATTTAGTACTCATTGTTATCAGGTGAGACTTCTCAGTGGCATTCGGCAGCCTCATGTGGTTGCAATGGTTGGCTTCTGCTCTCAGTTAAAATGCATAGTTCTGGAATATATGCACAATGGAAGCTTGCGAGACATGCTGTTTTCCAGGAGAAGAAACCGGGCCTTACGGTGGCATGACCGCATAAGGATAGCGACTGAAATATGCTCGAGTTTGGGCTTTCTTCACGCAGCCAAGCCCGGGCCAATTATTCATGGCCACCTTACTCCATCCAGTGTTCTCTTGGATCGCAATCTCGTTGCGAAGATAAAAGGTTTCGGGCCGAACGAATGCAGTGTTGAATCAGACATACGGGCCATGGGGCTTTTAATGCTGCATCTTCTGACTGGAAGGAATTGGGTGGGTCTGGTTGAGGAGGCGATGACGATGGATAGAGAGGCCTTGGTCCGGGTTCTGGATGAGATGGCTGGACAGTGGCCATTGGATATGGCTCAAAAAATTGTGGGCTTAGCAATGAGGTGCATGGCCATTACCCACAAGCCCAACGCAGAAATTAGTATTGGAAAGGTCATGGAAGAACTGAATGAGATCAGACGAGAGGCTGATGATCTAGTTGGAAGAGGGCAGGGGACAATCATCGGTTGGGGCATAGATAGAGAAGACGATGTGCCCAGTGTTTTCCTGTGTCCCATATTTCAGGTTGATCTCGTTCAAATTTCAACTCTTGTTTTTTGTTTCTTAAGATAATTTTATTAAATTTTAAAGAGATTGAATTTCGAAAATTAATATAAAAAATGTTATAATCTGGGTGCAGGAGGTGATGAAAAATCCACACGTGGCGGCAGATGGATTTTCTTATGAGCTAGAAGCAATAGAGGAATGGGTACGATCAGGGCATGATTCATCGCCCATGACAAACTTAAGGCTAAAGCACACATTCCTTACCCCTAATCACTCCCTTCGCTCCCTAATTGAGGATTGGCGAAGCAAAAGATCAGCTAAAGCTTCAAATTAATACCATATTCTTTTTAATTCTTTGGATTATTATCGGTTAATTCAGGGTTTGGAACCTTTTTGTTTTCTTTTTTTGTCTGGATGAGCAATGTCCATAAATAAGAACTCTAGTTAATGGGTTATGTAGAAAGTTCGAATTGGTCTTGAAATATTCCAATTAGAGGAAGCATCAGAAAATGCGTACACTGCAAATTATAGTTTCACATTGTTTGCTTCTTTAATCAGGGAAAATGGATAATTACCTTCACTTATAATTATGGTCATTGTAACAATAATAAACAGAAAAAGAACACGCCCATGATCCATGACAAATAGCAAATATCTTTTTCTAAAGCTGATTAAGATTTTTAAGTTTTAACATATGTTGAGATTTACACAATGTTGAATTTGTTAGTGGTGAGTCCTTCCACATAGAAAATTTACCACCACTGTTCAATCAAAGTAGTGAAGAAAAAAAAATGGAATATAAAGTTACAGGTGCAAAAATTGCGGCACTATTTTACCAATCTTGAGACTCATCTTTGCTTATAAATAGGTAAGAAAAGAATGTAGTAAAATGCCCTAAGAATTAAGGAAACAAGCTTGAGAAGTCAGAGAGAGGGAGCTCTCTGAAGAGAAAAAAAAAGAAAGAGAGTTTGGTGTGATATTTGAAAAATAATTCCTAAATAATGAGTGACAAAATAATGAGAAAATACTTTTATGGTATTATGGGAAACACTTTGTGTACCACTATTTTAATTAAATCTCAATTGTAGCCTCTAAATTTATTCTAAGAAAAATTCTCTTTGTACCTGCTATTTTTATAGTGAAAAATTTATTCAAATTTGGTCCCGTAGACGTAGTATCAGAGTTGTGGTGATTATTCCTTTAAAATTTTTAGTATATTTTGTGGTTGCGGTATTGACTAATTTTCTACATAAAAAAATATTTTATTGAAATTACTATTGGTTGAAAGAAGTTGTACGAGCACTTTTCATACTGCTCAAAATAGAAGCAAAAACCAGTAAGATAATCAATTTAAATAACACAAACTACCACATCTAGAGAAATAAGATGAAAAATTTTCTGTTTGTGACGAAACTATATCTATCGGTGTTTACTACGACTAAACCCGAAGTTAAATCGAATGAAGAATGAAACTTTGAGCATGAGTAGGTATGTGGATTTATCTGACAATTTATTGAAGATAATGTGTATAATCACATTTGTAATAATACTTATGTACGAGCATTGTTACATAAGTTGGAAGAGCTATATGTTTCAAAAACTAGCAACAACAAATTTTTTTATTTAACAAAATTAATGCACGTGAAATACAAGAAGGTACTTCTGTAGCAGATTACTTGAACGAGATGCAAGAGATCATGGTCCAGTTGTCAGGAGTAGGCATAAAATTTGACGACGAAGTACTTGCCTCTCTACCAGAGTCGTGAGAGATTTTAAAGATCTCAATTACCAACTCAATGTCCAACGATGTCATGAATATAGAAAATGTTAAAATTGGTATTATGAATGAAGAAATGAGAAGAAAATTACAATATTCAACCTCTTCATCACAACCAAATGTTCTGATTACAAAATCCAGAGGGAGAAGTCAGTCTATGCATACAAAGCCTAGAGATAAAAGTAGAGGAAAATTAAATAAATATACCAACATTGAATGCCATTACTGCAAGAAGAAAGGGTATATCAGAAAGTTTTGTTAAAAGTTCAAGCATAATAAGAATAAAGGCAAGGAAGTGAAGAAAGACGACAATAGTGATGATAAGCAGACAATTGCCATTGACGAATTCAATGTCGTTTATGAGGAGGATATTGTCAATTTTATATCCCATGAGACTAGTTGGGTGATTGACAGTGGAACTACTATTCATATTACACTGCGAAGAGAATACTTTTCATCTTACATAAAAGGAGATTTCAGAACTGTTAAGATGAAAAATGACAACTTATTAAAATTTGTTGGCAGAGGAGATGTCTGCTTTGAGACAACAAATGGCACAAGATTGGTGCTGAGAAATGTCAGGCATATTTCAGATATTCGCTTGAATATGATTTTCACCGGCAAACTTGATGATGCAGGCTTTTGCAACAGATTCATGAATGTCTTATGAAAACTCACTAAAAGTGTCTTGGTGATGGCCAGAGGAAGAAAGTACTCAACATTGTATGTTATGCATACCAAGCTCTCCAATGATGCTATGAATGTCGTGGAAAAGAAGATATAGTCGAGTTGTGGCACAAGAGACTTGGCCACATGTGTGAGAAAAGTATGACATGTCTGGTCAAGAAGAAAATGCTATCTAGAATGGATCAAGTACATTTGGAGAAATGTGCTGATTGTTTGGTAGAAAAACAGAACAGAGTTACTTTCAAGAGTTTTTTTCTTTCTAAAATAAAGAATGTGTTAGATCTGGTACATTCAGATCTGTGTGGATCAATGCTAAAGTCACTTGGTGGTGCTCAATACTTTGTGACTTTCATTGATGATCATTTTAGGAAGACGTAGGCATACACTTTGAATACAAAAGATTATGTGTTAGATGTTTTCAAACAATTTCATACCTTAGTTGAGAGACAGACTGAGAAGAAGTTAAAATGTATTCGGACAGACAATAGTGGAGAGTATACTAGACCATTTGATGCTTATTGTAAAGAGTATGGTATTCGGCATCAAACAACGCATCAAAAAACATCGCATTTAAATGGTTTAACTGAGAGGACGAATATAACTTTGATAGAGAGAGTCAGATGTTTACTCTCACATGCAAAGTTATCCAAAAATTTTTAGGGTGAATCCTTACTTATAGCTGTATATGTGTTGAATCTTTCACTATGTATTCCTCTACAGTATGATACACCAAAGAAAGTGTAGTCAGAAAATGATGTTTCTTATGACTATCTGCGGATGTTTGATTGTAAACCCTTCATGTATATCCTTAAAGATGAAAGGACCAAGTTTGATGTCAAGACACAACAGTGTGTATTTATTGGCTATGATCAAAATCAATTTGACTATAGATTCTATGATCTAGTCTAGAAAAAGTTTTTTAAAGCTGTGATACTATGTTTATTGAGGATCAAACCATTAAAGACGTAAATAAAATGAAGAAGGATATTTCTGATTCTAATAGCGACTTAAAAAACTTGAGATTAGTTCCTCCAACAATGGTGCCAAGACAAGTTGGAGATGACGATCAGCCTGATTATGCTCTTATAGAGGCTGTTTTGGAAGATGATGATGATGCTCACCATCAACTACCAACACCTGTGCCTTCTCTAGATTGATTGAGGAGAAGTAGTAGAATAAGAAAATCTTCTACTAGATATCCTAATGATGAGTATATAATATTCATTGACGGAAGAGAATTTGATAGCTTTAAAAAAGCTATAGAAGATGAGCAAAAATAGAAGTGGAGATAAATCATGTAAGATGAAATAAAGTCCTTGCATGAGAACAAAATGTTTGGACGGGTGAAGTTGCCAAAATACAAAAGAGTTTTGAAAAATAAATGGGTGTTTAGGATCAAACAAGATAAACACAGTCTCCATCCGAGATTCAAAGTTAAACTTGTTGTTAAAGGATTCAACCAAAGAAAATGCATTGATTTTGACAAAATATTTTCACAAATTGTAAAAATGACATCCATCCGTACGGTGCTGAACTTAACAACGAGCCTTGACTTGAAGGTTGAATAAATAGATGTGCCAGTCCAAAAAAAAAAGAATAAATGGATGTGAAAACTGCCTTTCTTCATGGTGATTTAGAGGAAGAGATATACATGGAGCGGTCAGAGGGTTTTAAACAAAAAGAAAAAAAAGGATTATATTTGTAGACTGAATAAAAGTCTTTATGACTTGAAACAAGTACCAAGACAACGGTATAAGAAATTTGAGTCTGTTATGGGGAAGCAAGGCTATAAGAAGACTACTTCAAATCATGTATCTTTGTGCATAATTTCTCTGACGATGATTTTATTATCTTTTTGCTGTAAATGGGTGATATGCTGATAGTTGGCTGGAATGTTTTCAGAATCAATTGTTTAAAAATACAGTTGAGCAAGTCTTTTGTTATGAAAGATTTGGGACCAGCAAAGCAAATTTTTAGAATAAAGATTATCAAAGATAGGTGCGCCAAAAAATTGTGGTTGTCACAAGAGAAGTACATTGAAAATGTACTTTAGAGATTTAATATGGACAAAGTTAAAGCTATTAGTTGTCCTTTTGCTAATCAATTTAGATTAAGTTCTAAATATAGTTTCTCTACAGATGAGAAGAAGAAAGAAATTGACAAGGTTCCATATGTTTCAGTAGTAAAATGGATTTTCAAATATATTTGTAGCACTTCCAAAATATGCTTATGTTTTGGAGATATTAAACATGTGTTGGTCGCCTACACAGATACAAATATGGCTGATGATGTAGACTCAAGAAAGTCTAATTCATGTTATTTGATTACATTTGCAGGGAGAGCTGTGTCATAATAATCAAAGTTGCAAAAATATGTTACTCTTTCAACTACTGAAGCAGAGATTATTGTAGCAATAGAAGCGTGCAAGAAATTGCTATGGATAAAAAAAATTCTTAAATAAACTTGATTTTCAACAGGATATGTATCAACTATTTTGTGACAGTCAGAGTATTATTCACCTTAGAAATTTTTTTTCATTTTATTCAAGATTCAAACATATTGATCTGAGATATCATTGAATTAGAGATGTGCTGAAGAAGAAACTATTACAGCTTGAAAAAATTCATACTAATGAAAATGGATCAGACATGTTAACAAAAATTTTACTAAATGAGAAGTTTGAATTCTGTCGATTAACTGCAAAAATGGTGGAGCCTTCTATGTAGTCGGGAGAGAGAGATTTGTTAGTGGTGGGTCTCTCCACACAGAGGACTCACCACCACTGTTCAATCAGAGAATTTTCAACAAGTGAAGAAGAAAAAAATGGAACGGAATTGCAGGTGCAAAAATTGTGGCACTATTTCACCAACTTTGAGGCTCATTTTTGTTTATAAATAGGCAGAAAAAGAACGTAGTAATATACACCAAGAAGTAGAGGCAACAAGTCTGAGAAACCAGAGAAAGAGAGAGCTCTCTAAAAAAGAAAAAATAAGAGAGTTTAGTATGATAGTTAAGAAATAGTTCTTAAACAGTGAGTGAGTGACAAAATATTAAAAAAATACTTTTAAAGTATTTTGAAAAATACTTTGTGTGCTATTATTTTGATTAAATATCAGTTATAGCCTTTAGATTTATTTTAATTTTTTTATATATATACTATTTCTATAATAAAAAAATTATTTAAATTTGATCTTGTAGATATAGTCTAAAAATAAAAAATAAATTACGTTAAATATTTTAATATTATTTTTATTAATTATTATATATATTTTTTATTAATAATATTCGCTATATTTAACAGAATTATGATTTAACTGTGCTTGTTAAAAAAGACAAGGGAAGATACAAAGCATCAAAATAACTTTGATGGAAATAACTTTGATAAAATAATAAAAAGGAAGATCAACGACAAGTCGTTTGAATTGTGCAGCAGACAACTCCCACCTTTTTGGTTTCCATTCCCAGCGTAAAACGTATATAAAGAATGTTCAAGAATGTCGCAGAAGCAGAACTAGAAGCAGCAGTCATCCCCATCGCCGGACTATGGCGGCAGCAGCAGCAGCTGATGGCTCGTCGTTTTCTTCGTCCTCCATCTTCTCGCAGAAAAGCACCAGGCTTCCAGATGATACCGTTTTCTACGCCATTTTCCCCGACTTCGTTCTCAACCCCACTACTCCCAGCGACCTCTCCTCGCTCCAATCCCTCCACCTTGAAATCATTCAAGCTCTCTCTCCTTTCACCGCCGACTACATATGGCAGCACGAGCCCTTCACGCTCTCCCTCTCCTCTACTCCAAAACCCCCCTGTGTCTGCTCCTCCGACCTCCCTCATCTCCACGGCAAGCTTCGCTTCGGTGACAACCTCGAAGACGAGTGGTTTACCGTCTTTCTTCTCTTCCAAATCTCTCTTCTCTTCCCATCTCTCTCCATCAGAGTCTGGGACACTGATGGCGAGTTCTTGCTCATCGAGGCTGCTTTCCACCTCCCTCGCTGGGTTAACCCTGACAATAGCCTCAACCGCGTCTTCATTCGCCGCGGTGATCTTCATATTGTTCCGCGTAATCGGCTTCCAACCCCCAGTTTGGCTGATTCTTTGAATTTTTTGGTCAATTGTGGAGGCGAATCGAGGGCGTCGGAGTCAGTTCAGCGGGCGGTCAAAAAACGGATTTCGGAGTACCCGGATAGAGCTAGGAGGAATATGCATAAGGTTAGGGTCAGGGTTCCGGTGTCAGTCGCGCAGGTGTTGAAGCATGAGCCTTGCTTAATTTCTCTAGCTGTGGAGGGGTTTTATGACCGAGATATTGATACCATGAAGTTTGCGGCCAACATGGAGAAATTCTTGGGTAGAGGGAAAGATGAAGAATTGTTATGTGTTTTGGTGAAGATGTCAAGGGCAATGTATGCGCAGTTAGTGCAGCAAACTTTTCAAGCGCCAAAATGTTATCCTATGCCGAATAGGAGCGACTCGTCGGTGTACGTGGAGGCAGAGCTGGGTATGAAAATAGCTTGTGGGTTTGAGATGATGTATCAGCAGCGCAAGCGTGATGGAGTGGAAGGGAAAGGGAGCACGTGGGAGGCGTTCAAGCAGACTTTGGAGAGGAGTGG
Source organism: Gleditsia sinensis (assembly GCA_037074535.1). Classification (NCBI taxonomy): domain Eukaryota; kingdom Viridiplantae; phylum Streptophyta; class Magnoliopsida; order Fabales; family Fabaceae; genus Gleditsia; species Gleditsia sinensis. Next base: position 59,637,739 of record CM073467.1, on the reverse strand, counting down.
TTACTTCGAAGGGCTACTTCCAGGTTCCAAAGAATATCAGAGGTTGATGCAAAATGCCGAGGAGTATTATAGGAACAGTTCTCTTTACTCGAGGGTTAGGTATGTGCTCTTTGTTAACATATGCCCCTAAAATAATTTTTTTTTTTAAAAAAGCATTCAGTTGGAAAGACAGAAATTTCTTTTCCTTTTTTAAGTGGCTTACCCCTGAGCACAATAATGCAGATACGCCATTGTATTTGGAGGAAAGCTGTTAATTCAAATTTTTTTGTTTGGGTTTTATGATATAGTCTCGGTGTTTTACAGAAGAAACGAGTTAATGGATATTTCATATTGGTGGACTGAGTAATTTAAGTGTGGTATAGTTAATTTGGCATGTTTTTCATATTTTGGGCAATGAGTCATAGGTACTCAACTTGAAAGTGTGTAGAGTTCTACATTATATTTTACTTATCCTCTTTTATATAAAATCTTCGTTTTATTATTCTATCACTATTAAGGTGAAAATTTGTTGCAGTGACTTGATGAGTGCTCCTGTTAGACGCATAGATGAAGTTCTTGCTTTACCGCATTCAGTGGATGATTTTAAAGGTCAGGAGGCTCCTCCATCTGATGATGATTCATGGCTATATAGTGGAGAGGAAGAGTTAAACTCGGCTCTTCTGGAAAGACAAGAGGAGATGGAACTTTATGACTTGAAACATAAAAAGAAAGGGAAAGTGAAAGAGCAGCAAGATGCGGGTCTGTCATCTGGTTCTAATGCTAATGAGTTTGATCCTGGGGATATGGCGAGAACCATGCAAGCTTTTGTCCACAAAGTGTCAAGTTACAAGGGAGCTGAAGCTCCTGAAAACATGTTAGTTTAACCATAAACTCATTTTATATATCTGATATTCGTTCTGCTGTCATCCATAATATAGGCTTCTTTTTCGGTAAATGATTTGAGTCATGAAATGATTTATCTTTAATGAGGTTAGGCCATAGACATAGAGTAAATATCATGGCTATTATTTTATGCAAGGCTGAGTCCACCCTGGTAACAGGGACTAATATTCTCAGGTTAACCATATAAGTTTCCAGGCTTTGAGTATATAGAAACACTCATGTACCTTTTGATATGCTGTGCTAAGTACTCATTATTCCTGCCATTATTCAATTTTGCCTGATTTTGTCATGATAAGTACACATATGGGCCATATTCAATTTAATGGTTTTGGGTTTTTGATCTTTTTAAGAGTACTAGTGTTTAGATGATCACTCCTTATGTTGGGCACTTGTCTTTTAAAGGAATAAGGAAGTGGACCTTGATGCGGACCAATTCGTTAAAGACATGGAATCTGTAATGAAGCACCAAGGATTTAAAGACGTCAACAGTAATATTGAAGAAGGATCATCTTCGGACTTGGATTTTGGTAAGATCTTCGTCTTAATATTTACTTCCTTGGAAATTATATTTTATTGTTGAAACAAATGTTTTCTATGGACAAAGGAAATTTATTAAATAATAGACTCTTCCCTTGCTATGTGTTTGACTTGTTTTTCCTTGATTGTTTGCCACAAGCATTTTCGTGCAAAGAACATGTATTGCACCATTTCATCAACATGGTGCTGTTTACATGATTGTCTCACATGCACACACATTTTGGTTCACAGCATCACTTAGGTCTGTACTTACTTCTAGCTATTTGCATTAGGCAAACTTTCCTGTTCTCTTTCTCTCTCTGATCTGGTGGAGGAGGAGCAATATCAGCAGTTATAAGTCTTTCTCTGCTTCCTACTCAAGATTGTGATGTAAGGCTTACATTCCTAGTAGAAATAAGGTAGGAGATATTCTGTGTCAGGTTTATTATTTGGAACAAGCACAAGCAGAAGCCTTAGCATGAGCTTCTTGTTGCTGCTCTGCTAGTACATTAAGTTTTGAAATTTTGTTTTTTGTTTTCTTGATGTATGATAATCAGATTATAGTTTCATTTTCCCCTCTAAAAGGTCCATTCCTCCAATGTGGTGGAGTGCTTGAGTAATAAATAGAAGTATAGTCAAAAGAAGAGCTCATGCATTACTATGCCTTAAACTCTGAAAATATATTTTACAGAAAGAAAGCATTAAAATCGATGGTCATTTCCCTCTCTACTTTCAACATATTGTGATTAAAGTTCTCTGGGAGATTTTTAAACTGCTATGTGTGGTAGAAATATGGCATTGATTATTGATCTATCTTTCGAGCTTAATTACATGAATTACGTCTTTAATGTTTGTTTTGCACATAATGGTTTCAGGATCTGATGTGTAAATGTAGGTGATGAATATAAATCAATAATATTTTACAATATTCACCCAGATATGTAGTATCTGAAATTCCTTGTAGATGACAATTTTCAATCAAGTTTTGGCTCAAAAAGTGCCTGATAATTATGTTTGGAGCTTATGGCTGCTTATATATGTTCCTTTTTTTGAGAGCATATCTAATTATGCCTTAAAGTTGGCATTTACTCATGTAAGCTACATCTCTAAACTATTTTAATTGGTTGTGAATTGTGTTACTTAGCAGAATAAAATTCACTGAGTATAAGAAACTGGTACCTCTGTTTTGGAATGAAGAGAACTGGGAAATCTAATGATATCTTCCCAGGAATTTAAATATATGAACAGCCAGTGTTTGTTTTGCCCTTCTGCATCTCGTTGGGGTTCTCATGTTTTATTGATAATTATGTAGATGATTCCGATGAGAGTGATATGGATGAACCTGATAATAGGGATGGAGGGGATACTTTCATGCAGTCCTATACCGATGTTATGAATGACGAACTGAAGGCAACAACCCTTGGGAAAAGTTTTGTTCGTGCTAATGAAAAAATCCCCACGAAGGATGAGGTATTTTGCTTGTGTTTCTATGTGGAAAAAAATGTACTAAATGTTTAATAACATAAATATTGCCAAAAACAAAAGGAAAGAAGTAAAATATAAGTAGTTATGCCACATAGAGATCTAAAGGTGATTAAATTTGGCTAGTGGTTTTGTTGGTAAGAGAACATGGTTTTTTTAAAAAAAATCCTTTTCCCCCCTCTTTTTCATATGGTAAAGATATATTTACATATACAAGACAAGGGGGCAAAACGTGGACACTTGCAGTTGAATGACTGATTATTGGGTATTTGCTTTTAAATTCACTTGCAGGGAACATCAAATGCCACGGAAAATATGGATGAGGATTTTTCCCCTGTAGATGTGGATGTGAATTTGGTAAAAAGCTTCCTTGATTCCTTTTCTTCCCAACAAGGACTTCCTGGTCCTGCGTCCAATTTGCTTGGGCTAATGGGGGTGCAGTTCCCACAAGATGCCAATAAGGGAAAATAAAGTTACTGGAATTCCTTACAGATCTTTCAAGTTTTCGGGGTCCTCCACCAATACACTCTAGATGACGTGTTTTACAATCCGTCTACTTGAGTTATTTTCATGGATATATATGGAAATGCCTAGCCGTGCTGTGGAATGGCACCAGGTTTTGACATTGTTGCGGAAAGAAGCGCCTTACCCTGGATTTGCATTTGGAAAATGCAAGGCAATCTGTTGCCACATCATGTTAACCTCAGTTTCTATCCTGTAAACCAAAAGGAAAAGAACTTTTTTTAGCAAGCTTAGAACCAGTATTTTGATAACAGTAGTTTCTAAATGCGCGTGGACACGAGATTTAGCTGCATTTGTGTTATGCAGCTGGGTATATGGTTAGGATTAGGAATGATATTTATTTTCCATGACAAATTTAAGTTATGCACTACTAACAATTGATGATGAAGATTGGATTGGCTGCCATAACGCTTTTATGTCTTTATTGCCAATCGCCTGTAGTTGATCATTTTTCAATCATGTACACTTCAATATAAAAAAGACAATATGAAAGCATATTAGATTGAATTTTTTTGAAGTAATTAATGGCAAGAAATTGTGACATTGAAATTTTTTTGTTAATAAAGACAATAATTAACTTTCTATTAAAAGCATGAAACTGTTAATAAATAGATCAGTGTGATTTTCTTTTGTTCTTTTTTATTATTATTTAAAGATGACTTGTGGACGACCTTTGGACTGTGAAATAGGAAAAGAATAATTAACGGTTTAGGAAAAATGGAAAAGAAGAATTAATGGCTTAAGTGTTGTAAACAAAATTGAAGAATAGAGAGCCAGAGATATAGATTCAAAATAAAATGATAAATATAATTTTTTAGAAATTATTTTATATTTTACAAGTATAATTCTTTAAAAATTATCTTATTAAGAATTATATTTTATAATTATTTTTAATAGAGGTCTTTATGTAAAACTTTATATTATACATTTATCTTATTAAGATATTACAAAAAATAATAATAAATACTTTATAATTAAGAGTATTATTATGGTTAAAAAATATACAATTGATTGCTAACTTAACTTTTATCATTTATGTGGTCATCTACTCATGTATATTTATAATAATATGTCATTAAATTTTTTAATATTTTTTAAACATCAGCGTATAATTTGCTCAGAGGCGAAAGACAAATATTTAGCTGCTAATAACTAAAGCGTGCGTTGGTTGGGTTTTGGGTGTAATTAATCTCCGGTAGTTTGACCGCGTCATTGTGATGGGAAAATATATAAAGAAAAGAGACAGGAGGTATGCCTTTGAATGACAATGGCGGTTGAAAATAAGCAACTTTGTGGAATTCAAAATGGCGGTTGAAAGTAACTGCGAATAATGTAAATCGACAAAGATACGGTTCATTATTTTAATAGAATGCATGCTTTTAATTGAACAAGTGTAATAGCGTAGGTAGGTAAGCCTCTTTACCGGGGTAAGGCCAAGAATCCAGTTGGTATCCGGTGACCTGAATTTTTTTTTTCCGCATTCGTTGAATCTGAATAAACACTTCAAAATGATAGAAAGCAAAAGAAGACCCTGACTAGTATTATCTTTGCATTCTTGTTCTTCCTCCATTTAGAACGTTTTCAATAATAATACATACAGGTTCCTTGAAAGAAACAGCAGCAGGATCAAGATAGAAAAGAAAAATGGTTTCTCAGACGATTGATCTGTTGAAGGAGGAACTCCCCGTTGAGCAACAACCTCTGCTTTTGTCTGGGGACATCCAAACAGGTCTCGTCCTCGTCGACCTTGTTAATGCCTTCTGTACCGTTGGAGCTGGGAATTTGGTAATTCTCATGATTTCATATTTCATAAACTATTCTTTGACCCCGCCCCCCTTTTTTTTCCCTTACAGTGCCTTCGTTTGGCAGTCAACCGTGGATGTTTGTTGTTATCCAATTACATCACATTTTTCTCTTTTCCTTTTTTTGGAAAAAAGGTTCTTGTTTTTTCATAGGATGTCCTTACCCCCTTTTGATTAACCACAACAAAATTCATTTTCTCATTGGCTTCATCTTCTTTTGCAATTATGATGTTCTATAGGCACCACGGCAACCTTGTAAACAAATTTCTAGGATGGTCGATGAATCAGTGAGGCTTTCCAGAGTATTCAGTGAAAAGAAGTGGCCTATTTTTGCTTTCCTTGATACCCATCACCCCGAAATTGCTGAGCCCCCCTATCCTCCTCACTGTATTGCCGGAACAGATGAAGCAAAATTAATTCCTGGTATTAAACATTGTCACACATTTGTTCTATTTGTATCGACTGTCACATGGCTTTAAATTTAGTGTAATCACTGTGGGCGATGATATATGCATATAGGTTTTTTCCTGCATCAATTTGGTTTCCTCTTAATTGCAGATCTGTTGTGGTTGGAAAATGATTCAAATGCAGCCCTGAGGTGTAAAGACTGCATTGATGGATTTCTAGGTTCAATAGACAAAGATGGCTCTAATGTCTTCATTGATTGGGTGAAGAAATACCAGATAAAACAAGTAAGCGTTCCTATCAGTCTCCCCAACAAAACTGTCTGCATCCGTGCATGTATTAAATGAGTTCTGAGTTCTTATGGGATTTTTTTCCTGTACTCTTATTGTTTTCATTTTATTTGAGATCCTGTTTATTTCTGGCTACGAATTTTTCTTGTTACTACAGATATTGGTTGTTGGGATATGCACGGATATATGTGTGCTGAATTTTGTCTGTTCAGCTCTGTCCGCTAGAAATCGTGGTTTCCTTTCTCCTCTGGAAAATGTGATTGTGTATTCACATGGTTGTGCTACTTTTGATGTTCCAGTGCACGTAACCAGAAATGACAAGAATGTGGTAGCTCATCCACAGGTACTTAATGAGATTACAAACTGGCTTGTGGTGAATTATGCAGTTACCTAAACTCAGCTTTGTTTAAGTTTGTCTTACTTGGAACTCAGCTCATAGCCATAGCAACAATATCCAATTTTAATTGCTATCGAGGTTGAGTTGTATGAAAAAAAATTGCAGCATTAGTTTTGGATCACAGTAAGAGGTGGAAATGAGGGATTAGGGAGAGATAGTGGGTCAGAATTTACATAATTAGCAGGTGGTGCTATGGACTTCTTTAGCTGGAAGTAATTAAAATAACCGTAATAAGCTAGATCAACAATGATTTAAATTCGTCTGATATTTTGCTTCTCTTAATAATTTTTAAGAAATATCACTTTGTTAAGGAGGATGTGTCAATTCCATATTACATGATATGAGCAATAGCTCTTCTTGTTATGAGCTCCAGCATTTTGCTGCAGACCTGTTTCGGACTAACAATTTTGTAATGTTCTATCAATTCGTGTTTAGTATTTAGACAAGTTACTGCATAATTTTCTAGGTTGAAACTTATAATAGATACTATTAACCTGCAAGGTAATAAATTGTCAAGTACATGTGCCAAAATCCAGGGTATAACTAGGATTATCTTAGGAAAGTAACATGGCATTTGTTGGATGCTATTATGGTTTCAATGGTTAACACCGAAGTAAAGACTTTCATTCTAGCAATGGGACAGTTGACAATGGGTAGGATTTTCTTAAAAGTTGAAAAGGAACATCTCAGCGGAAGAAATTTGGACGGAAATGTTTGACCCACCTTCAAAGCGGTTCCTGTTACTAACCCTTCAATTTTGGTTGGATTTTCTGCCTTCATTCAGTCAGAAAAGTTTTTGTTAAAATTGTGGTTTGAATTTAATGCAGTCGTATTTGTTAAAAATAGTTAATCACATTTATTAAAAATGACTAGTTATATTTATTGATTTTGCAAGGCATGCAAAAGAGAAAGTAAGAGAGATAAATTCAACTTATTATTATTGACTCTTCTCATCTACTAACGTAGAAGAATCTATCATTTAATGATTAGAAAATATACAAGATATTTGAATGTAATATTTAGGAGACAAGTTAGGTATTTCTTTCACCCGCCCATGTGTATGTATTTTATATTATTCTCATGTGCTTATTTTTTCATGGCATCTTTGTTTATAAATAGGCAATGAAAAGAGATCAAAATATATCTCTCAAGATTAAGAAACAAAGAAGTAGGAGTCTTAAGATATTTGATTCTTAAAATTTGAGTGATTTTTTATAATATCATTTAGTAGTAATATACCATTGGTATTATTGAGTATATTTTAGGTATCAATTTGTGTAGAGTGATACATCGATAAAAAATACTATCATTGAGATATATTTGAGTATATTTGAGATGTGAATTAATTTGTGAGTGTAATTAAACTATTTTTGTATTTTTTATTTAATTTATTAGTGAAGAATTATTGATTATTTTGTTCATGAATATAGACTATAAGTCAAATTACGTTAATTCTTTTATTTATTATTTTATTATTATTATTTTATCCAATTAATTATCTATTTGATCCTCCAAAATCTCAACAGTTTTTTAGTCCTTTTTAAGATCCATCTCTTGCATTAGCTGGTGACGAAACCCTTTATATTGCTGTTTTTTGGGCCCGGAATCTTGCTTATCATTATTCGTTTTTTCATGGCAGGAGCTGATGCATCATATTGGCCTATACATGGCCAGGGGAAGGGGAGCTGAGATAGTATCAGAGGTGTCATTTGGTTAGCTGAAAGAGCATTAACCTTAACCCATCAACTGGTCTTTCTTAGGCATAAATACGTGATAGAGATCCTTCCTTACATGTATAGAAAGGTTTAGTACATGTGGATTGCCCCTCATCTTGATACAGTCATGGTGTCATATTTGTTGGGTTTTTGTTGAGAACAGACAATGCACTGCTTAAGTAAAATTTTCAGTTATTTTTAATCGACGTTGTAAAGCTTCTATTTGTTAGAAAGAACTAATGTTAATTATTTTCTCCTTATACGGTCATACCAAGAGAAGGCTACAAAATCCAAACATTAAAAAAGAAATCAATTTAAAGTCAAATGAACTTCACTGAAATATCTATGCTTTAATGTGGAAAAAGGAATCGTCGATTTTATGTGTGGCAAAAATGCACACAATACCATTTATAATTGCAAACTGAAGCCTACATTCAATTATACTTCTGCCAATTTATGGACAATCTAGAGTGCATATCTTTCCTTTAAAAAAGGGCACTCTCAAAACACTATCTAATGAAACCAATAGAAGAATTTTTGTGAGAGAGACCAAAAGAAAGAAAAAGAAAATTGAAGAAATGCAACAAGATATATTTTATGTATGGCTGTGTTTTTTCAAAGCACGGTACCTCCTATGCATTCCAGGGGTAATGCTAGAGAAGATTGAGTGTTTTTGCTTCTTTGGTTTGACGCCAAAGATAAATGCCCCTAGAGGAACCCGAGAACGACTCTCTGAATGTGTTAGCTGGGGAGTTTGTTGTCTCTTTGAATATGAGAAGCCAAATTGCTCACTCAACTTTGTAAGAGCTTTGTCAACTTCAAGTTGGAGAGTCATTACGTGATCTAGGCCTGTCTGTAGTTCGTCAGCAACCCTGTTGTTCTCTTGTTTCATGTTCAAAACCTCACCTTGGAACTTGGCAGCTTGATAGCTGGTAAACTTGAAGTCGTCATCTTCAGCACTGATTTTCAAGGCCTTCGTTATTTCTTCTTGGATTTCACACAAGGATGAGGATCTACATTGAAGTTCATCTTTCAGCAATGCATTTTTGTCCAACCAAACTGTTATTTCAGTTTGAATCTCCCCTAGATGTTTGAAAATTGGCCGCGCATCTGATTTTGAAGCATATTTGGTGCTACTACTGCCCTCTGACGATTTAAACTTTTCCTCGAGTTTTGATGCATCGTCCTGCAAATCTTTAATAGTGGTTTCAAATTTCTGTATCTCAGTGATAGAAGTGCTAAATTTTATCCAGAAACCTAAGTTCTCCTCTAGAATTGTATCGATGTTCTTTCGGAACTTCTCTTCTACAGGTGATGTAGAGTCAGGCTGTTCAATTTTAAGCATTGCGTCAATTTCTTGTTTGTCTTCAGGCTGTGCTAATGCTCTTAACTCCGCCAAATCCTCGTTTCCTTCCAAACTTTGCTGCAGGAGACCTAATTTCTGACGCAGGAGTTTAATCTCTTCATCTTTCAAGGCATTGGCAGACTTCAGTTCTTTCAGCTGCAAAGATGTATCAAAGAGGCTGTCCTGATTTTTTTTCTCTACCTCACTGAGCTGCTTCTTCACGTCTTTGTAATTTCTAAGAATATTTGTATACTCTGACAGCAGAACTTTTTCCTTATCCTGCAATCCATCCATAAACCATTGCCGCCAGTCAGGTTCATCTTCTTGTGCTGTTGCCTGCTCCTGCGAATCAACTTTGTGGGTGTTCTTTGTCTCTGATATAACTTGGTCAGCATTATTTACTTGCTGGTTTCCAAAACTCTCTGTAAAACTATTTTCCTCCTTACTTGCCTTGTGTTGGCTGAGATCTTGATCTCCAGCGGTGATACTACTGCTAGGAGCACTTTTTGCTACTGCATCACTGTTGCCAGTATTCTGAGTCTTCTCTTGTTCTTTGGACTCTGTCAGAGATTTGCTTTCTATTGGGGAAGCGGGCGCCTCTTCCTTTTCTAGTGATTCGACCTCAAACTCGTTGTCTGACTTTACATCATTTTCCAGTGACTCTGTGACCTCAATTTCGTTATCTTTCTGCACGCCATTGTCAAGTGAACCAGTCACCCTAAGTTCCTTCTGTGAATTTACATCATCTTCTACAAAACTAGCGACATTAAACTCCTTATCTGACTTTACATCATTTAATAAGACTTGTTCTTGATTCGATGCATCTAGTCCTACAACCCCATATTTTGGTTCAGCTTCACCCGATGATTTCGTTTCTCTGCGTGATAAATCCACGGCGTCGTCCTCCTCATCTGGATTCACATTTTGGACGTTCTCAGAGAGATGATCAAGATCACAACGTGCTGCAGTAAAATGGGTTTGGAGATCACTATTCTGGTCTTCAACAATTTGGTTCAGATCCTGTATCCCGTGCATCTTTTCATCCATTTCTCTCAGCTGGTTATTCAAATTAGTTTTCTCATTGATCAGATTTGCCTTATCATCTTCCAGAGTTCGAATCTGTGATTGAATTTCATCAGTTTCTGTTCTCAATCTCATTAACAGAGCAGTCTGGGACGAAACTTCATTTTCTAAGTTCATCACTTTGTTCACAAGCTCATCAACCTTTTCAGGCATTTCTGTTGCACTGACAGATGTACAGGAGCCAGCCTCAAATTGTTCTTTAAGTTTATCCTGTAATAACTGCAATTCCTGTCTCTGCTGAGTCATTCTGTCTACAACTTCGTCCAGGTCCTTTTTATTTACAATTTCTTTCACATCTTTCCTGGCCCTCGTCTCTTTCCTGTTGGTCTGATCATAATGGAACTCATCCATGAGACTCTCTATCTTCTTCCTGACTTCCTTTACCCTTTTGGACTCAATTTTGGTTTGGTTAATTGATATTTCCTGTTTCTCTTGCAATCGGAACAATGTCTCTTGGCATGTTCTAAGAGCTGCTTCAGCCATTAAACGGCGAGCTTCATCATCTTCAATAGCAATACCTTCACCAAATTCATCTTGCAAACTGAAAACTTTCTGCTGCAATTCGTTGATTTGCTCCTCAGTTTCCCAGTACTTGGCAATGGCATTATCATACGAACTCTTTACAAACTCTTTCACAGTTTGTAGTGTCAGAATCTGTTTCTGAAGCTTGTCAATTTCTTCGAGTGCCTCTTTTTTGCTCAATCCAGATTTTTTTTTAGTTTTAGGAGTACTAGCCATCCTCTTGGAATGCAATTTCTTTGTAGCTGCGGTCACGACACTTTTAAAATCTTTAATTGGAGGCTTTGGAACCTTTGGAGCATTTGCTTTGAACCCTTCTGGTAGTTTTCTTGGGGGCCTTGGTGATGCATCCTCATCATCTTCATCCATAAATGGTACTTGGTCTGGACAGACAGCAGCAATGGTGTTGTTGGCATTTTGCAACTCTGTTGATATGTGGTCATATCGTTCTGCTAAAGCTCGGTAAGCCCGGTACGATTCTTCCACAAAAATAATCAGCTCAGGCCTCTTTTTGTAATACATTTCTGCCCTCTTGGCAAAGGAGTCTCCATCTTCCTGTAAGAGTTTTAGAACCTCTTGCACTTTGTCCTCCATATCTGCAGTTTTGGTTATGCATTTTTAGTTTGCCGGTCATGTAGGTTATTAACAAAGCCCACAAAATGCAGCTCTTGATTTCCAATCAAAATGATACGTCAATTATGAATTACACTAAGTAAATGAGCGTCCATCATTGCATACAGACTTCTCATATCAATATTTTGTGAAAGAAAAATGAAGCAAAGCCAAATACAATTTGATCCGTGCTTAAAATTTTGAAATATCGAATACAAAAAAGAAAAGGAGAACAAGTTGGAGTCATGCACTGCCACAAGTTGAACAGTAGTAGGATATGTGGATTTAAAACATAGGACTTAGGGTGCATACAAGCTTCAATTAAGAAGTTGTTTCAACATAGATGATTCATTTGATAAACCTCCGCTCAAATGCAACAGAAAATTTTAAATTGCAGTTAAATATATACCATTCTATTGCATTAAGGCAAACATGGTTCGAAGGTTTAATTAAATAACCAGTCATCCAAAGCTTATTGAATTTTGAAAACTGCGATCCACTTATATTTCTCTCCCATCAAAATGGAGTTGCGACAGAAAAATTCAGCGTTGAGGCTATTGTGGCACAGAATGCGTGATAATTAATCAGATCGAACTCCCCAATTAGCAGCAAACAAATGGGAAATGCTTACCTTGAAGGTTTTGCTCCATCCATTTTGATTGCTTTGTTCTGATGTGACTGGCCCACCACCATGAATATGCATTGCTTGCCGCTCTCTGCAACATATTGGTTTCTTCTTCTTCCCTTTCCACTTAATTCCTGATATTGGGACCTTAATGTCAGAATCAAAACATGCTAACCCAGTTTCTCTTTTCTTTTTGCTTTTTTCTTTTTTCTCTGCCTATATGTGTGAAGAAGGTCGGGAAGAAATGGATTCCATGACAGGACTATGGACAAAAGAAAAAAGGAAAAGGATGAAAAAGATTCAACAGAAACAGATTGAGGGGGTGGGGGAAAAAGAGAGGGAGAGAAAACGTGCAACTGAGAATATTTGTGCTAATTATGGGATGATGGAGGGGAGCAAACCTCGCTCGAATTTCTCTTAAAATATTATAGCGAGACAGGTACTTCTGTTAGCCATATGGCCCATATCTTCTCTCTCCCTGCTTTCTCTGCTACCGGACAATCAAGTCGTTATTTTATTTATTTATTTTAGATTTAATTAATCAACTGTTTCTTATCATTTCAATAAAATTTTAAATAAATTCTTATAATTTAAAATTTCAAAATTTGATTGTCATAGTTTTAAATTTTTAATCAAACCTTTATTATTAATCTATTGTCAATGTATCTCACATTTATTTTATTAACTCAAAATGAATTAAAAGAAGTGGATAGTTTAATGAAAAAATTTTAATTAAAAAATTAAAATTATAGAGATAAAAAATTTTAAATTTTAAATAATAAAAATTGATTGAAATTATTGAATAATTAAATCTATATTTTAATAAATTTTGCTCGGACAAAATAAAATTAAATAGTAAAGAGAAAAGTTATAGACTGTTGGTTATAATTATTAATGTTACATATTGTTATAATTTTGTAGTTATGTTATATATATATATATATATATATATATATAAAGGAAGTGTCATTTTCATATCAATACGAATAAACAGAGAGAGACAGTATAAAAGCACCACGTTGAGGGATGGGCCTGGGAGCCCAAGATAGAAACGAGTGGCTACGGAACTTCGGTTCACAAATCACTGTCTACTTTTACATGGTCCCAATCCGATGCTTCCTCCACACAGATGCCACCACTTCGCTCAAGAGGTGTGCAGAATTTCAGAGACAGGTGACAGGCAAAGGATGGCGAGGAACTAACAACGAAACGAAAGGGAAAAGGCAGAATTTTCCAATCCCATGTAATAATACCAAAAAACATTCCAAGACAAAATGTATTTCCCACAAGATTAGTGAATAGTTATTACTATGCTCACAAATGTACGCGTAATTACATCCATGTCTGCAAGTCTAGGAACGTCTCTGCCCAGACAAGAGAGACAGACAGAGATAGAATGATAGGGAGTTTCTTTAGGCCAAAAAAGCGGAAAATTATTTACATAGTTGCAATCACAAGGCTTAAACATAAAGATTTCGATTTTTTGCTTTTTAATGAGCTTCCTGCTCTCTTTCTCCGTATGCACAAGAAAAAGCGGTATCTACAATGAAAAATATACAGGCAATTTGACTCCCGTCTACTAGCGTTGGCGATGGTAAAATTGACCAGGTACTCTTCCAAATCCATCCAGTTGTCTTCCAATTCTAATTGTTCTCCTCTTTACACTTTCTGGTTAATTCTAGAAGCTTGTCAGATATGCGGTTGTTGTCGAAGATAGGGTTGCTCTACGCGTCAAAATTCTGAAGAGAAGCCAGCCATTGTTCCATGTAGTTCTTGCTAGCTGCATATTCAAGAAACAAGAAATAAGTATGGATAACATATCTATAGTCTCTTAAAGACGCAGATGCAAACATTCCAGCCAAAAACATCAACAAGTCATTACAAGACACACTTAGAACTTCGAATAACAGCTTTTTCTTCTTCCATAAGCCATAGTAGTTTCAATTTGTTCAAACATTTTATTTGCAAAAGGATATTATCTTCTTTCAAAATATTAAAACCCAACTTGTAGTTCTACTCAAGGTATAAAAGATCAACAGGTCCTAGCCTTTATGGCTCAAATTACAGTTTCAAGTTCCAATATGCAGATCACAGCGTGCATTGTGCAATTGTTAAAATAGGTATAAGTTCAATGGGCTTCATCAGTATTCTGCAAGAACTAGGTTTTCGGATGTCCAAGCTCTAACTATCAATGTGCAAGCCAGCCTGAGAGAGAAGGAAAACAAGAGCTTATTCTCAAAAGGTAAGTAAAAGTAATTCTAAAAGTGAAAAGACAAGATGGGATCTATTTAACATATCTCCTATTCAGGGACATATAAGTAGAGCTTTGAATCGATTTATATAGTCCAAGGTAAAAGTATTGAATTAGTTTCATAAAGACCAAATAGAAGGCGGCAGTAATTTTGAATACGACTTTTCTAACGCGGTATCCAGAGTAAAATCTTCAATCAAGACATTGCAAACAATTCTAGGAAAGGTTTTGTCCGTTTGTCTTATACGATTAGTTTGGTGAAGCAGGAGCCCGAATTACTATTGAACCTACAGTTCCTAAGCAGTAGAACTAATTGGTTATTTTAAGTCCAATTTGCACTATTTGATAATGACCAATAAGTTTCTTCATCAGAATCAACTTAACAGCAAGGCCAAACTAACTCAGAAGATTTGAAAAATTATGCTTAACTCAGTAGCACCCCAGCAAAACCTGAGCAAAGGAAGTCCATCAACGCAAAAAAATTCAATGATTGAATAAGAACAAAACATAAAAAAAAAAAAAGGAAAAAAAGAATGAAATGAAATGTAAAATTGCATATTGCCAGAAGCAAGTGTAACTCTTACCTGAAGAAAATTCATTTGGCAGGTTCTTGATGGCACGCAAAAGCTCCTTATTTGAACTCTCCACCTCCTTGCTGCCAGGTCTATAGCATGGAACCAGCACTGCAAAACTATCATCCGACTCATCATCGCTCAGAAAATCGGGGCCATGAGGCTCCAGCCACCCGATGGACCAGTCTGAGGCATCAGATTCAGACCCGGATAAACACCCACCACCATCAGAAGGCACCAATACAACATCGTACTCTCTATCAATTCTTCTCTCTTCCCTGCTCTGCCATTTTCGCTTAATTCTCCTGTGAGATGGGGCAATCTTTGTTCCCTTAACCAAAGGGAATTTCACAGTTTCGCGTTCCTTCGGAGGAAAACCCCATTCAGAAAATGAATTCAGAGTAGAGCTATTAGAAACAGGCTCTTTCTCCTTGCTACCCCACAACCAACATGAGAGACGGGTAAAAGAGACAGCCATACTTCGATTCCAGAAGCGATTCAAAGCTAAAAGGTTACGATGTGTCAAGAAGCTCTTTTGGAAGCCAAAGATTTGTAAAAGAATGGGGGAAAAGCCACTGACTTCGAGGGAAAAAAAATTAAGAGATGGAATTGCGAGTGGTTCCTGCCTGTTGCAGTAACCACCATATTAGGAAATGATCCATTCATTAACAAAAAGCAGATAAAGTAAAAAAGGCCTAAATACATTCATCCCAACGAACCCATTAGTACCAATGATTATTAAAAGCCAAATCTTTGAAAAAGCAAAAAACATGAATAAATGGATGCAGTAAGTTTGGCAAGGTTTCCTCAAATATGAAACAATTCAGCAAGTTGAAGAGACATCATCGAAAAACACAATTTATTAACAGTATGTAGTCCAAAAAGTTAATGTCAGCAAAATAATTAAAGTTTGCAAACTTCAATAAATCAATTTCATTAAACTACTCAAAATTGTCTTTATCAGATCAGACCTCTAATATTCCGAGAAACAACCATAAACACACAAGAAAATTCATTATCGGAAACCTGAGAGAATAAATTTTTATCTTTTTCTAAAAATAAAACCCATAAACGCCAAAGATCAATCACAATGCCACAGTCAAGCTCGGTCTTCTCAATGCAAAATTAAAAAGAAGACCTGAATCAAACCCAAAATAGCAAGGAGACACTGGAGTCAAGACCTTGGGTCAAAATCGGGAATGCCCCAGAGTCAAATGATCAAAGAATCAAACTCTTCCTTCGCGTCACCGAAATATCTGAAACTTATCATCGGAAAACCAAACCTTTCGGGCTCTATCTTTCAAACGGTTATCGGGTTATGCTATCGGAAAAAACCAAAAAAAGAAAAGGAAAAAAGGATCGGAGCAAAGTTTTCCGGAAAAGGAAAAACCAAACACAATGTAAAGGCTCAATAAGTCGAATACCCTAACTGACACTCCCTCATCGTCTTCCTCCGGACCCTCTCACTCTCCGTTCACCGAAGAAAAGTTAACCAAACATCCCCTCCGCTTCTTTTGATATCTAAATTGAATTTATAGAGGAGCCACTTTCACATTTTCAATTGAGTCACATCCGACGGTTGATATTGCACTAGAAGTTCTGATCGTACGGAGTAGAAGATTTTATTATGCAACCTCAATCATTTAAAAACAATCACTGTCGTTGATCTAATCAAAAAAATGTTAGACGGTTGATTGTGGGATGAGGGGATTGGATGTCGTCCTGATTTGCTGACGTGGTTGACTATAACCCATAACCCAATTATTCAAATTTTCGACACGTGTAAACTATATCAACCTATAGTTTATGAAAATAATTAAAAGAGACGTTCTTTATTAATTGAAATTATTGTTGAACCCCCCGCTGAATAATAGCTGAATTAAATATAATAAGAAGAAGTAAACCAAGTCAACTTAATATTCTCTACCGGTAGAACTCTGCTTGCTTCATGCGCCACTTGCCATCATCGCCCAATCCAAAGTGTAACGGTGGATTAATTTTTTAAATTTATACAAAATAAAATTCAAAAATCAACTTAGTTAATAGAGGCTTTTCTTTTTTGTTTAATAATTTAAATACAAACAGTTTTTCAATAGTCTTTCTAAATAAAAGAATTATAACTTTTTTGTTTGTTGGTAGATAAACTCGCTTTACATATTAAATAAAAAAAAAAAACCATACAGCGGTGATTAGGGAACAAAACAGAGAAAATCATTAAACATCGAACACCGAATAATATTTAGTATTTCAAATATTGTCATGGTTTAATTTAAGAAATACAAACATTTTTTTTATTGTATGGTTGAATTATTATTTTTTCGCTAATTAAAACTTTATTTATTCTACAATTAGTTGTTAGATTTTGAGAGTCAATATTCGACGAAAGATGTTTTGAATTCTTAGGCCATCATTTATGTTACTTTGGAGATGAATTCGCAGGCCAACATTGAAAAGGCACGAAAGAGCTTCTTAATTCCCAAGCTTCTACGAAAGTGAATCAAAGTCAAGCTTTACATTTTTCTGCGGCAAACTGTCGTTTTGTGGGTGGAGTAATCAATACTCAAAGAATATAAATTATGGGAATAATTTAAACCTCCAAAAGATAGAGCG
Organism: Gleditsia sinensis; assembly: GCA_037074535.1. Lineage (NCBI taxonomy): Eukaryota > Viridiplantae > Streptophyta > Magnoliopsida > Fabales > Fabaceae > Gleditsia > Gleditsia sinensis. Next base: position 59,620,111 of record CM073467.1, on the reverse strand, counting down.
AAAGCCAAATGGAAGGCAAAGTGTTTACGTACGTCCACGAGTATTTTTATTTTTATATGAAATTTTGCAAAAAAAAGAATCTCTTTAATTCACTTTTTTCCCTCTTTAGCTAAACTCCTATATAACTAGGATTTTATATTTATCCAAATGCTTTATGTTTTTTTCCTTTCAGATACGTCATTTGAATTATTGATATTCTACTTTAACATTTTATATTTTAAATTATAAATTTTAAAAAAATATCAAAATTGTTATTATTTTTATTGTAAATTACATCTATAAAACTAAATCTTTGTAATACTTTAACATAATTCACCAAACCCCTTCAATTTAATGTGACTCGAACTCTTTAATCATTGACTCCATTTATGCCAATTTACTACTAATCACTTAATGGCAGATGTTTTCAAACTGCGTTATTATCAAAGATTAATTTAAAAACTTAAACTATTAGGTGTAATTTTTATTATTGTTAGCCTTTTATCCAGTGTACGTAATGCACGGGATTTAGATATGGGAAAAAAAGAGAGAGTAGAAGAGATATACACGTATTTAAATTTTAAAATAAATTTGATTTTTCTATTATGTGTTTTGAAAATTGAATTTTAAACAATGTAAGCTAATTAAGAATATCCATTATCAAAACATGATTTTAGAGTAATGATTTGAGACTAATTAGTACTATATAAAATAATTTGAACTCATATAAACATATATTTATTTAAGAAGTTCATCAATAACAATGCAAATTCAATTTCTTTTAAAGTTTGTGTACTTCAATATATATATATATATATTAAAAAAGTTTGGTCACCACCAGTTGCAACAAGATGTATTCGACAATATCTTCTTTAAATAAATGATGTAAATCTCAAAATATGAATAAATGCATGTGCACATATTTTCGGTAAATTATTTAAATTGTTTAAAATCTGAATTTTTTAATTCTCTTAAAAATTTGTTACTCTTCAAGTAATATAAGTGATTAGAAGTTTTAGAAAATTCAAGTTTTCGTTTAATTGAATTATGAACTTTAAGGCAGATTTTTAAATTTTGTTGTCAACTAAATTATTTTTAATTAAGAAAATGTGAAAAAATATTGAGAGTGTCACAATTATTAACTCTTACAATTTTCAATGCATCTTATAAAATTGGATAGAGAAATAGATGATGTCTGAGATTTTTTTAGAATATATTAATCTTTTTTTTTTTTCAATTTTATTTATATATTTTTTATAATTAAATTAATTTGAATTTTTGAATAAAAATTTAAAAGTGCCACTTGCTAGTATTTTTTAAAATCACTTTTCAACATTCAATTTAATTAACAGTAATTTATTTTATAGAATTTTTGAACTTAAAAAAAGTAATTTTTTTGTCAGCTAAATTATTTATTTTTATTTAATAAATTGTAAAGAAAGGTTAAGAGAGTGTAAGGTGCATTTTTTTATATTAGTGTGAGGTGTTTATATAAATTAAAATGAAAATATTAACTATGAGAATTTTTAATCAATGTTATTAATCTAGGTTGGTTAGGAAATAAAATACTTGATATTTGAAAATTTTCTTGGAATTTATTGCCTTTAATAACATATTTTTATTTCAAACTTATTTATCTATTTTTATAATTAATTAATTTTACATTTTTAAAAAAAATTATGAAAATGCCACTTTCAAATATTTATCGAAACACCTTATCAGTCTCATATATAGAGGTAAAACTCTTTTAGTGTGTATGTGTGTACAAGTTATAACTCATTTAATTTATTTTTAAATACGAATATTAAATTGAACTATATTATCATTCAATTATTATGATGATTATATTTCAGCAAGTTTCATACTTTATCAAATTTCCTAATGCCTTTGTTCTTATCCCATCTTAAAGTTATATACGGATCTCTTTTTTACAACAAACAAATCTACTTTATATTTTTTTTGGCAACAAAACCAATCGCTGTTAATTCTAGCTAGCTAGGCTGTAAAAGCTTTAGTTTCACAATTCTTCTATTGCATTAGAAAGAAAATGAAACTTACTTATGATAATTACTGTAACATTTTGTAATTTTTATCTTTAAATAATATTTTATTATAAATAAGTATGATTTTTTTAAAAATAATTATACATATTTTACTAGAAATAATATATTTTTTTTGTCAATTACTATGCTTTCAAAATATTTTAATATATTTTTCTTTTCTTGTATACAATAAGAGGGCTAAAATAATAATATTTTTTTTAGTTAAAAGCTAAAACTTACAAGATTTCTCAGCTATCTAAAACGCGAACATCATATCATAAAATCGAGTTCTTGTCAGGTTTACAAATTCCCGAGAACAAGTTCCAAAAATTGATAATAACCTAAAGCTATCATATTGCTTGATGTAATTAATATATTTTACCAAATGCACGCACAATATAAAATTGATAATAATCAAACCACATGCACAGATAAATTCTAAAAATGATGATTAGTGACGAAATGGGACCAAGGTTGAGGATTAGATCAGAGAGTTTTTACGCAGAATATTAATTGCAGATCGAGCTTCTGATGAAAGGGAATTGAAAAAAAAAAGTCTCCAAATCATCTTAATCATGACAATTAATCACTGTTTAAGTAAAAGCAGAAACTGTATGTAATTGAAGATGAATAGGTTTCTTTTGCCCATATTCATGACCAAAAAGCACGTCATCATTCAATTACAGATCATGGTAGAATTTTCTTTCTTTTCTCCATCACTCCCTTGCTATTTTCTTTCTATCATCAAACTCCGCTCGAGCAATGAAATTCTAACACACAAAAAAAGCTTCATATTCAAGGAACTAAATTGATAAAAGAAATGATGGTCGTAGTGCCTTTTTGAAATGCTAGTCCTTTCTTTTTGGCCCATCCACTAATATTATTGCTACTTTTTATACTCGTATCTTCCGCATAGATTTTGCTGTAGATTATATTTATATGCAAAGTAGCTTTTACTAGACTACAAATACTCAACCACCATTACTTATTTATTGAGCTTTCCTTCTTCCCCTCCACGACTAATTAAAAAAAACCAACCTGCATCCCACAAATTTTAAATTTTCATAATGCATTGTTTGGCGTATATGTAATGAAGTATTCAAATTGGCCTCAAAGTGCAGTGTAAAAAATCAAATAAGGCCACTTGCATTCTGTCAAAAGATGGTTGTGGGACATTTCTATTCTACCCACTTGCACTTACACCATCACTTCATGAGGTTTACTTGCCGAACTTCTTACTTTCCCCCACTTGAGCACTCTCCATGTGCCTGAGCTAGACACTGAATGACAGGAAGAGAGATTTTTCTTTTATTTCCATAATTTCCTCGAGCAAAGTTTTGACAATTTCCATGGAGGCTTAATTAGCCTTATATAGGATTTGGCATTATGTCAGATCTTTCAAAAGAACAACTCAGAAAATCTGCATATCTCTATTAATAAATGATAATATTTTGAATTCAAAATATAATAAATTGTGTAAAATAAAATTTAAAATCTAAGCATGTAATCATCTTTGTTTTTTATAAAGATAGTGTTACAAATTCAAATTTAAATTATGTCAATCCTTTGAAATTGAATTGCAAGAAATTTATTTTATAAATTATTTAATTTTAACATGAATAATTAAAGTAAATATAAAAATAACAACAATTAAACATTTTTTTTATTAGGTGGGGTCGACTACATGAATTAAACGGCGCCGAATAATTAAATTAAATAAATTATAAAAATTTATTTTGTAAATTATTTAATCATAACGTAAATAATTAAATTAAAAAGATAAATTAGTTGAAGTACACGACACAAACTAATCCAATGTTTGAATTTGACAATGAAAAGGGGTGTGAAACTTTTGAATATTGATGCACCTTAACAAATTTGTCTGCTAGAGTTTATATAATTTGGCCGAATCCTCATAAGCTAGAGTTTATATAATGCAAGCGAAGCAAACAAGACCTTCCAAGTTCCAATCACTCGGGGGTGGTATGATTGGTTTTCAGTGATACACTGAAGATTTTAATATTGGCCTTGTCTTCATCATCATGGTTTCCGGTTACGTTCTTTTCCTAAAAGACAAAGAGAATAATGTGCTCCATCATTTTTTTTTCTTCTTTCGTTTTATTCTATGCTTGCGGCTTGCCATTCAAACAGACCCCACATTGTCTCTCCAAGTCAACAACTTACCTTTAATTTCTTTGGTGGTTGCCTTGCCTTCCACACATCATTTATAATCTCATCCAAAAAAAAAAAAAAAAAATTCTCCGCTATTATATTGGGTTAGATCTTGTTTAAGTGTCTTAAGAGTCTTTTTTTTTGCCAAGTGTCTTAAGATTATTAAAATTAAATTTTACCCAATAAACAATTTTAATTATAATAATTTTATATTGTTTTCGATAGTAGTGTTGCAACTTATTATTATTCTTTTTTGTTGGTTGAAAGGAGTATTTTCACACTTTATAGATTATAACTGCTGAATTAAATTCCACTTACCACATAAGTCATAAAATCATATAATTTATTATATGCATTTTTTTTATAAATAATTTATCATATGCACAGAATTTGGTTTTTGGTGGATTGTGAAATAAAACTTGGGCTCTTAGTTCGGCCCTTAGAACTGAGGGAGCCCAAAAAACCAAGACCAAATTTGGGCCAACAGACAGAATTACAGAGCCCATCATGAGAAGTTAACCTGTCCCCTGCTCCCAAGTCCCAACGGCTAGTTCTCATTTTAAAAACAAGATAACTACCATATTTCGCATGGGTAAAGCGGTTGATGAAGTATCCAAGACGATCGGGGTTTAAAAGTAATATCACGGCCTCAATCTCTCTCCACGCCATTTCAAATCTAGAGTGTGTCTAAGTTTAACGGTTATCTTCTCTTGAACCTCTCTCTGCTTCCTCTCTTCTCCGATTTGCATTTCCTTTCTTCGGTGAGCAAATTGCACAACATTTCCGTTTAGCTAACTCATCGGCAAATGCTGCATTTGCAATTTCCAAATAAAGTAAGTTTCTGGGTTCCATTTCTTCTTTCATGAAACTTGTTTGCTGAAGACCATGCAATTTTTGGCAATTCTATCCGAATTTTTGGTGCAGCAATTTAAATTGGGTGCTATCTGCTTTTTATCTTCTTCTTTGCTTGAAGCCTGTTGTTTTTTCTTTATTATTATTAATACTGTTACTCGGTTTAGATAATTCCTTCTGGGTCGTTATTGTTTAACTTTGAATATATGCAAGGTTGAATGACATGCTATCTAATAAACTGTAAAAGAAATTGAAATCTCATATACTTTACTAGGACAAATCATACAAACAGAAAACCACACGCATTGTTCTAGCAGCTTGTACAATTTTTGTTTGCTTTGTAAGTAATTTGGTGTTGTTGACAAATTCGAAAGTTAGATGTTTGGTAATATATTCTGGATTATATTCCTTTCCACAAGCTTAAGCGAACCAAGCAACTTGTGTAATATCGAGAATTTATAGTTTGCATTGTAACGTCCAATTTTTTTTTTTAAAACATATTCTGGCATCTGGGTAATGGTAAGTTTTTCTCAAAAGAGCTCCCTCATCTCAAGGGGTGTCATTAAGTACCTGAAACGAATTTTTTCGACAAATTTTACACCGGAGTTGCAAATAATCAGGCATGTATCTGGAAGACAACTCCAAATATTGATCACATGGTTTTTCCAAATTTGTGTGTTTTATTTTTTTAACATTTTGAACATTTGGCAGTATAGATAAAGTAATAATCTAAGTACATAAATGACAAGTTTGGGTTCCCTTTTTGGTTCCCTCGTTCGCTCTTCTTGGTTTTGGTCCTTTAAACTGGGGACATGCAATGCAATAATACTCCTTGTCTTAATTTGTTTATTGCTTTTAAATAGGTGCTTTGAAAGTCGTATATATGAAATATAAGACATGGAAAAGGTCTATGAAGAGCTCGATGATGCTAAAGCTGAAATTGAGAGACTTAAAGCAGAACTAAGAGGCAAGACAGATTCAATCGAAAAGTTGAAGAAATTTCAAAATGCACAGGTCAATCAGATACAGGAAGCGAAGCTCAAAATTGACAAGTTGGATCAAGAGCTGCTTCAAAAGGCGGATGAAGTCACTGAGGCAAAGCAGAATTATGAAGATCTCAAGGGGAATTTGAATAAAAAAGAGTCAATCATCAAACATCTCAGTGCTGCAAATGATAAACTTCGAGTAGATTGCGATGAGAAGTTTAAGAAATGGGAAGATGAAAGAAAAGAGTTGGTGTTGGCGTTAGAGGAGGCAATTGAGAAGGCGGAGAATCAGGAACAACAGGTTCATGTACACAGACAAGAGATTGAAAGCCTGAAAGGTTGTGTTTCAGCATCAAAGTCAAAGAAATGTTTGGAAGTACAGAAAAAAGTAAAAGCATCCAAAGAACAGAATGAAAGAGACGACATGTTTGAGAAGTTAGAGGATGAAAACAGGAAGGTGGCAGAGCAGTTGAAATGGAAGAAAGAACAGTTTAAACATCTAGAAGAAGCACATGAAAAGGTTCGAGAACAGTTTAGGTCAAGTAAGAAGGAGTGGGAGTTGGAAAAATCTACTCTCCTTGATGAGATTTCTTCTTTACAGATCAAGTTAGATTCTCAGACCAGAATATCAGACGATTTGCAACATCAGTTACAGATGTGCAACCAAGCCCTTGCTCATGAAGAATGCCGGAGAAAGCATCTGGAAGTTCAAGTTTCTGATTTTAAAGCACGATTTGAGAATGTTAGTGGCGAGTACCAAGATGCTAGGTTACAACTTGATCACTTGAACTCTCAGCGGGACAAAGATATTGGAGATCTGAGATATTCACTGAAAACAAAAGAGGCACATTATAAAGAAATGAAATACTCAATTGGGAAGCTAGAGCAGGAAAATCAAGAATTAAGGATGTCCCTCAAAGAACTCCAGGAAGCTCAAATTCAAGAAGCAGGAGCTTCATTTTCTCAGTCAAAGTTGCGATCCAAACTAAGAAATTTGGAACAAGTTCATAGAGAGTGTAACTCAACTCTTAAGGCTAAAGAAGCTGAATGGAACTTGCAGCTAGAAAAATTGGCTAGAGAACTTGATGCCTATCGGTCTGAGTTGGAAAATAAAACAGAAGCAATAGAAGAGCTCAATAAAGAGTTGGAAAGTTCTCATTCTTTAACTATGGAGCTGAAGTTGCTGAATGAGGAGATGTCTGTGATGCTGCTTGTTGTGAAGCTGGGAATTTCTGAGGCTCAGTTGAAGCTTGCTAATGATAAGGAGGAGATGGACCTGATCAACAAAGAAAGAGAAGAGAAATGTTCTCAACTGATGAAGCAGTCGGAGATGAAGAATGCTGCTTTAATCAGGGCCCAGAAAGACATCAGTGAAGAACGTGAGAAAGCAGAGTCTGCAATGAGGAAGGTGGAAACCTTGGGTGTTACTGAGGAACAGCAGAATTTACTGCAACATGAACTTGAAAGGTGCAAGAACATGCTAGAGGAGTCAACCAAGTGTCAATTTCTCCTCGAAGAGAAGGTTTTGCAGATGGAGGAGATGGACCTGATCAACAGGGCCCAGAAAGACATCAGTGAAGAACGTGAGAAAGCAGAGTCTGCAATGAGGAAGGTGGAAACCTTGGGTGTTACTGAGGAACAGCAGAATTTACTGCAACATGAACTTGAAAGGTGCAAGAAAATGCTAGAGGAGTCAACCAAGTGTCAACTTCTCCTCGAAGAGAAGGTTTTGCGGATGGAGGAGATGGACCTGATCAACAAAGAAAGAGAAGAGAAATGTTCTCAACTAATGAAGCAGTTGGAGATGAAGAATGCTGCTTTAATCAGGGCCCAGAAAGACATCAGTGAAGAACGTGAGAAAGCAGCGTGTGCAATGAGGAAGGTTGAATCCTTGGGTGTTACTAAGGAACAGCAGAATTCACTGCAAAATGAACTTGAAAGGTACAAGAAAATGCTAGAGGAGTCAACCAAGTGTCAACTTTTCCTCGAAGAGAAGGTTTTGCGGATGGAGGAGATGGACCTGATCAACAAAGAAAGAGAAGAGAAATGTTCTCAACTAATGAAGCAGTTGGAGATGAAGAATGCTGCTTTAATCAGGGCCCAGAAAGACATCAGTGAAGAACGTGAGAAAGCAGCGTGTGCAATGAGGAAGGTTGAATCCTTGGGTGTTACTAAGGAACAGCAGAATTCACTGCAAAATGAACTTGAAAGGTACAAGAAAATGCTAGAGGAGTCAACCAAGTGTCAACTTCTCCTCGAAGAGAAGGTTTTGCAGATGGAGAGTGACTCAAAAGAAAAGCTTAGACAAGTTTCTGATGCTTTAGACAGAGCAAATACTGAGTTGTATGAGAGAATATGTGAAGGAAATGAAATGGAATTTGAATTGGAAATATGGAAATTAATTGCTGAACGGTGGAAGAATGATCTTGAAGAAAATCATGTAATGCGTAAAGAACTGGAAACTTCACTTCTTGCACAGGTAGACCATGACGAAAGCCTCAAGCAAGAAAAAGATAACTTGATTTATAAGTTGGAAGAGAACGACAGAAGAATAGATGATCTGCAGCAACAGGTTATTGTGCTGGAACAAGAGCTGAAAGCAAGGCAGACAGAAGCTTCTATTCCAGCAAATGGAGAAACAGCAGTGTCCTCGGAGACAGATGAATTGAGATATATCCGGATTATAGAAGAGAAAGACAAAATTTTGAAGGAGCTCCAGAAAGAGGTTGGTTTGTTAGAACAAGAATCATTTGAAAGAGAATTTGAAAGTGCTGTGGTTGCAAAAAGCAGTACGGAGCGAACATATAAGCATGGGAAAGAGCATCTTATCCAGCTTGTAGAAGGAAAAAAGCTAGATATGGATGAACTCATGCAACAAGTGGCTTCACTGGGAAAGCAGTTCACTCCCTCATTGGTCTCCTTTTCTTCACAGCTTGCTGGGAAACAGGCTGAAATTAATTTGGTAAAGGATGCTTGTGATAAGATCACAGCTGCTGAGATTCTAGCTCTGCTTGAAACGGAAGAGAAGAAATTGATGATAGCGGAACTTGAGGATGATATCCATGATATTGAGCAGAAACTGAAATTGCAGGAGGAAAGCTGGAGCCATTCAGAGCAGCTTGCGTTGGAAATTGAAGCAGAAATGGAAGCAAAACAGTTAAAAATAAAGGAGTTGACTGATCAAATGGAGACTAAGCTCAAAAACTCAGATGCCTTGTATCAGAAACTCAAAATGGAGAATAGAAACTTACTTGAAAATGTCACAAATTTGTCCTCAGAAAGGGAAAATTTGTTGTCCTTCATTATGGGACTGGATGAGAAGATCTGTGAATTCTCTACTGCAGACACTCAACTAATGGACATGTTGAGAAGCATGGTGAAGTCTTTTGAGAATGATAGTCCAGGAATGAATTTGGTAAAGGATGGTGGATTTCTTGTGAAAGAGAATATAAAAATGCATTCTCCTGTGGGGACAAAGAAATTGGAAGCCATTTTCGATGTAAGGTCGCCATTTAAGGAGCTCAACAATTAGTTGCAATCAAGAAAAGATGCTTGATGTGTGCTGCGTGCATCTACTATATTTTGAACCAAAAAAACTCATGGTTTGAAGCATGACCATTCCTTTAGATTGATTGTATATGAAATTCATTTGTATTTCCGTGTGTATGTATTTTTTCTTGAGTTGCAGTGAAGGATGAACTGCCACAAATTATTCTGTTCAGGAGCCATTATTTTTTTTGTTCATAAGCTGTTGTCCCATAAGCTGAGGAAGTTCATATCAGATAAAGAACTCTAATAATCTCTCTGCTACCACTACACTTTCGTATTGTATAAAGAGCGATATATCTATCTAAATATTTGCAAGGAACGGTTGTAAACCTCGGGCAAAAAAAAAAAAAAAAAGAGGTTGTAAGCAGCAATGTTGGTCAATTATTTTACACGAATAAAGGCAACGTTACATCACTGGAGTTTCAAGAAAGGTCTCAATTTTATTTTCTAACATTTGGATTGGTTAGTACTTTCTCAGAAAGATTGCCTATTGCGCTTCACAGTAGTAGGCAACGCGGCATATTTGTATACTTTGAAGTGCTTACAAATTTGTCCAAAAAAAAAAAAGTGCTTACAAATGGACCACGTTCCATTGTTACAAATACAAATGTATTATTAGCCAATTATACTTCAACCGGAAGCATTGTCAGGTTTTCACAAACGAGTCCTCTGCATGATCAATCATAATAGCTCTATGCCTTGATGCAACATTGCTTTCACTGACTGCTGCTTGATGAGCCTATAGTTCGAGAAAACACTGACAACCCTTTCCTCAAGGTTGCAAGGTTTACTCCGTTGCCAACCAGAATGCTTGTCACACCCATTTTGGAGACCTGCGTGTACAGCAGAAGGATCAAAACAACTTCATGCACCCAACTATAAGATCAGGTCCTTCTCGTCAGAAAATATTTTAATTTCTTGAATCCCAAATGAATATTAGATGTTTCAATGAATAAACAGCCAAAAACAGAATAATGTTTTACTGCTTTAGAGGCAAAATAAAAACAAAATAAGTGATAGAAGAGGGACAGGTTTACTGCTTCAATGTTCCTATCCTCATCATCAAAGAATAGCATTGAGTTGTAAGGAACCCCAGTTTTCCTATGGATTCTCTGGAAATGATCTGTTTTATGAGTCCAACTGGAGAAAATTTCCTGCAAAAAGGATAAATACCTTAATGAATAAATGAAAGAGAGACAGACGGAGAGAACACCACATCAAAAATGATGTGGGGTGCTTCCAAATTCAATAGAAGAGAGGGAAGGGGATGTAGAGAAACTATGTTACTGGATAACCTGCGCCACAAACATAGAATGGATGCCCAACTTATTGAGAAATGTTTTAGCTGTATCCGAAGTTGGAGACCTCGAAGCAATTGCCATATCTATCCCCTTCTCCTTAAGTGCGTATAAGATTCCTCTGGATTGTGGATAGAGATATGGCATGTCATCTTCATAGTAGCACTCGCTGACAAATTACTAGGAAACTTAGTACCAAGAACGACTCAGACAACATTAAACTAGCATCATCTAAGATCTAAAAAAAAACCTTTGACTATGGTTCCCATTCACTTGATTCCATACGGCCATTAATATATTTTGAATACTATTACACGTTTGATTACCACAATTGAGCAATTAAGCATCATCAGCATAGGAAACTAAGTACCAAGAACATGACAAAATTAATATATAGCCTCCTGAAATCCATGAATATCTTATTGTATAGTTTATATCTACTTGACGAGTTGATAAATTTTTTCATAATATTCTTTGTCTAATACTACTTGAGGACAATTCTAATGCAAAGTAAACGGAAAGTGGTATTTTGCCAATCAAGCAAATAATTATTTTAATTCAACAATAGACTATTCTCAATTAGTATCATTTATAATTTTGCGATTGCACTTTCAAAGGATCCCGATCCGTGGGGTAGAGACTAGATACAGCAGGAATAAATTGTCATAAACTACAAAATAATCCAAAAAGCAAATGTATCAGACAATTGCATTTATCTCTTCTGCTTTTCCCAGCATCACCATTCGCCAAAAGTAAACTTTCTGTTGTTTAGTACTCAAATGCTCACATGCCCCAATCATGTTTTTGTTCCTCAAGCAACGCATTCAATTAGATAAAGAATCCCCTTGACGTTCATAATACCCATTTCAATAGAACCAGCAGTTGCAAAAAAGAAAAGCCTTTGCAGGTTTATCCCATGCTGAATATATGTATATATATATATATTGGATTCATGAACACGAAAAAAACAAAAAACCTATGAACATGAAAAAAATTCAAAACTTCGATCGGATAATCTTAGGTAGATTCAATTAACATGTGCGTATATGAAAATACCAATAGAAAGGCCAAAGTGTATAATCGAGATCGAAGACGACAAGACGGGGAAGGTTCTGGAAAAGTCCAATTATCTGCAACGCCTCCTTCTTCACACTCTCGTCGTCTCCCATCTTTCTTTCTCTCCGTGCTTCTGGGCCTTGGGTGTCACCAGGCCATTGGTTTCGTTTCATTTAACTTTTCCATAATATAACGAGAACAGAAGTTTTTTTTTTTTTTTTTCTTTTCAATGAGAAAATAAGTTATTCTTAAATTCTTTTTTAATCAAATTCGTATTTGAGTTTAAATAAAATATTAAATTTAAATAGTTATATATTCAAATTGTATCCAAAAAGAGTCACTAACAAAATGCAGATTGCATAATTCATAACCAAAAAGAAAAACCTTGAAATAGTGAACAATATAAAATTTCAGTATTTTATAAATATGAAAAAGACTTAAAATAAATAGTTTTTTTTATATAAAAAAATGTTATAAATCCTTCAACTTTGATCCTTGACAAACGACTTCTTATGATTTTACTTTCAGCAATTAATTGTCTAAACTTTAATCTATTCACTGGGAAGTAAAAGAAAGTTAAAAAAAGAAAGATCAATTAAATTAAAATTTAATACAAAAGTTGGTTTTATAATTGTAAAATATCTCTTTACTTTATAATTTTATGCAATTAAATTTTTTACTTAGTAATAATAAACTGAATAGAAAAAAAAAATCATAATTTAATTTTTGACAGATAAATAAAGTTTTAATTTAATCTTTTATAAATTAAATTTTAATTACAATTTCAAATACAAGTTAAATTTTATTTCAAATTTTAGATAATAATTTAATTAAAAAGTGACAATACAAGAACTTTTATATATTAAAAATTTACGACACATGATTTTCCTCTTAAACAAAAAAAAATGAGTTTTTTTTATCATAATTTAAATCAGGAGTGACAATGCAAGAATTTTTATATACTGAAAATTTACCTACAAGGACACATGATTTTCCTCTTAAACAAAAGAAAATTGTTTTGCATAATTGAAGTGAGTGAAATAAGGGGTAGATAAAAGCATATAATGTGACTCTTGACCAAAAATCGAAGGAAAATTTCAGAAGTATGACCCCATAATCAATGGAGGCCGGGTAAATAGATTATACACGGATTTTTAAGGTTGCTTGCTGGCTATCTTGAGAGCTGCTCTTTAATTTTACTAGCAGAGAGAGATAGAGTGAAAGATTTGGATCAGAGAGTTTGGAAACCACTAAATGATATATGGCAGTATTGCTCTCGCTAAGAATGCTTCCGTTTCAGCATAAAACACACCCAGAATACATCTTCCAACACAGTACAACCCCTCACGCACTCTTATTAAGAACATCATAACAGGCCCTCCTGAATAGGATAATGCCAATGCTTTTTTATTCATCCAATAAATAAGACACTGAACTATTATATAACATACAGAGGCTACCCTCATCCGTGGACAACTTTTTAAAGTATACTAAGCTTGGCACATGCAATCAGGAACTGGGTAGGTGTATACGGACTGTTTTGGCTTTCTCAGCCTCAGTTGACCTTGTCTATTTTGGTGACCTGCAACCACTGCTTCCTGGAATTCCGACCAACTCATGCTTTTATTCAGGAACAGTTGACCCATTAATCCCATGTTTGGTCTAATTGTCTTTACATTTAGGTAAGTTCTGTGTCCAACCTATCCACATCAAAACATTGAACATCATCAGCGCAAGGCATTCTAAATTAGCATACTGAAACCTTACCAGTATCAATTCCAGTGTCTTACAACAACCTTGCTAATTCATAGTAATGAAGTGATGATATTTAAGTATAGATTCGTCTTGCGTATTTTGAAGTGGCACATTCCTTTTATGGAATTCCAAAATCTATTTGCCCAGCATGAAATAAATGGGCAATGATTCTTGGCCTCTCATCATTATTCTAGATTAGTGAAGTGAGAAGTAATAACATAGCATTGTAGATTCTTCAAGCTATCAGGTAGAAAATCCAATGAAAGAGTCATCTCATCTAAAAAGCATCTAGCACTACTCACCAATGCATTGTGCATATTTCCTGGAGAAGCAGAGATGAAGATGTCGCTGTGCATGCCAACATAGTAATCAACTGCAGCTAATAGAGAAGCTTTTCCCTTTATCTGTGAACGTTCATCAGCTGAAGCAAGGCTCTTTTTGTCCTCCATCAGAGGGAATAATTGTCTCAAAGTTGAAATCCTTGCTTCCCCACCATATACCTGGAAAAGGCAACTACTACACTTAAAACAAATGGGGTAACAAAAGTATCTCACTTTCAAGTTATAGTGACAAGCACTAATACAAGTGGATGAGTCTATACTGTGGCAAACTGAAGCAAGATGATAAACCTTGTGAGAGGCAAGATATAAACGAGTGTTATTGTCGAATCCCAAAGCTGCTAGCAACAATCCAATCTCTTCTGGAGTCAATGGGCATCGGCCCTGACTCCTCAACTCTTCATCAGTGAACTGGGAATTAAGAACCCTTCCCTGCCAAATCACCTGTCGATACTTAGCAAGAGCCAATTTTTCAGCTTTCCCCCCACCAAAATCACAGGCTGAATGCGCTGCCATATCCTGCAAAAGGCCAAAACCAAACATCCCCACTTATAATTTGAATATATGCAAGTGAAAGTAGATCATATTTATATTATTTTGAAGACACTACTTTTGTTTAGACAATTCATTTAGTTCCTGCAATATTCACTCTTTCTTTTTAATAAGTGATACTTGCATTATAAGGCACAAAGTGGATTCAACCCAAGAACACAAATGTCCAGTAAGTTGCAGCACCAAATTAAAAGAAACAAGTCAGAGAAATATTTCAACCTCATACAGGTAGTTGATAATCAACAAATAGATTAGATTAATACCTTATCAAACCGTAGGTGTAGTACAACAAATTTCCCTGCCCTTTTCCTATTGCCAGCATTGGTTATCTCCTGGGGGTAGTTGGTGCTCATTTCTCCTGCAGAGCTTCGAGGATAGCGAAGGCGGCTGACAAGTGAGTCTCCAAGTGTTCTGATGTGAGGAACAAAACGCAATGCTTGAAAGTTGACTTTACATCGTAGACGTTGGATATCCATGGGCAAGTTGTCAAAAGTCAGGCGGTGAGAAAATGGAGCAATTGCAGCAATATTATAACTGGACCATACAAAGGATACCAGGATATCAGAAGCTCATAGTTCTTCTAGAATAAAAAGATGAGATAAAGAAAAACTTGCCAAGCAGTAATCTGTAATTGGGTTAGGCGTGCATCTATATACACATACATATTTACAGGGTTTACACAGGATAATAAGACTAAAATACGCTTGCTCACAATACTCTCCCTCAAGCTAAAGCATAGATGTTAAACATTCCCACTTTTGAGAGATGGAAAAATGTTGTCAGCACACTATACACATTACACTCTGTCATATCATTATCAAATGCTAGGATTCACTACATAGAAAAGGTTTTGACCATATGCTAGGGTTGTCAGAGAAGAACTAGCTTGAGCAGTCATAAGTGAACAATTTTCAGTTTGATGATTTGCTACATCTCATACATATGACATGTTCTTTGTCCCAATTTTATGTACTTAAAGTGAATAATAAACAAATGTTGCATGTAGCTCACTTGTAACAGTTAAGAAAAATCACATAAAAGTGGCCATGATTGGAGGCAATGGTAAAGTTCTTAGACCAGTATCTCATAAATCTAATAAGAAAATGATTTGTAAGAAGTTTAGCTATATCGGAGAACATCATTTTAACATACTTATATATCTGCATCTGAGCTTCAATAATCAAACTTGGAAACATATCCTGTTTCTTAAATATTTATCTGAAGTACTATACAAAGTGGTGATAGCTACTGTACCAATTATCATACCAGAGTTCAACATAAGTTCTCAGTTTGACAATTTTACATGGCAAAAGCTGAATCGGCTGTAATCATGCACAAAAATTTCATGCTTAACCATGAAATTGAATATGAATAATATACTTGACCCAACACATACAACCCATTCCTTAGCAACTATAAAGTAACAGGTTCAGGTAACTACCAACCTCTGTAGGACAGGCAAAACATTTTCCAGATACCAGTTGGCAGATGCGTGAACAGGTGCAGCCTTGATTCTTGTATCTCGAATAGCAGTGGCATAATACTCCCTTGTGCTCCAGGAGAACTCTTCAGGCAGCTCTTTAACTATAGAAACATCATCCTTCAATACATCAATGAAGTGATCCACATCAAATATATCCATAAAGGAGCTGCAGGGAAACATATGTAACCTCAGAATATACATCACTCACAATCCATGCGATAAAGAGGAATGTAGAAAAAAAAAACAGAAGGATGGCTCCTGCAAGAACCTTGAATCTCGCCAAACCGGATTTACTTCCAGGTACGGGATAACAAGAGTTGCATTCAGTATCTTAGCAACAGCAACTGCATCACATATCTAAAAACAACACTCAGTACAAATCATACATCATTCACAAACATACATAACAGAAATTCTGATCTTAGCAATAGGCCGTAAATGCCTACCCCCATCCTCTGCTGGTTCAATCCTCCATCAAGAAATACTTGGATATATCCCTCAGACTTCTCTGGTAATGCTGTGTCACGGAAAGATAACATGAACCAGTATAAGTCCCAAAGTGTTCTGTGTTAAAAAAAAAAAAACAACAACAAATGACAGTGTATCTTATTTATTTCACTCACATGGTAGATTTCTGCATTCAACACAGGGTCTCCATCCTTGGTTTTCCAGAGGAGTCCACAGATCAGAAAGCTGTGATGTTGACTACACAAGCACAAAAATAGTGATATACTATAAAAAGGTATAAAATGAAAAGATATTACTGAACAAAAGCCAGTAAATCATTCAAAAATGTATTGGCTGCTCAATCTACTCTTACAGTTTCACGATCTAAAGCACTCTTGAGTAGACGCAAGTGCCTAGGTTTTATAGCACCCTGTTCCTACATAAAGCAGGTTGCAAGTTATAAGGTGCTGGAAACCAAAAGATTAGTTGATCATTTGCAGGTACCAATTAAAAACTGCAAAATATGATCATGCTCTTGAGGTTACCTCATCTCTGATATGAAGGTCGTTACAGGAATTAAGAAACTTTTGTATTGACATATTCAACACGTCAGAAACTTTTTTTTCCTCATTATTTTCCTTTAAAATACTAAAATAAAAATGAACCCATGAGTCTTCACACCCCTCTCAACATTGATCACATGAAAGGTCACAAGGTAAAAAAAAAAAAAAAAAAAATCACATCAGAAGTGATAAAACTTCATTTGCAGTAAACATTCCGCTCAAGAGACGACCAACAACAAAAACAATAAACTAAGATATCATAGAATCCACCAGCACTATATACAGCTCAGCTTATAATTACAAGAACAAGGAAACAGATTAAGATTGCTAAAAAGAGAGAGAAAGAGAGTAAAAAACAAATTAAACTTTGGAGAAAACAGAATGGCATGCTTCATAGACTCATATTCCACCAAAGCTAGAAATGGGAAAAGAAATTAGAAGCAGTAAACGGAGCTAGGAAGGGGAGGAAACTGAAATGAACAGCAATATCATACCGAGTACATAGAAGACGAGGCATGGCTCAACGTAGTGAATGAACTCGCCAAGAATGCTAGGAAAAACAGCAAGGAAAGACTAGCAATTGTTCCACCGCTGAGTGGCCGATAGTGATTCTGGTTCCTGAGTTCCATCATCACCAGCTGAATTCGACCTGGGATCTGGAAAGTGACAACCTTGCCCCAGATTAGAGAATTAATGGAGGAGAAGAGAGAAGATAGCAAACCCCATTATCATAATAATCCTTCCTTCTTTCTTTCGGGGTCTGTGAAATGTAGTTCTGGGAGAGAGAGAGAAGGAAGCAAAGCGAGAAAGGCAGACACAGAGACAGAGAGTAAAGGCAGCTCACATGGGACACCTGGCCACCCTTGCCGAATTGAATAATGGGGGAAGTGTCCCTTTCAGAGGGACCCAGATAAATAAAAAGTACAAAGAGAGGATTTTTACGTTAACAAATGAGAATCACGGAGAGAGGAGCAGAGTCACAGACTCACAGGTGTGTGTCGACGTTGTGCTAGTGGTAGATTAGACCGTTGAAGACGGTGTATTGCTGTTGTAAACTTGTGTCTTCTTACGAAGCTTTTTTCTGTGACCAGACCACCGACACAGTACAGTGAGTGCGTGGGTGAAAGGGGTAAACTCGACGCATATGGGACCTTTCTCCGCCCACTCATTGCTAAATTATATATATAATTTTAGAAAAAATATCTTGATACATGATCGGCGGACAAAAACTATTTTTTGGTATTAAATGTTGTCTTCTTCAAAATATTTTTTTTAATTTAAATAAATTCATGTAACAGAATATACCAAATAATCACCCAAATTTTAGAGTAAAAAAGGAAAATGTCTCACACACACATATGCATGGCGTGCAATGCAATGCAATATTTGTCACATGGGACTTTAATCTTTATTCTTCATTTTCAACGTCACTTTAATCTTTATTCTTCTTTTTCAACGTCAAAGTTCTTAAAAAAGAAGGCATAACATTCAGAGGTGATTTAATTATGCACATTAAAAAACAAAACGAGATCTTTTCCCATAAGTAAATGATATTATTTGTTGAAATGAACGTACATCGTAGTTATCCATCTTCTATGAGTATATTTTTGTCCAGAATTGTAAACATAACGATGTTGTACATTAGTTTTAAAACTATGGGGTCCAAATGTAATTGTCATCCAAAGATACAAAAGCCACAGTGGCCATTTGTCAGACCAGGGAAACACTTTGAAGGTAGCGAGTGAGGTTGACCTTCCTATTTTGACACCATCCTCTTTAATGTAAAACGATGAACTCTACAAGAGGCTAATCTTAGTAGTTTTGGCATGTCTTTTTCTGGCCTCTGGGCATTTCTGGACAAATATCATGAACTCAATGGTGCCAAATCAATTGCTT
Source organism: Gleditsia sinensis (assembly GCA_037074535.1). Taxonomy (NCBI): domain Eukaryota; kingdom Viridiplantae; phylum Streptophyta; class Magnoliopsida; order Fabales; family Fabaceae; genus Gleditsia; species Gleditsia sinensis. Next base: position 59,601,143 of record CM073467.1, on the reverse strand, counting down.
AAATTCTGAAGTAATTAAGAAAATACGATTATAAGGGATTAATTATAAGTGGTTTTGCCCTACCAATAGTATATCGTGTTATAAAAAACTTTAGTAACGTCTTTACTAAACTTTATCACAACCATGCTCGTTTTTCAAAACCCTATCAGGTAGCATGAGAATAATGAGCGAAACATGATTAGAAATCTTCGTGATACCTTAATTAATCCATTTTTTATTTGCTTTCTCAAAAGAACAAGAAAAAGGGGGAAAAAAAAAGTGGAGTTCTCTTTTTGTCAGTGAAAGATCCTTTGATCGAGCATCACAGAGTCTTTGTCTACAACCTGAACATATAACAGGAGATGAGATGGGTCCTCTTAAAAAGCCAGTATGGGAAGAAGTCTAATCATTTAATTAGGAGTGATTGGGAAGAAGAGGTTGGAGGGTCTATTTGTTACTAGCTGTTGCCTGGAAGATGCAGTAATAGCGGCATTGATAGTTCGAGCTATGCGAGGGGGTACTTCTGTCAAATAACTAGTGGCATTGGAAAGTGGAAACCTTGCAATTTATTATTTTAAACTGGATCCAAGGACATAGCTCAATAACGTACAAGACAAGTTGTTAGCTCAGAAAAGGATCCCAACATATTCTATTGACCTTTTTCTCTGTTGTCAATTTATATGCTCCTAACTCCTCAGCAACCTTATTTATTTTCTTAAGCTAATCAGCTGCCATTTGCTAACAAGAGTACGAGAAACAGGAAGAAGTCGTTTATATGCTGAAAGCAAATATAATGAAAGTTGAACAATCTTGTACATAGTTATAGTCAGAATTTAGTTTAGAAATTGTGGACTTAGTAATACTGGCTCCGAATTTAAAAAATAAAATCGGAATGTAAAGTTTAGGCTAATTATGGGCTTTCAGGGTTTTTATTTTTATTTTTCGAGGTCAACCTTGGGTTGGACGGTGTATCCAGTCCTTCAAAGTTTAGGCTAGTAAATGTGAAAGTCTGATCCCACAATCTACTTTTGGGCCTTGCCACTTTTTACTTGATCCAAGGGCTATGCTTTGAGCAACTTTTCCAGTAGTTTTGGGCCGAATAATTTAAAAAAAAAAACAAGTAGGGCCTCTAACTCCTGCTACTAAGAAGCCCACCTTGATTCAGAAAAATTGTTCAAAGATTATTCGCCTACAAACTGGTGAGGATATGTTTATCCCCTCTCTCCACTTAATGTTCACTTCTTGTATTAACGCTGAGGACCGAGGTTATTTTAAGCTGAATCAACTCTTTATTAACCTTGGAATCGTTTTTTCAGAATAGGGTAGAGGTTGCTGACCAAAAGTTTTGTTTTGTTTTTTTGTTTTTCTAACTGCCGAAACAGCTCCTGGTTTTTACCGAGCCACCATCAAAGTAGTTGTGGCGTTGAGCTACCCAACTGAACCATTTTAATTCAGTAACCAGAAACCAGCTTCTTCTCCTTTAATGATTGACACCTCTATTTAATATTTATCATGAATTTGTAGAATTGCACTTTCATCTATCTCCACCCTGATACAGATCTCTGAATCCTAGTTTCTCAAGCTCTGTTCGTCCCTTTCTTCAATGGCGGGTTTTCTCTCTCTTCTCAGGCGCCTCTACCTCACCGTTTATAACTGGACCGTTTTCTTTGGATGGTACTGACCCCTAATTTCTCCAACCGCATATCTCTTTCTTTTTAGGCTCATTTCTCTAGAAAGTACTTAAAACTTTCAATTTGCGCAGGTGTCAAGTTTTGTATCTAGTTTTGAAGACATTGAAGGAATCAGGCCATGAATATGTTTACAACGCCGCTGAAAAGCCTTTGCTTTATGCTCAAACCGCTGCTGTGTTAGAGGTATTGTGCAAAGAAGAACTGATTTTTCTTACCTATGGACGCACCCATCTATTTGTTTCCTCGGAAAATATATAATCTGTCTAGGGAAATTAGCTTAACCATCTTTTTTTTTTCTTTCCTTTTCTTTGGTTGCGGCGTTGAATTGCTTGGTGTGATAGATTCTTCATGGTTTGGTTGGTGAGTAACATATTCTCATTATCTTAGCTTAATAAGGATAGAGATTTACGTCAAGAGTCAGTTTGTTAATGGCTTTCTAAATTTTTTCAATGATGAAGGGTTGGTGCGATCTCCAGTAACAGCAACCTTGCCACAGATAGGCTCAAGGTTGTACCTAGTTTGGGGCATCTTATGGAGTTTTCCTGAGGTTAGGACAAAGTTAAACTTTCTGTTATTTTGTCATTTTTCATTAATTCAACCCTCAACTGTATACTGTTATTTAAAATTAACGGCATGATGTCAATGTATGCAGACTCGGAATCATGCACTAGTTAGCTCCCTATTAATCAGCTGGTCTCTCACAGAGGCAAGTGTATCGTGATTGCTATTTTATGTTATACTCACATAATCTCTGTTTTATGGTTTGCTTGGTTTGATTTAGCCAAAGGAAAATTGCTGCTTGTACTGATTGTTGTAAGATAGTGAGAACTTATTTTTCCAATATTTTGGTTTTTCTATGGTGCTTAATCATTTGCTTTTGCATGTTTTGTTTGTGTAGTTTATAATATAATTATCATACTATATGGAAAAGAAAGTACAAAGCACGGTGAATTAAATACTTGGGATTAACTATGATTCTGCTTGATGGTACCCATGGTAAAGAAGAAAATGACTCGTATATGGAATTAATGCCCTTTGTAGGAGTTGGCTGTTAAAGGCCGAGGAAAGCATAGGGTGTCGGGTGTGATGGAGAACATTAGATATTTAGATTAAGTCCCACTCACCAATTCTACAAGAAAAGAGAAACAATGAAGTAGTTTCTTTTCAGTTTGTTTCTCCTGCTATCTTCAAAAAAGACTCTACTAAAAGCTAGGGGCCCAAGAAATTTTTGGAAATTAACTCAACGTTGATAAATCCATGCTCTATTTAACAAAGCAAATGTGATATAAGAGATCAACTTCCATGAAGTAGAAAATTTTAACTGTCACATTTAGGAATGTAGATAGCTTCTCATTTTGCAGTTATCTCTTTATAATGATATTGATTGCTTCTTTGCTTTTATAATTGCAGATAATCCGTTATTCTTTCTTTGGTATGAAAGAGGCTTTTGGTTTTGCTCCTTCATGGCTTTTGTGGCTCAGGTATAGTGTTTAACTTGTGGCTGCTGGACGGAGTATAGTAGTGGGCAAATCTTGTTTCGCTGTTATATTGACTACAATTTTTCCCTTGCAGATACAGCACCTTCTTATTGCTTTATCCAACTGGCATCAGCAGTGAAGTTGGTCTAATATACATTGCCTTGCCATTTATCAAGGTAAAGAATTTGGAAAGCAAAGTTGACAAAGCTTTTGAAATCTTGTAGTTGATTTAGACCTTCTGGTTTGGGTTGTCTTTATTTGGGTTAATTGTTGGTTGATCTTCTGGTTGTGCTCACAATGTGGTGAAAGAGAAGTGAGGGGTTTGATAGTTTACTACTCATGGTTGACTCTTCGATTAAACTCCTTGATGTGGAGGTTCCTAATGACGCTGGAATTTCAAGTTAATGAGGTAGAGTATTTTTTTTTTCAGGCATCTGAGATGTACTGCATAAGGATGCCCAACAAATGGAACTTCTCTTTTGATTACTTCTACGCCGCAATTGTTGCATTGGGAATCTACGTTCCAGGCATGAACCCAGCATATTTCTTCCCAATAAATGTGCTTAGGCTAATTTGTAATTGGCGACCTTGTAACTGATTGGATGTCATAATTCTTTTGCAGGTAGTCCTCACATGTACAGATACATGCTTGCACAGAGGAAGAAAGCCCTCTCAAAGTCAAAGAGGGAGTAGAACAACAGCATTAGTGAAGTTTTATTGGTTTTTGGCCAATCATAGGATATTCATATAGACAAGTCTTGATTTGGGTTCATTTACATTTCCCAGAAGCTTGTGTTTTTCTTGATAATATATGTTTAAAACAAAACGGTGGGGATATTAAATTAAATTATTTTGTTCTTTGGTGGTGCAAACTGCGAACAATATTTTCAATTGGTAATGGGAAATGATTATTACATTCCCTCCCTTCCGTCGTCCAAGAAGATATCATGCCTATAATCACCCCCAAGCATGGGTTAAAAGATCAATACAAGGGGTAAAATAACATCAAATCTGTCAAGCTAATAGCTCACATGGTATGAGTTTCCATTGAGGTACGCCTGGTGTAATTGGGTCTAATGCTTACCCCTTCTCCTACTTCCTTCTATGCAGCATCTTGCCATGTAACTTCCTGGGCTCAGCAAAGTGTACTTACCTCAAATATATATGTAACTTTGCATTTCATATTGATTGGGTTGGGAATTGGGAATGTTGATACTGCCAAAGGTAAGAGTCCTATGGAATTTGAGTAGAGATGAAAGGCTGGTTCTCGTCATTGCTGTGTTACGGACCATATTCGAACTTACGAAGGAAAGAAGCAAGTGCAGGTGTCCACCTCTGGTCCTCAGCAACCTTCACCCGCTTACCCTATTAGGGAAGACGACAAGCAGAGTCTCCCAAGTATGACTTCACTTTCCATACGTGTGCATAAGCCGAACTTCCCAAATCCCTGCCAAGTGAATCCTTAGTTAATTGATGTTCAGCAAGATTTTTCTTTGGTATTTAGCCTGTGTCAGACCTCGAGCATTGTAATTTATGATAATGGAGAAGCCATCATGAGCTTGAATCTTTCTGACTATCAGATTGCTTATGGGTTCTATAATGAGCCATTGGAGACTCCCCCGGCCAGTATATACTATATATATGCTGCTCTATTGGTCTCCGCATCATGGCAACAGACAGGTACTAAATAATGCCTAGTTTTCCTTTCCTTTGGTTTCTGAATCCCAGATTTTCTTGCTCTCCACATCATCGATGACCGATCACCTTAGCCTCCTTGGCAACGACAATGGTGTTCTCATTTCTCAGTTGTGGATGGAAACTCCGGTTCCATGGATTAGATTTATTATAGAAAATAATAAATGAATTATGATTTGTGAGTCATGGATCGAGCTTGAACTCACTCAAGTTGCCCTTACAATAAGTGATGCTTGGTTTGAATCTTAAATGTCCTCTGGATATCAATTTTTAATCAAACATTAAAACACATCAGATATTTAGGTAAAGAAAACTACCATATTTTGATTTATCAAATTTTCTCATTATTAAATCCATCTCATTGACTTTTGCTTTTTAATTAATAATTTAACAATTTCTAACAAAATTAAACTTCTCATAGAATTAGTCATGATATAAAATGATAATAACCGTCCATAATAATAATGATAAAACTTTTGACATTTATAATAGTGATAAAGGTGAGAATAAAAATGTGGCAGAAGCAGCAATTAGTGTAACGCCGGGGAAGGCGACAGATACGATAAAGGGATATACTGATTATTCCTTAATATTGAAATATTATGAAATAGATATACAAAATAATCTATGAAAGTTCCCCTTCATATGACTCTAAAATTCTCAAAACCTGCTTGAATCCTTAATTCAGATACAAGATTTCTGGATTTTTCAAACAGCATCGTCAGACACCGTTAAACAAATATCCAATATCATATTAAAGGATCCATTTCAAGCTCATCCAGTTTATTACTAGGTATCTGAAGAAATGTTGCTATTGCTGCTTTCTCAATTATATTTTGACTACTGCAATGTATACAAGTTTACCTTTTTACTGTGATTTTTTTCATATGAATGGTAGGAAGCACCATGTAACAAGCATTGGAATTTGTCAATATATAATTTTCGGTATTTTAAAATATCTTTGGGTAATAAGCACATGATAAAATGCGAATTAGTTATATAGTAGAATTACATTTTTTTTAAAGATAAAATAATTAGTTTCTGAATGATATTATCAAAGGTACTGGACTTCATTACACGTACACCTCAACAGTTTCGAAATTTATACAATAGCCTTCGTTTCCCTTGGTTTAGAAGCAAACTCCCAAGGGATTCCCTTCAGCCGGAGTATGGTAGCCTGCAAGTAATTGATCAAAGTAGTTGTTAGCGAAGCTAATCTGAAAGTTCTACATGCTTCAAGCAACATTGTTTTTAATCAAAAAGTTTCTGGTGATTGCAAACACATGATAAACTCTTCTACAATTAATTCACCAAAATAAGTTTCTCGCTAAACTCAACTTGAAAGTTGAAACACTACCTTCAGAAAAAAAAGTTTGGCTAAGAGTGGTGTGCTAAGGTGAACTCACCCCAACTTGAGTGATGTGTCAGAGCTATCATCATCTTGAGGAGGCCCAGAGGAGTTGGAGGCGATTGTGATAGACTCCGATGACTGACCTTCCTCAGTGATGAAGTTGTCGAACTCAGCACCACCTTGCCTTCGGCCATTAGATATTTGTGCCACCTTGGGTGCAATATAAGTACCAAGTTTTTTGTTAGCAATATTGCAAAGCCGGATGCAGAGACACTCAGGCACAAGTCTCAGCATAAAGCAAGAATACACAGAGAGAACAGAGAAAGAATTCATACTTGACGCTTTAATCGCTCGTTCTCTTCCATCAATTGCATTCCCTGGAGCTTCGCAGTTAAGATTTTAGTTCACATATAATAAAAAGTAAAAATAATGGAATATCTCCGCTTTCTAACCTTTCTTTGGAGATCACTGATTTCGTTCATGATCTTCTCCCCCTGAAAAACATGAAGATGTTGACTTTATTCCTAGTCCAACTAACATGAAGCCAATGGTTCAAGAGAATACAGCAGAATAAAGTAACAGACCTTCTTTTCTATTACACGGCCCAAACCACATTCAAGAGACCTCTCTAGTTGTTGTAATTCTTCGAGACTTAAACCTTGCAGATCCTCTCCTCTCATCTGCCTATATTTTTTTGCATTATATTTTAAATTTCAATAACTACTGCAAACAAATCATTTTACGGAATTATTAAGACTCGTACCTTAGTTGACGGCTCCTCTCAGCAACTTCCCGGCTCAATTGGGCGCAGTTGCTGTCCTCAACTAGCTACAGAAAAATAAAGCGGTGTATGAATACAAAACTTATAGAACTCAAAAGCAAATATATACAAAGGTTTATATGCTGCCTGATTCAGTTTCCATAAATTTTTCTGCTTCTCAGTTTGTTGCTTTCCATTTTCTGCCAGTTTTAGTAATCAGGTGGTTATAGTTCTATAGACCATCGAGGATGGACTCTGACCTTGTAATGAATCTACCGCTTCATTTATAAAGAATCTTTTACATGCTAGCACAAAACATAGATAACATACGGAAGGGTAACTGACCTGCAACTCGACAGACGGTTTATCCAGCTTTGCTATGTTCTTAGAGTGCAAATGATGCCTTTCGAGTATTTCCTTCATGCTTCACAAGACAAAGCATCAAAGTCACATTCTGGAATGCACCATTTTAATAAATTAACAGAGAGAAACCGAAAGAATTGATTTGGCTTTGTTTGTCAAAAGATGAATGCCAAGACTAGGGCACGCCAATATGAACTAAAGTAATATTTATATACTTCTATTGTTTAAACTCCATTCGTAATTAACAAGTTGTTACAACACGAAAAGTCACACTATAATGCTGGTTAGTTTTTCAATAATGCCAAAGACAAAGTACTTTATCCACTTAGATTTTCCGCATCACAGAAATATAGGCTGTCCCAAATGGGCCACAAAATTTAATTATTTCGAAAAGTAAGGCTCAGATTCAACGAAAACATAATTTTTAAGTTTGATTAGTAGAAATAAAGTTGAGGGAAATATAATTTACCAAACCAGAAAGTAATGTTGTATAAACGTAATAACTATAGTCAACCCAACCAAAATTAACTTCAAATCTTTGTCTTCAATTATAGGAGAAAGAAAAAAGGATGTAGCCCGCAAGATACGCAAAGAACTTCCAGCAACAACCGTTCTCCTCCAATGACTACGACAACTACCACCAAGCCGACATATCAAGTTAATCTGGTATCAATTTCAACTGGCAGGTGACACTTGATTCTTCTGTTCATTTCTTTCCCAGTAATACTATGATACCTAATATGTATCATACTATTTATGCAGCAATAAACTCACTGATGACCACAATTGCAACGTTGTTGTATCAAGGTTTATCACAAAAATACATGTGAAACCAGTGCCAGTAAGACATATAGATACCTCTGCGATTTTGACCAATTGTGAACCTCACTTTTCTGTAAGCAGTACTGAACTTTCTTCACTCCACCCCTAGCTAACCTCCCTCCCCCAGAGAATGTATTGTTATTGCTACTTATATTCCCTCTAGGATTTGCATTACTAAACAGCCATGAGACTCGTTTGTCATTTGTGCAAGACTTCGAATCACGATGCCTATATTATATGATCCTTCTTCCCTCCTTGCGTTCTTCTGAATTCACCTCACCAAATTATTATTCCTTTCATCTATTGTTCCATCTTTGAACAAATTTTCACTCTTTTGCCTTACATTTTATTTGGTTTACTTTTCTCCACATTTCCATCAACCTGCAACACTGATTTTAGCAATACAGTTGATAAATTGGATTAAAGGCATAAATCTAGTCTTCTTTTGAGTGCTTAGGTAACCGCTATACTACACTTAGACTGAACAATCAATATACTATTGAACGTCTCTATCATCCCATTTCCTACAACCTTAGAAGCAAAGGTTGACAATGATTAGGTATTTTCTTGAGTATTCAAGTATAACTACTCAAAGGACAAGGATATGTTTGGTGCAGATCTATGGCACATCAAGCGGAACAAGGCAATGTTATAATATCTCAATAATCAAATTAGAGTAATAAACCTAATTGAATATGCGTACTTGAATAATCCATAAAATGAGAGAGAGGCAGAATCACAACCAAGTGTTATAATATGTCAATAATCAAATCAGAATAATAAACCTAATTGAGTATGTGTACTTGAATAATCCATAAAATGAGAGAGAGGCAGAATCACAACCAAGTGTTATAATATGTCAATAATCAAATCAGAATAATAAACCTAATTGAGTATGCGTACTTGAAGAATCCACAGAATCACAACCTACTAGACCCCCTTAGTTTTACAAAAGGAGTGCAAATAGAGATGGAGATGAGAGAGAGTTCTTATGGTCAAACTAAAACTGATACTTATACACGATGGTTCAACATGCAGAAAAATCAATCTAAATAACCATCTTAAATTAATAAATAAATAAATTGAATTATCTCTTTCTCTCCCTAACTCAGGTAGTTTCTTGATAAGAACAAAAATTGACAGTTAAAAAGTTGTAGGTTGAACCTCTGTCCAACTTTCCTGTGTGGTCCACCTATTACAGTCCACACACGATAATAATGGCCTAATCTGTTTTAGACTTAATAATTAATTAAATGAAAATTCACTATAAAATATTCAATCAAGCAAACGATAATCAATTCACTTACAATATACATAATTGGACCACAGAAGATAAAGACAAAGCAGTTTTAAAAGTAACGTTTTATTCTCCCCAATCCAAAGGAGATAATTCTAGCTTCTTCCTAGCACTTTGGTCTTAATTATTGCATTTATGCAAGTTATCTAAGCAAATTCTGTAGAGGTTCCTTTAAATTACTCCCCCTACAAATTCATAGACTTTGTGCATGAGTCCATATATAAAAATTAATTTCACATGACCATGTTTTACATGATTAAATTAACCTTTAATCCAAGAAATTTAAGGAAACTACACGTTGTTGAACAACCACACTAGAAATATCTCTATAATTTAATGTCATTTTTTAACTGGGTAAAATGCAAATGCACAAGATTCATTATTTGAACAATACATCTTTCTTTTTGAAGGGAATAACCACAACACCAAATTATAAACAAGATCATTCATATTTCAAAGTGGTAAAATGCTTCCTATGGAGACGTTATGTGATATAAGATGACAATGCATAACACATGCCAAGGTTGATAAAAATATAGAGGGAACTGCAGCATCAAGTTACTGTTATATATTTAACCACATTTTTCATTATTTTTCGGGCAGAGAATCTTCCCTTTCACTGGCTTTTAGGACTATAGCAACTTAATAAAAATGGTAGCAAACCACAACAAATAATCCCTGGATATTTATATGATCGCTCAGGACCACAAACAAGAAGAAAGGAAAAGGGGGCAAAGGAATAAAGGAAATCAAGTTGGAATAAGTATTGCAGATGGCCGAGTTCCGGCGGCTTTTCTAAACCCATCACTAATTTTCTTTTCCTTAGATGAGCACCGCTAAAAGCAGATTAAAATGAAAGCATCCAAGTGTACCCAACAAATGTATCAAACAAGAAACATAATTAGTAAACTATATGTATGATGTATCTAATTTTGTAATTAAAGTTTTCAATAATTGTAAAGATCCTACGGTGCTTAATCAAACTGCAAGTTTCTTTATTTGCTTAACAAGTTTCTTTATATAGCATACTAGCTATCTAGGTTCTATATTTCTATTTATTTTTTAAAACTTTTGCTGGCTTCTAGTTGCGCACATATATCTTAATTTACGGTTGTCTTCATTTTCTTTCTTCATCTAGCTTTGACTATCGGAGAATGTGAAACAAGATAAAACCAAGCTGTAAAAAGTACGAGACAAAGAAGAAATCGATGAAATCAAATAAGACATAAAAGCTTGTGTAATCATGTTATCAGTAAACGCACCAAGATGTTTCAGAAAAATTATATAAATATATTACGACCTTCTTAGACCTGTCATCTTGTTCGTTCAGGAGAGCTCTTACGCACTCCCCACCCCACCCAATTGATATACTGTGTGGATAGAGTGGATATACAAACGTTTCTAGTATTTTCCAGTTACGAACGCTAATGGCTAGACTGCTTTAGTACACGTAGTTTGATTTAATTCTCATCCAGTATACCGTTCAGAGATTTTAGCGTTAAAGATAAAACATTTTTCTAATACGAAGAGCCAAGAAACGAAACCCATCAATCTTTAATCATGTTATTTGCGAGAAAGAGAAGAAATAGGGAAAGACCTTGAGCTGGAGTACTCGAAGAGCTTCCCAGCAGCGGAGAAGATTATGAGAGCAACATCTGCGTCACAGAGAACTGAAAGCTCCTCAGCTTTTTTGAAGAGGCCTCTGCGTCGCTTCGAGAACGTCACCTGCCTTGCCGTAGCGTTGTCGATCTTCTTAATCTGAATCTTCTCCCTCGCCATTAAAATTCACTTTCTGTTCCACTCTATCCTCACTTGGAATTTTTAACAACAAAAAAAGAAAAAGAAAGAAAAGAAAAGCAAACAGCCTCTTAGCCTTTATCTTGAGCTAAAGACACGGAATGAACCAGCATACAATCGAGGAAGCCCACCTACAATACAAGAGAAAAGGAGGAAAGCAAAGGAAGGTTGAAGCGTTGACTATTTATGGAGCTTTTGGTATCTCTGAGTGAAACGAAAGCAAGGGTCGCCTAATATGAGAGGGACATATGGTGGGTAAAATATGCAGGCGTTTAGCTAAATATAGCTAAGAAGTTACGAGAAACCCTAGTTACTGAAGGAGTCTGGTCTCAGATCCAGAAGCAGACAGGAGCAAGAAATTTCCTAACAATAGAATACCGAAGTAGAAATGGCCAGTGTGTGAAGACGATGCAATTGAGTATTGAATACTGAGAATAGAGAAAGGAATTTGTAGCCGAATCGTACTTGACAATTTTTCTTTCCTTATTGAGGGCCAAGAGAGAGTGGTGCCGTTGTATTGTTGGTATTGGCGCTGTTTGGGTTGCGAGAGCGCTTTCAGGAATAAAAACTAAAAAGCCCCCAATTAAAGGGAGAGTGAGAGTGAGTGCGTCGAAGTGAGTGAAAAAAAAGAAAAAAAAGAAGGCATTTTTATGGCGAAGCAAGTTAGCAAAGTCTCTTCCCATCTCCCAATTCTGTGTCTTCTGCTGTCGTGGAAGGTTAAAAGGGGTGAATTAGGTAATTAATAATCAATTTAAATATTATTAACTAATGATCAATGTTATTGTTAATTGAATGATTGAACTGTTATCGTTAATTAAACATAATATCAATATATTATAGATATTTTAAAAATTATAAATTAAACTATTACTCCATATTTTGTTTATAAATTATTAATATTTAATGATATTGATGTTATAATCTTCAAAAAAAATTAGTTATAATTCCAATTTTCTTTTCGAAAAGAGAAATTGGGAACAGAATTCTTTGTTGCAAAGCAACTAATTTATGTATTTTCATAAATTTAAGAAATATTTTTTAAAAATAAAAACAAAAAACAATAATTAAACACATTTTTATGATTTACTTTTAAGTTTAAGTAAAAATAAAAATTGAAACAACCTAAAACAGACATGAGGGCTCTACGTTTTTCTTTGTCTTTAATTTTTTTTTTCCAATTTTCAACTAATAAATAGGGATGATTGATCAGCTTCATCTACCTACCGCCTTCACGTGGTAAATGGGCCTCTTTAGGTCACGGTTAGAATTTTAGAAAAGAAAAAGTGCAAGACAATATACCTTTTTTCATGTTATAATTATTTGACAAAGTATCTATAACATTCTCAACAAGGTTCGTGGTGGGAAAACTTATCCACTAATTTTATTTACAAATTCGTGAGTTATTAAAAAAAATCCACTAATTTTATTTACAAATTCGTGAGTTATTAAAAAAATATTTTTTTTAGGAAATATATTTTTTAAAAATATGTTTAACCTCTTTGCAATGCACCAACCAAAATATATCCATTAGCATATTTTTCATATCTTCAATGCTAATTGCTAAACTATTCTTTGTATATTTAATGTCATGTACTTTAATAAAATAAAATATTTTTTATAAATAATTAAAATTAATGATTTATAAATTAATTTAAATTTTATAAAATAACTAAAAATTTATAAATTATATATTATTTAAAATAAAATAAAATATATAAAATTTTAATTAATTTAAATTACTTAAATATTTTTAATGTAATTAAATAAATTTATAAATAAATTATAAATTTATGCTGCACTGCACAGCTACAAGCTAAAACCGTAAACTGCTTCTTGTACACACGAACGACGAGTCGCTTTTCAAACATGCCATATTCTCGCGATTTGCTGTAATTCAGCGTCTCGTTTTTATTTTCCCAATTATCGTCTTACCAGGCTTCCTCTGTAAAGCTTCCCAACTTTTAGGTCCACTGCATGTTAGAAAATTGAATAAATTATTAATTTATTTTCTTATTTAAAAAAAAAAGATTGTTTACACTTTTATAATAAGGAGAAGATTTATATAATAAAAATATTAATTAAGATAATAATAAAAATTATTCTTTTTTTAAATTTATATATATAATTAAAAATAATAATATTTGACTCCAAAGTATTTCGGCACAAGAAGACACTTCTTACACAACTTAGCACTAATTAAGGAATTAATTCATGCATTAATTTTACAATAAATTTTAAAAAATTATTTACTTAGCATTGAATTTATAATAAATTTTACATACATATTTAGAAAACTTTAATTTATCTTAAAAACATTTTTCCCTTATTATTATTCGTTGACAAATGTTTAGTAAAAGCTCTAAAACTATTTATTTTGTAAGAGATTGCAATTTCCTTGACTTGATCTTTTATTAAGAACTTTTTTTTATAAAAAAAATATTAATTTTTACTTTTAATAAGATTTCATAGGAATAGCTCTAATTATTTATTTCTCTCCCAACGAAAGGTCAAAATGTAAACGATTCACTTTAACTTTTACTGTAGAACAAATACTATTTGTGATTTTAATTTTGACAATTAATTTATTTGAACTAAAAATATTATAGAATTCGATTAAAAAAATATTTAACTAACTAACTGATTACTATCCATTTTTATGATTTAATTGTGAACTGAAAATTAAAATATGGCCGGAATTATTTCTCAAAGTTTCAAGATTAAAACCAGCAATCTGGTCAAATTTAAAAAGTGGAAGTAGCAATGAAATACTTTAAAATTCATTAAATAGCGATACGATGATAAAGAAACTTAAATAGTTTATAAAAGAATTAAAAAAATACTAATAAGACTCTAAAAACAATGACTTTAACTTGGGTAAGTAGGACGCACACGAAAATCGAGATAGTAATTGTACCATTGTGGCAATCAACTACAGTACAAAGGTACTTTAGGGTGTGATAAATGAGGATAGTGGCATTATAATAGGGTCTCGTAGGCCTCAACCCAGTCACGTAGCTGAAAAAGAAATGGGGCACCCCGTGCTGGCTATCATATCATCCCGATGGGGTTTGAACCCGTGATCCTGAAACAGTACCTCACTCTTCTTAGCTAAGAGCAAATGGGTTCCGCATTTAGTATGCCGTTTATCTCTTTTGGTTCGTTTGCTTGTGAGGGGACACAGCAATAGTTATGACTCCCGTCTCGTTGGCATAGAAGGATTAGAAAGAAAATATCCCCGGTCCGCCTTTTGTCCAAAAAAAAAAACCGAACGTGGAATCTATTGTCCCCAAAAAAAAAAATTGAACATGGAATTTTTTTACAATTTCATATTTAAATTTATCAAGTCTGTACGTTTTTTAATTTATATTATTGTTTAATTTAATATTTAAATTTATTAAATATTAACTAATTTAAATTTTTTTATATATTTATAATTATAATTAAAAATATATTGACATGGTTACATAACACATCAATTAAACTGCGACATGTCACTTACCTGACTCATCAATCATTTATTAAAAAAAAATTTACACGACGTGTGTTTTGATCATTCCCTTCCCTCCCCCTTTCTGCTATAACATTTCTTAATTCTCAATTTCCTCGTCGTCCCACAGTCCACGCGCCAATTTCCATTCCCACCGACCACCGTCACACCGTCCCATCATTTCTCAGTGACAAATCCCTTCGCCAGCGAGAATGACAGCCCCTTCCCCGCCAATGAAGTAGTAGATGGCCAGGAATCAACAACAGACAAAAATAAAATTCGGTCTTTTTTTTTTTTGGTACATCTGAGAGTCGAACCCGCGACTCTTGACCCAAACCCCCACCCCCCCCCCCCCCCAACCACCTGAGCTAGCCTCAGGTGGCACAAAATTCGGTCATATGGACCCAATGCTGGCCTCTCTTGTGCGAAACCTGTCATTGGACGCAAGTTCTCTGGGTCTTGTATTGTATGACGCTCACGCCAGGGAAGCATCGTCAACCAAAGCATGCCTCTCATGGACCCTCTTGTGACTCTTTTTGGTAGCGTACACGAGAAACTCCCTGAGACTGGAAGCATGATTTTTCCGAATTTTGGGAGCATGTGCAGCACAGCTGAGCCTCAAATTAAAAATCAACTGTGGGATGAAGAGAGCCTACAAAGAGAAGGTGAAGACTACGCATCAGATGTTGCTGCTGGAGACTCTGATGACAATTTGCGTAGTCCTTTAATCTCGTGTCAAACAACAAGCATTGAAAAAGAGAGAGCTCGTCCTCCTTCCCATGGCAGTATCCTGACCAGCATTACATGCAAGGATTAGGTGAGCAAGTTCGTAGCACAGGTATTGGTGATGGCTGGCAGCTGGCATGGTAATGGTCTGAGAGAGAAGGTGAGGATGGAAAAAAGCAAGGAGACTACTGTGACACCAATAGCTACACCAATACCTGACGACGAAGAATGAAGCATCTTCAACATTCTCCTTGCTTTTTTTTTTTTTGTTTAATCTGATGCAAGACCCAGAGAATTGCATTTGTAACCCAATAGAGGCCAGCTTTGGATCCATATAACCGAATTTTTTCTTTCTCTGCCTGGCATCAACTACTTCATCAGCAGAGAAGGGGGTTATCGTTCTCGCTCGCAAAGGGTTTATCATCAGGAAATGACGGGACGGTGTGAATATGATGATATAAGTTCAAAAACTAACGTGTAGAACTTAATAAATTCAGGATAGTGTGTTCATTCTTAATAATTTTATCACACGTGTTAAGTTCAGTTTTGAGATGCCAGGGTGTGGACCTTAATTCTCTGGTTTGAGCCATGAATGATAATCTGTGTTACCCTTTACTCTCAACTCAAGAAACAGGTTGGAACATGTCAGGGTTGAGGTATGACATGACTGCCCTGGCCCTGTCTAGGTAGTGGGTCGCAACGAAGAAAAATAATGAAGCGAGTAGGGTCTTTACTCAAACTTCTCCTCGAACACTGTCATGATTAGATCATAGATTATCAGCGTTACGTGTTGAAGAATGAAGATAGAAGATTGCAATTTTGCGAAGCGGAATTTATCGTCACGTTGAAGCCAAGACGCAACTATTCAGTATTCAGTCCCCACCACACGCTTGCTCACGTACTTCTTCTTATCTTCATAAATAATAAAATAACTGCTACTGAATATTTTGTGCGTGAGAATATCACGCGTGTGTCTTAAACGACACCGTCTCTCCACGCAACCCATCCTCCCTCCATTTCTAACCCGAAAGAGAGAAAAGCAAAGGCAAAGCCAGTAATGATGAAAGATTGAGAGTTATTCATTTTTCTTTTTTGAATTTTTAATTTATACCTTTGTTGTTTCAAATTTTAAAGGAAATCTCAGCAGTGATTGGGTAGGGTGGGGAAGGGTGAAGCTCGGGGTTTTCCATAGCAAGGCTATGGCGGAACAAAGGAATCGATGGAGCTGGGAGGTGGGTGGGTTCGAGCCATGGAAGTCGTCGCCGCCGCCTTCATTTGACCAACACAATCAAATACCTACTGCACCGTTGGTTAGGAGGCACTCCATCTCGGCGTCCTCGGGTCTTCCGCAATCCGAGCTGTCTAAAAACTCCATGTCCTCCAAGTTTCAGCGATTGAGGGACAAAGTCAAGGTAATGTGTTTCCATTCTGTGTGTAGCGCGTTGCTCTTCTTTCCTTTCAATCTCGTGGCTGAATTTTGGTGAGAGTTTCAGTTGTTACCACTTCAATGCAAGCGTTTATAATGGCAATGCATATATTCATGAGAAGTGGTCGTTGTCATTGATGATAAAGAGGATAGTAACGATTTCATAGACATGTTCAAGTTTGGGAGTCTAGCTTGGTCAATTTTATGATTACTACAGCGAGGAATTTGGACTGCATACTATGAGTTAGTTTGAGTTTTGAAGTCATTTTCCATTTGGTGCGGTGTAATGCGGATAATATGTGGTTCCGCGTCCTGTTAATTATTCCAAGAAAATACTTTGCCTAATATGGCATGAAATTCTGAGACGGTGCCAACTTCAGTTTCAAGCTATTTTGGGCTACGGGATATGAGAGGTAGACTATAAGTAAAAAAGGGATTCACTGCATTCAATTTGCAGGATATGCTTAATAAAGTCAGTATCAATGCATTTGGGTTTCAATTTTTAGGTGCTAACTTCTTTCAGCAGTTGCACGAGCATATTGGATTCAGTATCAGAGCTCATTTTAATTTTTTTTTTTTTGCCAAAGAATTTCAGTTTCTAAGATAAATGACCTAGATTCTTATGTAATCACTTAATTGTAGTATATAAAACCTGGTTGGAGATGCAAAAATGGCTAAAAGGTTTGAAAATGTTCGTTGTTGGGAGTTGGGACTTGTATCTTGTGGTAATATGCTGTGTAAAACATGGCTAAAAGATTTGTTCCTATTGAATATTTTTTACGCTATCTAAATTACATGTACACTTTTTCAAGTCATATTGGTTTGCATTGTTATTTTTATCCTAGAGGATCTTTTGCGGATCATGCTATATCTTAGGCATATCTTAACGATCACATCAGATATTTTGCACAGCTTGCTAGAGAAGATTACTTGCAGTTAAGACAAGAAGTGAGTGACCTTCAGGAATATTCAAATGCAAAACTTGACCGAGTTACACGATATCTTGGTGTTCTTGCTAACAAAACCCGCAAGCTAGGTAAGAACTTATTTATCTCAACTAAAGTTTCATGTGAGATACACAGAAGGATTGGGAATTTGTCCTTTTTCTTGTCAATCCTTGTACTTGATTGAGTCATTTAATTGTTGTGGCAGCATCATATTATTCTCTAAACTCATGTTGGAAATCATGTTTTTCATACAGTTACAAGGCAGTTTAATATTTGAAATGCAATTAGTCCCTGAATTTGATGCAGTTAGTGAGATGTGAATTTGCCTAGTTTTTATCTGTTCCTAAAAAAGCAATTGCGCTGTTCATTTTCTGTTGTTAATTGTTAATTTTGTGGCCTACATGTGAATGTCAGATCAAGTTACCCTTGAAACTGAAGCAAGAATATCTCCGGTGATTAGCGAGAAGAGGAGATTGTTCAATGATTTATTGACATCTAAAGGTGATTGTTATTCATGAATTTTCCTTTACTAGTGGGAAAGCTTCTCTATATCCACTTTTTCTTTCAAAAGACTCTGATTTTACATTATATGATATAATACATTATCTGGAAATTAAACTAGCTGAATATGTGGTATGTATATTCAAATGTATACTTTACTCAGCTGAAAACATCTATATAGCTATAAAAAGGGTACCTATATCATTATTTGCAGGAAATATACGAGTATTCTGCCGTACAAGACCATTATTTGAAGATGAAGGTTGCTCTGTTGTTGAATTTCCGGATGACTATACCATCCGTGTAAATACTAGTGATGAATCCTTGTCCCTCTCCAAGAAAGATTTTGAATTTGATCGAGTTTATGGACCTCATGTGGGACAAGGTAACTTTGTTATGTTTTGTATTACTATCCTTTTTGTTTTCAAACCTTGTTAAAGGTTTGATGTGCTTCTTACTTACATTATCTTTTTACTTTTGTTTGCAGCTGAATTGTTCAGTGATGTTCAGCCACTGGTGCAGTCAGCTTTGGACGGATATAATGTTTCTTTATTTGCTTACGGACAAACCCACTCTGGAAAGACACACACTATGGTTGTTCTTTCTTTCTTTCACTCTGTGTGTATGTGCAGATTACTACCCATCCTGTTCGCAACAAAAAGAAGAGCTGGATGGGGGTCTTAAAATCAATGTTGGCTTAACAGTTGATATGCCCATCCTATAGGGCACTTTATTATTATTATTATTTTTTATATGCTCCTTTATTTCTTGATTTGATGATGGTTGGCCTGACAATTTGTTTCTTTGATGTCCACTCATCTTTCACAGGAAGGATCAAGCCATGATCGGGGTTTGTATGCTCGTTGTTTTGAGGAGTTGTTTGATTTAGCCAACTCAGATTCAACTTCCACTTCTCGATATGAATTCTCTGTTACAGTTTTTGAGCTCTATAATGAGCAGGTTTATGTCTCTTGTCTTGTCACTTATTTCTGTTTTGATATGGTTTGCTTCCTGGTTTTTGGTGGATATAGGATTATTAAGATTTTCATATAGTCCCCTCTTATGTGCTTGCAGACAAGGGATCTACTCTTGGAGTCAGCAAAAAGCATGCCCAAACTCCACTTAGGATTGCCAGATTATTCTGTTGAACTGGTGCAGGAAAAAGTTGATAACCCTCTGGAATTTTCTAGGGTTTTGAAAGCTGCATTACAGAGTCGGGGAAACGATGTATTAAAGATTATTGTCTCTCATTTGTATGGTCTAAATTCTTTGCCCACATTGTGCATGATTATATTGTACTGTGGCTTTATTTTGTCTGTTTTATGTTGTATGATAAACATCTATATATCATACTTTCACCAGCATAACTTTGGGCAATACCTCAGTAGTATAACCAAAGGCTTACTTGTTCTTTTATCAGCCTTATCTGTTACCATTCAATGTTGACGAGTTAATCGACTGACAAATTTAATATGGTCTATTGTGCTATTTTTTTTTCATGGGGGGGGGGGGTGGTTGTGTTTAAAAGATTAAGAAATCTTAAAGAAACTAATTACTTCTATTGTTGGAAACTTGGAAATATTGTTAACCATAGAATGCATCTGAATCCTAATGTCAACTAAAATAAGTTGCTTTTGTCTATGATTACTGGGACACAAAGGGAATAACTTAGTCTCCAATCCTTGTATTATGGTAATATAATGGAGTTTTGGTTACCATACTGGAGTTTTGTGATCACACTTGAATTTATCTGAAAACAAATGGCATGAACATTATGTTTAGGGTTGCATTAAGGTCTAACTTCTGATTTGGTTTTGTCTAACTAAATTGATGCACTTAATAATATAAATCTCAGAGTGCCTGTTCAACAAAGTTGTGTCAAAAAAGGTTGAAGAATAGTATTTGGTGTTCAGTTAAATAAGTATCTCTATTTTTGTTTAATAGTAGCTCTAATAACCAGAACACATTCTTGCTTAAATAATAATGAAGGCTTTTTGGTATACAAACAAAACTTGATTGAACTTGGTTATAGCTGAAAAGAAAATCAGATGGCTGGTGAGATCAATATACTGATGAGCGATGAAGCTAGATGTCATCTATTAAGCTATAGAGAATTGTGTACATTTCAAACTCTATGTAACTCATAAAGGAGCAATATGAAGTATAAAATATAGAGGACTGAATCTTAAAAGTTTATGGGCTTTTAAAGCAACAATAAGGACTGAATTTCTGCTGTTTTCTTAATATTCATTAAAACTTATCACTATAATTTTCAGTGATGGAGAAGTTTGTGAACGATTATAGTAGCTGTTACTATTTTGATAGTTGTGTGCTTCTGTCCTGATAAACCTGAATTTTGTTATAGTCTTGCACTAATTCAGCTATGTGGATTTCATGTCTTGCCTTGTCAGGATTGTTACAGTACACATATTGTATAACAATTTGATCACTGGTGAAAACTCATATAGTAAACTTTCTCTGGTTGACTTGGCTGGAAGTGAAGGCTTAATAACAGAAGATGATAGTGGGGAGCGTGTTACAGATTTGCTTCATGTTATGAAGTCGCTTTCAGCGTATGTCATTTTAGTTCATTGGTAACTTCATCTTTTGTTTGCTTAAAAGTCAGCCAGGAGTTTGTCCAGCTATGTGATTAGGCCCCAGTGCACTCTGAGCACACTTTTCTGCTATCTTTAAATATTTTGTGGTTTTTCCAGTTTCATTAGTTGGTGTGGTTTTTACTAGGTTGGGCAACTTGTCTCTTGATATCTCTGATTCTGCTTGGGGAACATAACGTGTATATAGTTGGTTTCCTTTAACAAGTTGTAGATTCATGTTTCTCTCAAGCAATTCGGCAATATTGTTAAGGGGTATTACTTTATATCTGCAAAACTTAAATTTATGAAGTTCTGATTTCAACCTTCCTTTCCTCTCCTCCCATTTTCCTATCTGTCTGTCTATGTTCCTGTTAAAGTTATTTATTTCCTTTTTCATTCATGTTCAAGTTCTGGGAAAATTGAGTGAGAAAGAATGTGAAATTTAAAAGTGTTCTCTTTAGTTAACATATTGCTTTATTTTAAAATGACGCTACAGTTTGGGAGATGTTCTGTCTTCTTTGACATCAAAGAAGGATGTTATTCCATATGAAAATTCAGTGCTCACGAAACTGCTTGCAGATTCACTTGGTATTGATTTTCTCCTTCCTCCTTTGATTTATGAACTTATGGTGGCATCACGTGGTCTTATAGTTATTAGATTAAAAATTTATTGATGTAAAAGGAACAACAAAAAATTGTCTGTGCCTATTAAGATGCTAATGAACTTTCACAATTTTGACATGGCCTTTTTCATGCTAATGTGCTATCTAAATATTACTGAAATTCATCATATTCCTGCAAGGGGATTGTAGTTAAAATTAATCCAGATTGATTTGTCATTCCACACTTGTTGCATTTTAATTTCATTTCATTTTATCTCAATCTTGTAGCTAACTTGAAAGGCATTGCAGCATTTGTATTCTTCTTTTGCTGTAACATTTTCTGTTAAATATATATATATATATATTACATGTTTATTTCAGAACTAGTTCCCTGTAGACATTGTTTTACATGTTTAGGACCTTTGTTGTTTGACATTAATAATATTGTAAGACACTAAATCTTTAACCATCCTTATTTGAAAAAAGAAGTAATTTTTCTTGAGCACATATAAAAGGAGAAGTTTAGCTAACGTCTGGACCACCCAGGAGTGATAATATGGAACTTGTATCCGCCAATCCATAATTAGAATACACTGTTTTTGACCCCAATTATGTCGCTAGTAAATTGAGTTGCTCATCTCTTGAAGGTTTGTCAATTATGAACTATATTCAACCAAACAGTAACTCCCCAGGATCCTATCCTGTGTGGAGTAGACAATCTTTGGTATAAATGTGAAGTGAAACTCAGAATATTTGCTTGCATTTATCACCAAAAGCATTGTTGCCCTTTTCCTTCTGTCCAGTGAGATTCTCAATGCAATTATATTTTTTTTTTCAAGATTTGGATTTCAGTTGTCAGATTCGTTCCAGACTCACAATTGCTTTTTTACAGTAAATGTTCTTTTATTTTTGTAGGTGGGAATTCAAAAACTCTGATGATTGTAAATGTCTGTCCAAATGTTTCAAATTTATCTGAGACTTTATCATCTCTCAATTTCTCTGCCAGAGCTCGGAATTCTGTATTAAGCCTAGGAAATCGAGATACAATTAAGAAGTGGAGAGATATTGTAAGTTCTTCCTTAACCCATTTCGTCCTTCTCACATTGATTTTGTGTTTGACTTGTGCCATTTTTTTATCTGCTTTATTTTCCTTCGGTTTAAGTTTTATTGTAAGGAATTTAAAATCATTCTGTTATAAATTGACCTTTAATAAATTATATTTAGATAGCCAGGTTGTGGTTTTGGCATTGATCCCATCTTGCCACTGACTAGAATTTGAACCAGGATTTTCTAGTGCTAAAGATAAAAAAAATAGTGCATATAATGTAGTAGCAGTTCATGTCTGTGCTAACTGAGATTCTGAGAAACTACTCGGAGTTTGTCATACTTTTCTTTATATAGTGTTTCTGAGCACGTGTAGGAAGTAAATAATGTAGGACAGGAAGGAAAATAATGGAAAAATCACATTTTCTCAAAATCAATATTGTTTATTTATCAATAATCAATAGGTAACTTTTTTAGTCGACCAAAAGTCCAAAGCCATATTTATAAGCAACTGGAATAAGAATTTAGATAAATAAATAAACAATAATTCTTCATCCTTATTCTGCATCATCTAAGTTCTCATTTTACAAGCTGCCCTTACTGAGATGTACACTGTTGATTGTGACAAGCACATTCATGATTACAGTTTTCTATTTATAATGTGTTCCAAATTTATTTTGTCATGGTTCTTATAGGCAAATGATGCACGGAAGGAGTTGTATGAGAAGGAGAAAGAAATCCAAGATCTGAAACAAGAGGGACTGGGACTCCAGCAATCAATTAAAGATGCAAATGATCAGTGTGTCCTACTATTCAATGAAGTACAGAAGACATGGAGAGTTTCTTCTGCATTGCAGACAGATTTAAAGGTTTTGTAATTCTATCAGTTTGGGATAGTTTTCCAATTGTGTAGTGACAGGTTACTTATTGATTTGATAATTTTGTGTTCTCTGCATGGCAAGCTCGATTTATGTAAATCCCTTTCGTAATTTCATGTTCATTTAATGCTGCAAAATGCTAGAAGGAGAAAATTTATGTAGCAATTGACTTTCTTGAGTGATTAGTCACAATTAGAGATTGTAACAAGTCCACTTTGCATTTTCTGAAAATGTTTATAGTGGGAAAAGGCTTAGTTGTTGTTGTTATTGGTTAGATTTTGCCGAAGTGGGTTTTCAGTTGAATGATTCACTCATTTACATGGATACAAGTGCAGCTATATGACTAGATAGACCCTGTCCTTTCATCGGCAAGCCAAAACATCAAATTTACTTTATGACTTTCTTTGTGTTGCACATTATGAAGAAGGCATTTTTTTTTGTGTTAAGTGGTTTTCATTTAAACAATCAGGATAGATATTTACTTTCTTTTTATTCTTCTTAACCCAACATGTTGCCTATTCTTTCTTCTTTTTTTATATTCTTTTTCTATTGTTTGAAAAATTAGTGTCATGTGTACTTTTAGTTGAGAGATGTAGATACTATGTGCCATGAGATATGGCCCGATGCTTCTTCTTTGCAAAAGTCACCACTGTTGTGTCAGCACTTGATTGTTAGCTCTAAATGTAGACATTGCTGCTTAAGTAGGGTTATCAGTAAGAATTATTTTGCTTTTATTTGCTACAGTCAGAGCATATTATGCTGGAAGATAAGCATAAGATTGAGAAAGAACAAAATGCTCAGCTAAGAAATCAAGTTGCTCAACTGTTGCAATTAGAGCAGGACCAAAAATTGCAGATTGAAGAGCAAGATTCAACCATCCAAAGTTTGCAGGTTGGTTCTATTTTATGCTATTAGATACCAAATATTTATATGTACTTTTAAAATTGTTTCTCTAATCTAGTTTCCTTAGTATTTCAATAGGTACTTCTATATTCTATTATGAAGTTAAAACTTATTAACCGATACAAAAAAGGAGTATAATCCCTTGAAGTAGGATGGATAGGAATTATTTTTGTAGTTTTCTACAAATGGAAGGGATTGATGAGTTCTTTTCTGTTGAATGTTGACACTTTTAGTTTGTTTCTTCTATTTATTTATTTTTGGGTCTAAGGAAAATTTCTTGTTATATCTAACTATAGCTGTTACATTGTTATGGTCTCTCCTCCAATGTTTCAATTTCTGAATTTATTGGACTCTGGACTGCAGATAATAATTTATTATTTATTTATTTTTCTATCTCCCTTTCCCTGGAGTTTTGTGTCTTCCTTAATCCTTATTGTATGTATCATATGCACATGTGCAGTTGCTTCTCTGGCATGCCTGTGATTCCTATTTATCATCAAAATGACAACCTTTATGTATGTGCTGGTAATCATTTTAGCACACAAAAGAAGGATCATAACTTCTGGCACAATTTGGGGCACTGAGCATTCTTTTACTTATTTGTCTCATGTTTGAGAAGTTGCAGCACAAAGCACCTGCATCCTTTGCTGGGGTATCTGAATTTAGTGCCAGTAAATTGAGTTGAGCCTTAGTCTTAGATGTAGCTAATCAGAAATTTCTTTCTACATGCTTGCCAGCTTATTCAAGTCTTCTCGGTTTCTCTTTAATACAGGCTAAAATTAAAGCCCTTGAAACACAGCTGAATGAAGCCATAAAATCAAGTGAAAATAGATCAACATTTGGCCCAGAGCCTGATTCTGAAGCTCTATCCAATTCCAGGGAAACTGGAGATGGCATTAATTCTTCTGCAGTAACCAAGAAACTAGAAGAGGAACTCAAGAAACGTGATGCTCTGATTGAGGTTTGCCATACCTGACATATCTGATTGTAGTAGTCTTTCACTTGTAGTTTCCTATTGGATTTTTCTTTTTTAAATTTTTGGAGAAAATTTCAGAAAAGGAAGGAAAGAATACTTGAGAGGAGAATGAAGTATCCACCTAAGATAAAATACAAGAATTGAAACAAGAACTGAAAAGAGTAAAAGATAGAAACTGAATCATGCAACAAAGTTTTCTATTGGATTATTTGTTTCCATTTGACTACTTCATTATCAAATTTTGTAATTTTGTTGTTTAGCTAAGTACTACAAAATCACATTAATGGCAATAACTCTGCGTAACTTGTAGATACAAAATGGCATACATATAGGAGTATATTTTAAGTACAGGTGAGCCTCCATGATTCAAAGAAACAACTAAGTCAAAAAAGGTGTTGAACTGAAATGAGGATAAATTGAGTAAATGGTCCATTGGTCTCGTGGCACCAACTCTCCTAATAAGGGGAAACTGTCCTAGTTGAAATCTTCCATGACCTCTTCATATATGCATAGGTAAAAAAAATTTAGAGGATAACAAGAACTGCAACCAAGAAATATCAGTTTGGAAATTTGGTTTGCATCTCCCAGTAACTTTTCTGGGTTGTAAATGTTTACATACTTAGGCCTGAGTAGGGAATACACATTAAAAAAGGTGCCACTCCTTATCTTGATATTTATTTTGTTAAATTCTGTAACTGTATTGGATTTTGATATGGTTACTTTAGTTTCATTGTGTCTTGATGAGAAGCTTGATTTGCTGTTTTGCAGAGGTTGCATGAAGAAAATCAGAAATTGTTTGATAGATTAACGGAAAAAGCATCTCTGGCTAGCTCACCTCAGGTAGACAAACTTCACTTCATACTAGAATAACTGTAAGCAACCCATCTGTAAATCTGTGTTACATGGAAAAGGACAATTTTTGTTTGACACTTATTTTAACTTGTATAAATTGTATTACAGTCTTTTGTTAGGATAATTTCTCAGTGTCTTTCTGTATTCTTCGGATGGATTGTGCATACATTCCAAAGACCTGCTACAGAATAGTACAACTATTTGATTATCTAGAACTTTTAATGCATAGGCTGGTTTCTGTCTGTATGGCTCCAACCGGAGAGGTTGTTACTTTTTATTTAATCGAAGTTTGCATTATTCTCATTAATTAGCATTCAGAAACTTATGATAATCTATACCTGGGATAGAAAACAGAACTAAACTACACTGCCACGATTATTTATTTTAATAATCATGCATCTGTGATATCTATGTGGTGGCTCTGGCTCTTACAGAAACTGGCACTTTATTTTCAGTTGTCAAGTCCATCATCTATGGGATCAGTTAATGTTCTGCCTCAAGATACAGGGAGGTATAATTCTATTATATTTCTGGTAAATTTTGGTTGGTTGTGTTTTTGAGCATATGATTATTGGCTTTCTTCTCATTGGTTTGAAACAGGAATAAGACCAGCAACAATGTAAGAGCTCAATCTATGGATGTTCTTCCTTCACCTTTGGCCACACACAAGAGTGATGGCACAGTTGCTTTAGTAAGATCTGGCTCTGAGAAAGTTAAGTCTACCCCTGCTGGTGAATATCTTACTGCTGCCCTGAATGACTTTGATCCTGATCAATATGAAGGCCTTGCTGCCATTTCGGATGGTGTGAACAAGCTTTTGATGCTGGTATGTACAGTGATTGATTTATGGTTCAGTTTGCCGAGAACGGTTGTATTGTGATTTATTTGCGGATATTCTATCCTTTTCATTTTTATGTTGGGTTCATTTTTCTTGGGGGAGAGTTATTGCTTTGAAAATCCTTATTATATGTGTGTTGTTTTAAAATTATTCTTGTATTTTTTGTGAAAAGTTCAGAATTCTGTAACCTTTTTTCTATTATACTAACGGGACAAGACAATTTCTCAGGTGCTGTAGAAAATTTTTGGTTTGAATTTTTTGATTACTTTGCATCTTGATAAATTTCCTGGATCAATTTCAAATACTTGTGGCATGATAATATGCACTTCAGGCTAGAAAATTTTTACAAGCATCCTTCACAACGATTGCAGGTTCTGGCTGCTGTCATCAAAGCCGGTGCCTCTAGAGAACATGAGATACTTGCTGAAATTAGGGATGCTGTTTTCTATTTTATCCGGAAAATTGAACCAAAGAGAGTAATGGATACATTGCTTGTTTCTCGTGTTAGAATCCTGTATATAAGATCTTTGCTTGCTAAATCCCCAGAGCTGCAATCCATTAAGGTGATAAACAAGTAAAGGCTACTTCTCGTTTTATTTTCTAAAAAGATTTTCACTGAGTGTTTTTGTTGGTTTTGTATGAGTCTTGTGGTCATTCATGATGCTAATTTGGTAATTCATGCCCATTGAATTGGAAGGTCTTGCCAGTTGAGTGCTTTCTTGAAAAGGCTAATACTGGACACAGTAGAAGTTCCAGCCGGGGGAGCAGCCCTGGAAGATCTCCAGTGCAATATTTTGATGAGCAAATCCAAGGATTTAAAGTGAATATAAAGCCAGAAAAGAAGTCCAAATTTTCATCTGTTGTGTTAAAGTTACGTGGAATTGATCAGGTAGCTGCTAATGTGATCTGTTATTTTCTATCTTTATGCTGTACCCAAAACATTTAAAAGAGCTCAAGCCTAATTAGACAGGAATATAAAACTATTGAGGAAGGATGACTTTTTTGAACTTGAATATTATCAATTTTGTTTTTAATTTTTTTTTCAGTCCTCATCAAACTTGAATGGTTGCAGGATGACTTTTCATTCATTGTTGTAGTCTTTGGTTTGATTTTGTTTCCTATTTCTTTTCTGGCACAATACTGGCCAAAATTCCACACTGTTTGAACTTTAAGAGCATATAGATTTTTCTTTCTTTCACCTTGCTCTCTTTACAATTTTATGGGGTGAAAAACGTACAGGAGACCTGGAGACAGCAGGTAACTGGTGGAAAGCTTAGAGAAATTACTGAGGAAGCCAAAAGTTTTGCAATTGGAAACAAAGCTCTTGCTGCACTCTTTGTACATACACCAGCAGGTGAGCTGCAGCGCCAAATTAGATCCTGGCTTGCAGAGAACTTTGAATTTCTATCTGTCACAGGCAATGATTCATCCGGGGGGTCAACTGGACAGTTGGAGCTTCTTTCAACTGCAATTATGGATGGTTGGATGGCTGGACTTGGTGCAGCTCTGCCTCCTAAAACTGATGCTCTTGGTCAGCTGTTATTTGAATACACAAAACGTCTCTATACTTCTCAACTGCAACATTTGAAGGTACATCTGTAAATTCTTTCTAAAATGGCTTTTCTGAATGCACACACTAATATTTTCTTGAATGATTGAAAGGTCTTGTTTACCTCGGGACTGTGTTAAGAGGTGGTACACTTTTAAAGTTATGTCTTCATCACATCTGATGCAATAGTCTACACTTAAAAAAATTGTCACAAGGCATGCCTAATGCTGGTGCAACTCACATATTTTATAAACATACAATTGGTTGCCTGATAGATCTGACTTGCTTGCTCCTGAGTCTATTTTTATCATGCTTTTTTTTTAATGATAATTAATTTTCTAGTAATACTTTCCTACTAGGTTTTCTTGTATAATGATTTTGCTTCAAACTTTATAAGAAATACAGGGTTTATTTTAGTTTTTTTTTTGTATAAAATTTTAGAAATTTATTTAAGTTGGGAGACCATGGAAATTGTCTAGGAAAATTTTCTTAGAAAGGCTTGTTCGGGCCTTAAATTATTTTTAATTTTGTTATTCTCGTTCTTCTTTTCTTCTGTCTTTGAGGGATAGCGAAACCTCTTTTCACTACCATCTGGCCTATATGCAAACCGTACAATACTGTAATAAGTCTTGATTGTTGACTGTTGAAAGTCCCAAGCTTCTGAAATATTTTTCTTGGATTAACATTCAAAGCATATGACATCACTGTTGATTCTTCATATTTTTTCTGCCATATGACTCTAAAATATTCTCCTATGTTATGCTGCCAATCTACCTTATTTTATTTACCTGTCTGAATGTTATAATCTTGATCTGAACCCAGTGGTAGCCAGAAAGTTGCTAATCAGAAAACTCCAACATTATTTTCTCTATTTTTCTTCATAAAATCTTCTGAAATCTTATTTTCAAGTTGCTTAATTGCTACCTACAAGAGCTGTACAAAATTACCATGGCCAATTAAATTTGTATGATTTGCTTGATTGCATTCTGTGTTGTGGTAAGCTAATGTGTTCGGTGTATGTTTTCTGACATTTGGTTTTCAGGATATCGCTGGTACCTTGGCAGCAGAAGAGGCAGAAGATGCAGCACAAGTATCCAAGCTGCGTTCAGCTCTTGAATCTGTTGATCACAAGAGAAGAAAGGTGCTATATCTTTGTTATTGTATGTGTGCCTGTAATAGTATTATCAGCTTTTTTTTTCCCTATGTCAAGAGTTCCTTCATGAATTGAAGCTTTTACTCATCAGTTTACCAGATAATGATCACACCACATGATTAATATAACCCCTGATTGTAATACAGCTTATTTTTAACCTATATTTTCAGTGCTTCTGGAGGTCCATCTTTCTGTGGTTAGGAGGAAGATATAAATGAACATTTTCCCCGTTTTGTTACTGTTTTATGGCCATCTCCTGAAATTGAAGTCATCATGGAACTCAAGGGAACTAAAGGGCACTTATGCAGCCCCGAGTTTCCACATTGTTTAAATTGTTGAGGAAGGAATTCACTTATATTTTAGGAAAAATTGCATTTTCCCACTTTAAACTTCACTTCCAATTATACTTTTTCCCCTAGTCTATTAATTTTCCCATGTTAACTTTAACGATAGTTATTTAAATTTACCAAAATACTCTTCATTTGCTTTATACCCAATTTTGTACTCTTTATGAGAAGAGTATTTTGATAATTCCATGCAAGTATGGTTAAAGTTAACATCAAATTTTTATGGTACGGGGTAAAGTGCAATGAAATAACATATAGATTAGGAGGTCAATTGTAAAAATTAATATATTAGGGAGAAAATTGCAATTAGATGCAAAGATCAGGGTGAGAAAATGTAATTTTTCTTATATTTTAAGTTCAGATCTTACAGCTCAGCAGAAATAGTCAACTAAAGGAAAGAAGTTCTGGTGTGAGCCTTACATTAACTCATGAAATTTTACTTTCTTTTGTTTTTTTTTTTGGCCATAATGAAATTTTACTTTCACTGTATTCTGATTCACAACATTTCAAAACAAGATATCCTATATCTAAGTAGTATATCCTTCCATAGATCCTTGCTTTATGGGTTAAATTATGACACTTCTGCCCTCAATTAATTATCTTCTTGGCTATTTTTCTTTTCTTTTTATTGAGTTTTTTTCAATGGCCGAGAAAAAGATAACATTACTTCAAAAGCCCCCTCCAATATGCTCTATGTCTGTCAAAGAAACTCCTCTGATGGAAACACTACAAATATACTATCCTATTCAACAGGAAATGTAACTCAAGACTTCTTGAAAATTATGGAGCTTTGCTCTTTCTTCTTTTGCTTATCAATATTCTCATTATGCTTCTTGGTCTTGAGATTTCATTTGTTGGACTATTTGTAACTTATATCTAGGTGAAAGGAGGTGGACACCAGTCCGGTGGAAATTTGTTAATCTGATAGCCTTTCATTGAGAATGGATGATTAATTCTATTTATTGAATTTAAGTCTGTCCAACATTTACTATTGCAATGTTAGTGGTTGATCAGGTTTTAAAAGCAATAAAAAAAAATTCTGATGCATTATTTTCGTAAATTTATAATTACTTATCTTGCTCTGCATTGATAACTTCTTATAATCAGATTATGCAACAAATGAGAAGTGATGCAGCTTTATTGACATTGGATGATAGTAGTTCACCTATTCAAACTCCTTCTACGGCAGCTGAAGAGGCTCGATTAGCGTCTCTCATTTCACTTGATGGCATATTGAAACAAATCAAGGTTCCTTTTATCTCTTGTTCAAAACTGTTTTTGAAACTTGTGTTTAGTGTTATTATAGGTAAAAATCAATATTCAAGTTATAATTTGTTCAGGATATAACAAAACATTCCACTGTGAACGCGGTGAGCAAAAGTAAGAAAAGAACAATGCTTGCTTCACTGGATGAATTAACGCAACGGATGCCTTTGCTTCTTGAAATTGACCATCCATGTGCTCAGAGGCACATTGCAGATGCTCGCCGCTTGGTTGAGGTATGGAAAGTGTTGCCCCATTGGGCTAGATTTTATTCTATATTTTTTTTGTCTGTTTCCGTACTAAAGAAATCAGATTATGTTTTTAGAGTTCGAAATCTGTTGGTGCCCTCTAGACTCTAGTGTGACAAATTCACTGTAACTGGTCTGAGAAAAAGAAAACGAGTCTCATCAGAGCAGGAATGGAGTCATGGAAAGATTCCATTTTTTTTTTTTTTTTTTGTGGAAGTTGGGGGAAGGGTTAAATAGTTATTTCTTTGTTTGACATCACTTGGGTCAGGCCTTTTGCCAAGTTTTTGAATCCTAAACCCTCTCTTCTGCTGTATATGATGCAGTCAATCCCTGAAGATGACCACATTCAAGATCAATCACATGCTCGGAAGCCATCAACAGATGAAACTGATGTGGCACAGTGGAATGTCCTTCAATTTAATACGGGCTCTACCGCCCCATTTATAATCAAATGCGGAGCAAACTCAAATTCAGAACTAGTCATAAAAGCCGATTCTCGAATTCAAGAACCTAAAGGCGCAGAGATAGTGAGGGTTGCCCCTAGACCATCAATTTTGGAAAATATGAGCTTGGAGGAAATGAAACAAGTATTTGCCGAACTCCCCGAGGCTCTAAGCTTGCTTGCCCTTGCGAGGACTGCAGATGGAACTCGAGCACGGTATTCTCGACTATACAGGACCTTGGCTCTGAAGGTTCCATCCCTTAGGGATCTGGTCAGTGAACTTGAGAAAGGGGGTGCATTGAAGGATGTGAGAACATAACCTACATAGGGCAAGTTGATCGTGAAATTATGTGCCTTGAGCCGGTTTTGTCAATGTTACTTGGGGGTTTGATTGGCTTTGCAAGTCTATCCTGTTGGCTTTATTATGGGGGCTAAATCTTTGTATGTGCATTGTAACAGTTAATCTGCTTACACGTGTTATTGTATTTAGTGGTAATTATTTCAGGCTTTTTTTTTTTTTTTAGTTTTGCTGAGGAGTGTAATTAAATCAATGTATTGCATGAACAAGTTGTAAATACGTTCATTTGATAATCAAACAGAAAAGTCTGAGTAAAAATTAAGTACTCGATTAATAAACAAGTTTTAACAATATGATTTTTTATTATGCTGATTAATAGCTCATTTATTACTCAATAGCATTTAGAGTAAATTAAGAATTTAGCCTATAGATTTATTTAATTTTGATTCTTCTATTTTTTTTTTGATAATATAAATTAGTATTTAAATTATAAATTTGTTGCATTTGGTTGTTTTATTATTTAAAAAATATTAAAATTGTTATGTATTAATTGTTTTTAAAAGATTAATATGTAACAAGTTTAATTGTGTACTAAAAGAAAAATTAAAGCTGAGAAAGTCTATATCAATTTCCTTTTCAGTTTTATTTATTCATCAAACGAGAAAAGGGATATTACTTTCAAAACAACCATGAAGAGAGGGTTAATGAACGACTCAAAGAACACACTTCAGTTAGAAATGAAGAGCAACAAAACAAGATATGCAAACTGAACGGTGAAAAAGAAGCAACTGCACCTGCTATGGAAGTAGTTACCTTGTTAGTTTACTCATTACATTTATGTATTGTTTAGTGCATAAATCTTAAGTAAATAAAATTATTATTATGTGAAATGAGAAATTCTTGCATGCAGCACTCTTCCAATAAATTAAATTATGACAGGTAGCACTGCAAGTAAGGTTAAATTGTTGAGGTTGGTTTTTAATTTGAGTAAGTTTATTGCCTCAATAATTCAAACACAGCCGTTTGGCTACGTAATTAAGCTTTACTCATCTTTATCTCCGTTGAAAAGGTCACAACCAACTAACATTGGGCACTACTTCACATAGATTATCAAAATACATAAACGAAGAGGATAGATAGAACATTAACAAATTCTACAAAAGGGAAAATGAATATTTGGGTTTTTTAAATAACGTTTTGTTTTGAGTATTAATTAAATACGAATTTGAATGCCAGTAAAAAAAATTATAATTCCAATTTGAATATAAATATGAATACAAGAATATTAGAAAAGTCAAGAGATTGAGATGGGGCACCGTTCAACGAAAAGATATAACGAATTACTTGTTTCTGGTTCTCTTCTAGAATCATTATTGAAAGAAGAAAAAAAAGCTTCGTGGGACCCATTCTAAATGGACGGTTTTGGGCGAATGGCCTCCCCCAGATGGCGCCTCTGACCCGAAGCCGGTCTGGATGGTTCACAAGGAGGGGCAGGGTCCCCCTTTTGGGTTTTGAGAAGGCAAAAAAGCCAAGAAGACGGAAGGATGATATAAATAGCATTTGATCCCCTCCATCCGCCTTGAACCCTTCCTTCCCCTACATTTTTATTATTTAGTTTCTCTTTCTCACATGGATTGTTTGATAGTGATTTTTGTTTTTTATTTCTTTTCATCGCACTCCATTTGTCGTCTGGTGAGAAAAAAAATTATAGAGATTCTGTTTTTTTTTAATTATTTTGTAGAATAAAAAACATTTATTTTATAATTTTTTTTTATATTCTAAAAATAAAAAATAAAAGTAATTTTATCTTTTTATTTTTTTATTTTAAAAATAATTTATTTTTAGAATTTATTTTTGAAATAACAATAAAAAATAGTTACTAAATGAATTTTTTTATATTTTAAAAATAAAAAATAAACAGACCGTATATTCTCTCCAAAAAAAAGAAAATAAGAGAAAAAATTGTAAAAATATTTTATTTAATTGAATAGATAAATTTAAATTTAAAAAGAAAAGTTGATAATTAAGTTTTGTAGAATGAAGCGAGCATTTAAAAATATGAATTGAATATGAGTTTCAGTAAATACCAAATGATGGCAATGGAAAATGCAAGGGATTCCCAAGGTGGGCTGTTTCTTCTTATCCTATTACCATCCTCACAAGGTAAAGACTAACTAGTTACGTGTAATTCAGGGTTAATGTCCGCTTCAAATACAACATGTTTCCATTTTTTATATTTATATTATTATTAAAATAATTTTTTTTAAAAAAAATTAAAGTGATGAGTTGCTTATTTGAATAAGGTGAATTGTTTTTTGTTAATCAACAATCAATTCGCTTATTTTTTTTAAAATTAATTTATTAATTAAAAAAAACACTTGAACTCCGTGTTACTTTTTTTTATAAAAAAAAAACAAATAATACTAAATTTATCACCAACTTAAAACTCTAAAACCCAAAACACACACGCACACTCCCGATCGTGTTCATTGTGGAGCATTTATTTTAACGCAAGCGGCAGCTTATTTAAGTCAAAATTTCTAGAAATGGTATAATATAATTTCCAGAAACCCACAAAATATACGCTTTTCGTAATTAAAAAAAAAATAGATACTTTCCGTAGTCGACACCGTTATGGCTGGTGATGAGGCAAGCTCACCTACGTGGCATCCTAATACGTGGCCAAAAGCGTTTCGGTCAAATCACCTCCTCTTGGATTAGCGCGTGCTCACCCCACGCCATTATTCCTCACTCGGTTCCTAAACTTCTTCCTATATTTTTGGACTGACTACTCACAACACATTTTATTACAATAATTTCATAAACACCATGGATCTTTGGAAAGAATTCATTTGAAATATATATATATTCTACATCAAAAATAAATAAATCGAATTATTTACAAAAAAAGACGTAAACAAAAGCATAGTACTCAATACAACTGCATCTTACATGTTTAGATAATTAATTTTATCTATTTTTTTTTTTATATAATTTGAAGCTGTCTCAAAACCTACGAGACATTTAGCACAATTCATTGTCTCGTTGATTTGAAGTTAGGATTTCGATCCATCATTTTTATCGCAATAACTCAATTCCTTTCTACCCATAACACATCTATTTTCAATTTTTTTATCACAATTACCCAAAATTCTTGTGCATAAATTACTAAATTAACGGTAGACCTCACTAATTTGATATGATATAAAAAATATAAAAAAGAAATATGAAACTTTTGGCCAAAAAAGCGTGCGAATTATTGTCCTAGAATATGTGTTCGCTTGTGTTTATAATTTAGTTTATAAATATTCAAATAATAAATATTAAAAAAAAAACATAAAATAGAAGGGTTGGATTGGTATAGCAAACATGAAAACTGAGAACTCGTAAATAGGAGGGTCCAACAGACGCGTCAAGTTGGGAGGATATTTCCCATTTGCTGCGTCTGTTATCGCGTCAGGCCGACCCGCTGGTGCCAGCTTCTACCTTCCTTCTTTCTCTCTATAACCCCTGACTATAAATTCCTCTCCCCTCTCCCATTTTCCATCAACCAATTCCTCCCTTCTTTTTAGACGCTGTACCCACCAGCATATGTCTCAGAGACCTACCATTCCTCACTCTTCTTCCACAGCTTTTGGTCTTCATTCTCATCTCCTGGTTTCCAGTGAGATGAACCCCAGCTCCAACTGGTCCTTTTATATTTTCTTCTAGTTCACTCCTAAATTTTCCAGCAAAGTTTCTAACCAAATTAACATCACCCCAC
The DNA here is from genome assembly GCA_037074535.1 of Gleditsia sinensis. Lineage (NCBI taxonomy): Eukaryota > Viridiplantae > Streptophyta > Magnoliopsida > Fabales > Fabaceae > Gleditsia > Gleditsia sinensis. Next base: position 59,565,073 of record CM073467.1, on the reverse strand, counting down.
TTTAATTCCTTTCATTCTTTCCCCAAAAATTACTTCTTTTCGTTTGATTGCTCCCAAAATTCCAGATGGGTCTCAAAGGTTTTGTTGAGGGAGGCATAGCTTCTGTTGTTGCCGGGTGTTCCACTCACCCTCTTGACCTCATCAAGGTCCGTATGCAGCTCCAGGGCGAATCCCATGCCCCAAAACCCAACCCCGCTGTCCATAACCTTCGCCCCGCACTCGCTTTTCATCCCGGGCCCATCCACGTCGTGCCTCAGCCGCCGCCTGTTCGCGTGGGTCCCATTGCCGTCGGCGTTCGCCTCATCCAACAAGAAGGCGTGACCGCTCTTTTCTCCGGCGTCTCCGCCACCGTCCTCCGCCAGTTACTCTACTCCACCACCCGCATGGGACTATACGACGTTCTCAAGCAGAAATGGTCCGATCCCAACACCAAAGGCAGCATGCCGTTATCTCGCAAGATCGCAGCCGGTCTAATCTCCGGCGGCATCGGCGCCGCTATCGGCAACCCGGCTGATGTAGCCATGGTCCGAATGCAAGCCGACGGTCGGCTCCCGCTGGCTCAGCGCCGCAATTACACATCCGTGGTGGACGCCATTACCAGAATGGCGAAGCAAGAGGGAGTGACTAGCCTGTGGCGAGGGTCATCGCTTACGGTGAACCGCGCGATGCTGGTGACGGCGTCGCAACTGGCGACGTACGATCAGGTCAAGGAGGCGATACTGGAGAAGGGCGTGATGCGCGATGGGCTTGGGACCCACGTGACGGCGAGCTTCACGGCGGGGTTCGTGGCTGCAGTCGCGTCGAACCCAGTGGATGTGATAAAGACAAGGGTGATGAACATGAAGGTGGAGGCGGGAGCGGAGCCACCCTACTCCGGTGCATTGGATTGCGCTGTGAAGACGGTGCGAGCGGAGGGTCCTATGGCTCTTTACAAAGGTTTTATACCAACGATTTCAAGGCAAGGACCATTCACCGTCGTGCTGTTTGTGACGCTAGAACAGGTTCGCAAGTTGATGAAGGATTTCTGAGCGTGGAAGCTGCCACGAATGATGATGACGAAGAATTAAGAAAAGTTTAAATTTTTATGCTCTGTTTTAACAATTTTACTCGCTATGCCATCGTGGTTCCGGAATGATAATTTAGCCATATATTACAATTTATGAACGAGAAACGTTTGGAATTTTGATTAGGAAGATGCTTCATTTCTATGCAAGAATTTCTAGAAGTTTAAGATTTTGGACGACAGAAAGACAAGCAGAGGTGATTATGATTCTTATTCTAACTTTCGATAAGCTAGCCTACAATGATTCTGCTTGGAAACGACATAAATTGCGTTTCTCTCTCTCTCTCTCTCTCTTTTTATGTGTGTTTGTGTCCGGAGAGGCTGCTAGTTTTGTCTACCTCGATCATCAAAAGGAGTTTGAGAGAATTCAATTCAATTTATTATTTTTTTCTCCGGAATACGTGGAAGGGAGTAGGATCCAAGTCTTACTTCTCAACTAAACATTCTCACATATCTTCTTTTTTGAAAAAAAAAAAAAAAAGAAAGAAAAAGAGAAAATGGCGATAGAAATGGAAACATCTGTAAGGTCGGGTTCAGGCCCTTTTCGACGTAAATTATTCAGGAATCAAAAAACACTCACAACTCTATCATGCTGTCATGCTTAAATTTTCTTCAAGAAAACGTGTTAAGATATACCTACCAATACCATTCCAGTCTTTTGTTTTCAGAAGCAACCTTGTCAAATAGTTCTATAAGAATATTAAAGATGCTGATTTCATATATTTATTAATTACTTTTCTTTTGTGATAGTTATTTTCTAAATCAAATGAGAAGCGCATTTTGTTCATGATAAATATGATGTACGTCATTACCATGAAAATTAACTCTCTAATTAATCAGAGGCTTATTTCTTGTAATAAAAAAGAAGAAGCTTTTTTCTTCTTTAAAATAATTTGTATTGGAATCAAAACAAGTAAAATATTGTCTTTTTTATGAACATCACCTTCGCTCATTTTTAACCAAGTTTGAATTCAAAACAAACAATACTATCCAAGGGTGCCCAACTGTTGCTTCCTTGAAAATATTTTATCCAAGTTTGAACTCATTTTTCAAGTAGTATTTGCAGTTATTTAAAAATCTTGAAAAAGTAGTGATCCAACTTAATCCTCTATTCTTTTTTGCAAGGAAAGGAGGACAGAAAAGATGCTTCTTGAGCAACAAAAATTTGGAACTTGTACTTTATTCTCACTGCATATTTCATGAGCACAAAAATGTAGAAGCCAAGAAGTATATGCTCGAGCAACCAATGAACTGAATTGCTTGTTCAAAATCTGAATATAAGTAGTCATTACTTTTCCATTCTTTTCTCACATGCCACAGAAAGACAAAACTAAAAATATTTAGCTCTATCTTGACCAAAACAAAATTCTTCTATCCCTATTTATCTCAACTATATCTATATATAGTTGAATCATGACGTTTAAAAAGTAACTATGCAGACATGCTGAGATCCTTAAATTTAGAATAAGAAACGGAGCATCAAAATTCTTTTCGTGTTTGAGCCATGGATTTTTACTTTCCTTGATTGCACCATGAAAGGTTCCTAGATTCTTGATAATTGGACATACTGCATAACGTGAGAGCTAGCCAATTAGCCACGATTGAAAATGTTGTACCACGTACGTTTGGATATGATGGGGATTGTTGAGGTTAAATGAAAAGGGTTCAACTGGCTAACAAAATTGCTCTAAATTAATGGTTGAACATATATAAGGATCCCATTCACCCATTCTACACCACAAGAATTGAAAAAGCCATCTCCACCTACTTGCATAATACAAGAAAAATAAAGATATTCAGCATCCTATACGCTACACTGAATGTTTTTGTTTTTTTTTTTTCATTTGTTGGCCTAGTACCTCTCTCACGGGCACCTTCTTTTGCCGTTTTCCGCTAATGATAAATTGAGTTCAAAAGTATGAAGAAGTATGTAAGGAAATTAAACTAGTGGTAGCAGTGAGAAGACAAGAAGGGAATTCCATATCATACCCATTTTACCAAATTTTAAATGGGGATTTCCATATCATGTTTAGTCAAACTATTAAAAAAGGAAGGCAACCAATAAGCGCAAATCAATATTAGAATTGGCTGATTGTTAGATCCACACCTAAAATTCAATGACAGAGTGGGGCCACAGGTAACGAGGCCCCTATAATGTGGGTTATTGATTTTTGTCATATTGCCGTTGAAAATCTCCCTCCACTCCAAAAAGATGAAAAGGGAGTTTGCGTGTGGAGTGGTTTATTCCACTTCCATCACTCCGGGCTAATCAACTCAATAACACAAAAAGTTGTATGGCACAGTGGTTTTGTAGGCAAGACGCACTAGTTGTTTTAATGACTAGTAAGTTTCATTTTATTTTTTATGTTACTGAACTTATTTGCTTGCAGTTGAACTTGGATTCAAGCAAATAAAGAGTATCCTTCAGCTAGCTTACCATTTTGACCTTACATAAAATATTGGGCATGCTGCTTAATGTGAGAGGTAGCCAACTAGCCGTGATTGAAAAACATTTGGGTATGATTGGATTGTTGAGGTTCTATGAAAAGGGTCTCATATAAAATGGTTTAGCAGTTGAAGCAGCGCCAGCTGGAGAAATATCCTGAAAACCATTCACCAACTCTGCACCACAAGAATTGAAAATTCATCTACCGACTTCTTTCATTGAAGAAGATGAAGACATTGGTGTATTTTCATTTTCTGTCCTGGTACCTCTCTTTGGCCTTTTTCCAAAAATGACCACTCATAAAAGTCCACGAGTTTTGAATATGTAAGGAAACTGCAGTAATGGTGCTAAAGAAATCAAGGGAATTACCAATTACAAAATTTTAAAAGGGCTTTTGCTCCGCTCATGACTGCAACCGTATATCTTACCTTTATTGAAGCGACCAGTTTGAGAAGTTTCTCATGGTTTTTTTTATTTGCCAGTAAGAAGTTTCTCATTGTTTAGTCAAACTGTACCAAAATAAGAAGGCAACCACGCTGAGCACAAATCACTCCTAGAATTGGCTTAAGGATAAATCAAAACCTAAAATACATTTACCAAAGAGAGGTTTTCAAACATATTTTATGTGCGTGGAGCGGGTTATTCCAATTCCACCCCTTTGACAGGTTTGGTTCCTAGAATTTATTGCAAACGACCAACTCCTAAGCATTGCATTTGACGCAATTCACATAGCCTTTGATCCAATATTCTATCACGAGATTAAGGAAACTTCTTGTCTGTTTGGGTCGAAGAGAGGGATTGAAGAGTTCAAAATTTCAAACCATTACAAAATAGATCAATGGATACTTCTAGAAGAAAAAGGCCCAAAGCTATCATTCCAAAAAAAAAAAAATTCATTTCATGTTGTACCCAAAGATTATACGCTCCTTTCTGACGATCATCTTTTAAGAATGCCCAAGACTTCTACTCATCTTCATATTCATGAAGCACAAAGAGCTCTTTTGATCTTCATGAATCTTATTTTTACATTAATTTGGTGAAACTTACAAATCTGATCCTACCAGCTTTTATGCCAAAAATATTATGTCATAATCAAAACTTATTTTAGGTTCTAGAGAGCCAAATACTTGATTAGGGGGAGATATGGCTGCCAATAAAACAAATCTCAACTATGATACATATATATCTCTAATGATTTTGAAAACTAATTTTATGGACCTGTATAATACTACTACTCATATATCTGATATTTAAAACTTACATTAATTGTGGCACAAATCAATGAAATATACATTTTTCGATATGCGGATATAATTTTCAACTTGGGACTCTTTTTTTTTTTAACTATAATTTAATTGAAAATTCAGATAATAAATATTTCAACAAATGTACTTAAGTTTTATTTCTATAGAAACCGTAAATGATTTATTAAATTTTTGTATTATTTTTTGGAGGTTGTAAATTGGTGGAGTTAAAGGGTTTGTTTGGAAGTGTTTTTAAGTGTTTTTATTTTATTATTTTTAAAAAAAAATGTTAAAAATTATTTTAAAAAAATAAAAAAATAAAAAATTTGTTTAGATATAAATTTTAAAAAATAGTGTTTGAAAATATAATAATATAATATGTGTGATGACTGAAGATTAATTTTAATAAATTATTTATAACTTTTTCATTAATAAAAATAATTTTTTTTTATTTTTGAAAAAAATTAAAAACAGTTTTACATAAAAATAAAAAAAACAATAAAATAGTATTTCTTAAAAATTGTTTTTTGACTTATATTTTTACAAAATAATTTTTAAAAACAATTTATAAAAATAATATGATAAACTGATTTTTTTTTATAAAAAATAAAAAAAACTATTTTAAAAATAGTTTTTAAACAAACCCAAAATATCTTGAGTGTGTTTTTAGTTGTTTCAACGAATAATAAATAAGTGTTCTTTATTCAACATTTTCGTTTCATTTTAGTTGTACATATAAAAGTTCATTTTAGGCAATGATATTAAATTCTCTGTTTATATCAAACTTTTCTGTAACTAGTAACTCCTATATAGCCTGCGCCTTGCACCAAGTTTAAAATCACAAACCATTCCCAATATTTTCATTTTCGTGTAAGAAGAAAATCACCATGGCCGAAGCTGATACTAAGCTTCTCATTGCATTTTCCCATGGTTGGCGTTTGGTCACATAATCCCATTCCTCGAGGTTGCAAAGCTAATTGCTCAAAAGGCCCCCACATTCTGGTTGCTGAAACGAGTGGTTAAAGACTCAGGGTTAATTTCTATCAGTAAATGCGAATTTGATTCCTTTTGAAGCCATTAATATTCCACTTGATAGGCATCCCTCTTCAGAGAGATTGGCTGACGCCCAAAAGTTAATTGAATATTTTCGATTAGGGTAAAATTATTTGCAATTAAAGCTGACATAGTAATCTTCTTTTGCCGGCAAACCCAACGTATCATTGGACACTGCCTAGTATTGAGAGTGCCTTTTCGTTCTATCATCTTCCTTAAAAACCAAAAAAAGAAAAGAAAAAAGGGTCCCCACATCTCCTTCATATCCTCCCCTGGAAATATCCAACGCCTCCCACAGCTCCCTCACTAACTATCACAGTCCACATATCTGGTCACCTTCCTTCTACCCTACGATCCCAACCTCCCAGAAAAACGCAGAGTCCACCATGGATGTTCCCATTGGTAAGTCCCCATTCCTTCGAAAAGCTTATGATGCTCTCAAAGACGCTGTTGTTCAATCCCAGCAAGTTTCACTTCCAGATTGGATCTTCTATGACTTTGCTGCTGGTTGGCTACCTCCAATAGCATCCCATCCTGGGACTTCCCACGCTCATTTTTCTATCCTTCCTTAATGGAACATTGCTTTCTTTGGTTACAAACAAGCTTTTGAAACTATTCAGAGAAACCCAGAGGAAATTACAGTCCCTCCCAAATGAAATTACAGTCCCTCCCAAATGGATTCCGTTCCATTCCAATGCTGCAGTTCGACCCCATGAGTTGAAGAGAGTCGTGAACATACTAAAAGGTTCCCCGAGGTTTCCAAGGACTCGCCATCCCCACCTTCGTTTGAAGGATGATAAGTGATATTCGTAAGAAATTGTTCTGAAATTAAAGGTAAGTAGTTAGAACTCTTCTACGACATGCTCAAGAAGCCAGTGGTTCCAGTTGGAATAATGCTACCTTCTCTGCTTGTTAAAGGCGGAGACGATGAAGACAATGATGAAAAGTGGTTAGAGATCGATCAGTGGATGGATAAGCAAGAAAAAGGATCAGTGGTTTATGTTGCTTTTGGGACTGAGACAATGCCGAATGAGCAAGAAATTACAGAGCTTGCATTAGGATTAGAGCAATCTGGGTTGCCTTTCTTTTGGCCATTAAGGAGGTCCCAAAGCTTAGGTATGTCCAGCTCAATCAAGCTACCTGATGGATTCGAAGAACGACGCAAAGGTCGGGGGATTGTGTGGACGAGTTGGGCACCTCAGCTAAAGATTTTGCCACATGAAGCAACAGGGGGATTCTTGACACACTCTGGACGAGGTTCAGTGATTGAGGGGCTTCATTATGGACGCCCTTTGATTAAGCTTCCTATAACTACTGAGCAAGCATTGAATGCTGGAGTTTTGGGGGAAGGAGGTGGACAGAGAGGTAGCAACTAGCAAGAGACTGGGAAGATGGATCATTCACGAGTGAAATCGTGGCGCAAACATTGAAGCTGGTAATTGTGGAAAGAGAAGGATCTGTTTACAGGGAGAAAGGGAGAAAAATGAGTAAGGCATAAGATCGACATGATCAATACATGGATGGTATGCTCAAATTCCTTCTAGATCAGACGTGTCTCCAGAGGAATGGGGTGAGTTATGTCCTGTTATAAGGCCACCCTATGTAGCATTGTTGATAACAGCAATTAAGGCAGTCTTGTTCTATCTGAAATTGTATTTTGAAAATTGACAACTAATGAACACCTTTTTTTTGACGATTTTGGAGTTGTAGAATATTTGCATATCAATAGTTTCATTTGACTCAGACAAGTCTGTTTGTGTTTGTATGTTTTTCGTCTCAAATTTCTCTCAGTCAAGGTTCTTTCTTGCAGATGATTGAGGTTTGAGTAATGAGCTGCCAAAAAGTTCTCTCTTTAACAAAAAATTATTTATGGCATGCATGTTTCGCCGTTGGTTGTTATGTGGGTGGCTTCATTCATAAATTATTCATTAGATGTACTTTTTCTTTCTACATTTTCATTTTCTGCTTACTTATTTTCACTCAAATTAGGTATATAATTTAGTTCTTGCAAATTTAATATTTTAGTTTTCCATTTATTGTCACATTACCGCTCTTCTAATACCACCAAAAGTTTTCATTCATATTTTAGCTTTCATCCATTGTCACATTACCTGCAATATTTACAATCATAGGAGACGAGGGAAAATGGCAGTAGCGGTACTCTAGTTTGACAAAGCCAATCCATCTCCCAACTGCAAGGGCTTTTTTCTTTTTGTGGGCAAAACGCGTCTATGGCTTCATCTTTCCAGCCAAAAGTCTTCCCCTCTCCTTCCATTCCTTCGAACTCGTACATTTTGATCTCGCATTCGTAGCCGCCCATTTGTTGCATGAACTTTATGATGTGCGATAGGTTTCTAAATATCCTTATCCACCCAAACTTAAGGAGATTCGTGGGGTTTGGATCAAGTATAGTTGGATTCAGATGTTATGCCCTGAGCCCTTCATTCCACGGCCTGTTTGGACAATGGAATTTGTTGAAGCTCGTTCTGTGCAGTATTATGACCTTCATTTTCTCCGTATTGATGATCTTTGTAAGCAACTGCCAGCGATTCCCAAGGGGTTTCTTCTTGCAAACAAACCTGGGGTTTTTGGTTCTGATGCTCACCTCTCTCTACTCGTTATATGAAGACCGAAGTAACCAAGGGAACAAGAAAATTGGATTCAAGAATATCTCGAGTCTGACTTCGTCAGGGGACTTTGCCTTGATATCCATGAGCTTGTCAAGACAAATCCAACCTGGATTCAAGGTGGGTATGTCCAATTTCTTCCTCGGATGTATCTTGGTGGCGGTTATGAAACTGAACTTTTAAGGTTGCTGTTGGTGCCGTAGTTTTATGCTATGGGCTTATCAGTATTCGCTCCTACTCGGATTCGTAGCAGGAACTGTGCGATCATGGTGACACACACAATGTAATAGTCGACTTTGGTTAAATGCAAAGTTTGGCTGTAATAGCCACGAAGAAGCAGATACAGTTTACCAAATTATAAGGAACAAAGACGAAGAAAGGGATGGCAGTACTGATACAGTGGGCAGCTTATAAGCATATACTGAACAGTCAGATGAGGAAACGAGAATTCGCTCACCCCTCCTCTCTTGGCCACTTTTCAGAACCCCACCCCCCCCCCCTTTTCCCCAAAAAAACCTCCTTTTTTTAAAATTGTGTCTCAGTCTCCGATTTCTTGAGTAGTCTTTTAGCACCATTCAAGCCTTGCCAGATTTCATTTTCGGCATGAAAGAACTTCATAATATGCCTTCATTAGCCATGCTGCGGCAATTGGAGGAGTTGGACTTTCCGATAATGTAATTACACAATTGCCACAATGTCTACTGCTGATGCCCCCTAATAGAAAATTCTTCAATAAACTGTCCAAGCTTCTACTTCTCGACCTTGGCTTCGTCGTTCCTTATAGGGATAAATCAGTTGATGGAAGCGTGTTGTGTCATGGAAGCAGTTCGTCCATCGCCTTCTTTGAATTTGTGGTGTCACTGCTACTAGTCAATGAAAATCCATCTTTTTATTTTTATGTTCTTCAACAAAGAACCTCTACAACTTCTTATAAATAAAAGATTTAACATTTTAATTTTTGTTTTGTTTGAAATTTACGACAATAATTAATTACTTTATGAAATAATGCGTAATTGATTACAATTATTATAAAAAATTATCAAATAATATTTCAATGGTACTTCAACAATGAAAATTATGACCTGATTTTTTTTCCTTGATAAGTACAATTAGAGAAAGAAGGCACCATATATATCACAGGCCAGTCATTAAAAGAAAGATGAAAAAACAAAAGTGTAAGCAAAACGCGTCGCGTCTTCGTCTTTCCGACCGAAAGTCTTTCCACCCCTCAATTCTTCGTAACCCCTGCGAAATTGCGCCTTCTCCCTCACCCTCGAGAAACAGGCTCCCTTAACTAGAAATCATTCCTCCTTCTTCACCATCAAGCAACTCCTCACCTTGCATCGTTTCTCCTCCGTCACCCTCTAGAAAGAGCCCTCACGCTACATCGCTTCTCCTCCGTGTGCATTTTAATCTCCACATTCTTAGCCGCCCATTTGCTGCATGAACTTTATGATGTGCAACAGGTTTCCAAATATCCTTATCCACCCAAACTTATGGAGATTCGTGGGGTTTGGATCAAGTATAGTTGGATTCAGCTGTTATGCCCTGGGCCCCTCATTCCACGGCCTGTTTGGACAGTGGAATTTGTTGAAGATCGTTCTGTACAGTATTATGAGCTTCATTTTCTCGGTATTGATGCTCTTTGTAAGCAACTGCCGGCAATTCCCCAGGGGTTTCTTCTTGCAAACAAACGTGGGGTTTTTGGTTCTGATGCTTACCTCTCTCTACTCGTTATATGAAGACCGAATTAACCAAGGGAACAAGAAAATTGGATACAAGAATATCTTGAGCCTGATTTCGTCAGTGGCCTTTGCCTTGATGTCCATGAGCTTGTCGAGACAAATCCAACCTGGATTCGAGGTGGGTATGTCCAATTTCTTCCTCGGATGTCTCCTGGTAGCCGTTATGAAACTGAACTTTAAGGTTGCCGTTGGTGCCGCAATTTTATGCTATGTGCTTATCAGTATTCGCTCCTACTCAGATTCCCAACTTGAACTGCACGCTGTTATTGGTGGCAGTGACACAGAACATATAATCGTCGAGATTGGTTCCCAATCCCACCACGAAATTCAAAGTTTGGCTGATAATGAACATCTTGATGAGAACAAAGCAATAGTTTATGAGGAGACGATCATTCGCTCCGCTCTTGTCACATCGATGCTCAATCTTCGATTTCTTGATTTGTCTTTCACTTGCATTGAAGCCTTGCCAGATTCTCTCTCCAACTTGAACGAACTTCTGATTTTGCGTCTTAAGTCATGTGGACGACTAAGATACGTGCCTCCGTTAGGAAGGCTGCAGAAATTGGAGGAGTTGGATCTTTCTGATACAGCAATTACAAAAGTGCCAGAAGATCTGGAAATGTTGCTCCATCTAAAATTCCTTAATCTCAGAGCACCAAATCTCAAGCTCACAGAATCATGGACTGTTGGTTTTTGTTGGCTACCAAAGTCCCACATCGTTGGGATTTTGGTTTTGGATAGGAAAGGGAGGCTATAAATAAAGCCTTCCCCCTTAGTTAAACTTTACACCAAACTTTGTAGCCTTTTGACTCTTCTAAAGGCTTAGTTGATTTTCTCTCTTTTGTATTTTGTTTGAGGAATATATTTGTAGTGGTGTCCGGGGACGTAGGCACAATTGGCCGAACCTCGTCAAATCCTGGTATTCTCTTTATTTGCTTTTCTGCTCTTTATTTATCATTGTTAGCCATTGTTAGATTTGCTATTGGTGGAAAAATAGCTCAATTTCCACAACAATTGGTATCAGAGAATTTGGTTGCGATTTCTCTTGAAAATTTTAGTATGCTCTGTGGTTGCGGTTTTAACTGATCTTCCACATCAGAAAAAATTTCTTGAGATTTTTTTTTTTTTTGTAAAGTTGGTGTTAAAATTGCTAGTAAAATATTGTCTAATTAAGTGCATGTCTAGGAAAGTTCTGTCTAAGGAAACTGGTTTTTAAGTGGGACCGTGTGACCCCTCCAGTTTTTCCTGGGAATTTTCCTGGTGCATTTTTTCCAGGCTAAATTATTACTAGTAATTTTTTCATTTTTGAGCAAAAATGGCTGATGATAAAGAGCAGACTCAGAAAGCCACAGTTTCCACTACATCAACTTCGGCAGCTTCTTCGTCGTCAATTTTGACGAGATTTGCTGCGCCAAATGCAAGATTTGCGGTGGAGATTTTTGACGGTACGGGTCATTTCGGAATGTGGCAAGGTGAAGTTCTAGACGCGCTTTTCCAGCAAGGTCTAGATATTGCTATTGAAGAGGAGAAACCAGATGAAATTGAAGAAAAAGAATGGAAGACCATCAATCGGTTGGCGTGTGGTACTATTCGATCATGCCTTTCCAGAGAGCAGAAATATTCCTTCTCAAAGGAAACTTCTGCAAGTAAGCTGTGGAAGGCATTGGAGGAGAAATTCCTGAAGAAGAGCGGTCACAATAAGCTCTTTATGAAGAAGAAATTGTTCCGGTTTAGTTATCAACCGGGTACCACCATGAACGATCATATTACTGCTTTTAACAAGGCAGTAGCTGATTTGAGGAACCTTGATGAAACCTTCAAAGATGAAGATCTGGCATTGATGTTGCTGTTTTCACTTCCTGAAGAGTATGAATTTATAGAAGCTATGTTACTTCATGGGAAAGAGAAAGTTTCCCTCGGTGAAGTATGTAGTACTCTATATAGTCATGAATTGAGAAAAAAAGACAGGGAGGAAAGCAAGCATGCGGAGGTGGTTGCAGAAGCACTGGTAGCTAGAGGCAGACCACAAAGCCAGAAGAAAGGAAGAAGAGGAAAATCTCAGTCGAGAGGCAGACCGAGTAAAGATGAATGTGCCTTTTGTAGAGAGAAGGGGCACTGGAAGAAAGATTGCCCGAAATTGAAAAATAAGGGCAAAGTTGACAAAGGCAAAGCTATTGCAGAAGCATGTGCTGTTGAGTACAGTGATGAAGATTCAGATCTTTCACTGGTTGCTACAACCTCCACAAGGCGATCTGACAAGTGGTTGTTTGACTCAGCATGCAACCAACATATGTGTTATATCCGGGAGTGGTTCTCTGAGTTCAAAGAAATAGACGGTGGAGTTGTCTACATGGGCAACGACACATTTTGTGAAACAACTGGAATCGGTTCAGTCTACTTAAAGAATCATGATGGATCAACTAGAGTTTTGACAGAGGTCAGGTATGTACCTGACATGAAGAAAAATCTCATCTCTTTGGGAGTCCTAGAATCCAAAGGATTGACGGTGACAATGCGAGATGGAGTTTTGAAGATAGTTTCTGGAGCTCTGGTGATGTTGAAAGGCACCCGGAAGAATAATTTGTATTACTATGATGGTAATACAATTGTTGGGACAGCTGCAGTTGCAACTCTTGATGATGAAGGGTCAGATGCAACTAAGTTGTGGCACATGCGATTAGGGCATGCAGGTGAAAAATCCTTGCAAATTCTGGCGAAGCAAGGATTATTGAAAGATGTGAAAACCTGTAAGCTGGACTTCTGCGAGCATTGCGTGATGGGAAAGCAGAAGAGGGTGAAATTTGGCACTGCAATCCATGATACTAAAGGTATTCTGGATTATGTTCACTCTGATGTGTGGGGTCCTTCCAAGACAGCTTCTTTGGGAGGAAAACATTATTATGTTACATTTGTTGATGACTTCTCTCGAAGAGTGTGGGTGTACACTATGAAGTCAAAGGATGAAGTGTTAGATTGTTTCCTTAAGTGGAAAAAGATGATTGAAACTCAGACTGGCAAAAAGATCAAACGGCTTAGAACAGACAATGGAGGTGAATATCGAAGTGATCTGTTTGATAAAATTTGTCAAGATGAAGGTATTGTGAGACATTTCACAGTTAGATATACACCACAACAGAACGGGGTGGCTGAACGCATGAACCGGACATTGCTGGAGAAAGTTCGGTGTATGCTGTCCAATGCTGGGTTGGGCAGACAATTTTGGGCTGAGGCTGTGAGATATGCAAGCCATCTGGTTAACCGTTTACCATCAACTGCAATTGGTGGTAAAACTCCTTTGGAGATTTGGTCTGGGAAATCTGTTACTGATTATGATTCCTTACGTGTATTTGGTTCCGCTGCATATTATCATGTGAAGGAATCAAAGTTGGATCCGAGAGCCAAGAAGGCGCTCTTTATGGGGATCACTACTGGTGTTAAAGGATACCGCCTCTGGTGTCTTGAGACCAAGAAGATAATCGTTAGCAGAGATGTCACCTTTGATGAATCTGCCATGTTGAAGAAGGATGACATTCAACAGATCAATAGTGCTCCGCAGCAGGTGGAGTTTGAAAGGAGAATTGACCCAGTTATGTACAAGGAAGGAGAAACTCCTATGGCAGAAGTGGAGTTTAATGAAGAAGAGGTTCAAACCCAAGAATCTCACCAGCAAGAAGAACCAATTGCATTAAGGAAGCCACAACGGGTAAGACACAAACCTGCTCGATTTAGTGATATGGTGGCTCATGCATCTATAATAGTGAATGATGAAATTCCTACCACTTATCAAGAAGCAATTCAAAGTTCCGAAGATGGAGAGTGGAGGAATGCTATGAATGAAGAAATGCAGTCTCTTCATAAGAATCAGACATGGAAGCTAGCAAGTCTGCCGAAGGGAAAGAAGGCTATTAGATGCAAGTGGATTTATGCAAAGAAAGAAGGATTTCCTGACAAGAAAAGCATTCGCTACAAGGCGAGATTGGTAGCTAAAGGCTATGCTCAGATGGAGGGAATTGATTACAACGAAGTTTTTTCTCCAGTGGTGAAACATTCCTCCATCAGAATCTTACTGGCCTTGGTAGCTCAACTGGATTTGGAACTAGTTCAACTGGATGTAAAAACTGCATTTTTACATGGAGACTTGGAGGAGGAAATCTATATGACTCAGCCGGAGGGGTTCAAAGTTGCTGGAAAAGAAAATATGGTATGCAAACTTGAAAAATCTTTGTACGGATTGAAGCAATCTCCAAGACAATGGTACAAAAGATTTGACAAGTTTATGTTGGGGCAGAAGTACACAAGGAGCAAATACGATCACTGTGTGTATTTGCGCAAGCTACAAGATGGATCTTTTATCTATCTTCTTCTTTATGTTGATGATATGTTGATAGCTTCAAGGAATTCTGGAGAAATTGACAAGTTGAAAGCTCAACTGAAGCAAGAATTTGAGATGAAAGATTTAGGGGAAGCTAAGAAGATTCTCGGCATGGAGATAAATAGAGACAGACGATTGGGGCAACTTCGTCTAACTCAGAAACAATATCTGAGAAAGGTGCTGCAACGTTTTGGCATGGATGACAAGTCAAAACCTGTGAGTACTCCACTTGCTCCTCATATGAAACTTAGTGCTGATTTATCTCCGAAGAATGATGCTGAACGAGAATATATGGCAAAAGTTCCTTATGCAAATGCTGTTGGTAGCTTGATGTATGCTATGGTGTGTACGAGACCTGACATTTCACAAGCAGTTGGGGTAGTGAGCAGGTATATGCATGATCCTGGTAAAGGACATTGGCAAGCTGTCAAATGGATTCTACGGTACATTCGGAACACCGTGGATGTTGGGTTGTTATTTGAGCAGGATAAGAAAATTGGTCAATATGTAGTTGGATATTGTGATTCCGACTATGCTGGTGATTTGGACAAACGAAGATCAACTACCGGTTATGTGTTTACACTTGCAAAGGCACCGGTTAGTTGGAAGTCAACTTTGCAGTCAACAGTTGCTTTGTCTACAACAGAGGCAGAGTATATGGCTGTTACAGAGGCTGTTAAGGAGGCTATTTGGCTTCAAGGATTGCTGAAGGACTTGGGAGTTGGTCAGAAGCACGTCAAAGTGCATTGTGACAGTCAGAGTGCTATTTGTTTAGCAAAGAACCAAGTCTATCATGCACGCACGAAGCATATAGATGTTCGATATCATTTCGTAAGGGAGATTCTGGAAGAAGGTGAAATACTACTTCAGAAGATCCAGACAGCTGAAAATCCTGCTGATATGATGACCAAGATAGTAACATCGATCAAGTTTCAACACTGTATGAACTTGATCAATATTGTGAAGATTGCAGATGAGTAGCACCGTAGGTGCATTTGAAGACACTACTAGAAATAGTATTACTGTGAGAGAAAATTTTGTAACTTTTGGGACTTTTAGTCGCCAAGGTGGAGATTTGTTGGTTTTTGTTGGCTACCAAAGTCCCACATCGTTGGGATTTTGGTTTTGGATAGGAAAGGGAGGCTATAAATAAAGCCTTCCCCCTTAGTTAAACTTTACACCAAACTTTGTAGCCTTTTGACTCTTCTAAAGGCTTAGTTGATTTTCTCTCTTTTGTATTTTGTTTGAGGAATATATTTGTAGTGGTGTCCGGGGACGTAGGCACAATTGGCCGAACCTCGTCAAATCCTGGTATTCTCTTTATTTGCTTTTCTGCTCTTTATTTATCATTGTTAGCCATTGTTAGATTTGCTATTGGTGGAAAAATAGCTCAATTTCCACAACATGGACATCAAAAATATCAAATCTTCCTTGTCTCCAGCATTTCATTCGTCCTAAGGATAAATCAGTCTGACGGTCTGTAATAAGGTGTTGAAAGCAGGAGTTGAAGTTTATGCCTTTTGTTCAGGTACCTGGACTTGATCTAAACCAAAAAGGCCGAGAAAGGTGTCAAGCTATATGCCTGCGTTTTTGTACACTCGTATGGTTATACAAGTCACTTCTTGATTTGATCCCAGGGGGATTCCCGATGCTCAATTTGTTTTCTCAGTAGTTTTTATTTTTTTTGAAAATAATAAATTATGTTAGAAAAATGGTGTTTTTCATACAATTATTTTGAAGATTTTTTTTTTATTCTGAATTTTTTTTATATAGATAAAAGAAAATAAACATAATTGTAACATATTTTCAAAACCTTGAGGACACTTGTTTTCACAATAGCATGATTACGATAATCTATAGATCGCATTTCTATATGAAAAACTGAAAGTAACAGGCACCGTTAGATTAAAACATGACACTATATCAATAAAGAGGCATATCACAATTTTCAATTTTTACTACTTTCCATCATCTTCTTTGAATTTGTGGTGTTATAAGTTGCTAGTCAACGAAAATCCATCTTTTTCTACTCTGTTCTTAACAACAAACTCGTAAAACTTCAGTTTGTTATCCACAGAGTCAATGCAACAATTTTACCGATGATTTCTAATTTAGTTTGTGGTATTGTGATTACTTTTTCCACGTAATATTATTTGTCTCCACCCCGCTGCCTTTCTTTCCTTGGGGTTTCCCTTGTATATATGCCTTTGGCCAAGTCAAGTTGTCGTGTTGTCTAATGGCTAGAACTGGATTTTTTGTTTTACCAAGTGCCACAAAACTTAGGATCAAATAAACACAGTTTCTCAGTCAATGAAATTTTTTAACAAAACATTAAAAAAAAAAATCCAGATTATGTTTTTCTAGTTGCAGAACTGTGTGTCTTGTTAACGACCATAGTCGAAGGCATATGTGCAGGTCAGAGCTGGATTATGTTTTTCTAGTTGCAGAACTGTGAGTCTCATTGCAGGAGTTGGACTTTTCCGATACTGTAATTACACGACGTCTGCTGCCGATGCCCCCTAATCGAAAATTCTTCAATAAACTGTCGAAGCTTCTACTTCTCGAACTCAGCGTCGTTGTTCTTTACGAGGATAAATCAGTCTGATGGAAGCAGTTCATCCCTCGCCTTCATTGAACTCGTGGTGTCACTCCTACTAGCCAGTCAATGAAAATCCATCATTTTATCTTCATATTCTTTAACAACGAACCTCTACAACTTCTTTCAAATCATAATTTGCCTGGGTAACCACGTCAACTGTTTGTTATTTTAACTTACTTTCTCATCCACCAAGAGTCAATGCAATATTTTTATAGATGACCCACCTATTCTTACCCGACCCAAATCTCCTAAACCCATCTGTTTAGCAACCCAACCATTGGGCCATCACCTTTCCTCAGGTTTTTATTTCTATTTTTTTAAAAATATATATATATATTATTCAGGTCGACTGATCACGACTTAATCTATGATCATATTTCCTTGTAATATTTTAAATAATAAGTTAAAAAAGACTAAATGATAATATTTTTAATATGTAAAAGGTGTATTAATCTTAAAAATAAAAATATCTAAATGTATTTAACGTAAAATATAAAGAAGGTCTCATCAACGTATATTTTTTAAAATGGGTACATGTAATTAATGTAAATATAGGAGTCATTAAACCATTTTACTCTTTTAATTATTATAATTTTTGGACGCAAAAATTATTAATTACAACTATAATTAAACACTTTATGAAATAATGCGCAATTGATGACAACTATTATCAAAATTCATCAAATAATATTTTAAGCATACATATCACAGGCCAGCCATTAAAAGAAAGATGAAGAAGCAAGGAGGCCTATCTCTCATTGTGCTCTCCTAAACTTTAAACAGATGGGGAAAGAAAAACAAAAATAAGCAGCGAGAAAGACATTGATTAATTTAGGAGTTTGTCTATGTCAAGGTTGGTGGATCCCTCTTGATCTCTGTATCCCACTCTTCTACGTGTCTGCGAGCTCTCTCCGCCTGCAACATATACAATATTACATTACGAGGTTAATCTATACCTTTATTTTTATCTTCTGCTGAGATTCTTTTGAGTTCTGTGTGATATACCTCTTTTTCCCAGTTGCAGCGAAGGATCATGACGATTAACCATAGAGTTTGAGTACCAGTTCCACCCCACAACATTCCACCCCATATTCCCTGCAATTATCAAACGCGTTAATTCCATATTCAAATGGGTGCATGCGTGTGAGATGCAGCTTAGAGACAGAGAGAAAACACACCGCGACCCCAAGGTTGAAGTACCACCCCAAGATGTATCCAAGTGGCAGTCCAATCAAGTAATAGCAACCCAGGTTTATATATGCCACGTATGTTTGCCAACCCAATCCCACAGCCACACCTACATTTCCAACAAACAAACAAAAACAAAACTTCACCTCTGTATTATTATCTGTTTCAATAAACTCTTTCTTGAAAATAACTCGTGTCCAAATCCCTTGCATTATCTCATGAATTTTTCTGAATCCAGTGGCCTCTCATTTCAGTCTGTTTCCTCATGTTTGAAGAAAGTTCCTTGTCTTGATATTGGTTCATCTTGCTTGAGAAACTTCGGGAACACTTGAAAATAAGTGATAACAATCGCATTTGATTGTTATTAAATTATATATAGTTTTAGTAGAATCATCAAATTATTGTTTTTGTACAATTAAGAAATTACCAGAAACAACAGGTTGAACACTGTTGAGAAGGACGGTGAAGGCCAAGAGGAGTTTCATATCTTGCACCCGTTGGAGGACAGGTTCACTTGAGGAGAAGAAGCTGGCCATTTCGTAGTTGAATAACATTATCAACACCCAGAAGATGAACCCAATGCCCAAAGATGTAAGCACTGACACATTTGTTGCAAACTTTGCCCCTTTCCCATTGCCTGCTCCCAGCTCATTCGCCACCCTCACTCTACATACAAAATCGACACACTTAAATTAATTCATTTTCCCTCCTACAATTGACAACATAAAGAACCTTACTATGAAACCGGACCACTAGTACCTAACTTCCTGCAACATAAATCTTTGCCTCTTCCCAGCACCAAAGAGTAAAAAAAAACGAAGGTAAATCAAGGAGATCTTGGTGTGACCACACCTATTCTATTTTGTTCTAGCAGTTTCAAGGAGACTCCAGACAGTGGGTTTATCACTAATTAATTAAGACGATGAGAGCTGCAAAATTAATGTCATGTTTTGGAAAACGACACACAAAATTTTATCGATTTTTATTTTTCCTTTTGTCTTAATCGTTCAGAAGACACTTGTATAAGAAGACGGGACTAAAAATAAGATTTTGTGAATGAGGGCTTACCCAGCAGCTGCAAAGAAAGCGAGTGGGATCATCATCTCCCAGCCATTAATGGACATGCTGCCAAATGCAAGAATCAAAAATTTCATGGATATAGAAAATACTCTATTACTGTCTCTCCAGAAAAAACCTACGTTGATTGGTATACTTAAAAGTGTCCTTAAATCAATAGGGAAGTTATAAAGCTTTTACAAGTTTTAGGTACTGTAATTTTATGGCGAAGCTACCGTTTCAATAGTGAAAATATATACTATAAAAATCATCATTGCGTAAGTGAGACTATGCACCAGATAGACAGAGCATCTAGATTTAGCTCAGCGTTCTTCAAAGTTCCAGCAATAAGGATCAAAATTCTGTAGTACCAAGTCTCCAAGCTGTTTAACAGGGGCACAAAAATGAAAACGAATCAGAAAATTAGTATCTACCAAATATATTTTTTTATATAATTGTTCTGCAGTAATTCGAATTAATAATTGAGAGGTTAAAACACAGAGAGAATCTAACCAGAGCATGACCCCAGAAGAAGCAGAGAGTTTAAAAAAATCCCAGAGACCAGAGAAAGCATGAATGGAGAAACCAGTCCAGGTCAAAGGACACCCACCACTAACAATATAACCCGTTAATCCAAACACCAAATTCCACCATGACAAGCACAAGGTGATAGTAACACCGATCACCCCGAAGTGGAAAACATAGACAAACAACCAAGTTAGAAACACATGCACTCCGAGGGCCACCAGTGCAACCCAACCTGGGACAACGGTCTTAGTTTGACACTGAAAGAATCTCTGCAATGGGAACAAAAAAGCGAAACAAAAATGGAGTGGGATCATCCAATTTGCCACCACGCCGGTGAGCTCAGCCACCGAGGTAGGCTCCCCCAAGAACTTCAAGATGGGAGAAGCAAATAGAAACAGAGGCAACGAGAGAATGCAGCACAAGGTCAGAACAACCCACGAACGTTGCAAGTAGATACCCAGCATGTGGTACTTCTTGGCCCCGAACGCTTGCCCACAAAGCGTTTCCAAGGCGCTGGCCATTCCCAACTGTGTCAACCACAGAAGATTTGATCAAGTTGTTAATTGGTTTTAGAAATCTCAAAAATAGAGGAAGAGAAGAAAAGTATTACCAGTAAGCCGAAATCCAGACCCATAATAACGTTATAGCCTATGGAAATAGCAGCGAGCTCGAGATCACCGATATGGCCGGCGAAGGCCTGAGAGACGACGACCATGGAATAGGAGGCCATGCGGAAGACGATGGTGGGGCCCACTATCTTCCATAGCTTCTTGGATTCGTCCAGGGTCTGGGGTTTGAGTGTTTGATCATGATCTTCACTGGTCACTTGGACAATTTGAGCATCTCGTGATGATTGACCAACGGAAGAAGTGTGTCGCAGTAAAGGAACTTCAGCTTGATGTTCGAATGTATCATCTTGGATGGTGGTGGATGAAGACATTCTTTTGGTTTTTTCTTGCTTGCAGCAGCAGTTGCACTCTGTTTCTGGATCACCCAGAACTATAGTGTTTTGAACGATGGTAATGTGCGGAAGTGCCCAGGTGGAATAAATTATAATAAAATGAAAAAAAAAAGTTGAAATGTCGTTATATGCGAATGTGATGTTTTATTATTTAATTAATAAATAAATTAAAATAATAATAAAAAATTAAATTAATTTTAATATAAAATAATTGTTTTAATAATATATATATATATATATATATAAAAATTAATTTTTACAAAATATAATTAAATTAATTTTTTTAATAAAAAAATATATAATTAACCTTGCTTTATAGTAAAATATTAGATTTCATCGATTTTGAACCGGTCGAATGTTTTATTTCATTAAAACAAACAATAGAATGTTGGATTCTATATTGCTTTCCATTCCATTTCAGAGAACCAAACAGGCTCTAAAAACTCCGGGAGTTGTGTGTGTGTGTATATATATATGGCTTGGAGTTGAGAGGCAAGTTGGGGAGAACACCATCTGGACTTTTACGAACGTGCCAACCCAGCTTACAAAAATGTAATTAAGTATAATATTGCAATATGCATGTAATCTCTTTAATGTAACAACTCCATTTATGTAATTTTTTTTTTTAAATACCATGAAGTTATTACCTCGTTACAACTTAACTCAATATAACATTTATTTAATTTATACAATACTGAGTTTCCATACACACTATTATTTTACAAACTACAAACCATTATTTTACAAACATTTGTACAAAGATACATATTAGTTCTAATCATCTATATCGACTACTTCCGGGGACACTGGTTCGGGTGGCACGTCCACCGGAATCTCAGTTACATCTACGACAGTTACATCAGAAATAACTGGAAGTTGCCCAAGGTAGGGCACCTCGATCCAACGTACAGAGATAATAAGTGTCATAGAGAATATCTGCATATTTATTCTTCTGAACATGATATGGAAATATAGTGAGAATTAAATCCCAGTAAGTTCAACAATAAATCATAATTTACCATCAATATAGTTCATCACGTCATGTTCAGCTGTATAAACTACAGAAAATATCTTTAGGTCACATGAATGCACTTTATCATGCACATGAAAATTATACAGTTATGACATGTATGGCATGAATAACTATTTTTTCGAATTTCATATGATGGCTATCCACTTATTCTTACTTCAAGCTACCCCGGTCAGGGTGAGTATTCTCTACTTTTCGGTACGGGCTTATCTCGCTCCGTCCGACATGGCACACTTTCTCTTTCTTTTCTTATTAACATGATCATAACCGTTGGTAGGGCGTCCCCTACTGGTGCACCACACGGATTGCCATGTGACCGTGCTCATTTCTTTTCTTTTCACAATGATAGCCAAAAATATGCTTTCAATAACAAGTATGTTCATCAAAATATAACTATTACCATAAATCATTGGTAATCATGCCATGAACATAACCATTTAAAATATCACTTTATAAAACATTTCCATGTCAAAATTCCATACTAATACCTTAGTAACTGGATAGTAATTGTAGTCTGTAAACAGCGCACCAGAAAAGTTCCCAGGAAAGAGAGGTGGGTCACTAATGGACACGCTTAAGTACCATGTCTTTCCTTGCCAGAGCTTTCCTTAGACATGCACTTTTCACAAATCACAATTTTGTTTTCCAGTAACTAGAATAATTCTTTTCTGATGTGAAAATACTGCAACCACGGAGCATACTAAGATTTTTCAAATAAAAACCGGCACTTTCAAAACTTCTTGTAAATTTATATGAGTACTAGGGTAAATTCCATGTTAAAAATTACACACTTAAAATGGTAGTAAGTTCATGCAATGGCAATGGCTATGGCTATACTAGTCATTTATTAAGATTCATCTTCTTTTTTAAATACTAATTTTATTTCTTTATTTTCTTGATGCAGGTTTTCATCCTATCTAACCTTCTCTTACTAATCAGAGCATAACTCCCTCAATTTAACTCTGATGTAGGTGATCTTGGTGTCTATTTCAAGATAAAACAATTATCTAAAACTATTATGTTGAACATTGTAGCGAAAAATTAAGAAACAAAGGTGATATTACTCCATCAAAGTACATGATAGTTCCTCTCGGATAGGTTCTGACCTTTACTGACTAATTAGACCATATCTCCCAAATTGGAACTCCAAATTGCGTTATTCCAGTTGGTAAAAATCCATGAGCCATATATCTATAATTGTTATGTTGGCGCGCTATTTTAATTCCCTACAGAATATTCCCAGAAATTCAAAACCTAAAGCATTAATAACATACTCTTCCCTGAATAAACATTTTCTGACCTCTGCTTACTAATCGGATTATATCTACCTCATATGAACTCCAAATTGCATA
Source organism: Gleditsia sinensis (assembly GCA_037074535.1). Taxonomy (NCBI): domain Eukaryota; kingdom Viridiplantae; phylum Streptophyta; class Magnoliopsida; order Fabales; family Fabaceae; genus Gleditsia; species Gleditsia sinensis. The sequence goes on along the minus strand of CM073467.1, from coordinate 59,541,809 downwards.
ATTCCAGTGGGTATATTTCCATGAGACATAGATATATAACTTTCATGTTAACCATTTATTTTAATTCCATAAAGAAAATTCCCAGAAATTAAAATACAAAAGCCGTCCTAACATAATCTTCCCTGATGAACCATTTTCTGACCTTGGCTTACTAATTGGACCATATCTACCACATGTGAACTCCAAATTGAATGATTCCAGTGGCTAAAAATCCATGACACACATATCTTTAATTCTTATGTTGACCATTTATTTTAATTCCCTACCAATAATTCCCAGAAATTAAATTACCGAAGCTATCCTAACATATTCTTCCCTGATGATTCATTTTCTGACCTTTGACTACTAATCAGACCATAGCTACCTCATATGGACTCCAAATGGAATGATTCCAGTAGCTAAAAATCCATGACACATTTATCTTTAATTCTTATGTTAACCATTTATTTTAATTCCCTACCAATAATTCCCAGAAATTAAATTACCGAAGCTATCCTAACATATTCTTCCCTGATGATTCATTTTCTGACCTTTGACTACTAATCAGACCATATCTACCTCATATGGACTCCAAATGGAATGATTCCAGTGGCTAAAAATCCGGGACACATATATCTTTAATTCTTATGTTAACCATTTATTTTAATTCCTTATAGATTGTTCCCAGAAATTAAAATACCGAAACTTAAAATTCTGCCACCCATAGCCATAACCATGCAGAACTATCTACACCAACCTAAGTATTCAAACATACATCACATGCAAGATCAATATGTAACATGATATAGCAACATCATGACCAATCATAAAAGTTCTAAGATCAAAATCTCATATAAATATTATAAGTTTCAAAAGTTTTCTTCAAAAAGAAATATTGTTAAACTTACCTTTAGCTTTCTAAACTTCTCCTTCTTCTTCCTTCCTTTCTTCTTCTCTCTTCTCTCCTTTCCTCACTCTACCTTGCTTCTATTTCTCTCTCTTTCTCACTTGGACGAAATTAAAGTGTTGTAAGGGTGGGTTCTCTTATATAGACCACCAAATAATTCACCTTTCATGATCATGGATCTACCTTATCACAATTAAGATAAACTTTGTTGAATTTTTGGAAAACAAACAACTTATGTTCTTGTCTTCCTCTTCCTTAGTCAAGATATGCATAGGAAAAGGAGATTTGTATTTTGAAAATTATGATCATATGTTCTTAAGATAAGGGACAAGGTCCCTTTGATTTAGGGATTCATTTAATTTTTCTTTTGTCTTAATCAATTATGATAGGTTGCCTTTTTAAGTGGCAAATTTCTAGCCCTTCAATCTCCATTATTTGGTTGATATTATTTGTGTGGGCTATGAATGTTTTGTCCTAATACCATGTATTATCATACCACTTGCTAAAATTATGAGTGAAGGATATAGATGTTTTTGTCCTAAAGCCTTGTATTATCATGCCACTTGCCTAAATGATGAATGTAGAATCACACCACTTGCTAAATTTTTGTCTTAATGCCATGTAACCTAATCTTTATTCTTATTATTATATCATCATCTAATTTATTTTATTTTATTTTTCCTCTTGGATTTGGGCTTATTCTTACCCATTATGGGCTTGTCCTACCCATTTTCTTTGCTTTGGATAAAATTCTTCCTTTCTTGGTGGGCTTGGTCACATTTTCATAATTTTTGGGCTATTGGTGAAATTACTATATCCTAGTCCAAGTCTATGTTTAATTTCTTGTTTAGGTTATCCAATGGGCTTGCTAGAAACTTATGTGAAGTGGAAAAACTCTATATGAAGTGTCCATAGGTAAAAGCCCAATGTATGGGTAAAGATTTTAAACTTAGTAACTATAGTTCTTGAATTAGGAAAAATTACCCTAATTCAATGTTCTTTGAAATTTTAAGACCTTTACTTGTTTCTAAAAATTTATCTTCCTTATCCAAGAATTTTGCATCTCTTTAGTATGTTATTTCTAATTTCTTTCCTATTAGATTTTTCTTCTTTATTTGTTCTCTTAATGTTAGAAACATTTTCTATGCATATACATAAGGTGAAGAATTTCTAAGGATTATATTTCCTTAGATATCTAAAATATTGTCTAATAAATTTTATTTCCTTAATTAAATTTTTTATGTACCTTTATCAATAAAAGAAACGAAATTAAGGATGTTACATTTCTCTCTCCCTAAAAGAAATTTTGTCCTCAAAATTTCAGAAATTACCTTATAAGAACAATTGCGGATATTTCTTCCTCATGACTTCTTCCAGCTCCCAAGTTGCTTCTTCCGGAGTCAAACCTTCCCATAACACCTTAACTAGGGGAATGGTTTTATTTCTCAGTTGCTTCACGTCAGTGTCCAATATGGATGCAGGTACTAGCTGGTATGTCATGTTCTCCTTTATTTGGATTGGTTCATCCAGTATTATATGTGATGAATCTGAAAGATACTTCCGCAGCTGTGATACGTGGAAAACATTATGCAGGTTGGACAAATTAGGTGGGAGAGCAACTTGATATGCTGATGTCCCAACTTTCTTTAGAATTTGGTAGGGTCCTAAAAATCGCGGACTTAGCTTTCTTGTTTTGAGAGACCTACCAACTCCAGTAGTCGGGGAAAGTTTCAGAAATACATGGTCTCCTTCCTCAAACTCTAGAGGTCTATGTCTCTTATCGTAGTAACTCTTTTGCCGACTCTGAGCTGTAAGTATTTTGTTTCGTATCATTCTGATTTGTTCAGTGGTTTGTTGAACTAAATCAGGACCTAACAAGTTCTTTTCTCCTACCTCGAACCAACATAGTGGAGATCGGCACTTTCTACCGTATAAAGCTTCATAGGGGGCCATCTTAATGCTAGAGTGATAGCTATTATTATAAGCAAACTCTACTAAAGGTAGGTACTTATCCCATCCTTTACCTTGCTCTATCACACAGGCCCTCAACATATCTTCTAGGGTTTGAATGGTTCGTTCTGTCTGCCCGTCAGTTTGAGGATGGTAGGCAGTACTGAACCGCAATTGAGTACCAAAAGCTTCTTGCAATGCCTTCCAAAACCTCGACGTGAATCTCGGATCTCTATCAGAAACAATATTTAAGGGAATCCCATGGAGTCTAACTATTTCATGAACGTACAATTGGGCCAATTTATCTAGTGAAAAGTTTATTTTTATGGGCAAAAAGTGAGCAGATTTGGTTAATCTGTCAACTATTACCCAGATAGAGTCATGTCCCACTGAGGTCTTAGGTAAACCTACAACAAAGTCCATCGAAATACTATCCCATTTCCATTTAGGGATCTCAAGAGGTTGTAGAAATCCCGCTGGCTTTTGATGCTCCACCTTCACCTTTTGACAAATGAGACATTTCGCCACAAACTCAGCAATGTCATTTTTCATCCCTGGCCACCAATACATCCTTTTTAAATCTTGGTACATTTTAGTGCATCCAGGATGGATTGTGTATTTACTTTGATGCGCTTCCTGCAGTATCTTAGTCCTCAACTCTTGTTCTTGAGGGACACAAATCCTTCCCTGATACATGATTGCTCCATCTTCCATTACAGAAAAATTACCTTGGTCTTTATGATCTTGTAAGTATTGATCGTGAGCTTGAGCTTCTTTGATCTGGGCTCTAAGGTCAGACCCTATACTTAAACCATTAATGACTAGATTCTTTGGAGTAAGAGTAGTGGCTAGCTTCAAATTTCGAAACTCCTCTAGCATCTGCATCTCATACACCATCATCTGACCCATATGCAGAGATTTTCGACTCAAGGCATCTGCTACAACATTCGCCTTTCCGGGATGATACTTTATCTCAAACTTGTAGTCATTGAGGAATTCTACCCATCTTCGTTGCCTCATATTTAACTCCTTCTGATCAAAGAGGTATTTAAGACTCTTATGATCACAATATACTTCAAAGGTTGCCCCGTACAAATAGTGTCGCCAAATCTTTAAGGCAAACACTACTGCCGCTAATTCAAGATCATGGGTTGGATAGTTTCCTTCGTGGGGTCTTAGTTGTCTAGAGGCGTAAGCAACTACTCTCTTGTCTTGCATTAACACACACCCTAGCCCTTTCTTTGAAGCATCACTATACACTTCAAAATGTCCTGTGGGGTCTGGAATAATTAAAACAGGAGGAGTGGTCAGTCTTGTCTTCAGCTCCTGAAAACTAGCATCACATTGATCAGTCCATTTGAAAGGACTTCCCTTCCTGGTCAATTTAGTCAATGGCAAGGCTATACGAGAGAAGTTTTGTATAAATCTCCTGTAGTATCCTGCCAAACCAAGGAAACTTCTGATTTCCGTAACCGTCTTTGGTGTCTCCCACTTAATCACTGCTTCCGTCTTGCTAGGATCTACGGCTACCCCTCTATTAGAGATGACATGTCCGAGAAACTTCACCTCTGACAGCCAAAATTCACACTTCTCCAATTTAGCATATAACTTTTTCTCTTTCAGCACTTGCAGCACGATTCGGAGATGTTGTTCATGTTCTTTCTTACTCTTAGAATATATCAAGATGTCATCAATGAACACTACAACAAATTGATCTAGGTAGGGTCGAAAAATGCGATTCATGTAATCCATGAAAATTGCAGGTGCATTCGTTAACCCGAAGGGCATTACGAGAAACTCATAGTGCCCATACCTAGTCCTGAAGGCAGTTTTTGGTACGTCCTCCTCCTTAATCCTAATCTGATGATATCCTGACCGCAAGTCAATTTTAGAAAAGATGGAGGCTCCCTTTAATTGATCCAATAAGTCATCTATCCTAGGGAGAGGATACTTATTTTTGATAGTCACCTTATTCAGCTGTCTGTAATCTATGCATAGTCTCAAACTCCCGTCTTTCTTCTTAACAAACAATACAGGAGCTCCCCAAGGTGATACACTCGGTCTAATGAATTGCTTGTCTAATAGTTCCTCTAACTGCTTCTTTAGTTCTTGTAGTTCCTTCGAGGCCATTCGATATGGTGCAATAGAGATAGGCCCTGTCCCAGGTAGGAGATCAATAGAGAACTCTATCTCTCTCTTGGGAGGTAAGCCTGGAATATCTGATGGAAACACTTCAGGAAACTCGTTGGCTATTGGAATTTCATCAAGTTTCGATTCGACTTCTAGGTTTGATAAATACAAGAGAATGTATCCAAGTACTCCATTCTTCAACTCCCTATTAACTTGATTGGCATTTAACATCAATAACTGGACCTCCTCTTTCGGAGTAGAAGGTAGAAATTCAACGGTCTTGTTACAACAATTCAACAAGACTCGATTTCTAGACATCCAGTCTAACCCTAGAATGACCTCAATACCTCTTAAAGGTAAACTGACGAGGTCTACAGAAAAAGTTTTCTCCTGGATGGTGACTTGACAGTTCTTACATACAGAGGAAGTTAATACCCGTTCCCCTGTAGGGGTTACTACAGATAGCTCATAGGGAGTTTCAGAAATAGGGAACTGAAACTTCCTAATACATTCTTCTGATATAAATGAATGACTAGCACCAGAGTCAAATAACACCATAAGAGCAAATCCATAAATATAGCATGTACCTTGAATCATTTCAGAAGATTGAGCTGCCTCTTGGCCGCTCAGGGTGAAAACCCTTCCTTTCACCTGAGGCCTCTGTTCTGGCTGCTTTCCTACATTCTGTGGGCAGTTTTTCGCAAAATGTCCCTTCTGTCCGCAATTGAAGCAGACATCTTGTCCCATGTAGCATGGCCGGTTACCATGCATGCGTCCGCATTTAGCGCACTTGACTGAGGCGAGGTCTTGTTGAAAAGGCCTAGGACCCGCAATCAATGGCCTCTTACCAGCTCCATATCCACTTCTTCTCACGTTCTTTCTAGGGTTGGGAAAATTTTTCTTCCTTTTCCATAGGTTTCGCCTTTGCTTCTCGTCCTCCACTGCCCTTAAACTCTTTTCCAGGAGTCTGCATTTATTTATCAGAGGTACAAACTCCCTGATCTCCATAGCTATAACAGCATTCTTTAACTCCGGGTTTAGTCCCGCTTCAAACTTAACCGCCTTCCATGCTTCATCTGGGTTATATCGCAGATAAGAGGAGAACTTAGACAGCTCCTCGAACCTTGCGATATACTGGTCCACGGTCATGCTTCCTTGCCTGAGTTGGAGAAATTCGATCTCTTTCTCTGCCCGTACAGTACTTGGAAAGTACTTTTCAAAGAAAATGTCCTTGAACACTTGCCAGGTGATCTGTCTTCCCTGATGAGCTAAAAGTTCTCTAGCTCCACGCCACCAGTATTCTGCTTCATCCTTTAACATATATGCAGCAAAAATGATTTGCTGCTCTTCAGTACAGCCCATCACTTCAAAGATTTTCTCTAATTCCCTAATCCACCTTTCGGCTACCGTTGGGTCATAACCACCTTGGAAACAAGGTGGTCTAGTCCTCAGGAACTCGGATATGCCATTATCTTTTCCAGCCGTCCGGTTGTTAGGACCAATCTCAACATTTGTGTTATTAGCATTCTGGAGATGTTGTAAAATTTGGTTGGTGGTCATAACTTGGTCTCGAATTGCCGTGGCCAGGTTGTGCAGGGTTTCCTCTGCATTGGTTGCTGGATTCCTCCTTGGTGGTGCCATTTCCTACTATGGTACAAAACAAAGTTATGCTGCTATTGAGGTGATCAAGCCCAATAGTTAGTTCAAAAATATTTAATAGCAGTCATAACACCACCTCGGCATATAGATAAGAAACACTAGTAATTTCTTAACTATATGAGTCACTGATCCCCTACACAGCACAACCACAACATACTCAAGACACTATAAGATCGATTCAGATAACCAACCACCCACTGGCCATCTAGGATCGACCTCCTCTGATACCAATTATGTAACAACTCCATTTATGTAATTTTTTTTTTTTAAATACCATGAAGTTATTACCTCGTTACAACTTAACTCAATATAACATTTATTTAATTTATACAATACTGAGTTTCCATACACACTATTATTTTACAAACTACAAACCATTATTTTACAAACATTTGTACAAAGATACATATTAGTTCTAATCATCTATATCGACTACTTCCGGGGACACTGGTTCGGGTGGCACGTCCACCGGAATCTCAGTTACATCTACGACAGTTACATCAGAAATAACTGGAAGTTGCCCAAGGTAGGGCACCTCGATCCAACGTACAGAGATAATAAGTGTCATAGAGAATATCTGCATATTTATTCTTCTGAACATGATATGGAAATATAGTGAGAATTAAATCCCAGTAAGTTCAACAATAAATCATAATTTACCATCAATATAGTTCATCACGTCATGTTCAGCTGTATAAACTACAGAAAATATCTTTAGGTCACATGAATGCACTTTATCATGCACATGAAAATTATACAGTTATGACATGTATGGCATGAATAACTATTTTTTCGAATTTCATATGATGGCTATCCACTTATTCTTACTTCAAGCTACCCCGGTCAGGGTGAGTATTCTCTACTTTTCGGTACGGGCTTATCTCGCTCCGTCCGACATGGCACACTTTCTCTTTCTTTTCTTATTAACATGATCATAACCGTTGGTAGGGCGTCCCCTACTGGTGCACCACACGGATTGCCATGTGACCGTGCTCATTTCTTTTCTTTTCACAATGATAGCCAAAAATATGCTTTCAATAACAAGTATGTTCATCAAAATATAACTATTACCATAAATCATTGGTAATCATGCCATGAACATAACCATTTAAAATATCACTTTATAAAACATTTCCATGTCAAAATTCCATACTAATACCTTAGTAACTGGATAGTAATTGTAGTCTGTAAACAGCGCACCAGAAAAGTTCCCAGGAAAGAGAGGTGGGTCACTAATGGACACGCTTAAGTACCATGTCTTTCCTTGCCAGAGCTTTCCTTAGACATGCACTTTTCACAAATCACAATTTTGTTTTCCAGTAACTAGAATAATTCTTTTCTGATGTGAAAATACTGCAACCACGGAGCATACTAAGATTTTTCAAATAAAAACCGGCACTTTCAAAACTTCTTGTAAATTTATATGAGTACTAGGGTAAATTCCATGTTAAAAATTACACACTTAAAATGGTAGTAAGTTCATGCAATGGCAATGGCTATGGCTATACTAGTCATTTATTAAGATTCATCTTCTTTTTTAAATACTAATTTTATTTCTTTATTTTCTTGATGCAGGTTTTCATCCTATCTAACCTTCTCTTACTAATCAGAGCATAACTCCCTCAATTTAACTCTGATGTAGGTGATCTTGGTGTCTATTTCAAGATAAAACAATTATCTAAAACTATTATGTTGAACATTGTAGCGAAAAATTAAGAAACAAAGGTGATATTACTCCATCAAAGTACATGATAGTTCCTCTCGGATAGGTTCTGACCTTTACTGACTAATTAGACCATATCTCCCAAATTGGAACTCCAAATTGCGTTATTCCAGTTGGTAAAAATCCATGAGCCATATATCTATAATTGTTATGTTGGCGCGCTATTTTAATTCCCTACAGAATATTCCCAGAAATTCAAAACCTAAAGCATTAATAACATACTCTTCCCTGAATAAACATTTTCTGACCTCTGCTTACTAATCGGATTATATCTACCTCATATGAACTCCAAATTGCATAATTCCAGTGGGTATATTTCCATGAGACATAGATATATAACTTTCATGTTAACCATTTATTTTAATTCCATAAAGAAAATTCCCAGAAATTAAAATACAAAAGCCGTCCTAACATAATCTTCCCTGATGAACCATTTTCTGACCTTGGCTTACTAATTGGACCATATCTACCACATGTGAACTCCAAATTGAATGATTCCAGTGGCTAAAAATCCATGACACACATATCTTTAATTCTTATGTTGACCATTTATTTTAATTCCCTACCAATAATTCCCAGAAATTAAATTACCGAAGCTATCCTAACATATTCTTCCCTGATGATTCATTTTCTGACCTTTGACTACTAATCAGACCATAGCTACCTCATATGGACTCCAAATGGAATGATTCCAGTAGCTAAAAATCCATGACACATTTATCTTTAATTCTTATGTTAACCATTTATTTTAATTCCCTACCAATAATTCCCAGAAATTAAATTACCGAAGCTATCCTAACATATTCTTCCCTGATGATTCATTTTCTGACCTTTGACTACTAATCAGACCATATCTACCTCATATGGACTCCAAATGGAATGATTCCAGTGGCTAAAAATCCGGGACACATATATCTTTAATTCTTATGTTAACCATTTATTTTAATTCCTTATAGATTGTTCCCAGAAATTAAAATACCGAAACTTAAAATTCTGCCACCCATAGCCATAACCATGCAGAACTATCTACACCAACCTAAGTATTCAAACATACATCACATGCAAGATCAATATGTAACATGATATAGCAACATCATGACCAATCATAAAAGTTCTAAGATCAAAATCTCATATAAATATTATAAGTTTCAAAAGTTTTCTTCAAAAAGAAATATTGTTAAACTTACCTTTAGCTTTCTAAACTTCTCCTTCTTCTTCCTTCCTTTCTTCTTCTCTCTTCTCTCCTTTCCTCACTCTACCTTGCTTCTATTTCTCTCTCTTTCTCACTTGGACGAAATTAAAGTGTTGTAAGGGTGGGTTCTCTTATATAGACCACCAAATAATTCACCTTTCATGATCATGGATCTACCTTATCACAATTAAGATAAACTTTGTTGAATTTTTGGAAAACAAACAACTTATGTTCTTGTCTTCCTCTTCCTTAGTCAAGATATGCATAGGAAAAAGGAGATTTGTATTTTGAAAATTATGATCATATGTTCTTAAGATAAGGGACAAGGTCCCTTTGATTTAGGGATTCATTTAATTTTTCTTTTGTCTTAATCAATTATGATAGGTTGCCTTTTTAAGTGGCAAATTTCTAGCCCTTCAATCTCCATTATTTGGTTGATATTATTTGTGTGGGCTATGAATGTTTTGTCCTAATACCATGTATTATCATACCACTTGCTAAAATTATGAGTGAAGGATATAGATGTTTTTGTCCTAAAGCCTTGTATTATCATGCCACTTGCCTAAATGATGAATGTAGAATCACACCACTTGCTAAATTTTTGTCTTAATGCCATGTAACCTAATCTTTATTCTTATTATTATATCATCATCTAATTTATTTTATTTTATTTTTCCTCTTGGATTTGGGCTTATTCTTACCCATTATGGGCTTGTCCTACCCATTTTCTTTGCTTTGGATAAAATTCTTCCTTTCTTGGTGGGCTTGGTCACATTTTCATAATTTTTGGGCTATTGGTGAAATTACTATATCCTAGTCCAAGTCTATGTTTAATTTCTTGTTTAGGTTATCCAATGGGCTTGCTAGAAACTTATGTGAAGTGGAAAAACTCTATATGAAGTGTCCATAGGTAAAAGCCCAATGTATGGGTAAAGATTTTAAACTTAGTAACTATAGTTCTTGAATTAGGAAAAATTACCCTAATTCAATGTTCTTTGAAATTTTAAGACCTTTACTTGTTTCTAAAAATTTATCTTCCTTATCCAAGAATTTTGCATCTCTTTAGTATGTTATTTCTAATTTCTTTCCTATTAGATTTTTCTTCTTTATTTGTTCTCTTAATGTTAGAAACATTTTCTATGCATATACATAAGGTGAAGAATTTCTAAGGATTATATTTCCTTAGATATCTAAAATATTGTCTAATAAATTTTATTTCCTTAATTAAATTTTTTATGTACCTTTATCAATAAAAGAAACGAAATTAAGGATGTTACATTTAATGCTCTGAATTCTCATATACACTTTCATCTTTTATTTTTAAAACCTACCTTTAGTCCTTAGCATATTAGCATCTCAAAATATATATATTCAAACCCAAAATCCATATGTATGCATTACATGCGGTCTCGTGATCGATCTATGCATTCGTAAATATATAAATAATAAAGAAAAATAGAAAATATATAGTAAAAACTCCTCCAAATCTGTTCACGAATATTAGTAGTGGAGAAGCAAAATAAATTAAATGGGCATGCATGGAGTAGTACATAAGTGCAAGAGAGATAGAGAGCATCCGAGACTAAATTAAGCCAAAGCCATGTGTTGGCCAAAGAATGACATTAATAAATACTCAGACTCCAAAAAAGGTAAGGATAATGCATCCGGATTTGGAAATTTTTGACCCTTGAGATCGGTTAGTTAATATTTCCATCTCCTTCGTGACTTTTTGGTTTGAATGATATGCGGGGGATAGAAGTGCGCGGAAAATAGAATATGGCGGTAAGTAGGACAAGGATAAGCCTTTACATGGCAGAGACCAAATTAAGCCACCGTAGATAAATTTCGAGAGGCCTCCAAAACTCGCCAACACCGACGTTAACACGCGTAGATAAGCTTAGCAGGAAACGTCCAAATTGAATTGATATTGTCATTATTTTTTTGCTCAATAATTTGGAGCTGAAAAGTGACTGCCCCCACGTCCTCCTTTCCTCTTCATATTTTTTAAAATTTTCGATGAAGCCAAATTTAGGATACGAAACTCTCTACCTACCCAGTACCCACTTTACAAAGACTATTTCTTCTTCTTTTGTGTTATATAATTAAATCAATCACCCGAGCATATGCAAGCTGGATCCATAGAGATTTATATATGTGTGCGCGAAGGACAAAGTTTTGGAGCAAGATTCTCCAGGTTGTTTCCTTTTTATATGTAGTCCTCTTGCAGTATTTTCTTTTCTTTTCATCTATCCATCAAACTTTTCTCTAATAATTCAGCAGAAAGAAAAAAACAAATTTGAATAGGATAGGATCCCTTTAATTTTCAGTTGATTATTAGTTCTGGTAAGCTAGCATGCATATAAGGTAAAAGATAAATTGTAATTAATGATATGCATGATCACGACCTTACCATATTTGTATAGATAGAGTAACCGAGTTTTCAACTTATAATGAATTGAAAATTGACATTGAGTCAGAATCTGGACAACATAAAGTCATAGAACCTACACCGAACGACATTTAAAAAAAAAATTCCACCTAAAGTTATTTTCTCTCTCTTTTTCACATCATTTTTATATACTATCGTTAATTTTTTATCTTTTTTCCACTCATTGACTCACGTGATTATTACTCTCTCTTTCTCGTAATCTCCATCTACTCTCTCCAGCTACTATCGTCACACATTTCATTTCCCACGGCATCACTCTATTTTCATTTCTCTTTTTTTTTTTCACTTCCCTCTCCCGTTGACTTCATCTTCATTTCTCTATCCTCACACCTCACTATTCCTTTTCTCTTCCCTGTCCACAAATTCACTTACAACCATTTGGGTTTGTTTCTAATTTTATAAAACTATTTTTTATTTTTAATTATTTTTAAAATAAAAAAATTTATTTGATAACTATTTATTATTATTATTTTAAAAATAAATTATAAAAATAATTTTTTTTATTTTTATTTTTAAAATATAAAAAAATTTAAAATAATATATTTTTAAAATAGTTTATCAAACAAATTTTTTTAATTTTTATTTTATAAAATAATTTTTAAAAATAAAAATATAATCAAACAAACTCTTCTCTTTCGAAAAGCTCCTTTTTCATCTTCCCATCATTAACTCCTATAGTGATATTATTGGCAAACTTAAAATCTAGCCAAAACTCTTGTATGCATCAAATTAAGCATTCTCTCAAAAGTTTTAAGATTAGAAAATTGAAGGCGAGAATTTTATCAACAATGAATTTAAATGTTTTTATCTTCAAATTTTTAAAACAAAATTTTTTTAACAAATATTTATTTATTTTTTATTTACATAATTTTTTTATCAATATTTAATCTCCAGATCATGATAACTAAATTTGATATTTTGTTTTTTTTTTTGTCTATCTACTTTTTCTCTTTTTGTAGTGAAAGAAGATTTGCACACTTCATCGACTCAACCTCAAACCGAATAAATTTAAATTTTTCAAATAATATAAAAAATTGATCGGGTGGGTGTTGGTAGACAAAGTTTGGTCAGGTTGATTTTTAAACGAAACCCGATTTAACCCGATCTACATACACTGTTACATAATATTACAAAAATCTTGAGTTAAGTTTAAAGCTGCGTATAATTTTTTAGATGATGCTATATATACAACTGCATAAAGAGCAAAAACAAAGTTTCTCGGGGCATCTGTTTCAAACTTTGGATAAATAAGCATAAAAACGAAGTGATGGGTCACATGCAGGGCAAGACGAGTCAAAGAACACGGTGAATGGTCACAAGAGTAGTTCCAAACCCTATTCTGATCAATTGATTAATCTAGCAATAGCATAGCATATACGTAGTATGTACATGTGCAATAGTTCAGTCTCTTACCCGAGACACAAACACTAGATTTCGATTATTAAATTAATGGTGCTGCTAACGAATCACTAAAGCCCACGTTCTAATTATACTTAGGTGCTTGGATTAATAGATGCCTATCGACATGGATTCACGTGGAGCGACAACTTGCAGAATACCGTGTTTCCATCAAATCATAGATGTTAACATCAAGATGCATCCTAACCTTATCATAAAAGGTATGCTTGTTCTTTGCTCACATGCTATAACCTGACCAAATTTACTTTAAAAAATATATATTTGGCAACGGTGGGCTACGATTATTTGACCAAATTTGAACCCTTGTAATTGTTTTAAAATCTCCCTCTTCGCATCAATGTCAATTTTGTCTTTTGGTATTGGGGCACCCCTTTGATTGCCCAACTATAATGCCGCAGGAATTGATATTTAAATTCATCGCATTCAATGTTGTTGAAAGAGACAATAACAAAAAAATAAACTTGGTCTTCTCTTTACTTCTGATTCAGGGGATCTTCTCGAATGTTTTTTTTGGGGTCACCAATAAAATTTGCCGGACTTTTAAATTTAATTGCATCCATTAATTTTGGGGTATCCAAAAAATCAATCGACATGTAAAGATATTTAAAATTTATCATAAAAAAAAATTAAATTTAAATTTTTCGTGTCATAAATTTTGTTTTTAAATATAAAAAAAAATATCTTTTATTTTTTTTATTCATCCTCTTTTATTCATCTCTCTTTTTCTCATTTATCTCTCTCATATTTTTTTTCATACTTCTCTCTTATTTTTTTTTTTTATAATCTTTCTCTCTTTTTTATTATTTTTTCTATTATCTTTACACTCACTTCCTCTCTCTCACCTTAATATAAATAAAAATATTTTAAAAACAATACTATAATTCTCAAAAACATTTTATTATAATCAATCATAATAATAAAAAAATTTCAAATAAATATTTAAAATCAACCAAATATATTTTATACATTCCTAATAATCATCATTCCTAAAATACATATTCTTTTAAAAACATAATTCTTAAAAATAAAAAATCTTATCGTGTACTAAACCCTCCATAATCTAAAAACTACTCAACCCCACTTATAATAGCATTGTCAAAGATAAGCTAACTTGATTTTAAAACTAGAAAAAATAGTATTATTCTTCCACTACTAATCTTTTTTACACTTCACTCTCAATTTTGATAGGTACAATAAAAATTCCACCTCAGTATGAAGCTGAGTCAGCATTTAAGCGTTAATTGAAATAAACTATCTATAAAATGTTGAAAGTTTACCCAAGCTAATTATTAAAAATAAAACTACAAAAATTTACTAATCAAATGATTAAAACTAAAGGTAATTTGCACTTAGACCACATAAAATTCAGCTGAAATTTTCTTCCTGCGGAAGTTATCAGCGGAGGGCTTCTATCTTACATTTAATATTTAATGTCCCATGAAGACAGCAAAAAGGAAGCTAACTCTGAAGTCAGAACATATTCTCAACCAATTTATGTATACTACATGCCTGTGTCAAGGGGGAGAAAAATTTCTTCTCAACGGAGAACACTCAAACACATCGCTGTCTCCTCCACTAGAGCAAATCGAACTGTACATTATCATATTATAGTGCAGCAGCACATATATACTGCATCCCTTCAGAACAATTACTCATCTTCTAAACCAAGAACTTGTTCCTTGAGCTCCTCTATTTTCGCAGCCAACTCATCCCTACTTTTCTGCAAGTTAATCAATCTAATTAGTCCAATTAATCTAAATCGTCAAGTACAAATATCAGCCAAAAAAAGGAACATAGGTACCTTAAAGAGCAGATAGCGGGAAGTGAACCATAACGTATATGCAAGGCCCACAACTTCCATCAACTTGGGAAACTGATGCCACCAGAACGAACGAAAAAAAGTTGGCATTTAAAAAGAATAGCTTGAAATATTTGACAAAAATTTAAATATAATACACACCAAAGGTATAGAATCAATAGCACCAACAACAGCTGATGTTAACCACAAGGCAATTATGGCACCTCCGCCGTACAAGAGAAGAGAACCAGTATCATCTGTGTCAAACTGAAATGAGAGAAAAGAGAAAGACAAGTCAGGAAAACAGCACACTTTGGCATCTAAATTCGTAATAGCAAAATCTGTTATGTCATCACAGCAACTCAATTTGGAAATAGATCTTAAAATAATAATAATAATAAAATCTGTTAGATCAACAATCCGATGTTCAATGCAAATTACACTAGTTAAAACAATAAAATTGCACTTGTTCAAACAATAAATAAAAGGGCTATGAGAGCAAAACAAAGTTAAATTATTTTTTTGATAAAAGAAGAAATATTATTAGAAAGGCAAAATTACCAAAAAAAGAAAAAGGGACAAGATTGCAAAATTTTACTCAAGGTTCCAATACCTCAAAATTGCAAGCAGCTTCAGCAAGGAAAGAAAAGGAAAAAAAAAGGAAAGAGAAAAAGAAAAACAGTTGCTCAGGTAACCGCTCAGGTTTGACATGACTGCCAAAGTCTCATCAAACATTCTATGAATGCCATCAATCATCTGTAGTATCATCACAGCAACTCAGTTTGGAAATATATCTGTAAGATCAACAATTCCATTTTCAATGCAAAATGCCCATATTAAAACAATAAATAAAAGGGATGAGAACAAAACAAAGTTAAATTTTATTTTTTTTAATAAATGAAGAAATGTTATTAGAAATGTAAACAATATCAAGAAGGAAAGGAAAATAGAATGCAAAAAGTTGCTCATCAAACATTCTATGAATGCAATCAATCATCTGCAGTCTCATCAAATAACACATGCATAGAGCAAATATATAGAACATGAAAAAAACCTATGTGATTAAAAATAAACCAAGTTAGGAAGCCTTGGTATTTTAGCACATGTAACGAAAAAAAAAAAGGATGGGAAAAAGTGATACCAGGAAAAAATGTAACTTAGTAAAGTTAGTATAACCATTTGATTGCTCGGGTAACAACCCACCAATAATTTGGACTGCGACATCATTAGCATTCAGTAAATAATAGCGTAAATAATAGCATAAATAATAGCAAAGAATTTGAATTTCAGAATCAAGGTTAACCCTTTATTCATTAATCAATGAGGACACAAGAAAATAAAAGGAGTAGAAGGGAAGAATGTTGCGCATATTTAAATCTTGTGGCCAATAGCAATAATAAAGTATACAATAAAAATAAAATAAGGATCAATAAAGAACATGAGATAAATGCAATTACAAGAGCTTGAATGAAAATCATAAGAGTTTGGATAAAGTTTGTAAAACAAACATATAGAATGGCACAAAAAAAACTAAGTTCTTCAAGTACAATCTTCAAAACTGCAAGCAATTTTAAGGAAATGAAATAAAAAGTCAATGTAGAGTTGCTCAGGTAACCGCTCAGGTTCGACATGACTGCCGAAGTATCATCAAACATTCTATGAATGTCATCAATCATATGTAGTGTCATCACAGCAACTCAATTTGAAATTAGATCTAAAAAAAAAAGTACATCTGTAGGATCAACAATTCAATGTTCAATGAAAATTGCACTTATGAAAACAATAAATAAAAGAGATAGGAAAACAAATCAAATTTAATTTTTTTTAATAAAAGAAGAAATATTATCAGAAAGGTAAGACCACAGAATAAGGGATAAGATTACAAAATTTTACTCACAGGTTCAAATTCCTCAAGATTGTAAACAATTTCAAGAAGAAAAAGAAAAAAGAAAAAAAACCAAAAAGCTGCTCAGGTAACCGCTCAGGTTCGACATGACTGCCGAAGTCTCATCAAACATTCTATGAATGCCATCAATAATCTACAGTGTCATCACAGCAACTCAGTTTGAAAATAGATCTAAATAAGTAAATAAATACATCTGTAGGATCAACAATTACATGTTCAATGCAAGTTGCAGGTATAAAAAGAATAAATAAAAGGGATAAGAACAAAACAAAGTTAATTTTTTTTAAATAAAGTGAATAAATTTTATTAGAAAGGTAAGATTACTAAAAGGGGGATAAGATTAAAAAACTTTATTTACAGGTTCAAATCCTTCATAAATATAAACAATATCAAGAAGGAAAGGGGGAAAAACACAAAAAAGTTGCTCAGGTAACCGCTCAGGCTCGACATGACTGCCGAATTCTCATCAAACATTCTATGAATGCCATCAATCATCTGTAGTGTCATCACAGCAACTCAATTTGGACATAGATCTACATCTACATCAGTAAATAAATACAACTCTATATGGAGCATCAAAACAAAGTAAGTCCAACTAATACGAAACCAAAATATAAAACGAGATGCATAGCTCGAATATGCATTCAAATGGTTCTTATAAAACACTGATTCATACATCTTCCATCAGACTCTCCACAACGTCAAAGAAAGATACAATAAAAACTACAGGGGATTAGGAGAGACTACCAATTTTATAGTATAATCATTTGTATTTAAAATTTAAGTAATAAATCACTCCAACCAGACAGGAAAGCACCAAACTTGTAGTCACTAGTGTGTATAGGCACCACAAAACTTACTAACACTAAACAAGAATGAAGAAAGGTAGTAACAGTAACCTTTATATTAAGCTTATCAACAAAATCAAGTGGCTGCACTATCTCATCCACAGGTGACTCTTCTTTTGTCTCTTCAGTTGCCACTATTCCATTGAATTCATTATTGTCAGTTGTTTTAACTTCCTCCAAAATTATTGCACCATCACGTTTTTCATCAACATATTGACTTGTCCCACCAGATGTTTCCTCAGATGTTGTTGCCCTTGGTAATAGATATCTAAGGGAAGTTGAACCTGAACCAAAAAAAAAAAAAATACAAGTCATGTAATTTATACTGTCTTTCTTAACTGTTCTGCAATAAAAGATCGTTGTCAAGAAGAACCTCTGTAATCCTATTGGCACAAGAATCACAATTAACGAGAGACAGATAATTGCCTCCAATTTAAAATAAATTTCTTCAACGCGATAGTTTGCTACAGTGATACATCTGGTGAATGCAAGGAGTCATAAGACAGATTCAGACAATGCTATAAGATGCGAAAAACGTTCTATAAGCTTTATGATGCTCATTTTACCAAGAGAACGCAGTTATGAACACTTTCGAGGTTCATTTGTTTCTCTTCCATTCTATGTTCCCCTTCCCCGCCGCACTTGTTCAAAATTCAAAAATGGCAAATCTACAACATAGATGACTCTTTTCAGATTTTAGAGTTGCATAACTACGACTCCATTAATAAGTTAAAAATACAATTGACATCCAATCAAAATTAAACCCATTGAATCGGTAAAGATAAAAAAAAGCATGGGAATGAACATACGTATGTGCATAAAGAAAAGCCAGCGGAAAATATAAGGGTAAACCCTTGTTCTTTAGCGGCATTATTAACCACTCAAATTACGAGGCAAGATTTTTCCAAAATCAAGCATGGCTGAAAAAATATATCAAAGAATAAATAAACAAAAGTTCTAAACAGCCCCCAAGGGCCCAAACCGCTGCTTTCGCGCCCCAAGAATGAGCAAAGAACAATAAATGAAGCTAGAAAAAAAAAAGAGAGACCGATAATAATAAAAAGAACCTAGTTTATGGTTTCGGTTTGATACCGAATATAAGGGAATGAAGAACGTACGAGATAGCAAGTTGCCAGCCGTGCCAATCACTGGAGCTTGTCTGACACTAAGAGAGTGTTTAGGGAGAAGATGGGAAATGGAATGAATTGCAGGGGAGAGTGCATTGTTTTTGGGAAATTTTAAGATGGCCCGAACTGTACAAAGCTCCATTTACAGAAGCCGGTAGACTGGCAGAGCAAGTAGCGACTGACGAAGGAGGGGAAATGGAGATGGGAGGAAAAAGAGGGCCTCTTAAACCCATATATACAAGTGGCCTCTAGGGTTTCCAGGTTTTTCGATTTTCGATTCTATCGCTTTCTTTTTCAGACAAAAAAAAAAAAAAAACAATATTTAAGGTGCTTGATTAATTATTTATGACAAAAGCAAATAAATGCCGAGAGAAAAATGATTTTGACCAATAAGACACAAAATAAAATGATAATTATTTTTCATCGCTTCAAATAGTGTGTTATTTTGTCTACTATATACTTTTTCAAACATTCAAAAGATAATGTACTAAAAATATTAAAAGATATTTTTTATTCTTTTTTAGAGTAAAAAATGTCCTATATTTTTATTACAATTTTAAAGACTATAAATTAAGTTATTTTTAATTTATTATTTGACACGTGGGAGAGACTCTTAAAATTGTAAGGTTATTTTACATTAAAAATTAAAATATAACTAATAAGTCAATTGATTCAATGTTTTAATGATAGTGGAATTGACTTCAGAATGTTCTCATTTAGTTACCTAAGCAAATGGATAACTAAGATTTTTTATTTATATTGTTTTTGTAGTTAATCTAATTTACTATATATACTCCAGCAGATTCTTGACACTATGAAGCAATACGAAATGAAGATAACAGTGATGCATTTCCTGAAGACTTTCTACTCAGTTTCTACTTAGTAATTACTCGCTTACTGCTAACATCATCATTCCCCAATCTTTGAATTTGTGGTGCAAATGCTTCCTGATTTCTGCAGCATGAACCCCTTAATTTGAAACCTCTTATGGTTTTAGTTTGTGTCTTTCTTCATCTATCTGCATTTTTCAACCCAGCCAGAGCCTCCTCAAGCTCAGATAGATCACTTAGGGGTATCTTAACCTCCATTGGGGTTGCTTACGGGGACACAAAATGGTCTACTATTTTTAAGTACTTTTGCTTTTATAAGCAATAATACTTAAATATAAAATAATATTTTTTATTATATATTTTTATTATTTTTCATTATTATTATTAAAAATATTATTTAAAATAAATTTAAATTATTTTTAAAAATTCTATTTATATTTTTACTATTTTAAAATTTATATTAAAATTTTGTTTTATTTAAAAATTTATATTAAATATTATTATTAAAAATATTATTAATTTTTTTATGTATTTATTATTTTAAAATTAAAATATAAAATATAAATAAATATGAATAAAATATAAAAACGTAAAATAATTTATAAAACTTATTTAATAAATTTTTTAGAATTACACCGTTAGAATAAAGAGTTACTTAAAATAATAAAAAATTGTTTAGAGTAAAAAAATGATGATATAACACACTTAAACAACGATAGCGAATTAAACTATTGGAGATGCCTTAGAATAGTTATTTCAACCCTTAGGCCTCATTTGGTTGGTGGCAACAGAGAGAATGGAAATAAAAATTAAGAATGTAATGAAAAAAAATAAAATAGAATGAAATGTTGTGATTAAAATTGCGTTTGGTAAAACAGTAGAATAGAATGGAATAAAAATGGTTAAAAAGATCAAAATACCCTTAAAACATAAAATTAATAAAATAATATTATTTTAACTTAAAAATTTATTTAAAAATAATATTAAAAATAATAATTAATAATATAAAAATTTTATTAAAAATATTAATAATTTTTAAAAATAATTTAAATATTATTATTTTATTTTATTTTATCAATAATAAATAATATTTTCTAAATTATTTATTTATTTTAAAAATATTTATTTATTCTTTTGAAAAAAAATATTTATTTATTATTTTGCAGACAACAAGTCAAATTTTTTCAAATTTTTTTGTGAATATTTTTTAATTAATTAATTTTTTAAAAAAATATTTTTAGTATTTATTTAACTAAAAAAAAGAAAAAAAAAATATTTTACTTTGAATTTCATTTGATGTTGCCTTATTCTTTCTTTTATACGTGAGAATGTATTCTCTCATTCCTAAAAAAATTCATATTCCATGAGTTGTCTTTCTGACAACCAAATGCTCTTTTTTTTATGAAATAAAATAAATATTCTCATTCCATCTCTTTAACTCTATGTACCAACCGGGACTTTAGAATAAGTTCTATTCTACTATGTGAGATTATGGTTGTGCCCTTAGCATTACTGGGAAACATGCTAGGCCTTGGGAGTGTGACAACTTAAACTTGAGCTATGTATCTCATTAATATGACCCAAGACCTTAAACGCATAAATTAAGGGCCTACCCAATTCTTTTCAACCCAAAACCTTGATTAGGGACCATCTACTTTATCCAGGGGTCAAGTGTGACATTCTTCTAGGGAGCCCATCTTGGCTTTCCTCTTCTTAGATTTATGAAAACCAAACCCAAGAGGTCCATTTGTTCTCTTCTCTAATTGCTTTTCTTCATACAAACGATTGAGTCGTTGTCTTCTATTGTTTATCATCCTTAATTTGTTTTGAACAACAGCCCAGTCTTGGTCAATTGAATTTCCCGCGTCTCCCTGTCCTTACAATCATGAATACTGAAAAGAACTTTGTGTTCCCTGCTGTGGGACACCTGAGAATCGCTAACACCAAGGCACAAACCTCATCATTTTTCACTAACAACTCCAAGCAACTCAAACATCAAGGAAGGGTACTATATTCCACTTTTATCTCTCAAGGACCTCTACGTGCTTCTCTGCAAACCAAGCTCATCTATCACTTGTAAGAAGAGGTTTCCCCTCCTTCAAGGACTACGACTTA
Source organism: Gleditsia sinensis (assembly GCA_037074535.1). Lineage (NCBI taxonomy): Eukaryota > Viridiplantae > Streptophyta > Magnoliopsida > Fabales > Fabaceae > Gleditsia > Gleditsia sinensis. The sequence continues at coordinate 59,519,777 of CM073467.1, read as the reverse complement.
TCTTCATCATTTCTCTTCAAAAGCAATCTTGCTTTGAACATGGAGTTCAACGTCATTTTTAGGTCACATAGAACGGGAATCTTGGGAGAAGAAACCTACAAACAACTTTATTGCAGAGAATGCTGGCTATCAAATCGTAATGATAAACTTGGTTAGTTATTCATACATAAATGAAAATATCTTAATAAATTCAAACCTGGAGGTGTGAAAGGAAACACTTTGATCTTGTAGAAATTAGATCTAACGGAGCGTGGAAAAGCTAAAAAGGGTATTTCTGGACCACCATGATATAGAAAGCCATGATCGAAGACCAAGGAGACTAATTGGTATGGACATGGTGAGCATAAATTAGCAACCAAAAAGGGTATTAAAGTTTATTATACACGTGATTTGGGACATGTTTTGAAGGGTTCCATATATGGTCGTATGGGGAATTTTTGGGGGAGAATCTAATAGAAGAGATGAATGGAAAGGCTGAAGATGAGAGAGAGAGAGAGAGAGGAAAAGAGGGAGCATCTCTAGGTGAAGAAAAGGGTTAGGAATTTGTGTTGTTCAAGTTTAAAAAGAGGCAGGAGCATGCAGCTTTTAGATTTCCATTTGAAAGTGTCCCTCATAAAGGTCTATTATATTTACAAAGTAGGAATCATTTAGACACTATATATTACTTGCCATTTACTTTATATTGGGGTTTACAAGTCCAATGAACATTCTTTAAATAACACAGTGTTAATAGTTATGACAACAAATATTCACTCAATAATGGAACTAAGCATGTATTTTTTTTGTTAATATTTTAGCCAAAATGTGATGGATAGTCTTTAATGTCGTCAAAAAATATGAATTAATCAAAATGTCATACTATGCATTTGATTTTAATTAATTACTCTGCCTTTTTGCGTCTAGTCAAAGTACCAAGTTGTTGAAATACAAATCTACTTGTTTATTAGTTAAACATTTGAATTAAGATAAAATTTTATATTTTCTTATTATTTTTCACCTTTACTCTCTAAAAATTTTAAAGTCCTAGTTAATCTTAAACACTATCGAAGTAGATTGGAGGAGGTATGATCTGCTCAAAGATGAATCTGTTATTCTCTAAATTCAAGGCCGCAAAATGGCAAATGGGGGCATCCTAAGGATGAGAAATGAAATTACCCTTAGAAAATGAAGAATTGATGGGTCCGCATGATCACACTTTTGTTTTGTATCACGAATTGAAAATGCAATTTGTATCACCTAATTAATTGATTGCAATGACAGTGGGTATTTGAAGTTTATGAATGACAAAGTTTAATTCTTGAAAATGCTACATTGAAAAAAGATTTTTCCTTAATTTTACTTTCAGTCTGAAATAATATTTTCATTTCTTACGTTATTTCTCTTAAATAAAAACACGCAAACTATATCATAAAATTATCGTAGTTACATCATCTTCTAACTTTCCCTATTATATTCTTACCAAAAAAAATAACAAATCTAAGTAAATAACAAACTTAAAACTCTTATGTAATTACTTAAATGCTAGCCATATTTTTTTTAATTAGTTTATACATTGAACTAAAAGAAAAAAAAACGATGAATTTAATAAAGGCTATACATGCTGAAATCTAAATTTATAAAAATTAGTGATCTAATGCAAGAATCTAATAATAATACACATGTTGTATACAAGAATTTTTTTTTTTTCTAAATTCAATATTTTCTTTTCTTGAAGAGTATGAAAATGAAATAACGACGTAGCAAAAAATAATTTGAAAAATTCTCTCTCTTGGCCCGCAAATATAAATGTTTTGCTTAATTGTACAAGGACGGTACAATAAACAAATCACATATTTCTACGTGTATTTTATTTTTAATTAACAAAAATCATATCCAGTGTTGTAAGTATTTCTAAGATAATCCTTAATTTTCCTATCTTGAAAGAAAAATTAAATGTTGTCGAGAGAAAAATATATATTTTACCCTCAATTTTAGACGTGTAAAATGGATTAAAGGGGATATTTATTTTCTTTTAAATAATAATAAAAATTAATTACCTTACATGAATAAAATTTTAAAAATTAAGTGTTATTTTTCTTGAATTTCTCTTTTATTGTCGAGTTCTATTTGGTTCTTTCTTCAAGCAAACATAGCCTAAATATAAACAAAGAATTTTTTAAACAGAAAACTGAAAACAACCGGTGAGTTTTGTCACATTGAATGTAAGGCAGGCCAGTTTTGGAACTTGGAAGGATGGTGTGAAGTTTGAAGTTTGAGGAAAATGTTACTATGATTTTGCAAGTCAAGGAAAGAAATTTCTGGAAAAAATTGTGAAAGGACCACAGTTATATTCAAAATACATAATAGTAAATAATAATATGTGTATTATATATATAAAAATTTTCGTAACCTTAAACTGAAAAATACCTGAGAAATATTTGGTACACTGTAATTTCAAATTTTATTATATTTTAGATATTATGTTACAAAATATCATAGTATTTAAAATTGTGTTTAGTATAATAATTAAAAATTATCATAAAAAAGATATGATTAATAAATGTTAAAAATTAACAAGTTATTTTATATATATATAAATTAATAAATTTAAAAAGAGTGAATCATGAAATACTTATAATTTTAGAGTAACATAAAATAAATCCATAAATAAATTCATAATTTGAATTTTGAACATGCCAGTTATTGAATTGAGTTGAATAAATTAAATTATTATTTTATTTTTTAAAATTTATTTATAAATATCATAATTTTCTCTTCAATATATTTTATGTTTTACTTAATTCTGTCATTGTTTTTAATTCTTATTAGATTAAATTATATGTCTGAATCTACATTAAAACTCCAATAATTGGTGTCGTTAACCTCAATGCATTAGTATGTAATATGCTTTGCCAGAAGAATATTAATCAGCACTGTCTTGCCTAATTTAATTACTACATATATAGTCACATCTAAATGAAATGGTATATTATTAAGCATTGTTGGCAATATAGGCACACAATAAATATTGACACATAAGTAAAATTGTACATATTGTGACAATTTTAATATTTAAGAAACACTCATACAAACAGAAGTATCAAAATAAATTACAAATCAGTGGTCGATCCGTTTTAACTTATGCAACAACTTTAACTATGGATAGAGCCATATATAATTTTATAACCTCATCTAGATTTTGAGTCAAAATGACTTTGGTCACACTTAATTGGTTAAATGGTTGATTTGAGTCTAGTTGCCCTCTTTCACCCATTTTATTATTTTTATGTAAAATTTAATTTTCATAAAATTTATAAGGTTTTTAAAATATTTAATTGTCAATCAAATATTAATTTTTTTAATAATTTTCAATATTTGTGAAAAAGAGTTTAACGAAATTAATTTTATATTAAAAAAATGTAAAAATATTTGTGTAAGAACACAAAAACAAAATGGACACATACATAACTACACAAAAAAAAAAAAAAATTATGTTATTTGACATATCACGCGTTATATAACTATTCAATTACGTGTTAAACACACAAAATTTTTTATCCTTCTAACTATTAAATTGGACTAAAAAAATTATAGCTCTTATATATCTATAATAAATTTTTTTATCTTGAATATTCTTAGTTTGATAATTAAAAAAAATGAGATTTAAAATTAGAAATTTGGACATTCAATTATAATGTTTAATCTCTTAAAAAATTATATATTAAGAATTAAACCTATATATTAAAAAATAAAATGGGATTTTATTTCTTACCCAAACATAAAATATTTTACTTGAAATAAAAAAGTTGAGTATTTTTTTTTTTCAAATTTTCCCATTTCAACAATTTATACTATTTATTTTCTAACCCCGAAAATGGCAACATATTTTTGGCGTTATTTCTTTCGTTTCTGGTTCTGCAAATACGGATTCTCAGCTTTCTTCTCCCATCTCTCCCCCTTTACCCTAAAAAAAGCATATGCCCGCTTCTTACATAAAGCTCGTCTCTTTTACTTGTCTCCCTTCCATCACCTACTCTTTGTGCCACTCTACACTGTCTTTTCCTCTCTGTAATGCCCTCTGGGTTTATTGTTTTATCAGCAATGCTCTGTGAAGTTATTTTCTTTTTAATCCATCCGTTGCAACGCTAATTTGATGAGGAGGTTTCATTGGGTTTTATAGCATTTTCAATGGCAGATACCTTGGACCCTGTGACCTCAAACCTTCTGTGTTCGGAAAACAGCAATACCTGCTTTGATAATTTCGAATGTAATACCGCAGATGGGTCTGGAATTTTCCCTAATCAACAAAACATTAACGGAGGCCATCATTGTCCGAGTTCGGACAACCATGGATCGGGGTCTTTCATGGGTTTTCCGGTACAGAGTGAAGAAAATGTCAGACTAATGGTTGAGAGGGAGAAAGAACATCTGCCCACGGATAATTACCTGAGGAGGCTGTGTAGTGGGGACTTAGATTTGAGTGTTAGGAGAGAGGCTCTTGATTGGATTTTGAAGGTTGGTTACTTAGTTTTTCAAATGGGGTTGTGGGTTTTTGCTTCTTTGATTCGTTAACAATTTCTCTCCCCCAGGTTCCCCTCTTCAAGAAAAAGGGATTAAGATTATTTTTCTCATTTCTATCGATTTTTAGCTTCGTAGCTTAAATACTTCGGACGGCATTTTAGTCATCGAAAAGAGTCAATTCTGTTTTTCATCTTATTTTTTCTTCCAATATCAGATGCTTTACCATGTCTGGGTTTCTTATTGGATTTCAACTGGCTTCTGCAGTGAATTTTCTGTGCTTTCCTGTGTTTGTAAAAGTCGAAGTTAAGAATGGAGTAGTGTTACTAGTGTCAAGTCCTCAAGTGGCTTTGCAGCTTGTTGACGTTCTAAATTCGATTTAGATCTTCCTTCTTTCTTTGCTTCTCTGTTCTTTCAACTCTTGTTATTATTATTATTATTATTTTAATTTCCCCTCTTTTCTGGTTGAATCTCTGATAAAAGTCTCTTTCTTTCTTTTTAATTGGGCACTTCTGTTAGTGACTTTGGTTTGTGTAATGTGATCAACAGTCTCGTGCCTACTATGGTTTTGGAGCATTGAGCTTTTGTCTATCTATGAACTACTTGGATCGGTTCCTATCAATATATGAATTACCTGTAAGATCAAATATCTAACCTAAGCATACTCTTTGTTTTAATAGGTTTGGATTGTGTGATCTCATTTTGATAGTATGTCTGTTTGCTTTTGCTGGCCTATTCTCTTGGTCTATTTAGAGAGGTAAAACTTGGACCGTGCAATTGTTAGCTGTGGCTTGTTTGTCAATAGCAGTTAAGATGGATGAGACCGAAGTGCCTCACTTAGTAGATTTACAGGTATAGAATCATGCAATCTTTTAAGATGTTGAATATGCTTTTTGTATGTGTCATTTCCTCTAATTTTCTCATTGTTATTGGTAATGGGAAGGTCGGAGAACCAAAGTTTGTATTCGAAGCTAAAACCATTCAGAGAATGGAGCTACTGGTGTTAAGCACATTGAGATGGAAAATGCAAGCTGTAACACCTTGTTCCTATATAGAATACTTCCTCAGTAAATTCACTTGTGGGCAATATCCAACAAAGTCATCCATTTCTAGATCAGTACAGCTCATAGTTGGCACAATCAGAGGTATCCCCCTTATTCTGTTTGAATGTCTTGTCCTTTTGTACTTTGTTGTTCTAGAGGAGTAATGAGTTTAAGCAGTGCTTGTTGGGAAATCAATGCAGGTATTGACTTCTTGGACTTCAGGCCTTCCGAAGTGGCTGCAGCTGTAGCAATTTCTGTTACAAGGGAACTGCAAGAAATTGAGATGGCTAAGGTCATCTCTTGTTTAATGATTGATGAGAAGGTAACAAACAGCATGAAACGACAAATTTGCTTTAATTCTTGGAGAATAAATAATTGTGTTTGATGTTTCCTCCCTAGGGGAATTGAATTTTAAGTCATGGTTTTTTCATCTTGCAGAGAGTTTTGAAGTGTCTTGAACTGATAGAAGATTTATCCTTGGTTAGTGTTTCTGCTAATTTGGGCAGTAACCCGGGGACATTTTCGCCCCGAAGCCCTGATGGGGTCCTGGATGCAGCATGCTTGAGCTATAAAAGTGGTGAATTAACTGTTGGGTCATGTCCAAATTCTTCACATAATACTCCTAATACGAAGAGGAGCAAATCGGACAGACCTCCTGATGGGACTTCCAAGTCATGAAATGAGAATTTTCTTCCTTCACCAAAGTTCTATTAGTTAGGTCGAATGGGAGTTTTGATGTGGCCTTGGAGGTACCCCTTGGTAACACGCTCAGTGAGCGAGAGTGTGTTTTGGATGAATAAGAGAAATTTAATCCTTATCATGCTCCTAGCATGAAAAAGGGAAGTTGCTTGTTATTTATTATCAGAAATCACAAACAGCTATAAAGGCAGAGGAGATGTGGATGGTAGAGGCAATTTTGATGAATTAATGTGTTGCCGGAGGTCAGCATGTCAGCTATGAATCCGCTGTTTGAAGATAAAATTTATAATTTTTTCGTTGTAATTTCATTCTAGCAGAAGGATAAATATATTATGGATTTTGTCGTTGTTGTTGTTGTTGTCGTTGCTGTTTTATGTGATTTTAAAGAAAACATAAAAATAATAAACTATTCAGTTAATTTAATAAAAGAAAATTCCCCATACCTAAAATTTATAAATTCCAATATGATTCCACAAACCTAAATTTGTTGGGCCACCAACTAGTTTGGTCATAAAAAAACTTGTCTTCAGTTAGTGTATATATAATGGATGACTTTATATATGGGATTCAAGAATTAAACATGAGCAACATTCAAATTTGAACCAAGCCACTAGTTTAATAATAAAGCGTTTGGATAGTTTATATGAGATTTAAAGTGTATATATTAAAAAAGAGAGTTAAAGACATTTGATAGACGGTATTATGGTTTAGGTTTTAAATTTTATTTTACCAAAATTTTAAATTTTAAATTTAAATTATTTAAACATGCCACTAGATGGTGATCAATTTGAGTCTGTATTTTTTTTTCGTATGTCTATATAATGGGAAGGGAGAAAAAGACACAAATAATTTATTTATGAAGAAATAAAATAACACGAGAGAATCAAAATACAATTTCATAACTCTCATTTTTGTCATTATCTGCGAATAGAAGGATATTGGGATTGGAAACCGCTAACATGGGCCCTACAAACAAACTATAAGGGAACTGGGAAGCCTTGTGGGCCACCAGCTCTTTGTTTTTAGTAAGTGATGACCGGTCAAGATGATCAGCATTGGGAGTTATATTTATTTTTCATAAAAATTGCAAAATATTTCACGATCATAAGAATAAAATAAAAAAGTAGTAAGCGTAGCATGAAGTAGAGAAAATAATTACTTTAAGTGACAATAAAAACAGTGTTATTTAACACATGATTAAGCTTCTAATTTGATTAATCAGGCCAAATTCATTGGTTTTAGTTTTATTATTAAATTTTTAACTATATTTTAAAGGAAGAATACATAGAATTTGCCAATTTAGATCATTTTAATACCACAAGGAATAAGATTATAACAACTAAAACAAGATATAAAGTAATTAAATTTTAAGAGGTATCTATAATTTTAGCCATTAATTAAAATGATAATAAATTTAAAAAATTGTGCTGTGCATACTCTATAAAGAAAAAAGAAAAAAAAAAAAACAACCCACTATATTTATAAAAAAAATTGCAAAAAATAAGTTACATTGACTGATTTAAAACAGCTAAGCATGGTCAATACGATTAATAATCAAAACCATTATAACTGACATTGTTAAAAAAATAATAATATAATGGATCCCAATAAAATATACCCCAGATATGCATCGCATATGAAAAGAACTAAAACAAGCAGGAGCTGACAATTCCCTTGAAATTCTAAAACTTTATTTAATACATGACTTTTTTATATAATAACGGGAACTTGTTCCATTTATTTACTATTAATTTTTAATTTCACTTATTATTAAATTCTTGGTTCACAAATTTTCATTCATTTAATTTCACTTACTATTAAATTATTTTTCACACTCGTCATACAGTAAAAACCAATCAGCTTATTTAACGGATACCATGAAATAATATCCAATATTAGGAGCCATATTGAACAGAAACCAAAATAATAAGAATTTAAAAAATAATTATACATTTAAGGTGAAATATTACAAATTTAAAAAAACTGTTTTTTATTTTTATTTTAAAAGAAAGTTGGACCAGATGAGGGACGCAGAACTTGCAATGAGAATAATTATGCTTCGTTTATGCGAATGGCAGTTTTGTGGTCTGACAAGTCTGAGTCTCTCACTCAATGCATGTGTATTTCTGAGAGCAAAGTTGGATAATGGGAGCCAACAGTGCACTGTCACACACTGACCAAGGTTGTTGGAAGTTTTACAGCTTTGAGTCAATGAAGTGACGAAGGTTTTAAGTGCCTCCATCTCACTTCTTCTTCTGTCTCGTATACACGTCCTCCAGCCCTTCACTTCAGCTTCTATTTCGTGAGTTCTTGGTCTAAAATACACAATTTTCCGAGCCATACAAGATTACGTAAGACAAATGTGACAGGTAACGAAAAATATCATGCGTACTCTTAATTTTTTTAAAAAAAAATAATTAAAATTGTCGCCATATAAGTTATTAATTTTAGTCGATTGCATCACAATGCACACCCTGATAGTCCTATAAAAGTGTGAATTATATATATATATGATGGTTCTTTAGAATATTAACACAAATGATTCCCGGTTAAGAACTGATCAGTTCAATTGATTGTTGAGGCACAAAAGAAGGAACGAGGAGGAGAGAAAAAAAAATAGAAAATAAAGAAAACGGTATGAACATGGAAGAGACCAGTAGGACTGACCTGGATTCATTGTCCTGGCCAGAAAAGGTATCACAGTGCTTTTATACTTATCTTCTTTGGCCCCTTTCGTGTTCAGGAACACAGGTATATTCGCCCATGCTTTTTTGATCGGACTAAACTACGCCTTTTGTCACCAGAGATAAACAGAAACAAAAGGGGGAATACTATTATATTTGAGAATTTATCAAATCAATGAAAATCAAACTTTTGTTCTTGATTTTATTATGAACGCAATTTGCAGGATGCTATACAAATAAGCAATTATTCAGACAAGGATGAAATGCCATCCTTTGAATTATTCTTCCTACTATATAATCCATGGAAGCCTGGATTTGAAGCCTCTTGGATGTATTAGAAAGCATAAAGATCAGATGAACTCAGGTTGGCCTGCTGAAGTTAAGCAACGGTGCCACATTCAACTGTTAACAGCATTTTGTCCAAGTTCTGTACATAGAATTCCATCAGATGAATTTGCTCGACATGCACGGATCATTTATGTTGAATCAAAGTTTTATAAGAACTTTAGAGGATATTTCACATCAGCATGAACATTGAACACCAATCTCCTTGAAATATTTACAGAAGAATCGCAACTGGGGTAATTTTCAACAGAATATCTTCAATTCTTTTTTAAAAAAAAATCTAGTTCAGTATAAAACAAAATGCGCTAGAGGGATTCTAGGCATTACGCCCCAAAAAAAGCAGTTGAACTTTAATTATTCTGACAGAAACAGTAATGGGAAAGCTACTCAAGATCAGTCATCAGAACTGTGACAATATTCCTTGTTAAGCATTAAAATCTAAAAATGAAATTTCAAAACTACTTCACCTTTCACTCATATCGTAAACATGCATAACAAGTAATCACCAACCTCCTGTTGAATATGTACACCAATGTCAAGTACAATATATTTCCTGATGCATCAGTTGCATTTGTCTTTTGAACTAAATTCTGCCTTAAGAATAATCCGTGAGCAAATTTAAGTTTCTACCTAAGGGTAACAATCTTCCAAAGAAATTTCAGCAATTCTTGTCTTTTTTTATTAACTTCCTTTGGCATAGCATCAGAGCAAACATTTGATAATGTAAACTTCACCAAATTATTATATATGAAGTAAAAATGTACAATGGTTATATAATCTAAATCACCTGTCCAGATCCCTCCGCCAGAGAGACTACAGCTAATCCCTTTGTTTCCAAGAGGTACTTTACATGTCTCAAAATTCCATGAGCTCCATGTAAATTGAAAGGCACCTTCCAAGTTTAGAACCACATCAAAAACTTGTATCACACTATGATCAGTAGGCATGAGAGAGAGAGAGAGATCCAAAAGATATCCATCATTTTATGTGCCTAAGGGATCAGACATGTAAATCTGTCCACTTACTAGGAATGCATGCATTGCTATGTACCCACTACTATGGCCCATCAATTTTATAATCCCAATTCCATGATATGCACTGTGCCTACTAATAAAAAGAAGGGCAAAATATCTTAATATTTCAACATATACCAACTTAAAACCTATTTGACCCAAAGTAACTCAAAGAACAATAAATACTTTTACCTCAAATATATGCAGAATTTATTGCTCTTTGGGCTTCCTCAACAGCGGTGTCAAAGCCAAAAGTTTTGTCCATCAATAGAATTTCATTGTCTATAGTTTAAGGCTCTCCTACTACAGCTACCCTAGGCCTTCTTTTAGAGCACTGAAAGAACATATGTATAAATAGATATATATACAAAATTGAACTTTTATATAAAATTTAATGCAGTCTGTTTGCAAATATGATTCCCGCATCAAGAATTCATCGTAGGTCAGAAGACAATCCAAATTGATACAGGGCTAAAGGATTAGAAACCTCAATGTGAATTGCATTAGCACCAGCATGTGGATCATTTCCACCCATCACAAAAAACATATTGATGCCTTTTTCCTGAATTCATAATACACACGTCTGCCAGTATCATTGGCATGGGTATGAAAAAGATCTCTCGGCAAAGCCATCAATTAGTTTGCTGATTTATGGTCAATCAACTACACCTCCAAACTGTCTACAATTTCACCGACTTCAGGTCCACCTCATGAAACTCCTAACAGGCCACCAGAAAGATGAATATTGTGAATTACTTGCCTTGAAAGCTGAGAATGAGAAACCAGTATAAATAAGTTAAGACTTGCAATAGATTTTTAGATGAATCAACTGATATTTTATACCAACACCAGCATGGAGGAAAGCATGAGTTTAGCAAAACTTCTATCAATTCTTTGTCAGAAAATCCACAATAACCAAAAGGAATACCTACAATCTTTTTTACACCGTATATTTCAAGTGTGATTAAAATCTGAGACACATTTGTTATTGAAGCGACCACTTAGAGACAAAATATTGACCATAATAACTAGAACTAGGTTTATAAAGGAAGCCAACTTAGAAACACCATGAACTAAGCAATATAAAATAATTTTCTTAAAGTACAACCAATTGATAATCACCTTAAGTGATCAGCCAATTTAGTGATAATTCCTTTTCAGTCTTCATATTAATTTTTTTTACCAACCATGAAAAAGTCAACATTAAAGTCTGACACGACAATTCACTGTTCAGGTGCCAACATGAGAATGACAATCATGTGTAACATTAAGTATGTTAGGATTTATGAGGTTACGATTTATGAGGACAATATCCACGCAAATTAAAACACACATTCTTTTGGGATTCTTTGCTTCTTAACATCCACAGCGACTTGTCACGGAGTCCCACATCGGATAGAAACTGAAGAGATTTAGAGTATATAACATGGCACATTGCACACCTCGTGAGTTAACTTTTGAGAGAGAGAGTAATGGTGCCGTGACAAGTGATATCAGAGCCAATCCTGCTTATACTCTGTGGTGAGGAGATGTGGGCCTACCCAAGGAGAGAGTCCCACTCGGTGATGAGGGGGAGAGCTGTCACATAATCCCACATCAGGTAGTAACCGGAGAGATCTAGGGTATATAACATGGCACGTTGCACACTCTCATGAGGTAGCTTTTAAGAGAGAGAGTAATGGTGCCGTGACAAATTACTGAATTTCCTCTTTTCACAAGAAAAAGACAATGATCTATGAAAAACATTGTGATCACAAACAAAATTGTGTGATGACATCATTAAGACCAGGGCAGAGCCCTCCACAAGTTACAATTATTGCCTTACTTCTTCTGTCTAAATTAGATGTTAAGTTTAATGTTTCAAAAGTTATGTGTGCTACATAACTTTTGTAATATCTAATCAGCTCAAAAAGTTCATTATATCCCTACCCCTATGTGCTTAAACCCCTTTCTTAAATTGTTCTTTTCAATTAGTGTCGAAGTGGTTGGAGGCATATGCAAGTAAAAGAAAAGATATAATAAACTTTTTGAGTTGACTAGATAATAGAAGAGTCACGTTCACAACATGTGATTCTCAAAATATTAGACTTAACATTTGATTTAAAAAAAGGATTGCAATGACACATAAATTGGAGGGGCTATTGCAATGCTTTTTATATTAAGGAAACAACTGCAATTGAAGATATATATTAGGGTGGATAAGTGCATTTGGCCCACAAAAACAATATCTACATCAAGGGGGTTAACCCAGAAGAAAAAACAATTAAACTACTGTTGTTAATGAAACTTCCAGGAAGATTTCTCTCTATCTCCCCACCTAGAAAAGAAGCAATAAGAGAATTGTAAAGTTTGTGATATTTTTATGTAAGGCAGCAAGGGTGTTAGAGTTTAGTAGGCTAAAATTAGAATTGAGGGTAAATAAAAGTTAGACAAATTGTTGATTGAAGGTTCATTGGTGGTATGTTAAGGGAAGGGCGACTTATAGGCAACAGGATGCGGTTTTAGGGTTAGTTTTGGGTGCTGGGAACAGTAAATGCGTGATTAGGTGAAGCATGAGCAACAATAATTTTAAAATCTGCCTTCCATGTCTGGCACTAATTCCAAATCTACCTTCCGAGACGATAATATCCAACCTTTTTAGTTTACTATAGCAACAAAGAACAATATCTATTCCGACTGGCATATTCATAATCAGTCATAATGCCTAGTACAAATGTGGGGGAGCAAATACTTTACCACTGTTCCGCCCAAGTACAATCAGGATCAATGCACTCAGCCCCAGCAGATGTAGATGATGAATAGTGTAAAGATCACGGTAAAAGGAAAATTAACAAAGCTCCACCACAACCTTTCTCTTCTTATGTTTATTTATAAGAACATCAATCAATGAAGCATTCTAACAGAAGAATTGTAGCTACATAAGACACACCAATTCGCTTAAAATGCCTGTAAACTGATTTTTCTTTCAAAACAACCATCGGTCCCTGATAATTGGCCCCTCTTAAGTGTGTGAATAACCATGTGCGTTGATAATTGATTATAAAGGGAGACAGCCTTTTAATCAATTCCAACTTTTGTGTCAACTCATGCTATTCAAATAATAATAATAATATGTGACGACATAGAAAACTAATTGGATTCAAAATCAAATTAAAACTACAAGAAATGCTCAAATATCATGATTAAAAAAAACTGACTTTAGTAAACATTTACGGAAAACAGGATTAAGAGACAACAGCAAAACAGTGTTAACGATAGTGATTGATTAAATTTCAAATAACATTAACGATTATTGAAGCATACCTTAAGAAGCACTCTGTCGTTTGTTATTTATGTATGCATGCCACTCCTCATCCGAAGGATAATTACCGGGAAAATCTTCAGTAATCGGACTTCTGTTAGGAGAGCACGAAAATAATAATAATAATAATATTCCAGACAAAACCCATTAACAAAGAACATAGATTCCACTGTGTATGACAGTCTCTCTCACTTTCATTCTTTAACAAAAGAGAGGAAAAATTAAGACGACGATTAAAAGCATAACAATAAGTTTAGACCGAGCAAGACCAACCGACAGCATTTTGAGACAAAAAGTAGAGGGAATAAGAACAGCATCTTCGAAAATGTCAGTAATATGGGGAAGTCTGAAACGAGCTTCGAAGTCCTTCTGGAACTTGGTCTTCCAATCAGGATCACTGAAATCAATAGCCGGGGTAGAGCTGGAACTTCAGCTTTGGTTCTTCAACTCCGCAAAGACAAGAAATTTCTCAGCCACTCTACTGGAAATCAATGTCGGGAGACGAGAATTGGAGTGGTAGAAATAAGATGAGGGAGAGTGAGCTAGGGGTTGATCACAGAGATAGTACCCATCAAACAGAGATTTCTGAGGAAGGGTCAGTGTATTGAGATGGTACGGAGTCATCAAAGTAGCGGAGAGAATGCAGAACATGGAGCAAGCAACGGGGGAATCGGAGGGAAGGAGGACATAGAGAGAGAGAGAGAGGGGGGCAAGTATATTGAGGAGTAGGTCTGACTTTCAAATTCCACAGCCTACAATAGTCCACGTTGGAAAGGGGTCTTGGTTATTACTGATTGGCAACTCCTTGCGCCATAGGGAGCCGACCCTTTCCGAAATTCGTAGCAAACAAGCAAATTTCTTTTCTTTCACCCCAAACATTATTTCCAGTTTCTGCCAGCAGCTGTTTATTTTTATTTTTTTTCTCTCAGATTTCTCACGCATTTTTGTATGCAGTTTGTTACTGAGTTTCCTAATGCGAGCTTGTCAGTGGAAACACACTTATGCAGATAATCCTTGAAACTAGATATAATCATATATAATCCGGTTGAGAACTCTTGCAAAATAGATAAATCTCCAACAATATTATAATTGTGACATTTGGCCAAGAAAATAAAATAAAATTTTATGTCTAATATGATTAACTACAACGACAATGTTGTTGATATAAAACAAGTAATATAATAAATATTATAGCAATCCAACTGAAAACACAACACTGTAAAACGCGCTAAACTAAAAAAATAAAGTGTTAGATGATCGCTCCTAAAAAATCACACTTTGATTGTGTTTGGTTGACGAAGGTTTTTATTTTTAAGAAAGTTATATTTTTTAAAATAAAATTTTTAAAATTGAGACAAATAAAAAAAAAAAAAATATATAATTAATTATTATTTTATTTTTAAAAAAATAATTTATTATATTATCATTAAACTTTTATTTTTATGTTTAATTCACTCAAAATATTTTTTGAAATATAATTATTATTTTTTAAATATTTTTAAAAAACAATTTTTAAAATAAATAAAATGATAAAATAAAAATAAATAAATAAATAAAAAAGAAATAAGATTTCTTATTTAAAATTTAAGAATCAAAATTTAAGATTTAAAATTTAAAATTTAGAATTTAGAGTTTAGAGATTATGGTTTAAAATTTAGAGTTTAAAATTTAAAAATTAAATTTTAGATTTGAAAGTTTAGGGTTTAAAATTTTAAGATTTAGAGTTTAGAGTAGTGGTTAAGATTTAAAAGTTAAAATTTATAATTTCAATTTAAGAGTTAAAAATTTAGAGTTAAAGATTTAATAGTTAAAGTTTAGAATTTTGAAGTTAAGATTTAAAATTTAAAATTTAGAGATTCAAATCTAAGATTTTGAAGTTAAGTTTATGGATTATATTTAAAGTTTAAGATTTAAAATTTTGAGATTAAATATAATATTTAAAATTTATGAGTTAGAATTTAAGATTTAAAATTTAGAGGTTAAGTTTAATATTTAGTATTTAGATTTTAAAATTTAAGATTTAAAATTTAAAGTTTCATGGTTAAATTTAAAATTTAGAGTTTAAAAATTATAATTTAAAATTTAAATTTTAGAAGATAAATTTAAAATTTAAAATTTAAGAATAATTATTTATTTTATATTAAAAAAAGTTATTCTTATAAAAAAATTTAATTCTACTTTTATATTTGAAAATAAAAAAGTAGAAATTTTTATTATTTTTTATTTTTGAGAATATGAAATTTTCAAAAATAAATTTTTATATCTATAACAAATATGAACAAAAAAATTTCTGTCTCACTTTTTAAAAAGTTTTTAAAACTTTCTGATATCAATAATAAAGGAAAACGGTGAAGAAAGAGGAAATCGATATGTAGTTTCGGTTGGGTCTCCTTTCCTTATATGCACTCCGCGTCCTGCCACCATTCTTGGGTTTCCATTGCTACTCTTTAGAATGAGTGAAGTTTTAAGCAATCTAATAATGAGAAACTTAGCTAATTGATTTATTGAAGGTCTTTATTTAATTATTATATTCATTATGTATAAAAGAAAAAGGAATGAGTGTCACAAACGTTTTGGGTTTCAATTTTGAAGTTTTTATTTACATTCATACTGAAGTTTTTGTCTTTTTATGATATACATTGATAGCAAAGTTAGCCTTTTGTTTTTTTTAAGGAAATTATTTATACATGGGTAAAATGTTAGCAGGGTGAATAGCTCAATTATAGGTTCCTTTCAACTAACCAAAATAACCCGAGGGAAGAGTACCTTGTACCATCCATGGGGAGACACAAACATCAAAACATGTGGGTATATAGCACTCTATATATTGATTGTGCTTTAAGGCCAACCCAGTAGCCTTACTTCCTTCCACGCAAAGCAGATTTTCAATTCCGGACGAGTATCTCTTTTCAAGTTTTCCTTATCTTTCATGCATGGCCATTGGCAAATTACTTGTTAAACCAGCCAGAGCTATTTGGCGCCTAAATTTGCATGAGCCACCTAAATTAAAGTCTCTAACTGTCTTCTTCTCTCTAAGCAGTCCCATATTGTGTCGCGTTCCTTACAACTTGTCACATAGTCCCATCTCAACCAGTCCAAGTCACCATGTTCGGCTATAAATATTTCCCAAAATCAAAGTGTAAGCGCCAACTACAGCATGGGCCAGCAAGCTAAATACACTAGGGCGGAGATTCTAGGTTCACTAGGCTCTTCTTAAACCATACCTCTGTTTCCATTTCTTGTAGTTTTGCTCACGAAACATCATGTGGGTTTTGCAGATTTATCAGAGCAGTTCCCAGATTCTGACTGTGATAGCAATGCGTGGTTTAGCTCAACGCTGGACTTGCAAAAAGTTCCTTTCTAGTTCCAGAAGTTACATAATCAAATTAACTGGAGAATGGCTTTGCATGGTTTTTATGATGCTCCATTTTTTTCTCTGCAGGTGAAAGCTATTAGAAACCACGAAACTGACCGTCGGGTGGTAAAAAATCACATTTTAGGAGCCCCTGTTTCAGCGGAGGAGTTGAAGATACGAGGTGAGCTTGAAATGGAGGTTGAAAGAGATTTAGAAGAAGAGATTAAGGACAATATATACCATCTTTCTCTTAGATTGCACCGGCTTTATCAACGACAGAAGGAGAGAAAGGAGAAGGAAGCATCTGAATCCGATACCCAGAAAGATGACAGAGACAGAGAACTTTCTGAGGTGAACATAAGCGTAAGAATGGAAGGGAAAACCAAAGTCGAAATCAAAGAGAGTAAGAAAAAATTAACTGAAAGGGGTCGTTCTCCGAGTTATAGGTCAGAAAACGTGAAGTCTGGATTCAGTGGTCAGAAGTTTGATTGGGAGAAGAGTTTGCGAGCAGGTTCAGGTCCTGTTTCTGTGATCAGAACAAATGGCAGCTCAATGCAGAGGGATAATGGCAGAGGAAAGAATGAGGGTTCCCCAGGGCAAGGCAAACGGGATGGGAGGGTGGACAACAAGCTACCTCAGTTGGGATGGAAAGTTTAAATACGGTTTTGGTTTGTGAATTTTTGTGTATGTTTATTAATGTTAATGTGATTTGCAGTGGTTTGGAATAATAATTAATAGCACAACCAGTGGATTTGAGTGATGAAGAAGTTGCAAAGAAATAAAGTGTGGAAACAATGTGATGTTTCTTGAAGAAATTTGGAATAAAAACTATTTTTATGTCAGAGATGGAAATAAAATTATTAATACACTTTTTTTTTAATAACTTGAATTCTAGAGATTGTTTTTTTTTTTTGCTTTTCCTTTTCCTGTCATTTAATATCAGAAAACCCCACAAACACAACACCACCCCAAAGTTCATTAAATGGGTTGGGTAGATTTTGATTGGGTTTTATAATAAGCAAGTTATAATGTGGGCTGAGATAAGGATCGATCAGGTTTAGCCAAGATGCCTCAAGATAATACTCTTTTTCTTGGCCCGTGACACTGCTAAGAAAGCCCAACCAGAGAAAAGAAAAGACAGGAAAAAAAAAAGGGAGTTGAATAGGTGAGTTTGTGGGGTAATGGCAACCAAAAAGGAGTGAGGTTGGAATCATTTTGAAAGCTAAAATTCAATGTTAGGAGATTGGGAAGCAGTGGAAGTAGGGACGGCAAATTTGAAGGTCAGCTTCTGCAGTAACCAGTTGGTGAGTAGTGAGCATTGTCCAAAAAGGGACATAAGGTAAGGCGGTAAGGTGACAAAAGCCAAGTTCCTTGGAAACCTTTTCCTTTTTCCTTCCGAATCCTTATTTTTTGCTTTGCAAATAAAGATTATGATCCAAGCGAATCTTATGAGGCCCCCCTTCATCTTTTACTTCTCTGTACCTTTGGTGAGTCCAGAAGAAATTGGTACATTCTGCAGTTTTTCCTCCACTCTCTTTTTTCTTTAATTTTCTTGATATTTGTTGCCAAACATTCGCTGAACCCTCTAACTCAACACTAAATTTGAATGGAGTATTTTTTTTAAAAAAAAAAAAATATAGAAGGTCTGTGATTTGGAAAGACTTGAGAAAGAGAGTAGGAAAAAGACAAAAAATGGTAGTCAAGCTCAAAACATTAAGATCACCTTAATACTAAAGGTTAAAGTTGATGTTACGTGCCAAACAGAATTTGTTCAATTAATAAAGATAAAAATATTTCACCTATAAAGAATAAATTTAATTTTTATTACCAACAATCATTCTTAATAAATATTATATTTTTAAAAAATTTATAACATACTTTGATGTTAAAATAGAGTAAATTTTCTCCTTATTTTAAACTTTCTGTCACTTAAAATTGGTTATTTAGCAAGTTTAGCACACTTTTTTTGGTTCAAAACACCATTAGTGGGTTTCTGTTTTGATCTCAATATTATTCGCATAGAGTACTATATGACTAGTTGAATTAATTATGATCATACATTTTAAGTTTAAATTCTTAAAAATTAATGTATTCTCCAATGGGAATCTATTACTTCAAATTTGGTTAAAGGCATATGCTTTTAAGGCTGAGATTTCATTTTTAATTCAATATAAAATAATATTTAAATTTATAACAATACATCTAATTAAATATTGAAATAATATTTAATTTATTGTTAATAAAAAAAATGTGTATAAATAAATCAAAATATTTTTTTAAAAATATTTGCCTTTACCGTTGAACTGACTCTTGATGTTTAAATTTTTACATGCTAAATCTTGCAAACTAGGGAGGGCATCGTGTGTAGCTTCATTTCTCTCTCTCTCTCTCTCTCTCGTTCGTTATTTTTGCTATAAAACCTAGCACTAATGCTAACCCGTACTAATTCTGCGATAGATGGACATGGTTCCGGAATAAAAAGCACAATGGAAGGAACCCATCGTCTCTTTCTCTGGTTTGTACAGCATTTAAGAAAGGAGGAACATCCAAAGAACTTCATCTACTGTTAAATATATATCATCATTTTTACTTCACTAAATAACTAAATAAATAAGAAATTAAAATTGTAAAATTATCACAATACTAAAAATGTGAGTATTCTTGTGAAATCTAAAATTATAAAATCAGTAATTCATTTAGAAATTAAACATATTTATCACTTCATTTGATTCAACAGTGAATTTCCTAAAATACTTTTGATTTATTGCATATATATAATAATTTTAATATTATTCATATTTATTTAAAGAGGTCAAAAATAAAATCGTACATATTAATTTTAGATTAAAAAAACAATTTATTAGAATTTCAAATATCATTAATTAATGATATTTTAGGCATTTTACAATTGAATTCAACTTTTTCAATGACTTTTAATGCCATAATTATACATGTCTTTAAAAAATAATATTGATAATATATTTTTAAAATATAAAAAATGCATGTTAATATTTAATGTTAAATTTAGAAGAAATCAAAATATTTTACTCTATCTTTTATAATATAGTACTCATAGTCTTGCCTAGTTGACACGAATGCATTTATGACACGAAAACATCTAAATAGAATTATATTTTGAACATTAAAAAAATAATAACTTGTGCTGAATTTGTCCAATTACTAGTTTTAGGAGAGATATAGAGGGGAAATTAATGTTGTAGTGTTGGTTTGGAATGGTAAATTAATGGGAGCAAATGGACAATATGTATTTGAAGTGGGTGATGAGGGCAAGCTTGGACCATGGATTCCCGTAACATTACACAGTGGACCACAAATTGAAGCACGAAGCTTTAAGAACTGATGCTGGAGCCCCCCGAATCGAGCAAAGCATCTTCGACCTCACTTCCTATTAGCTTTAGCTTCCACTCCTTAAAGAAGCAAGCTGTCCACAAAAGTGTATCCCTGCTAGTCTACTCGAAACATTTCAACCCTCACACTACCTTTCGGAAAGCTTTCCAACCCCATCTTTCCCCTTCTGATCAACCAGGTCCCCCCCCCCCCCCTCTTCCATCCACTTTAATGCTGCCAGCTTCTAATTCCCAACCAAGGTTTTCAATGTCTTTTCTCATTCTTTATAAAAACAAAATATGATAATGCAAGACAAATTCTAATATGAAACACTTTATTACTTACTAATTTTTATTATTAATTCAGTGCACAAACTGGCTTATACATCATGCTTATTTACAAATAATTCCCAGTAGCTCAGCCATACACTTTGCAATAACCTCTTAATTATTAAACTAGCTACATACCAATTAACTATTAACTTCATTAAATACCTCGTTAATTAGAGTTTTTGTGGATATTATAGGAGAATATGGAGAAGGAAGATTCTTAAGATCCTAGTAGAATCTACCTTTCAAGTCAGAATCTACCATTGATGGTGGTAGTTGGAGAGTTGCAGACAAAAGCTGTATGTCCCTCATGTACATATCAAAGTGGATATAGTTTTTCTTGCTGCTGATGTACCCACAAGTCATATTAATTTAAAAGGGAATGGTCAAAATAAAAGATAAGATAAATTTCCAAGGGACAAACGCAAATAGATATAAAAAGAGGAGGGAGAAAAATGCAATGTCAGACCAAGCTTCGGATCTATCGAAATCCCATTATTTCTCGAACATGGATTTAACACACATCTGAATTTGAGTTTGATAGTTTTGTGTCCCCCTATATAAAAAAATCAGTTCAAATTCATAGAAACAGCACGCAATAAAATATAAATTAACATTATAACCGTTTCCTACCCAAGGTCAAGAGCCCGTCATTGATAGAAAACATCTCGCCATTTGGGTATGGGTCTCCTACCTACTCCTTGATAGATTGATCATTGAAGGTTATGAAACCCACGGTGGGTGAACAAATTAATACAAAGTTCTGAACTTTAGATTCTACACCATCAAACTATTCAAAGGTAACAACGTTAATGAAGTAAAACAAAACTGAGATTCTGAAAATGCATGATGGAGAAGGGCAAAAGTTATCTTCCCTCACTGTCTCAGTGAGTCGGACGAGCTGAAAACGTTAGCTGAAGAAGCAAAAGACTGAGAGGCAAGCAAAGCCGTATAGAAAGACATGAAGCCTCAGAACACATTTATGGTTCCGACAAAGTTCCTGCTTCCAACTGTCTTAGGATAGAGTCCATAGACAAACAATCTAAAGGTAGTCTTATTATTAGCTTAGCTATCATGAACTTGTAGCTACATACCAAATCCTCGTCTCTTTAGCTGATATCATATCTACGCGTAAGGAGTTGCAAAATCCAAATGCATTCAACTTTGCCACTGTTATAATAGCAAGTAACCACTGCCAAAAAATCCTAAGGCTATATATAATATATGTAATATATATATATATATATATATATATATATATATATATCAGAGACTGATTTTAACACTGAAATTAAATTAAAATTAGTTCACCAACAATAATCTGCTCTAATCCGAGTGGAACCGTACCTTCATTTTCAAACACTAACACTATTAAAAGGAATACAGCCCCAACGTTTTGCCCAATTAATATTAAGAAATGGGAAGAAGAAGAAGATGAAGAAGAAAGAGAAAGAAACCCTAAGATTCTGAGCTAGTGGTAGACTTCTCAGACAGTCAGCAACCCAATTTCCCACCATCCAACTTCTCCTTCGAACTCGGACTTAACCAGAATACGTTACTATTTGCTCAGAGATAAAGCAAAACAGAAAGCGTACTGGAAGGAGAGAAGATGGAAAGGTGGAACATTTGAACCCTTGAGAGAGTACTATTGTAGATACAGAGAAGAAGAAGGACACACTTGAGAGAGAGGGGGAGAGAGAAAATTTGTGAATTTTCTAGGGCTTCTTACCCAGAGTGTGCTTGTTGTTATGCATCCAAACCTTTAGAACGTGACGCTTCACACCAGTGTCGTCACAGAACTGCTGCACCACCGCCTCGTCGTGCTTCTGAATCCTCCAACCCAATCTCTCCGCTAAATCCAGCATTTTGTCCTTTTGCTCCGGCGTGAACTTGGTCCTGAACCTCTTCCTCGATCCTTCTCCTCCTGCACTTGGGTTCGAAACGTCCTCTTGATCATCCCTTGTGCTCTGGGTCCCACAACCTCCTCCTGAAGTGGATGGCAACGCCAGCGTCGCCCCTCTCTGCTGTCCCGCCACGTGTAAATACCCGGCCGGCGATCGATAATACGCCGAGAAATGGGCGGGGTGGTGGTGGTGGGTCAATAAATACGGGTCGCCCACTCCAAAACCCATCGCGTCCGTCTCCTTACGATGGAAATTGCGGTGGCAGTTACAAGCGGCGCATTTGAGAGCGTCAAGTGTGCCTTCCACTCCAGCCGCCATGAACTCTCCGCAGCCATCGAGCGCGTGTCCTCCGATACTCACCGCGTGGTTCTTCAAACACTCCCTATACCTTGCTCTACCATTATTCCTCGCCGCCTGTGCCTGAGCCTGAGTCACCATCACTTCTCCGGCACCCTCCGAGCTCGGCATTTTGACCCGGGACGAGTTGCCCAAGGATTCATAAGCTGCGGGCGCCATACCCAGCTCTTCCTCTTGCTCCTCGTGATCCTCAAATTCCATTTCTGCCTCCGTGGAATGACAAAAAAAAAATCGTAACTTGAACGCGAAATTGCAGAGGGTAATTAACCTGGAAGAGATGCGAGAGCCAAAGGCTACGAATTTTCTCTCCTTATAAAGAAAGAAGAAAGAAAACTCTGTTGCCCACCTTGTTCAAATGAATCCATTCATATACTTTTGCTGTTATTTGATATAATCTAAATGCTTCCCAGAGACACCCCCACCCAATCTCTCTCCACCTCACACCCTCCACCGGCTATATCCGGTTACCCGGTAATATTAACCCATCATACATTATTTTTACTGAACCCTGAAAAATTTTCACTGCGATCTTACAGTAGTAGTTAGTGGTAGCAGAAGGAGGGGCTTGAGGCGAAGACGAATGACAAAAAGAAAAGAGTAAAATGCCCACGCGCTTAACCAAACGCCGATGACAAACACTGAAACCTTGCGAGTCAATATCAGGGCGTTCCTGAGTGCACGCATTCCCGTACCTGAAACGAACTGACGTGAGGTGGGACCCAAATAGGGGAGGGGTAGAGTGGCGCGTGAGGTAGCGCGTGTCGGATATAGATGGTGGCGAGACCGTGGTTGTAGGAGAGGAGAGAGAATATGTGGGGTAGTAGGATAGAGACAAGGGAGTTACATGGGAAAATAAATATAATTTGTCGGCATTAATGGCTGCTGCTACTGCTACGTGTGGTCTTCTCCGACATACCTGACGCTCTTTTTTGCGTCAACAAGCATTTAAATTTTAATGTTTTATGCGGCAGACCAGACATTTAAACAAAAAACGAAAGAATCGAAAGATATTTGAGGTGGGATCGACGGGAGCATCACAGTCACATTATAAATAAAATAAAAAAACGACAGTTGTTGTTGTTTTATGGAGGGAGGTAAACGACGTGAGTTTTGAGGGGTGAACCGCGTTGAGGTGTCAGCATCTTTACCAACTAAAGGGCACACCCATACGGGAAAGAGACTGGTATGGATATTTATAAGGACCAAGGGAAGCATCGCAATCCAGAGAAAGTATTTGGGAAAATAAGGAGCCATTTTCTTTCCTCATCTCTGGAAAAGAGCATTCAAGCTACCCTAGCAACATAGAAAGGAAAGGAACACCCGTGTTTATCATCGTGTCTACGACATATATATATATTAATGAATGGCTTAGCTACATTAATCAACAAGAAAAAAAAAAATTAATGAATGAGAATTACGGGAAACAGTTGACGGTGGAAAATTGAAAGAATAGAAAATCTAATGGAATAGGACTTGTCGACGTTAAAGCATCAATGAAGTTGCAGGACAAGAAAGTTCACACAAAGTCATTCAACAGACATTGGCTTTGCTATAAGTTTTCTACAAAGTAAGTTGCATCTTCGTTCAAGCATGAGTTATATATATGTAGTGACGTCCAGAAATTTATTAATTTCATTTCACTTTCCTCACTTAAAACGAAAACAAATGCTCACTATAAATCAAAGAATAAAAAAAGTATAAAATTGAAAACTGGGGTCAGTTTATTTTTTTATTTTTTAAATAAAAAAACTCGTTTAATAATTATTTTATATTATTATTTTGAAAATAAATTTTAAAAATAAAATATTTTAAAAAAATAATATTTTTTTAAAATATTTTATCAAACGAAATTGTTTTATTTTATAAAATAATTTTTGAAAATATAAATATAAAAAAAAATCAAAAAAATCTTCGTTTTATGATATTTTGTTGCTATTAATAAATTGAAGTTAGAGAAAAAAGAGGTATTTAGTTTTGGAAACGGAAGTGATGGCAATCTAATCACATGATAATCTGGAAATGGCCCCAATAATTGAGGCAGAAAAGGAACACAGGAACATCGAGTTACCACCGCTGCTCTTGGATCTGGATGCCCATATATATATATATATATATATATATATATATATATATATATATATATTCTTTTATAACTTTAAATCTGTACTATTTCTGTGTTCCCATAACTTTTACACAAGGTGTTTTGGACGGATTATGAAGAAAGTTAGTCAAAAAGGGTTTTGCAAAGACATAAAATTGTGGTCACCTCATGGCTCTTATCAATTTAACTGCGTCCATTGTCGTTTCATGTATTTATTTGCTAACAAAAACAGCTAAGATCTGCTTCAAAGCCACAGATTTCGGCCTTAACCAAATTAAGTAATAATAGTAATAAAGCACGTCACCATAATTACTAAACAGGAGGTGACTTCGTCCTAATCCTTTTACAAACCCCAAAATGCCTACTTATCACAAAAATGAATCTTTCTTGAGCCGTTTTCGTGGTAGGGAAAGATAATCCTTTTAGAGGACAGCCACAAGTATTTATACCAACTTATCCTTTCTTAGCATCATCTACCAATAAAGTCAAATTCATGATCATTTCAATAAGCTTGACTCGTATAAATAATATATTCATCTAATAATTATTTTATTTTTATCAATAAACATTATTTAATTAAAAAGATAGAAAAAGGTGAGGTAGGAGAAGTAGCAGAAGATGGTCCAAAAACAGCCGAAACGGACGGAGGGACGTCTGACGGGACGTCCTGACACACGCACGCAGCCTCTGAACTCACTCTCACTACTCAATCTCTTTGTCGTGTTTTTGTGCCTCTCATTTCTATTTACTTCTTTTATAAAAATTAATCCACTTTTATTCATTCAACGTAATAAAATTTAATTACTCATAAATCAATATGATTATTTATCAAATTAAGTATTAAAATACATAATTTATTTTTGTGTAATCATGGACATGTCTTTTTTATTTTTTTTTGGGGTGTCAGCTGAAGGGGAACAGAAGGAGAAACGACACCTTTTATCATGATCTAGTCTTCCTAGCACGCTACCAACGACAAAGTTCTTCTGTTTCTCTCTCTAGAACATGGACGCAGACACGTAAAAGTGCAACATTAACAACGGAACGGAGAATGAACGAATCTCGCACAGCAACAACGATAAACGGGACGGAGGAGTGGGAAATTGTAAAGGGTTGTGAGTTCTGTGGGTTGAGGTTGATAGAGATTAGAGGGAGAGGGAATTGCGGGGAAAAGGGAAGTGGATAGTGACAAGACGAGAAAAGGAGTGGGACGATCGTGATTTCCATTTCTATATTCTTTTGCAGCTTTTCTCTCTCTTTCTCCCTTTCTCTCTCTCGCTCGTACTCCTAACACCAAAACTACCACACGTACATATACACACTCAGCTCAAGCTCAAACTGTGGCCCCCATCACTCTGCTTCCTTTCTTGCCTTTCCCTCTGCCGCTTCTCCTATTTACATCATATTTCCATATTCCTCTACTTCAGAATCTGATTCTACTCCTTCCTCTTAGATCTAACCCACCCGCACACCCACTCCCTTGTTCTTCTTTCCTCCTTTCTCTTTCTCTCTAACTATTCATCATTGCTTTTGCTAAGCATTCCTCTTTCTTTACATACGTACAATTATAAGGATGAAATATACAGTATTGTTGTTTGCATGAGATAGCAGAAGGCTGAAGAGGAATCAAGTTAGGTAGGCAGGCATACGTATGTAGGTTGTAAACTGTAAAGAAGAGAAAGCTAGAAGGCGTGGCCCTCTCTATCTATGGTTATAGTTAATTAGTTTGAGAGGGAATTGGCAAAGATTAAAAGAAAATATATGAGACGGTGCTATATTTGGGCTGACAATGTCAAATGGGAGCTCCACTAGCATCCAGAGTTTGTACCTTTATGGAAGATATTCTCTCAGTGGGTTATTCACCATTTCTTGCGAGCAATCGAAAGCCTTTACCCATCCCTTACTGCTTCATGATCAGTTCATCATGTGTAAATTTATGACAATTGCGTCGTCGCCCCCCTCAAATCTTCTATATTTATTCACGTACATTCCTTCATCATCTTATCCTTCGCCCACATATTCTTGTGTTATATTACTACTCCTAGATCATATGTTACTATAATGATTAACGAAGCTGGATTTTTCTTCTTTCTTTCTTTCTCCCCACAATATATATATATATATATATATATATATATATATATATATATATATATATATATATATATATATAAAATATCTATTCATATTTTATCTACTTATTACTTTTCCCATTGTCCACATGCAGTTGTTTTGTAATTACATTCATCTTGTATTAAAAAAAAAATAGACACAATCTTCTTTACAAGTTATATATATATATTTGTGATTCACTGTTGGAACCCAAATAGTCAATATAGAGTTTTTCCCCTTAAATTTTGGATGAGTGAGTAGTACTCTTAAACACCACAATAATAAAATAGCAAGTAGAGTTGGACTAGATTTCTTACATTTGTTTTCTCTCATTCATACAAGCATTCTATATCTTTCCATTGGTGGAGGGGAAGGGGCTGGCTTGAGATCTATCAAGGAGAAAATCCCAAAATATCTTAGCCATAATACCAAAAGGGAAAATAAAAATAGAAAAATCTGACTCTTCCCCACACACACAAAAGAATCTGCACATCTAAACATTAATTTCTAACAGATGTCAAGATGTAAAGTTAGGAAAATATATAGAAATGTGGGTTGACAATTTTGACACCACGCACGAACAAAAATCTTTAATATTATCAGGCAGATTAAAGTTTCTCATATAGTTAGACGCACGATAAATTTTATAGTAATTCTTAAAATATCAGATATATTATATAAGTAGAGAACATAAATTAATTAAATTAATTGATGATGTGTAGTTAACTTGAAATTCAGCAATATATAACTATGAACAAGCATTATTTTACTGATGATGCATGGATTAATGATATTGTGCTTGTGTATGTGTATGTGTTTAAATGAATCTTGCATGTAAAATTGGTAGAATCACTCTTCTATATATGTTCTACTAGCTAGACTACTGTGTCCATGCATCAAACTAATAATATTTTCCAAGTATTTTGTAATAATTTAATTAATTAATACAATATATAGTTAATATTATTCTTATTAATTTATAATTAAACTACCCATGTAATTGTAATAAACATGTAAGTTAATTAGTTTTTTCTGTCAGCAGAGAAAGAGAAAGGGGAAAGATAAATGAAAGGGAAGTGATCGTTGGCAGTTGGCCCCCAGATTTGTCAAAGAATCCAAAAAACAAAAACAGAGGTAGCAGCCTACAACATCTACTCTTAGCTGCCGTCTACCTTCCACCACTAAATATAATAAAGAATTATAGAAGCAATAAGTTCACATAATATACTAGGTTATTGGCCAAGACTCAAAAGTGATCCTACATAAAATTAAATTTTATTAAAAGGGCCCAGAAATGATGGCAAGTTTAGACAAAAACTGAGGCTAAAACATAAGACTTAATGATAGCCTAAAAGGAAGTTAAGGTCCATTGACAGAAGGGGCGCACGCACCGACATGCCCTCACACATGAACTTGCAAGATTGACAAGGAAGTAAACTAGATACTCATTTAACCACGGAAAATTTGATGAAAAGGGCAATGATTAAATGGAATTACGGAACAGTGGAATTGCATACTTTTGGTGAATGACTTGGCTATAATAATAAACTGGTTTTAATGGGTTGGGCTCACTGTTCTTGGTACCATAAAACACTATTTTACCAATGAGTTGGTGGAGAATACATAGATAGTAAACATGCTCCTATGTCCCCTTTAATCCTTCTACCAGGAAACATAAAGAACAATAATAATTGGAAAGCAAGAGAGGAGGAGATCATAAAATGGGATTTTTATTCGTTTTACAGTTTATAGAGTAAGAATTAAAGTTAAAAAGTCATAAAAAGCAACGAGTCACTTTAGATAATTAACAATTATCTCACGCCGACAAAGATTGAGGGTAATAATTATTTATATTTGTAAGGCAACATAGTAACTTACAAGTAGACGGTGCATTGACCCAATTCAAGAAATGGATTTCCTGGTCATGAATTGACCTTTGATCTCCTGATTTCATAGATTAACTTTGAGATGAATTGAAGATCACTTTTTTTTTTTTCTTGTTTTAACATTTTATTCAGTTAAGCATGTGTATAAGCTAAAATGGCTGCCTGTAAAATAATTGCTTTGCTTTGGTTTTACTTTTCAGCTGCAGCTTTAATTTTACTTAAAGGAGTTGTAAAGCGTAATCTAATTAAGAAATGACATTCCCGCGTGCAAATGAAAGATATAAGTGGGTCATCTAAGCCTGCTTTATCAACAGTTTAGTAGATTCCTTGATTAAGACATTGCAGGTTCAATAATCATGAAAATCTTTGGATGATTAGTGTAAAACACTAATTTAGATGCCGAAAGAGCAAAATGGGATGTCCCACCACCTCTAACAGTGAGAAGAGGAAAAAAAAAAACCATTACAAAGCATGGATTCGGGGCTTGTCATTAGTCATTAATCTCTGGCCGTTGTAGATGATGGTAATAGGCCACAAGACCCAAATATGAAATATATCCCACCTTGTGAAGGTCATAAATTTCTATTGCTATTGCTATTAGGTTATAGTGGCAGTGGCAGAGCCAGACCATAAACACCGGCCTAGATGTGTTTTTCCACACCTTTAACTGGTGGCGTAGAAAAGATTTCACAGACTGGCAAATGATCAAAAGGGCGGTATAAGTTCGAACTTTGGAATGATTTATCATTGACCCACTAAGAGAAAAATCGAGGGATCCTTTTGACTGAATCTCTCTCTTAATTAATTACCTCTAAAGAATTAAAGGTCTTTTTGACATTTTAAAATAATAATTATAGTTTACAGTTATGGAAGTAATTTTCCTACGAAGTTTATGGTCAGTCCTTGAAAATTAAGCGATGTCTCGTGTCTGTATTACATTGAGACGTGCCACTCTGTTCTCTGTCAGTCACATGTCAGAAGTAGATAGCTGCACCACAAGACCCATCTGCCATTAGAGGTCAGGCTCTAATTCAAATATGGGTATGGCCTTCCGTTTGGTATAGTGAATCCAGTCACTGATTGAGAAGTGAAAAAGAAAAACTAGAAAGTTGTTCTAGAAAAAAATGAAGGACTCTAACTTTTATGTATTTTAGCAATATAAGGCATCTTGTCCTTAATCAGTGAGTTTTTCTCAATCTTTGAAATCATTAAGATTGTGAACTAACGACAATGAGAAGTTTACGGGTCAGATTGTCAGATTCCGCCTTGTAAAACAAAAGATTATGACGAGCCTTGGAAGTCATATCAAAAGAACCATATAAATACCGACATTACAATACTCAACTTGTTAGATCTCACCGAATCATTAGAGCAAGAAGAAACGCCAGATTTAATATTCTAAACAAAGTTTAAATTTGAAAGGTTTAGCAGAAAAAACAAAGATAACTCGAGCAATGCTTGCGCAGGGGATGAATTATTTGGCAGCTGACATAAAGTCCAACTGAGCAGTGGGCACCACCCCATCTCACAACAATGAACAATGAGCAAGTCAATCGTTCAGTTCCAGTGTCCCACGCGTTCGTGTCACTCAACTATCTTAAGCCATTGAACCAGACCCAAGTTTAATTGTTTAAAGTAGAAACATTCAGGTTCAGTGGAGAAAAACAGTGAAATATCCAGTAGCAAACAAACAAAAGGTTAATTGCTAACTAGTTTTCATATAAGTCATGGCACGCACTAAAACAGAAGGATAAGAGAAAAGTAAACATACTTTTCTGGAGCCTAGATTACTCTTAAGAGATCCCCTCAAATGATTTAGGCATGAAACCTATAGTCGATTCGTATCCACAAAAATGTCAAAAATTTGCAGGGATCCGGATAATTATATCAACTGCCCCAAGACCAGAATTATCAAATCTATAAACTTCTGTTACAAGATGCACAACGTATAATGGGGGGTGAAAGTAGACCATATAGGCAGCTTTCATTCTTCAGATAGTAATTTGTTGGCTTGCAAAGCTTCTTGCAGGCAGTTGACAGCACCATCATAGTTCAAGAAGCCCATAAACCAAAATTCGTGATTGTCGACAGAGACCACCTGGATGTACCTTTCAGCAGGATTGGCTCTGCTTGATGAAGGATCAACTGATTTTAGCTGATGTAATGGGATGACTACCTATATACATTAAAATAAGTCATTAATATTTAATAGACCAAAAATGTAGATAAAATATTACTGTATATCAGTCAAATCAAATAAGAAGAAAGAAATCTTAAGTATATCATTATTAATATAGTGTCCAAACATGTATCACAAGAGATGCTGCTTTTTAAGCATATCATATAGCATGAGTAAAACAGGCCCAATACAAGCAGTGACGATGGAAGCATCAGAATAAAAGATTCATTGAAAAAGTAGACTCGTTTATAAAAACGGAACAAGTACTTCAGCTCAAGAAGTGTGCTATTGAGACCTTAGTAATCTTCAAGTTATTCCACTAAGATTTCACGAAATACAACATAGGTGAATGTCTTCCATGTAAGCATATGCCGGAAAAATGGCAAATATATATCATGCATGATAGTTTTAACTTAAAAATAAGTAAATGTGTGGTAACAGTAAGTTAGAAGCAACGGCTGACGATAATATCACCAACAAGAATAAAAAATGGTCGATGCAGGCGTTTGATAACTAATAAAATTGGCACATGGTGATTAAGGAAATCAGGATGAAGATGTTCGTTGGGGACTTGGAGTAGGCTGTATATCACCGTGCCAACCAAGATGTACTAGAAAGATGCTTTCTCAATTTTTTTTTTTTTAAAAGAAAAACACTTCCCACTCTGGTGCTTATCTACTCCTAACTGAAGACACCATAGGCCTTACCCCAATGTAGAAAGCAAATATCAACCACAAATTCATAAAAAAAATTATATCTTAATACCTCGGAAATCGGACGTCTACGTCTAGTAAAGCTTGGAAATCTAAGGTCCTTATCAATAAACTAAAATAAACTGGAATATCAATTTTGTCAACACTTAAAGAAACTTTGATCAATGAATTTTTCTTTTCCTTTAGCTATAATTTAATTCTTGAACATATGGAAACTTTCATTCTCTAATGAAACTCACCTGTGTAAGGGAAGCTAATCTGCCACTTAGATAGCTTATGGCCTTTCACAATTATATTTCATTTTTAATTGCACAAATATCCTTGTACAAATGTCAAAACTTGCCACAGGTTTGCGAGCAACTGATGATGCAGAAAATGCAATGAAAATTTATTCAAGGTTCAAAGTACCTTGATTATATCCGGGGGGAGATGAAAGGTAACTGCAAATAAGTGTAAAATATACACAAAAGAGAAGGAAGAACAAATGAAAAATTAAATAAAGAGGAACATCCGTTTTTTCCACAGGCAGTATGATCCATTTTTATATCACTATTGCATGGTTTCAAATTGAATCTATTTTGGTTGGTTTTATGACTTCTATCCAATTTTACAGTTATAATAGACAAAGATTTCTGTGGCTCTTACATGTTATGTGCATATCTTGAGTTGTTGTAAGTTATAGATAGCAGCAAATACGAGGTTCTAGGGTTAGAAATTTTCATTGAGGATCGGGGAATATATTGTAAAGTTTATTTTAGAAAACTTGCTAACAAGGGTTGAGTAGTATGACTTAAAAATAATGTAAGATGAATTAAAGGCCACAAATAAGTCCTAACAACATAACTAAATCTGTGATGAACCCAAGTGGACCAAGATTAAGGCACATGCCCAAAATAGAGAAAATCATCTAAATGCTTTAGATAATAAAATTCAATGAAACTTAAGATATTTATATAATGATGACTAAAAGGACATTTCCCCTCATGCCAAAACAGATTTTTTTGTTGAAGGCAGTCAAGCCTTTTCAACCAGCCAAAGGTTATAGCATTGCAAGACATACCAACAAGAAAATAAACCTATAAAGACCCTCATATCGCAATGAGTTCATAAGCTGCTGGTAGAAAAACTTTGACATACATAAAAAAACACACTTTCTGACTAGCCCAAATATGAAGATATCTGTCTCTAGCACAAAATCCATGAGAAAGACTACTCCCAGTCATGTTTAATGGACAAAGAACCCCAAAGATGACATTTTAAAATGAACTATAAAGATCCTACATGTCTCACTTAGCTTGATGACTCACTCAGCCAAAATAACCATTGTATAAAGATACAGCCAATTCTATGGTGTAACAGTTGCACTGGTACGACAGCTTGGTGGGTATTAATGACCATTGGATTCTACAGTTGGTCCAACTTAAACTTTTTTATGTCAAATTCAGATTTAACCTAAATGTCAATAAAAAGCAGCCAACAGGACTGTTGCACCAAAGACTTGGCCAAAAGAAAATTGAAACTTTAAATGAAGATGCCTAACTCTGAAGTCTGGTCTCTCCATAACCAAAGAAAATTTTCAATCAATTTGGCATTCAACAGAGAAGTTATTCCCCCTGAATAACTAACCTCCAAAGCCCTGAGATATATAAAATTTTCTACATCAAAACCACAATTAAATTTGAATCCAGACTGGCTATTGTAGCATGCGAGAAGTAACTACTGATAGAACACTGAATATACATAAGCTAATCAGATAAGAAAATAATATTAAAATTATTAGTGGAAAATAAAATCTCGATGCCAACCCTTTCCTTACCTAAGCAGTATTTTGGATTATTGCATATGTACCTTATAATAGCTCCACTCTGTTCGGTTGTCAGTTTTGTACGAAAGAGGACTGTCACTACAATAAGCTATTTTTTCTGTGGATATATACAAAACTCCCATTACTGGACCAGCTGATGTGGATAGATAGCATGCAAAAGAATTCTGAAGCTGCTCCTCTGGAACTGTCTCAAACGTCTGTACAAAAATCTTCTCATAACCACCTTCTGCTATAACCTTTGTTCCCTGGGCAATTCTTCCCATGGCAGCTTCAGCAAAACTAGGGCTTGTTTTCACTTAACACAAAGTAATTGAAAAAAAGGCCAGTTCAGTACTGTTAAGATCATCAACAAAAATTTTAAGAGGGGACCGGGGGGGGGGGGGGGGGGCGTGGTGGATGACAGAAACTGCATCTTAGTTATGAGATGAAGATCTGGACCCTAAGGTGGTGTTTGGTAAGTGGACAAGCTAATTTCTCGAAGTTATTAGAAACCTATAGTTACAAAATTTGAGCTTGAGATACATGAAAAAATTAGCATCCCTACGTTGCTTAGGATATATAAAACACATAAATCTTGAATTTCTCATACATCTTATGCTAAAATATTTATAAAATTAAATAGGTTTCCAAGTATTCAGGAAATTGAAATGCCCATGCACCAAACGTTATCTAACGAAAGGTTGGAGAAGTTATGATTACAATTTACAACTAAAACCAGCATTAAGGTTAATGTCACAACGAAAGCAAAATATTTCAAAAAGAAAACTTTTAATAGGATCGTGAAGACTTAAACACGGCATGTTGCCAAAACTTAATAGTAATACAAAGATCAAATCTGTTCTAATATACATAAGCAAATAAAGAACGGATCAGATTATTAGTGGCCAAAATTTTCCTACACGTAACTATATGACACACATCTTGAACTAGAACCCAGTGCTAGCATTTGTTAAAGAAGTGCCTTAGCTGCTGCAGGCAGCCTATACTAACACAAACCATCTGTCGGAGATTTCTGGGACTTTCATAATCACCGTCATACTCGAGTTTCCGGAACTCTAATTTTAGTTTTGTAACAACTGCTGAATTTCAATTGAATGGAGTCGTAACTACAGGCAGGAAAACATAGAAACCCTCCATATAAACACTCGTTAAAAGGATTTCGTCTTCCAACGCTTAAATGATTGGCGTTAATGTTACCATACGAGGCTTGTCAGTAATTGGTAAAAAGGTTTGTACTTGTGGAACTAGTGAATCAAGTGCCATTACCATTCCATGTATATTCTTTCCTTATTGACCAGAGAATTAATCCTCGAAGAATGAACCAGAACAACAAATGAATTAAAAAGAAGTAGAAAACGAAAGCCATAAAACTTACAGTGCTGCCAAGTGTTTCCAGCCAGATCCTCAGCCTTCTTAGTCGCTTCTCCCACCCTCCTACCCCATCTTCCGAGCACATTCCGAACAGTCTCTACCGTATCTGAGCAGAAGCGCCAGCTTGTCCCATTAGCTCCACAAAAAGACATCAAAATCATAGACATACATATTCATATAAGTTAGTTAGCATACTGACCCTTGACAGAGAAGTTAGTCAGGGGCACAGAAGAGGAATGGTTGGAATGGAGTTCTTCAGGCGAAGATACGAAGGTGGATTCGGTAACCAAATCGGGGTTCCAATGCACAGACTTCTTGATACTTCCGGATGATCCGGTGCGTTCTATAGATTGCTCCGTGGGACCTCGAGATTCCGATTCCGATCCCGCTGGCGATGCCTTCACTGCAACCCCCGCGTTCCCGTCTCCATTTGCTACGGGAGCCGAGTCCTTTGGATCAGATTTATGTTCCGGCTCTTGGACCTTGGTTTGGTCGTTGTGGTCGGAATCCGGCTTCGGCTGTTCCATGGTGTCAAAAATTGGGATCCAAAAGTAGAGATCGGAGGCGCGTAAGGCGGCGCGTGTGAGTTTAACGATAAGTGGTCAGTTAGGAATTAAAAGCTTCATTTGAAATTGGGATTGGAGAGGTGTTTGGATTGATAAAGAAAGGAGGATAGGATTTTTGGACCAAAAATGAAACATTGACTTTTTTTAGCGCGAAGAAGATGGGGGGCTTCGCTTTTCCAATTTCCATGTTTCTGCCCCGGTTGGACTTGGACCCTCCCAACTGGGAAATTTAATACAAAGCACTCCGGACGTTGATATTCATGTAATAGAAAAAAAAAAAATTATAATTTCATTTTCAATAACATTAATTAGCGAATCAACTGTGGCTTTAAATCCACGAACTTGGTCCCAGGCAGCAAGGCAGATTATTATTTGGGATGACAATTACGTGGTGATCATATTAATTTATTAATTTGTGCCTACTTCAACTGTCTTATACGTTCAATTGGATAATAAATAAAATATTTTGCAGAAACCCATTGATTTTGTTATGATATACACTTTTTTTTTTGGGGGGTGACAAAGTTACGATACACAATTTAATTGTAGAAAATGTGATTAATTTTTTTAATAACGAAAATCATGACTAATTATTTTATTTTACATTCAAGAAATTTAATTTTTTTTCACATTCCTTTGAGGTTAAAAGTTTTATTAGCCCGTAATCCTTCTTTTTGTAATAGAGTTTAACAGCAAAATCTACTCCAGATCTTGACCCGACTATTCTTTTCTTCCCTCTGAAACACATGCACTGCAGTTCTAAGCATATATCTTTCTTTCTCTCTCCCCTCTTTCTCTTTATCTTCCCCCTTTTGCTGTGATAGAATATATGCATCTATTTTCCTTTACTTTATTGTTTTGCTGCCCGTAAGCAGTTCCTGAAAGCATTATTTCAGCCCAGCACAGTCTTCGGACCTTTATCATCTGTAAGAAACAAGCAACAACATTTCAGAATTCACATAAAAAGAAGTGTGACATACAGAAAAAAACTCTGCAGAGGGGCTGAGTTTCTTGAAATTACCAATTAAGTGAAGAGATGCACATTCAATTGGTTTTGAAAATGCATTGGAATCCAGTTTAGGCATTCCAAACTTCTTTCCCCCAAACTCGGCTCCTGATATCACTATCACAAACTTTATCTTCTTTATCTTCTCACCCTCCCTAGTGCTACTCCCTTAAGTTACCATAATAATCACCCATTTTAGTCTACATCCTCTTCTTCACAAACCGAAGCATTCATTATTTGACCAAAAGAATCAAGATACAGAAACTCAGGAATGAGCATGGAAGAGGAGAAAGAGACAAACTGCGATTGCATTCCAAGCAATGCAGCTGATAAAATAGCTCCCTGATATGCTTAATGAATGAGAATGAAAATGGAAAGAAAATGAGAGAATCCCAGTAAACCATCAAAAGGACCAGTTTTCACCATATAATCTGCAATACACATTCTTCCAAGTTCGTGTAATCTGTGATATCCTGCATGTTCATGAACAAACAACTATATAACATTGTGGGGGTTATGAAGATCCATTTGAACCTCGATTGCTTGGAACCATTCATAGTAAGGAGGATCAAAAATGCCTTCAACGTCAGATTTGCCCCGTGGGGGTTGTAAGAATCTAACATTTCCATCCTCTTTTATGGGAATGAAAATGATAAATTTTGTGAAAATATTAGGGTGTGTTTGATTTGCAAAAATATTTTTTATTTTTATTTTTTAAAAATAATTTTTATTTTCTAGTTTTCATATTTCTAAAAATACGTTTAGTTTATATTTTTATTTTTACTATTTTTTAATTATATTGTTGTATTTTTATTTTTATTATTTTATAATTATATAAATAGTAAAAAATTGTGTATATAATTCAAAATAATTGTGAAAATTTTATCATTGCAATGCACTACAAAATTAAAAATTTTAAAAACATTTTTTTAGTATTTTTAGAATTTTTAAAAATTCATAAAACATTTTCTAAAAATAAAAATAAAAAACAGTAAATAAACGTGTTTTCATTTTTGTTTTCAGTTTTCAGTAAAAATAAAAATTGAAAACAGGTAAACCAAACAAACTCTTATATTCTTGAACTACATCAAAATTATTTTTTCAAAATTTAATATTTTCCCATATTATTTTTAAAAAAATTCTGCTAACCAAATGCCACTTAAGTCTTGGGCTGGGATGCCATTTTATTGGCTTTTTTTTTTTGTTTTGTTTGGACAACGGAGATTGGCTGGTTAAAGGCGTATTAGGAAGCTTTTATTAACTATGCAACAAGTGCTGCGAGGATGGGCCCAGAGATGCGCTTCAAGAACCAACATTTAAGGCAGCTCATTTGTGATTCAATTTACACAGATGAACTTGTCCCAAAAAAAAAAAAACACAGGTGAGTTGAGGGGTTCTTAGGCAGCGTAGCAAATGAGTGGTTGAAAATAGCTCATAGCCTACATTGTTTATTTACTAATCTTGTATTTATTTTTTAAAAGATTCATTCGTGAAACCTTAATAAAAAAATTACATCACTTCTGTGTCTCTCCTCTGTGAGTCGGCTCATTGCATTTTTTAGCATCACTTCTGTGTTGGGCCACTGGGCTGACCAACCCAAACCCCAGTTAGAATAAGGTTTGGTTTTGGGCTGCCCTTCCAAAAACAAAAAAACGAATGTGTTTCGGGACTCGGACTGGTCAAATGTAGTGTTAATTGTTCAAGGCTGTTTTTTTCCTCTCTCTGTTTGATATAATGACATCCACCTTGTTTTATAAGGTAGCAGTTAGCGTTTGGTATATAAATATTTTAAAATTTATGTTTGAAAATTTATATATAAAATATTTAAATATGAAATGAATAAAAAAATTAAATATTATATAATACATAAATTTTAACATTTTTATATTCAAATATCTTAAAAATATATGAAAAATTAATTTTTTTTTGCTTATAAAATTTTAGATATATACATAAATTCAGTTCAATCAATTTTAAAGATTTAATTAAATCAAACCAATTATAAAAAAAATTAAAAAATATGAATCTAATCAATTTAATTCAAGTCTTTAAACCAAACCAAACTAATATTGATTTGGTTTAGTTATGAGTGTATTAGTTGAAAAATAAAAAATAAATAAATAATACTTAATACAATATTATATATAAAAAAGATAGTATCAGTTAGAATTTTTTTTTCATCCGTCCAACCCATTGAATTGATAAATTACTTTCCTTAAAAAATTAATCTAAACAGATTATAAATTAATTTTGATTTAATTTAATTGATTTAGACTGATTTTATTTAATTTTGTACTAGAGAATTTTGTCAAGACACGGCAATACCAAGATCGGCTGGAATAATTTATGTCATCGTGGTGCATTCACCTGGCGCCTTGCCGTTCTTTTTTTAGCTTTTTATCTCTCTCTCTCTTTTGAAAAAAAACGAATGGACCATTTGCTACAAGGTTTTCAATACTATTATGATATATACAGGTTGCAAGTCTAGTCCCCGTCTTTATCGGAAAATGAAGTGACCTTTATCTCTTCTGGAATTAGATGACTGAGGTTGGTAAGGATCATGAGAATTTAGAATAATTCAACACGCTGTCTAAAGCTTGCTCATTACAATTTGGAAAGGAACCATTTCTTTTCCTTTCCACCGAAACGGCAAAACCTGCAAGTCCGTACAAAAACAAACAAACAACACAGCATCTGAATTAATTGCCACGAATCAATCCTTGCGTCTTCACCCTGTGATTAGGAATTGAAAGGCCCAGATGAGCTTTCAGGAATCCAAAGTAAACAAGAAAGTAACGTCACCGAGGCATCCGTGTCACCGTCTCTTTCGCCCACCACCACCAGGTGGTGGAAATAGGAAGCCTCCGTTTAAGCGCAAAAATAGTTGCTAACTACTCTTAACTGTCCACTGGGTATTGGTCATCGACTTCCAATTCGCTATAATAAATTCTTTTGTTTGGCATTCATTGTGCTTCTCCAGCTTTGCTATGCTTGTTGCTGCTTTTACCAATTCCCGGCGTTGTCGAACTAAACATTTGGATAACTTCAAACCCTTCTTTGCACGCTCTTGTTTTGTACTCTGTTGCGCGTACTT
The DNA here is from genome assembly GCA_037074535.1 of Gleditsia sinensis. Lineage (NCBI taxonomy): Eukaryota > Viridiplantae > Streptophyta > Magnoliopsida > Fabales > Fabaceae > Gleditsia > Gleditsia sinensis. The sequence goes on along the minus strand of CM073467.1, from coordinate 59,480,049 downwards.
TTGACAACGAATTTTCATCGTCTATTCTTTTATTTTTATGAGAAAATAAATAAAATTATGAACCATGATAAATCAACGATCCTGTTATTATTAATTAAATAATCGATCTTGTAAAGAATTAGCTCATTATTATTAGTATTTTTTGTTAATAGCCCGTGATCTTTATGTTATATATTTTTTGCAATTCGCCAGCTAGCATGCCAATAAAATAACAAGTGAAGCCAGACGTGCGCAAAACGAAATTTGACCAAGAGAATGCCAGCTTTTGCTAGCTCCTAGCCGGTTCATCATTCAAGGAAAAAAGAAACCACATGAGACTCGCTCCATTAATATTTATTACATAGTGGCACCCAGTATTGAGCTACTGAAGCGTTGAATAAAAAATCTATTTCAAATAATTCAAACTGTCAGCACTAGACCACTTATTGATATTAACGCGCCACATAAACAGTTTCTGTACGGGTTCAGTTCTTCTGGTGACCACTTGAAGGCATCCCCTGAATCTTCTGGACGAAGCCCAGCATAGTTTCCAGACCCTTATCATCTGTTAGAAAGAAGAAGCAACCACATTTCAAAACTCAGATAATTAACATTTTTAAGATCAGAATCTCCAAGATACCAACCAAGACTTGGGACTGTATGCCCTTCTGGGTGATGAATCACATCAGGGTCCACGAATGCTTCCAGTAAAGCAATCCCCTCTTCCTTTAAGATGTCCGTTTCACCTTCACCGGTATTACATAATTTATCAGTCTGCTGTTTCTATACCAAGTTATCATTCAATTTGTCTACAGAGAGAAGGAGAAAAAAATAATTTCTGAAGAAAAAGAATGGGTAAACAATCTAGCCAAAATTTTGAAGCATGGGTTTCTTGAAATTACCTATCAGGTGGAGAGATGGCAAGTGAATGGGTTCTGAAAATGCCTTGGAAGCCAGTTTAGGCATTCCGAACTTTCCTCCAAACTTCACTCCTGACATCACTATCACAAACTCTATCTTCTGTACCTTCCCAAGTGCTACGCCCTAAACATATCGCAAATTCAAGCATTCATTCTTTGACCATAAAAAGAATCAAACGAAGAAAGAGACAAGCTTGCTGAGGATTTCTGATTACCTGTGATTGCATTCCTGGCAATGCAGCTGACAAAGCAGCTCCCTGATATTCACATATAATCATAATGAATGAAAATGGAAAGGAAAAGAAGCTGAGAGAAGGAGTTGACTAGATTGTGAAGAAGTAATAATCCACCCCACCTGAGAGAATCCAAGTAAACCATCAAAAGGACCATTTTTCACCATGAAATCTTCAATGTATGCTACACATTCTTCGAAGTTCGTGTACTCTGTGAAATCCTGCACATTCATTAAAAAAATCTCAGTACCATGTTTTATAATCATAACATTGTGGGCTTATGAGAAGATCCATTTGAACCTCATTCACTTGGAACCATTCATAGTAAGGAGGATCATAAATGCCTTCAACGTTTGATTTGCCCCGTGCTGGAAACGGCCCATCTAGGAAGACCAGATCCAGCTTTTGGAGTACAGTTTCCGGCAACCTTCCGATTAACTTGTTGAGGATTTCCCCGCTGTTCCTGAACCCATGAAGGCAGAGGACTCTGGGTTTATTCTGGTTTGGTACTTCCATGATACGCACAGTTCTTTCCAGCCTTCACTTCAGTTAGGAATTGCAAGTGCGAAATGAGCTTTGAGGAATCCAAAATAGAAGATCTAACGAATATCAGATGGGGCATCCATCACCAGGCGTGGTCCAAGTAGGAAGGCTCCGTCCGAACCACGGTGGCAGGAAATAGTGGAAATATGGTTGGCAACTACCATAACTGCCAACTGGGTTTTGGTCATATCCAGTTCATCATAATTTAAGAGTTGGTGACAGGACATGTGAAAATGGCATTCGCTCTGCTTCTTTACAAATTCGTGGCGTTGGTGACCTAATCATTTAGAAAACTCGAAACCCTTCTTTGTCCGTTCATAGATGATAGACCAATCTTTTTGTTACATATTAGTCACAATTCAACGTCAACAGCTATGAATTATCTAGCACGCCAATAAAATAAAAAGTTTGAGTCATGCTGCGCGTCACATAAATACTAGACAATGCTGTACTTATTAAGGTTTTAAAATTTATTTATTTTGTTGATTTAAAATCATTGAAGCAGGACTTGCAAAACCAAAATTTGGCCGGAGAAAATTTAGTCTGCCAGCTTTTGCTCAAGGTAAAAAGAAACATTAAGACTCTTTTCATCACAATTCCAAACTCGAAAGCATAGAGTTTGGCTCCCCATGAGGCCACGTGGCCATCTCAGCTCTTTTCTAACACGTGTCTTCTCAGCAAAGCGGGGTTCCACTTTGTCCCGGTGCATCTCTCCAGTTCTCAATCATTCTAATTTAATTTTTCTTTTTTCTTTTTTAAAAAATTTAAAAGAAAAAAGGAACCGTTACAAAGTTAATGGACCCGGGTTCTGACCTGATCCATGATCTCGTGAGAATCAGATTGATTCAACGATCAACGATCAACGCAACGGACTCAAACGGGTATTCTGGTAATGGGATGGGAGGTTCAATGACGCCAAGAGTTGTTGAAAATGCCAAAATGGTTTACGCGCTTCACTGACTGAGGAGCCAACTATTCATACGCATACAAGTCAACGTCAATGCAAAAGAATTAAATTAGGCAACAAAATTAATATTTGAAAATATTAATTACTAACAAAATGATAAATTAAGAACATTCACATAAATCAGTGCCCAAATTATACAGGTGGCGAATAGTAATTGGGCTGATTAGGTAAAGGCCACCTTCTATAAGAAAGTTCCAGGAAATACAAAGGGGAGACTTGTGAGAAGAATATTGACCCACTACTAGTGAGACCACCACCACCACCGCCATAACTCCATTGCTGAGTTAACCCACGTTAGAATATGTGGGTTGGGTCTTGGCTGGGTAAGGGTAGGACGTGTATAAATATAATAAGCGTGTGACCATCGACTCTTAACCATTATTGATTAGCCACGCCTTTTAACTCCCTTCTTTTATATATTCTTCTCTCCCCTTTTCATCTCCCACTCACCTCTCTGCTTTTCTCTCTCAAACTGTTTCTCTATCTCTTCTCTAATTTTCATCCAGCAACCAGAAACATGGGTTTTTCTGTACTTCAAGTGTTTGTGATTTTAGGGCTTTTGGCTACTTCGTGCTTAGCTCAAGCCCCAGGAGCCGCACCCACTCCAACTCCAACTTCAACTCCAACTCCAACCCCAACCCCAACCCCAACCCCATCTCCTTCAACTCGACCACCAGCACCCACCCCTGCTCCTGCAACTCCAACCCCTCCACCAACCCCTGCTCCGGCAACCCCTCCACCCACCCCTGCTCCAGTAACCCCACCACCATCCCCCGCTCCTGCTTCTCCACCGCCATCTGGTACTCCCCCTTCAGAGGCACCTGGCTCAAAGGGTTCTACCCCATCGGCTCCTACCCCAGGCGCACCCGAGCCACCACCCTCTGAGCCACCCTCCGCAGCTTTCTCCGTCAGCAAGGCCGTCGTTCTTGGTACAGCTCTTGCCGGAACTTTCTTCGCCTTCGTGTTGGCTTAGAAGGGATTGGATTCATTCTTAGGATTGGCTCACGTGGAGACACATCGGATTTTGATATTTTTTTCTAGGACGGTCGGGATCTATTTTGTTATCTTCTCTGTCTTATCACCACTCGTGGAATAGTAGTATTTTTTGTTTTTATCTTTCCCCTTTATATTTATTTTTGGTTTTGATGTGTTCGTTCATTCTATATATAGAGGGGATGACCTCGATAGATGATTATGGTTATTTGGTGATTCATTGTTTTCGTGTCTACACTTGTATTTAGATCGATGACTACGATTTTGTTGTGTATCTGATAGTAGATTGAATAAAAGTTTGTGATTCTTTGGTTACCTCTTTTCTTTATGAAAAATATCATGCTATCTCTAGCCTTGACTTGAAGATCAGAAACCTTCTCGGCCACCGTGAAGGCCTTTAATTAATAGTAATTAAGGGGTTCTTAAAACTAATTAAAAGCCATGCAATTAAATTCAAACGCTACAATCTTAATTCATTACTATATAGATGATGAAATGAGTATTAATTTTCTGTGAGCGTGGTGGGTTTGTTTCTCGAGCGGGTAGAACGTGGTTCTCGATCTCTGTTGATCATATTAAGATTTGTTTAAGCAAATCAATTTAATTGTTAAGAAATGGTAAGAGACAAGGAGTAGATGAATAAGTATAATACAATATTATTAAAGTTACAAGAAACCCCCATAATTTAGTTATTTTACAGAACAGGCTAAAAGATAAAATTCTTTATACTTTGAAAGAATATATCTTTAAAATCTCTTTTAAAAAAAAAATTTGAATTCGGATAAAGTCTTAAAACTCCTCCAATTATAATTATATATTACAAAAAAAAAAAGGTCACAAGCACTACCAGCAAATACATAGCCACATGCCCCGCTATTGTCTGTATTGTTGCAAACGAGTAAGATATTATTGGAGTTAGATACTCTGGTAGCCACACTCTACCTAAACCCTAACTTTACCGGTGGGTTAGATTGAAGAATGATGGTTAACATATATTATGTATTTTGCTTTGGTTAATGATTAAGGGTCTTTAATTTGATCTTCAGAGTCCACGCATTTTGTATAAACTATGATGCCTTTTCAAATACACTTTAAACTATAATGTTTATAAAATTAATCTTAAAGATACCGTCCATTTTTTTTATTGGTCGAGTTTCGCAATATTGTCTCAAAGTCACTATTGGGTCTTTATCGAGCTTTTGATCATTTATGGATAATTTAGTATAAAATGTTGGATTTATTTTCGTAAAGACATTCTATTTTTCTCACGAAAATGATTAGATGGGGACCGTATATGTACACATTTTTTTTATAGAAAAAATAATATTTACGAAGTCGATATCATTGAAGCTGTCTACGATGTTATTTTATAATTAAGAATATTTAAACGTCGTGAGCAACAGCATTATAAATTAAATTTTTGTCTTTTTTTTTGTTTTCCAATTATGTGCTTGAAAAACGAGTTGTAGAAGTTGATTTGTAGAAAACGAAATTTACGATTATTAATTTATACAAACAATATTCAATGGTTCTTAACTTATTTATTATTTTTGGCCCTCAAAAAGTCGTTTTCAAGAAATTCTTAAAACGTAAGTAAGTGAGTAACCATGGGAAAGAGTAACCGACTCACCGTATGCGTATTTAGATTATAAGAGGGAAAGGAATATGATGCGAAATTCAACTTTATTTTCCCTTTTTAAGAAAGATGATAGTTTTTCCAACTGTCTGAAATGGCCAATGAGATTGGCCACGCATAAAATAAAGGAAGCTAGGGAGGTTAAAGTATCCTCTAAAACTTTTAAATATATTAGAATTTCTATGTCCATATTTTTTTTAGGTCGGTTTAGGTGTTTTGCCCTATTTTTTTATTTACAGATTAACAAATTTTTACATTTAATAATTAAATATAAATTTTTTAATAAAATATAACAAGAAAATAAATTATAAATCAAACTTGTATTTTTTTAAAAAAAATTTTAAATTAAAAGATAATACACTTCTTAATTAGTATTAATTAAATATTATAAAGAAATTACAATTTATTAAATATTTTATATAAAAATAAAGAAATTATTTAAAAATTGGTAATATTTCTCTCTCTCTTTTTTTTTTTTAAATTAAGACTAATACATTTAATTTTTAAATATTGTAAATTTGAAGAGTAAATTATAAATATTTTTATAAATTTATTAATATTATATCTCTTATAATAATAAAAAATCTCAAAGAATAACGTAACATTTCTTTTTTTTTTTTAAAAAAAAAAAAGAGAATACATCTGTGGAAGGAAAAACTTTTCTCAGAGAAAGAGAATATATTTTTATTAAAAAAATTTATTCAAAAAATAGAAAAAAAAGGGGAGGGGGTGGCTGCCAATTGCTGCAGCTGGAGTAGAGGGAAGTCGCAGCTAGTGTTGAGCTGTTTATTTTGGTGCCCTACCCTACTAAGTTGGAAGTTGGAACCCCCTCCCTCCGAATAGGTTCCTAATGGGCCCTTCATGGACCCGAAAAAATCTTACCTTCACGAGTAGGGTTTTATCGGCTTTTTTAAATTACAGTTATGCCATTTTTTTAAAAATAATTTTATTTTTTTGAAAAAAAAAGAAATATTAACTACATATAAACTATCATCTGTATCTTTACCAAAAGAAATTCAAAGTATATGTTCAAAATCTGTTGAGATATTTTAAAATTATTATTACTATATTTTTTACAAGAAAATCGACGTAGTCAATTTTTTTTTCTCAAATTCTCGTTCATCTAATTTTAAGTGGTCATGTAAGTAACGTACTAATCAACCTGCAAAGTTTGTGTAAAAATACAAATATAAAAAAATAGTAGCCTCGTAGAAATAATCAAAATAAACATATCCTGAAAGTGAAAGAATGCAATTATAATTGTAGTCTTCATAAACGTACAAAGTTTTTTTTTGTACGTTTATGGTGAAGCTTCAACGATGCATCATTTATTCTTTTTTCCATGTAGGGTGAGCGAGCTAGCAAACGCCAGTGTCAGAATTTTTCTTCTTATTTATATTTACGGTAAACGACTACTTTACTCCTTAAAAAATATATGTCATTATTTTAGTTTTAAAATATTGAAAAACGCATCATTTTAATCTACAACATTAATTTTATTGAAAGTTCATCTCAATTTATAAAAAGACGTATGTTGTTTTCAATTGAATTTTAATAATCCACAACAACAATAACATTTTCTTAATTGACATGATGTGAAATTGATTTTTTAAAAATATAATATATTTTTTTGGACTGACGAGAATTATATAATAAAAAATGTTTAAAAAATTAGATAGGCAAGTAAGTGGGTATGGGCCCAATGGAAAAAAAACGACACGCGTAGTGGTCCAGCCCATGAATCTCTTTTGTTATTAGTGGACGCCCTCGTGTTTTTATGGTGAACCTTTCCCATTCAGGCTAAATTCGGAAGCGACAAATCTCAAATGAAGCCTAGTGAGTGGAACTCAATTAGGACGAAACAGTATTGTATGGCTTGCGAGTTGCATTGCCTGTGTTGAGTTCAGTAAAATAGGACCACCCGTAAGCAAAGGAAACGTAGTACCGATCCGACGTAGGTGTACCCTTTTTTTCTGCCTGTCTGTCATGCTAGCTATCCCCAGCGAAGATTCTTCTGCATTAACTGCTATAATGCGTCCGACACACTGTATTTTGTCAATCTATGACATTCCCACATCCACTGCCATAATCTGTGGGGACCTTCCATGAAAATGGTCCCGGCAACTCATGCTGTCAAAATCACCCATTACTCCTTCGAATATTCCTCGCAAATTATAATCAGTGCCCAGTATTTTCTTCCGATGTTTTCCATTTTTTGGTCACCTTCGTAGTTTCAAGTCTATATGTATGACAATGTTCATATATGTTGACTGCATACAAATGACTTCATTCAAAACCAGGTTAATTAAATGCACAAATCAAACTAGTCTTTTTTGAATGTTCCCGTTAATACATAATAAGACTGATATTTTTAAGAACTAAACAACAATTAACGGACATAAAGTAATCTTCAATTCTAATTGGTCAACTCAAAATAAAAAAATAAAAAATTGAGAGATTAAAAGTAAGTAAACGTATCAATTTTAAAATAAAACTGTCAGTTTTCTAATAACGTGAAATATACATTTTTGGAGAAGTAAAGTAATATCACCAACCAATTAGTCTGAACACATCGGCAAGAGTTCGAGCATTCTAATACAAATGGTGACGAGCTAAAATGAGACTACTCTGTCCTCTGTATAAAGATTGCACCTTTCTAATAGCTCCTCTCATATAGATATGTTAGGAATGTGTTGGATGCAGCGAGTATTAGCAAAGATAAACATAAAATAATTAATAAAAATAATACTAAAACTTTAATGTGATTTACCCTTAATTTTTAGGCTACATCCATATGATTAAATTCGAATAATTATAAAAATAGTAGGTACAAAGAAAATATTTTGTAGAATAAATTTAGAGGCTATAAATGAGATATAATCAAAATAGTGACACACAAAATGTTTTTTCACAATATTTCAAGAGTATTTTTTTTACTATTTTATCACTCACTTTTTAAGTATTATTTCTTAAAAATCACATTAAATTCTCTCTTATTTTTTTTTCTCTTCAGAGAGCTTTCTCTAATTGGCTGCTTCTTACTGTCTGACTTGGTGTGTTTTGCTCCTTTCATCTCTTGCCTATTTATAGGCAAGAATGAGCATGATAAAGTCGACAAAAGGTGCTAACTGTTCTTCTTTCCGCAATTGCTGAAAAAAAAATTATTTAGTGCAGTAAATTTCGGCGTGTTTAATCTCCATCAATTTGCATGCTTCTCACCAAATTTGTCAAGGTGGTGGGCCCTCTATGTTGAAGGGATCTATTATTAACAAATCTCTCCCTCCCGATTATGTAGAGAGTTCCACAATTCCTACAGTACAACTCAAACTTCTCCTTTGGTAAAATCTTTGTTAATATGTCTGATCCATTTTCATCAGTATGGATCTTTTCAAAGTGTAGTAACTTCTTTTCAGCACATCTCTAATCCAATAATATCTCACATCAATATGTTTAAATCTTGAATGAAAGGAGAAATTTTTTACAAAGTGAATAACACTCTGACTATCACAAAACATTTAATATCTGTCCTGTTTAAAAATAAGTTCATTTAAAAACTTCTTCATCTACAACAACTCTTTGCACGCTTCTATTGCTGCAATAAACTCTGCTTCGGTAGTTGAAAGAACAACACATTTTTAAAACTTCAATTGTCATGACATAGTTCTCCCTACAAATATAATCAGATAACTTGAAGTAGATTTTTTTGAGTTTATATCACTAGCCATATCTGCATTTGTGTATGCAACTAACACATGATTGATATATTCAAAACATAAGCATATTTTAAAAGTACCACAAAGATACCTAAAAATCTATTTCACTACAGCCTAGTGTTTTTTTTCAGAATTTAAGAGGAACCGACTCACTACTTCAACTGAGTGAGCAATATCTGGCCGTGTATATACCATAGCATACATCAAACTTCTAATTGCTGAAACATATGGAACCTTGTCCATTTCATTCTTCTCCTCGTCTATAGAGGGACTCTATTTAGAACTTAATCTAAATTTATTAATAAGAGAACAACTATCCGCTTTAATTTTGTCTATATTAAACATCTGAAGTATTTTCCTAATGTACTTCTATTGTAATAATCACAATTTCTTAGCGCCTTTATCTTTGATAATCTTCATGTCAAGAATTTACTTTGCTAGCCCTAAGTCTTTCATGACAAAAGACTTATTCAATTGTATTTTTAAACAATTAATTCTGAAAACGTTTTGACCAACTATCAGCATGTCATCTATATAAAATAAAAGAATAATGAGATCATCACCAAAGAACTTCTGCACAAAAACGCTATGGTATCAAGTAATATTCTTGTAACCTTGCTCCCTTATAACAGATTCAACTTCTTATACTATTGTCTTGGTACTTATTTTAAGCTATAAAGACTTTTCTTCAATCTATAAACATAATCTTTTTTTCCTTCTTGGTTGAAACCCTTTGACTATTCCATGTATATCTCTTCCTTCAAATTACCATGAAAAAAAGACAATTTTCACATCCGTTTGTTCAACCTCCAAGTCAAGACTTGCTGTTAAACTTAGCACTATATGGATGGATGTCATTTTCACAATTGGTGAAAAAATCTCGTCAAAATCAACCACTTTTCTTTAATTGAATCCTTTAACAACTAGTTTAACATTGAATCTCGAATAAGACTGTGTTCATCATACTTGATCCCGAACACCCATTTATTTTTCAAAGCTCTCTTGCCTTTCGATAATTTCACCAGCTCAAATATTTTATTCTCATGTAAAGACTTCACTTCATTTTGCATGGCTTATATCCACTTCTGCTTGTACTCATTTTCCATAGTTTTTTTTAAAGTTATCAGGTTCTCCCCTGTCAGTGAGTGTTACATACTCATCATTAAGATATCTAGTAGAAGATTGTCTTATTCTACTACTTCTCCTCAATCAATCTTGGGAAGGCACAGGTGTTGGTAGTTGATGGTGAGCATCGTCATCATTTTCTTCTAATTCAGCCTCTATGGGAGCATCATCAGGCTAATCGTCATCTCTAACTTGCCTCGGCATCACTGTTAGATGAACTAATTTTAATTTTATTGAGTCACTATTGAAATCAGGAACATCATTCTCCATTTTTTTTATGTCTTTAATGATTTGATTTCAACGAACACAGTAATACGACTTCTAATGAATTTTTTTTGGACCAAATCGTAGAATCTATAGTCAAATTAATCTTGACTATAGCCAATAAATACATATTGTCATTTCTTGACATCGAGTTTAGCCATCTCATCTTTAGGAATATACACAAAAACTTTGTAACCAAACACCCGCAGATAATCATAAAAACATTTTTTTTACCACACTTTCTTTATTGTATCATATTGTAGAGAAACACACAGTGATAAATTCAACACATGTATAGTTATAAGCAAGGTTTCACCCCAAAAATTTTTAGGTAACTTTGCATGTGAGAGTAGACATCTAACTCTCTCCATCAAATTTTTATTCGTCCTCTCAACGAAATCACTTAACTGCACTGTTTTTTAAGGCATTGTTTGATGTCAAATACCATGCTCTTTACAATAAGCATCCAATGGTTTAGTATACTCTCCACCATTATTTGTACGGATGCATTTCAACTTCTTTCTATTCTGTCTCTCAATTTAGGTATAAAACTGTTTGAAGACATTTAACACCTGATCTTTTATCTTCAAAGTGTACGTTCACGTCTTCTTGAGATGATCATCAATGAAAGTCATAAAATATTTAGCACCACCAAGTGACTTTGGCATTAGTCTACACAAATTTGAATGTACCAGATCCAACACATTCTTCATTTTAAAAGGAGAAAAACTCTTGAAAATAACTCTATTCTGCTTTCCCGCCAAGCAATCAGCACATTTCTCTAAATGTACTTGATCCATGTTAGATAATATTTTCTTCTTGGCCAGACATGTCATACTTTTCTCACTCATGTGGCCAAGTCTCCTATGCCACAACTCAATTACATTTTTTTTCTCCATGACATTCACAATCTCATTAGAGAGCTTTGCATGCATAACATACAATGTTGAGTCTTTTCTACCTCGGGCCACTACCTAGACACTTCAGTGAGTTTCTATTGGCTATTCACGAACTTGTTGCAAAAATCTGCATTATCAAGTTTGCCTGTAGAAATCAGATTCAGGCGAATATCTAGAATATGCCTGATATTTCTCAATACTAATATGGTGTCATTCTCTGTCTCTAAGCAGTTATCTTGTCTACCAACAACTTTTAGTAAGTTGTCATTTTCTATCTTAACAACACCGAAATCTTCTCCTGTGTAAAATGAAAAAATTTCTCTTTGCGGCGTGGCATGAATGGTAGCGTCATTGTCAATCACCCGATTGGTCTCATGGGATGTAAGATTGACAGTATTTTTATCATAAATGACATTAAATTTGTCTATGGCATTTGTCTGATCATTATTACTATTGTCATCTTTCTTGACTTCTTTGCCTTTATTTCTTTCTTGTTTGAACTTTTGGCAAAATCTTTGGACGTGCCCTTTCTTTTTGCAGTAATGACACTCAATGTTCACATATTTGTTCAACTTTCCTCTACTTTTATCTCTAGACTTTGTATGCCTAAACTGACTCCTCCCTCTGAATTCTGTAACTAGAACATCTGGTTGTGATGAATAGGTTGAATATTGTGATCTTTTTCTCATATCTTCATTCAAAATACCGTTTTGACAGATTCCATACTTACAACACCATTACGTATTGAGTTGATAATTAAGATATTCAAAGTCTCCCACGACTCTAGCAGAGAAGTGAGCACCATGAGAGTAAATATTTCGTTGTCAAATTTTATACTTATTCCCGACAACTGGTCCATGATCCATTGCATCTCATTCAAGTAATCTGCTACAAAAGTATCTTTTCGGTATTTCATGTATGTCAGTTTTGTTAAATAAAATAATTTGTTGTTGCTTATCTTTGAAGCATATAATTCTTCCAACTTATGCCATAGCGTTTGTGTATGAGTCTCATTATAAATGTAATTGTACACATTATCTTTAATGAACTATCGGATGAATCCACACATCTGTTCATGCTCAAATTTTCATTCTTTATTTGATTTAGCTTCGGGTTTAATTGTAGTAAATACCGGTAGATGAAATTTTATCACAAACAGGAGATCCTTCATCTTGTTTCCCCAAATATAGTAGTTTGTATCATTTAAGTTGATCATCTTGCTAATATTTGCGTCCATTTTGAACAGTATGAATAGTACCAATATGTATGAACAATATTAATACGTATGAACATTGCTAGTATGTATGAATAGTGAAAGTACATTTTCTTTCAGCCAATAGTAATTGTAATAATATATTTTTTGATGTGAAAGATCAGTCAATACTACAATTATAGAACATACTAAAAATTTTATAAAAACAACCACCACGACTCGGGTACCACTTGTTGGGTGCAGGGGTTATTACCAGCAAGGATAAATACGGAATAATCAACAAAAATGACACAAGAAATTTAACTTAGTTTACTCTTGATTTTTGAATTACGTCTACGGAACTAAATTCAAATAATTTTTTATTATAAAAATAGTAAGTACAAAGAGAGTCTTTTTCAGAATAAATTTAGAGATTATAAATAAAATTTAATTAAAATAGTGACACAGTATTTTTTTACGGTACTTTAAGAATATTTACTCACTATTTTATCATTCACTCTTTAGAAACTATTTTTAAAAAATTATACTAAACTCTTTTTTATTTTTTTCTCTTCAGGATGCTTCCTCTCTAGCTATCTCAACAGACTACTTCTTCTTGTCTGATTTAGTTTGTTTTGCTCATTTCATCTCTTATCTATTTATAGACAAAAATGAACTTGAAAAAATCGACAAAATGTGCTGGCCGTTTTTCTTTTTACAATTGCTAGAGAAATTTTTTTCTTCATTTTGCATGTCAAATTTGTTAAGGTGGTGGGCCCTCTTTACTGGAGGGACCCGCCACTAACAGAATGGCGAGCAACGAGGCTTCAACTTCAAAGATTCCTTTGCTGGTAGATTACCCTTCAACCATTACTCCATTAAAACACGATGAAGATCTCGCACGGAGGGTTTCGGTTGAATCAACGAAGCTCTGGCACATAGTAAGCCCTGCAATCTTCAGCTGTATAATCTCCTAGCTATTCCATATTTGTCATCACCCAAGCCTTCGCTGGCCACCTGGGTGACCTTGAGCTCGCTGCTATCTCCATTGTCAACAATGTCATCGTGGACTTCGACTTTGGCCTCTTGGTAACGTTCCAATCTTTTGTTTTGGTTTCAGAAAATGAAAAGAAAAACATATATAAAGAAGACTGTTCTCTAATGTGTTATAGTTTCTATTGATCAGCTGGGTATGGCAAGCGCCTTAGAAACGCTATCTGTATATCTTTCATGGATCGTTCTTTTCATGTGCTGTGTTCTGCTTTTGCCTCTGTATATCTTTCCCACGCCTGTGTTGAAGCTGCTGGGACAGCCTTTGGAGTTAGCAGAGCTATCTGGGGTGGTATCTGTGGTTGACACCGCTTCACTTCAGCTTTGCGTTTCAGTTAACATTGTGGAGGTTCTTGCAGAGCCAGAGAAAGAATAGGGTGACTGCGGGGGTGTCTCTGCTTGCACTGGTAGTGCATATATTTGTTAGTTGGGTGTTTGTGTATAAGCTTCAGTTTGGAGCAGTTGGCACTGCTGCCACCATAAATATATCTTGGTGGGTTTTGGTATTGGGGCTTCCGGCTTACACTGTTTGTGGTGGCTGCCATCTCACGGGGACTGCTTTGTCCATGGAAGCATTTTCTGGTCTCTGGGAGTTTGTCAAACATTCTGCTGCTTCAGGGGTCATGCTCTGGTACTTATTCTCCACTCCTCTCACACACACTACTTATTCTGGTCTCTGGGACTGGTTCTTTGTCTTGTCTGACATTTCATGTTTCAACTTCGGATTTTGTACTTTTCATACCTTGCAGCTTGGAGAATTGGTACTATAGAATGCTGATATTGATGACCGGAAATCTACAGAACGCCGAGATTGCCGTGGATGCTTTGTCCATCTGGTTAGCGTAGACATCTTCTTAACTATTCAAATGTTCCCTTTTCTTGTTTATCACTTTGGGAACTGACTGATGTTATTTTTCTTACATGTATTTGGCAGCTTGACCATAAATGGATGGGAGATGATGATTCCTCTGGCATTCTTTGCTGCAACTGGGTAATTAATATATCTTCACCTTTTCCTCTTGAAATTTTCTGCACAAAGCCATAAAAAGAAAAAGAAAATGGTGGCATTAGTGTAAAATAATGGGCAGCAATTAGCTCAATTCAATTCTCTCATTAGGCACATGGCTAAGACAAACCGAGAATATACATAATGTCATCAAACTGTGAACCAGTGCACAATTAAGGGAATTCAAAATCATCATGTGGAAAGACTACAAAAATGTATAAACAACTGCCTTTTTTTAACACCAGAAAATGATAAATGGACATGGCAAAGGATGCCCATGCCCCTTATTACTTAAACCAATAACATGTAAGAGCGAATCTTGAATCTGCGCAGAGTGAGGGTTGCAAACTAGCTTGGAGCTGGGAATGGAAAAGGGGCCAAGTTTTCTACCACGGTGTCAGTGGTAACTTACTCGTAACAGGGCTCTTGATCAGCATTTTTATTATATATGTTGTATCACAGTGAAATTGGGTATACATTCTCATCGAGCAAAGCCGTGCTTGATGAAGTGAACAAGCTTTCTCTCCACTCAGTCTTCACTATTCTCCTCAACAGTGTTCAACCAGTTCTCTCAGGTACTGTCTCCTTACTCTAAATCATTTAGTTTTCAAATATTTGATCTGAAATGGCACACTCAACTCAACTATAATATAAACAGGGGTGGCAATCATACGTTGCGTATTTAAACTTGGGTTGCTAATATCTCACAGGGTTGCCTCTCGGATTTTTGATGGGTTGCGTCTTCCATCTTGGAATCATGGTGCGTCTTTTTACCTAGCGTTTCTGTTTTAAATCTGCATTTTGCGAGTCTGGTAAGCATGGAAATGAACAATATTATCAGGGAATATGGGCGGGGATGATTTTTAGTGGAAAGGCAACTCAGACACTGATATTGGCCTTCATTACTATTCGGTGTAACTGGGACACACAAGGAATTAACTAGCTGTGTTCAAATGTTCATCCAAAGTCCAAACTAATTTAACTTGTGCTATATGCTCTACTTTTTTTGCTAAACAATTGTAGGCTGACAACGCAAACTTGCATTCTAGGAAATTGGAAGATCAAAACTAGCTTCTTTGACGTTGAATAACAAACCTATGGTGAGTCGAAGATGGCTCTTGGGCTAGTGATGTCATGTCAGTAAATAGATCATCATCTTATGGTCTCATTAAATTTTTATTTTAATTATATTTAAATATTATTTGTACT
Source organism: Gleditsia sinensis (assembly GCA_037074535.1). Lineage (NCBI taxonomy): Eukaryota > Viridiplantae > Streptophyta > Magnoliopsida > Fabales > Fabaceae > Gleditsia > Gleditsia sinensis. The sequence goes on along the minus strand of CM073467.1, from coordinate 59,464,320 downwards.
TATCTTATAACAAGAATAGAAATTTTAATAATATATATATATATACAGTAAAGATTTAGGTATATTTAAACCTAAAAGAGAGGAGCTCCCCTTCCTCATGACCTTAAAAGAAAAAAAATGCAATATTTTGTAATTGGTTCCATTAGTATTATTGACTGAATCTACTAGTAAACTTCGGATATGGATCCTCTGCTGCGTCAAAGGCGCAGCAGAGGATGCTGCGCGGTCAAAACGCGGCTATTTAGCCGCGTTTTGATTTTTTTTATTTTTTATTTTAATTTAATTTAATTATTAAAATTATTTATTTATTTAAAAAATTATTTTTAAATTTATTTTAATAAATTATTTTAAAAAAATATTATTTAAAGAATTATTTTTCTTTAAAAATATTTTAATTTTAATTTTATCAATAAAAATTTAATAAATTTATTTAAAACAATTTACTTAAATTATATTTTTATTTTAATTATATAAATTCTTAATTATAATAGATGAGAAAATGTATTAAACACAAGTTGTTTGTCATTATTTTTAATTTATTTTAATAATAATAAATTTATTTTAATTTAAATAAATAATTAAAATTAAATTAAACTACATTTATACTAATTAAAATAATTATTTAATTAAACTATATCTCTAAATTATATAGTTATAACAGATAAAAAAATATATTAAATATTTATTAATAAAATACATTTAAAAAATATTTTTTTAAAATAAATTAATATTTAAAAAATTAAATTGATAAAAGTAAAATTTTAAAAATTAAATTAAAATCTTTAAGAAATCAAAAGAAGTATTTACTGTAAAACAAAAAAAAATCATTATTATTTTAACTAAAATATTTAAAAAATTGAAATTTAAAAAAATTAAATTAAAATACATATTTTTCAAATATAAAAATAAAAATTGGTTCTTTTAATTTTAAATTTTAAAATTTTTTGATAATTTAATTTAATTAAAATAAATATACTGTTATTAAAATAAATTAAAAAAAAAATCCAAACACGACTAAATAGCCGCGTTTTGACCGCGCAGCATCCTCTGCTGCGCCTTTGGCGCAGCAGAGGATCCATATCCGTAAACTTCAATACAGTTTTCTGTCGTTCGCGGACATTGAAAGAGCTAATTTCCAAATTTTAGGGTATCTTTAAAAGTTGGATGAGAGAGGGAAGAAAAGAAAATAGAAAGTTAATCGTTTCTTTTGATTCAGATGTTTAAAGTAAATAAAAAATAATAAGTTAAATTATTAGTTATAATATACTTTTATAAATATATATTTTTAATATATTTATATATTAACATTTTAATTTTAACTATAAATTTACTAAATATTAATATCAAAGTATAATAATTATAGTGACAGAATTTTTTAAAAAACTCTTTAATTTTAAATGAAAAAGATTTATTTATAATTTATCCCTAGATATATTATCATCCCAATCTTGTACCCTATATGAACATGTAACGTACTAATCAAACTTCAAAGTACGTATGTATACAAATACATAATATAAAAAACAATGGTGAGCCTCTTATATATAATTTAAATTAATGTATTCTGAAAGCAAAAGAAAGAATGCAATTTATAATTGAGGTCTTTTTTATTTTATTTTTTGGTACAAAAGGAGCCAAAAGGCTAAATGAAAACAGAAAGGGGAGTACTTGCCCCCCTCGTATCGTCGAGTTCAAGCACATCCAGATTTCCTGAAGGAGTCTCCAAGACATGAAGTCCAAGTTTAGTCTCATGGGCTTCCATAGTAAGTCAGTCTGCAATCTTGTTCTTCTCTCTTAAACAGTGTCGGATGCACACTTTTTAGTCTGTATCTAAGAGCCTTTTAATCTGAAACACCAAGCTAGCTCCAGGAGGTTTGCAATTGTAGCCTTTCGAACAAAATTCAACAGCTTCCTTTGAATCCGATTCAACTACCACCACGTCCCTGAATCTTCTTTCCCGAATGTCAAGTGCCGTTAAGATTTCCCATAATTGAGGTCGACTTCGAACATGTACATTCAATAGTCTTTCTTTTTAAACTTTCTTTGTATTTTTATGCAATAACAATGACATCATCTTTCCATGTGGTTTGTGAGTTAGTCAAGATGTCAGCACATCTGAGGCTAGCTCTGATGGTTGGAAAGGAAGAGTATTAAATATAGAGTGATATGTTCGACTCTCATTACTTGTACCAAACCCAACCCCCCCCCCCCCCCCCCCACGTTTTTGTTTTTTCATTAGTAAACTCTAGCAAGGTAGATTGGCCTCTAAATCGAGGAGAGAATACTGAGAATAGAACACACGTAGATGAGGCTCATTCTTAATTCAACTCAATATTTTTTTTTTACACGTTTTTAACGCATATTAATTAAACTAAAATGACTGATAGATTAATTGATTCAAAATCATAAAAATTTGGGTTTGAGTTTTTTTTGGCTCATTCTTTATTACTTAATTTAATTCTAACTAGTCATCATAAAATTAATGAGAAATTTCATAACAAGACATTCTTCAACTTGCAATTGAGTTGCACTACACTATTGTATTATTTAAAATTTCAATCCAATCCAATTTCTTTCTTAAAGATTTCAAACCAAATCAATCTAAATAAATATAAAAAACCAAATCAAGCCATCAATTTAGGTGAGAGCATATGAAATCAAATATCCCACTGGTTAACAGAAATTTAATATTATTAGAGGATAAGTAGGTATGTGAAAAGGTATAGAAGAACCTAAGAAATCATGTGAAAAAGGGTGTAGCCGTGTAGCAAGGAACAAAATGAGACACGAGACGAAGGAGGGAGCGAGCCAATCCTTCAATGATTGGTTGAAGATGGACAAATGGAACACGAACAAGTTTCAGGTTTTTCCATTCAATCATTCATATATATGGCTACGCAAGTGAAGTGACAAGTCCTAAATGAACCACGATCATTCAAATCGCAACCAAAAACATTTGAAAACAATTATGTTAGTAGGGTAGCCTAGCATAGCTGGAAATCAATTATGAAATGAGACTGCTTATAAAAAACAAATTAAGTTATGCATTCTTTAATAATGATGCAGACAACTTTGAACGGAAATGGTGACTAATCATTACTGAATTATTGAAACTCGGAGAAATATGCTTCTCCTGGAGGTCTCTCTGTCTGTAGCCTTCTAATGAGCTAACAGGTAAATAGAAAATGCGCTTGGGATTCCACGAATCAGAAATTGGTTCCCACACGTCCGGAAGGTCCATATTTGAAGAAGCTAATTTTATGAGTCGTCGTATATTCTCAAGTGCTTTGCATTTTTTACCTAAAGCATCTATTTTCTATTTTTTAGTTTTCGAGTTAAAGACTGCAAAACTATTCAGTGATCCAGCGATTCACAACATTAACAAAGATTCTTCTGCATAAAGTGCTGTTATTGCTCCTAAACAGTATATTAATACTCAGAAAGAGTTAAATCCACCTCTTACATATGGCCACACTCACTGGGATAATGTAAAGGTGAAGTGCTTTTGAGAGATTGGACTTTCAATTGAAAATGGTTCCAACTAGGGAGAGAACTTGTCATTGTCGACAAATATATATGCTTACAAACATAAAATGTGGTGAGCAGTCACACTGTGATGGCATTTCTCGATAATTAAGTCATACAGACTGGGTTTCGTCCCTGCATTGACCCACTTTGATAGATATGACACTTTGAAATTTTTTTTTTCTTATAATTAAGCATTACTTTTATATGATTCATTTTCATTGTTATACTTAAATCTCCACCACTCGCGACAAATGCTATTTAATTACTCTTTCAAAAGAACCAGCATATATTGAAGCATAGGAAAAGAATATACAATAAAATTTTGTAATAGTAAATACGTATACGGAGCTGATAATATAAATAAATGGTCGCCAGCTAATAAATCAGATGCCCTGTACTCTGTATGGGGTCTGCAACTTTGTAGTTTCCTATATCGCTTCTTGTTTAGACGTGTCAGAAATGGCGAGCAACCAGGCTTCACCCTTAGGGAAACCAAAACTTCCATTGCCGGAAGACTATTCTTCTAAAGTTGCACCAAAAGATGGACAAGAGGATCAAGATCTCGTGCGAAGGGTTTGGGTTGAATCAAAGAAGCTCCGGCACATAGTGGGTCCTACAATCTTGGGCCGTATAACCAGCTATGCCATATTAGTCATCACCCAAGCCTTTGCTGGCCATTTGGGTGACCTTGAGCTCCCTGCTATCTCCATTGTCAATAATGTCATTGTGGGTTTCGACATGGGCCTCATGGTACGTATTCCTGATACTCTAAACTACAAATCTTTTCTTTCGTTAAAACACAGTTCTTTAATGGTTTCTGACTTTCTATTTGATCAGCTGGGTATGGCAAGCGCCTTAGAAACGCTGTGTGGGCAGGCCTTCGGGGCCAAAAAGGACTACATGTTAGGCGTTTACATGCAGCGTTCATGGATCGTTCTTTTCATGTGCTGTGTTCTATTTTTGCCTCTCTATCTCTTTCCCACCCGTGTTGAAGCTGCTGGGACAGCCTTCAGAGTTAGCAGAGCTATCTGGGGTGGTGTCTGTGTGGTTGATACCACTTCACTTCAGTTTTGCGTTTCAGTATCCGTTGTGGAGGTTCTTGCAGAGCCAGCTGAAGGTTGGGGTGATTGCGTGGGTGTCTCTGCTTGCACTGGTAGTGCATATATTTGTTAGTTGGGTATTTTGGTATAAGCTTCAGTTTGGAGTGGTTGGCACTGCTGCCACCTTAAACTTCTCTTGGTGGGTTTTGGTGTTTGGGCTTCTGGCTTACATTGTATATACTGGTTGCCCTCTCACATGGACTGGTTTGTCCATGGAAGCATTTTCTGGTCTCTGGGAGTTCGTCAAACTCTCTGTTGCTTCAGGAGTCATGCTCTGGTACTTATTCTTTTCTCCTCTCACACAGTAATAGTTTCTCTGAAGCGAACTTATGTCAAATTAAGGTCATGATGTGGAATATATAATGCCTTTTATATGATTCTTCAATATAATTGGAAATGCTCAAATGATATATATCTTTTTTTGGCATTTTTATGCTTTATATTTGGATTTTGTATTTTCCAGTTGCAGCTTGGAGAATTGGTATTATAAAATACTGATATTGATGACCGGAAATTTACAGAACGCCGAGATTGCCGTGGATGCTTTGTCCATATGGTAAGTATAGACAGACATCTACCTTTTTCCTCAATGCACTTACGGATTTTGCCTTCTTTTTTTTTTTTTTCTAAATCCTCTAATGATGCCATTTCTCGTTTGATCACTTTGTAGACTGACGATGCTTTGTTTTTTCTCTAATATTTATTTTGGCAGCATGACCATAAATGCATGGGAGATGACGATTCCTCTGGCATTCTTTGCTGCAACTGGGTAACTAATATATCTCAATATTTTCTTCTTGAAATTTTCTGCACAAAGCCAAAAAAAAGAAAATGGAAATGGTGGCTATACGGTAAAATGGGTAGAAATTTGGTCAATTTAATTCTCTCATTAGAGTTTAGACACATGCATGGCTGGGACAAAATGTAACTGAGATTAATACATGATGCCATCGAACTAATGTGCACAATTCATTGAATCTAAATCATCATGTGAAGACAACAAATATGTATGAAAAATTTGCTTGTTTTCAACACCAGAAAATGATAAATGGGCATGGCAAGGGATGCCCCTAATCACCAAACTACTAAGATGTTGTAAGAACTCAGTGACATTAAAAGTGAGTATTGAATCTGTGCGGAGTGAGGGTTGCAAACGAGCTTGGAGGGTTGGCTGTGCGATCCGGGTGGCAGTCATATGTTGCGTACATAAACTTGGGTTGCTCCTATCTCATTGGTTTGCCTCTTGGACTTTTGATGAGTTTGGTCTTCCATCTTGGAGTCACAGTACGTCTTTTACTTAGTGTTTGTATTATAAAATTGCATGAAAATGATCATGAACAATATTATCAGGGAATCTGGGGAGGCATGATTTTTGGTGGAACAACAACTCAAACATGGATATTGCTCTTGATTACCATTCGGTGCAACTGGGACACGGAGGTATTTAACTTTGTGTTAATGGTTCTGCCTTCGACTAACGCAAGCTTACATGCTCTATTTCTTATGACCTTATAAGGCAAAAATATGCCATATTTGTAATTGGTTCATTATTGATTGAAGCTGTAAATCGAATTATCAGCAATCTTAGCCTTATTAACGTCGATCGTGCAACAATGAAACAGCCAAGTTCCAACCTTTGAGGGATTCCTCAATGATGAATCTATTCCAACTTATTTCCTATGTTTCGGGTCTCGGTGAAAGCCATAGAAGAAAGAGGTAAATTACACATAATTTCAAATGAAGACGACTTCTTCGTAATATGGCCATAAAGATATTATCAGCCCATTGCATCTGATGGACGAGTAACGCACTAATCAAACGACAAAGTACGATGATCCATCAGTATGATGATCAAGGTTCGAATTACATGTAGGATCAAGTGTATCTTACCTTGACCTCTACACTTCGATTTCGCATTTATTTATTTTTCCTTTTAACTAAAAATTTCAGCACTAGTTCATCTTTAATCTTTAAGAAAATTGCTCTAATTTTATAAAAATTGTTTGAATTTGATTTTTGATTAGAGGGAAAAGAAAACAAAAGGACGAGACCTAACATTTAATTACATGTTAAAGGTCATGGGAATTTAATATTTTCAGTTTTTATCAACGCGTGATGTCGGTAACTAAAGAAATTATTGCTTGTGGGGTTAACTGTCAGCCTTTAGATCGTTAGTTAAAGCATTCATAGTTGAGAATAAATCAACAATGGTTATGGTGGTATATATATAAAATTAAATATCTCCCACTGGTTAACAGAAAATGATCGTACGATCAACATGTGACACAGGGTGTAGCAAGGAACAAAAAGAAATACAAGACGAGGGAGGGAGGGAGCCATCCCTTCAGTGATTGGTTGAAGAAAGACAAATAGACACGAGCAAGTTAGGTATAGTTGACTAGTTATGGGAAATGAATAGCTGAAACAAACATCTTTTTGAAGTTTCAGGTTTTGCCGTTCAATCATTCATATATGGCTATGCAAGTAAAGTGACATGTCTCGCATGAATCATAATCCTTCAAATATCAACAAAAGAACATTTGAAAACAGGTATGTTAGTAAAGTAGCAATTGTGAAATGAGACAACTTAGAAAAAGCAATTCAATTAAGTCGTGCATTCCTCAATAATGATGCAGAAATCTATTTATCTTTGTGTTTCAAGTCTTCTAATGAGTTAACAGGTAAAGAGAAAACACGCTTGAATCCCACGAATCAGAACTTGGTTCACACTCGTCCGGAGGGGCCATATTTGAAGAAGCAATATTATATATGAGTTCCAGGGTTCGCATGTTTCATCAAAGGCATGTATTTTCTGTTTTGTAGTCTGAGTTAAAGGCTCTGCAAAACTATTCAGTGGGAGTGATTCACAACATTGCTCCTAGCCTCCTACACCAGAAAGAGTTAAATCCGACAATTACATGCCCACACCCCATTAGCGGCATTGTACTAAAGATAACACAACCTTTTAAATTATATGTGAATCTATAAATTTTAATCATGTATCCATATTTTTTTTTGTATCCCCGAATGTAAGGACGAGGAGCTTTCGAGGCAGAGGACCACCTTCAATTGACTTGGGAGAGAACTTGTCGTTGTCCACTGTATGGTGAGGAAGGGGGACATATGCTTCTAAGAATGAGAGGCCATGAGCAGCCACATTGATGGCAATATTGCTCCGTAAGTCACACGAAGAGGGTTGCGTCCCTGCCTTATTTTCTCTCTCATAGCCCACTTGGATAGGTATGACATTTTGAAATGTTTTATCTTATTAACGTCACTTTTATGCCATTTATTTTCATTTTCATACTAAAATTTCTACCACTCACGACAAATACTGTATAATTACTCGTACAAAACAACCATCATCTAATCTAGTGTTTAATCATAAAAAATTAATATTATATATTAAAATTGATATTTAATTTATTATTAATTAATAATATTTTATTTATCAATAATATTTAAATTATAATGTGTTATAAATAATTTTAAAAAATATTATTTTATTACGTATTAATAAAAAATTATTAATTATTGATTAAAATATTTTTTATATATTATATATTATATATTATTTTATTATTATTATACTCTACACCTTTAAGCATGTATATATACAAGCCAAAATCAGATCCTCTTTTGAGTGTCCTCTATATATATGGAAGCTGCGACTTTTTAGTTTATAATATCTCTGCACCTACAGACGCCTAAGAAATGGCGAGAAACCAGGCTTCACCCTCAGGGGAAGCCAAAATTCCATTGCTGCAAGATTACCCTTCAACCATTATTCCATTAAAAGACGATGAAGGCCTCGCACGAAGGGTTTGGGTTGAATCAAAGAAGCTCTGGCACATAGTGGGTCCTGCAACCTTCAGCCGTGTAACTTCCTATGCCATATTAGTCATCACCCAAGCCTTTGCTGGCCATTTGGGTGACCTTGAGCTCGCTGCTATCTCCATTGTCAATAATGTCATTGTGGGTTTCGATTTGGGCCTCATGGTACGCATTCCTTTTACTTTGAAGTAGAAATATTTTTCTTTCCTTATAAGAAAGTTCTTTAATGGTTTCTGTTTGGTCAGTTGGGTATGGCAAGCGCCTTAGAAACCCTATGTGGGCAAGCCTTTGGGGCCAAGAAGTACTACATGTTGGGCGTTTACTTGCAGCGTTCGTGGATCGTTCTTTCAATGTGCTGTGTTCTGCTTTTGCCTCTGTATCTATTTTCCTCACCTGTATTGAAGCTGCTAGGACAACCTTCAGAGTTAGCAGAGCTATCTGGGGTGTTGTCTGTGTGGTTGATACCACTTCACTTCAGTTTTGCATTTCAGTTCCCTTTGTGGAGGTTCTTGCAGAGCCAGCTGAAACCCGGGGTGATTGCTTGGGTGTCTTTAGGGGCACTGCTGGTGCATATATTTATTAGTTGGTTGTTTGTGTATAAGCTTCAGTTGGGAGTCATTGGCACTGCTGCCACCATGAATATCTCATGGTGGCTTTTGGATTTAGGGCTTCTGGCTTATACTGTTTGTGGCGGTTGTCCTCTCACATGGACTGGTTTCTCCATGGAAGCATTTTCTGGTCTCTGGGAATTCGCCAAACTCTCTGCTGCTTCAGGGGTCATGCTCTGGTACTCATTCTTCACTCCTCTCACAAACAATAACAATATTACGTGAAAGTAATTAAGGTCAAAATTCCTTTTATATATTATTCTTCAATATAATTAGAAATGCTCATAGGGCATATATATATATATATATATATATATATATATATATATATATATATATATATATATATATATATATATATATATATATCTTATTTGGCATTGTAATGTTTTATTTTTCACTTGCAGCTTGGAGAACTGGTATTATAGAATACTGGTATTGATGACCGGAAATCTACAGAACGCCGAGATTGCCGTGGATGCTTTGTCCATCTGGTAAGCATAGACAGATATTTCTTTTTATTTAACTACTCAAATTTTACCTTTTCTTGTTCACCACTTTGTGGACTGATGATTTTTTTATATTATTAATTATTATTTGGGCAGCATGGTCATAAATGGATGGGAGATGATGATTCCTCTGGCATTCTTTGCCGCAACTGGGTAATTAATACATCTTAACCTTTTTCTCTTTACTTGAAAGTTCTCTGCACAAAGTCAGAAAACGAAGTCGCAAAACCACAAAATGGGTAGCAGTCAGCTCAAATCAATTCTATCATCAGACATGGCTGAGACAGCCTGAGATGATGCCAAGCTACCTAGTCAAATCGAATTTGTGCATGAATTCGTAGGGGGTACAGTCTCAATTTGTCGTAGAGCCGATGAGGATATGCATATCTGCATATGAATGGTTATCTATCAATTTGGCAGCCTCTAGATTAATAGTCGTATATGACTATACGTTGCCTCACAATAGGCTATCCAACAAAAAATTCCCAGTGCAAATTTGTGCCCTCCAAGTTTTTCAGTTTATCCTTCTTTTCTTAACCTTGCATTTTGTTTTTTGGTCAAAGTTTTTGTCTTCAAAGTCTTCAGAAGCCTTATTAGCTGACGCGGTTCTGGCTGAGACGGGGATGATATCCTTTGTAGACTTAACTCTGTTTTGATTGCTCCATATGGAGGCAGTGATAATCAAGTTGTCAGCGAACGCTATTGCTTGTTCGCCACAATGTTTTTATATATAAAGTCGCACTAAATAACAGCGACTTTTCCATACAAGACCAGAAAGTAGAAGAAAAGAAGAATCTTTTATAGAAAGACACCGACACAGGATATCTTCCCTGTTCAATAATAATTGTTTACAATAATAGTGAAAGTAATAGAGCGATTTTTACATCTTTAACGCTTAGCAGTCGACGCTATCTTACAAGATCATTAATGTAAAAATGTTTATGTTACTAACATACAAAACTTGTTCCTTTGGCTCTTGGTATTTGTAGTCCTCTCACGAAAATTAAATACCTTTTTATTCTTAGAATACCCGGTCTAATATCCTTATGTGTACTGTACTACTGTTTGTGAGAAGAGGCTATTACGGTGTTCTTGCTTGTTCTCTAGAGTCAAGATATAAACAACTTCCTTATGTTGAGCATCTAAAAATGATAAATGCACAAGGCTAAGGATGCCCCTCGTCACTAAACTAAAAACATGTTGTAAGAACTGAGTGACATTTGAGTATTGAATGTGCAGAGTGAGGGTTGCAAACGAACTTGGAGCTGGGAATGGAAAAGGAGCCAAGTTTGCTACCACAGTGTCAGTGGTGACATCAACAATATTAGGCGTCTTGATCTGTATGTTCGTTAGGATATTTCACAACCAAATTGGGTATATATTCTCATCGAGCAAAGCTGTGCTTGATGAAGTAAACAAGCTTTCTCTTCTGTTAGTCTTCACTATTCTCCTCAACAGCGTTCAACCAGTTCTCTCAGGTAAATCATTTAATTTTCATCTGAAATGGCACACTAATAGTAATTAACTCAACTATATAAATATGAACAGGAGTGGCTGTGGGGTCGGGGTGGCAGTCATCTGTTGCATACATAAACTTGGGTTGCTATTATGTCATTGGGTTGCCTCTTGGAATTTTGATGGGTTGGGTCTTCCATCTTGGAGTTAGGGTACGTCTTTTACTTAAATCTGCATTAGTATTTGCCTAGCATATGCCAGTCTGATATTCATGATAATGAACAATATTATTAGGGAATCTGGGCGGGCATGATTTTTGGTGGAACAGCAACTCAGACCTTAATACTGGCCTTCATTACCATTCGATGCAACTGGGACAAAGAGGTAGTTAACTAGCTATTCATCCCAAGTCCAAACAAAATTCGGCTTGTTTTTATTGATTCTGCCTTCAGACGACGCAAGCTTATATGTTCTACTTTTTTGGTTAACAATTGCAGGCTGAGAAAGCAAAGTTGCATATAAGCAAGTGGGAAGATCAAAACTAAGAAAAAAAAAAAAAAACTAAATGTTTCTTCCACATAGAATAACAATCGCATCGTAAGCATAAGATGGGCTGGTGGGCTGGTCCTTCCCCATCACCATAATGGCCAAAAAAAAGGCCATATATATTTTCAAGTGGTTTCTATATTATTGATTGAAGCTAAGCTAGAGTTAGCTACCCTTGTGTAAATTTATATACCACAATATTTGAAGGAAAAACTTTGTTCCCCTATTCCAATTTAGATATTTTCAGAAAAGAACTAAGTACAACAAATGGGTTTCTAATCCCATAAGGGCCAAAATTAACTCATTGATTATTACATAATATCCTATTTGAATCTAAATGCATAAACTTGGCGGAGCCAATTATCTAATTTTTATAGTTTAGAATTGTTTTGGCAGTAACAGAGAAAAATAGTTTTTTGAGACATTTTTTTTTAGATTAGTGAAAAGACAAAAAAAAAATTAGTACTATAATTAAAAAAAATATAAAAATAATGGGCTTATTTAAAAACTGTTTTCAAAACAATTTTTTTTGTTTTTTTGTTCTACAAAAATACAAAAATCTGGTTGTCGTATTGTTCTTATAAATTGTTTTTAAAATATATTTTGTAAAAGTGTAACTCAAAAAATGATTTTTAGGAACACCATTTTGTTATTTTCTTTGTTTTTGTGCAAAATTATTTTCAATTTTTTTAAAAAACAAGGAGAACTATATAAAATTATAAATAATTTATTAAAATTAATCTCTAATCATCACGCAAATCACACCATTATGTTTTTAAATATTAATTTCAAAATTTACATCCAAACAAATTTATTGAAATATTTTTGTTTTATTGTTTTTTAAAAATAGTTTTTTAAAAATAATGTTAAAAACAATTTTTTTAGAACAAAAATATAAAAAACTCGTTTGGATGTAAATTTTAAAAATAATATTTAAGAACACAATAGTGTAATTTGCGTGATGGTTAAAAATTAATTTTAATAAATTATTTATAACTTTGTATAATTTTTTTTGTTTTTTAAAAAAATTAAAAACAGTTTTGCACAAAAATAAGGAAAACAACAAAATGGTGTTTCTTGAAAACTATTTTTTAAATTATACTTTTACAAAACAGTTTTTAAAAATAATTTTTAAAAACAATATGACAAACAAATTTTTTTATTTTCGTAGAACAAAAGAACAAAAAAATTGTTTTGAAAATAGTTCCCAAACAAGATTTTTTTTGTTCTAAAAAAATAGTTTTTAACATTGTTTTTAAAAAAACTGTTTTTACAAAATAATAAAACAAAAACACTTTCAAACAAGCTCAATATATCTCTCAAATTTTAATCTACCAGATATTATATTTTAAAATATAAATATTATAACATACGAAAAAAAAGAGATATATTATATCATTAGAGAGATAATATATTTCTCAATTTTTTTCAAAAATTAACTTTCTTTAAGATTATTCTACTCATTATAAAAACATTATTGTAAATCTGATTTTTTACCACTCATATTTAAATTTAAAAATATAGATTTGAACTCAATATTGTAGATCTGAATAAAAAAGATATAAAATATTTAAAATCTCAACCTCTTCTAAAAAAAATAATTTTTTTTATTGAAAGAAGAAAACTCTTTTAATAGAAAAAAAATTCTCTAAATAAAAAATATACTAAAAAACACGAAGAAAGAAGAATAGGAAGCATGGCAGCTCCTCTTATCGAAGCTTTTTTGGGAGGAAAGCGGGTTGCTTCTGCTTGTTTGAAAACCTTTTTTTTTTTTTTGGTTTTTGGGACATTCAGGAAAGGTTTTAATAGGCTCATCTGGATTAAGGCTAGACTTATTGGGCTCGCAACGGTGAAAAATGATGGGCTAAAAAATGGGTGGGGGCCTGTTTATACCTACTTCGAGGAGACTATGTTCCCTTTACATTCCCACAATTTTTGCGACAATAAAGCCTAACTATGGATTATGGGTCTTAAAAGAAGTATATGATCCAAAATAAAGAGAGAGAAAAAAAATTCAGGGCGGAAACTGTGACCGTTTCCCTTTAATAACTAAGGTTGAGCGAAGACCCTGTATTTATCGTAGTTGTTTGTCACATCAATAGTAGTTTTAGAAAATTAGGGTTTTGAAATTTGGTTTTTCTCCGATTAAGGGAGGATCCAGGGTACCAACAAAACCCCAAGATTGGTGGCATTGATATTGCTGATGTTAGTTGCCAGCTAATCATATGAATTCAAAGTGAACTTGATTAGGCAGCTTCTTCCTTATTTTCTGCCTTTTTCTTTTCCAGCAAGGAGTTCAAATAAAGAAACATTGTTCGCTATGAGGACAATTAGTTGTTACATGACCACAATTGGCAAACTAGGAATGCACGTGTGCAATCAAAATCTCTTAGTAGGATGTTTTGTCATTGTTTACTCACCAACTGGCCCTTTGGTTATTACTAGAGAATTAATGCAGAGGAAAGCTAATATTGACAATGCTAAGAGACAATCTTCACATGTTGGGATGGTCTCTGTGTTTGTGGGCACTGAATGAGAGAGCCACCAACATTCTCATTCATATTTGGTTATTACTCCCAATTTGTAATTTGTTTGGCTTCTCTCCTCACTCTTGTCCATATATCCACCGTCTGCTTGATATAATGGCAATGTGGCTCCCTATGTCACCCACTTTTCTGGGCACGAAATACCCTGTCTCTACCGTCACATGGAGCCCAAATGCTACGAGCTTGCCTCAAATTACAACCATCTTGGCTCCTTCTTCCTCTTAAGGTACCCTCTGTCAAAATCTTCATGACTTTATGCTATTCACGCTGTGCTTTTTTACTATAAGGAATCAATGAACATGAGATTTGACCCTATCAAGTAAGACAATGTGCGTAAGCATGTTGAATACTTGACAGCACTTTTTTAGCCATGACTGACTATGAGACAATAATTGAAGAATGAGAATTGGTATAAAAAATGTCAAAGCAGTAGTTGCTTGGTGATAGTTGCATTGAATCTCCGGCAAATATTAGCCAACAGTGAAAGTGGAGCGAGGAACACTCATTTCAGGTACCTGCCCCCCTACAATGTGGTCCAGTGGCATCACTCTCTGCTGAACTAATTACTACCCACTGTGGGATTTCCGCCACAAGTTCATTCTCAATTATGGGATCTTATCAGTTTCTCAAAAGGAAAAAAAAAAAGAAATAAATAAAAGAAGAAAAATATTGGAGGAATGAAAATAAGAGATAAAGAATACTTGGTGTCTTGTCTTGGTCATAACCCCAAGGCTTTAGGTTTCTTTCCTGCTTTTCATTATATAACATTGACTAAAACTCACTGTTTAGACTTTGGAGATGATTAATTCCTGAAGGTGGAAAGGATTCTTCATATATATCATGGAAATGATCCTTAATCTATGAAACACCCAAAAACAAAACTGTATTAAATACAATACACGATATTTTTAAGTTAAATTTAAATATTATGTAATTTATTGTGTTGTGGTGTTTATATTGTAATGTATCCTACATCCACGCTTCTTAAGCCTCAATTATAATATCGATTAGTTTGAAATGTGGCAGCCTTAGGAAGAGAAATCATGTACAAAACTTTGATTACGCCCTCTTGAGATGATTAGTGACATCTGAGGACGAGATATTCCTGCTAAGAACGCAATGATTAAAATCTATGAAATCAAAAAGCAAAAGCGGAATTGAATAACACGTACTGATGCTGATAATGATCCTCGTTTATCTAGAGCCAGATAGAAGCGGAGTAAAAGGGATATGCTTTTTGTTCAGATTATGTTCATCTCTTAAACTTTTTGTAAAGTTGATGTATACGAACCAACACCAGTGAATTAAAGAAGGGTGGAGACAAAGAATTGGTAATCAGTAATCATCACTACTGTTGACTTTGGGTAAATTAAAATTCACCAATCCATCGGCGGAAAGCAAAACCTAGTCCTCACTTCAGCTTGTCTTTCCAAGTTTTACCATCCCCTATCTTTTGATTATATTCGGTTGTGATTTCTTCTTACTTTAATTATTAGCTGACCGTCAAAGACAAGTTCATCGAGGATAATTAGACAAATCAAAACAAAAGGTAGGTTAAGCAGAAATTGTTGATAGTCACTTTTTGATATTTAGCACGAAAAGGCTTGAATCTGTTATATCTTTCAAACTACTCAATTTTTGTTTATTATTATAGTTACTTTGATTGAAAATATCGTAGACAAAATATATATATTTGTGTCGGCATTACCTGTTTTTTTTTGTTTTTCATGTACATCAGCAATTACCTAAAGGGGGAACAAAGGCAAACAGAGATGGAGAAAGGAGTTAGAAGGAACATTTTGACCCAACCAAATAAAGTTCGTAACAGTAAGATGTTTAACCAAATGCGTCAAGGATTGGCTAACTCTTTTTCTTTTATTAAAGATGTTTCTAAGTTAATTTTTTGGCGTCACATGAGCACTACACATTTCTACGAGTTCAGATTTTGAACTTTGAATTCCCCTTTTCACCAGAGGGAAAAAACTGGAATAGCCACTGTGATACGAGTTAAGCCACAGGAGGCACAAGAGTAAGAAAGATCGTAAGAGATGATGACTTCACAATACAGTAGTTTTAAATTAATGAAAGTATTTTAGACTTTTGCTATTGCTTCCCAAGGAACTTTCCAAAAAAAGCAGGAGTTTCAAGAGCAGCAAATGGAAGGATAAATGATGATTGCAGAGGTATAAATTTTCATGTGAAGCTAAAATTTAAAAAGGGGCTTAGTATAGTCATAATAGAATCATATAGCCATAAGAATCCCCGCATGAGCTTTTGTTTTAGTGAGTTAATAATAAGCCAAAGCTGAAACGCCCATATTGTCTAGCGTCACATTCTTACTGCCCAATCCATGCGTTGCACACGAATCTTTGACAAAATGGCACATCAAATGTGGGTGTGAGAGTTTTACATCATATTTACCAGCTATCATTGTAATTTTCAAGCTTTTAACCTCTTCATTTTTTGACCATTTGTCTCTTTCCCAAAAGATAATATTTGCATGTATAGTTGTTAACCCAATCAATATCAGTTATGATTGGCATTGATCATTTTCTTTCAATTAGGACGATCGAAAATTGTTCAAATTGATAAAAGCATCTTTCTTTTTGGCCCCACATTCTCATGGTGTTACCTAATCAAGAAAATAATCCAATAAAATAAACCTTATGAAGTTGAGGCTGATGATTTAGCCGGCGGTGTACGTTGGACTAATCCGATTAACCATAGTTGAGTGAAAATGCTTTAGTTTGTGCTTTTATATGACCCATTGACGTTGTTTTGCCTGATAAAACCCAACACAATGCGATTATAATATTGCAATACATAGGGCGTAGCGAACTTGACACTAGGCTTTTTGCTTTCATCAACCTCAAAAAATGGAGTGGTTATAGTGCAAATTAACTAGACTACACATCAATGCATTACAGCATAAAGTGGCTAGCAGAAGCTTTTTGGTCCAGTTCAATCCTACCAGGAAGAGAACCTAGCACACATATTTTTTCACTACTAGAATTGTTATTTTATGCCCAAAAATTGATTAGGTAGGGAACACTAGATTCTCAAACTAGCAAAGGAGTATAGATGGTTATATGACATACCATGAAGTCTTGAAATTTGTATCAGAAGTAGTATTGCTCCAACAAATCCTTGTAAAAGTTTAGTTGTTGAGTCGTAATATTTGAATTCGTATGATTAAATAGGAATAATTACATTTTATAATTTTTTATCTAACAATGATTAAGCATTTGATTCAATAATCATGATCAGACCCGCAATTATGGGTTTGATTTTCAAGACATTTTCAAAAGTGAATAGAAATGATTATTATTGAAGGTGCAATTTCATTTTATTAATTTATTATAGAACAAATATCAAAGACCATGGTTTGAACACGGGAGTGAGTTAGATATAAGACATTCACTCTTTCCAGAAAGAAAAGTGACCCCCTGAACATGTAAATCTCCTTATAAAAACAAACAAGAAAAAGAATACGTATGCCAACACCACCTACAAACAAAAGAGAAAAGGAAAACAAAGGCTAGTGTAGCCGCTAATGAAGTTACGGTGTGGAACTTGGATTTCCAATTAGGTGCGGCTAATGGGTTTTCTCTTTTCAACTTCTTGTAGGTGTACATAAGAAACACAGAGACCCCACAAGGTGAAGGATGGTAGAGATGTTGTCACCTTCGTGAAATGAGAAAAGCAGCCACATTGGTAAAGCTGAAAGAGACTATTAAAATAGATATATCAATGGCCAAATTAAAAACATTTTTCGCCGCGCTTGCTAGCTAGCAGCTGGTCCTTGTGGCTCTGGAACGTTACAGATAATAATCTCTCATGACTGCCACAGTTCAGCTTAATTTTATCCTCCAATAAGCACAAGACGTGAAGTCACAAAAAGGGATTTAAGGAGACACAAAGAGTGATAACTATGACAGTTGATACCGCGCTGTGTCCAACAAAATGGATTCCCATTGCGTTTTCAACATCTAGCCTCCAACAGATTGCTAATTGCTATTAGACTTCGTGTGTGCAACGACTAAGCCATGGGTTTGTCGGGTGGAATCACGTTCATGGCCCGACCAGCCATAATCTCCCAGTGCAGTAAGTTGTTCAACTTCAAAAGGAAATTAATGAAAATTGTGGCTTTCAAAATTTCAAACATCGGCTCCCATTTTTCAACACCTAAAAAGTTGTGATAAAATCAGTTTTAATTAGGCTGGACTGTCATACAATGATTTGTGAAGGGATGCATTAATCTAATATTGTTAAATGTTATTGCATCTTGCAGGATCGCACTGTCTCTTTCCTAGAAAACTCTTTTCCTGGCTAGTTCATCTTCTCTGTCTTTTTTAATTTTGGTTTCTTTACTCCTTCGTATCTCTTTTCAAGCCTCTATCTAAACCAACAGAGATTGCGTAACTTTCTCGTGCTTTGTTATTTTTTGTTTCTTTCTCTCCTTTATGATTGGCAGATCATCAAAAAGCAATAGTTTTATGTTTATTTACTCTTTCCCAAGCTGGTAACGTTTGGTATACTCTCCAATATTTTTCCTTCAGACAAACCAACAATGACCCATTTGGCTAAAATCCCATCCTTTTCCACTCCCCAAGTGGACTATTGCATGCTCTTCCGGGAATAACAATAATTAACATGATATAAAGATTATATAGTAATATGATTTTGTAAACTAAAGATTATTCTTTTTATAGATTGCACTTAACAAACTCTTAAGAGAAAAAAAAAAAAAAAAAAAACAATTTCTACCGAAACAAACAAGGCTTAGTGGAAAGGGTTTTAGTCTCTGTAGGGAGAGGGTCCCGGGAGAGGAAAAGTATTGAGAGGGGGAGAATAGAAGGACCCAGTGTCGGTTGGCTACCCCGTTTGGGGTGGCACGGATAAGGGCCCATTACAGCGTTATGTGGCTCTCCCATTTTGCCTTACCTATCATCCACTCTTTTCACCCTTGTCAATCCCAGAAAATTGCGGAATTACCATTGATTGATGGAGCCAACACGGGATCGGGTCTGGATATCTGGAAGACACTGATTGAGCCAAGACCAAGAGCCAGTGTCGTTTTGTAGCCAGCTTAACTCTTCTCATACAATAAATCCAAGTTCCTACCATTTTATAACTCTTATTGTTTCTCTCTCGCTTCCCTGCCCCATTGATAATGAGTTTTCATTAAGGTCAGGTCCTTTCTAATGCCCCATTTCTAGAGAGCAATGAAGCAAGTTATAATGTTACGTACAAAAATAGGGGGTTAATTCACGTGCATCATTAAGAAACTCATTGTGCTTTTATTGAGCTTCAGAAAGACTTGTAGTTTCTCATATCCTACACACACCCACGCAAGCCGTAGCCACAGGCATAGTGCTATTAATATGCTTTATGCTTTTAGATTATCTGCCAAATTCTTATTTAACAAGGGGACCATCCAAACACCCCTTTTATAAGTTTGACAATTTATTATTTGTTTTAGTTTTAAAATTGGTTTGAAACTTCAAAATTTTGCTCGGTTAAGTATGCTATAATGTAAATTTTATGTGAAATTTTTTATATTATTTATAATTTATTGGTATTATACTTATATATATAAAATATGATATAATAATATTATTAATCGGACGACAATATTCAAATTCATTTAATAATTGATAATAATATTAGACTTCAAAAGATCATCCTTTTTATATATTATCCTGGTCTAATAAGAGAATACTATATAAATTCAATTCAATTACATAATGTGGTTTCGTCCATAAAAGCCGATAGTGCCACCGTGGCGCCCACCATTCAACAATCATGCCACTGTGACGCCACGTAATTATAGCTCATACTGGATTTAGCCAACTCACTACTTATTTGGAGTTGGACATTCGGAAAAGGACTGATTGTGGGATTTGGTGGAATACTTCCTCGAGTGAACTCGATAGATCTAGTAAGTGGAATAATTTTAATTTTCTCTTTATCTGGAGAGTAGGAATTAGGAAGAGAGCAAAAGAGCAAGAATAATAATTCAACCTAGCTAGCTACTCATGCACGTCAATCTTAACTTTCTCAAAATCTTTTTTTAATGATTTAATTTATTAATTTTCCATAAATAAAAAATAGTCATATACACGTATTAACGAAGATAACCTCCTAATATTTAATAAATTGAGTCTTTACAAGAATTTTAAAATGGTCAACATGGGATTTTTTATATATTAAAATTAGCATTTCTGTTTCAACTTCAAACTTCAACTGGGAGAAATTCGGATCACGAGAATATAGTAAAGGTGCAAGAAGGTTAGAGAGAAAATTCATACATGACGAGGGAATGAAATATTTATAGCTAGAGGCCAGGTAATTTGATAATTACACTCCGTCAATATTTATCAATTAAGGTGATGTTTAATTCATATAATATTTTATTTTTAAAATTGTTATATTTTTTATAATGAAATTTTTAAAATTGAGATACATAAAAAAATTAAAAAATATATATTCAGTTGTTATTTACTTTATCAAAAATAATTTATTATATTTGATTTACGTGAAACATTTTTAAAAGTATTTTTAAAAAAATTTTAAAATAAAAAAATGATAAATACAAACAAAAATAATAATAATTAGAGAAAAGAGAGCAATTAAATCATTTCATACAATAAAAAATTTTCATTCTTATGAAAATGTTTTATTCTTGCCCTCCCAAGTGAAAAAGTTTTTTCTCTCTCTCTCTTATAAATTTTTATTTTTTTAAATTTTTTTATATTTGAGAATAAAATTTTATTTATGATACCAAATATATAAAAAAATTATTCCACCCTTATGGATCAGAAATCCTAATACAATTCATACCTCTGAGATCTAGTATTTAAAGTTTCTGCAATTTTAGAAGAAAGTTAGCCATAACTATAAGATAATAGCTGTGTGCGGTCACGTCTTTATTAAACGTAGATAAGATTCAGTGAGCCAAAATATAAATCGATCAGTCGATTCGTGTGAAAGGCTCGATAGACAAGGCTGGTATTTTAAATCATAAAATATACTTACGTCTCTATTATTTAGTTGTAAGGGACTAAAGGGTTAAATTTTTCATTATAATTTTCTTTTCTTTTATATGATAATTATGACCTTATGGTAGCATCATCTCAGACATACTGATATCATTTTAATTTATTATCTCCTGGGCCAAGAAAGCAGTAAAGTGGAGCCTACAAGTGTGGGGTTCCCTATACTTAAACTGAATTGATGATGCATATAACTAGAAAAACACCCTTAATTTCTCATATTCTTTCTTTTTTGAATTTTTTCTAATTTTGTGAAGAATTAATGTTTTATATATAGTATTTAAAATTGGATAAATTATTCTAAACCTATTTATTCGTGATTGTATGGAGCCAATCATGAATATCATCTGCTCATAACTTATGTTTTTCATTCAATCAATATGAAGAAAAAAAGAAAAAAAGCCAGATACATCAATCTCATGGTTCCATAATTAATCGTTGATATGATCATCTGAGTCTGGAAAAAGAAAGAATTTAAGAAATATCTTAAAGCCATTACCTCATAAAAATCGAAAGCAAAGCAAAGTTGAAGATGACCCTCAACTGCCAGATTAGCACACTTGAACTATATATCAACAGTGGGAAAGCTTAATTTTACCTAAACAAACACCTACATCTCGGGAACGGTTAACCTTGGGATTCTTGGTTTCGTACCAATAACATGCAAAGCTTCATCCCTGTGGACCATGTGCAATTAATGAAAATGAATGTTCATCAAGAAAAGAAATCGGGTGTCAGAGAACTTGAGAAAGAAAGAAAAAAACGGCATCTTGGTTATTGTTGGTAAACACAAGGGCAAGTTTTATTAATGGTAAGCGTATGGAGGCTACTGGATGGAATTCCAAATGTCATCTCTGATAGGGATACATATATCCCTATTCTTCCTTTCAGCATTTCATGTAACTTTCTTGTTATTCTTTTTTTTTCTTTTTATTTTAATATGTTTTGTTAATAAGCAAATGATCACCTCTCTAAAATTCGCTTCGGAGAATTAGTAAGGGAAAGAAAAAGAGAGATGTACGTACGATGTTGCGTATAAAATAAAATAGTTTGACTAAAATAATCGGGGAGGGTCACAGTTAAAAATATATAAATAAAAAAAAGGGGAAATTTTGCAGTGGCAATGATGAGAACGGAGCACAAGTGGGCGCAGGATAAGCACGTGGGTGGAGGGAGTTGCCTTTAGAATTGCACGCTGGAATGTATTGTTCCATAGCAACCAAAGCCTCTAAAATCATATTCTTTCTTCCAAGTAACAAAGGAAAAAATAATAAAGTTATAGTTTTTTCAGGTCGAATTTCCCCATGAATGATTGTCAATTTCTGTATTGGGAGAGTATGAGTATCTTGGTGCTCTTTCCTCAGGTTGTGATTTTAACCCATATTTTTTTTTATTGAGTATTTCTGATTCTAGTATGATTTGATATCAATAAAATTTTCGTTTCCCTAGTGTTGGTTGCTGAGCTGCTTATTTTGCTGCAGAGTTTATTTTGCTGCGCGTCTCTGTAATCTGATTGACTCGGCGGGGGTGCGTTTGTGTCTGAATTTGATGGGATTGCATTGCCCTTTGATACTTCCCTTTGTTTAAATGTCCAAATCACATGGGGTACGACTATTTGACTGAAAGGACATAACTTTGTGGAGTATTTGATCTTCTGGGTTTCTGTCAATTGACCAATTTTGTTATAAAATTCTACTTATTGAACTACTATATATTATTGCTCCCACAACTAAACTCTTGGTCTTCCTTCCCTCTTGGAACTTTTACATCTCCTCTCCTCCAAGAAAATTCTATCTTTATTTTTTTTCGTTTTTTTCTGAGACTTCGTGAACTGGCCCTTCTGAAGTCTGTCGGTTCAGTTTCCAGTTAGGCTTGCTTGGTGGGAAAATTATTTCAGGCAATAAGTGATCTTCACTTTGGTATTTTGTGCAGAGCTTGTTTCACTAGCTGTTTCCTTGGCTTTACTCCATGTGGCTTCTGCAGCACTGAAGGGCAGTCTAATTGTGAGCTAGAGTTTAGCTGACTGAACTATGCAGGTAGTGCGGTCGAACATATGAATTAGAGGGAAGAAAACTGAGACAGCCATGAAGTTTATGAAACTGGGATCTCGTCCTGATACCTTCTACACTGCAGAAGCAGTAAGGTAAGACATTATCGACTAATGTGGGAGTTTCTTTTCGGAAGATGTATCTCCTTTAGGAAAATAATAGGAGTTTCTTTTCTTTCTACGCAGGTCAGTCTCTTCTGAAATATCCAGCGACCTAATAATTCAAGTGAAAGGAAGTAGATATCTTCTTCACAAGGTATGCTCCCTTAGGGGTTTGAAATTTAGGATACCAATCGCAGAAACTCTCAAGTTCTAAATACCGTTGACAATCTCAGCTCTTTTTCATTTTTATTGCTATTTTTATGTATCGCTGAAGTTCATGCTGATGCTGTTCAGTTTCCCCTGCTGTCCAAATGTTTGCGCCTACAAAGGTTATGCTCAGAATCTCCTGACTCTTCTCTGCACCAAATAGTCCAACTCCCTGATTTTCCTGGTGGAGTGGAGGCGTTTGAATTGTGTGCTAAGTTCTGCTATGGTATTACCATCACTTTAAGTGCTTACAACATTGTAGCTGCAAGATGTGCCGCCGAATACCTACAGATGACGGAGGATGTTGAGAAGGGGAACTTAATTTATAAGCTTGAGGTTTTCTTCAGTTCTTGCATTCTTCATGGTTGGAAGGACTCTATTGTGGCTCTACAGAGCACCAAAGCATTGCCTTTGTGGTCAGAGGACTTAACAATGACTAGCAGATGCATTGACGCAATAGCCTCAAAGGCGTTAAGTCACCCCTCAAAGGTGAGTTTGTCACATAGTCATTCCCGGAGGGTCAAGGACGATATATCTTGCAATGGAACCGAAAGTCAGAGACATAAACCAGCAAGCAAAGGATGGTGGGCTGAAGATTTAGCAGAATTGAGCATAGACCTCTTCTGGAGAACCATGATAGCAATTAAATCCGGCGGTAAGATGCCCTCAAATCTCATAGGTGATGTACTTAAAATTTATGCATCTCGATGGCTACCCAATATTTCAAGGAATGGACATGTCAATAAACAAGCAACATCTGAATCTGATTCAGACTCGGCAAATGAAATAACTTCAAAGCATCGTTTGCTTTTGGAATCAATAGTAAGCTTGCTTCCAGCAGAGAAAGGGGCTGTTTCTTGTAGTTTCCTTCTTAAACTCTTGAAGGTAGCCAATATTCTTAATGCTTCTTCCTCTTCAAAGATGGAATTAGCCAGACGGGTAGGGCTTCAGTTGGAGGAAGCCACAGCGAATGATCTTTTAATACCTTCAGTATCTTACACAATTGATACGCTGTATGATGTTGAGATGGTGATGACCATATTGGAACAATTTATGTTACAAGGGCAGAGTCCCCCAACAAGCCCTCTAAGATCTAGGCTGGGCTTTGAAAGAAGAAGGTCTCGTTCAGCAGAAAATATTCACTTCGAATTCCAGGAGAGTAGGAGGTCGTCTTCTGCATCTCATAGCTCAAAATTGAAGGTGGCAAAGCTTGTGGATAGGTATCTTCAAGAGATTGCCAGGGATGTGAATTTGCCTTTGTCAAAGTTCATTGCGCTTGCTGAAACTATACCAGACTTTGCAAGACATGATCATGATGATCTCTACAGAGCTATCGACATTTATCTAAAGGTAAATATTATAAGAAAAAATGTCTATTTGTGTTTTTAATATTACTGCATTTTATCCTCTGATAAAATGAACAATTCTGTAACAAAGAAGAAGAAAAACATAGGGTGAGCATGTTTCATTTTCATAGTTTAGGATGTGGGACACTGTTAGTGGATAACCAACTCTCTTGACTTAAAATCTTGTCTTATTCAAAATTTATTGGCGATTAGGTGCAGGCTGACCCACAAGAAATTTAGCGTGAATGATTCCACGCTCTGAGCGATATAGTCGTACTTTTTATTCAGGTGTTTGTGAATTTTCTTGGCTAAAAACAAAGAAGAAGGAAAAAAATCCAGTGAAAGCTGTTGTAGAGTTACATCATATTGTCTATTGCTACTAGAATGTCCAGTAGATGGGGGGAAAGGGGAAAGGGAAAAGGGAAAACGTGTTGTTTAGTCCTTGACATAATTGATTGTGTGTCGCTCCCATTTTCCATGATAGATTGACTATTAATGCGTTCACTCTGTTAAACTAAAATTACACCTCGCAGAACTCTTCTGTGATGTAACATGTCTGGCTGTCAGTTGAGTCAAACTTGTAGAAACTAGACCCAAGCAAGCAAAGGAAGAAAATAGAGTAACTAGTACATAAAATTTATGACTTGCAGAGAGTAGCTAATTAGTATCACTGAAGTTTCTATATTGTTCAACTGGAACCTTCAGGCTCACCCAGAACTCAACAAGAGCGAAAGGAAAAGACTATGTCGAATCCTTGATTGCAAGAAACTGTCTATGGAGGCCTGCATGCATGCAGCCCAGAATGAGCTACTTCCCCTAAGGGTGGTTGTCCAAGTTCTCTTCTTTGAGCAAGCTCGTGCAGCCGCTGCTGGTGGTAAAGTGACTGACTTGCCAAGCAACATCAAGGCACTACTTACTGCACATGACATTGACCCATCAAAACATCCAGCACCATTAAGCACTACCACAAGCATACATGCAGAGGATCAATGGAGCGTTTCTGGGTTCAAGTCACCAAAGTCGAGGACTTCAACTCTCAGGATGAAGCTAGCTGAGGACGATGACTTAGACGAAAATGATATGCCCCGGGATGGAATTGGGAGAAATTCTAAACTCAAGGCTCTCTGTGCGCTTCCTACTCAACCCAAAAGAATGCTTAGTAAGTTCTGGTCCAATAATAGAAGCACACCGAAAAGAAATGAGTGAGTTTTGTTTATTTTTCATCAAGGAATGGTAATTTCAAGGGTAACTTAGACTCTGACTTCTTTACTTTGCAAAATGCCTTGTAACTTTAGGGGGATTAATGAATCTAAATGTGCATTGTTGATGTAAGCTACTATAATAAGAAATGAGATTTTCTCAACATGTTGGGAAATCTCTGGTAAATCTCATATGTAAAAAGCTGGTATAGGAATCTTAGGTGTAAGTGACATATCGTGGGGCCAATGCTGCTGTATTTTGTCTACAAATCTGCAACACCGGTCTCTGTTCATCTGTAGTAGGTGCTTGGATCCTGACTTCGTTGACAAATCTATTCTTGGTATTTCATGTGTCTGACATAATGCAATACTGCAACATCAATTTATATTTGGCTTTATCTAATTGTATAACCCAGATAATCACATCCTTGTTGAAATTATATCAAATTATGGGCAAGATTTGAAGTGTTGTGACACATAATTGAAATTGCACATACATTTATTAATGTTCTTGTCTCAAGTTGGCGGAGATTTGTCATTAATCCATCATGTTGCGAAACAATCTACCATTATTATTGGTAAAAAGGTTGACGAAATGAATAAAATCCACTATTGATATGATATGCTTTGTTAACGAGTATTATTGAAACGATGAGATATTTAAAACTGATCATGATCCGTCCCAAGAGACACAATCTTGAGCTTTACTGGGGGGAAAAAAAGAAGTCTAAAATTATCATGGCCTTGAGAATCAGTGCTCTGGTTTTCTTTAATTTCTCTTGCTCCTTTTGTTGTCAAGAAATTCTCATCCACAATTCGGTAATTGTAAAATTGTCGGAACACGCCGTGTCCCAGAAACCCAGTTAGATAAATCTCACAAACTGAAACCATAGTGAGTTCTTAATTTGAGTCTGAACAATCATAGGCCACACTGGGTGTTTTCATGCTTCAAAACATCGTAATTTCTCAGTGATTACAAATCAAATTACAATCACAAACCATTAATTAAGGTACAATGTACAGGGAACCTTAAAAATAAAATATAACAACGAAAGTGGACAAAACCAGACACAACAATAAGAAAACAAAAATTATTTGCTACGGTATTGCTGTTTACATTGAAGTTTTAACTTCACGCTGTTCTTCTGAATCAAATTAACAATTCAAACAGGAACTTCATACTGTGCTAAATTTTCAGTTCCTCGAGTTATTCTTGTTCGCGATCTAACCGCACAGATCTTCACATCCATGGCAAGTCCACTGGGGAAGTTGTTTTATCAATAGCAGAAAGACAAAAGAAGTGAGAGCAGAGAACAAAAGTAAATAGGACAGTACTACACAATATATAGGATAGGAGGAATTATAACAGATTAATGGATCTAATCCTTGTTGGCATCAGCAGTAGCATCAGCCATGGAAGCGTTAACCGTAGATGCCTGATCTCGGAGGGTTCCTGATTCAATGCTCTTAGTCCTCTGGAGGCTGGGGGTGCGGTGGAGGCGGCACCGGAACGAACCAGCATGTGTGGTTGGTGAGCAGAGACAATTGGTCTTGCTCATACTTGGCTGTCTCGTAAGCCCACCGCCACCCTGTCCCCCATTGGATGCCCCTTGAAACTCCATCCCAGATGGGATCTCAACTTTCATATCCTTGCTTGTTATCTTCTCACTTTCCATCCTCTTCTTCCTGCAAATAGCACATGAATTTTAGTCCTATTAACACTGAATATTGTAAAATCACTAGCTCATAGCTTACCTCAAGAAGAAGAAATTTCACAACTTTCTGAGAGATGGGTGAAGGAACAGAAGCGTCAAATCAAATGAAATGGGTATGGAGAAAAGTGGATAGACATAAATAAGACACGAAATGTAAAGTAGATTTTTAAAATCTGGATCAGAATGCAACACAAGTCTGCTTTTCTTTGTATGTCACGGGATTTGAGCGTGTGATAATGAACTAGCTCCATTAACCTGCCACCTGCATTTCGATCACTTTTGGTAAATAGGCTTCAACCACTGGGAAGATGGATCATGTCAGCAAGAGCCATGGCCATTCACTTTCTCTTTTTCGTGGAGTCGTTGCTTTGAATCATGATGGATATGAACTGCATCCCAAAACAAAATGATGGGGTATTAACTTTCTAAACAATAAAAATTTATCGATTTGTTTAGTAACTTATTTTAAAAATTTATTTGAAATTTTATTTCTTATATTTATTTTTAAAACAACAAAATAAAAATAAAAGAATTAATTTTATTTTTAAAACACTAAAAAAAGTAGAAAATAATATATTTTCAAAATAATTTATGAAACAAATTTTTTTTTTATATTTTTATTTTACAAAATAATTTTTAAAAACAAAAACTATACTTTAGCGTCACAATAGTCAGTCCTTTGTGATAGCATATTGTTATTCAGTGATAAATTGATAAATTTACATCTTCTCCTGAATTCCCATGAATCTGTAACCTCATGGCCTAATAACGTGAGCTGATTAATCATTCCATAGTTAAGAGCCTTTTAAAACTTTCAATGTATTTTTCTTCAAGTTTTTGCAACCTTCCAATTTTCTAACTCTTGTAGCTTTAATTGTAACAAAAATTAATAAATATATACATTAATTGCCACTTTCTTTCAAAAATTGTTCCCACTTCTTCTAACAAAAATTCCATATCTTATAAACATATACAATATAAAAACAGTTAAATTTTTTTTTTCCCTATTCAAAACACCAAGCTTAGGCTTAAAGTTTTGAGTAGCTAGCGGAGAACAATTTATGTTTTTTTTTTTTGGGACATTATAGAACTTTTTGTTTTTGGACAAGGGGACATTATAGAACTTACCGTGTGGATATTGGATATACTTGATTTGCGACTGTGTTTGCTGAAGCCGAACTTCATATCTTGGGCCTTGGCCGTGTATCGTTGCATCGCTGTTTCGTACGGGAAAAAAGACTGAACCACTGCCTGCTGGTCTACTGTGTCCAATTGTGGCCCAAGCAGTAGGCCCGTTAACATCAATCTAATTTCACTCCAAAAATAACAAAAGAAGACATCAAGCTTAATGCTTCTCCAAGTCCCAAATGACTAGTAAAATTAAACGAAATGCAATTTATGTTGCGTTTTGCAATACTGCATAAAATTTATATTTTAAATCTTATTGTATTCCCTTAATTAATAACTAGTTTCGTAATATTATTTAATTTAACATTATTACAAATCAGAGCAAACATTTATCATAATTCCGTGGACTTCAAATAATTCTTTCTTTTTTTGGGTAAGTATACAGTTATTTAAGATTATCATAATATGTATACCATGACAATTAATTGAGTGAGTTGTTCTTTTATCTTTAAAATATACATATTTTTTAATT
Source organism: Gleditsia sinensis (assembly GCA_037074535.1). Lineage (NCBI taxonomy): Eukaryota > Viridiplantae > Streptophyta > Magnoliopsida > Fabales > Fabaceae > Gleditsia > Gleditsia sinensis. Next base: position 59,434,863 of record CM073467.1, on the reverse strand, counting down.
TTAATTATTAAAAATTTAATTTTTTTTTATTTTAATTTTTAAAGACATCTATTCTATTTTAAAGTAATAATTTTTTATTTATTAATAATAAATTTTTAAAAAAACATCAGGGTATGTTTAAAGTGAGAAGTATAAGAGAAGATAAAAGAACTTTTAATTTCAAATTTTTCTTTAATTAAAATTTAAAGTTAATTTGCCCGCTCTTTCTCGTTTTTCAATCTAAATATACCTTCGACGATAAAGAAAAACTGAAAAAAAAAAAAGGAAAAAAAAAAGCAGGGACTATGGAGAAAACAGGAAAAAGCATTCTCTGAAGTGAAACCGACAGGCATGTTGATACTAGTCCCATCCAAAGATTTTCTAATCAAATCTCAATCGTAGCTTAAAGCTTTTCAAAGTTCAAACACTCTCTGCAACTTAAAAAAAAAAAAGAAATGGTATGAGTCACTTCATGCAGTAAAAGAAATGGAAAAGGAAGGGTGCAGAGTGCACAGTGTGATAGTACCACGCGTTGGACATAAGAGTGACGACCAAGGCAGAGGATTTGGTGATGGCGGCAGAAAGGAGGAGGAGCTAGAGAGGTTTCTCATAGCATGTTTAGGGTCGTAGGGTTGCCTCCACATTTTTGGATTCCGAAGAGGTATATAGCTAAAAGCTAGAATGCGTTGGAAAAGGCAAAGCAATTAGCGAGCTGTGAAATATACACACTCATGCTTCTGAGAAACAGGCCACTCAATTATATTTTGTTCTCTTCTGTGTTCACTGCTCAGGGCTTGTGAACCTTTGCCTTGAATTTCATGTTCATTTTTTTGGTTTTGTTTTGGCTAATGAGTTCTGTTTCTGCTTCTACCTGGAGACTTCTTCATTGGCTTCCATGCACCTACACGCTCGTACATCTTAGAATTTTCTGGCAACATTTTTTCCTAAAAAAAGTATGTACATAATCAATAACTAATATTATTACATTAAAATTCTCTACAACTTACTAAGCCGAAATAATTTTCTTTGTAGAAATAGTTTTTATTTTGTTGCCCAGCGGGTACCAGTGTTTTTATATCATTTAAAAAGGGAATTTTTTTTTATCTGTTTAAACCACATCCTATGTACGATCATTGATCATTGAATCTTTTTATGCTTTGCAACTTTTCTGCAACTGTCTTAAATTATTTAAACCTATCTCTTTAATATAACAGAACAAGTTGAAAAAGTATTTATCTTCTGTAGACAAAAAAGAGAGGCTAAACTAAACTAAATAAGCCCAAATGGCCATATTGGCAAGAGATGTAGTACTTTATTTTCTTTTTTTCAGTAAAATTTAGGTTCAATTTTTATTATTAACAAATATTTGATTTTATATTGTTTAAATTATATAATTTATTTTAAAATTTAAAATATAAACCAAATACAAATTCACCGTATATTACGTTAAAATTTAATTTTTTAACTTAGAGAGTACTAAAAGTTGATAAATATCAAAAAAATTTATCACTTAATCATAAAAATTTATAAATAATTTTATTATAATATCTTCAAATCTTCCTCAGCTCTAAACTTTTTCATATAAGACGGTATGGCCCCAAATTCTAATTAACGCCACAATCGAATGCAAAACCCAATTAAATTTTGATCTGTACAAAGTTGCCGCTCTCGACATAAGGATGGTTTTATATCTTTTTCATGTTTTCATCACATACAATAACAACATTTTAAAATTTAAAATTTAGTTACTATATTATGGGAAAAAGCATATATCTATAATAATAATAAAAAAATAAACGATAAAGTAAGACTAAATTTAGAATGCAAGTAATGTCATGTCATAAGCTCTGCAGAAGAAAAGTTTCATGCATGAATATGTAATTCCTAACTATATCGAATTACCTTTGTTTTACGTGAAAACTCAATTGTAGCTCAGTAATATCAATATATTTGTTTCTTTGAAGAATAATTTAAAAGTAAAATTTTAAATATACCAACTTAATATATATGTGAAAATGTGGTCTTAAAATTATTTTATAAAAAAACTTAGTCACGAAATTCGAAAATACTTAGGACTGGAATAGTAAAACAAAGAATCAACATAGGTACGTAACGATAAGAAAGTGTGGCGGTGGAAATTGAATTCGTCTCTACCGAAAAAAATGATTTAAAAGATCAGTTATAGCTCAAGGAGAGGGAGAATTAACGCACATAAATGTAAGAAACAAAAGAAAATAAATAGAAAGTGATGATGCAGCAGGCGTAGTGACTTGAATGGTTTGTTTTTCACTTGGAAGAGAGGAGGGACAGAGTGGTATGTGGGCGAGACAATTATGCGCATTTGGGTAGGAAGGTGTAAGGATATCTTGATCATCTGCCAAAAGGGAAATGGATCGGGATATGCCAATGTTCCCATGGGCCCCATAACCAAATCAAATCCACATTTTCATATTTAGAACTTATTAGAGGTAGAAGCAGAAGCAGCAGGAATTTCAATAAAAGCTGCTCATAGTAGCCTCATACTGATAGAGATAATGGAGAATTGACGGGTGCTACTGTTGCCTTGCGTGTAAAACCAGTGCCCACAGAAAATTAGGACCACTGTTGTTATTACTTTATAGCCGCTTACTGTATATTACATTCCACACACCATACTTGTTCACATTCACGTACTCACTTCTTTCCCTTTTTTTATTATTAAGCTATATATCATGAATGAGTTAGGGCTTGGAAAGAAAGGTTGAGCTTTTGATAAAAAAAAACTCACATACGTGGTTTTTAATAAGATCGTAAAAGAAAAAAATTGTTCAGTTAGAACTAAAATCAAATGCAAAAGCTTTTAAAGCTCCTTTTAAATACGAGACAACGCATGAAAAAACAAGCACGAGAATGGGAAGGCAAAAGGCACCGTATAGGATGGAGAAGATCATTATAGATTAGAACGCAAACGTAGCCTATCCTAGACATTTATATCATCATAATTACTACAAAACTGAGATTCCCTATCAATAATTGTGGGGCTGTTTTATATTTATTTGATATATACTTTCATGCTATTAACATTATTTAACCATAATTAGAAAACAAAAAGTTAGATCGGTCGGAAAACGATATATATATATATATATATATATATATATATATATATATATATATATATATATATCAAACTTCCCTTCAATGATGTTAAAGCATTGGGTGTTTTAATCAGGAGACAAGTTATGTTATCTACATATATTCATTTTTACTAAATTTTTCACAAACTCTATGACAAAAAAGAATAATAATAGATAAATATGTGCTTGCAAACTTGAGTTGATAAATCAATATAACACCGAGTTTTCGTAGAGTCTGAATGTGAATACGTGTGAGAGTTCCATTATTCTCTGGAGACTTGTGTTATTTATTTCCACGTGCGTCACACTTTCATAATTTCATGTACTTTTAATAAATGCGATGGTTGATTTTATTGTTCCGCGCGCGTGATGAATTTGATTGAATAGATTAATCGCTCAATTATGGAATTTTTTTATAGTAGAAAAAAATAAAATCTGAATATAAATACGAGGACTAATTTAAAAGGTGATCACGGAGATTAAACAAACACAAAATATTTGATTAAAAAAAAACAACCACTGCAAAAACTACTTCTGATGTTTTCCTTGGCATTAATTATTCCCAATTCAAACTCCTTTAAACTGAAAATAAAATCACACATACAATTATCCTTTTTTTTTTTAAATGTAACTGAAGTTTATATATTAATTGTGATTAATACTTTATAAATGTGCCTTTTTTCTTTTTGAATTTTGTTATATATATATTTTTTTTTTAAAAATAGAAAATCTAAATCCACAGTCGAGTCTTGATGTCTCCGTATCCCTTCATTCTATGCAGGGGGAAAAAGCTGGTTGATTGGGGATTTTGTTGTCTCTGACTGTGGATTTGTTGTTGCCGTAAGAAACCAATGTTTAATTTGTGCATATTATTCTCAGTACACCGTCATATTTAACTCTTTCAATGGGATCTGTATTAAAGCTGATCGTCATCGTCGTTTTGTTTTTGTGCTAAGAGGTTTCTATTGTCAATGCAAGCAGTGAATTGCTGATGGATTTCATCCCTTTGCCTGAAATGACCCCGGATAATAAGGAGAGCTGGAAGCCACCAAATCTTGATCAACCACCCCCTTCATCATTTTCTCATTCAATTCTCCATATCAGATCATAACAGAGCAGGCATGCTTGAGATGACACTCGGATATATATATATATATATATATATATATGTACCACACTTTCTACGTACGTACTGAGATCATCAGTGTCTGATTTGAACGTCTTGCATGTTATGTAGCTTTTGATTTCTATTCCTGTGTAGGTATGATGTAATACCACTTACACAGAATGGTGGTGTCCAAATTATTTATACAAAGACCCAAAAAAAATAAAATAGCATGGCTGGAAATAGATCTTTATGTAGTACCGCACTAGATTTAATTGAAGATAAATAAGGAAGTGGAGCTCACTTGAATATGTTTTTGTAGGTCTCATTCTTTTTTTTTTATCTCTTTTTAACTGAACCTTTTACAGTTCCGTAAAGGATGCAGTCCAACATAGATATTCAAAAGACTTGAATAATAAAATAAAAAGAATAGAAAAAAGCATTTAAGTAAAGAAAAAGGAACTATGATCTTTCTGTCTCAATCTGCAGGAAACCCTAAGTCTCTTTAATTCTCATGCTGAATTTTCTTATTAAAAGAGATTGATTAAGACCACTTGGCAACCTAACATGATCAGTCTAGCTAATAACAAAGCTCATTAATGTCCTTACTCGTGCATTTCTTCAGTATAACAACAAAAAATGCACGGATTACGTGGAAAGGAACAATACTTTTGAATACTGACAAGCCTGTCTCACTGTTCATTGGGAGTGGAACGAAAAAAGACAGTATATTTAGTTGTGAAGCAAAGATTAGTTAGAAAAGCAAATAAAGACCGTATTTGTGCATTAACCATTTTACCTCTCATCCTTCCTTGTTCTGACTCAGAGTACAAGCAGTAACAACTTTTAGTTACTTTCTAGCTACCATGGAACCCCTCTTGAACCCCTATTTAGCTCCTATATCTGATGGTACCATGTGATCTTTAAAACCTTGGTTTTCACCCTCAACATCAGTACTAATACAAGATAAATAAGCCTTGGGGAGCTGCAAATGTTTCAACCTTTGCAAAATCACAGTCACTTGAAAGGGAAAAATAAGTGAAAAGTGCTAACCTAAGAAACTAAAGTGGGAGGAACAACTTCTGAACGCCGCCAGTGTAATGATAATCACAAGGGACCAGAAAAATAATTAAATAAATAAATCTAAAACAGCAACATCCAGCTTTACCCTACTTCCGCAAAATGTTCGCTCATCAATTTATTACAAGTTTGAAGGAGACCCCTTTTATTTTTTCATATTTGTTTTTCCTATCCTGCTCTCGGAAACAGCCGAGGGCAATTACTTCTAAGTTAATCATGCTCTAGCTGTCACAATCATGACTCAATTGATAAATACCAACAAATATTTATGAGTATTTAAAGTGTTAATTGTCTTTTTCAAAACGGCACTTAATTTTTTATTCGTAAATACAAAACAATTCAGAAAAAGGTGCAATTTCAAACAATATAATTTACTTAAATTTATCGAAACGCCTTGCTGGTCTTATTTGAGTACTTTGAAGCTAAGATCTTGATTAGACTTGGACACGATATTAAATAAGGGTACTTTAAAGTCTGTGAGTAGTTGTAGGAGGATAGTGGAGGGGTGCATTAGAACCCTAGATGAGCTGCGCAAAAGTGTTTATTGGTTAGTATTGCTTTTTCTTCAAAAGTCAGATCTAAGAAAGCTAAGCTATATATCTCCCACACACACCTCCTTGGAACACTGGCTAGAGGACATACTAAAGAAATATCACCATGCCCATGCATGCACAGTGTGCGGGGTCGCTCATCAAGCTTGCAGCAGTAACCTATCGTCTAAAATTATAAAATTTTCTTCCAAAAATTTTAACGCCTATTTACGAACCCCTTGAAGAAAAATAGTACTTGCACAAAATTGTTACTTATAAAATATTTATATTTATATTAAATTTTTTATTTAAAAATTATTTAAACTTAATCTTTTAATATTAATTATAAAAAATAATTTAATTTATTATTAATAGATAATTTTTTATCCACCAATATTTAAATTGTGACACATATCAAAAATAATATTTTTTAAAATTATTTTTGACACATATTACGATTTAAATATTATTAATAAATAAAAAATTATTCATAAACAGTATATTAAATATTAATTTATTAATTATATTTAATTATCAATAACAATAAGTGAAAAAAAAGTTTAATCCAGTAAAAAAATTTATAATTTAAAAATTTAAAATTTTTGTATATATAAAATAAAAATGAAATTTAATATTGAGAAGTAACAGAATGGCAACGATTACATTTCTGACATTAAAAATAGTTTTATTTAATATGCTTCTTTTTAAAAAAAAAAATTAATTAACATTGTCCGAGTTCATTTATGTGATTATCGAGTTTTGTGATGGACATGCATGATTAAATCAATCACTTTCCCGATATCCCTCCTCGAAAAAATCTGGCTATATAATAATTCTCATATTATGCTTCTATAATATGCCTCAAGGATCTGAGTTCTGAGCCGCTATCATAAACACCCCGTTAGCCAGTGATCATTTTTACGTTCTGCTTCCGTTCTCTTTTCCTTCAACAACCATGGAAGAAGCACTTAGGCGTCTCAATGGGCTGGCCCCGATACCAGAACCCGAACCGCAGGACTCCCTCTCCGACCACCAGAAGAAAGGCGTAACAGCCTCCAGCAAGAGGACATTGAGAGAAAACGGAGGCTCCGGCGGCACAGTGAGGTACCGTGGAGTCAGGCGTAGGCCATGGGGCCGTTACGCCGCCGAGATAAGGGACCCGCATACTAAGGAGCGCCGCTGGCTAGGTACCTTCGACACGGCTGAGGAAGCCGCTTGTGCTTATGACTTCGCCGCTCGAGCCATGCGTGGCCTTAAAGCTCGCACTAATTTCGTGTACCCAACTTCGCCTCCTTACTCTCCCGCTGAACGTCTCTTGCCTCCCTTCAGCTTTCCCAAACAATCTCAGCCGTCCATTAACAAGAACTCCCAGAATCGCCATTTGGGACCTTCAAACTGGTCTTCTTGCTCTAACCCTCATGCTGGTGACTTCTTAGCTAGTTCTCCAGCAACCCAGCCAACATCTACCCTGAACATGCTTCTTTATCGTGATTTCCTCAACTCTTCTCCTAATCCTTCTTTGATTTCTTCTCCTCGGCCATTTTATGATCATTTATCGTACAAAAATGGCAGCTCTTCCTTGCCTTCGTCCTCGTGTTGTTCCTACTCTTGCTCCTCTTCTTCATCATCCGTTCCCACTTCTAGTTGTCTCCAAGGTTGCTGTTTGGCGAGTTCTTCTGGTGGGTCTCCTTCCATCATGATGAACACCCATCAAAATTATGGTAATGTAAGCACCGATGGAACCAAAAGCACTGAAGCTTTTGATGAATTTGGATTCTCTCCGACAGAACCTTCAGACTCCGGATTGTTGGAGGAGATAGTTCATAGCTTCTTGCCAAAATCGAAGCCCAAGAAGCTTGAGAGCCATCCACCAGAAACTTTGTCCTCACCAGAGGTGCTACCTCACTCGTTTCCTGATCGCATGTTCGTTTCGACCACCCAGTGCTTTAAAGAAAACAAGACGGATTTTACTGAGAAAGACGGTTTTGGTGCCTCTTTCGACCACCAAGGTTTTCCCATGCAGCAGCAATTCGAAAGTTTTAATGGGTTTAACACGGTGCAGGCTATGCCCTTCGGGAACGACCAGTTGATGATGATGAATGATCCCGAGTACTTAATCACGCAAGATATTCTTCATTACCAAGAGCTTCTTAATGCTTTTGCAGCCAGGATGCATAATGCCTAGTTTATCTATATATATCTTTATGTCATGGCTAGCTAGCTTGGTTAAATCTTCTCAGTTCAGTGTCTTCTGCATGTGTTCTAATCTATTTATCCTTATCTTATGTACCGAAGTTGTTCACTCAGAAACTGATATTTAGGGTTTTTTTGTTGGTAGGTTTAACTAGGTCGTTTTGTCCAAACTCACTATGCAGTATGTACCTTGACCACCTTAATTAATATGGAAATCCTTAACTTGTTATCTCAGTTTTGGCTAAGCACGCTATTATTTTTGCCCTTTTCTCATTACTTTATGCTTTTTGTTTTACTCTGAAAGGCATTCATGAGAAGGACATACTGGGAGTAAAGTGAATTCCTTTGTGTTTGCCTTGATACCTTCTGCGTTGACCTTGGAACTCAAAAAGTTGTGTCTGTTGCATATATACCTTTGTCTGCTCTGTTTCTATATATTCTTGGCTTACGCTAAGGCATGTTGGTTCAAGTCATACCTGGTTGCTGTGTCGTTTTCTTCTTGGTTTTGGTTGGGTGGGATTGTGATCATAAAGTAAAACCCTAGCCAAAACCGTATAGAAAAGTCTCATGGGAGAAAAGTGGAGCAGTAGCAGGTGCTGCTCTGCTCCTTCATCTAAAAAGGCAAGCTTGCCCAGGTGAGGATTTTCAGTTCCACGGCTAAACACCATGTAGATTGTAGAAGTGCCTTGTACAAACTACATACTACTTTGGTTATGATTAGAATATTGTAAAAATAATATTACTTTTTATATTATTCCATGTAATATTTTATTACCAAAAATAACTTTTATTACTAATTTATATTAAATTCTTATAAACATAAATATAAAAGAATGATATCAAAATACTAATTTTCTTTTACTTATTATTATAATGTTCAAGTTTCCAGTTCCACTTGCAAGGAATTATTTTTCCACCAGTATTGGTGCTAGCTATACACATGAACTTTGATTGAGGACCCAAAAAAAAATGTAGTACGTAGAACTTGTTGATGGTTTTTTTTTTTCAATTAAAATGACTGAAAGAAATGGGAATTGGTTGAAGGGAGATGGCTTTGGTATATGATATTATGAGTTGTACCGTTCTAATTTTAATTCTTTACAAAACTTCAATTACGAAATGATATACTAATTGAGGTAACACCAGGCTAAGATAAAAGACTCGAGACTTGAAAGCTCAGGCAAGTTCTTCAAGCCCAAGCTTTTTCAGTTTAGTTTATCCTTAATTATATTGTATATTTGCTAGTGTACGTCTAATATTCTCGAGGTTCATTTGATTATTACAATTTGAAAACCAGCTTAAGTTGCAAAATTTCAAAATATTTTGACTAAAATTTTGATATTAAACAACCACAGTATTTAATAAATAAATCGAAAATATTTTACTTTCACCCGGTCGGAGGAGACTTCTTTCTCTTCAGATAAAATTTGTCCGCTATCATGCATGGAAGAAAATAAAGAAAAATGAAGATTCAAGATATTGGACAATCTCTTACTTTTTATATTTATATCCTCCCACACAAGTTTCCTTCTATCCATTCTTATAGCCTTAGTCTTGTATTTTAATTCATATTCTCATCCATGTAGTAGAAATGATCAGCAATTCTATCTAGATATTGTTAAAGTTCTATAAGTTTGTATCCCAAATTATGTGGAAACTATTAGAGGATTTACCACACCATCAATTTAATTAAGAAATAAAATTATGTTCAAAAGCATATGGATTTATATATTTATGATGAAGGATACCTTACATTATTGCCATTTTTCTCAAATTTTGCTATAAGCTATTATAATTAATTAATTTGATAATTAACGAATGGATAAAATTTTTGCTTAGGTAATTGCACTGGCATAAATAATGGGAAATTGAAATTTGAGATATTGGGTGGTAACAATTAATTACTTATGATAAGATATTATTTGAAATATTTAAGTTCTTTCTTTTATTAGGATTTACGGTAAAATATGATGATATGTTCATGCATACCTTACGTTTTTTTTTTTTAGTTAAAAAGTTTATATATAGAAATTCACCAAAAAAAATTTATATATAGAAGCAGATGGAAAACATGATAGAAAAGAAACTACGAAAATATGGAATAAAAGTAGATATGGATACAGCAATTATCAATTATATATAAGATTTAGGGATAAAAAATTTGAATAGTTTGTAAAGTAAAATAGCTATATAACTGTGCATCATGAGGATGTGTGCAAAACATATATAAAAAACACGAGAGAGAGAATGTGGGCCGGGTAAAGCATCAAGTAGTGGATTTAGGTAACATTGCCTTTATTTGTGATTTAGAAAGAAACGAATTAAAGATGGATGGGAGGGAGAGGCAGAAAACAGCCTTAAATGGTGATAAGAGAGTAACTAGGCAAATATGCGTGACTGCTAAACTGGCAGTTGTGACAGAGGCCTTTGCTGAGGAAATTGTCCCCTGGGAGTACAGTTAGCAATTCCTCTACTCTGCTCAAGCCTCAAATGCTCGACTCATTTCTGAAACCTCCGCCAATTAACCCCTCTCTGCCTCTACCTCATGCCCACCACCTGCTAGCTAGCCTTAATTTTGCTTTTCCTCTTTCTCTTTCTCTTTCTCTTTCTGCCAACCCACCATGCATGAATCAATGCCTGCCTTCCATCCCCCCCCTGCACCCTCATCTGACACACATCCATGTATATATCCTCCCTCTCACTTTACTATTTCTATAAAGATTAATAATAACAAATTAAAATACCTCTACATAATTGCACTATATGTACACCAAGAGTACTAGATTTTATTTGTCCCTCTTGCTTTCATTTACTTCCCATTAAAAAGTATAGTATTATTGTTTAAATAATCACACCTTGTATCCAAAATACAAAACAATTTCTCTGTCACTTGTTTTAATGTGTGCTTCTCTTATTGAATTTAATAAGAAGCAACGGAGATGCGGACCCATAATTCTGTTGGTACCCACTTGTACACACACCAGTAATTCTTGCAATACCCAATTTTGAAAAGTCCATTGCCCACAACTGTTATAACTACGGGAGACATTAACGTACCAGAAGTTATAATAATTCACTTGTAGCAGAACGAAGTTACTATTACCTCTTCAATATAATGTCCCCCATAGTAACTTCGTTATATCAGATTTAATTTCATCAGCATCCACGTTTCCATTTCAACCCAAGTCTTCTCCATTAATGCCAACTACTGAAAGCATATAATATAAATCTCTCTGAATTTTTGTAAGGATCTTCGCATGATGAGTCATGTCCTACCACTATCTGTGCTCCGTGTGCACGTTCTGATACAATTTTTTTGGGTAAAGTTAAGCCTTTTTCCTGAGATGGAACTAATAAATTAAGTTGTAGGACCTCCCTTTACCTTAGGGCTAAAACAAAGCCGTGCCAGAGCTTTTTCATCAACGTGCATGGTAGCTGGTTAGCTATATATCAGTGCTACCAGGTTTATTATGCCCGTGCAATAGTTGACTTTGTAAACAATAGTGTTTTTCAAATAAAATTATTTATGCAATTACGTATAATAATTAAAAATAGAATAAGTGATGCTATGTGTGGCAGAACTTCTTTCGTTTTGACGTTCAATATATAATATATAACGAAAGGAACAAAACCTACCTTCACATGCACTTTGAACTTTCTGTAGCTTATTCTTTTCTTTAATTATGTTTGGGATAGTGAATAAACTATGTAAGTTTAATCCCCAATAGTTGGTGTATTTTTCTCATATGAATATGCATAATGTAATTATTAAGCCCTATTAACATTGAATAGTTACATGTTAAGAAAAAAAAGAATATAAATCATTAATTTGTATTTATAGGTAAAAGGTCAACATTGATATACATTGAGTATTTCAGTGAGTATTTCAGTATATAATTGCAAAAAATTGTAAGTTAAAAACAAAATAAATAATATGACGAATCTGATGAGGATTAAAGAGTTAGACTCTTAAAATATCTATGCAATGAATAGACATAAAAGTCAGGATATTCTTACGTGAAATTGTGTTGTATAGTTAAATTTCATCTAAAACCAAATAACGCTTTAACGTTATTGGCATAATTAAAGTTAAATTGCTCGTCAAATTAACTAAATTTAGATTGTGTACAGTTGGATTATTAGAGGCTTTCATCGCCTTCATTACATTTACGTACCGAGTATAACTGTATAAGGTGGTTCGAGAGATCGAGGATGCTCCATTTTTGTGGACGCATACCTAATTACCTATGGCTATGTATATATTTGTGATTAGGTCGGTTTAGCATGGACCAATATTCACTATTTAATCAAAACCATCTACCCCTTTGTCTCCTACCAACTAACACTAAATTTTATCTTTTTATTTAGGCTTAATATATAGACTTACCTCCTTAATTATTTGTCTTTTGTCAAAACAATAATAGGCCACCATTGTCTTTCATTCAAAGGAAAATAATTATATATAATAAATTATTCATACAGACAGTAAGGTACCAATCTCCTTACTGGTTACCCATTTTCTTTTAAGATTTTTACTGTCAAATTACATGTGGTCGTTGTGAATATGCGCGTCTTTGGCTCTATGATTATGCTTATGCCATTAATTTTGAGTCTTGAGATTATATAAAACACTTAAATGTAAAAATATTGATGTGGAATCTCTTCATTTGGGTGATACTTCTATCAGCAAATTCTTGTAAAGGTGAGTAACTGCGCACTGTGGAGAGTAACTTAGTATATAATTTAAATATCAAAACAATGGAAAATTTTCCAGTTCGTGCCAGGAAAATTCAAATCTTAAGATTGGGTTCACAATAAACAGATTCAAAGCTCGGCTTGGCAGAGTTCATGGCCTGCATTTGTTGCCAAAGTGGGCTCAGATCCACCCATGTCACCCTTGAAAACTATTCCACAAAAAGAAAGCAAAATGATGTCTTAAAATGGATGAGAGGCAGAACCACTAAAAAGTAAAGTGCTTCATACCCAAAACCACTGCAACCAGATTAATTTTCGGGAAAAATATGCTGCTAAATCTGAAATTAAATTTTCATTTAAGTGCCTTATTGCGGGGTATCAAGCATAAACAGGCCGCAATGGCAACCAGATTATCGTGAACAAATTAGTTGTATTACTTCATATCATATGCACAGTGTTAACACAAACGTAAAGATTACAAATTAAAATTTTTCCAAAGAGACCTAGAGATCTATTTATCACCAACTCTTCACGCCATCAAAATATATGACAGCAATATGTACAGAAACTCGAGAGTAAGGAGATATTGATATCACAACTGTTGATCCAACCACGGATCTCTTGAGGCTTTTCTGGCACCAAGATATCCTGAAACACTTTCAGAAACCCCAGAAACAACATTATTTAACAATGAGGTTCCCCAAGCCATCCATCCCATCTGTGCTTGCTGGTTTTTTGCTTCAGCCATGCTTTTCTGTTCTTCTGCAATGATCTCAAGCCACCGCTTAGCCATGAACTCCTTCACAGCCTCAACCCCTTGATTTACTACCTCCAGTGGGGGAATTACAATTGGATTCTGGTCTAGGTTGAGCTTTGTTAACTTTTCAAGCCTACCAAACGTATCTGGAAGAGCTCGGATTTGGTTGTTGCTGAGGTCAAGCGCCCTCAGGTTGACCAGATCACCAATAGTTTCAGGAAGCTGAGTCAAATCGCTGAAATTACTGCTAATGTTTAGAAATTCAAGATTTGTTAGTCTCCCAATTGCATGTGGCAGATCACAGAGCTCATTGAAATGAGCATCAAGATATCTAAGAGACCTCATTTCACCAATGGATGAGGGAAGAAGTCGAATCTTATTCAAATGGATCAAGAGCCTCTCGAGGTTGGTGAGTCCATAGCCCATGTTTTTTGGCAGACACATTAGGTTGTTAAAGCTAGCATCTAGTTCAACTAGTGACCTAGGGTAACATAAAAGCACAAGTGTAACAGAAGTAGAAAATAGCACAAGTAGATGTGCAGCCACTATTAGGATGGAAAAATAGCAAAGGACAAACAAGAAACATACCTGCAATGTGCAATGGATTCAGGAAGAGCATTTAGCTTGTTTCCAGACACATTAAGGACCCTAAGATTAAGCAGCAATCCAATGGAATCTGGTAGTGACACTAAGAGATTGGACGATATGTCCAGCTCCTTAAGATTGTGTGATCCTGCTACTGAATCAGGAATCATCTGTTTTTAAGACACAAAAACATCAAACCTCAACCATCAAAGGTTATAAGCTAAAATTAATAAATTTCTATTTTCAACAAATGCTTATGAAGAAATATGAAAACAGAGATGATGCCAACCGATACTACCAAACCAGGAGAGCCAAATCTATTGTATCTGATTTTAAGAGATATAATCGAAACAGCAAATGGTTATCATCTACGATGAGTAGATTATTATTTATATATATACAATAACAACAACTAAATATTTTTTTATTAAATAGAGTCGGTTACATAGATAAACGATATCACGGTAACTTATTATAAATGATTGACTAATTCAATTTGATTCATCATATCCTGAATAGACAACAGGGGATTCAACTTGTAAACCTGACTAGAAATATGAGTACATGTTTCCCTCACTCACAGGGAATTGCAACAACTGCAATAAATCTCCACTACTACAAAATGTAACCAACAAATCAGCATCATGAATGACTCGTGCGTTTTTTCTTTATGGCAAGAAAAAATTAGATAGTCAAAACAAGCATTGGCATACTACAAGCAAGATAAGACACGGCAGCAATATTAGTTTTCCAAGTTCCCTTGTATTGGCGTAAGAACCTATCAATTACCTTAAACAAAAATTCTATAAGAGAAAAGTGTTTGTAACTTAGCTTTTACATAACTGTAATCCTCCATCCCATCAACTTCTAAGCACATATAAGTAATATAAAGCATAAACAAACAAAATATATTTTCTTTTTCAGTTTTCACCTTATTCCAGTATATCTGACAATGGGAAAGTGATTGTATGTACTTACCTTACCTTAAAACATTGTACAGTAAGCAGAATTAGAGCATTAAGTGGTCAATTTTTCACATAAAACTCACTCCTAGCCAATGTCAATTATGTAGTGAATTAATTCCTTTTTCTTTCCTTGCTTTTCCATTTCTAATTCGTCAGTAAATGGTTATGTTTCGAACATTCATCGAATAAGAAACTTAGTATAGATGTAAGACTCTACTTTATTTTAAAAGACTTTTGTTTTCCTAGCTCAATAAAAATTGAAATTAGAAGATAAGTTTTAATTGATTTGATGAGCAAGACAAGAAAGGTAAGGGATCATACTTACCATTAACTGATTGTGAGACAAATTAAGTGCAACTAACCCTCGCACCTTGCCAAACGCCTCAGGAAGGAACCTCAGCTGACGCCCAGAAAGCTCAATTCTCTCCACTTCCTCATGCTCTGCTTTCCTCAAAATTTCAACAACTTCTTCATTCACCTCCTCGTCTAACCCTTTCTCCGATTGTGGCACGACTGACCCATATACCTCAACCAACCTTTCTTCCGCACCCCTCAATTGTTTCACATACTCCTCGTGCATCTCCTCCAACCGCACCAGCGCCTCATATATTTGCATCTCTTTCTTAGCCGTCTCTTTAAACTCCTCTGTTCCGTCCCTGTCACCACCATCGATAATCGTGGAACGGAGTTCCGTTTCTTCAAGCTTGGACTGAAACTCTGCGATCTTGGACCGAGCAAAGGAAACTGCAGAAGGGTCTGGGCGAGGACCGAGAGTTCGAAGAAGAAACAAAGACTGGGTGATGTTAAGCTCAGGGATGACTTGGGTCAATGCGTCGAGGACCTTGGGGTAGTGCAAATGAGGCAACTGGGTCAGCAGAGCTTGTTGTAGTTCTCTTGGTAGAGGAGAATAGACGTGGGGATCCATCTGGTTTAAGACGTAGCAGAGAATCGGAGAATCATTGGGGTTCGGATCCATATTTACCCAGAAATAGAAGAACCGTGAAGTAGAGAGAAACGCAGGGGAGAAGATGAAATTGGGAAAGAAAAAAAGAAATAGAAAAACTCGGTAAATAGCAATTGAAGTGGAAAGTTGTGAGCTTGAGACAGATATAGAGAAGATTATACCAGATAATACCGGAAGCTTTGCAACAGCCGCTGATTGCGTGGGAAGTTTCGGTGGTAATCTTATCTGGAAAACGAGGTTGACGGGTTGGACTCAATCCGATGGGATCTAGCATTGGTCGTATGTTCACGTGTAATGGGTCCAACTCACTTCAGTATTTAATTCCAACTTTTGGTGATACAATATTCCTTATACAAACCCAAGCTTGTCTTTTTTCTCAAAAGAAATGCCAAGGGGAATCCTCAATTTTTGCTTATTCGCGGTGACATTTGAACAAAAGTAAGCATTTGTTCACTTTCTTTGCTTCGTTCCGAGATAAAATACATAACCCAGAAATTTACTCATGGCAATCAAAGGAATAAAATATCATTAATATATTCATATAAACATTTTTTTTTGTGGAAAGGTAACATTGACGACAAAGGAAATGAGAAAAAATACCTGCAAAATACTCAGTCAGTAATAACCCTAATAACCTTGATCTGGCGCAAAAGTACGAGAGGCCACTTACGTTGACAATGACAAAGTACCTAATCAGTTCTAGCAACAATTCTTCTTGTGCTTACCCTTCTGCATCCTATCTCAAAACATCTCAAAATGAGCACCAAAACACGCTTTGCCTCTGTAGAAGGACATTTGACAGCCTGCGTGCGTAGAAGAAAATTTCCATGACCTTCACCATTTTTTTCTGGAGTGGCAAACTCTTCTCCCGGTCTATAACTCGAAGAAATGCACGCTTCTTATCAATCCTTGATAATCGTGATGTCACCTTATATATATATATATATATATATATATATATATATATATTTTGCACTTACGCCTCTTCAATTGAAAATTACTGACAAAAGAGCACCCAATTTATAAACCCCGGGCCCCTCCTTTTCCTCCAAAAAACAAAAATTCCAAGAACTCTACGTGGGCTGACTCCGACATTTCTTCAACCCAAAATGGTGACAACCAAAAGCACCTCTCTCCTTTGGCAGCTTCCCTATTTGGCCACAGGAGGCAAACTGCTATCAAACTTCCAAGATGGGAATTGCTTGGAAACTATTACTTTTCCAGTTTACTGGTTTAAAAAACGAAGCAATCTCTACCAGTGGACCATCCTTTGCCATTCATCGCCATCTTCATAATATTGGATACTAAAGTTTCAGTATCAGAGAGTATAACAACATTAGCACTCACATTCTATATAAATTACAAAAACGAAACTGCTCAAACAAATGGGTGTGAGCGACTAGATCCAAACGTAGACACAAATCCCAATAAGGATATCTGCATGATAAAATACAGGGAGAGAAAAACAATACCTTCTAAATTCTAAAATAGTAGGCAACTTAAACTAATTTAACATATATATTAAAGTAATCAGAAGTTAGTAGCAACTCTTTAAAGAGACTCTTAATTGCAAGATAACCTTCACATTCCTCTGCAGAATGAAAAATTAGATAAAACTTACGAAATCCATCTGTATTCTACCACCATCTAGCTTCTATGTAAGACTGCTCTGGATTTTTCAGGCATTACCAACTGAAATTAATCACTTTCAGTTTCCAGTCTCAAATAAGCGAGAGGCTAAAGTTATTATTGCTAGAAATAATTTATGGTCGTACGATTAAAGACATTTACTAAATTAAACAAACATGATCAACCATCTGGGATTTGAAAGAATATGTTTGGAATCTACAATTACCTCAACAAGGACCCGTGCTCTCTGATTTAGAACCAACTGCATCTTTCTCCATTCTTTTTAAAGCCAAGGCGGGTTCATTTCGCAATCTCTTGTGACCAAGACCGACTACTTCTGCCCCTTGATTATCTACATGGGTTCCAAGTTCCAACTGCATCATAATGTCTAGTGTCAATGCAGGTCAACTTGAACATTTATTTCATCCTTCTTCCAAGCACTCAAAGACAGCTATTTGGCCATATGACATGCATTTATCTCCTCTGCAACATCCAATAAATAATGAAGATAAGCAGTTAAGTTATGCGACTGAAAAACAGCACCAATAACTATATAGGCAAGTGCATTGCATATCAGCGACGTTTGTCAACCAGGGAGAACTCATATTCATCCCCTTACTTAAAGAATTGACCTTGATGTTTCAAACTTACATGTTAAAGAAAACCTGCGGTTAAAATACTCAATTCTACAGTTCTCAGTTTCCTTTACCCACTTTGCAATTAAAAGCAAATTAAGAGAACTTTTAAATTATCCTTGATGATTTATATTATGCTTAATGCAAGTTATAAGTTGCTTAACAGAATGCATTAGACACATATATTCTTTCTTGTAGAAAGATTTTTTCTGGGTTTTGATTATACCCAAACATAAATAGATAAAGAGAAGTGAGACCATCAATACCATTTTACTCATCATTGTAACCTCTTTGGGATTGATCAAAAGAGAGACCACCAAAATCTTCTATATCATCTTCCACGTTAAGTTCATCGTAACCTTCAACATATTCTACTTATTAAAATTATAAATAAATAAAATATGGCAAATAGCTTTGATAGAAACATAAAGTAACCTATAACAGAATAAAATTAACTAAATCATGACTCCTCATCTTTTTCATCAGCAAGTTGTTGTTCTTCCCTTTCAAGCAGTTTATTGTACATGTTAACAGGTTAATTGTGTATATCACCAGCATATATTCCATCTTAAAGGCATAGTAATAGTTCTTTCTCAATACTCTGAATAAAATTAGAAAGCCTCAGTGAGAGAAACCAGCAACCCATAACAACTCTGCATCATCAAATTAAGGGTTTAACATAACCTTATAGAAGAAGGCAGCTTCTTCAGCCTTTTCTTTTCTAGCCTCTCTTTTCTTCTCTTTCCTTGGAGTTGTCATGATTTTCTCCCACTAAACAACACATACAGATTCCAAAGAAACAAATTAGATTGAAACCACCAATAGCTAGATAAGTCGACATTTCTTCTTGGGAAATGATAAAAACACGCCTTGTTTTCAAAGCAAATTTCCTCATGCGTATCCTCATCTGCGTCATTTTTGTCCCACGCTGCTTCGTTTTGTGTACAAGAAACTTGGGCCAATATATCTATAAATGCAAACGGGTCATCTAGATAAACTAGACGTGAAAATAATTGGGAGAACATGAGATGATTAGAAGTTGCAAGAATATAAATATTTTATACCAGGAGTTGTTTATGGATGATTTGGAGCGCCTTTTCTTAATTTCTAGGCAACTGAACTCTTTCCCACAAATTATTTGGTATGTGAGATCTCTATAGTTTTCATGTAAAGATAGAAAACTCCTGCAGCAAACCAAGGCAAATAAATCAACTTCACACTTAGTAAATACAAGTTCTAATAATGGAATATATTGCATTCATTCTTTGTCAGTAAACCAGTAGGGTGTTAATCGGAGCAAGTGAATTGTGTTAAGTAAACACATAAGGGAGTGCATAAATATATAAACAATGACATATTAAGATCAATAAAGCTAGTTTTCAGAATTTCTCTTTGTTATTTTGATCTCCCAAAGAAGAAAACATAAACCTCAACTCAACTAAGCTATGGCAAGTAGACAATAGAAGAGCGGTTAGCAGCATAGAGAAAGGCATACTTGGCCATGTAACTGCAGTAGTTGTGCCTGATAACTTGCCATAGGACCTCATCTTGCTGCATCTTCAACAAAAGTTGAAAACTTTCCTTCTGCTTCCAATTCACTGTCATGAGCATTCAGTTCATTCGGTGATCAAACCTGTCACGGTGCAGTCGGTTCTTTTTTTTTTTTTATTTATTTATTTTCTTGGAGTAACATTCTTCTTTATAAAAAAAAAAGTTTAGAGGGAAAGCGTGTCACAAATATCACATTTGTTTATCAGTTTAAACCGAGTTTTCTTCTGGCCTTGTAATTTTGGGCTTAATCAACAGTCTTGAGCAGGTATGAACTGGACTCCGTGTGCATTTATATAGGTTGACTTCTTTTTTTTTTTTTGCCAAGATATAAGTCGAGATTTAAGTGAATTCGTTTTATATGTAGTCCAAAAAAGAAAAAAAAAAAGTGAAGTGTTTTTATATGTTTGCTATTCTATTTTATTTAATGAATTTTTAACAAATCATAAGCTTTCTCTTTGTGCTAAGATATAGGTAATATCTATATGTGTTTGTTATTATATTTTCTAATGAAAATATGACAGACATATCTTTTTTAAGCTATTATTATATTATTGAATTTTTTTTAAAAAAAAATCATTCATCTTAATTTTACTAAAATATCTGATAATAAATACTTAAAAATTGTACAAGTATTTTTTTTTTTTTGCTATAAAATTATTCAATCAAAAAATGATATATAAAAGAGTTTTTTCAAAAGTAAAATGATGTATAGTTACTCAAATTTTTAACCACTACTGACTTACCCGAATTAAATTAGAATACTTATACGTCATATACATTGTGGACCACAATAATTATTATTATTTTCAGAATAAGTTTTAGATCGTGGAGTTTTTTTTTTTTTTTGACATATTAATGTAAATAAGAAAGATTGGTTAAGCCAATAAATAACTATTCCCTTAAACTTTTTTAATATGAATTAAAAAAATCAATTAATTGGGTTAGTTGTACTTCTATATATATTATCTGTATTTAACTTTTCTTTATATATGTATATTTAATATAATTTATTTTGCCTCAATTTTTTTTATTTTGAAATTGAAGGCATCATTAATCTAGTCTATCTAATTTTTTTTTCATATTTGTTAAACCTTAACCCATTTTTCTATAAATCTAGGGTACAAATTAAGTAATAAATTGCCAAAAATACCTGCTTTAACTGCTTTGCCCAAAATATGTGATGCTAATTAGTAATATTTAGTTTCAGAATTATTAATTAGCATTTTATGCTTCGAAACATGTCCTGTGGATGATATTGCAACCCCTATATTGTCAGTTCTCTCATTTTCCTCTTAAGCAATTCGGCTCCAGCCAAAAGAAAAGGTTCTCTTTTTTTCCTACTTGCTTTTCTAAGAAAATAGAGTGATATGTAGTGGATTGCCGTCAACGATCATCTTATCAAGAATAGTCCACCCCTTCGCTAGCCACTAATTATTTTCTGAAAATAGTAATTCTTTGAGTCATGCTCTTGTTCATTTTCCAGAATCGGGATCCACTTGTAAATAGACATTATTAACTTGGACGAGGATTTCCCGAATATTTCAATATTTTCTTGGCCATTAATTAGTACTCTATACTTATTTTCTCTGTTTCTTTGAAAAATTTCTGTTTACAATATTCCTTGTCATTTTATAAATAGGTGAGGTCATATTTTTATTAAGATAAATTACTTTAAAATAGTGTAAACAAATGAAATCACTATTA
Organism: Gleditsia sinensis; assembly: GCA_037074535.1. Lineage (NCBI taxonomy): Eukaryota > Viridiplantae > Streptophyta > Magnoliopsida > Fabales > Fabaceae > Gleditsia > Gleditsia sinensis. The sequence continues at coordinate 59,413,375 of CM073467.1, read as the reverse complement.
TAGGTCAAGAGCATGAGTAAAATTTTTCAAGTGACTACTATTATAATTAGCTATCATTGAGTGGTGAGGATAAGTTTTTGATTCAGTGTGTATGCACCACTTTCGTTCAAATTTGGTTGTAAAAGTTCTGAGAAAAAAATGCTCACACACGCACGCACACATTTGGGATCCTTCCATTTTTCACAATTAAGTCATTAAAATTTGAGATTATTAAATGACCTACGAAAGTTTTGTCGGCAACAAAACATAACCTATATGTTTTTTTTTTGTCGATATATATATATATATATAAAAGACTGATAATATTTGACTCAAAAACTGAAGTTTCGATCATCCTGACCATTTATTTCCTTGAAGATAGAAATGTATCAGTCATTTACGGAGAATCTCTCATGAAAATGGCCAACATTGATCACATGATGGTACTACAGTCATATACCATAAGAAGGTCCCCGAATGTTTGTCATCTTTAGTTGCCTACTATATTTTAGAAATCAGAACAACAATCATGTAGCGTATTCTTGATCATGACAAACAATTATCTGATTAATAGAAGGAAACGAATAACCTTGCAAGTTCCAAACAAATAATATTCCATACAAATTTTTTTCTCTGTCATTCATAAAATATTAAAAACATAGCAAATTTTATTTTATCTTTTCCTTATAATGCTCATATTTATATTGAACTGTCTAAGCTAGCTATTAGATAATAACAAGTTGTCAGATCAATGACCACGCAACATTATAAAATTGTAACAGGTTATAAGGTTATTAGACAGCTTAGTCTATATATATATATTGGACAGTCCTATCTTATATTTAAGGGAAAAGAAGACCATATTATACATTTTTTTTTCTACTCAAGTTTATTTCTCATGGAATAAGGGCCATAAACCTTTTTAGTTAATGTCCAAAAAACAAATGTCAGCTACGGCCCGTCGTTATCTTAGACTTCGTTCAACTTTCGTGCTTCACTTGCCATCTTCCGCATAGAATTCCCTCAATTTTGCACCCATCTCTTCCCTCCCCATATAGCATAAGAGTACGTGAATATCTCCCTTCATCCATCATATTTTTTCTCTGAAGGTATATTTTTTTTTCACAACCCATCTTACCTGTTATCTCTGATTCACTGTGTCAAAATGTCCATTCATTCCACCGAAGGTATTAAAGTTGACATCTTCCATCATCCAACAGCGACCTTACAATAAAATTGTGTGCATGCCTCCACTGAAACCCTCGGAAGACCAGGGTTCTCTTAGTAGGATCCACGACTTTGCCCCCGTTCCAAGCATAGACCTTTTCTGTTTCTTATCATAAACTTGGAATACTAGTTAGTCCTCAGTTACTTGGACGAGACATAACCAAAGAGGGAGGAATAAAAGATCGCACATGGTGGGGCAGGAAGAATAACCCTAATCCGTCTTCTGCTTTATAACATCTATGAACTCACTATCAAATTTGTTCGGCTTCCATTCTAAATAATTAAAATTATAATTAATTCTGGCTAGTTGGGTGTGTGAATAATCACCTCATAATCATATCTTTCCAAAACTTGGACAGCTGAGGGAATCTTTCCTTTGGACCTGCCACAACCCTATCTTTAAATTTATTTAATTCTTTGATGTTGCTTTTATGTCCCTTTTTTCTTTTTTTTGGTCTTGCTTCTATTATTGAGTATCTTATATTGTCTTTCAAAGTTACTCTGACGAATTTTGATGCGCCAGCTGGTCTGAGATGGTTTTATATCATCAGTTCATGTCTCCCTTGTTTGTTCAATAAATCCCCATAAGAGCAGAGCTTCGAATAGTGTCCGGTCCCCATACCATGCGATTTGAAACAGCATCCCCATTTGATGTTCGTTTACAGCAGCAGTTTGACTGAATCTACTTCCAAAACCAAACCTGAACTCAACATCAGTAACTTGGCTTATCAAAATTCTGGAATTGAAGAACAAAGTTAATTACTCTTTCTTAGCATAAAGCAGATACTCTAAAAATGCCTGCTGATTTTATATTCGATCATAGATAAATTACCAATCCTTTCTTTTGAAGAAAATAAGGGTAAAAGATGGTTCTTTCTTATAAATGACGAACTATAGCCCTCTGGTTTTTCAATAAATGGAAAAGATAATTGATTTTTTTTAAAAAAAAAAATATGAATGCCTGAATGGATAAGATGATGCAGCCAGGCTCAGCCACTGTGTAGAAAAGACCATCTGGTAAGGAAAAGCAGGAATAAATCCCAACAAAATTTTAGTCAGCTACGAGCTTACAATGCCAAATGCAATCTTGTATGACTAAAATTCTTTGCTGAAGCTTCCTGATTGAGGCATTTTGTTATTCTCATTCAACCTGCAAATAGAAATTATCAAACTATTAATCCAACAATAGGAGAAAAAAAATTGCAATTACAGTGATAACAGAGCAAGAAGAAAAGGTCATCACCAAAAACAAAAGCATAAAAGAATAACGAAACAGGAGAACGCATACGAGAACAAAAGGATGAAGGGGGCAACATAGCAAGAACGAGACTTTGATGGGTAGTCGGAAGAACGCAAGCAGTTAGGCTAAGGAATTCCCAGAAGAAAAACAAGAGCCACACGCAACAGAAAAGGACGAACCAACTCACCTTCGCAAATTTGAATCCAAAAACGTAATAGGACTGAAATTAATTTAATGGGCAAAGATCACAAGCTAGAAAGACAATCCTTCTCGGCGATTTACAGTCCCCTTTTACATCATATACCTCGGCCTTTTCTTTTCATTTTTAATTTATATAATTTTAAGCTGTTTTGCCTTCTTTTTTTCCCCCCTCCGGTCTACCCTGTTTTTTTTCGGGTTATGAAAACTGCTTCTTAATAGTTCACATCATCCATGGATCAAATCACTCAGGCCCTATTGCCATTGGTTCCCGCTATGGATGAGGCACATATTGCCTGGATTTCCCTGCGCATGGGAAGCATAGTAGGGAAGAGGAATATTACTCCCAGAAGATTTTTTTATGCCAATCGAATACGCCATCGTCGCCGGCATCTGATGCACGCAGCGGTCCACGAGCGGCGGCACCATCACCGAATACGTCCGGCTACAGCCGAAACCAGAACAACCACCAGGAGCAGCAGCAGTAGAACTGCGAGACGACGACGAAGATGAAGTTGATGATGATTTTGATAAAGACGATGACGAAGGGACAGAAAGCTTCTTCTGGAATGATTTCGGCGGCGAAAGGAAGGCTCTGATCTTTAAAGACGAGGGCGGCGATGCAACAAGATCATATTCCTCGATGAGATTCGCCAGATCTTCATCGGAGGTGATAGATACCAGAGCATCGAGATCTTCGGTGGGCAACTGACAGCGAAGCGTCACTGCGGCTAAGCCACAAAACTCTCCTAGCTTCACCAGTAGCTCTGTACCACAAGAGAAAACAACAACATCACCATAATCTTAGTATCTCAATTCATCGTCCAAACAGATCAATCTCACTCATGGTGCTCTTGATTCTTGCAGGAAACGTAATTGAACAAAAATGTAATTAAAAGAAAAATCGATAAAATTAAAGAAAACTAACCAGAAAAGGAAATGGAACGGTCCACGGAGAGAACACGTGTTTGGCCACCGAGGTAGCGGAGCTTGCGGTCGGGGTAGCGGGGGAGGATTTTGCCGCCGTAGCTACAGAGGAATTTAATGGTGGATTTGGGATGTTGGCATGGTCCAACCATACTGCGTTAGGGTTTGAAGAAGAGAAAAGTGGGGTCAGGTTTTGGATTGAGAAGACGACGAGGAAAGAGGAAGAGCCTAGAAGATCGAGTGGCGTCTTCAAGCCTAGATATGGCGGCATTTGCCCCTTATTTATAGAGTTTTTTTTTTTTTTTTTTCCAAAATGGTGAAGGGTCTTCCACTTCCCTCCCTCGGATTTTTGCCTTGGATTTGGTATGGATGCCACTACAACACAACCACGTTATTCTTTACAGTCCATAGAAGTAAATGGCAAACCATTTTCAGATTGATTTCTTAGAATAATATCTCCTTTGCTCCTTCAAATTGTTTCTCCCTATTTCAGCAACAGTTTTCAACGTTCAGGTCATTGCTATATTTATCAGGAATAATAGATACGTCACTTGTATTATTGGTACAAAAAATTAATCCAACATGCAATGTTACGGATATCACTTAATGAGATTATGGCCCATTTCACTTTTAGAATTTTGGGAACGTAAGGATACGATTTATTTGTGAAAATATTTTTATTTTTTATTTTTTGAAATATTTTTTTATTTTTTTTATTTTTAAAAATATATTTAATTTATATTTATATTTTTATTATTTTTTAATTATATAATTATATATATATATATATATTATATTTTTATTTTTATTATTTTATAATAATATAAATAATAAAATATTGTGCATATAATTTGAAATAATAATAAAAATATTATTATTATAATGCACTATAGAATTACCTGAAAATTTTTTTAAAATTTTTTTAATAATTTTTAAATTTTTAAAAACAATAAATAAATGTGTTTTTATATTTATTTTTAATTTTTAATAAAAATAAAAATTAAAAACAGATAAATTAAATAAATTTTTAATTTTTAATTTCTCTATAAGAAATTTATATTTAATTATACTGTTTTTCTAATCCAAGTTATTTTTTGTTATCGTAGTGCTATTTAAGAAATTTTACCATTGTTTTTTTTAAAAATTGCAGTTAGTCAATTTACACATATTTTAATTAATTAATTTTTTTATTTCAATAACGTTTTAGTTTATATTGTTCAAATTCTTACTGCCAACTTAACTAGTTTTAATATATTATACTAAATTTTAAAAAAATCTAATATATTGCATATCAAAATTATAATACAGCGAGTAATAATAAGAATTTTATGAATGCAATTGTAATTTAACCTGATTCTCGAATAATATCGTCATCTATACTATTTTAAATTAACCAAATGTTTAATAAGTAAACCCACAAAATAAACTTATATTCATATAAATATATGTGAAATAAAAATAGTGATATTAAGACAGTTTTGTAAGTAAAAAAGAGTTTATATATGGTTGGAACGAGTAACAAGATTATTTAAAAGAGCTCTATCACAAGAGACTGAGTTCTCTCCCTTCTTTTCTTTTTTATCTCATGCACTGTTTATGTGATTCTACTTATAATAAAAGTGCTTGCCTTTTTCTCAAATAATAATATATAAAAAAAAAAGCCTATGTGAAGGAAAATAATATTAAAATTCAGATCCTACATTTATTTTCATGCTATTGCTAGGCAAGAAAAACGAAAAAGAATGAAGCATATATACTTTTATTTAAGGCTGAAAAAGGACAGATAGTATACTATATTCATATAACTGGTGAAAAAATTTATGAGCAAAAAATAAAAAAAGAGATTAAAAATACTGTTAGAATAGAGAAGTTTTAAAAGGGCACCACCCATATTAATGAGGAAAATAGTTAATTTTATGGCGTATGTTTTTCTAGTCCAGTTTCGGAAGACCATGCTTCGTGTGGTCTTGTGTATTTTGCTTTTTCTGAAGTCTCGCCTTTTTTTTTCTATTTTTTAAAATTACAAATGAAAGTTCCATCTATATTTTATTTATTTCATTTTTTTATAGTATATGTGCTTTTAGGGAAATATGAAATTTTGGGATATAGATGGCATTTTTGCATATATTTAATTTACAAAGATTAATCAACTAACATTTGGCCAAAGACAGGGTTAATCAACTAATAACTTTCATACATAATTAAGGTGGAATTTATTATTAGTTCTCACTTATTTATAATTAAAATTTATAAATTACATGATAGGTCAAATTTATAAATAAATAAAAAAGACTAAATATATAAAATGATTTATGAAGCTTTAGTATCTAAAAAATACAAAATATTATAAATTAAACTCATAATTAATTCTCTCACATTTTTCGTTTAAAAAATCTGACATTGAACATTATAAAAACACGTTATAAACATTCTATGATTGGATTTAATAGTTTTTTGCAACATCTGAATTTACAAAATGAAGGAAAGATTTAGGAATTTTGAAATGGATGTGGTGGAAATTTGAACATTTTGTGTTATAATTTTTTAAAATGTATTTTTTTTTTAAAGATAAGTATAAGTGAGCATAAGTTGTTTATTAAAATGGCCTTAAAATCGTTTTACATTGATTTTTTTAAAAAAATGTGACCAAGTTAACAAAAAATTAATTCGGAAGGATTTTCTGTATTATTTAAAGATTAATTCCGTTAAAATGAAAATTTTCAACACTAAAACTTTAAATAATATATTTTTAAAAGATCGGTGAAGAAATAGTGGAATATGACGGTTGACAATTTAACGCATTCTGATTGGAGGAGGGGGCATATGTGGCGCTGCGAATGCCACGGTCGTTCCCTTTTGTGCGGAGAAGTGCGACGCCAATGTCTCGCCCATGACCCCACTATCTTACGTTGAAAACTACATACACTTCCACCTAGCCTTAAAAGGGGTCTATTCGTATCTGCATTAGGGAAATGGGTAGATACATATAATGGTGTTGCCGGAGAATATTTCTGAGGATTTTAGATATTCTTTTCACAAATAGAATATTACGATTAGTTTTGCGCAAATAATCAAATGATTAGGTGGATTTAGGGAGGCAAGTAGGTATAGTTTTGGTGGATATTAGGCACGCCTATAAATAAATAATATAAATGGATTAAAAATTATATTTAATCTTAGGTATAAGTTTATGTAAATTTTATTTGCTTGTCTAAATATTTGCATAATGCACCCAAAAAAAAAAATCAAATATGTAACGCATTAGCGTCTGGATACAAAGTATAATTTTTGGTATTTTGGTGGTATTTGATTTATGAAAAATATTATTCTTATAAAAGTTACGTTTATAAGAATCTTATTTTTAGAAAAATAAAAAAAATATGTTTGATTTTTATTTCAATTTTTTGAGAATAATTTATTATATTTTTACCATATTTTTATTTTTATTTTTAGTTCATGTGAAATATTTTCATAAATATAATTTAATTTCTTAAAAATATTCTTATAAAAGAAAAAAATTTTAAATAAGAAAAATGATAAATATTTTTATTTAAGTATTTTTTAAAGGCATGGGATATTTTGTACCAAAAAAAGGCATGCAACATTAAAATTGTATATTAATAAATTAAACTATTCAATAATTAGAGAACATTGTAAAGTGTGAAAGATTTATCATGTGGAGGGTAGCTAAGTTATTTCATCCTTCAAATTTTTATTTTATTTTGATGAAAATGTTTTATTTTTACTTTTATAGGTGTGAATAAAATTAATTTTTTTATAAATTTTTATTTTTGAAAATAAAATTTTATCTTTAATACCAAACGTAAAAAAAATTTTATTTCACTTTTTCAAAATTTTTAAAAGATAATTGATACCCAAGACTATTTTTAATAAACAAAGAGGGAAGGATATTATTTTATTTTATTTTATTTTATTAATGATACGGTTCTCCAGCCTTACACAAGGGATGAATATTCTTAAGTTAAGATTTCTTACGGCGACTGGGAGGTCGCATTTGCATTAAAATCGCATTCTTAATCAAAATAGACTTTGGGATTGAAAAATAAAGGGTCTTTTTGTTTTTTATTTTAAAAAATTGTTTTTTAATTTTAAAATAATAAAAAATTGTTTAATAACTTTTTTTGTTATTATTTTAAAAATAATTTGTAAAAATAAATTATTTTTAAAATAAAAAACAGAAATAAAAAAAATTATTTTTATTTTTTTGTTTTATTTTTAAAATATAAAAAATAAAAAATAATATATTTTTAAAATAGTTTACTAAATGAATTTTTTTTTTTGCAGAATAATTTTTAAAAACAAAATTAAACAAGTCTAAAGTTTTTTAATAACATTTCCGAAATATTAAAATGATATCTTTTAAAAGTTTTTTGTTTTTGGGTTATGTAAACTAGATGTCTATTATTTACTTATGAACTCAGATAGTTTTATTTTCAAATGTTAAACTGGAGACACATGAACTTGGATACTAATTAACATCTATTCTAATCATCAAAGATTATTCTTATCCAGGCTCTTAATGATAAAATAAAAATCTTGTCGTCCCCACATTCATTTTGGACACAAGTGTAAGTCCCCAATTAGACGCAAGTGATTTTCAAAGGCATCCTTATCTTATCCAATTTCAAAATAAAAATAAAAAATGTTTCTCATTTTCTCCGTTTGGCAATGCAGAAATTCATCCCCATACATGAATTAAAACCTGAATGTAGGACATTGTTGTCGTCTTCGTGGATGATGCGAGAGGCAATTAATCCAACGACTAAATGCCCATAAAAATGAAAAGGAAAAAGAAAGTTTGAATAAAAAAAAGAATAAAAATTTATTATTTTATTTGATACGTGATGAAAATAATTAAAATAAAATAATATTTTATTATTTGATATAAAAATAAATTAAAAAAATAATAAGATAGTGTAAATAAATAAAAATTAAATTATCTTTAAATTTTAAATATAAAATTTTGTATTTTAATATAAATTAAATTCATTTTTTAATAAAAACAAGCGACTTTTTTTATATTTAAAAACACCATTTTATCAAATTTTACTATAAAATATAACAATTTTTTATCATAATTAATTAATTTAAAAGATCATAAAATATGAAAATATGAAAATATAAAATTTAATAATTATATTAAACTATTATAATATAAATTATTTATAATAAATAAAAAAAAATAAAAAATTCAAATAAAGTACAATAATAAAATTTTAAATTCTAAATTTTTTTAAAACATTATTTTTATTATTATTTAATAAAATAAAATATTTCATAAAATATTTATTCTATCTAACTAAATTATAAAATATCATATTTCATTATCCATTCTTTTTCTATTGCAGGAAATCAAACATGCCCTAAGATAGGTATTGGCATGGCATGAAGTCTGAACAGGCAATGGGGGCCCTACGTGGGCTGCCAAAGCTATAGAGAAATTTTGAAAAGGGACCGGGGCATATCCGCCTTTTATCTTCTTATCCTTTGACGCCAGAATCTTGCCACTTTGCTTGGTCCATTCGCATACACATGGCAACTCATCAATATGTAGGGCCCCATTCAATAGAAAATAAATACCAAGTTCACGCGTAGACTTGTACTGTAAATCGTTCTTGGACCCGGTTACTGTTGGCACCAATTTTAAAATAAAAGTTTATTATATTTTAATAATAATCAATTTATTTAAGATTAATTTTGATTATAAAGATTATAACAATATTATTTTTTCTTTTATAATATTTTTAATAATTACTTGATTAAAGTAAATAAATAAATTAATTAAAAAAATATTTCGAGTTATATTTGAAATATCTCATTCATTGTAAACCTCTTTTTGCTATGCTAATATTAAAATAAAAGTTTACTATATTTTAATGATAATCAATCTATTTAAAATTAATTTTGATATGATATTTTATATTAAAATAAATTTTGATTATAAAGATTATAATAATTTTATTTGTTTTTTATAATATTTTTAATAATTATTCGATTAAAAAAATAAATAAATTTAAAAAATATATTTCTGAGTTATATTTGAAATATCTCATTCATTGTAAACCTCTTTTTGATATGCTAAATTAAAGAAAGAAATGAAATTGAGACGGGATGAAGAAAATTAAATAAATCAAAGACGAGCCTCTAAATAGATTCCAAATTAAAGTGCATTAATTATTGGAAATGTTGGGAATTTTAAATGAGTGAAAATCAAAGTGTTAGTGAAAGTGAACCAATTATATTCGAAGTAAGTCAATTGTAATCAGACGTTTTTAAGTTAATATTTTTTTGTATTTAAAGTATAACCAAACTAGCTTTCATCTACATTTTAAAGAGTATATTGTGCAACGGCTAAAGGTTTAAAAAAACTATATAAAAAAAAAATTGGAGACTTAAAAGACATAAAGTCTCGAAGAAAAAACTATATTATCTTATGAGATAATATCTTATTTTGAATATGTTTAACAAGTTAAATAAATTAATTTATAATTTATTTAACTAACTTATAAATTTATTTGACTAAATTAAAGGTGTTTGATAAACAAACTTATTTGAATAGTTTATAATTTTTTATCATATGTTACTTTAAGTAGCGTATAGCTTTTAACTGATAGTTTTTATAATTTTTTTTATTTTTATTATTTAATTCAAATTTTAATATTATTCTATTCACAAAATGATATTATTTTTATTATATTCAAACAATATTCAAATTATATACCTTATAATAAATTTTTAAATATTATTGATAGTGATACAAAAAATAAAAATTTAAAAATATTTATTAAAATAAAAAAAATTCATAATAATATTATCTCACGAGAGAATATCTTACTTTATATTTTCTGGGTGAGAGCTTTTTTGTGAACCTTGTTTGTAAGTGTTTGTTTAGATATTTATTTTTAGTATCATTTTTGTATGGCTTCTCTTTTGTGGCTATAATTGAGCGAAACAAGTTTTGATAGTAAATAAAATATTTTGAAAGACAATAAGACTAGATGTAAACTCATTTTTGAGTAAATATTTGCTTATTTATTTTTAATAATTTTAAATTATATTTAAATTATATTTTTAATTTTTTATCTTTTAAAAAAGAAAATTTAATTTAAACCCCCCCCCCCCCTCTCTTGTATTTTACTTTTAGTGACTAAGACGTAGAAGAAATGAGCACCATCTGAGAAATTCTGCTATAGACCGGAAAATCAAGTCAAATTCTGCATATGGCCCCACTCCCGCATTGGACAAACCCAATTTCAAATGCATTACTCTTTTCCTCACTGTTGTAATAAAATATATCTAAAATAGGATTAATGATGTGTTATTGTTCTTGATTGGTGATGCGCTCTATCTTTTCATTTGTCACGCTCCAGGAAAAAAAAAAGTTTAGTTAATAAAAATTTAAATATTTTATTTATAAAACATGAGTTTAATTTTTATTATTAACAATATTTTTAATAATTAATTTATAAAAATTATAATGAATTTTTGTTAAAAATTATGATATATTTTGATTTTAAAATATATTTTTTTCTCATTTTAAATTTTTTCATAAAAAATAAAAATTGCCCATATTTTGGGACAGAATATGCCGTAAAAATAGTGACCTTTAGAAATCTCTTGCAAGAAGGAGGGGCCCACCTGCACTTTCCTACACATAATGTAGAATGCAGATTTTTTTTTCCATTAAAGCACCCAACTCAACTGAATCTCAAGTTGCCAGGGGTGGGGTTGGTTTTTTCTCTTTTTATTTTTTAAGATATTTTCACGTTAGTAGGATACTAATCTTTTTTTAAATTTTATTATAATAAAAAAATCTACATCAAAGTTGTGCCCTCACTTGTAAAATATAATTCATTTATTATTATTATGTTCAAACTTACTCATCGTAAAGTTGACTTTTTTTATTTATGAAATATATATCCATTGTCCTTTGTCTTCATTTTAAAATTAAAATTTTTAAATAAATTTAGATTAATATGCTAATTACTTTTTAATTAATTTTTTTCCAAATTTTTTTATGAGTTATAAATTTAGATCTTTAAAATTAATTTTATTTTTTTTTAAAAAAAAAAGCAGTGTGGGTCTCTCCAAGGAGGATTTTGCTGCTATATGCCATATTTATTTTGAAAAGAATTTGCATGAATAATTCAAGGTCTTAAATGGTTAGATACATTTCTTGTTGGTTGAAAAATAGTTAGAGGAAGATCACAATATGTATATTTGACTCTCGTCCCACTCATCTCATAGGACCAAAAAACACGACCATTCGTGTTGGACCGCAATATTGGCCGGAGACGTGCAGGAAAAATGGCCTAAAGAAACAGATATGGGAAAATCGTACACCTTTCTACTTGGTATTTGTTTGAGAGAAGGAAAGAGTTTGTATCTTCCATCATCTCTATAATTAATAAAGAAAATAATTATTTTAAATATTTAAAAATTAAATTAATATCAAAATAGCATAAAAATTTGATATTCTATATTGAATATACTTTATTTGTCACAGTTTTTAATTTATTTTGTTTTCAATCAATAGCTCTATTTTTTTTTTAATTTAGAACGTCCAATAAGACAATATCTGTACTGGGAAGTAGGTACACTACCAGAAAAGCAGTAATTTGTGGGAGGTTTTTAGCACATTTACACGGCCTAGATTCTAATATATTGAAAGCACAGGCAACTTCGGGTTTGGGAGTTATAATTTTTTTAAAAAATTTAAATCTTTTAGCGGCGGTTTAAACCGCCCCTGTAATTTTGTTATTTTTTTTAATGGTATTAGAATTTATTATGACTTTATTATCCCGAGTTGTCTCTTTTCCTATAAGCACCACACACGTCATTTTATAATAACAAAAATATAATGCTTAATTTATGCTATCAATTTAATAAAACATTTCAAAAATCAAAAGATAGAAATGCAAGGTGTGCTGATTCAAAAACAAAAGTCAGAAAGTCTCAGATGAACTTAAATTTTTGTGTATGTAATTGGTTTCACTAGATATAAAGTTTAGGTAAGAACAAATACACTAAAATTTAATTATGTTATGTCATAACTATGAAAGTGGTAAGAACTCTCTAAATAGTGAAATTGGAATTTAAAATATTTCATATTTTTAAGGTATGCCAAACATGAAAACTATAGCAAGTAAATAGTTATGAAGATTCGGAATTTCGGATACATGCATGCCTCAACTCAATGACACTTAGAATCCAAGACACTGAGAAGAATATCAGGTACATTATGTTAGAGATAAATAGTTAGTTTGAAAAGAGTGTGTGTGTGAAATTTTAAAGTCCCACATTAAATTATTATAAAGGGTTTTAAACCTTTATAAGTTAATTATCACACCACATATTAAATAGACATTTGAATCAGATCTAACAATTTTATTTTAAAACAAATTTTTAAATAAATCCAACGGTTTTCTTTTTTAAATACGAATTTTAAATTGAACAGATATGATTTTCAGAAAAGTCATAATTGATAACTTTTCAAAAAGATCATCATTTTTCAGAATAGACATGTCTGTACAGAACTTTATTATAAATAAATGATCTGACATAGTGAAAACATCAATTCAAAAAACGAATTTATCCTCTTCCATTGTCTTCTCTGAAACTTCAAAATTGTTCTTCAGGAGAGATTCCGGAAGTTACTGTCTGTCAATCTCTGGGTGCTTGGAATTACTCCTAGGGGTGATTTGCTATATACCCTGCAGCAAACGTAGTGGGGGCAAATATCATCTTAAGGACAGTGTGTTTACACACGTTTCTGGGCACAGTTTCATCTTCAAACAATATTAATTTGTTAACAATCTTAAGGTGATATTCTTTTCGAAGATGGAGACTACCCAGGAATCTGCATTCAAGGTTATGAATCAAGACTTCATCAAACTTGATCGGTTTGATTGAACAAATTTCAATTGGTGGAAAGACAAGATGATGTTTCTCCTCACTGCCATGAAGATTTCATATCTGCTTGATCCTAGTCTAAAGACAATTGCTGATCCAGAAGACACTGACTCTGAACAACTGAAGGAAGAATGCAGAAAGCGAGCCGAGGATGAAGTGCTGTGTCGTGGCCATATTCTGAATACTTTGTCCAATCGGCTATATGATCTGTACTCATCTTACACATCTCCAAAAGACATTTGGAATGCTCTTGAAGCCAAGTATAATACAGAAAAGCAAGGAACAGATAAGTTTCTCATCATGTAATATTTTGATTACAAATTATATGATTCTACTCCTGTTCTTGATCAAGTGCATGATTTGCAAATTTTAGTTTCTAAACTCAAAAATATTAAAGTTGACATTCCGGAATCTGTGCAAGTGGGGGCTATTATTGCAAAATTACCCTCAACTTGGCATGACTATAGAAAGAAGTTATTGCATACCACTGAAAGTTTCACTTTAGACCAGATTCTGAAACATCTGCGGATTGAACAAGAAACACGGAATTTGCAGCGTAGGCATTCAGAATCTGTGTCAAAAGTCAATTTTGTGGATGCAGGAAATAAAAATCAGAACTATTCTGGAAATAACAAGAGGAAGAATCCTGAGCCTACTTCTATCAATTCTGGAAAACAGTACAAGATAGCAAAGTCTTATTTTTACTGTGGAAAGAAGGGGCATCTCAAGAGGGATTGTAGATACAGGAAGAAACAAAGGACTGAACATACTAATATTGCAAACATGGTTGACTCAGAGACTCATGAAATTGTTGCCATGGTTTCGGAGTTGCGAATTAGTATGATTTCAGAATTGAACATGGCTGCTTCTACTAAGTCTTTTGACTGGTGGTATGATTCTGGAGCAACGATTCATGTTTGTCATGACAAGAATCATTTCAAGAATTATGAAATTGCTGATCAAGGACACGAAGTTCTTATGAGCAATGGAGCCACAGCAAAAGTACTTGGAAGAGGTAGTGTGGAGTTGCAATTTACTTCAAGGAAGAAGTTATTGCTACAGAATGTTCTTCATGTTCCTGACATTAGGAAGAATCTTGTATCTGCAAATCTGTTATGTAGTAAAGGTTTAAAAGTTGTGTTAGAGTCTGATAAACTTGTAATCTCCAAAAATGGAGTGTTTGTGGGCAAGGGTTACTCTTGTGATGGAATGTTCAAATTAAGTATTAATAAGAATAATTCAGTTTCGATTTATATTGCTGAGCAATCTTTTTCTTTATGGCATGGTAGATTAGGACATGTTAATAATAAAAGTTTAAGTTATATGTCAAAGCATGGTTTAATTTTATGCTAAAATGACACAAATAGTAAATGTGAGATTTGTGTCCAAGCTAAGATGACAAGAAAATCTTTTCCTTCTGCACAAAGGCATTCTGAAATTTTAGAGTTAGTACATTCTGATATTTGTGAATTGAATGGCATATTGACTAGAGGAGGAAATAGATATTTTATTACTTTTATTGATTATTATTCAAGATATACACATGTGTACTTGATGACATCTAAAGATCAGGCTTTTGATATGTTCTTGTATTATAAGTCAATAGTAGAAAACCAAAAGGAAAAGAAAATAAAAATATTAAGGAGTGATAGAGGTGGAGAATATTTCTCTAATGAATTTATCGAATTTTGTGAGAAAAGTGGAATAATACATCAAACAAGTGCTCCTTACACCCCTCAACAAAATGGTTTGGCAGAAAGAAAAAATAGGACATTAGTAGAAATGACAAATGCCATGATTTTGAGTGCTAAATTACCAACCAATCTGTGGGGAGAAGCGTTGTTGACTGCTAATCATATACTAAATAGGATACCATCAAGGACAATAAAATCCTCTCCGTATGAATTATGGAAGGGAAGAAAACCAAATTAAACTTACTTGAGAGTTTGGGGTTGTATTGCATTTTATAGAATCCCGGATCCAAAAAGAACCAAATTAGGACCTAGAGCATTAAAGAGTATTTTTGTAGGATATGCAGAAAATTCCAAGGCATATAGACTACTAGATATTGAATCTAATGTTATCATAGAATCAAGAGATGTAGAATTTTTTGAAAACAAATTCATTAATGATTCTGTGGAGACAGATGATGAACAAGTACCTAGTGGAAGGAACAATGATACTACATCTTTTGAAAATGGTAGGATAGAATCTCACATTGAGATTGAACCTAGAAGGAGTCAAAGATCTAGAAAAGAAAAACATCTAGACCCTGATTTTATTTCTTCTCAAGCCATTGTATTTTTAGTTGAATGCAGTAGAGACACTGTTACTAGTCAAATACCCATTATGTTAAATGTTGAACAAGATCCAAAAACTTATACGGAAGCAATGACATCTAGAGATGCTAGCTTTTGGAAAGAAGCTGTTAATGATGAAATGGAATCCTTATTGTCTAACAATACTTGGATTTTGGTAGATTTACCTTTAGGTTCAAGACCTATAGGTTATAAATGGGTATTTAGACGAAAGATTAATACTGATGGTTCAATACAAGCGTTTAAAGCAAGACTGGTCGCTGAAGGTTTTAGACAAAAAGAAGGAATAGATTATTTTGACACATATGCACCCGTTGCTAGATTAACCTCCATTAGAGTGTTATTGGCTTTAGCTTCAATCAACAATCTGTTTGTGCATCAAATGGATGTCAAAACAGCATTCTTAAATGGTGAATTAGAAGAAGAAATTTACATGGAACAACCTGAAGGCTTCATACTTCCTAGAAATGAAATGAAAGTTTGCAAATTGGTTAGGTCGTTGTATGGCTTGAAACAAGCACCAAAACAATGGCATGAAAAGTTTGATTCAGTTATCTTGTCTCATGGTTTTAGGCATAACAATGCTGATAAATGTGTTTACTCTAAATTCACAAATGATTATGGAATTATTATTTGCTTATATGTGGATGACATGCTTATTTTTGGGACAAGTATGGTTGCTGTAAATGAAACTAAAAAGTATCTATCTTCAAACTTTAAAATGAAAGATCTGGGAGAAGTGGATACGATCTTAGGAATAAAAGTTAAAAAACATAGTAGGGGTTTTGTCTTGAATCAATCTCATTATATTGAGAAGGTTTTAAACAAGTTCAAACACTTGAATATCAAGGAGGCAAGTACACCCTATGATCGTTCACAAAATCTAAAAGAAAACACTAACAGGTCAGTTGCTCAAGTTGAATATGCTAGTGCCATTGGTAGTTTAATGTATGCTATGCATTGTACAAGACCAGATATATCTTTTGCTGTTTGCAAACTTTCAAGATTCACATGTAATCCAAGTCCTGAACATTGGAAAGGGATTGCAAGAGTGATAGGATATTTGAAGAAAACAATAAATTTAGGATTATTTTATAATAATTATCCAGCAGTATTAGAAGGTTATACAGATGCAAGTTGGGTCACTAGTGCAAGTGACAATAAATCAACTTTAGGTTGGGTTTTTACTCTTGCAGGAGGAGCAGTTTCTTGGGCTTCTAAGAAACAAACTTGTATGACTCATTCCACAATGGAATCAGAGTTTGTTGCCTTAGCTGCAGCTTGTAGAGAGGGAGAATGGCTGAGAAATTTGTTATTGGAAATAAAGCTGTGGCCACAGCCGATGCCAGCCATCTCTTTACACTGTGATAGTGAAGCAACTTTGTCTAGAGCATTTAATAAAGTTTATAACGGTAAATCTAAGCATATAAGTCTAAGGCATGATTATTTCAGAAGTTTAATTTGTGACGGAATAGTCACAATTCAATATGTAAAAACGAGCAATAACTTAGCAGATCCTTTCACGAAAGGGCTCACCAGAGATTTGGTGATCAAAACATTTGAAGGAATGGGTATAAAACCTCTTAAATAGAGTCACCAGTAATGGGAACCCAACCTTTGGCTGGATCAAATCTAGTTTAAAGGTTCAATGGGTAAAAACAAGTTACTGATAAGTGGCTGGGAGCACTAGAGAAGATTTAACCATTCCATGTTTAGTGCTTATATATATTAAGGATTTCAGGGTGAGTAAAACTCTTAATGGATTCAGGAAAGTCTAGATTAAGGCTTAAAAGAAAATCCACCTATGTGAACATAAGGAGTGGTGCCGCTCCTAGCAAGAATTTGGGGTTGATTCTTGGACATGTTCATGAAAAGCCTAGGATGAAGCACATGTCCTTATAGGTGCTTAAATATTATGTTCTGTGAACTTTTTTGAAGTTATTTAAGACTGTGTGTGTGATATTTCCGGTTTTAACATTAGAATTGTGGTTCAATGCTTCGTGCAACCATCAATTTGTTAATACTTTGAGATATTTACACTAAGAGTAGGTTCAAGTCGAAAGACACCTATCTTTATGCATAGCCTTATGAGTTAGAGAAGATACTCAGTTTTTAAACTAAGTAGGGGATTGTTAGAGATAAATAGTTAGTTTGAAAAGAGTGTGTGTGTGAAATTTTAAAGTCCCACATTGAATTATTATAAAGGGTTTTAAGCCTTTATAAGTTAATTATCACACCACATATTAAATCGACATTTGGAGGAGAGATAATGAAAATAAGGAAATAAATAAATAAATAAATAAATATTTATATTTAAAATGCACTTAGCACTTAACACTTAGCACGTGCGCGTGCGTTGGATTGAATCAGATCTAACGGCTTTATTTTAAAATGAATTTTTAAATAAATCCAACGGTTTTCTTTTTTAAATACGAATTTTAAATTGAACAGATATGATTTTCAGAAAAGTCATAATTGATAACTTTTCAGAAAGATCATAATTCTTCATAATAGACATGTCTGTACAGAACTTTATTATAAATAAATGATCTGACAGAGTGAAAACATCAATTCAAAAAACGAATTTATCCTCCTCCATTGTCTTCTCTGAAACTTCAAAATTGTTCTTCAGGAGAGATTCCGAAAGTTGCTGTCTGTCAATCTCTGGGTGCTTGAAATTACTCCTAGGGGTGATTTGCTATATACCCTACAGCAAACGTAGTGGGGGCAAATATTACCTTAAGGACAGTGTATTTACACACGTTTCTAGGCACAGTTTCATCTTCAAACAATATTAATTTGTTAACACATTATTAAAGCAAACATTCTTCGCATAAATAAAGCTTCGTGAATTGAGTTGGCAGGAATGGTTCTTCTCCATCTATATGTCTCTACATGACTACATTGCATGATCTCCCTTAATATGCTTTGCTCTCCCCCCCCTCCTTTTTTTTTATAAGTAGAAAAATTATATTCATATAAGATCAAACACTGAAATCAATAAACAAAAAATAAAGATAGGATAGATAAATTTTATAATTTTTAAAACTACAAAATAAATATCTAGTCAAATTTTAATTTATCAAATATTATATCTTAAAAATTAAAAATACAATTTATATAATAATAATAAAAAAGACATACACATTTTGGAGAGACAATATAATTTTTAAACTCTCTTTAAGTATTTTTTATATAATCGTAAATTTAGTGTTATAAATATATTTTTTTAATTTATATTTAAGTTTTATTTGTAAATTTGAACAAATGAAATATATTTTTTAAAATTTTGATATTTTTTTTATAATAAAGAGAAGAATTTTTTTTTTTAAAAAAATACTATTTTAAAAGGAGAAATAAATTTTTTATAAAGAAAAAAAATCTATAAAAAAAAAACGAAGAATAAGAAAAGGATGAAAAGGGGAGGAGGGTGGCTGCCTGCGCGGCGCTGTTTTTCTGAAGGGAGAGATGCTGGGGTTTGCGAGATACAGGGTTCATCTTTTAATTTGCTTTGCTCTCAAGTTATACCCAAAATGCTTTGTTTCCTCTGGCCCTGTGGATTACTGTAGACCTAGCTCTGCAGAAACATGGGTCCAAATGTTATTGGATCCCACAAACACTCTGGGCTAAGGTTATCAACTGCCCAGCCTTGTTCGTGTATATGCCCTGTAGAAGAGGACAATGATGGGCTCGTGATGGGTATAATCGTTAAGACTCAAGACACGAGAAGGGAAAAGCAAGTCCATCAGACTAAATAAGAAACACTGAAAAACAAGACATGTCTTGTCCCAAAAAACAAAAAAAAGAGAAACAAAAACATGTCCCGATTTGTACACGTGCACCTCTAGAGAAACGACATGTTCTCCATGTAACAGTGGATAAAGGAAAATAATTTGGATTACAACTTTTTTCTTTCATTTTCTACCAGAATATTGTCTGAATTTGTTCGTGTCGTGTGGCTGTGGTGGATAGATCTGCTGAAAAGTAACAGTCCCTTAAGAACTACGACCACCACTCATTCCCATCAACCAAAGCAAGCAACTAAATTCACTCTCAGAGTCTCCCTTCCAAATGTCCCCAATAAAATGAAAACTCAAAATGCTCTTACCTACATTCATCTACCTCCTCCTTCACCAACTACTACTGTCAATACTCTTCTACTCTCTCTTCCTTCACATCCCATGCCGAAGAAGAATCTTTCCTAATAATCCCATACTTATTTCAAAATACACACACGCCTCTCTCCTTCTCATTTGATCCTACACTGTTTGAGTGTCTACCTCTATAAGACATGAATCCCTCTTGTCGCTTCTCTTCAACCAAACATGCAGCTTCTTCTCTGGACAGATTTCTTCTGCGAAATTCTCATCTGCACCTTCCAAGAAACAGTTCCCCTTTCTTTTTAAGCGAGACCCTCATCCCCAAAGAGGGTTTCCATGTCAAACTTCATCTATCACCACAAAAGGCCTCTTTTTCCATTCTTAGGATTCAGAATTCGAAACTCGCACACCCATTTGCCAGTTTATCTTCTTTCGCCGAAGCTGAAGGAGAAGAAGAGCGGAGAGAGGAAATCCAACTTAATGGGCATCGTCATCATCAGCATTCCAATACTGGCCAGGGCCATGAATTGCCTGGAATGGCCCAAGCCTTCGACATATCTTCAACCACTGCTTCTGCTATTTCAATATGCATAGTATTTGCTGCTCTTACTTTTCCTTTCTTCATGACATCTTTGGGACAAGGGTTGGCCTTGAAGACTAAATTTTTATCTTATGCTACGCTTTTATTTGGGTTTTATATGGCTTGGAATATTGGAGCCAATGACGTTGCAAATGCCATGGGAACTTCAGTGGGCTCCGGTGCCTTGACACTTCGGCAGGCCGTATTGACGGCTGCAGTGCTAGAGTTTTCAGGGGCATTGTTGATGGGGACTCACGTGACCAGCACAATGCAGAAGGGAATTCTAGTTGCTAATATGTTTCAGGGGAAGGATAATCTGCTCTTCGCGGGGTTGCTCTCTTCCCTTGCTGCTGCTGGTACTTGGTTACAGGTAATTATTTCAGTTCCAATTGCCTAGAAGAAGAAGGAGGTTCTCAGTTTCTCGCTGACTTAGAAGTGATGGCGAACTTGCAACTAAATTCTTAGTTCTTCTGCTTGCTAGTCAGGTTACGAAAAGGAAATTCTTATCAGAGTTAAATTAAAGTTGAATATGAGGTGGAAGGAGCATAAATATTAAATAAATAATGTGTACAATGCAAGTAAAGCTTTTGTGGATTTCACTCTTGGATGCTTGTATTGGTGTTTAATCTGGACACTCATATCTGATGCGATCATTGCGAGTATATCAAGAGAGTTGGCATGTACAAAATTCTTTATGTATCTACCTTTTTGTGGGGATCTTATGAGTTAAAATTTGAAAGAATACTGCACACTTATTTTGATGTGAGATACTTTTTCCTGGGCTAATAATTCAAAGACATGGAAAATTATTAAAAATTTTGAAGTTTAAGAATTTGGCGTGTCTCTCTTAATGTATAATTTACAAATATGAAGCTGGAAAGTGGAAACAGATATTCTGTGACTAAATGGCAATAATTCATTCTGCATAGGATAATATAGAAGTCGGATATTAGAAAGAGAAGAGTGCTATTTTTTTTTTTGGGGAACAAATTTGGTGTACGATGTAGATGTACTCTATGCATTCTACCTTGTCAGTGAGGAGTTTCTCAGAGACCGTTCATTTTATCTCAATTGTGTCCCTGTAATTGGAAAGTAAAATCGTATAAAAGTAGCTTCTAAATTCTTAAATTAATGTGATATATTCTAAATTTCCTTCAGATTAACTCAGTTTTGCATATGTTAAGACAATGTGACTTTACGTGCTACACTGCAAAGCTGCTGGTATTAAGTGATCGTTGCTTCTGTGAAGCAGCATGTATATCACTATAAACCTTCCCAGTAAGGAACCAATAAGGACTTGCTTTTTAGTAATTGGATATTTATTAGCTATTTATTATTTTGTACTACGCAGGTTGCATCATATTATGGTTGGCCAGTCTCTACTACTCATTGTATAGTTGGAGCAATGGTAGGATTTGGTCTGGCCTATGGAGGAGCTGGAGCCGTTTTCTGGGGTTCACTGGCAAGGGTGACTTCTTCTTGGGTTATTTCACCGATAATGGGAGCAGCTGTGTCATTTCTTGTCTACAAATGCATCCGTAGGGTATGTTCTCGTTCTTTAAGACTTAATCTAATCATGCACCACAGGGTCAAGGGTTTCATATTTGTTTGATTGGTTTTGACAAATAATCTGGAAAAAAATAAGTGCAAAAGACAACCTTTTCAATCCATATCAATTTTCTTGCTCAGATTTTTGGAAGCATAACGAGTATGGCATGATATGGCACCTAAGAGTTTAACCTTGGAATATCAGTTATCCTAGACACTTTATGGACTCTTTTTCCAACACATTTTTAACTTGAAGGTTTTTGAATCAACAGAAAATTGTATAACCTTTTATTATTAGTCATTAAATTCTGGAAACGCACAGCAGATAGTCCACTCCTCTTTTCTAAATTCTCGTCCATTCATTAGGATATTCAAAGCTAATTCATTGAGTTAGCATTCTACATAATTGGCTGCCCTTTTAGAAGATAGAATAGTATTTGAAGACAATTTTTATACCTTTTTTAATATATGAAAATTATAAACCCTAAGCTTGGTGGTTTGTGACTTATCAGTTATGCTTCTATCTTTTATGGAAACCCTTTACTTACAAATAGGATATTATGGAAACTGCTAATAAAGAGCTCCAATCAAATCTAAGGTAACTGTCTGGAATAATTCAAAATTATTAAAAGGATAATATGATGAATTCTGGCCTCTTACAACCCCTAATCTTTTCCACCATCCAGTTTGTGTACAGCGCACCAAATCCTGGACAAGCAGCAGCTGCAGCAGCGCCAATTGCTGTCTTTGTTGGTGTAACTGGGATTTCTTTTGCTGCCTTCCCTCTTAGCAAGAGCTTCCCTATGGCTCTAGCCCAGGCTCTAGCCTGTGGAACTTGTGGTGCTATTCTTTTCAACAGAATAATAAGAAAACAACTTGGTCATCTTCTTGTCAAGCCTACTACTTCACAGCCTGAACCAAAAGAGGATACTGCCCACAAGAATATAGGATTCCTCGCTGACTTTGCAGGTCCAAAGGGCACCCAGCTAGAAATAGTTTATGGAGTCTTTGGGTACATGCAGGTCCTCTCAGCATGCTTCATGTCATTTGCTCATGGTGGAAACGATGTCTCCAACGCCATAGGTCCTTTGGCTGGTGCATTAGCTATTCTTCATGGTGGTGCCAAAGGAACTGAGATTGTTATTCCCCTTGATGTTCTTGCATGGGGAGGATTTGGAATCGTTGCAGGGCTTACGATTTGGGGTTATAGGGTAATAGCTACAATTGGGAAAAAAATTACAGAACTCACACCAACCAGAGGATTTGCTGCTGAGTTTGCTGCAGCTTCGGTGGTTCTGTTTGCTTCAAAGTTGGGGCTGCCCATCTCAGCAACCCATACTCTAGTAGGTGCAGTCATGGGGGTGGGCTTTGCAAGGGGACTTAATAGTGTTAGATCAGAAACTGTGAAGGAGATTGTGGCTTCATGGGCTGTCACTATTCCAGTTGGTGCTGGACTATCCGTATTCTACACATGGATCTTGACTAAGCTTTTATCTTATATGTTGTGAGCGTACATTCCAAAGTGAAGAGCAACTTTTGTTTGTTATTAGTCGACGTAACTTGTTCTAGCACTGTCTTTTTCCGTAGATTCTTTTGATACAAATCGAAGAGGACTAAGAGAAAGTATGAGTCTTGCAGTATAGGTATCCTGGGCGAGGAGGCTCTTGACTTCTCAGCTGGTAAATGATGAAACTTTATGTCCAGATCATAAGTAAAACCCCGATAAAGATACAGCAACCGCCTAAATACCGGGAAAATCTCAAGCATCGCTTGGAGCAGTCATCTGTATTTTGCTCAAGAGTCTTCCCTTTTTACTATTCTTATTTTATTATCAATGTTTAAAATCCACGTGTTTAAACATTCTTGGAACAATGGAGAAGGGATTCAAGGGACAAACATTTTTCACGTAATTAAGGTTTCATTGCATCTAGACGAGGATTACTTAATGTTGAACAAATGTAATTTCCTGAGTTGATAGTGTCAATATAAGAGTAACAAAGTACACTTTATTTTAGAAGATGCATAATCTAATTTATAACTAATAGAGCTGAACTAGCATATAGCCAGGAAGCTGGAAATTCTTTTACCTTGACGGTGATTATTGTTTCTCGGACAGAATAGCATAACTTGACAGTCAATTCCACCACTGAAAAAGATGAAAGGGATAAGCAAGTTATGCAGATAAATGATCCCTTGAATCTACCCAAAAATGTGAACATTTCAGGTTTTATTACATGAATCAATTCTCTTGGGTCAAAAGCAATGCTACTAAAAATCCATAAATAAAAACACAACTACCTGTGGCTATTTTTGAATGTGGAAATAGCCTTACTAATACAGCTCATTCTCTAGTAAGTCAATGCAACTAAAGTACTGCTGAAACAGTGGCTTGTGATTGTGAGACCCGTACCAGAATGTGAGTCTGTACAGGAAAACCATAACAAAAATCACGGGGAGAGCTCTTCCACAGTGGCGAGGCTAGGCTGCCATCCCAAATTCCGAAATGATCTTGCCTTTGGAAGAGGTGGCACAAAAGGCTTCCTCCTTTTTATTCCTTTTCGCCTTGCATATCTTATCCACTTATCCTTAGACACATAGAAATCCTTTGCCGAACAAAACGATTCCTCTACAGTTCTTCCTCCATCCAGTGACTGACTCAATATCTCTTCGCTTACTTTGTTTTGCTCTTCAACTTCACCCTTCTCTTCTATTTTACATTTACTTGGAGACACAACGTTAGAGATCTCTTCGACTTTGTGTCCACTGGAAGACTTGGTGATCTTCGCGTCCAATACCTCTTGGGCCAACCCCTTTGACTCTTTGGTTTTGGATTCCTCTGGACAATTTCGCTTGAGCTTTTCCACAGCTTCACACGAGATTATAATATATTTCTGACCAGGCAATAAATACTCTTCTGGCCATAACACTGACCGGTGAGGATCCTTAAAGACTTCAGGGAGGGCAACGTAGGTCCCGGGATATTTTTCCATCAACTTAGATGCAGGGATTGCGTGTCGATACAGCTCCTTTTGGCCCCCTGCATGAACTATCTTTACAAAGATCTTATCTGATTGCAAACTGAAGTCCGAGGATGTCGTGGCAGCGTTCGGTTGGTTTTTTATTCTGGATTTCCCGTTTATGTTCTGCTGCACTAGGCCTAACGACTGAGCAACACGTTTCAGCATAGCCGGCGATTGGAAAATGTGCAATCCAAATGGTTCATCCTCCTTTTCCCGCAGACAATGTGGGGTAACGTAAAGGCATGAGGAAGGTCAGTAGTACTATTTAAACATTGGTGACCATTATGCTTCTTGTTCACGAATCACAATGGCCGGCTACTTCTAATTTAATAAGGCGGTGATAAAATCAAGGCTGCCAAGCATAGTAACAAGATACAAAATTCTTATATGTGATCTATGAGAAATTCTTAGTACACTCCGCATATAAAAAGATTATAAGTTAAACGTGAATTTCATTTAAATGTATGTTTTACATGTCTTTTTATATTTAGTTTAATTTATAAATATTTTACAAACTAAATTTATGTAAGAATTTTTCATAATTTATTAACTAACTTTACAATGAACTAATGAAATTTCTGAGTATTTCAAGTGATAGTGTTCACTCATATATCTATGTTGGCTCCTAGCACTAATTGATTCTGCAAGGAGTGTATGTAAGGAGCATGGCTTCCTTCTTTTAAAGTGAGAACAAAATGTCACCTGGAAAAGATAAGAAAGCATCAAACTTCCTCAAAATTAACTTCGTGGCTTGATACTGTCCCTTCTACAAAATATGCTGCTTTGTCTTTTTTTTTTTTTCTCCCCTTTCCCAGCCCCAAAGGTCAAGATAAGCGTCATTTGAAAAAAGGTTTCTAAAAAGGTTTCTGGTAATAAGAAATATAATGTCAGGTTTGTTTCGGGTCCAGACATTTTAATCATCGATAAGGTGGGACCCATCTTCCCCATATTATATGTCGTAGAAGCCTGGCTGCTCAGATAAGCCTGAATTTGCTGCATGCCTCACCACTTTCTCCGTAGAGTCAATATTGTTAGACCATCAGAATGAGCATGATAGAAGCCAGAGTTCGAGCTTCTGGGTAGGTTTATTGATCCTGAACTTGATAATGGAGGAACTGCGGAAACTTCCTTGGTCTTTCAATAAAAGAATTGAAAATGTTCCGTCCACATCAAATCATTGTGTATATACTATACGCAAAGGAGAAAGAATGGAGATTTCATTTTTGGTGAACCAGAGAGAAATATACAGTAAAATAACATTATAATAATAATACCCACAACTCAAATCACTAATAGTATGAGTATCATGCGTTACCAATAATAATTGTAGGTTAATTTCTTGAGCAGTCAACATTGTGCAGGCAATTTAGTTATAAAGGGGCTTCCAAATTTACTCATTTTCTGAATGTTAAAATCAGAATGACATGTATCCACATGCTCGTTTAGTATGAATCTCATTTTCTTTTTTAGAGTTTCCAGGATTTATTCTGAAGTCCTTGTACAAGGAACATAAGAAAAAATTAGCATTGTCATAGCTAAGAGAAGAGTTTAAGTTGTGGTATAGACTCAGTTCGAAGAGTAAAACTTGGGAGATAGTTTTAAGTCAAGAGCTGCCTTAAAAAAAAAAAACAACATTGGAAACAACACTAGCAAACATTTTCCAACGAAAATGAAAAATGAGAATTGAATAAAATGTGATAAAATATTATTATTAAAATTTTGTTTAGTATTACATGAAATAAAATATAATTTTTATATTTTTTTTATATTTGTTATATTTTAAATAATATAAAAATAAAATAAAAAACTGATAAAAAAATAAAAATATTTTTGAAGAATAAAATTATTAAAATAAAATTATTTTTATATAAATAATTATTTTAATAAATAAATAAATAAAAATAAAATAAATAAATAAAAATATAAAAATTTAAACTAAATTTTATTTAAAATATTAATAATATTAACAAATAGTTTACAAATTATTTATTTTATTTTATTAATGAAATAAAATATTTTAATTTTTTTTCACTTTTATTTTTTTTATTTCTATTTTTTTTCATTAAGCAAGAAATCTAAATTTTTATTCTATTAGTTTAATTTCGTATAATAAACAGAAATTATACATTTAATCTCTAAAATTATAAAAAAAATTTCAATTTCATCTATTAAATATGTAACCATGAATTGGGATATTGATATCATTAAATATTGAAGGTAAAATTATGTTTTAAAATTTGTATTGAAATTTGATTTAATCATTAATTTTTTTTATTTAAATATATCTTTAACATTTTATAAATGTCCCTTTGTAATATTTAAAACTAATTCTATAAAAAAAATGAATAATAATTACTAACTTAAATATTCAAAATATTTAATTAATTCAACTATTTATTCAAATAGTTGACACAATTAAATATTTTATTATTAATATAAAACAATAACATTTAACCGTTTTACTTTTAATAGTAAGCTCTTAACTAAGTCAACTTAAGTAAATTATTCAGACAATATCATTCTAGAGTAATAAAAATATTTTAAGTTAACTATTCAAACAAACAATTCAATAAATAAAATATTACGTATATTTAAATCAGAATTTTTTTTTTTTATAAAATTAGTTTTAGAGACTAAAAAATGTTTATAAAATATAAAAAAATTTCAAAAATTAAATTAATTTTGATTGCAAATCTAAAGAATCAAAATAAAGCTTTAGCCAAATAAAAACACATAACAACTCTAATGGAAAAGATAAAGGGAAACTGCAGGCTATAGATTTTTCTTTTACATCTAAATACACTAACAAAAATCCAACTCTAGACACGTTCCTACTATTTCTCCCTCAAGAACCCAGGAAACGGGAAAATAAAAGGTATTCATATATTAATTTAAAACCTACAAAAATGGGAAAAGAAAGGCATCTTTCCTCACTGAAATTTCCTGTGAAAAGCAAACATAACAGGCTTCGCCCCCACGCACTTCAAATCTATGTTCCATCCTTCTATGGACCCAGTAGATGAAACCATCTGTCCTTGCCATTGCAGGAAATTGCTATCATCTTTGCCGCCAAACAGGTGATCTGGATCTTGACCTCCTTCCTCTGTTGAAAGGCAGAAACAGTAGATAAACACGCAGCATTGCAAGGTAAATATTAAGAAGCCTGAGGAATTCACCTGAGTAGCTTATTCTTACATGACGATGAGAGTTTTAGTCTCAAAAACATAAATCTTAATTTTGGAAAACTTGATGGCAACAAACCTGAAACATCAAGAGAAGAGTAGGGAGAATGCCTGCGCTGAGAATGCTTGCTATGAGGTGATCGCGAAACTTGTCTAACAATGATGAAACCACATAAAGGTTAGGATAAGAAATAATATATATTTTTAATAATACATACAAATAACTTTACGTTTGGACTAAATTAATCGAAACAAAGCTAACGTATTTTTAATAGGCCTGACGTGAGAAACCAAAATAATATATATTTTTTTAAAAAAATTGATATTAAAATTATAGAAAATTCTTTTAAGGACTATATAAACTAATGACGACATCATTGTTTTTTTTTTTTAAATTAAAATAGTAATTTACTCCTTATGCAACTTATGGAGAACGTCTTCCATAACTGAAGATCAAAAGAGCAGTCAATGTATGTGAACAAAGGTTCCCAATACAATACACTGTAGTTGGGTGGTAATACTTCTAACTCTTAATTTTATGAAGATTTTAACTTTTTAAGAAGTTTAATTTTTCATAGATATATTCAATTTATAATATAATATAATCTACTAATAATAATTATTATTATGTGTTTTTTAATTATTATTAAAACTTGGTAATGTGATAGATTAAATATATTTAAATTAAAATATGAAAATTTGAATTCCCACATTGAAAAGTCATGATATTTATCAAAATCCAGAGCAACACTGGTTATGAGTTTCGATCGCATCAAGTAAGTATCTGCAAGAAATAAATTCCTAATAATTTGAACTACCAATTGTTGCTTGATCCTTGACTTACCTGAGCCACAAGAATGACTTGAGATGCAATTATTCTTCACCAAATTAATTTAGTGTTTGATAAGAAATATGAGGTATAGGTAAGAAATTGTAAAAGGGTCACTTATAGAAGTTAAATATAGAGATTATAATTTAATCTTCTGAAAAAATTGCACTTATTTACACAGTTCTTTCCGAATATAAAAAAAAAATATTAGGACTATCTATGTCTCAGCCATTTTTAAAGTATGCGCCTTGAATTGTCCATTGTCACATTTTGAGCAAAGGTTTCCTAAACGTGGAATCAGAGTGAAACCACATATTGAGTCTGCAATGAAGAGATTAAGGACTATCTATGCAATAGTTTATGATATGTTAAATCAAAGTGGATTCGGGTGGGATGATGAAAAAAAAATGATTAAAGTAGATAGTGATAATGTGTGGACTGAGTATATAAAGGTTAGTGTTTATTGCTTTTTCTCTCTTATGAATTATTTTGTTTTACTTTCTAGTTATGATTAATTCAAGTGTTTTTATTTTATGTAGAGTCATCCAAATGCAAAGGATTACAGATATACACAGATCTTACTGCTTGATAAACTTGCCTTTGCTTTTGAGAAAGATCGTGCCACTGGTAGAGGAGCCGTTGCCCCTGCTGATGCTGTTGAGGAATTAGATAAAGAGCTTGAAAAAAATGATGATGAAGTTGAGAAAGATTTGACACAGTCAACATCTGTAAATCAGGCTCAATCGAAGAGAAAGAGTGATGGCGTGGAAAGTCGTTCAATGAAGAAAAATAAAGGAGCAAACGTAATTGTCAGCAGCATCAATGAGTTAGGGAAGAGCTTTGGGACGTAGCTACAAGAGAGTTCACAACGGATGAGTCAAGTTGCAGATCGCATTGGAACAGCCAAGGATGTATTTGATGATTCTAGAAATATTTTAAATGAGTTGAGTAAAATGAATTTGACAGATGAAGAGTGTTTTACTGCAGCAGACAAAATACTATCGGTGCCACATCGGTTGCATATCTTTTGGGGTGCTAATGATGCTAAACGCCTTGCATTTGTAAAATCATTGTTATAGTTGTTCTTATGGAGTTTACTATTTTCTGTAACTTTGTTTTTCCATTTGGTTTGATGTATATGTGAATGATGGCCTATTTTGGTTGGATGAAACTTATGGATGTGAATGATGGTCTATTTTGATTTAAGAACCTATATATTTATGATTTGAAATGTATGTTTGATTTTCACTATTTTGGTTGGATGTAACTTTGTTTTGGTTTTTATGGCATGACATGCAATGTGAATGAGTATATTATAGCTTGAGCTTGAGGTGGTTGGTTTTTGCTTGTGATTTGCATTGTTTCCCTGTTTAGTTCTGATTTCTGCTGTTTATCAGGCTAAATTTGTCAAACAATGTCTGTAATTAGCTATTTGATTATAATTTTTTTGACGTTTGAAAATTTGTCAGAGCATTTGAGTATGAGCATATGTATGTGTTAGTAGAGAGAAATCTGTCAGGACATTTGGTTTTGATTGTATGAGTATACATTTATTTTTAAGGCATTTGTTCTGTGTTTTTTAATGCATGCAATAAGAATATGTTTTTAGGATAATGAGAATTTATCAGGAGAATTTTTTTTTATGATATTGTTATTAGGTTGATTTTATGTTTATACTTTGATTGTAATTTTGTAAGTATTGATTATTTTAATTATAACTCAATATTGAGTTTTGTAAATCAAATTTGCTTATTTTGGCTTATTTGAACTCTTTTTATTGTCTTTTTTTTTCTTTGAATTTAATTTTGTATGTTATTTTATTAAATGTATTGAAAATAGGATTACATCTTTTTATAAAAAAAGAAAAAAAAAAAGAAAAGAAAGTTTATTGGTAAATAGATAGAGAGATAAATAAAAACAAATAAATTTTTATTAATATTATACATATTATTTTTGTAATTATATATATATATATATATATTTATATCAATGTATAAAGTAATCAAAATAATTGTATTGAAATTAAATTTAAATAAGTATATATGCAATTTTATTATAAGGGTAGTTTTGTCATTTTATTCCATTCTTATCTTATCCTATCATTATCTGATTTATTCCAAACACAGGATAGGATATTTCTTATCCTATCCTGTTGCACATCAAACACAGGATATGATAAAAGTTATCCTGATGTTATCTTATCCTATCCTATCATATCATGCTATCCTATCCTATCCTGATCTCCAAACAAGCCCTAAGTGTCTTGCTAGCTTGCATGGGTGAATAGAAGAGGTATTTTAACATCCTATCAGAGTGCAACATGGGATGAGTCGGGGGGAGAGGTAAACACCCAGACTTACAGATGCATGAAAAATTATTACAGAAAAACTGGTACAGTGAAAGAAATTCGATTTAACAGGCAACATACAAGATGGCTTAAGCAAAAGCAAAATCTGAGTGACTATAAGTGGTGTCAGCTTCAGGATTCTCAAACTGCTTAAATCTTAGGCTCAATATGTGTTCACAGAAACTAGATATAAACTGAGCCAACTATGATACAGAATGCAACTTTGTTACACAATATTTTTCTGGTAAATTAGTCGAAGCTTGCCCAGCAAAGGTATACTGACATTGCATATATGAAAATACATGTGTATAGAGCCACACGTAAGAGTGGCATAAATACTACTATTTGAATAAAGATTTCTGATGTCCCATAAACAGGTAAATAGATGAATAAATACATAAAGATTGACAACTCAAACTAGGGTCACAGATCCAAGATGGAAAACAAGGCAGAAACAATATACAACTTTCTGGTCTTTGAGGTAGTGAGCCAAGTTACATGAATTTGAAGAACTGATTGTGTCATGTCATAAGAAAGAAGATAGTGTCACTACAACTGAGACACACACGCACACACACAGATACACATGCAGAGAGAGAGAGAGAGAGAGAGGAATGGCAACTTGAGTTATAGTAATAGAATATATATCCTAATTCTGTACATGATACTAAGTAAAGGCTCAAATTCCATGTTCAGAAGAGTCGAAAAGTTGACTAAAGCTATACACTAAAATCACTAGGACTCGTACAAAACCAGGAAAAGAAAAAAAAGATGCCTACAGAAGCATATCTAAGAAAATGTGAACTGAGTGAGGATTAATATTATTGTTACTGTATTTTATCTCTGAGCAGGAGGAAGAATATTGCTTTAAGCCCAAACAGTTCATCTCAATATTTGCAAGACACTCAAACATCTTATACTTGATGTTGCAAACCTGAATAAAATAATGAATCTCTTACTAAATAATACCTTCTTCTAGACCTGACTAGAGATGGTGATAAGTCACGTTTTCTTGAATGCAACTTCCTGCGGTACATAAATGTAATGAGACATCACCTCTGACAAGTGGCCACCAAGATAAAAAAGGGATAAATTGACTCTGTCCTAAACCTTTTTGAGTCATCTGAGCCTTCATTACTTGAATCACTGGCATGACTAACAGCATGGTCCCTGCTGCTTCTACCTCTACTGCTTACTGAAGATGAGCGTCTCCTTTTGTGCCTGTCAGAGTTACTTGCATCTTTGTGCCTTGATCTGAGTTTACCATTATTCTTTGTATGCTCCTTTTTTCGGCTAGTGCCATCTATGGTGCCACCTGTATGGACTTTTTCTTCTTTCCTGTCGTCTTTGCCATTAGCATGAGAGGAACTTTTCCTTGACTTGGATTCCCTTGTCTTTTCCCCATGCTTTACATTGTGCTCTTTCATTTTCTTTTGCCTCATTGTTCTCATCTGTTTTTTTCTTTATTCGATGTCTTTCATCCTTTCTTCTATGATTTTCATTACCTTTCTCATTTTCCCTAGTCTTACTACTCTGTACCTCCTTAACAAAGTCCTTCTCAGAAGAACTCTTCCGTCAATTCATTTTATCTGATCTGGTTTTGCTTTCCCTACCTGGATGATCAATATTTGCTTTTTCCACAACAGCAATATTTCCAGGCAGTTCAGATTTTGTTATCCCGAAAGCACTGTTAGAACTAGAATAACTAGACCTATCATGCCCTTTTTCAAAAGTATTAAGCTCATTGTCCCTATCTTCAAAAACCCCCTTGGAAGGATGTGCACAATCCAATTCTTTTGCCACCTGATCATTAGGCAACTGACCAGTAGCAGCGCCAATGCTAGTTTTGGATTTTATTGAGCTTGTTTTGCCCGGATTATTCACCAAATTAATTTGACTTCTACATTGCTCTTGAAGTTTTAAGTGTGAATTGTTATCAGCTACAGCTTGCATATCTTCTAAAGGCTCTTTTATGCCTGACTGCGGAGCAGCATCTTCTGAAGTTGGCACACCAAAACTTTTGATTTCATCATTTCCATCATCAGCATCAGAAGCATAATTTCCAAGACCTAAAACATCTCCAAGAAAGCTGGAACTAGATTTTTCACTGACATCATCATTCTCTGATTCCTTGGCTTTCACTGGAACTAGAACCTTTGCTGATGCCTTAACAACAAGAGTCGAGAGTGGAGATGCTGATGGCTTGTGGTTTGAAGTAACAACATTCTGACCCACTAAAAAAGACAAAATTTACAATGTTCTTATGTTCAGAAACTCGAGCACAACAATTATCTCTATATATTTAGAAGAAAAAAAATGAAGGGCTCCAAATAATTACCTCCAGCATTCAGATCATCTTCATTAAGAACTTTAGTAGCAATTTCATCAAACGGGTCATCAGTCATCAGTAACCTGTTTCGAAGTTGTAGTTAGAACTATGGTAGGAGATGTTAAATAAGATAACCATCACGTTTTAAAGACAGCTAACCTTCAAAAGTACTTCAGTTAGAACTCGTTTTATTTCTTGGTTAATTGCTGCAGTTCTAGCTGCTTCAACGTGATCCTACAAAGAAAACATGTCAAATTAAATACCAAAGTGGATGAATATTCAAATAACTCAAATAAAGACAGAAGACAACAACACTATTATAAAAACAAACTCATTTCAAGGAAAGAAAGTTAAACATTTGGCAAAGAATAAAACCTCCTCATCTTCCTCCTCCTCAGCTGATCTAGAGGAATCATTGCTTTTGCTATCTTGATCATCACCCTTCACATTTGACTTATCAACACCATCATCCACCAATTTTTTTTCCTCCTTAGGATGCTCCATGGAAGGAGCAGCATTGATGGCTTTCTTTATTTCCTCTCTCAGCCAATTAGGGACTGAAGCCTGAAAAGTGATTTCAAAATGAGTTTTGATGGTGTATGTACATCCAAGCCAGACCCTTCACAATATAGATACCTTTTTAGGACAATCAGAAACACCAGAAACCTGTATGCATCAGTGGAGAAAGCTGCAGTAGGATTAATTGTAGTTCCAGTACTTTGTGCAAAGGGTGCACTGCCTGATGGAATCGTTGTAGGGAGGCCAGGCCCGGGAAACCTTCCAAATGGTGGTACAACATGTCCAGGAACAGGAGAAGGTGCATTAATAGAAGGATCATGCTGCTAGAAGAATTAAAAGTCAGCACATTCACAAAAGAAAACTCACGCATGGGAAAAAATTGTCAAAATGGAGACCTGCAACCCTGAAGAAAGAACTGGAGGTATTGGTGGATAAGCAACACCAGGTGCCACAGGGGGAGCCCAGCTATTCATCGCAGGCAGTCCACTCACAGGATCAATTGCCTCTGACAGTAGTTACTGAATCATGATGAGCATAAGTCAATTGCACTTGTGGGTGACTATCACGATTAAACCTAGGGGCAAAATCTAAGGGTTGATCAGCAATATGGATAGCAGGATCTACTGAATGGCTGCCTGATGCAAAAGGCACTTGCATTGAAAGTTGCACATGGTGCTGTTGCTCCTCAGTTAAGGAACTTGACAAAGACATCAGCGTGTATGATTGCTGACTTTGATCAGCAGTCTCTTTAACTGTCATTTCAGTCAATAGTCAGATTGGAAGTAAGGAAATATAAGGCAAGAAACAGAGTGCTTTGAATTCAAAGTAGGCACAGGAATCCTGCTCTTCAAGGTTATACATTTACTAAATCACTCCTTTTTCTTATGATAATCAAACTCCTTATTTCATATGATGATTAAAAAAAATATTACTATAAGAACGATCAGAGTCCACCACATCCTATAATCCTTTTAGTAAATTGCTGAAGAAAATAACCAATTGATATTACTTCTACTAGAAATTAAAATAAAAAATGAAGACATCTAAAAGAAATACTTTTCCATTGTGATAGCTTCATCTTAAAGCAGTTTCTCTAACTCATATTTTGAAAAAGATAACACTCAAGTACTATAACTACGTTTAATCCACAAGGAAGCATAACTACAGTAGTGGATTATAAATTGGCTGAATCAATGATAAGTTATTTACAGAACAAAACCATGAAATACTCCCATTACAATATCAGAAAAGAGTTGAGAAATGTATATTTGGGTGGAGTTCAGAATTATTTTGGGCAGAAGCAATGTGAGAGTTACTTCAGTCCTAAATTAATTTGGGGAGGTCAAATTTTCTTTTAGACCCCCACCCAACCATGTTGTAAGTGTTTTTTTCTTATCGTACACATAGCAGCTTCTGTCATTAAAGATTTTCAAATTATTCTTGCAGCCATTTAAAGATATGGTTCTTACAGTTACCAGTGACCCAAAATATTTGCTTTGTCATCCTAGAACTACAGTAGGACCATCTTCATTTCTGTTAGTGTAGGTCAGGTCACCAGAAAGCCCAGAGATCCCCTAAAAGTATTTGCAAATTTGATAACAAGGATTCTGTCTGTGAATACACCCTGGAGCATTCCCTCTCTTTCAGTAGTAACATGATCCACATCACAAGGATGATGACTGGCACAGAAAACAATTGGGCTGGAATCCCTCAAAAGAACTAGTTTAACAGTTAGCTAACTACTAATGTATGAAGATGTGATAAATGGTTCTTGCTCTATCATCATCAAGTATAGGTATTTTGCCAGGACTTCTGATTCAATATATAAATATACCCTAATAGCTGAGATGGACATGCAACCAAACCTGGCCAACCAGCCCACTGCCCAAGGGACTTCACATAGATAGAGACAAAAATTATTTGCTTAAATTTGGCAAGTCAAATAAGCTAACTTATAACTTATTTGACTAACTTATAAGTTTGTTTGACCAAATTAGAGATGTTTGGTAAACAAGTTTATTTGAGTAGCTTATAGCGTTTTATCATACATTATTTTAAATATCGTATAGCTTTTAACTGATAGCCTATGAAGCACGGACACGGACACGGACACGGGACACGACACGGACACGGACACGTGACACGTGAATTTTAAAAAAATATAGGACACGACACGTTGAAGACACGTAAATTAAAAAATAAAAATTATATATATATATATATATATATATATATATATATATATATATATAGTACTAGAAAACAATAATATTTATAACTCACTTTACAACTTATTACCAAAAAAATTATTATAAATTTATAATACAATCAACATTCATTCTTCTTCAATATATTTTTTATCAATGCTATTATTTTTATTTTCTTCGTTTGTGAAAAGAACTTTCTAATTCTAAATTATACAAAGAAAAATTTGTAACCGATAAAATTTCAACATTAACAAGAACAAAAAATAACAAAAATTACAAAAATTATGTGCACATACAATAATAACAAAGAATAAAAGCAAGAGAGCAACTCTAGAAAGAATTATATGTGTATTATTATAATTCAATTCCCTCACCATAAACAAAAGCTATCTCAGCTCTTTGCTATTGCGATTATGTAAAACATTAAGAGACAATACAAAAATTAGAAGAATTTGGTTTCCTTTTCCTCAGTAAAAAATCTTGAAACCCAAAAGCAAACTTTCGAATAGGTATATATGCTTGCGTAAAAACAAACTTCGAAGGCTTGTTGAAAAAGAATATGCAAATAGTCACATACACAGACAAATCCAATAAGAGAAAATAGAGGAACTTACTCTATGGTCAACAAAAACAAACAATAGAGTTGCAATGATTTAGATGCAAGCTACGATGGATGATAGGGAACCAACTTCAATGGAAGACATGTTGCGATGACCAAAATATAAGTTATGATCGTTGGTTTTGGGTTCTAACTTCAAATAAAAATCTAAAAGAGATGTAGGATATATGTCTAAAATGTCTGAAATAAGTGTCGGACACGTTCAAAAAAGTGTCCGACACGAGTTTTTTTTTTAATATTTTTTTTTAAAAAATTGGACACGGGACACGCGTCGGACACGGGTGTCCCAAGAGTGTCCGAGGAGTGTCGTGTCCGTAGAGTGTCCGACACGTCGACACGGCTTAAAACGAAGTGTCCGTGCTTCATAGCTGATAGCTTTTATAATTTTATTCCTTTCTTATCTTTATTATTTTATTCAAATTCCAACACTATCCTATATACAAGATGACATTATTTTTACTATGTTCGAGTAACGTTCAAATTATATACCCCATAATTAACTTTCAGATATTATTAATAGTGACACAAATAATGAAAATTTAAAAAAATTTACTGAAATAAAAGAAATTCACAATAATATTACTAATTTATTGTGGGACTTTAGATGATATGTTTATTTTGTATTTTTTGAGAATATATAATAAAATGTAATTACTAATAAAAAATAATAAATTTTATATAACTATATCATTTTATGTCATTTTACATTTATCAGCTAATTTAATAACTAATTTTACCAAACACTTTTAATTCAATAAATTAGTTTAACAGCTTACAGTTTTCAGCTAAAAACTAACTTATCAACTTTCAGCTAACTTATTAGCTATTTTTACCAAATATAGCCAAAAGCAGTAGAAATCAAGAATTTTAGCAAATAATTTCCTATCTTTCTAGCCAAAAGAGCATACAATTTGTTAAAACAACTTCAATTCTAGGGTTTTTTTTTATCACATAGGTGATTCCAAGTGTCACCTAGACCAGCACAAGCAGATGATGCAATCCAGTTCATCCATCTACACAATCATAAAAATACAAGTTGTTTATGAGAAAAAAAGAAACTTTTTAGACAGTGAAAGAATAGTATTATAAGAATAGGGTACCAGCAATCCTATTGAAGATTTTTGAAAAACAGAGACTTAAGTTCTCATATTATTATTATATCGATACTGAACCAGCGTGAAACAGGTATATATATATACCATACAACATACAAATCAGAATCCCATTGAACACGGGATTGAGCCGGAATACAGGGAAAGATAACGGTAACATGAATTAAATAACAAAACACTCCTAAAAATACTCGCATGATACTTGGTCGGGTAATAAATAAATCCCAGGAATTCAGTCTACATATATTGCGCACCAACACCTATCAAAAGCAAAAACTTTGTTACATTTACTAGCTCAGAAGAGCTTGCCAGTCCCTTTGTACGTCTACAAGGGAAACTCCCCTAAAACATCCATTAGCAACAACCCATAAAGAGGCCAAAAAAGTAACTCTTTCTCAAAGAAGATACAATGGTAAAAAACTCTAATTGAAAACTCTTGCATTCCTTTCCACACCACAGCAAACACAACACTCTGCCACAAAACCTTATCCTTTGGTGGCCCAAAACCATGAAACTTAGTAGCTAAAAAGCTCTTGTGATAATATATTCTGTATAGTGGGGACAATTTAAGGGGTTGAAACATTAAAGAGATCCTTTCATGCCATACTTTGAAAAAATGTGAAGCAAGAAAATTTATCAGGTAATTTGAGCTTTTTGCCTTACAATAGATCAGCATCACAAGTAGTAAAGGAAAATTTTAGTATTATTAACGAGTCATTCCCAAAGAGTTCTTGAGGAAAGCTTCACTAGCAAATTCATTACAATAAGTAAACAATTACCTGTAACAGAAATACAACTAGAAGGTACCTCCTGCTGATTAACTGATGGATTTGTAGGTAAGTTTCCTTGATGTTGAACTGCAACAGTTGGATCTTCTGTGGTAATTATATCTCTAGTGCTGCAAGGTAAATGCCCATTTGAAGCATAAGATGTCTCCACACTGACTGCAGCCTCCTGGGAAAAGCCTGGAACCTTTTGTATAGATGCATTCAAAATGGGAAATTGTTGATAGCTTGATGAAGGATGAGACTGGTTTTGAACATCAGGATAACATGAGTCAACAGTTTGTTGATATTGATCATGATAATGGCTTTGCTCTTGCAGTCTTCCAGTAGGTGCAAACAGAGATTGTAATTGTTGACTTTCCATTGCAGACTTAGCATCTGCCCATGCTCTGTCCCTAGCAGCCCAATGTTCTTCATTTTTTGCAGCTACCATCTTCATAATTATAAAAAAGAAAGATTCAAACTCACCACATTAACAAACATGATAAAATTTAGAAAAAAAAAAACCTTTTACCATATTTCCAAGAGGGCAAAAGAGAATTATAAGCAGGCAAAAATAAAAAAGAGCTTTAAGCTAATCTACTACATTATTATTTCCAAAGATTGCACACCAAGCCACTTAATCTTATTATTATTATTATAACCTGATATAAGTGGCATGTAATCTTGATCATGATCCCCTCATATGGACGCAGCTATCTAGGTCAATATTCAGTGTCATACAGTCAATATCAAAGTGATCTCATGATATACAAGAAAATTTAAAACAAGACAAATCAGACAAATGATACAACAATGTACATATCTGGATAAGATGATAATAAATCAATTAAGAACAAAATAAAAATTGGCACATTAGACTTGAAGGTTTTGCGAGTGTGAGATTCTGTAGCTCTATTTATTTTGGTGTCAGAACAAGAGGCAAGAAGAGTGCTATATGGAAAGGTGTGGTGGCCTTGTGGAGTTACGGCGCCCCTCTTCTTCTGGATTGGCAGCTGCCAACAGCTGGATGTATTAACAAATACTATGCTCTTGATAATATATGGTTTTCTGAGTGTGCACGGTCAGTGAAACACCAGTTTATGGGTGCTCAAACAAACTAAGGGAAATCAACGTTCCTCTTATTGCTAACAATCCACAAAGGATTCCAAGATTACAAGAATACAGAATAGCTTCTCATCCTCCCCTTTACATCTATTTATTCTGAGTCCCAAACACACACTTCTTCAACTAACAACTAACTATGACACGTATACAACTTTCATAACAGCTACTATAACAGACAACTATTAGTGGAACGGGGCATTACACTTTTCAACCGTAACAAAGCCCCTCCCATGAGATGTTCCTTGTCCTCAAGGAACTTTAAAATTGTAGAGACTAACAAAATCAGGAAGTTGCCGTTGGAATTTGTGTAAACTGAGGCAGGTAACTAGAATTGCAAAGGGTCCATAATAGATGGTTGCCAATTTATGGAAATGTCTGTTTGAAATACTAGCCTGCTTATAAGATTGGAGCTTAAGGTTGACTCTAT
Organism: Gleditsia sinensis; assembly: GCA_037074535.1. NCBI lineage: Eukaryota > Viridiplantae > Streptophyta > Magnoliopsida > Fabales > Fabaceae > Gleditsia > Gleditsia sinensis. The sequence goes on along the minus strand of CM073467.1, from coordinate 59,372,842 downwards.
CTCCCACCTGAAACTCTCTCTCTATTATGCGTCTATAAGCTTGAGATTTTATCCTTTTTTGAGTCACCCTCAGATTGTCTTGCAATATCTTGAAAATGGTTTCGCGTGACCTTTCAAACAGATTCACCGTTTTTACCCAAAATTGTCTAGCTAAGTAAGGATTGCATAACGTTGGTTTGTACCCGTATAGATCTTGAAAAGGAGTCATTTGTGTGGCAGGGTGGAAGGATTTTTTGTACCAGTACTCAGCTAAAGGAAAATAAGCCTCCTGTTTATATGGCTTCTGTCCCACTGAGCATCTTAAGTAACGAGCTCCCACCGCATCTTGAGAATTTTCCCAACTCAGACAATTACTTCCTTCGGATTGTACAAAATGTTTTTGCCAAGCAAATGCCTTACCTTCCATGGCTAGCAATAGTAGTTTGAGTTTCTGATCGTCAGCCACCTTCTCTAACATGAAATACGGCTCACATTTTTCTCTCCATAGGCAATAGTCACTTCCATCGAAACTTGGAAATGGGGTCTTGGATGGTTCTTGAAATGAGTCGTGCCCCGATTCAGCTCTTTCTTCCCTAGTGTGTTCTTCCACATAGGAACTCTTCTGGTTCAGCACCTCTTCCATCGATGCTAACAGCTTCCGCATATTCTTTTTCAATTCCCGAATGTCGTTCTGTTTCAATTCTTAAAACTCCAATCTCAGTTGATCTACCTTGTCTCCAACTCTTTCGAGTCTCTTCTCCAGCTCTGCTGTTTCCTGCTGCACTTCTTTAACATTTATCTTCTCCCCCATTGTTACAACCGTTCCTGCTCTGATACCACTGAAACACTAGTTTATGGGTGCTCAAGCAAACTAAGGGAAATCAACGTTCCTCTTATTGCTAACAATCCACAAAGGATTCCAAGATTACAAGAATACAGAATAGCTTCTCATCCTCCCCTTTACATCTATTTATTCTGAGTCCCAAACACACACTTCTCCAACTAACAACTAACTATGACACGTATACAACTTCCATAACAGCTACTATAACAAACAACTATTAGTGGAACGGGGCATTACACTTTTCAACCGTAACAGTCAGTAAACCATTCTGTTTTTCAAGCCATAATCTTTATCTTCTGTTGTTGGTTCTAGGGTTTGCTCTTGAACATTAATAATGATAATCTTTATTTCAGTAACTTTCGTGTGTCAAAGATTTTAGTCAGTGTCTTCTAAATTCCATAAAAAACCTCAAACTATAATAGACGTGTTTTGCCACTGACAAATAAGACAATCAGCAGAAACGGAAGATAAAACACTAGTGAGAAATAAGAACATGCTTTTCGTATGAGTATATAACCTGGATAATCCCAGCCTTGTTTGGGAGGTCAATTTGAAGTGCCCAACTCCTAGAATAGTTGATACAAACCAGTATGATTAGTCAATAAACAAAGTGTAAACCAACAGAAACAGAACCCAGTTAAAGTACGGACACAATAACTAAATGAACTCTACACGGAGAAATCAACTAATCAATCCAAGAAAAGCCTCTAGATAAACAATAAAGCAAATGGTAAATATGCGCAGGCTAGAAAGCCTACTCATGGGTACCAGACTCACCTGAGGATAAGGCTGGGGAATGTGGGTATGAGGAGGCACATGAGAACGAGGAGGGGGCGGAGGTGGAGGGAATTGATTGTGATGATAGGAATGGAGCGAAGGATAGGAAGCAGTTGGAGGAACATAGTCGGAGCGATGATGAGGAGGACGGGGTGGAGCCCACTGTGGCGGAGGCAAAGGAGTCTGAGATGGGTGGTGCTGGAATTGGCTGGAATACAACGGCCCATTGGGAGAGGCGGGTTGTCTTGGCGGTTGTATCTGATGAAATTGGTAGGATCCGCCGTGTGGGGCGGAGGCGGTCTCATATGGCCGTTGGAAAGAGTCCATAGGAGGTTGTTCTTATTGTTCTGCAGCTAGAGGAATTCAACTTCGAGACTTTGTTTGTTACACTTGGAAATTGGTAAGGGGAAAACGGACCTTTTTTTACTCAGAACTAAGTGAGCAACAGCTTTTCCGTTACTCTGTTCGTAAAGGAGTCGTTACTCTGTTAGTAAACTAACGCAATGGGAGGAGTTTAGTGTGGAAGCTTTAAAAGGATAGCAGAGTAGCTGAAGAGGGTACCTTTGTATAATTCTTGTTTCTGTAATTCTCTGGAGCCTTGTTGGTTACCAGTTTAACAATAAGAGAAGATTTCCATATGTTCTCTTAATTTGCTCTTGTGATTCGGTGTTGTGTGTGAGTTACCCAAAAGAACTGTTACATTGTTGCTGTGAGTTTGGAAAGCATTTCGCAAGTTAGGAGGTTGCAGAAGAGAGCTCCCAGCAAATGAGAAGGGAATCAAAGTGAGGACTAGCGTGTAAGATCAATGAGCAAATCTTTTTATTTTTTTTAAAGTGAATAATTTTTTATTTATTAATAATATATAAATTATAATATATAATAAAAATAATTTTAAAAAATATTATTTTTATTATGTATTATGATTTAAATATTATTAATAAATAAAAAATTATTTATTAAATTAACTTTTTTAAATATTAATTTTTATAAATTATGTGGTGTTAAGAATATATTTATTTGTAAAATTATAATAGTCCTTTTTTTGGTCAAAGAAACATCATAGATAAGCAAAAAAAGCTATATTATAAAAATAAAATGGACAAAATTGATCTCACTTATACAATAATTTCTAAATATATTCTTTTTAGTAATTTGAAGGAAAAAAAGTGTTTTTTTAGATTGACTAAACACTAAAAGCATTTATAAAAATATTTATGAAATGATTTGGTCAAATACTCTATGTTTATTTGTTATAGCGTTTTTTTTAAGTTCTATATTAAAAAAAATACAAAGCCATCTTATTTTTTTATTATCAATTGATAATAAGAAATGTTATTTTAAATATTATTCTTGATATAGATAATTTTTTTAAAAAATTGAGATTACAAGATATTCATATTTGAAAATCTTGATTGATACATCTTAATTGAAATTTGTAACAATGATCCATTTCATGCTCACCTTCAACTTTGACCAATGTTTTGAAATTTAAGAATATATCTTTATGAAGCATTACATTGCTTCAATATAAATATCGAGATTATTGCTAAAAAAATGAAATTTAATTTCAAAATTTGAGGTCTAAGTATCCGTTTGGCTTTGTATTTTTTTTAATATAGAACTTAAAAAAAAACGCTATAACAAATAAACATATAGTATTTGACCAAATCATTTCATAAATATTTTTATAAATGTTTGTAGTGTTTAGTCAATCTAAAAAAACACTTTTTTCCTTCAAATTACTAAAAAGAATATATTTAGAAATTATTTTATAAGTGAGATCAATTTTGTCCATTTTATTTTTATAATATAGCTTTTTTTGCTTATCTATGATGTTTCTTTAACCAAAAAAAGGACTATTATAATTTTACAAATAAATATATTCTTATTTTTTTAATACAAACAATATTTTTTTTCTTTTATTAAAAAAGAAAAAAATGAGTTTTAAAAATAAATTCTGCAAAATTGTATTTTACAATTACATAAATGGTAATGATGGTCATGAGAAGAGAGAAAATGAGAGGGAGAAAGGGAGAGTGACAAAATGAAAAAAAATATTTTAAAAAGACAAGGTTAGATGTTTTCGAAATCTTTTATTTTAAAAGAAAGAATTTTTATTTATAATAAAATTAATTTTCTAATTTTGCTTTAATGAAAAAGTTCTAAATTGCTGCTTCTTCATTTAACAAAAAAACTGATTCAATTGACATTTAAACGTAGGTTTGACTCTTCGTCAAATATGATAAAAAAATTTTAAAAAAATTTCTTTAACAAGCAGTTTTTTTTTTTTCAAAAGAAACTAGGTAAAACATGCTTTAAACAGTATAGAAGTCATAAGATAATCTATTTATACTATAATTTTAATTTTTGAACTACTAATCTTTCAATATTTTTTTAATTCAAAACAAAGTGTGCTTTGTCTTAAAGTGTGTGATTTATTGTCAAAGTTACTTTATTTGATATAATCTATTTTTAAAGATTTTGTAAATAAAATAATTCAATATTTTGAAATTTTTTTAAATATATTATTAATATTGATATTTTGATTCCATTTAAAACTAAATTTTTCATGCTGAACAAGCACACAATTTTTTTTAAAAAAAATACATTTTGGACAGAAAAAAAGAAGACAAGTATGTTTTGTGGTTAGGCTGTGAGGCTGTGACTGGGCATTGAGCCTGGCTTGGCAAGTCATGTGCTATGGGCCCTTGGAGCCCTGTTATGGTTGGGTTTGGCTATTTGAGTGCTGGACCAAAATGTGGGCTTTTATCATGTCTTCCAATTGTTTTTCGGTAACTGAAACTTCAAATTGCACTTGTAAGAATAGAGACTTCCTCACTGGCACTTCTGCCACCGACTCTTTCTCTCTCCCTTTTCTCCTCCCCTCCTTTTGGCAGCCATCCCTCTCCCCTTCCTGTATTTTGTTTTCATTCTATAGAAGATGCTCTCCCCTTCCCAGTTGCATTTCTTAGCTATTGACAGAGAGACGCTGTTACAATATATTTTTAATCAAGAGAGAACTACCCCTTAAAAGCTAGCTTTTAAGGTTGGAGAGCTCTTGAACTTATATACCACACCCACATCAGTATTTTTACCAATGTGGGACTCTTATGAAAGCAAGTGTAACAGAGCACCCCACTCGGATAAACCGATATCCACGACGACTGACACTCTGTCAGACAGATCTGACGCCCACTACTTTCGCCAACAACGGGTATTTTTTCTGGGCCCAGTTACCCCCGGTTAGGTAGCCCTTTTCGCAGAGGTCAGCCACCAGCTCTGATACCATTGTTACAATGCATTTTTAATCAAGGGAGAACCATCCCTTAAAAGCTAACATTTAAGGTTGGAGAGCCCTTGAACTTATATACCACACCCATATCAGTATTTTTACCAATGTGAGACTCTTATGAAAGTAAGTGTAACAGACGCTCGTCTTTTTCTCCTAGTATCGCCTCTCTTTTTCCCCCTTGTGAAACTTAGTCGCAGCAATTTGGGCGGGTGGCTGCCACCTCCCCCTCCCCCCTTCTTTTTCAGTTTTGAGGTCTAAAAGCCTTTTTTTCCTTTCTTTCTGAAACCTTAAAATTGAAATATTTACATATTTTATTCTTTTGTAAAATTTTTTTTATTAGAATTTTTTTTAAAATATTTGTAGAATTTTTTTTTATATTTATAATTTTTTAAAATTGAAAGAAGAATTAAATGTAAAAATTTTAATCTTAAAAAAAATTGAGAGGAGTATTATTATTTTTTGACTTCTGTATTTTCTTATGAAATATTTAATAAATTATAGTTTAATTAAAATTATTATGAAATATTTAATAAATTATAGTTTAATTAAAATTATTATAATTTTTTTATAATATTTAATTAATAGTAATTAAAGAGGTGTGTTGTCTTTTAATTTAAAATTTTTATATTTTTTAAAAATACAGACTTAATTTATATTTTATTCTCTTATTGTGTCTTGTTAAAATTTCTATAAATATTAAGTTTTTATGCCTAATTATTGAATATAATAATTTGTTGATTTGTTTAAAAAAAAAGTAGAGACTTTCTTAGTGTTTGTTTTTTTTAATTGTTGTACATTTAAAATTTTAAAGTGTAATATTTGATAAAATAATATTTTAAATATATCTTATCTCTATTTTCTTACCAATTTTTTTCTTATTCTGAGATATGTGAAAGCTGAATTTGAATAATTTCTCATTTAATCTCTTAAGTCTCTTAATATTAAACCCTCAGTGGCTTATTGTAGTTATGTATGAAGCCATTAAGTCTCTATCCAAAAAAAAGTAGACTTCCTTTCTAAGGAAGAATTTCGATTGACCAGAGAAGATCATACTGACCTTTGAGCAATGGAAAGCATTTGCCTAAATCGTATGCTGGTAAAGCATTTACAGAAATGAGAGCATACGCAGGGGGCCAGTGAAGAAAGAAATGTTCATAAGTAAAAAATTGAAAATTTTATTAAGATGTAGCTTATGCATGAAATGATAAACAGCAGATTCAGGAATATAGAGGATGCCTATTAACACAAGTTCACAAACTATACACAGCTACCGATATGATGTGACGATATAGAGTTGAAGTGACATTACTTGAATTTTGTTTCGTCAAACTCAAATGTAATTACATGAGCAGTTGTTCACAGTTTGTATCACAAAAATTTTATTAGTAACATCGCTCAAGAATTTTGTTACCTATGTGCATTACTTGGCTACTTCAACCTTGCTATTGTAGTCCTATACCCACTCCACGCTTTGGTATATGCTTAAGAACTTGATATTATGTAATCTTTCTGAAGCTAACTCGCATTCTGATCCAAAGCTGCTGCAGCAAGACAAATTTCTTTCTTCTTTGCCAAAAAAGCACCAAGTTTCTCTTGTTAAATACTATGAATACATGGGTCAGCAGTGAAAAAAATAGTTGCTTGGCCCCAGAGAATAAATAGAAGAAAAATCCGCTTGGGATCACCCCAAATCATGCCACTGCATCAGACTGTTTTCTAGTCAATCTTGCATACAAACCATCTTTTAATAGAAGTTCCCTGTGACTTCCATTCTGCGTGGACAGAAGTTATTGACAGTTAGCTTTTCATTCAGCACTCATGTAATCCATGGTGTTTTAGTATGCATAGGATATTGAAGAGATTTTTTTCTACTGATGAACTCAGAGGAGAGCAACCAACTATGAATTTTATCCCCACAAGTATTAGACAAACAGATGGATGTAAGGCAAAGTGGCAGACATTTCAGGCGTCATGATACAGCATAAGAGTTTTGGGAATCAAATTCAAAATTTTTTTTTTTTGACTTACAGAGAACATGTACAACCTTTTAACACTTTATACATGAGCTTTACATAGTTACTGAAGACCCAAAATAAAGGGAGACACAGCCAATGAACATATCAAGAATAATAAAACTTAATTAAGAAAATTAAGGAATAACGATATTTAAGATGTTCAAAATGAACTGAAAATTTACCAACCTCGACAACTTGACCACCATCCATTACCACAATCCTGTCAGCTGCTTGTATGGTAGAAAGCCTACAAAGTAGCTCACAAACTTGAAACCCAAGAATCAAGATAGCATGTAATGGATGCTAAATATCAAAGATATCACCTGTGTGCTATGACTATGACACTCCTCTTTGTTGTGGAGTCACTTCTGATAGAACGAAGAACACCCTACATATAATGGTAACTCAAGCATCAATATTTTTTCTACTCTCTTTCTCTCTAACATTTAGAGTGTTTAAATGTCAACTGGTTTGGAGGAGTAGTTTCTAGAAGCAGACCTTGACATTATGTTCACTCTCAGCATCCAGTGCACTAGTGGCTTCATCAAAGATCAATATTGTTGGGTCCCTAAGAATGGCCCTTGCTATAGCAATCCGCTGCTTTTGTCCTCCACTTAACAGATCATTATCAACAAGTGTTTTATAACCATTAGGAAGTGCAGAGATAAAGTCATGAGCATAGGCCTGCTTGGCAGCCCATTCAACATCCTCCTGTTTAATACCTCGGGTGCATCCATATCTGATGTTTGAACTAATATCCATGCGGAAGAGCTTCGGTTCCTGTACAAACAAATTTCAAGGGTTAGGAGAAAATAAACATATATTCACTGAACTTTCTGCCATGTTGGCAAGTTATGAACCTGTCCCACAAATCCAATTCTTTCTCTCCACCACATGATATCCAATTCTTTAAGAGGGATGCCATCGATCAAAATCTGCAATTAGATTAAAGTGCATATTAACAAAATATTAAAGTAAAAGGCATTTGCTCTTATAGTACTACCACAAAGCATAACTAGCTACAGGTACTATATACCTAATTTTTTGAAACAGAAACCTCTAACCATTTTTTACGCTTGGATTGACAAAAATGGTGACCAAAGCTTTAAAAGTAGGCATTATGAATTTGAATTTTTATAGCATAACCAATCCCACCCCTCTCCCTTTTTCTTTTGGGAATGTAACAAAATCAAAGAGAAACTTAACTTACTGGTAAGACACAATCCTAAAGTCATAGCAGTTGGATTCATCAACCATGATAAATATATATTTGAAAGAAGAGATGGCCATTTTATTGTGGTTGAAGAAAATACCTTTTAGCCACTTACTGCATGATGACTTAGAATTAGCAAAATCAACATAGTTTTTCCCCTATTGTTATTTTCTCTCTTAGCCTCCTCTTTATAATTCAATGCACATCTTATAAGCATCAAAATATCCAATTCAAATCTTAGTATCATGATATGATGAGGATAAAAGACTCTACCTGACCATTTGTTGGCTCATATAGACAGAGCAAAAGGTTTACCAGCGTGCTTTTTCCACTACCACTAAGACCAACCTATGCAAAACCAAAAACAAACAGAAAATTAATCTTTTAGCCATTGTCCAGGCAAGGAATGATTTAAAGTAACTAGAAGCAGTTTCTTACAATTGCAACCACCTCACCAGGATGGACAGCAAAGCTTACATTTTGTACTACAGATACCTGTTACAATGTTTACCAATTAGTGAGCCTATATTAGTGGCAACAGTAATCTTAAGTTCTTAAAGCCACGTAGATACACAATCAAATTGAATTAAGCTAATTAAACAGACCACGAAAAGGGAGACATGGTGCCACAAGAATTCAGAGGTCAAGATATTAATACGCTAATATATATATATATATATATATATATATATATAATATTAAGCATCCCACTCACTTCAGAAATTGCATTGTAATCTACATGTGCAATAAAGTGCATATGATAAGGAAGAATTAGATAAAAACACTAAGCTGCCAACAGACCACCCACCCAGCCACCAGCCGAAAAAAATCTCATTGGTTATTTGCAGAAATGTTCTCCATTTATTACACATACATGTTCCTGAGACCCAGAGGACAATAAAATGCTATACTGCTTCATTGAATATTTGTTAAACCTATATTGTACAAGTAACAAGTATACAATGTTGGCATGAACTTTCTTTTATTGTTTGGAGGGGAGTAAAAAAATATCTACGCCAAAGTTTTAATTTCTATTCTAGAACTGTTCATTCTCCACTGAAGTAATTGAGGACTAATAATTGTATCAAATATAAGACTTTATATTCTAGGAGCCAGATTAAGAAAGGGATATCTACCGTTGGCCTTGAAGGATAGTGAAAAGACACATTAATAAACTCAATATGCCCCATTAATCTCTGCAACTTTTCTCCTGTAACAAAGTTATTTTCAAACTTCAATATAAAATTCTAGAAAATTATGAAAAAGTTGTGCAGAAATGTGTCATTTTTACCAATATGAGCTTTTCTTTCTTTTTATTTAATTATTTACTTTTTGGTAGAGTGTGGGAAATGGGTACTGGATTTGCATCTTACAGGGGCATTAAGCACCCACTAATATATGATACCATAAATCCATAATCATAACACATGGACAAGGAAACATGACCATCATGTGAACTGTATACATTACTAAAATGACAAACTCAATTTTATGTACGTAAGGAAACATAAAGTGCTGGACTCAGATTCCTCTAACAACCCACTATGTACAGTACAAGTATGTGAATGTCTGTGCCGTGGTATAATAGCAGGATAATTTTTTTTCTAGAAGAATATAATATTTTGTTCAATGGATAAAACTAAATAATAAAGCCTTTTTATTGCTTACTGCCACCATCATATTAGCCTATTATGTATCACATTATGTACCTTAACTTGTAAGACAAAGATTACAGTTAGAAACAGCATGCCTGTTACCAGTAACTACAGAATTCAGCTCATGCATAGCTTGTCATATTTCCACTTGTGAAATTATAATATTGCCCATATGATACTCGGCTTGGAGAAAATATCTATGCTTGATCCACTAGTAAAATAAAAACTGCATATCAAGTGACATGCAATCTCCTTAAAGATTGTAGCTAAGCAAATCAAAGGAAGCATGCAAGGGACTACCTCAACATGGAGTAGTTTAATCATATGAAATAATTGAACATAGCTCATAAAAACACTTACCTCTTGCTATGAATTGACCGCTAGGCAAGAGATCCATCAAATGAAATACTTTTTCACTAGCTCCAACTGATTGCATCAAAGAGGATATATTGTCTCCAACCCACCAGGTTGAATAAATTAACCATTCACTATATAGTATAAATTTGGTAAGTTTCTCTGCTGTAATATGACCCGCTAGAATAGACATCCCTCCAAATAGCACGGCAATAACCTATAACATTAAATATTTCAATAGAAACAAAAGTCAAGTAAAGAGACTTAACTGGACTTCTATAACGAATTATTGATAATTAATCCTAGCAAATTTTCTTGAAATGGTAAAACTACGAGTTTAGAAAAAAAACAAGAAAAAATTATATAAAAAAAGGTTATCATGATTTAGGAATTCTTAGCTAAACCTGAGTTGAATGATAAAGAGTGTTGAAACTAAAATTCCAAAATCCATATGCAGCACTTTGCCGCAAGCTTATATCAGCTAATTTCCTCAGCCACCATTTGTATCTACCAATAGACAAGGACAAGATATTCGTCAAAACTGCTGAATTATAAAAGTGAATTTATCCATTAAAAGGTCATACTTTTAGTAGCACTATCACCTTCCAAGTTCTTCTCCTTCTGTTCCATGAACACGGACAGTTCTTATGAGAGAGAATGTCTCTTGAGCTACCTATCATCAGTAGTGACAAAAAGGCCATTACTATGGTATTCAGGAAACATAAAACAAATTATAGTATAAGGCATATAATTCTACTTCATTTGCAGAAGCAGTGACTTCTTGGATCAACTTCGCGGCCTTTTTCTGATACCTATGCAGAAAGACATAACCAAATGAACAATAGTGAAAAAGAGAAATAAGAAGGAAAGGGATGGGGATGGGCACTTAAAGGGATTAGTTTCTCATTTTTTTTTCAAGTAATATGTAAGTATCTTGAAACCACCACAGTGGCATCCAAAGTTTTGGGAAGAAGGCAGTGAGTCCTTCAGCATTCATTGATGGAAAACTTTTATAAAGTCTATAGGTATCTTATTTTTCTAGAGATAAGTTAATTAAAGTCTGGTTCTAGTATATGAATTAACTGAAAACAAGTCAATATTATTGGCATTGATGCACATTCTGATTGATGATATTTAGCATTAGACATGCTTCCTCAGGCAAAGCTCATTTCATTTGCACTTGTCCACTAAAGCCCACTAGAAAGGTGATCTCAAGTCCGTAAAGGAGGAATTGACGAGAACAGATAATTTACCTTCCATAAAGTAGCATAACTGCCGATAAAATAGAGCATATAACCAATGTACATAACCCAAGTGGCCAAGACAAAATCAACAGGTAGATCAATGAGCCAGTTCCCTAATAAGATGAAAAAACAAATTGAAGCCCATAGATATGGGATAACTTTTATAAATATTAAAGCATACATAAGTGTAGCAACCTGAAGAACATTGCGCAATATCAAGTTAAGATCATTTCCAATAACACGTGACACTTGTTGACAATCTGCCCCAAGCCGGCTTGTTAAATCGCCAACTGTTTCAGAGTCAAAAAATGATATATCCTACAATAAAGACACCGCCAAATGAGTTAAAATATACACCAATAAATGAAACCCAACCAAACTAAGAGATCAATTATTAAGTGCAGCAGAACCTGAAGAAGAAGGGAAGAGTATAATGTTTCTCTCATTCTCTTAACCTGCACAGATTGTTAAAACTCCAGTGAGCAGTAAAGTCGTACACCATTGCACAACAGAACCTAATATAACAAATTAAAGACTACCCAAAATGAATTCTTTAGTAACATATACTAAAGAACTGAGGGTTAGATAGCAGATAGATAGGACATTATCAATTGATTCTAGTTTCAAAGTTATATATCTTGTTTCATTTACATGTTATGGTCCCGTCTCGTACGTCATGGGAAAGAAAAAACAACTAAGATATAAAGCATGGCAGTGAAACTCACCAGAATCATGTTCGCGATGCCAAAGCAGCAACCTCGTATCCCACTGAAGCACAAGAAAAGGTTTGTTAAAAATCTTCATATCTCACATGCAAGATGAAAAGCTCAAATGAGGTAGAACTAAAAATGTCAAATTCAAAATGCCATCAATTTCTCAATGTGCCGCAGTTTAAATTTGCTGTGTCTTCAGAATCTTAGTAGATCATGCCGTTTCTTCAGCGGTTAATAAGGTAGTTTTAAGGATAGCAAGTTATATACATTAGGGCCCGAGAAGTATGTATAGATTCCATTGCGTTCTTTTATAGTTTTTAGTATGAGCAGTTGGTGGTGTACAAAAGAATCATATCCCTGTGCGTAGGTAGAAGGGAGATTTGACCATACGAGATTTTGACCTGCATATTCCCGAAGTTATACACAATAGAACCAAGAGGCGCACATTCCGACGGAAAACTGTAATTTCCGCTCCCTGTGCGGAGAAGATGGTTGCAGTTAAAAAATGTGGGATGGAAATCTCCGAAACCTGAGATGATATTGAGTGATGTAAGATTATGCAACTAAAAACATTTTAGCAATTTGATCTCAACCATATGCAGAAATTAGGCAAAAAAAGGTGAGACCCACCGCTGCAAGAATCAGAGCAGAGAATGCCGCAAAAATAACCCAGCGGTCTTGAGCAACCAGTTCCCACATTTTGCCAAGAGCGCGCCAAACAGTCACCGGTTTAGCCAAAACCCGAACCTCGACGTCATCGGTGAAGTCCCACCAGCTTCCACCAGGCAAAATCGAGGGAAGGAAACCAACCCATCTCCTAAGCCTCTCTAGAAATTCGACATTGTATTCGTCTTCCCTATGACCTTCTCTCAAGGATTCTAAATCCTCCTGAACGAAAACCCCATTTATGGACGCTGATTTTAGAGGGCTTACCAGAATGCGCCTGGAACTGAAAGCAGGAGTAGACAGAACAATTCGGAGTCTAGTATTAGCGGCAAAATCGAAGCGTTTGTGAGAAACTCTGATCAAAGGCTTATTTTCATGGTTATGACGGATTGATGACAGTAATTGAGGTTGATAACCGGGAATAAGCAGAGCCATAGGCGATGCAATGAAGCAGCACAGAACATAGATGAGACGGGTTTGAGATAAAGCTACAAGCTTAAGCAAGCTATATTCTGGTCCTTGTGTATCGGAGCCGAAAAACGAGAAGGAAAGGTTACCGGTCAGCTCGTTTTGCTTGGTCCTCTTCGCTCTCTCCCCTGCCTATGGCCAAACAAACCAAACGACGACGTTCCATTGACTGTCATTTCTTTCGTCGTTTCCGCTTGCTCAAGTAAAGTTCCCGTTTTCGTGACGGTGATCCAAAGGCCAAAACTTTTCGGCGGCAACGTTTCCCACACGGCTCTCCTCTGCACAGCACTACGTTTCCATTTTCTCGGACGCCAATGTTGCCGTCGGGTTTACTCTAGCCGAGATTTCGAGCCGTTAGTAGATCACGTTCGTGGGCATTTTTGTCCTTATATTTTCAACTACCATATTTTTTTTTGACACTGTTGGGATTTGGGACCCTTATATTTTCAACTGCCGTATCATGTTTTATTCTTCCTTTCTCTTTTTCATTTTTTGGACATAAGTTTAATGATATGATACAGAACTACAATAACATTGAAAGATATCGGATAACAAATTAAAAAAATATTCAAATTTAATTTTTAAATACATAAAAAAAAGTACACTTTAAAATTTTAAATATACAATAATATAATAATAAAAAATAAAAAAATAAAAATTTTTTTAGAGACATAAAACAATTCTAAATTATCTTAAAGTTTAATTCTTTTCAATTTTTTTTAAGTCAAATTTAAACACAAAATTGTAGTCTTAATTCAGAGTAAGACATAAAATTTTAAAATCAACCTCTTATTCAAACAAAAAAAAATTATTTGTGTAGGGAAGCAATGAATCATCTGGGTAAGAGAAAAAAAAAATATACAAATAAAAAAAAAATGTAAGAAGATGTAGCCGTACCTTCGCAGTGGATCTCACGCCTCCCCTCTTCTCTCTCCTACTCTTCCTTTACCTAATTAAGTCCAATCCCTTTTTTTTTTTGTCTTTTTTTCTTGGACAAGTCTTTATTTTTTGTCACAAGCCCAACTCTTTTCAGGGCATAGAGCTCGGGAAACGTTAGCCCATAAAAAATGGACAAAAACGAAGCGGCCCCAATCAGTTTTATTATTCAAAGCCCTTTTTCCATTCGTACCCCAGCCTTCGACTCTGAGTACACAAACCCTAGGGATAAAAATGTAAACATAATCTCACCCTCCCATTTCCCTTATTCCATCCGATAAATTCCCCAAAGCCTGCTCACTTCTTCGTTCGGCCGCCGAAACCAAACGGCAGAAAAGCTTTTGCAGCGAAAGGGAGTGATCGGAGATGACGACCCGCTTCAAGAAGAACCGCAAGAAGCGCGGCCACGTGAGCGCAGGTCATGGTCGTATCGGCAAGCACAGGAAGCACCCTGGTGGTCGTGGTAACGCGGGTGGCATGCACCACCACCGAATTCTCTTCGACAAGTATCACCCTGGGTACTTTGGTAAAGTTGGTATGCGCTATTTCCACAAGCTACGCAACAAGTTCTATTGCCCCATCGTGAACATCGACAAGCTGTGGTCATTGGTGCCTCAGGAACTGAAGGAGAAGGCATCAAAGGACAATGTTCCCTTGATCGATGTCACCCAATACGGATACTTTAAGGTTCTGGGCAAAGGAGTTTTACCGGAGAACAAGCCTGTTGTGGTGAAGGCCAAGCTCGTCTCCAAGATGGCAGAGAAGAAGATTAAGGAGGCCGGCGGTGCTGTGGTTCTCACAGCCTAGGTTTGACTACTTTTCAGATTTTTAGGGTTTTGTTTCTCTGTTAGTAGTTCATTTTGAGTTGCTTGAAGCTTTGATCTATTCGAACTCAAGTTATGATCTTTCTATTATATCTTTTTTATTAGAGTTTGTAATCCTATCATAATATATATGCAATGTGTTTGCGATATTGTTCCTTTTTCTTACGCTATGGATTCCGTTAATGAGTTTTGGAGTATTGTTTACGCTTCATTTATGAGGAAGAAACCCGATCGGCACTTCCTTTCATTGATATGGCTAAGATTGTTGTGATGATCTGCTGCTTCCCATTTATATCTCACTTCTTCTGAGCTTGTGTTTTCTGTTTTTTTATTCTTTTGCTCGGCGGCAACTGCAATACTAAGACTATTAGAGGTCATTGCTGCGTAGCGGTGTTCTTCACTTCTGGCAATTTAAGCAGGTTCCCAATGCTCCCTTCATTTTCTAGGCAATAAACATGTTTCTGAGGCATTAGATTTCTGTCTAGATGCAGAATTACACTATCTTGGTCTGGGCTATTTCCCCGCGTCTATGGCCTTGGTAGATGAGCACTTTCTTCTTACGAGAATAAACAATGTTCGTGCCTTTTATTTTTATACAATTTCTATGGAATCATTTTTCTGGTGGTTATACAAATTTACCATTATGGTTATCTAAAGTCTGAACAACATCTCCAAATTAGTGTTTGTGTCATCAAGTCACAGTTTAAATTTAATTGCAAGCAAGATTTATTCAAAATCATAACTGCATGTTATAGGATGTTGACAATTCAACCTCATTGGGGGATCATCTAAATCACAAATGACTGCTCTTTTGGGGAAATAAGGATAAAAGAGGTGGTTGGAAAATAATTACGTATCGTTGTTCACGTAGGCAGATTTGTGAATAAAGTAGCAATTAAGCTATAGCTCACTTGGCTTATGACTTTTTTGTGCTGTATTGTTGGAACAATTCCCCTGTACTGTTTTGCCTTAGATTTAGATGGATGTATCTGATTCCCTTTCTGTTTGATGAAATCTATCTTTTCAAAAAAGAAGAAAGATTTAAAACGGTAGAAAACAGAAAATTAACCAAAATGGTACCATGACACGGTACCACCAATCGATTGTTGAAAATATGCAAATTAATCTTTAATCCGTTGCAATTACAAACGAAACGAGCACAAATTTTTCAGCTGCACTTCTCAGTCTCTCTCGTCTCCCAAATATCGTGTGGTGTAGATTCTTTGCTCCCCCGACACCACTTCCTTATATCCCATTCTACTAAATATCTTCGTTGCATTAGTAGACATGTAAGTCCAAGTCATTTGATTTCTTGTCGTTTATCTCAAAAGCACCATCGCGTTGGTTGCAGATTCACGAGGCTACTTAGATGAAAGTGCCATTTCTGTGACTAGATCTTCAGACAAAATCAGGGCGATATAATACCATACTTCTGGCTGAACTGAATATTGGAAAAGGAATCCACAGTTTAAGATTTGCCTGGATGTTGTATTTCGAAAGTAAACCGTTAATCAACCGAAAAAAAAATTGAAGAGCCTTGAAAGAGGTGATCTTCGATAGATTTGCTTCTGTAACGAGAAACTGAAGAAAAGAACAAGAGAGAGAAAGAGAACAATGGAGCAGAACAGAGCATTGATTATCCCTCAATTTATTTCTTTATAGTATCATACATTTATACAGCTCAAAATTTGCATAACTGATCACCTATCAGTTTAACAACTAAACTAACTACAGATAACTTAATTACCTAAGGGACTTGCTAAGAATATTTCATACAAGGCACTATATATTATTATTTAACATTCCGCCCTCAAAGTTGTGATCATCAACTTCGAGTTTGCTTCGCAATTGAGCAAATTTAGAACTTGAGATTGACTTAGTGAGGATGTCAGCAGTTTGCTATCCTAAGAGTATGTGACTCGTTGCTATCTCATTGCTGAGGACCTTTTCCCTATACAAAATAGATGTCCAATTTTATATACTTTGTGTGAGCATGTAGAATAGAATTGGTGGCCATCATGACAGCACGCACTTAGGTTGTTGCAATAGATGATGGGAGGACAAGGCACAGACACATGAAGCTCCTGCAAGAGTAACTTAATCCACATTACTTTAGTCATAGCAATGGTCGAACTTTTGTACTCTGCCTTTACACTTGAATGAGCAACAATATTCTGCTTCTTGGAAGGCCATGCCACAAGGTTTGCTGCAAGGTAAATGCAGAAATCCAAAGTAGACTTCCTGTCCTTGGGGTCACAAGCCCAATTAGCATCACACATGCCCATGAGCTTGAGTTCTTTGGACTTTCTCAGACGCAAACCATATAAATTAGTGCCTTTTAGATATCTCAAGATCCTTTTAGCAGCCTGCTAAGGAGATAGCAGTGGCTTGGGCATGAACTGACACAGCTGAATAACAAAATATGCTATTTTTGGCCGAGTGATGGTTGCATATTGCAAGGCATCCACCACTGACCCATACAAATGAGGATCATCCATTTCTACACCACCTAGGTCATGGGGTCGTGCTAGATTTAGCATTATGCATACTAGCCCTTACTAACAAATCCCTGATGTATTTGCCTTTGCACAAGTGTAAGGAACGATCAGTGAGTGTTTTAACTTCAATAACCAAGAAGTAGCTCAGTGATCCTAGGTCCTCGAGGGAAAACTCAGCATTAAGATTGGCAACCAACTATGAAATTACGTTGTTACATATAATCAACATATACTAGAATATAGGTGGAATGAGTAGGTGTAATTCTGAAGAACAATGACTTGTCACATTTGCATGAAGTGAAGCCAAACTTGTGCAATGTAGAAGCAAGTTTATAAACTTGAAGAGCTTATTTTAATCCATTGAAAGGTTTCTATAATTTACAAACTAAATAAGGACCTTTTCTTTCATATCTAGGAGGTTGTGTCATAAACACTTTCGCTTGAAGACTCTGTTCAAGAATGTATTATTGACATCCAACTGTCACTCTTTTCATCCTTTTTGCAAAGTCATAGTCAACTTAACCCAAATTGTGGTTGGCTATACCATTGGGTTACAAGTCTCATTGTAGTCATAGCTAGCTCTTTGATGAAAGTCTTTAACAACTAATCTTGTTTTATATCTCTAAATGGTGCCACTGGCATGCCTTTTGATTCTCTATAACCACTTACACCCAATTGCAGTTCTATTTGGAGGCAAAGGTACCAGGCTCCATGTCTTGTTATCCATAACTATATATTCCTCATCCATTGCTGTCTTCCAAGCTGGATGGTGCATGGATTGTTTTATTGTACTAGGTTCTGTTTCAGCCAAGAATGCTTTTGGTTTAAACACACTTGCCTCGGCCCTTGTGGTCATGATATGTATAGGTGCTAGAGAAGCAGAAATAGTAGGTGCAATTGATACATCAGTAGGTTGCACTCTAGGTGAACTTGTAGTAGCAGATTGTAATGAATGGCTACATGGAGATGATGATGAATTGGAGAGAAGTGGTGAGGGAGGTGGTAAAGCTGGAGATGAAATAGGAGAAGATTGAATAGAAGAGAATAAAGGAGGATTAGCTGAAGGAAGAATTAAGTGTTTGGAAGGAAGAGATGAAGAAGTAGAAGAAGGAAACATAGAGAAATAGGGGAAGCAATGTTCATTAAACATGACATTTCGAGAGATATAGAGATGACCTTGAGAATCTAAGCACTTACACCCTTTATGAGAGGAACTATATCCAAGGAACAAACATAGAACAGACTTGTAGGCTAATTTCTGTTCGTTATATGGCCTGAGTAAAGGGTAACATGCACACCCAAAGGTTTTGAGAAAGTTATAATCAGGTTTGGTTTGAAAAAAGGCTTCAAAAGGAGAGATGCCACTAAGAACTTTTGTAGGCATTATGTTTATGAGATATATTGCAATTTGGAAAGCCTTTGGCCAAAAATGCAGGGGCTTAAAAGGCAGTTGCTAATAAAGACAACCCAGTTTCAGTAATATGCCTACACTTCCATTTTGCTGTGCGGTATAGGGACAACTAATCTTATGTTAAATGCCATTTACAGAAAGATATTTTGACAGTATTTGGTACCCTCCCTCTCCCCCCAATCAGATTGAACATATTGAATTTTACTATTTTAGTATTAAATTGCAGCTCTACCATCATTTCGAACCTAAGAAAGGTATTAAATACTTCTGACATAGTCTTCAATAGAGACAACCAAGTTATTTAGTATAGGCATCTACAAAATGAACGTAGTACCTAAAGCCTTGTTTTGTAGGTGTGGTTGAGGGTCCCCATAAATCAGTGTATATAATTTGTAAATGATGAGAATAAATGGTCATAGAGGAAGGAAAAGGGAATCAATGAACTTTACCATAACAACAAGCACACTAAATATCAACATGTGTTATATTATCAAATGGAATTTTATAAGATAAGTACCTTAGAAACGAATTGGGCTGCGGGATGGCCCGGTCTATTGTGCCATACAAAAAAAGAAAAAGAATTACAAGCTGAAGTAGAAGAATAAAATGCAAAAGGAGAGATAGAAGCAGCTCGAGTTGCAGCGAAAGAGTGAGCTGGAGGCAAATGAGACTACTGCAAATTATTAAAGGAGTACAAACCATACTCAACAATCCTTCCCAAAAGGATCTCCTTTGAATGATGATCCTTAACAAGACAAAAATTGGGGTGAAACTCAGAAAACTGAATTATAGTTCTTTGTGATGGTAGGGACAAGAAGTAAATGATGCAAAGAAAGTGTTTGTGAAGGATTAAAGGAAGAGGAAATATAAGAATTACCAACATTCTGAATAAACACCCTTTCACCATTGCCTATTTGAATGCATTTTGAACCAGTAAAGGGAGCTTTATTTTTTAGATTGCTAGCAGCAAGAGTGACATGGTGAGTAGCCCGAGTCAGCGTACCTCGGTGGAATTTCAACACCTTTGAGAAACATTTCAAGCTGACGACCTTGTACCGCAGCAAGAATCTGCGGCTTCCAAAGTAGAAAATTCGATTCATCCAATTTCAGAGTAATTGTATGTGAAAAGGACACCAGATTACTCCTCTTGAAACGATTTGTGAAGATGTAGAACTGAAGAAAAGAACAAGCGACTGGATGAGAGAAGAAGAAAAATGGAGTAGAATAGAGAATTTATTCTCCCTCAATTTATTTCGACACAGTATCATACATCTATAGATCTCAATAGCTGCATAACTGATCACCTATCAGTTTAACAACCTCTAAACCGAATACAGATAGATTAACCACCTTAGGCGCATGTCATACAAGCTACTATACAGTATTACTTAACAATCTTCAGGTACCATTGCAAAGGGTGTTTCCCTTGTGTTTTTTCCAGCTCCAGCTGCGCTCGTATGTACTCATGTTCCTTCTGTGTTTTCGTTTTCGCTCAATGTGGAATCTTTGTGGCCGCCCCATTTCTTTATCCTATCATTAGCGAGGGAGGCCTGGGATTCATACAAATTTAGCCGTCATTTTTAGTAATATAAATGCTCTGATCTGAAGTCGGAAACACCACCTGCTTTTTGTATACGCGTGGATGTCTAACGAAAAATCTTACCTCTCTGTTCCAATTGGTTTTATAAACCATCAAGAAAAGTACACAAGTCTGTAGGATAGTCCCAGACAGCATTCCATACCAGATTCCCTGCAAATCAAAATTGACAAAAACAAATGTTTACTGCAATGCACTTTTTTTCACGGATATATTTTGGCCTTTTAATCGTCCATAAAAAATGGATAAACTAAACTAATTACAAATACATAAAAAAAATATCAGATAAATTATTTTAATGATACTTGTCTTTTACATGTTTATATATATATATATTTATTAATTGGTTTAAATCGAATTTACGTTAAAAATTTCCCTATTTGCTCCAAATGAAATAAGATTAGACTGGCTCACCCTGACACCTAAGTGAACCTTGTAGCCCAGTATGAGACCCACAGGTATACCAAACAGGTAGTAACAGGAAACATTGACATAAGCAACAAAAGTCTGCCATCCTGCCCCAATGGCCACTCCTGCAGAAACAATGATGTCCAGGTTACTGCAGAAGCAACTGATCCAAAAAGAAGAAAGATAGAAGAATCTGCATTACTTACCTGAAAGAACCGGCTGAACGTTGTTGATGACGATGCTGAGGGCCAGCAATGGTGTGAGCATCTTCACTAAATCTTCAACTTCTGTGTCGTTTGAAAATAAGGAAGGATAGTTATCTCGAGAGATGATCAAAACGAGGGCCAGCAAGAGGCCAATCAAAGTCGAAGTGATTACAGCAACCACCAGTGAAAATTTTGCTGTTCTAGGATGAACTGCTCCCAGCTCATTCGACACTCTCACACTGAACAGTTTGACAGAATCTTAACATAAACCCACTCTTCCATGGTTTTTGAATAAGTAATAGTCGTCATGCAGATACATTTTGATGAATGAGGAGGTGTGGCAGAAACAAACCTTGTGGCCGCGTTCATCCCGAAAGATACCATCATAGTCCAGCCCAGTATGTTCATGCTGCCAAGTGCTAAGTCAAAGAATAAGAATTTGGATTTTTTTTTTGGCCAAAAACATCGAAAAGAGAAATGTGGAAGAGTTGAACCGAGAGAATTGTATGTAGAAAGAGAAATCAACACTAGAATTATATATACTTGAAAGAAAAAGTATGAATGGTAAACTGGGAGGAGTAATATCACAAGTATGGAAAGACAATTACAAGGATCTTCTACATGTTAATTACTAGCTAAATAATTAGCTATAAATTAAAAGTTTCAAATAAATTATAATTTTTTGTGACGACATATAATCTTTACCAAAAAAAAAATTGGAAATTTTTAATTAGCATCAGCCAAACCAAAAAAATAAAATGGATATTACTGACTCACCATATAGACATGGCATCCACGGAGACTTTTGCATTCTTGACATATCCAACAAACAATATCAGGGCCATAAAATACCATAGTTCCAGGCTGCACAACATGTTCAGAGCAAATTCCTTTTTCATTAGTAAAAAATAAATAAATAAATAAATAAATAAATATCTATAATATCTTCTGTTTTGTGACCAGATACCAAACATTTATACATTGAGCACCAAAACAAGTCAACCAAATCAGAAGAAAGATACATAGCAACATACAAATCCCTTGGACTACCTATTAACAGATGGCCTTATTGTACAAAATATATATACAATTTAAAATTTCAGACCTGATATCTTAAATCCCAAATAATTTTTTCAAAAAAAAAATTGTAATATTTCTAATAAAAAAAATCCTATAATAAATAAATAATTTACAAATCACCAAACTCTAAACTTCAAACAACAATATTTAAAAAAAAATTGTAATTTTTTAATTAAAAAATTCTATTGTAAATAAATAAGTTACAAATCCTGTAACTTAAACCTCAATCTCTCGACTTTAAATCTCAAAGCCCATGGTGCATCTATGGCTTAAATTCTTTTAGGCAACTGATAAAAATATCAATTCTAAACTCTCTTGCTCTTCCTTTTTTTATTTAGTTAGCTCACAACTTGACTGGAGTATGTGCATGGGATTTGGGTTTAATTTGATTTAGTTATGAGGTACGATGCTTAATTTCATTGTTGCAGTGTATCAAGGCTGGCTTTGTTGCTTGTGTTGGTAGATAAAAATTATACAATGTGGATAGATTTTGTTTTGCTACATTTAGATTTTGATAAATGACAAATTTAATTTGTATTTTGTTTTTATGACTTCTTGAGTAATTAGTGGTAGGAAAATTAATTTCAATTGTGTTGAAATTTAAATTTAAATATAAAAATAAATTGTTCCAACATTCAATGATAACAAATATTGACACTTGTCAATAAAAAAAATTATTTCAGACGAATAGGATTAAATTAATAAGTTCATACAGATAAATTTTTAAAATAATTTAGATTAATTTAGACGAGAAGGGTGTAATGTTTTAATATTTGCTTAAATCTGACTCTGGCTCACTCAATTATTCAATTTTTTTTTCATGAAATTTTTCTGTCATTTCACTCTTGATCAATTTGATATAATTCAAATTTTATAACTAGTGTGAAACTTCAAGTAATTATAAGTATTAATTTTTTAACTAGAATATTAATTGAATAATTTATCTAATGCTCAGCCCTAGTGATGACATATGTCATCATTGAAGGTCCCACCTTAAGTGATGACAAAAATAATTAGAAAAAATCTTATTTTCAATGATAATATTTGATCACTAAATTGGTCAACTTGAGGCATATAATATATTGTCATTGAAACTACACTCAATGACACTATCAATGCCAAATATAAGAATTTTAGACTTTTGGTGACCATTCAAAAGTACTGTCATCTTAGATTACATTGGAGTGACTTTAAGTTATTTTTATCTTAGACTTTATTTATTGTTTAAGTGATCACAAAATTTGTCATTTTAAACCTTATTTCTTATATTACAGTTATAAAGATGAAATTTGACTGCAAATGCATTTTAAATGTAAAAAAATATATATTAATTTTAATGAAAAAAAATTAATTCTCACATGTTTATTATAATTAAGTCATTTCCATAGTATATATACAAGCTTAAATTGTTAATTCTTTTTAGTGGCCCACTCCTAAGAGTAAAGCTCCACAATTTTTAAATTATATATGAAAATATTTAAATTCATTTAATAATTAATACTAGTTCATTTTTTTAAAATTCACTCTTCAAAGTATAATACGTATTTATATTTCTTTTTCCTTTATCATATTGTGGGTCAGCTAATAATATATAATTCTTTATCACATGTGTTTGTGTATGTATATATATATATAATTATAACGTATGTGAAAAATTATGTTGAGTTGAAAAAATTCATATATCATTTTAACCCAAAAAAAATAAATTAAATTCAACAACCCAACAACACCTACTTTTTACACACAAAAGACATAAAAATAGAATATTTGAATTTTTATGAGAAGAAAAAGTAAAAGGTAAGAGGAAAAAATTTGTGTTTCACCATAGCATCACGGCGGAAGCTAGAGAGAGCCGAGCGAATCCCCAGAGATTCTGAAATGCTTTCCACGAGAACCCACTCCATGCTCGACCACACCGCCCGCTCAAAATATACGCCAACTGAGCCACCACTATGAACCACCACGACGCGTTCAGCACCACCGCCGCACCCACCAGACCCCACCCCAGTTTCAACATCAGCAACCAGCTCAGAGCCGTGTGTAGAACCAAAGCCATCGCCGATATTCCCGCTATCACCATGATTTTGCTCTGCGCTTGCAAGAACTTTGCGATAGGAAAGTTCATCGCGTAAGCAAAAAGCTGAGGGATCATCCAAATGGCAAAACGTCCCGCCGCTTCGGATATCTCTGTGGTTTGTCTTATCAGCTTCAGAATTGGCTCAGTGAAGATGTATAAGAGGCTCAGAATCATAGCTGTGAATATAAGAATCACCCAAGATCTCTGCATGTACACCCCTAACATTTCAACCTGTCCTGCTCCAAACGCTTGCCCACATAGCGTCTCCAGCGCGCTTCCCATCCCAAGCTGTTTCAAATTTCAATTCCAGATCAGCTACTTCACTTTGATTACAACTTACAAGCAAGCACGATGAAGCATACACACAGACGCCACCACACGACCAAATTTGAGGTGTTTAGGTGTAATATGAAAAATTGCTTACATAAGATAAGTCTTGGACACTCAATTTTTATGGATATAATGATATATAGTTCGAAGGGGCATATAGTTTACCATGACGCCGAAGGAGAAGCCAGCAATGACGGAGTTTTCGACGGAGACAGCGGCGAGGTCAATAGTGCCGACGTGACCGGCGAATACCTGAGTGATGGCTCCGAGAGAGTACTTGGCCACGGAGGAGAATATGGCGGGACCTGCGAGGTACCAGAGCTTCTTTGATTCGATCCAGAACGCTCTTGAAAAATCTCTTGGGCCGTTGATAGGAGCGATGTCATCGGCGCTGGCTCTGAAAACAGCATAGACTGGGGAGCTAGGACGAGATTGGGGTTGGTGGTGTGAGTGGGTTTGATTGGGTTCGTCTCTGTGTGTGAGCAGTTCGGAGTTACCATCCTCCATGAAGATTTCCAAAGCGAACGAGAAAGAGAGAGTGAGAGAAATAGCAAGAAATTGGGCCGCTTGGTGGAGTGTGACATGACAAATTTACACAAGCATGGTGCTCCCCACTGTATTTAGTGGAGTTGGAAAGCATAATTCAAGGATATTTGGCCACAATGTTTATACTGTACGTAATAAAATTAATATTTTTTTAAAATTAATTATCGTTAGTTGATAAAAAGTTTTTTGGTAGACTAAATATTAATTTTTTAAGTTTGAAGCAATTAACAATCGATTATTAGTATAAAAAATTACATAATTCTTCCAACCAATTGCCCATAAAGTTATACAATTTTTTTATTTTAAAGTTAGAAAACGTTTTATATTTTTTCTAAACAATTAAGTTCATCTACTAACAAATAATTCCATTCAATCTTTGAGTATAAATTGCTTCACTTGAGATTACTTTTAGATTATTAGTTTGGTTTCTCTTTTAGTTAAGCCAGTAATTTCTATAAGTACGGGCTTGTTTGTCCTTCCCTCATTTGATGAACCTCCGTTCCCAAGAAATAATTCATGACACTAAGTTCAGTCATCTCAAACATACTTCTCATTTGCTTCTTGAAAGCATTAATCAACTTTCCTGTAATTAACAAATCATTAACATATAGTGATAAGATAATAGTATCCGAGTTATAAAAAAATTTCACATACAGAGTTGGCTCACTCACACTCCTCTTGAACCCATTACTGGTTAACTAAAGCTCTATGAACTTGCTTTAGACAATACAAGGCTTTCTTCAATCTTTTAACATAATCTTCTTTGCCTTTAATTAACTATAAACTTAGCAAGTTGGTCAATATAAATTTCCTCCTCTATAATGCCATTCAAGAAAGCTGACTTTACATCTAACTGATAAATATAATCACCCATTTCTTTTCTGCCGCTAAAGCAATGAGAGTTCTAATGTTATCATCTCTGGCCATTGGAGTAAATGTATTGATATATTCTATACAGCCCCTTAACCACTAATCTAATCTTGAGCTCATCTAAATGTAGTTTTATTTTATAAATCCATTTAACTCCAATTATCTTTTATGTATGAAGGTTTTTCAACCAAAATCCAGGTATTATTCTTCTCAATCATTTTGATCTTTTTCTGCATAGCAGCCATCCAAAAATTATATTTTTCAACCAAAAATCGTAGAGCTCCAGGTAGAGACATGAAAGAAGATGACGCTAAGGAAGAGAAAAATATTCGAACGCTCTTATACCAATTGTTGATTGTAATTGCAAAATGAAGGAAATAAAATAATTCAAAATCTGAACATGTAAACAAGATGAACACTAGACATTAAAGCGGCGCCCTTCCTCAATGAGCAGCACTCCACCACTTGGTTTTCTATTTTTCTATTTCATTGATTGTGTAAATAAAATAAGGGCATAGATTCAGAATATGAGAAACTTCAACATGAGAAATCTAGTACGTACAAACCGCAAGCATAAGAGCAGCAGCGTTGCACTTCCTTTTTCGTTCTGGTTTTTCATCTGAAAACACAATTGCAGAACACGCTGTGTGTTTTCACTGAAAACCGAAAAACAGCCCCCCGTTTTGTTCAAGATAGTTTGCAAAGAAGACTTGGAAGGTTTTGGAATAGGTATTAACAACAGATATTTTGGGGGTTAAAATGGTTGAAATAGATGCAAAATATTTTGGATAGCTACTGGGAGTGGGACAAAAAATATTAATTAGCAACACTTCCGATAGCTCAGGTCCTGTGAGATCAACACCAGTGACTTGCTCTCGCTCTCCGTTAAGCTAGATGACCATAATTTCTTGTTATGGCGTCAACGATTCTTTGCAGCAATTGAGGGACGGTTTGCAAAATTTCATTGATGGAATTGGAATGCCTGAGTGTCAATCAGAGGACAATGAGAGCTCTGGCAAGACAACGAGGAATATCTAGCTTGGATCCGGCATGATCGACTACTATATATTATGATGGGTTCAGTCATAAAATGGGTTTGCTAATAAATTAAGTGTAAGTGATGGGTGGATCCTTCCAACATAAATGGCTCACACCATTGACTCACAAGAAGCAAAAGAAAAGAAGAAAACAAAAAGAAAATTTAGCAGCAATTAAAGAAGGAAAAAACGAAATGAAAGCTGGTGCCGAAAATTGCGTCACTATTTCACCAACTTTGAGGCTCACCCTTTGCCTATAAATAGGTAGGAGAGGAAATGGAGAAAACACACCAACAAGCAAAGAAGTCAGGCAACAAAGAGCAGCCTAAAGAGAAGTCAGAGAAGTTCTCTGAAGAGAGAAAAATAGGAGAGAGTTTGGTGTAATATTTAAAAAATGGTTTCTAAATAGTGTGTGACAAAATAGTGAGAAAATACTCTTGAAGTATTGTAGGAAATACTTTGTGAGCCACTATTTTAATTAGATCTCAATTGTAACCTCTAGATTTATTCTGGAGAAGACTCTCCTTGTACTTGCTACTTTTATAGTGGAAGATTTATTCAGATTTGGTCCCATAGATGTATCCTAAAATTCAAAAGATGAATCATGTTAAATTTTTTGGTGTCATTTTTGTTGATTATTTCACAGTTATTCTTACTAGTAATACTCGCTGTGTCCAACAAGTGGTATCAAAGCCGTAGTGGTTATTCTTTTAAAATTTTTAGCATGCTCTGTAGTTGCAGTATTGATTGATCTTCCACATTAGAAAAGATTTTATTGAAATTATTATTGGCTGAAGGAAGCTGTACAGGCACTGTTCGTATGTACTAGCACTATTCATATGTATGGAGGTACTATTCATACGTACTAGTACTATTTATACTGCTCAAAATGGAGGCAAAGACTAGTAAGATGATCAACCTAAATGGCACATACTACCACATCTAGAGAAATAAGATGAAAGATTTCATGTTTGTGACGAAACTGCATCTATCGATGTTTATGAAGAATGGGACTTCGAGCATGAGCAGGTATGTGGATTCATCTGATAGTTTGTTGAAGATAATGTGTATAATCACATTTGTAATGAAACTCATGCACAAACGTTGTGGCATAAGCTGGAAGAGCTGTATGCTTCAAAGACCGGCAACAACAAATTATTTTATTTAACAAAATTGATGCACGTGAAATACCGAGAAAGTACTTCTTTAGCAGATTATTTGAACAAGATGCAAGGGATTGTGGATCAGTTGTCGGAGATGGGCATAAAATTTGACGACGAAGTACTTGCTCTCATGGCACTCGCCTCCCTACCAGAGTCGTGGGAGACTTTGAAGATATAAATTACCAACTCTGTGCCTAACGGTGTTGTGAGTATGGAATTTATCGAAAGTGGTATTCTGAATGAAGAGATGAGAAGAAGATCACAATATTCAACCTCTTCATCACAATCAGATATTCTGGTTATAGAATCCAGAGGGAGGAGCTAGTCTAGGCATACAAAGCTTAAAGATAAAAGTAGAGGAAAGTCGAACAAATATGCCAACATTGAATGCCATTACTACAAGAAGAAAGGGCATATCAAAAGATTCTACAGAAAGTTCAAGCAAGATAAGAACAAAGGCGAGGAATTGAAGAAAGACGACAGCAGTGATGATGAGCAGACAAATGCCACAGACAAATTCAATGTCATTTATGATGATAATATTGTCAATCTTACATCCCATGAGACAAGTTGGGCGATTGACAGTGGAGCTACCATTCATGCCACACCTTGTAAAAAATTCTTCTCATCTTACACAGAAAGAGATTTCGGTGTTGTTAAGATGAAAAATGATAACTTACTAAAAGTTGTTGGCAGAGGAGATATCTACTTAGAGACGATGAACGACACTAGATTAGTGTTGAGAGATGTCAGGTATATTCCAGATATTCGTCTAAATTTAATTTCCACTGGTAAACTTGATGATGCAAGCTTTTGCAACATGTTCATGAATGATCAATGGAAACTCACTAAAGGTGCTTTGGTAGTGGCCAAAGGTAGAAAAGACTCAACGTTATATGTTATGCATACACAACTTTCTAATGACACTGTGAATGCCGTGAAAAAAGAAAATGCAGTTGAGTTATGGCATAAAAGACTTGGCCACATGAGTGAGAAAAGTATGACATGTCTGGCCAAGAAGAAAATGCTATCTGGAATGGATCAAGTACATTTGGAGAAATATGTTGATTCTTGGTGGGAAAGCAGAACAGAGTTGCTTTCAAGAGTTTCCCTCCTTCCAGAATGAAGAATGTGTTGGATCTAGTACATTTAGATATGTGTGGGCCAATGTCAAAGTCACTTAGTGGCGCTCAATACTTTGTGACTTTTATTGATAATAATTCTAGGAAGACGTGAGCATACACTTTGAAGATAAAAGATAAGGTATTAGATGTCTTCAAACAGTTTTATACCTCAGTTGACAGACAGATTGGGAAGAAGTTAAAATGCATATGGACAGACAATGATAGTGAGTATACTGAACTATTTGATATTTATTATAAAGAGCATGGTATTCGGCATCAAACAACGCCTCAAAAAACATCGCAGTTAAATGGTTTAGCTGAGAGGATGATAGAACTTTGATGGAGAGAGTCAGATGTTTACTTTCACATGCAAAATTACCCAAAACCTTTTGGGGTGAAGCCTTACTTACAGCTGTACACGTGTTGAATTTATCACCATGTGTTCCTCTACAGAATGATATACTAGAGAAAGTGTGTTCAGGAAAGAATGTTTCCTATGGCTATTTACGAGTGTTTGGCTGTAAAGCCTTCGTGCATATCCCTAAAGATGACAGGGTCAAGCTCAATGCCAAGACATGACAGTGTGTATTTATTGGTTATGGTCAAGATCAATTTGGCTATAGATTCTATGACCCGGTACAAAAAAAGCTTATTAGAAGCTGTGATACTGTGTTTGTTGAAGATTAGACCATTGAAGACGTAGACAAAATGGAAAAGGTTGTTCCTGATTCCAATGGCGACTCAACAAACTTGAGATTAGTTTCTCCAATAGTGGTGTCAAGGCAAGTTAAAGATGACTATCAGCCTGATGATGTTCCCATAGAGGCTGAATTAGAAGAAAATGATGATGATGCTCATCATCAACTACCAACACTTGTGCCTATCCCAGATCGATTGAGGAGAAGTAGTAGAATAAGACAACCGTCTACTAGATATCCTAATGATGAATATGTAACACTCATTGACGGGGGAGAACCTGATAGCTTTGAAGAAGCTATGGGAGATGAGCACAAGCAGAAGTGGAGAGAAGCCATACAAGATGAAGTGGAGTCCTTGCATGAGAACAAAACGTTTGAGCTGGTGAAGTTGCCGAAATGTAAGAGAGTTTTAAAAAATAAATGGATGTTTAGAATCAAGTACGATGAACACAATCTCCATATGAGATTCAAAGTTAGACTGGTTGTTAAAGGATTCAACCAAAGAAAATGTGTTGATTTTGACGAGATTTTTTCACCAGTTGTAAAAATGACATACATTCGTACAGTACTAGGTTTAGAGCGAACCTTGACTTGGAGGTTTAATGAATGAGTTTTGTACTCATAAATTAAATATTTTTATCTTATCTTTTTACCTTAATTAAGTATTTATCTCCCTTATTTGTCTTTAGTTTTATGTATTTTTATAGATAAAGAGAAGAATAGGAAATTAACTCAATTGGAGGAATCAAAGCTAAATTGTGATTCTTTAGAAATGATGTCTATAAATCAAGCAGATAAAATAAATTCATTAAGGATGGCTGAGTAAGGGGCATTATCTTTTTGTCTCTTGAGATGCATCCTAATGAATATATGCATCAATTCAATCTTGATTTATGACCACATTTCTAAAAGAATCGAAACATAAAGATTAAAGGCAAAACACTCAATGTTAAAAATTTGTTTACTGCTTGCTTTTCAACTTGATCTTACTATAGTGTTTTGGTCGTATCTCAGAAAATACGTATATATTATGTATGAAATTTGGTAGATGAATAGCTGACATAATTTCATACAACTTTCATGTTTATGTGATCAGCAAATTCAGATAACCAAAGGGCCGAAATTGGGTTAGAACAGAACATGTTTACTGTTGCATTCCATTCCAACCTTACTATAGTATTTGGGCCATATTTCAGTAAATACATATTTAATGGACAGAAAATTTTGTAGGTGAATAGCAGATATAATTTTTTACAACTTTGATGTTCAAGTGGTCAGTAAATTCGGACACTAAAATGGTCTAAATTGGGTTAGAACCGAACATATTTACTGTTACAGTCCAGCCTAACCTTGCTACAGTGTTTTGGCCATAAATCACAAAATACGTGGCCAATGTTTCTCTACCTTATATGGATGAAAAGATAATGAAAATATCTACAACTTTTATGTTTGGATCAGCAGATTCGGTGGCTATCAAGGCGATATATCACGATGACTTTTGGGGCACATAATGCAACACTACTTGTCAACTTTAGTGCAATTTGCTACCCACCATTTTTGTCACATACTTCCCTTGTTTTGTCTATAAATAGAGACATCTTGTGAGCTAAAGGGAGGGGAGAAAGAGTGAAGAGTGAGCTTGGGAAATCTTTGTTGAAGTTCTAAGTGTTTATAATTTGTTTCTCTCTTTATACATTTTGTATCTTTACTTTCTTTCATAAGTTTTATCATGCTTCTTCATCTTTTATTTTGTTTTTTTACCTTGATTATGGAGAACTAATCTCCTAATGTTAAGGTGAAAGGGTGAAACTCTTGGTGTAAAAATAATAATTTATCTAACTCTTAATTTTAATGTTTATGCTTGATGTTGTATTTATCTTCTTATTTATTTTCTTGTTATTTACTTTCTTAGAGGATGGCTTTGTTGCCCCTCTGTTATTTATTTTCTGTACTTTTTATTTATCTTCTTGTTATTTACTTTTTTAGAGGATAGCTTTATTGCCCCTCTGTTATTTATTTTTTACACTTTTATTATTTACTTTCTTAGAGAATGACTTTATTGCCCATTTGTTATTTATTTTCTTCACTTTTATTATTTACTTTCTTAGAGGATGACTTTATTGCCCCTCTATAATTTATTTTATGCACTTTTTGTATTTATTTTCTTGTTATTTCTTTTCTCAATGGCTGGTTTTACCACCTACTTTATATTATTATTATTGACTTTGTTTGTATATTTTTATTTTAAATTTTGTAAAGTGCAAATCTTGATACATTGTCGACAATCTTTGACACAATAAATACTTGAATCATTTTTGATTTATTATAGACAATATGATGATTGGCACGATGTATACTTGAATCCATTTTACAAAATTTATTTACTATTATTAATACAATAAAAGAAGGCAAATACACTTCATCTATAAATCAAAGCGTGTTTAATGTAACATATCTTAAGAATGGAACCTCATTTACGTGAGGATTCCATTTGAGTAATAAAAGAGTTAAAATTTATTATTATTTGATGTACTAAGAGTGCATCCCCTAACCTTAGTATGTTTCTTACTTTGAATACATTAATATTTAATTTTAGTATTTTAGTTCTTTATAAACTCTGTTCAGTACTCTTCTCACAAAACAAACATTTTGGCAACTAGGTTAGAAATATTTATTTTGGATCTGAATTAAATTTTCTCAATTGGCAATCCTCATGGGATCGACCTTGCATACCACTAAATCTATACTCCAATAGATTCGTGCGCTTGCAAGTTTTAATAAAAATAATAACAAGGTTGAACAAATGAATGTGAAAATTGCATTCCTTCATGGTGATTTGGAGAAAGAGATATATATGGAGCAGCCAGAGGATTTCAAGCAGAAAGGAAAAGAGGATTATGTTTACAGACTGAAGAAAAGTCTTTATGGCTTGAAATAGGCACCAAGGAAATGGTATAAGAAGTTTGAGTATGTTATGGGGAAGCAAGGTTATAGGAAGACTATTTCAGAACATTGTATCTTTGTGCAGAAATTCTCTGATGATGATTTCATTATCTTTTTATTCTATGTGGATGATATGCTGATAGTTAGCCGGAATGTTTCCAGAATAAATTGTTTGAAAGTACAATTGAGCAAGTCTTTTGCCACGAAGGATTTAGGGCCAGTAAAGCATATTCTTGGCATGAAAATTACCAGAGATAGAGGTGTCAAGAAAGTAAAATTGTCACAAAAAAAGTATATTGAGAAAGTACTTCAGAGGTTTAATATGGACAAAGCTAAAGCGGTTAGTTGTCTTCTTGCTAATCACTTTAAACTAAGTTCTAAACAGAGTCCCTCTACAAATGAAGAGAAGAAAAAAATAGACAAGGTTCCATTTGCTTCAGCAGTTGGAAGTCTGATGTATGCCATGGTATGTACAAGGTCAGATATTGCTCACTCAGTTAGAGTAGTGAGCCGGTTCTTTTCTAATCCTGGTAAAGAACATTAGGCTGCAGCGAACTGGATTTTCAGGTATTTTCGCGGTACTTCTAAAATATATTTATGTTTTGAAGATGCCAAGTCTGTGTTAGTTCCCTACACAGATGCAGATATGACTGGTGATGTAGACTCGAGAAAGTCTACATCAGGTTATCTGATTACATTTGTAGGGGGAGTTGTGTCATGGCAATCAAAGTTGTAAAAATGTGTTGCTTTTTCGACTACCGAAGTAGAGTTTATTGCAGCAACAGAAGCGTGCAAGGAGAAGCTGTGGATGAAGAAGTTCTTAAATGAACTTGATTTTCAGCAAGACAAATATAAACTGTTTTGTGATAGTCAGAGTGTTATTCACCTTGGAAAGAATTCCTCCTTTCATTCAAGATCCAAACATATTGATGTAAAATATCATTGGATTAGGGATGTATTGAAGAAGAAGCTACTACAGCTTGAGAAGATACATACTGATGAAAATGAATCAGACATGTTGACAAAAATTCTACCAAGAGAGAAGTTTGAGTTCTGTCGATTAGCTGCAGGAATGGTGGAGTCCTCTATGTAGTCGGGAGGGGGAGATTTGTAAGTGATAGGGTGGGTCCCTTCAACATAGAGAGCCCACACCATTGACTTACAAGAAACAAAAGAAAAGAAAGAAACGGAAAGAAAATTCAATATCAATTGAAGAAGGAAAAAGCGGAACGGAAGTTGCAGGTGCCGAAAATTGCGGCACTATTTCACCAACCTTAAGGCTCACCCTTTGCCTATAAATGGGCAGGAGAGAAAATGGAGAAAGCATACCAACAAGCAGAGAAGCCAGGTAACAAAGAGGATTTTGAAGAGAAGTCAGAGAAGTTCTCTTAAGAGAGAAAAATATGAGAGAGTTTGGAGTAATATTTGAGAAATAGTTCTTAAATAGTGAAAAAATACTCTTGAGGTATTGTAGGAAATATTTTGTGAGCTACTATTTTAGTTAAATCTTAATTGTAGCCTCTAGATTTATTCTTAAGAAGACTATCTTTGTACCTGCTATTTTTATAGTGAAAGATTTATTCGAATTTGGTCTCGTGGACATAGCCTAAGAATCAAAAGGTGAACCACGTTAAATTTTTTGGTGTCATTTTTATTGATTATTTCACATTTATTTTTACTAGTAATACCCACTATGCCCAACATTAAGTAGCAATTAGGCTGTAGCTCTCTTAGCTTATAACTTTGATTATGCTGTATGGTTGGAACAATTTCCTTAGATTTAGATGGACGTGTCTAATTCGCTTTCTGATTAATGAAATCTACCTATCTTCTCAAAAAAGAAGAAAGATTAAAACCGTTAGAATACAAAAAATTAACCAAAATGGTGACATGACAGTATGAGACAATGCTACCAAGTGCTTGTTGAAAACATGCATGTTAATCTTTCACATCCGTTGCAATCACAAACGAAACGAGCACAAATTCTTCAGCTGCACTTCAAGTTTCTTTCGTCTCTTAAATACAGTGAGGAGTAGATTCTTTGTTCTCCCAACATCTTCGTTGCATGCATTATAAGACATTTAAGTACAAGTCATTTGATTTCTTCTCGTTAATGTCAAAACACAATTGCGGTGGTTGCATATTCACGAGGCTAGCTTCTTAAAAGAAAGTGCCATTTCTGTGAATAGATCTTCAGACAAAATCAGGGCAATATAATACCATACTTCTGGCTGAACTAAATATTGGAAAAAGAATTTATAGTTTAAGATTTGACAGTATCTTATATTTCGAAAATAAAACGTTAATCAACCAAAAAAAAAAAGGAAAAAAAGAAAGGAAGTGAATCTCCAGGTACCATTACCGAGGGTGTTTCCCTTGTCTTATGTTTTTCCCATGTCCAGTTGCACAGTCATGTACTCATGTTTCTTCTGTGCTTTCGTTTTCGTTCAACGTGGAGTCTTTGTGGCCGCCCCATTTCTTTATCCTATCATTAGCAAGGGAGGCCTGGGATTCATACAAATTTATTAGCCGTCATTTTTACTAATATAAATTCTCTGAAGTTGTAAACACCATCTGCTTTTTGTATACACGAGGATACCAAACAAAAAATCTTACCTCTCTGTTCCAATTGGTTTTATAAACCATCAAGAAAAGTACACAAGTCTGTAGGATAGTCCCACACAGCATTCCATACCAGATTCCCTGAAAATCAAAATTGACAAAAACAAATATTTACTGCAATGCACTTTTTTTCATGGATATTTTGGCCTTTTAACCGTCCATGGAAAATGGATAAACTAAACTAATTACAAACATATAAATAAAATATCAGATAAATTATTTTAATGATACTTGTCTTTTACATGCATATATATTTATTTATTAATTGGTTTAAATCTAATTTACGTTAAAAATTTCCCTATTTACTCCAAATGAAATAGGATTAGCCTGGCTCACCCTGACACCTAATTGAACCTTGTAGCCCAGTATGAGACCCAAAGGTATACCAAACAGGTAGTAACACGAAACATTGACATAAGCAACAAAAGTCTGCCATCCTGCCCCAATGGCCACTCCTGCAGAAACAATGATGTCCAGGTTACTGCAGAAGCAACTGATCAAAAATGAAGAAAGATAGAAGAATCTGCATTAATTACCTGAAAGAACCGGCTGAACGTTGTTGATGACGATGCTTAGGGCCAGCAATGGTGTGAGCATCTTCACTAAATCTTCAACTTCTGTGTCGTTTGAAAATAAGGAAGGATAGTTATCACGAGAGATGATCCAAACGAGGGCGAGCAAGAGGCCAATCAAAGTCGAAGTGATTACAGCAACCACCAGTGAAAATTTTGCTGTTCTAGGATGAACTGCTCCCAGCTCATTCGACACTCTCACACTGCACAGTTTGACAGAATCTTAACATAAACCCACTCTAATTCCATGATTTTGAATAAGTAATAGTCGTCATGCAGATGCATTTTGATGAATGAGGAGGTGTGGCAGAAACAAACCTTAAGGCCACGTTCATCCCGAAAGATACCATCATAGTCCAGCCCAGTATGTTCATGCTGCCAAGTGCTAAGTCAAAGAATAAGAATTTGGGAATACATTATTTTGATAGACCCCCGGGGGATATTGGTGGCATCCTGGTAGAGGACATTAGAGGGAGATCGTTCCCACGTTTATGTTTTGATTAACTTTTACTCCTTAATTGTACCAAAAAAAAAAAGAATAAGAATTTGGATTTTTTTTTTTTTGGCCAAAAACATCGAAAAGAGAAATTTGGAATAGTTGAACCGAGAGAATTGTACGTAGAAAGAGAAATCAACACTAGACTTATACTTGAAAGAAAACGTATGAATGGTAATCTGGGAGGAGTAATATCACAAGTAGGAAAAGACAATTACAAGGATCTTCTACATGTTGCTAGCTAAATAATTAGCTATAAATTAAAAGTTTCAAATAAATTATAATTTTTTGTGACGACATATAATCTTTACCAAAAAAAAATGGAAATTTTTAATAATCATCAGCCAAACCAAAAGAAAAAATGAAAATAAAGAGGATATTACTGACTCACCATATAGACATGGCATCCACGGAGACTTTTGCATTCTTGACATATCCAACAAACAATATCAGGGACATAAAATACCATAGTTCCAGGCTGCACAACATGTTCAGAGCAAATTCCTTTTTCATTAGTAATAAATAAATAAATAAATAAATATCTATAATATCTTCTGTTTTGTGGCCAGATACCAAACATTTACACATTGAGCACCAAAACAAGTCAACCAAATCAGAAGAAAGATATATAGCAACATACAAATCCCTTGGACTACCTATTAACAGATGGCCTTATTGTACAAAATATATATACATTTTAAAATTAAAAAAAAACATTTTTAACTTTAAAAAAAATAACAATTCCAGATATATACTAAACTTTTTGTTTTTTGTTTTAATTCGTCCCGAAAATGGACGAATAGCAGGCTAAGTTCAGCCTGCAATTTCGCACCTGAATTGGTTTTCCTTTTTTTAAAAAAATAAAGAAATTGTAATATTTTTCATAAATTTTTTTAATAATAAATCAATAATTTAAAAATTCTAAAATTTAAACTCTAAACTTCAAACAACACTTTTTTGAAGCAAAAATTGTAGTATTTTTAATAAATAAATAAATTAAAAATCTCAAACCTAAAATCTTAAATCTCAAATAATTTTTTCAAAGAAAAATTGTAATATTTCTAATAAAAAAAAATCCTATAATAAATAAATAATTTACAAATCACCAAACTCTCAACTTCAAACAACAATATTTTAAAAAAAATTGTAATTTTTTAATTAAAACTTCTAGTGTAAATAAATAAGTTACAAATCCTGTAACTTAAACCTCAATCCCTCGACTTTAAATCTCAAACCCCATGGTGCATCTATGGCTTAAATTCCTTTAGGCAACTGCTAAACTTTCCTTAAAATGTCAATTCTAAACTCTCTTTCTCTTCCTTTTTTATTTAGTTAGCTCACAACTTGACTGGAGTATGTGCATGGGATTTGGGTTTAATTTGATTTAGTTATGAGGTACGATGCTTAATTTCATTGTTGCAGTGTATCAAGGCTGGCTTTGTTGCTTGTGTTGGTAGATAAAAATTATACAATGTGGATAGATTTTGTTTTGCTACATTTAGATTTTGATAAATGACAAATTTGTATTTTGTTTTTATGACTTCTTGAGTAATTAGTGGTAGGAAAATTAATTTCAATCGCGTTGAAATTTAAATTTAAATGTAAAAAAATGTTGTTCCAACATTCAATGATAACAGATACTTGTCATTGAAAAAACTTTCAGTGACAACATTTTACTTTGAGTGACAATTAAGAGTTAGTATAACTAAAAGAATCTACATGAATCTATCTAAAATCAATATAAAAAAATTATTTCAGACGAATAGGATTAAATTGATAAGTTCATATAAATAAATTTTTAAAATAATTTTAGATTAATTTAGATGAGAAGGGTACAATGTTTTAGTATCTGCTTAAATCTAACTTTGACTAATTCAACTATCCAATGTTTTATAAAAAATTTCTGTCATTTCACTCTCAAATCAACTTGATATAATTCAAATTTTTTATCTAGTGTGAAATTTCAAGTAATTATAAATATTAATTTTTTAACTCAGTTGAATAAGTTGAGTAATTTAACTAATGCTCAGTCCTAGTGACGACATATGTCATCATTAATTGAAGGTCCCACCTTAAGTGATGACAAAAATAATTAGAAAAAGTCTTATTTTCAATGATAACATTTGATCACTAAATTGGTCACCTTGAGGCATATAATATATTGTCATTGAAACTACACTCAACGACACTATCAATGCCAAATATAAGAATTTTACACTTTTGGTGACCATTCAAAAGTACTGTCATCTTAGATTACATTGGAGTGACTTTAAGTTATTTTTATCTTAGACTTTATTTATTGTTTCAGTGATCACAAAATTTGTCATTTTAAACCTTATTTCTAATATTACAGTTATAAAGATGAAATTTGACTGCAAATGCATTTTAAATG
Organism: Gleditsia sinensis; assembly: GCA_037074535.1. Classification (NCBI taxonomy): domain Eukaryota; kingdom Viridiplantae; phylum Streptophyta; class Magnoliopsida; order Fabales; family Fabaceae; genus Gleditsia; species Gleditsia sinensis. The sequence goes on along the minus strand of CM073467.1, from coordinate 59,333,792 downwards.
TAAAAATATATATATTAATTTTAATGAAAAAAAAATTAATTCTCACATGTTTATTATAATTAAGTCATTTCCATAGTATATATACAAGCTTAAATTGTTAATTCTTTTTGGTGGCCCACTCCTAAGAGTAAAGCTCCACAATTTTTAAATTATATATGAAAATATTTAAATTCATTTAATAATTAATACTAGTTCATATTTTTAAAATTCACTCTTCAAAGTATAATACGTATTTATATTTCTTTTTCCTTTATCATATTGTGGGTCAGCTAATAATATATAATTCTTTATCACATGTGTGTGTGTATGTATATATATATAATTATAACGTATGTGAAAAATTATGTTGAGTTGAAAAAATTCATATATATGCACTACTTGCTGACTTATCCCAATCATTTTAACCAAAAAAAAAATTAAATTAAATTCAACAACCCAACTAGACCTACTTTTTACACAAAAGACATAAAAATAGAATATTTGAATTTTTATGAGAAGAAAAAGTAAAAGGTAGGAGAAGAAAATTTGTGTTTCACCATAGCATCACGGCGGAAGCTAGAGAGAGCCGAGCGAATCCCCAGAGATTCTGAAATGCTTTCCACGAGAACCCACTCCATGCTCGACCACACCACCCGCTCAAAATATACGCCAACTGAGCCACCACTATGAACCACCACGACGCGTTCAGCACCACCGCCGCACCCACCAGACCCCACCCTAGTTTCAACATTAGCAACCAGCTCAGAGCCGTGTGTAGAACCAAAGCCATCGCCGATATTCCCGCTATCACCATGATTTTGCTCTGCGCTTGCAAGAACTTTGCGATAGGAAAGTTCATCGCGTAAGCAAAAAGCTGAGGGACCATCCAAATGGCAAAATGTCCCGCCGCTTCGGATATCTCTGTGGTTTGTCTTATCAGCTTCAGAATTGGCTCAGTGAAGATGTATAAGAGGCTCAGAATCATAGCTGTGAATATAAGAATCACCCAAGATCTCTGCATGTACACCCCTAACATTTCAACCTGTCCTGCTCCAAACGCTTGCCCACATAGCGTCTCCAGCGCGCTTCCCATCCCAAGCTGTTTCAAATTTCAATTCCAGATCAGCTACTTCACTTTGATTACAACTTACAAGCAAGCACGATGAAGCATACACACAGACACCACCACACGACCAAATTTGAGGTGTTTAATTGTAATATGAAAAATTGCGTACATAAGATGAGTCTTAGATACTCAATTTTTATGGATATAATGATATATAGTTCGAAGGGGCATATAGTTTACCATGACGCCGAAGGAGAAGCCATCAATGACGGAGTTTTCGACGGAGACAGCGGCGAGGTCAATAGTGCCGACGTGACCGGCGAATACCTGAGTGATGGCTCCGAGAGAGTACTTGGCCACGTAGGAGAATATGGCGGGACCTGCCAGGTACCAGAGCTTCTTTGATTCGATCCAGAACGCTCTGGAAAAATCTCTTGGGCCGTTGATAGGAGCGATGTCATCGGCGCCGGCTCTGAAAACAGCTTGGACTGGGGGGCTAGGACAAGATTGGGGTTGGTGGTGTGAGTGGGTTTGATTGGGTTCGTCTCTGTGTGTGAGCAGTTCGGAGTTACCATCCTCCATGAAGATTTCCAAAGAGAACGAGAAAGAAAGAGCGAGAGAAATAGCAAGAAATTGGGCCGCTTGGTGGAGGGTTGGTGGTGACGATGGTGACGGGGTCTGACATGACAAATTTACAGAAGCATGGTTCTCCACACTGTATTTAGTGGAGTTGGAAAGCATAATTCAACGATATTTGGCCACGATGTTTATACTGTACACATAATAAAATTAATATTTTTTTAAAATTAATTATCGTTAGTTGAAGCAATTGATAAAAAGTTTTTTGGTAGACTAAATATTAATTTTTTAAGTTTGAAGCAATTAACAATCGATTATTAGTATAAAAAATTACATAATTCTTCCAACCAAAGTTATACTATTTTTTTATTTTGAAGTTAGAAATCGTTTTATATTTTTTCTAAACAATTTAGTCAATCTACTAACAAATAATTCCATTCAATCTTTCAGTATAAATTGCTTCACTTGAGATTACTTTTAGATTATTAGTTTGGTTTCTCTTTTAGTTAAGCCAGTAATTTCTATAAGTACGGGCTTGTTTGTTCTAATTTTTTAAAAAAAAATATTTATTTTTATCATAATTTAGCACAGACCCAAATCTATTTTTAAATGTTAGTAAAAGTAATTTTTTTTTTTTGTAGAAATGAAGAAACAGTAATTTAGAATTTCTCTATTGAAACAAAAAAAAAATTACAAATTACAAATTTATTCAACTTAAAAAAAACTGTTTACATCTCCTATCTTTCCCTCTCTTTTCTTGTAGCCACTATTACTATTTTATTTTATAATTTTATATACATTGTAATTTACATTTTTTTTAATTGCATGACAATTAAAAATAATATATTTTTTACTATGATCACGAAGATTTTTTTTATAATTGATATTTAATTTATTATTAATAAATAATTTTTTATCTATCAATAATATTTAAATCATAACACATAATATAAATAATTTTATAAAATATTATTTTTACTATATATCAATAATATAAATTAAGTTCTTTTATATATTTAAACAATGGTTCTTTGTTTTTTCAATATTTTTAAATTAGAATATAATTTTTTTGAATTTATTTTTAAAACTCTTAATTTTTTTCTAATAAAAGAAATACAAACACTATTTATATAAAAAAGATAAGAATCCATTTATTTTTTATTTTAAAATTATGACCATGTTCTTTTTAGTGAAAGAAACTTTTTTGATAAACAGAAAATAATATATTATGAAATTAAAATAAAAAAATTAATATTATATTATTAATAATATAAAAAAATAATTATAAAATATTTTTAATTAATTTAATTAATTAATTTATAATTTATTTAATTAAATTAAAATATTTAAAAAATAAATTTATAAATTATTTTTATTAAACAAAATACACCATCAATTGCGTACCATTACCAGCGGTCTGTACTTTTCATTCTTTGATTGAGCTTTTTTTTTTTTTTTTTCTTTCTTCTTCCTCTCTCTCTGTCTGTCTCTCTTGTCTCCTCACTGTTCACACATGGTATCAGAGCCATAAGCTATGCAGGTCGGTAATTCATTCAATTTCCTTCCTACTGATTGCGATTGCAAAATGAAGGAAATGAAATAGCTTCAAAATCTGAAAGTGTAAACAAGATGAACACTGGATGGGCATAATTAAAAGCAACGCCCTTCCTCAATGAGCAGCACTCCACCATTTGGTTTTCTATTTTTCTATTTCATTGATTGTGTAAATAAAACAAAGGGAATAGATTCAGAATATGAGAAACATCAACATTCAAAAATGAGAAATCTTGTACATAAGAGCAGCAGCGCCAGCTGCACTTCCTTTTTCATCTAAAAACACTGCAGAATAATGCTCTGTTTTTGTCTAAAAACCGATAACCATTATATGCAGAAAAATATTTTTGCTTGAAACTCTCGATAGTGTTCTTATAAATTCAAAAATTGATCTTCGAAGTGCCTTCATGAATATATCAACAATATTATTCTCTGTAAGAGAAATCCCCTTCTACTTCTCAGCATCTCTGATGAAATAATACTTGATCTTCATATGCTTAGTCTTGTCATGGGAAAAAAACATTTTCGCCATTGAAATAGTAGACTTGTTGTCACAATTAATCACAGTAGAATTATGTTGTAATTGACTCAAATCTTTTTAGCCAAATGCCTTGATTCACACTATAACTGTGCATTGAGCAACTACATATAGTTTGGTAATTTAAATTTCATAAAAAATTTCCTAACCCAACTGAGAAGGTATATTCATATCATCTGTAGAACCGGTCCAATCACTGTCCACATAGCCACTCAAATCATCATTAGCATTTGGTTGAAATCATACACCAAAATCCACGCTACCTTTACTGTGTCTCAATACCCTTTTGGCTACATCGATCACAATGTGCTTCACTGAAGCATTCATGAATTTAGACAATAGACAAGCAGCATACATCAAGTCTGATCTTCCTGTAGTCAAATACAATAAGCAATCAAACATCTATATCATCTTTAATCAATATTCTTACAACCATCATTCTTGGATAGCTTTACATTATTAAAAAGAGGTGTTGCAACTGATTTGCAATGCTCCATTATGAATTTTTTCAATTTTTCTTCAGCAAACTTCTTTTGTGAAATAAAAATTTCTTCCCTCATTTGATGAACCTCCGTTCCCAAGAAATAATTCATGACACTAAGTTCAGTCATCTCAAACATACTTCTCATTTGCTTCTTGAAAGCATTAATCAACTTTCCTGTAATTAACAAATCATTAACATATAGTGATAAGATAATAGTATCCGAGTTATAAAAAAATTTCACATACAGAGTTGGCTCACTCACACTCCTCTTGAACCCATTACTGGTTAACTCAAGCTCTATGAACTTGCTTTAGACAATACAAGGCTTTCTTCAATCTTTAAACATAATCTTCTTTGCCTTTAATTAACTATAAACTTAGCAAGTTGGTCAATATAAATTTCCTCCTCTATAATGCCATTCAAGAAAGCTGACTTTACATCTAACTGATAAATATAATCACCCATTTCTTTTGTGCCGCTAAAGCAATGAGAGTTCTGATGTTATCATCTCTGGCCATTGGAGTAAATGTATTGATATATTCTATACAGCCCCTTAACCACTAATCTAATCTTGAGCTCATCTAAATGTAGTTTTATTTTATAAATCCATTTAACTCCAATTATCTTTTATGTATGAAGGTTTTTCAACCAAAATCCAGGTATTATTCTTCTCAATCATTTTGATCTTTTTCTGCATAGCAGCCATCCAAAAATTATATTTTTCAACCAAAAATCGTAGAGCTCCAGGTAGAGACATGAAAGAAGATGACGCTAAGGAAGAGAAAAATATTCGAACGCTCTTATACCAATTGTTGATTGTAATTGCAAAATGAAGGAAATAAAATAATTCAAAATCTGAACATGTAAACAAGATGAACACTAGACATTAAAGCGGCGCCCTTCCTCAATGAGCAGCACTCCACCACTTGGTTTTCTATTTTTCTATTTCATTGATTGTGTAAATAAAATAAGGGAATAGATTCAGAATATGAGAAACTTCAACATGAGAAATCTAGTACGTACGAACCGCAAGCATAAGAGCAGCAGCGTTGCACTTCCTTTTTCGTTCTGGTTTTTCATCTGAAAACACAATTGCAGAACACGCTCTGTGTTTTCACTGAAAACCGAAAAACAGCCCCCCGTTTTGTTCAAGATAGTTTGCAAAGAAGACTTGGAAGGTTTTGGAATAGGTATTAACAACAGATATTTTGGGGGTTAAAATGGTTGAAATAGATGCAAAATATTTTGGATAGCTACTGGGAGTGGGACAAAAAATATTAATTAGCAACACTTCCGATAGCTCAGGTCCTGTGAGATCAACACCAGTGACTTGCTCTCGCTCTCCGTTAAGCTAGATGACCATAATTTCTTGTTATGGCGTCAACGATTCTTTGCAGCAATTGAGGGACGGTTTGTAAAATTTCATTGATGGAATTGGAATGCCTGAGTGTCAATCAGAGGACAATGAGAGCTCTGGCAAGACAACGAGGAATATCTAGCTTGGATCCGGCATGATCGACTACTATATATTATGATGGGTTCAGCCATAAAATGGGTTTGCGAATAAATTAAGTGTAAGTGATGGGTGGATCCTTCCAATATAAAGGGCTCACACCATTGACTCACAGAAAGCAAAAGAAAAGAAGAAAACAAAAAGAAAATTTAGCAACAATTAAAGAAGGAAAAAACAAAACGAAAGCTGGTGCCGAAAATTGCGGGACTATTTCACCAACTTTGAGGCTCACCCTTTGCCTATAAATAGGTAGGAGAGGAAATGGAGAAAACACACCAACAAGCAAAGAAGTCAGGCAGCAAAGAGCAGTCTAAAGAGAAGTCAGAGAAGATCTCTGAAGAGAGAAAAATAGGAGAATTTAGTGTAATATTTAAAAAATAGTTTCTAAATAGTGTATGACAAAATAGTGAGAAAATATTTTTGAGGTATTGTAGGAAACACTTTGTGAGCCACTATTTTAGTTAGATCTCAATTGTAACCTCTAGATTTATTCTGAAGAAGACTCTCCTTGTACCTGTTATTTTTATAGTGGAAGATTTATTCGGATTTAGTCCCATAGATGTAGCCTAAAAATCAAAAGATGAATTATGTTAAATTTTTTGGTGTCATTTTTGTTGATTATTTCACATTTATTCTTACTAGTAATACTCGCTGTGTCCAACAAGTAGTATCAAAGCCGTAGTGGTTATTCTTTTAAAATTTTTAGCATGCTCTGTAGTTGCAGTATTGACTGATCTTCCACATTAGAAAAGATTTTATTGAAATTATTATTGGCTGAAGGAAGCTGTACATGCACTGTTCGTATGTACTAGCACTATTCATATGTATGGAGGTACTATTCATACGTACTAGTACTATTTATACTGCTCAAAATGGAGGCAAAGACTAGTAAGATGATCAACCTAAATGGCACATACTACCACATCTAGAGAAATAAGATGAAAGATTTCATGTTTGTGACGAAACTGCATCTATCGATGTTTATGAAGAATAGGACTTCGAGCATGAACAGGTATGTGGATTCATCTGATAGTTTCTTGAAGATAATGTGTATAATCACATTTGTAATTAGACTCATGCACGAACGTTGTGGCATAAGCTGGAAGAGCTGTATGCTTCAAAGACCGGCAACAACAAATTATTTTATTTAACAAAATTGATGCACGTGAAATACCAAGAAAGTACTTCTTTAGCAGATCATTTGAACAAGATGCAAGGGATTGTGGATTAGTTGTCGGAGATGGGCATAAAATTTGAAGACGAACTACTTGCTCTCATGGCACTCGCCTCCCTACCAGAGTCGTGGGAGACTTTGAAGATATAAATTACCAACACAGTACCTAACGGTGTCGTGAGTATGGAATTTATCGAAAGTGGTATTCTGAATGAAGAGATGAGAAGAAGATCACAATATTCAACCTCTTCATCACAATCAGATATTCTGGTTATAGAATCCAGAGGGAGGAGCTAGTCTAGGCATACAAAGCTTAAAGATAAAAGTAGAGGAAAGTCGAACAAATATGCCAACATTGAATGCCATTACTACAAGAAGAAAGGGCATATCAAAAGATTCTGCAGAAAGTTCAAGCAAGATAAGAACAAAAGCGAGGAATTGAAGAAAGACAACAGCAGTGATGATGAGCAGACAAATGCCAGAGACAAATTCAATGTCATTTACGATGATAATATTGTCAATCTTACATCTCATGAGACAAGTTGGGCGATTGACAGTAGAGCTACCATTCATGCCACACCTTGTAAAAAATTCTTTTCATCTTACACAGAAAGAGATTTCGGTGTTGTTAAGATGAAAAATGATAACTTACTAAAAGTTGTTGGCAGAGAAGATATCTACTTAGAGACGATGAATGACACTAGATTAGTGCTGAGAGATGTCAGGCATATTCCAGATATTCGTCTGAATTTAATTTCCACCGGTAAACTTGATGATGCAGGCTTTTGCAACATGTTCATGAATGGTCAATGGAAACTCACTAAAGGTGCTTTGGTAGTGGCCAAAGGTAGAAAAGATTCAACGTTATATGTTATGCATACACAACTTTCTAATGACACTGTGAATGCCGTGGAAAAAGAAAATGCAGTTAAGTTATGGCACAAAAGACTTGGCCACATGAGTGAGAAAAGTATGACATGTTTGGCCAAGAAGAAAATGCTATCTGGAATGGATCAAGTACATTTGGAGAAATATGCTGATTCTTGGTGGGAAAACAGAACAGAGTTGCTTTCAAGAGTTTCTCTCCTTCCAGAATGAAGAATGTGTTGGATCTAGTACATCTAGATCTGTGTGGGCTAATGCCAAAGTCACTTAGTGGCGCTCAATACTTTGTGACTTTTATTGATGATAATTCTAGGAAGACGTGAGCATACATTTTGAAGATAAAAGATAATGTATTAGATGTCTTCAAACAGTTTTATACCTCAGTTGACAGACAGATTGGGAAGAAGTTAAAATGCATCTAGACAGACAATGATAGTGAGTATACTGAACTATTTGATATTTATTATAAAGAGCATGGTATTCGGCATCAAACAACGCCTCAAAAAACATCGCAGTTAAATGGTTTAGCTGAGAGGATGATAGAACTTTGATGGAGAGAGTCAGATGTTTACTTTCACATGCAAAATTACCCAAAACCTTTTGGGGTGAAGCCTTACTTACAGCTGTACACGTGTTGAATTTATCACCATGTGTTCCTCTACAGTATGATACACTAGAGAAAGTGTGTTCAGAAAAGAATGTTTCCTATGGCTATTTACGAGTGTTTTGCTGTAAAGCCTTTGCGCATATCCCTAAAGATGACAGGGTCAAGCTCAATGCCAAGACATGACAGTGTGTATTTATTGGTTATGGTCAAGATCAATTTGGCTATAGATTCTATGACCCGGTACAAAAAAAACTTATTAGAAGCCGTGATGTTGTGTTTGTTGAAGATGAGACTATTGAAGGCGTAGACAAAATGGAGAAGGTTGTTCTTGATTCCAATGGCGACTCAACAAACTTGAGATTAGTTCCTCCAATAGTGGTGTCAAGGCAAGTTAAAGATGACTATCAGCCTGAGGATGTTCCCATAGAGGCTGAATCAGAAGAAAATGATGATGATGCTCATCATCAACTACCAACACTTGTGCCTATCCCAGATCGATTGAGGAGAAGTAGTAGAATAAGACAACCTTCTACTAGATATCCTAATGATGAGTATGTAACACTCATTAACGGGGGAGAACCTGATAGCTTTGAAGAAGTTATGGGAGATGAGCACAAGCAGAAGTGGAGAGAAGCCATACAAGATGAAGTGAAGTCCTTGCATGAGAACAAAACGTTTGAGCTAGTGAAGTTGCCGAAATGCAAGAGAGTTTTGAAAAATAAATGGATGTTTAGAATCAAGCACGATGAACACAATCTCCATATGAGATTCAAAGTTAGACTGGTTGTTAAAGGATTCAACCAAAGAAAATGTGTTGATTTTGATGAGATTTTTTCACCAGTTGTAAAAATGACATACATTCGTACAGTACTAGGTTTAGAGCGAACCTTGACTTGGAGGTTTGATGAATGAGTTTTGTACTCATAAATTAATTATTTTTATCTTATCTTTTTTCCTTAATTAAGTATTTATCTCTCTTATTTGTCTTTAGTTTTATGTATTTTTATAGATAAAGAGAAGAATAGGAAACTAACTCAATTAGAGGAATCAAAGCTAAATTGTGATTCTTTAGAAATGATGTCTATAAATCAAGCAGACAAAATAAATTCATTAAGGATGGCTGAGTAAGGAGCATTATCTTTTTGTCTCTTGAGACGCATCCTAATGAATATATGCATCAATTCAATCTTGATTTATGACCATATTTCTAAAAAAATCGAAACATAAAGATTAAAGGCAAAACACTCAATGTTAAAAATTTGTTTGCTGCTTGCTTTTCAACTTGATCTTACTACAGTGTTTTGGTCGTATCTCAGAAAATACGTATATATTATGTATGAAATTTGGTAGATGAATAGCTGACATAATTTCATACAACTTTTATGTTTATGTGATCATCAAATTCAGATAAATAAGGGCCAAAATTGGGTTAGAACAGAACATGTTTACTGTTGCAGTCCATTCCAACCTTACTGTAGTATTTGGGTCATATTTCAGCAAATACATATTTAATGGACACGAAATTTTGTAGGTGAATAGCAGATATAATTTTCTACAGTTTTGTTGTTCAAGTGGTCAACAAATTCGGACACTAAATTGGGTTAGAACCGAATATATTTACTGTTACAGTCCAGCCTAACCTTGTTACAGTGTTTTGGCCATAAATCACAAAATACGTGACCAATATTTCTCTACCTTATATGGATGAAAAGATAATGAAAATATCTACAACTTTTATGTTTGGATCAGCAGATTCGGTGGCTATCAAGGCGATATATCATGATGACTTTTGGGGCACATAATGCAACATTACTTGTCAACTTTAGTGCAATTTGCTACCCACCATTTTTGTCACATACTTACCTTATTTTGTCTATAAATAGAGACATCTTGTGAGCTAAAGGGAGGAAAGAAAGGCTAAAAGGGTGAAACTCTTGGTATAAAAATAATAATTTATCTAACTCTTAATTTTAATGTTTATGCTTGATGTTGTATTTATCTTCTTATTTATTTTCTTGTTATTTACTTTCTTAGAGGATGGTTTTGTTGCCCCTCTGTTATTTATTTTTTCTATTATTATTTTCTTATTATTTGTCTTCTGAGAGGACGGCTATGTCGCCTCTCTGTTATTTATTTTCTGCACTTTTATTATTTACTTTCTTGTTATTTACTTTTTTAGATGATGTCTTTGTTGCCCCTCTGTTATTTATTTTCTGTACTTTTTATTTATTTTCTTGTTATTTACTTTTTTAGAGGATGGCTTTGTTGCCCCTCTGTTATTTATTTTTTGTACTTTTATTATTTACTTTCTTAAAGAATGTCTTTATTGCCCCTTTGTTATTTATTTTCTTCACTTTTATTATTTACTTTCTTGTTATTTACTTTCTTAGAGCATGACTTTATTGCCCCTCTGTAATTTATTTTCTGCACTTTTTGTATTTATTTTCTTGTTATTTCTTTTTTCAATGGCTGGTTTTACCGCCTACTTTATATTATTATTATTGACTTTGTTTGTATATTTTTATTTTAAATTTTGTAAAGTGCAAATCTTGATACATTGTCGACAATTTTTGACACAATAAATACTTGAATCATTCTTGATTTATTGTAGACAATATGATGATTGGCACGATGTATACTTGAATCCATTTTACAAAATTTATTTACTATTATTAATACAATAAAAGAAGGCAAATACACTTCATCTATAAATCAAAGCGTGTTTAATGTAACATATCTTCCGAATGGAACCTCATTTACGTGAGGATTCCATTTGAGTAATAAAGAGTTAAAATTTATTATTATTTGATGTACCAAGAGTGCATCCCCTAACCTTAGTATGTTTTTTACTTTGAATACATTCATATTTAATTTTAGTATTTTAGTTCTTTACAAACTCTGTTCAGTACTCTTCTCACAAAACAAACATATTGGCAATTAGGTTAGAAATATTTATTTTGGATCTAAATTAAATTTTCTCAATTGGCAATCCTCATGGGATCGACATTGCATACCACTAAATCTATACTCCAATAGATTCGTGCGCTTGCAAGTTTTAATAAAAATAACAACAAGGTTGAACAAATGGATGTGAAAATTGCATTCCTTCATGGTGATTTGGAGAAAGAGATATATATGGAGCAGCCAGAGGATTTCAAGCAGAAAGGAAAAGAGGATTATGTTTGCAGACTGAAGAAAAGTCTTTATGGCTTGAAACAGACACCAAGGCAATGGTATAAGAAGTTTGAGTATGTTATGGGGAAGCAAGGTTATAGGAAGACTATTTCAGAACATTGTATCTTTGTGCATAAATTCTCTGATAATGATTTCATTATCTTTTTATTCTATGTGGATGATATGCTGATAGTTAGCCGGAATGTTTCCAGAATAAATTGTTTGAAAACACAATTGAGCAAGTCTTTTGCCACGAAGGACTTAGGGCCAGTAAAGCATATTCTTGGCATGAAGATTACCAGAGATAGAGGTATCAAGAAAGTAAGATTGTCACAAAAAAAGTATATTGAGAAAGTACTTCAGAGGTTTAATATGGACAAAGCCAAAGCGGTTAGTTATCCTCTTGCTAATCACTTTAAACTAAGTTCTAAACAGAGTCCCTCTACAGATGAAGAGAAGGAAAAAATAGACAAGGTTCCATTTGCTTCAGCAGTTGGAAGTCTGATGTATGCCATGGTATGTACAAGGCCAGATATTTCTCACTCAGTTGGAGTAGTGAGCCGATTCTTTTCTAATCCTGGTAAAGAACATAAGGCTGTAGTGAACTGAATTTTCAGGTATTTTCGCGGTACTTCTAAAATATATTTATGTTTTGAAGATACCAAGTCTGTGTTAGTTCCCTACACAGATGCAGATATGACTGGCAATGTAAACTCGAGAAAGTCTACATCAGGTTATCTGATTACATTTGTAGGGGGAGCTGTGTCATGGCAATCAAAGTTGCAAAAATGTGTTGCTTTTTCGACTACCGAAGTAGAGTTTATTGCAGCAACAGAAGCGTGCAAGGAAAAGCTGTGGATGAAGAAATTCTTAAATGAACTTGATTTTCAGTAAGACATATATAAACTATTTTGTGATAGTCAGAGTGTTATTCACCTTGGGAAGAATTCCTCCTTTCATTCAAGATCCAAACATATTGATGTAAAATATCATTGGATTAGGGATGTATTGAAAAAGAAGCTAGTACAGCTTGAGAAGATACATACTGATGAAAATGAATCAGACATGTTGACAAAGATTCTACCAAGAGAGAAGTTTAAGTTCTGTCGATTAGCTGCAGGAATGGTGGAGTCCTCTATGTAGTCGGGAGGGAGAGATTTGTAAGTGATGGGGTGGGTCCCTTCAACATAGAGGGCCCACACCATTGACTTATAAGAAGCAAAAGAAAAGAAAGAAACGGAAAGAAAATTCAACATCAATTGAAGAAGGAAAAAGCGGAACTGAAGTTGCAGGTGCCGAAAATTGCGGCACTATTTCACCAACTTTGAGGCTCGCCCTTTGCCTATAAATAGGCAGAAGAGAAAATGGAGAAAACATACCAACAAGCAGAGAAGCCAAGTAACAAAAAGTATTTTGAAGAGAAGTCAGAGAAGTTTTCTGAAAAGAGAAAAATATAGGAGAGTTTGGTGTAATATTTGAGAAATAGTTCTTAAATAGTGAAAAAATACTCTTGAGGTATTGTAAGAAATATTTTGAGTCACTATTTTGGTTAGATCTTAATTGTAGCCTCTAAAATTATTTTTGAGAAGACTCTCTTTGTACCTACTATTTTTATAGTGGAAGATTTATTTGAATTTGGTCTCGTTGACGTACTCTAAGAATCAAAAGGTGAACCACGTTAAATTTTTTAGTGTCATTTTTATTGATTATTTCACATTTATTTTTATTTGTAATACCCGCTGTGCCCAACATTAAGTAGCAATTAGGCTGTAGCTCTCTTGGCTTATGACTTTGATTATGCTGTATGGTTGGAACAATTTCCTTAGATTTAGATGGACGTGTCTAATTCGCTTTCTGATTAATGAAATCTACCTATCTTCTCAAAAAAGAAGAAAGATTAAAACCGTTAGAATACAAAAAATTAACCAAAATGGTGACATGACAGTATGAGACAATGCTACCAAGTGCTTGTTGAAAATATGCATGTTAATCTTTCACATCCGTTGCAATCACAAACGAAACGAGCACAAATTCTTCAGCTGCACTTCAAGTTTCTTTCGTCACTTAAATACAGTGAGGAGTAGATTCTTTGTTCTCCCAACATCTTCGTTGCATGCATTATAAGACATTTAAGTACAAGTCATTTGATTTCTTATCGTTAATGTCAAAACACCATTGCGGTGGTTGCATATTCACGAGGCTAGCTTCTTAAAAGAAAGTGCCATTTCTGTGAATAGATCTTCAGACAAAATCAGGGCAATATAATACCATACTTCTGGCTGAACTAGATATTGGAAAAGGAATTTATAGTTTAAGATTTGACAGTATGTTATATTTCGAAAATAAAATGTTAATCAACCAAAAAAAAGAAAGAAAGTGAATCTTCAGGTACCATTACCGAGGGCGTTTCCCTTGTCTTATGTTTTTCCCATGTCCAGTTGCACTGACATGTACTCATGTTCCTTCTGTGTTTTCGTTTTCGCTCAATGTGGAATCTTTGTGGCCGCCCCATTTCTTTATCCTATCATTAGCGAGGGAGGCCTGGGATTCATACAAATTTAGCCGTCATTTTTACTAATATAAATGCTCTGATCTGAAGTCGGAAACACCACCTGCTTTTTGTATACGCGTGGATATCTAACGAAAAATCTTACCTCTCTGTTCCAATTGGTTTTATAAACCATCAAGAAAAGTACACAAGTCTGTAGGATAGTCCCAGACAGCATTCCATACCAGATTCCCTGCAAATCAAAATTGACAAAAACAAATGTTTACTGCAATGCACTTTTTTTCACGGATATATTTTGGCCTTTTAATCGTCCATAAAAAATGGATAAACTAAACTAATTACAAATACATAAAAAAAATATCAGATAAATTATTTTAATTGTACTTGTCTTTTACATGTTTATATATTTATTTATTAATTGGTTTAAATCGAATTTACGTTAAAAATTTCCCTATTTACTCCAAATGAAATAAGATTAGACTGGCTCACCCTGACACCTAAGTGAACCTTGTAGCCCAGTATGAGACCCACAGGTATACCAAACAGGTAGTAACACGAAACATTGACATAAGCAACAAAAGTCTGCCATCCTGCCCCAATGGCCACTCCTGCAGAAACAATGATGTCCAGGTTAATGCAGAAGCAACTGATCAAAAAAGAAGAAAGATAGAAGAATCTGCATTAATTACCTGAAAGAACCGGCTGAACGTTGTTGATGACGATGCTGAGGGCCAGCAATGGTGTGAGCATCTTCACTAAATCTTCAACTTCTGTGTCGTTTGAAAATAAGGAAGGATAGTTATCTCGAGAGATTATCAAAACGAGGGCGAGCAAGAGGCCAATCAAAGTCGAAGTGATTACAGCAACCACCAGTGAAAATTTTGCTGTTCTAGGATGAACTGCTCCCAGCTCATTCGACACTCTCACACTGAACAGTTTGACAGAATCTTAACATAAACCCACTCTAATTCCATGATTTTGAATAAGTAATAGTCGTCATGCAGATGCATTTTGATGAATGAGGTGTAGCAGAAACAAACCTTATGGCCACGTTCATCCCGAAAGATACCATGATGGTCCAGCCCAGTATGTTCATGCTGCCAAACGCCAAGTCAAAGAATAAGAATTTGGATTATTTTTTCTTCGGCCAAAAACATCGAAAAGAGAAAATTTTGGAATAGTCGAACTAGGAGAATTGTCCGTAGAAAGAGAAATCAACACTAGTGCCCAGAGGACTTCTTTTTCTTCACTTTTTAAAAAGAAAAAAACTGATCCTTGGCTCGGGCCTATTTGTATCTTATTATGTGAAAGTAACGAAGTCAAATAAGCAATAAAGCATATGGGAAATGAAGATAGGTAGAAACTGAAGTGTGGCTAGAAAGAATTGACTAGAGTTTAATATCAGACTTAGAAAGGGGACATAATGTGCATATGATTAATCCGTTATTTTCATTATTTTTTTTTTGGGTAGTCCAAACACTAGACTAATACAATTGAAAGAAATAGTACGAATGGTTTATAAACTGGGAAGAGTAACAATATTACAAATTATGGAAAGACAAAATTACAAGGATCTTCTACATGTTACTAGCTAAATAATTAGCTATAAATCAAAAGTTTCAAATAAATTGTAATTTTTTTGTGACTACCTATAATCTTTACTGTCTTTGCAATATCAATGAAAAATGGTGGTGGGGTTCTATAGCATCATCTTCGGGAGACTCGAATAAGGATCGCACTAACGCTGATTGACAATTGAGAGAACTAAATTGCCACCGCAATCAGCAGGTCTCATGCTTCTTACCATGCATATATATATAGATGATCAGTTGTTGGAGAACTAAAGACTGAAGCAAGTCCAAGTTACTTACGATGTATCAGCTGTATTATAACCCTTATGTATATAGACAGTTATGTACAGTCAGCATGTTGTTAGATAGTTAGATCAGATTGTTAGTAAGTTAAGATAGACGTAGACGATAGGGAGTTGCTCTATAAATATTCTTCTTGTATTTAGATTTGAAAATAAGATTCATTTCTCTCAAAGTTCTCGATCCGGACTCTCTTTCAAGGATCACAAACTCTTTCATGGTATCAGAGCCTCAAGATCACAGCTATGGAGAAAGAATCACATAACAACAAGCAGAATTTGATTACGTTTTCTCACAAGATTTTCTTCAAACTGAACGAGTCCAACTTTCTGTTATGGAAGCAACAGGTTCTTACGGCAATCTACGGACATGATCTTGAGAAATTCATATATGGACCAGATTCAGTTCTAGAAAAGTATAGAAACTATGGTGATGAAGAAATAGGCAGATTGAATGAGGAGTTTGTCGAATGGAGAAAGCAAGATCAGCTGCTCTCGTGTTGGATCTTTTCTTCATCATAAAACATGCTAACTCGTGTAGTTGGCTGCAGCTTTACCTATCAAGTGTGGAGCTGTCGTCAATCTTATTTTGCCTCTCAAAGTTGAGCCAAGGTGCAGCAGTTAAAACTTCAGCTTAAAACCATCAAGAAGGAAGGTAAGACCATGAATGACTACTTGTTAAAAATAAAAGGTGTTGTAGATGCATTAGGAGCCACCGGATTTCCTATATCGACTAATGATCATCTAGAAGCTATATTTGAAGGACTGTCATCTGATTATGATGGATTCATCACCTCAGTAAACAGAAGACTTGATCCTTATTCTGTAAGTGACATCGAGTCTCTGCTACTTGCTCAAGAAGCAAGGATTCAAAGGCATCTAAAACCTTCAAACTCTGTTTCTATAAATATTACACATAAAAACTTTCAAACTAGAAGAGGAAATCATAATCCTAATTCCTTTTCAAATTTTAGAGGGAATCAGAACTTTAGCCACGGATTTCGTGGAAGAGGTAATTTTCAAGGCAGAGGTAGAGGCAGGTTCAACAAACCACCTATCATTTGTCAATTTTGTAATAAGCAGGGACATAGTGTATGGAATTGTTTCTATATATTTGACTAGACATTTCAAGGCTGTAACGATAATCAGTATCCCAATAATCAAAATCAAACATTCAGGCCTCCTGCTCAGATGGCAGCAATACTTGCTACACCTGATATTGTTGCAGATGATAATTGATATCCAGATTCTAGAGCTACAAATCATGTAACTCTAGAATCTAACAATCTGATGCCAAAAAGCGAATATGTTGGACAGGAGTAAGTTCACACAACCAACGGTGCAGGTTTGTGCATCAAACACATTGGCTCTTCTGTGATTCAATCACCTTATTCTAATTCTAATCTTACACTTAAAAATTTGCTACATGTTCCTGCATTAACCAAAAATTTACTAAGTGTATCTCAATTGGCTAAGGATAATCAAGTGTTTTTTGAATTTCATCCACACACTTGTTTTGTGAAGTCTCAGGCTACCAGGGAGATACTTTTACAAGGGAGAATTAAGCAAGGTCTCTATGTGTTTGAAGACTTTAAACTAGCTCATCTAAATGCTCCTCCAAGATCTCACTCATAGCATTGAAATAAAGATTCAATAGCTCTAAAGACTCAATCTCAACAGCTGCACTCTCAGTAACTGAAGATGACTGGAAAAATAGTAGCCCATACTCAATTCTCCGTTGATGATCTCAACCTTGTAATAAAAATAGTAGCAATAAAGTAGCCTTGTCAAATTTTTTTCTGTGGCACAAGACACTTGGACACCCTTCTTACAACGTTGTTAGTACAATCTTAAAGAAATGTAATGTGGCTTTTGACAATAAAAGTACAATAGAATTCTGCTCAACCTGTTGTATGGATAAAGCTCACAAAACACCTTTCCCTTCTTCAACAACAGTTTATAAGACTCCTCTGGAATTGATATACACTGATCTGTGGGGTCCTACACCCGAGAAAGCTGTAGGAGGTTTTAACTATTACATCTCATTTATGGATGCATATAGTAAGTACACTTAGATTTATTTTTTGCACTCTAAGTCTGAGGACCTTGATGCATTTTTAAAATTCAAAGTGATGGCAGAATTGAAATTTGATCATAAAATTAAGTGCTTGCAATCTGATGCTGGTGGAGAATTTAGGGGATTTTCACAAACACTATCCAAGGCAGGAATCATTCATAGGTTCAGTTGTCCTCATGTTCATGAACAAAATAGAGCTATTGAAAAGAAACACAGACACATTACAGAAGTTGGACTCATACTCCTGGTTGATGCTTCCTGGCTTCTTAAATTTTGGTATGATGCATTCACTACTGCTATACACTTGATCAAGAAGCTACCTACTCAAGTTCTCAAAGGAAAGACTACTCATGAGGTACTCTTTGCTAATAAACCTGATTACTCTTCTTTAAGGATATTTAGATGTGCATGTTTTCAACTTCTCTGACCTTACTCAAAGCATAAGTTTGGGTTTAGGTAAGAAGAATGTGTGTTTCTTGGTTACATTTATATTCAAAAAGGTTTTAAATGCATGGATTTCAAGGGCAGAATCTATATATGCAGAGATGTTATCTTCAATGAAGCAAAATTTCCTTACAAGGATCTTATTGCAATAAAAATGGTGTCACTATTTTTGATTCATTACCTTCTACAATTCCACCTACTATTAAACCAAAAGACATTTCCATCAGTTATGACCCCCACTGTCATATTCCTAGAAATTCTGATAGCAGAACTCAGAGCCCTATTTTAGTTGCCAATCCACATTGCAATCTTACTTCATAACAAGTTACAGAAACTAGTGCAACTGTTGAAGTTCCTGTCACTCGACACTCATTAGCACATGTTCACAGAATGATCACAAGGGCTAAAGTAGGTGTATTTAAACCCAAAGTACTACTAGTTTAAGAAGAACCTAAGACAATCTCTGAAGCATTGTCAATTCCAGAGTAGAAAGCTGCCATGATGGAAGAATATTCAGCCTTGATTAATAATCACACATGGGATCTAGTAGAATTGCCACCCAACAAAAGACCAATAGGGTGCAAATGGATTTTTTGGGTAAAGAGAAATGCAGATGGAACACTTCAAAAGTATAAAGCAAGATTGGTTGCTAAAGATTTCCATCAACAAGAGGGATTTGATTACACTGAAACTTTTAGTCCAGTAGTTAAGCTCACCACTATTAGAATCATCCTGACATTGGCTCTCTCAAGGCATTGGACTATACATCAATTAGATGTAAACAATGCCTTTTTAAATAGAGTATTGCAGGAAGAAGTTTACATGCACCAATCCCCTAGTTTTGAGAACTCCAATAAAACTTTTGTATGCAAGTTGAGGAAACACTATATGGGCTCAAACAAGCCCCAAGAGCGTGATTTGACAAGTTAACAGCTACTCTTCTGAACTTGGGATTTGTATTAAGCAAGTGTGATTGTTCACTGTTTATCAAATCCATCAAGTCACATACTACATATATCTTAGTATATGTAGATGATATCCTGATTACAAGCAGCTCCACAGCTTATGTTACTGAATTAATTGCAGCCCTCAATAATGAGTTTGCTCTCAAGGATTTAGGATTACTGAATTACTTTTTAGGGGTTGAAGTCAAGAGGTTGGAAGATGGATGATTGTATTTGTCTCAAGATAAATACATTAGGGAGCTATTGGTGAAGGCAAAAATGGCCTCTGCGAAAAGTCTTCCTACTCCTATGGTGTCCACCACAAACTCACAGTTGATCACAATGAACAGTTTCATGATCCTGAGCTATATAGATCTGTAGTGGGGGCTCTTCAATATGGCACCATCACAAGACCAGAATTATTGTTTAGTGTGAATAAAGTATGCCAGTACATGCATAATCCACTTGAGTCTCATTGGAAGGCTATTAAAATGTATCTTGAGATATTTATGTGGCACCTTTTCTTATGGTCTACATCTTCAAGGCTCACAAAACCTTGAACTTGTGGGTTATTCGGATGTAGATTAGGCTGCAGATTTACTAGATAGAAGATCAGTTTCTAGGTCATGTGTGTTTCTGGGAAGAACTTTGTGTCATGGAGTTCAAAGAAGCAAGGAGTAGTCTCAAGATCCAGTACTAAAGCTAAATTTTGTAGCCTTGCAAACACTGTAATTGATTTATTGTGGATCTCCTCTTTACTGTAAGAGTTACGTGTCACATTGCCTGTTGCCCCAACAGTCATGTGTGACAACCTTAGTACAGTACACATGACTGCCAATCCGGTTTTGCATGCACGGACCAATCATATTGAATTGGATCTGTTTTTTGTTCGTGAAAAGATGCAACAAAAACAAATTATAGTTAAACATATTTCCTCTCTACATCAACCTGCAGATCTCCTAACAAAGTCTCTCACTCAAAATCGTTTCTGTTCTCTCCGAACTCATTTAGGAGTAAAGATTATTCAAGGAAATTGTTGTGGATGGCCCTCGATATAAAGAAATTAAATGTGCAAGAAAAATAACTAGACAATAGTAGGACACAAGAATTTAACGTGGTTGGCAATATGCCTACGTCCACGACCGGAGAGCAGCAAGAATCTTTCACTATAATAAAAGGAATACAATGACTTTTCTCACTCACCCAATTGCCTATAAGATTAACCCAAACTACACCACTCTCTTAGAGTCAAAGCTTGACTTTAATAGCCTACCACTCACACCTCACAAACACACTCAAGAACACTTTTACTCAAACCTCTCTTTAACTTACAAGCATTTCTCTCACTATGAGAACAAGAGGAAGAAGAAAGAACTCCTTGAGAGCTTGAGAACAAAGGTGAGTATCACAGCTATTTATAGTTGTAATCCATGACCAATATGTGGTCATTAGTGCTCCAACATATTGCAGATTTCAGCAAGATTTCAACCACATATAGTGATCAATAATTTGAAAATAATGAAGAAATTATTGCCAAAGTGCTTGCTCCACCAGTCAAACATATTGGTCCACTAGTCACATGGGTGGCCTTTGTCTTTTAACCATTAACTTTAACAAATCTCCACCTTGGTTAAAAGACTCCCATAGTTTTTCTTCTGCTACTCTCCTTCATGCCACTTTCACCTGCTTCGTATCCCAATCAAGTCCAAGCAATGCTTGAACTTGTTTACCGGAACTAGCTTGGTTAACATATCAGCTGGATTGTCTGTAGTACCTATCTTCTTCACTGTAATAATCCCTTCTGCAATCACATCTCTAATGAAATGCACCCTCACATCAATGTACTTTGTTCTTCCATGATACATGGGGTTTTTAGTCAGATGTATCGCACTTTGACTATCACAGTAAACGATAGTTTATTCCAGTTGTATACCCAACTCATCAATTAGTCTCTGGAGCCAAATGGATTCTTTTACTGCTTCTGTTGCTGCTATGTACTCTGCCTCAGTGGTTGACAAAGCATCAATTGATTGTAGAGTTGATTTCCAACTAATAGTACATCCAGATAGCATAAATATATATCCAGTAAGAGATCTCCTTTTGTCAAGATCTCCGGCATAATCTGAGTCGACATATCCAACGATATCTTTTGCAATGTCTTTGCTTCTACCATAGATCAAACCAACATCAGTTGTACCTCTCAAATAACGTAAGATCCATTTCACTGCTTGCCAATGAGCCTTCCCAGGATTCGCCCTGTACCTGCTAACAACACTGACCGCTTCTGAAATGTCTGGCCTTGTACATACCATGAGGTACATGATACTGCCAACTGTGCTGGCATAAGGGACATGTGTCATATACTCTTCCTCTTCTTTGGTCTGGGGCGCCAAAGCTGCTGAGAGTTTGAAGTGAGCTGCTAATGGAGTACTAATAGACTTTGTATTCTTCATGGCAAAACGGTCTAACACTTTTTCTGTGTACTTTTTCTGTGACAAGAATAAGACACCTGCTTTCCTATCCCTGTAGATCTCCATACCCAGAATTTTTTGTGCAGCTCCAAGATCCTTCATCTCAAACTCCTGTCTCAATTGATCCTTAAGACAATCTATTTCTGACATGTTCTTACAGTCTATCAACATGTCATCAACATACAAAAGTAGATAACAATATGATCTATCCTCGAACTTTTTGTAATACACACAGTTATCATACTTACTCCTAAAATAACTACTTCCAAGCATGAACTTGTCAAAGCGTTTGTACCACTGTCTAGGAGATTGTTTAAGACCATACAAAGATTTCCTTAATAAGCAAACATGTTCTTGCTTACCTTGTACTTCGAACCCTTCAGGTTGACTCATGTAAATATGCTCTTCAAGTTCACCATGCAAGAATGTTGTCTTGACATCCAATTGCTCAAGCTCCAAATTAAAATGAGCAACGATGGAAAGTAAGACTCGTATAGAGTTATGTTTAACCACTGGAGAGAAGATTTCATTAAAGTCAATACCTTCTCTCTGTGTAAAGCCCTTTGCCACAAGTCGTGCTTTGTACCTTGCATCTTCAACTCCAAGGATTCCTTCTTTCTTCTTGAAGACCCATTTGCACCCTACTATCCTCTGGTTGTCTGGTCTTTCAACAAGTTCTCAAGTATGATTCTTATGAAGAGATTCAATCTCTTCAGTCATTGCAGCAAGCCACTGGGTATACTCATCACTTGACATGGCTTCATGGTATGATTGTGGTTCATCATTATCAGCTACATTTAAAGTATAAGCGACTATATCTTCATATCCATATTTCTGAGGAGGTCTAACTTCCCTTCTCTGCCTGTCTCTTACCATTTGATAATGCTGCAATTGTGTACTCGTTTTCTCAACTGGATGTTGCTCTTCTTTTGTATCTTCTTGGTTATCTTGAGGATGGTTCGTCTCAGGCTCCACCTCAAGCTCCACCTTCTTCATAACACTGTTGTCATCTTCTCCACCTAATGATTCCTTTTGGGAATTCAACATTTCTGCTTCATTGAAGGTCACATCCCTACTAATGATGCATTTTGAAGTCTTGGGACACCATAATTTGTAGCATTTTACTCCTTCAGGATACCCAAGGAAAATGCATTTCCTTGCCCTAGGCTCAAGTTTACCTGCATTCATGCAAGCATAAGCAGGACAACCAAATATTTTTAAATTATCATATTTGGTTGGCATACCTGACCAAACCTCCACCGGAATCTTGAAACCAATAGCTGAAGATAGACATCTGTTAACCAAGTAGCAAGCTGTGTTAACAGCTTCAGCCCAGAACTGTTTTGGTAGACCGGCATTCGAGAGCATACACCTTGCTCTTTCCAAGAGAGTTCTGTTCATCCGTTCTGCAAGTCCATTTTGCTGTGGAGTCTCTTTCACAGTACGGTGTCTAACAATACTGTGATCCTTATAAAACTTGTTAAATTCTCCTCCACAAAACTCCAAGCCGTTATCAGTTCTCAGTCGCTTGATTTGCTTCCCGGTCTGTTTCTCAATCAAGGTTTTCCACTGCTTGAATTTGACAAAGACTTCATCTTTACTCTTTAGAATAAAGATCCATACCTTTCTTGAATAGTCATCAATGAAGGTCAACATATATCTATCGCCACCATGAGAAGGAACTCGAGAGGGACCCCACTAGTCAGAGTGGATGTAATCAACAGTGTCTCTTGTACGATGAATAGCAGTGTTGAACTTTACTCGACATTGTTTCCCAAATACGCAGTATTCACAGAAATCTAACTTCCCTGCCTAGTGACCACAGAGAATCCCTTGCTTGCTGAGCTCAATTAAACCCTTCTCACTAATATGCCCTAACCATATATGCCATAACTTGATGACGTCTGCTTCAGACATTGATGATACTGCAGCCATACCTGTAACTATGCTTCCCTGCAATATGTAAAGGCTATTGACTCTTCTTCCTTTCATCACAACTAGGGCTCCCCTTGAGACTCGTATAACTCCACCTTCATCCTTGAAGTTGCACCCGCTAGAGTCGAGAGTACCCAAGGAAATTAGGTTCTTCTTCAGTTCTGGAACGTACCTGACATCAGTCAACGTTCTTTCAACTCTGTCATGCATCTTGATCCTTACCATGCCGATACTGACCACCTTACAAGCATTATTATTACCCATAAGAACTTTACCCCCATCTATGGACTGGTAAGTTGTAAACCAATCCTTATTAGGAGTCATATGATATGAGCACCCAGAATCAAGAACCCACTCATTTCCTGAGTTAGTGACAGATATAGAGAAAACATTTGCATCATCGTAGCAATCTACTACAGCAGCATCTCCAGAACCAGAAGCCTTTTCCTTCTCCTTGCCTTTGCGTTCTGGACAGTTTTTCTTGAAGTGCCCTTCTTTGTGACAATGGAAACACTTTAATTTTTTAGATTTTAATTTCGATCTAGATTTGCCTTTACCACCACCATGACCTTTTCCTTCAGTTCTTTCTCTTACCATCAAACTCTCTCCTAAGCCTTCATTTTGCTTTCTGCTACCTTTCTCTTCCATTCTCGTGAGTTTAAGGCTGCCTTGGCCTCCTCCATGGTAAGAGAATATCGACCGTATAACATTGTATCAATGAAGTGCTCATAAGAATTTGGCAAAGAGCATAACAAGATAATAGCCTGGTCCTCATCATCAATTTTAACATCTATATTCTTTAAATCAAGAATAATTTTGTTAAATTCATCAAGGTGTTCTTTGATGGGCTTACCCTCCTGCATTTGAATCGTGTATAATTTCTTCTTCATGTACAGTCGGTTGGTGAGTGACTTCGTTATGTACAAGCTTTCCAACTTCAACCATAGCTTAGCAGTTGTTTCTTCCTCAGAAACTTCTCGCAATACCTCATCACCCAAGCACAGCAGGATGGCACTGTGTGCTTTATCCATAATGTCATCCTTCTCCTGCTCTGCCAACATCTCAGGCAACTTCTCTCTACCTTGCAGGGCTTTGGCTAATCCTTGATGAACCAGCAAAGCTCGCATCTTGACCTGCCATAGACTGAAATCATTTTCTCCATTAAATTTCTCCACGTCGAATTTTGTGGTAGCCATGGCTCTGATACCAGTTTGTTGTGGATGGCCCTCGATATAAAGAAATTAAATGTGCAAGAAAAATAACTAGACAATAGTAGGACACAGGAATTTAACGTGGTTCGGCAATATGCCTACGTCCACGACCGGAGAGCAGCAAGAATATTTCACTATGATAAAAGGAATACAATGACTTTCCTCACTCACCCAATTGCCTATTAGGTTAACCCAAGCTACACCACTCTCTTAGAGTTAAAGCTTGACTTTAATAGCCCACCACTCATACCTCACAAACACACTCAAAAACACTCTTATTTAAATCTCTCTTTAACTTACAAGCATTTCTCTCACTATGAGAACAAGAGGAAGAAGAAAGAACTCTTTGAGAGATTGAGAACAACGGTGAGTCTCATGGCTATTTATAGTTGTAATCCATGACCAATATGTGGTCATTAGTGCTTCAACATGTTGCAAATTTCAGCAAGATTTCAGCCACATATAGTGATCAATAATTTGGCAATAATGAAGAAATTATTGCCAAAGTGATTGCTTCACTAGTCAAACATATTGGTCCACTAGTCACATGGGTGGCCTTTGTCTTTTAACCATTAACTTTAACAGAAATCAAGTTAGTGAAAATAAAGTGGTTGACTTAGACTTGCTGGAAGATGATGAAGAAAAAATGAATGATTCAATAAGAGGGGACTTGAGCTTCAGGAAGGTGTTGGAGAACTGAAGACTGAAGCAAGTCCAAGTTACTTACGATGTATCAGCTATATTATAGCCCTTCTGTATATAGACAGTTATGTACAGTCAGCATGTTGTTAGATAGTTAGATCAGATTGTTAGTAAGTTAAGATAGACATAGACGATAGGGAGTTGCTCTATAAATATTCTTCTTGTATTAAGATTTGAAAATAAGATTCAGAATTCATTTCTCTCAAAGTTCTCGGTCCGGACTCTCTTTCAAGGATCAGAAACTCTTTCATCAGTTCACCACAAAACACTTGTTTAATAGTTTCTATATTTTCTTTGTTCCCAATGATCTGTATCTCTAGCTAGCATGGTTCACCAGTACTATGCTCTAAATCAACTGCCAAACCCAAAAAAAAAAAATTAACAAATGAAGAGTGTAATACTGACTCACCATATAGACAAGGCATCCACGGAGACTTCTGCATTCTTGAGATATCCAGCAAACAATATCAGGGCCATAAAATACCATATTTCCAGGCTGCACAGCATATTCAGGGCAAATTCCTTTTTTTATTAGTTAAAAAAAAAACACTCTAATATCTTTTGTTTTGTGACCACGTACCAAAAATATATACATTGAGCACCAAAACAAGTCAACCAAATCAGAAGGAAGATATATAGCAACATCAAATCCCTTGGATTACCTACTAAGAAGTTGTCCTCGTTATTATGGAAATTGACTGCAAATGTTTATTATTACTTAATTAAGTTATATATATTGTATATATACAAGTTTAAATTGTTAATTCAAACTTGTATACATTGAATGTTTATTATTACTTAATTAAGTTTATTATTTGGATCCTCTGCGCCTTAAAGAACAGTGTTTCGTTAGTATGTTTCTTTCTTTTTTGAAATTGGTTTATAATTATCATAAATAAAATAGAAAGTACTTTCCAACTACTTCTTTGTACACGGTGGATCAAGATAAAAACTTTTAAGTTTTTATCTTTCTTTTTTAAAATTTATTTTAATTAAATTAAATTATTAAAATTCTCTAAGAATCTATTATTATTTTGATATTTAAAAAATATTTTTAAGTGTTTTTATTGTTTTTTTATAAATAGTATTCACCTTGTGATTATTTTTCTTTTATAATATAAGTGCCATTTAATTATTTTATGCAGTCACTTGATGTAATAAAATTTTCTAAAATTATATTTAATATTAACAAAATTGATAATTAAAGTATCATTATATATATATATATATATATATATATTAGTGTATATTTTATAAATATTATTAAGATAGTATGTTAACAGACTACTAATATAACCACAACTTTATTAAAATAACAATGAAAGACCCTATTTTATTAAAACTTGTCTCTTTATCACATTCAATACATTGTTTATAGATATAAAATGCAAAAAATTCTCTCTATACTACATATTCGAAAACAAGAAATTAAATAAAAAAAATGTACATATCTTAATCAGAGTTAACATAAAAATGTTTTTAAAGAAAAATAAATTTTTAAATAATATGTTTTAAAAATTTAACTTTTAAAAAAATTCAAATACCAAAAGAATAATAAGCTCTTAGAAGATTTTAGTGATTTAATTAAATTTAGAAAGAAAAAAAAAAACTTTAAACGTCTCGTCTTGATCGACATCGTACGAAGAATTGATAATTTTATATATGAAAATTATAAACCAATCAAAAAATAAGAGGCATGCTAACGAAACGCTGCGCTGGATCCAAATCCGTGCATGCTTTTCCTTTCAGATAAAACTCGCATAAAATTTTAACGTATCTATATATTATGACCACATTTTTAATTAAATTATAATATATGTAAAAAAAATTATAACATAAGTAAATTATGGTGTTCAGTTAGCCAACAACTATTTGTGAATAAAAATAAGAAATATAAAATATAGAACTAATAATTTCTTAAAACGCGAATAAAAGAAAATTTTCTTAAAATGAATATATCAATTTTTATGGAAAAAAATAGCTAAGAAAAGAAAATTTGTGTTTCACCATAGCATCACAGCAGAAGCTAGAGAGAGCCTAACGAATCCCCAGAGATTCTGAAATGCTTTCCACGAGAACCCACTCCATGCTCGACCACACCGCCCGCTCAGAATATATGCCAACTGAGCTACCACTATGAACCACCACGACGCGTTCAGCACCACCGCCGCACCCACCAGACCCCACCCCAGTTTCAACATCAGCAACCAGCTCAACGCCGTGTGTAGAACCAGAGCCACAGCCGATATCCCCGCTATCACCATGATCTTGCTCTGCGCTTGCAAGAACTTTGCGATCGGAAAGTTCATCGCGTAAGCGAAAAGCTGCGGGATCATCCAAATGGCGAATACTCCCGTCGCTTCGGATATCTCTGTGGCTTGTCCTATCAGCTTTAGAAGTGGCCCAGCGAAGATGTATAAAAGGCTAAGAATCATTGCTGTGAACATAAGAATCACCCATGATCTCTGCATATATACCCCTAACATATCAACATGACCCGCTCCAAACGCTTGCCCACATAGCGTCTCCAGCGCGCTTCCCATCCCAAGCTGTTTCAAATTTCAATTCCAGATCAGCTACTTCACTTTGATTACAACTTTCAAGCAAGCACGATGAAGCATACACACAGACACCACCGCACGACCAAATTTGAAGTACGTGTAATTTGAACTATAATATGACATAGAGTTTACCATGACGCCGAAGGAGAACCCAGCGATGACGGAGTTTTCCACGGAGACAGCAGCGAGGTCAATAGTGCCGACGTGACCAGCGAATACCTGAGTGATGGCTCCGAGAGAGTACTTGGCCACGGAGGAGAATATGGCAGGACCTGCGAGGTACCAGAGCTTCTTTGATTCGATCCAGAACTGTCTGGAAAAAGCTTTGGGGCCGGTGATAGGAGCGATGTCATTGGCGCCGGCTTTGAAAACAGCAGAGACTGGTGAGCTAGGATGAGACTGTGGTTGGTGGTGTGAGTGGGTTTGATTGGGTTCGTCTCTGGGTGTAAGAAGTGGCTGTCTGGAGTTACCATCCTCCATGAAGATTTCCAAAGCGAACGAGAGAGAGAGAGAGAGAGAGAGACAGGGAGATAAAGAGAGGTTGGGCCTCGTGGTCGTGGGTTGATGGTTTGTTCACCAACCTGTCTTTTAGTATAGTTAGAATGACAAGTAAGATTCAAACGTCTAGGCTTTAAAATATTAATTTGTAGCTTTGAACCAATTGATTTCTAAGTTATATTATTAATTTTATTTTAAAGTTGTTAATGATTTCATATTTTCTCTACTAATTTATATTGGGCTAATAATTAGAATATTCCGCCGTAATGGATTATTTCTATTTTCCTTGTTTTCCTACATTTTCAAATTTACAAGTTATGCATGAATATCTATTTTTTTTCTTTGGAATTGAGTAAACTTACAAATTAATTTTTAAATTTATTATATATTTAAATTTTAGTTCTTAAGTTTATCTTATTACACAATTTATTACATATTCAACCTTTTTTTTGCTACTTCATTTTTAATTGTTAGTATTAAAAAATAATGATTTGACTCGTTAAATATTTATTTGACGTATTAAATTTAAAGTAACATAATATCTTAATTTATTAAATCACTATTCTTTCAAAAAAAAAAAACATTGTAACCCCAAACGCTGTGTTTTGAGTCAGAATACCCAACAAAAGGCACAACTACCCCTCCCCCTCCCCCTCCCCCTTCTGCAATTGCCACTTGCTTCAGGCCCTAGCCTTCTTCAATTTTGTTATGTGTGTGGCTTTAAATTCAACCTCATACTATTGACTTTGATTCAAATTTTGCACGCTTAAATGGCTAGAAGACTGGCAAAGGAATGGCAAGCATTTTCAACGTGGGTAGGAAACAAAATATCTACCTTCTTGACAACCCTATATATGCTTGACATTCAAAGTCATTTATTTTTTCATTCTATAAATTGCTTGCGTAGCAAAGCAATGGGAAGAAGTGTTGTGAGTGCTTTGACGGAAGAAGTTTGAGTGTAGAGTGAATAATGAAAATAAATAGAGAGATATTTTGAGTGTATCCGTAGATAAGCTACTTTTGTATTCTCTATTTATTTTCATTAATAAAAATTTGTTTATCATTTTTGTCTATAAACGTAAGCTAAGTTGAACCACATTAATTAATGTGTCTATTATTGATGATATGCTCGTTGCTTCAAAAAGTTTGTTTGAGATTTATAAGTTGAAATTTCACTTTGGTGATAAATTTAAAATGAAAGATTTTGGGATATCAGTGGGCAGAGAAATTATATTTATAAAAATGAAGGTACATTGAAAAAGTACTTGAGTGCTTTAGAATGCAAAATACAAAAACTATGAGTACTTCGCTTGTAATCCAATTTAGAATATCAATTGCTTTTTCACCAGAGTCTAAAAAGGAGGAGGAATATATGTCTCATGTTTCCTATGTTAGTGCTGTTAGAAACATTATATATGCTATATATGTCACCAAAGCGTAATACGTCTCACCAAAAATCAAATGCATCATGAAAGAACCAAATATATTGATGGCATATATTCATTTTATTTGGGAGATCATATTTTAATGTGTCATTATG
This sequence comes from Gleditsia sinensis, assembly GCA_037074535.1. NCBI lineage: Eukaryota > Viridiplantae > Streptophyta > Magnoliopsida > Fabales > Fabaceae > Gleditsia > Gleditsia sinensis. The sequence goes on along the minus strand of CM073467.1, from coordinate 59,303,477 downwards.
ATAAATAAAAAATAAAAGATTGGCACTCCCTAAAAATTTGATAAATATAATGACCAAACCAATTATGGTATCCAAACATTGTTTGAACTTAATAAATATTTACAGTATGTAAATTACCTTGAAAAGGTATCAGAGAAGGCGGCTTAAGAATTTACTAATTTGGAGGTTAATATAATTTAAAATCAAAGTGGTAGATTTGTTATGTGTGGCTTCAAATTCAACTCAATAATATTGCTGACTTTGATTCACAGTATTCATTGTGCATGCTTACACAATTTTAATGGCAAACACTTCCAACTCTACTAGCGAATCGCACCATGGTTGAAGAAGTCAAGAAACTGCCATTAAGATCTTAAAACTCGAGATCCAGCACATGAAACCCCTCTTCGAATCAAATTGCTGAATATCAGTTAGGGGTGTAAACGGGTTAGGTTTGATCGGGTTTGATCTAAAAATCAACCTGGCCGAACCTCATTCGGGTGAAAAAATAGCCACCCACACCCGATCAAATTTTTAGATCATCCGAAAAAATCGGATTTGTTCAGTTCAAGGATGAGTCGGTCGAGTGTGCGGGTCTTCTTCCCCCATGAAGAGAGAAAGCAGATAGAAAGAAAACAAAAAACAAAATGTCAAATTAGCTACCATGATTTTGAGATCTGAAGATTGAAAGAAAAAAATATCATGTAAATAAAGAAAAAAAATATTTGCTCAACTTTTTGGTTTCAAATCTACAGCTCTATCATGGTTGTCAAATCTGAAGACAAAAACATTCAAATCTATTGTTGATGAAGTTCTCGCCTTCACCTTGCGAATCCCAAAACGAAAATGCCTGATTTGGTGCATAGCAAGAGCTTTGGCTAAATTTTAAGTCATGCCAATGAGATTATTATCAGAGTCAAAGATGGGAAGGTGAGAAATGAGCTTTTGAGGGAAGAGAATGGAGAAGAAATATGGCAAGAAGTGGATTTGTGGATGGAGAAGAGAGAAGAGACAATGAGGCGTGAGGGAAGAGAAATGAAGATGAAGAGTGAATGGAAAAGAAAAGTGAGGGAAGAGAGAAATGAAGATAGAGTGATGCATGGGAAATAATGTCTGATGGGAGTAGGTGGGGATTATGGGAAAAAGAGAGAGTAATAATCATGGTGGATGGAAAAAGATAAAAAATTAATGAGAGTTTATAAAAATGATGTGAAAGGAGAGAGAAGACGTCGGTAGGTAGAAAAAAAAAATCAGATTTCGGTCGGTTCGGGTTCTACGAATTTATTTGGTTCATACCCGATCCGACCGACATTACCCGACATTTTTTACTTTTTTAACCCATTATAATCTGAAAATCCGATATACTCTATCCATATAACATTTTTTGGGCGGGTCTACACAGATTTACACAGATTTTTCAGGTTATGAACACCCCTAATATCAGTAGCTAACTGGATATATCATATGATTTTAAGGAATTATGCGCATCAACAAAATTTTAAGTTCAAAAGATTATAAAAGATTATATATATATATCAACAGTTGTTTTTCAATAAGATTCCTAAACAGCCATATATACACTAAATCAGGGGGGTGCTACGTTTTCGCCAGACACAATTTTGTTTTTAAAAGAATGATAATACAATAAGTTGAAATGTTGTGGCATACTGAATTTAACATACCAAATAAACAATAAATATTTAATAGGTTATGTTTTATGAATATTTTTTATGAATGCCCATCATTTTGATATTTTGGTTATCCTATCTGATAAGATTATTTTTAATAATTATTTAAGAGGATAATTATCACTAAAAAATTATCCTATAGATGTATATAACTACTAAGACTCTCTCACTTACTTATATAAATACCCCATCATACATGAATAGAAAAAACAATTCACTCTCTTATCTCTCTCTTACTTCTCTCTTTACTTTTAAGTTATTTCATAAAACATTATTAGCACAACGTTCTATCTCCTGCTTCGAGGTTAGTGATATTTATGTACAATTATATTGCTATTGATTTACTTTATTCTTGAAAGACTACACCAATTTATATACAATTTTTTTCTTGTTTAAATCTCTCTTCCTCCTGCTTCAAATTATATGTCCCTAAAGGACTACATCAATTTATGTGTAATTATATGTCCTTGAAAGATTGCACCAAATTATATGTCCCTAAAAGACTGTACCAAATTATGTCTTTGAAGGACTGCACCAACTTATGTGCAAATTCTATTACTTCAGTTTGTCCCTGACGAACCGCAACAAATTCTGTTGTTTCAAATTTGTCCTTAAAGGATAATAGTTTAGGTGTAGCAAGTCTATTTTATCTCTTCTATTAAACTTTATTTTTTAATTACTCGGTATCTAGTTCTTCATCTATTTCTTTAATAAATTAATATGTATAGTTGCTAACATTTATTTAATATCTACAAATAATAGTAATTACATCGATAGAAATGTAAAGACTTTTTTATGGTTATGCATGACTGAGAGATTATGATAAAAGTTGAATATGCCCATTCAATTACAACTTCTTTTAATGAATATGGGCATTCCAAGGGCTTATATATAATATATGTTTGTATGGATGAAAATCATGTATATATGCTATATGATTTATATATGTAGAAATCCTTGTTATTAGTACATGGTAAGTTAAGTAATGATTAACATTTATATCTTAATTAAGGAGAAAACACATATTTATGTTGATTAACATTAAATAATTATGCTTACAACACTTTGGCATAAAAAAATGATTTTATTTCTCCTCTTAATAATAGATAAAAGACTAGCATGAATTTACATGTCTTTATTATGATATATTTTATTTGAAACGGTTCATTTTATTTATGGATGTTTATTGACTAGTATTATATTTTATAGTAATATTAAAATTTAGAACCTTACAAAACTCAAATTCATTCACCACCATCTTTATAAAAGGATGAAAAATAAGTACTTTATCATAAAAGACCCATTTGTTCTTTAAAATTATTTAAAAAAAGTATGACTACTAGAAAACTGTGATACTTCCAAAAGTTCAATATGATTATATGCATTTTCTCTTACAAAATTTTAAAATTGTAAACGAATATAATTATGCACTATGTAGAATAAGTTCTCAATTAAAGTTATGTGAGAAAAAAATCACTGATGAAGACATGTTAGGAAAAAAAATTCTCCACTTTTCATACATCTAATGTGCTCTTGCAGTAACAATATCGAGAAAAAGGATTCAAGAAATATTTCATTTAGAGCTAATTTATTGTCTCCTTGTGGCTGAATAAAATAATGAACTGCTCATGAAAAAAAATCATGAGTCTCATCCAACTGACATTGCTCCATTCCCTTAAGCGAATGTAGTAACATATGACCACTATGGTCAAATTCAAATTCAAAGTCGTGGTCGTGGTGATATTTCAAGAACATACCTTCTCACTAAAAGTGAAACAATTATATGGCTAAAAATCTCAACAATAGCTATGATTGACATAACTCATTTAGATATTACATATTCATTTGTTCATCCACATGGAAAAATTGATCATTTAATTAGTGATGGTAGTGTTAAAAAATAAATTCTTTGTATAATTTATATGACATTAAACTTTAGAATTTTTCTTTTTCAGTACAATTCATTCTTTAAAATTGTTATTTTATTTTATATATTATTTCCTCATATTGACTAATCTTATTTTATTTTTAATCAAGAATGAATGTATCCTATATTGATACCAATATCGCTAATGAAGAGATATGTCTTGTCGATAGTGGCACAACTCACACAATTCTCAAAGATAAAAAATATTTTTTCCACTTAGTAATGCAAGAAGTTAATATTAGTACTATATCTGGTAGTATAAAGTTAATTGAAGGCTCTGAAAGAGCTACTATAATGTTATTTGGAGGAACGAAACTGCACATTGACAAAGCTTTATAATCCTCTAAATCTCCTAAAAATTTACTAAGTTTCAAGATATCCGCCGAAATGGATACCATATTGAGATAACAGATGAAGGAAATATTGAATATCTTCATATTACAAGTACAATCTTCAGTAACAAATACATATTGAAAAAGTTATCTACATTTTCCTCTAGATTAGACTATACATATATAAATACAATTAAAATATATGCTATTGCAAACTAAAAATTTACAAATCATAATAATTTTGTCATTTGGCATGACCGGTTAGGCCATCCTGGATCAATTATAATGCAAAAAAAAAATTCAACATTCAAGTGGACATTCATTGGAGAGCCAACAGATTCTTCAATGGAATAATTTCTCATGTCCCGCTTGCTCCCAAGAGAAATTGATTATTCGACCATCGCCAGTCAAAAATATGGGTGAATGTCTCATATTTTTAGAAAAAATACAATGCAATATTTGTGGGCCAATACACCCACCATGTGAACCATTTAGGTATTTTATAGTTTTAATTGATGCATCAATTAAATGATCACATATGTGCTTGTTATCATCTCGTAACCTGCATTTGCGAATAACTTGCGCAATTGATTAGATTACGAGCACATTTTTTTGATTTTTCAATTAAGAAAATACGCTTTGATAATGATGGTAAATTCACTTTCCAAATATTCAATAAGTATTGTATGTCTATTGGGATTGATGTTGAACATTCTGTAGCACATATTCATACACAAAATAGTCTTACAAAATCATTCATTAAACATCTGAAGTTAATTGTAAGACAATTACTTATGAAGTCAAAACTCCCAATGTCTACTTGGGGACATGCAATCTTACATGTTGCATCATTAATTCACATAAGGCCAACAAGTTATTATAAACACTCTCTATTATAAATAGTTTTTAGTCAGGAACTAAATACTTTTTTTCTAAGAATTTTTGAATGTACGGTATATGTCCATATTGTCCCACCACAACACATTAAGATGGTTCTTCAAAGAAAGTTGAGAATATATGTTGAATACGAATCTCCTTCCATAATAAAGTATTTTGAACCATTAATAAGAGATATATTCACAGCTTGGTTTATTGATTAATTTTTCCAACATTAGAGGGAGAAAATAAGCAGCTGAAAAGAAAAATTAGTTGACACGAATTATCACAAACTAATCTTGATTCTCGCACAAAACAATGTGAATTGAAAGTTCAAAAGATAATTCATTTGCAAAATTTAGCCAACCAATTTTCAGACGCATTTACTGATTCAAAAAGAGTTACTAAATCACATATACCAGCTGCTAATGCTCTAATTAAAATTGATGTCCCTGTCAGACAATCCATCATTACAAATAAGTCTGAGACCCGCATGAAGCGTGGTAGGCCCGTTGGTTCCAAAGATAAAAATCTTTGAAAAAAAATGAAACTAAGAATCAAGATAGTCAAAATGAGGATTTAACAACTCCATAAGAGTCTCTAGAAGAGTCCCAAAACATAATTAATATTTTAGTTTCAGAAAAAACTCGAGTACCTAAAATTTTTGAAAATGAAGATATTTTAATTAATTATGTTATGAATAAAATACGATGAAACCTACAAAAGGTCAATATTGACAATAAATTTGTATATAATATAGTGCGCGATGTTTTAAATGATAATGAGGATCATGAACCAAAGTTTGTTTAGAAATGCAGGCAAAGAAATGATTTGTCAAAATGAAAAGACACAATTGAAGCAGAGTTAAAATCACTTGAAAAACGAAAAAAAAAATTGGACATGTAGTCCGTACACCTGAAGATGTAAAATCAGTTGGATACAAATGGGTTTTTGTGCAAAAATGAAATAAAAATAGTAAAATTGTGAGATATAAGGTAAGACTTGTTGCCTAAGGCTTTCGCAAAGACCTGGAATTGTTTTTGAGATAACATACTCACTTGTGGTGGATGCAACTACTTTTCGATATTTAATTAGTCTGGCAATATGTTAAAAACCCGATTTGTGTCTAATGGATGTTGTTACAGTCTATTTGTATAACTTACTTGATAGTGATATCTATATGAAACTCTCTGAAGGATTTAAGTTACCTTAAGCATACAATTTCAATTCTCAAGTAGACTACTCAATCAAATTAAATAAATCACTTTAGGGCTTAAAACAATGTGGGCATATGTAGTATAATCGCCTTAGTGAATACCTGTTGCAAGAAGGGTATAGAAATGACCTAAGTTGTCCATGTATCTTTATAAAAATATCTGAAAATGAGTTTGCCATAATTGCAGTTTATGTTTATGATTTGAATATTATTGAAACTTCTGAAGAGCTCCAAAAAACTGTTAATTACTTAAAAAAAGAATTTGAAATGAAAGATCTTGGAAGAACAAAATTTTGCCTTGGATTACAAATTAAAAATTTAAAGAATAGCATCTTTGTGTATCAAGAAATTTATGTGACAAAAGTGTTAAAATGATTCTATATGGATAAATTATATCCATTATGTACTCCAATGGTTGTGAGGTCATTAGATGTAAACAAATATCCTTTCAGACCTCGTGAAAAAGATGAAGAACTACTTGGTCCTGAAGTACTATATCTTAGTGCAATCTGGGCATTGATGTATCTTACTAATTTTACTCGACCTGATATATCATTTGCTGTTAATCTATTAGCAAGATATAGTTATTTACCTACACGAAGGCATTAGAATGGAGTTAAGCATATACTCTATTATCTTAAAGGAACAATGGATATGGGCCTATTTTATTCAAACGTACCCGAGTCTGAGCTGCTTAGTTATGTGGATGCAAGATATTTATCTGACCCTCATAATAGACGATCGTAAACAAGTTATTTGTTTACATATGGGGGTACCGCAATTTCATGACGATCTATGAATCAAACTATCTCTGCCACATCAGCTAACCATACTGAAATTTTAGCATTACATGAGACAAGTCAAGAATGTGTTTTGCTACGATCTGTGATTCAACACATACAAAAATCTTGTGGCTTATCTAGAAAGATGATCCCAACGATCTTATATGAAAATAATATTGCATGTGTTGCCCAATTGAAAGAAGAGTATATTAAAGGGGATAGAACAAATCATATATCACCTAAATTGTTTTTCACTCATGATTTTCAAAAGAATGGTGATATGGATATTCAACAAATTCGTTTAAGTGATAATCTGACAGATTTTTTTACTAAGGCACTTCTTACTATAACATTCGAGAAGCTGATATATAATATTGGAGTTCGAAGACTTAAGGATATCAAATGATGTTGTCATATATATACTTATTCAATAGTGTCTTAAAGAAAAGAATGATGTATTCTTTTTTCTTCACTAAATTTTTATCCCATAAGATTTTTTCTAGTAAGATTTTAACGAGGTACATTCTTAAGGGATGTACATCCAAGATTGAGTGTTATGAATATCTTGTATGGATATCCATCATCCCAAAATTTCGATTATTCTATCTGATAAGATATTATTTCTAATAATTATCTAAGAGGATAATTATCACTAAAAAGTTATTCTACAGTTGTATTTCACTATTAGAACTCTCTCACCTACTTGTATAAATACTCTCTCATACATAAATGGAAAGAACAATTCACTCTCTTGTCTCTCTCTACTTTTAAGTTATTTCATAACAATGTTAACTTTTTTTTATAGAAATTAAAAATAAGATAATTGAATAACTAAATTGTTAAATATTTTATAATTTTGAATTATGTAGTGACATAAGTTCGAACATTAAAATTTAAAAAATTAGTAAATTTTGAAATAGATTTGTAATTTCACCCAAAAATTTCACTACTTTTTTTTATATATCTTTTGGAATTTTATATTTTCTTTCAAAAAAAAATTTATTATTGGTTATATAAAATCTTTCCCAAGAGCCCGATCACTTTTTGATTTTATTAGAAGAGAACTTCTTTCTTAATAATAGTCATTCATTTTTTATCTTTACTCTTACGTAGTCACATTTATCCATAACATATATTAAACAATTTTGATCTAAGCTCATTTGACGATTGAAGTACATGAACTATGTCAAGAATTCAAACTCGTAAAAGAGACAATCTTAACATCCAACTACAAAAAAAGAAAAATCAAGTGTTTGAGACAATAATTTGGGACATAAATTTTTTTATCTCAAATTGTTTTGAAATTTGTCTCAATGTGAATTTTAGGAGATTAAATATATAATTTTCCATTTTTAACCATTATTTTTCTTATAACTACTTCGAGTGAAAACAATTTTATACTAAAAAAATATTTGTATTAAAAAAAATACTTTGCTCTTTCAAAAATATGACGGAAGTCTTCGTATTTCTAAGTTTTATTACTTTTTTATTATTGTGTATTTTGAAACTTGTATTTATCTTTTTTAAGAAACAACCTTTTCTTTTTATTATGGACAAATTAAGTCCATGCGTGTGAGGCTCACTTTTACTTTATGTTATAAATGACATTTTCCTAAGTCTTCCATTAGTTAGTATATTGATCAAATTTGTTTATTTAATAATTGAGTTAAAAATAAAAAAAATAAAATAAATATATCAAGTTAAATTTAAATTATTAACAAGTTGAATCTGAGCAATTTAATTTACTTTTTTTAGATCTAAAACAATGAAATTTTTAAAAAGGACAAATTTTAATTAAAGGTGTTAGCTATATAATTATGAAAATCTTTTTACCACTCAATACTATATTATTAATTAGTTTTAAAAAAAAGTGATTATATGTCATAATTAATTTTATTAAAAAATTAATAATAAATATTTAAAAATCAAGAAAAATGAATTTCAGTGGCGACTAAAGTCGCCATAGTCGCCACTGAAACCTAAAAAGTCACCGTTGAATGATTTTTGAAGCGACTTTAATTTGTCACCAAGTCGTCACCTATACAACCGATACTAAAGAGTTTTAGTGGCGACTTTATTAAGTCGCAACTAAATTTAATACATCAGTGGCGATAAAAATCGCCACTAAAGGTAAAAAAATTGTCATCAAAAGATAACAAATCGCCACAAAATATATATATTTAGTGGCGACATACAAAAGTTGCCACTAAAAATAGTACTCTAACAGCTTACAGTGGCAACTTAAGTTGCCACCAAATCTACTTTTTAGTGGCAACTAACTAAAGTCACCACTAAAAAGAATATCCCAACAGCCTACGGTGGTGACTTAAGTCGCCACCAATTCTCCTATTTAGTGGCGACTCACTGAAGTCGCCACTAAAAAAAATATCTCAACAGCCTACGATGGCGACTTAATCGCCACCAAATCTCCCTTTTAGTGAGTCGCTAAAAACCCATGCAAAAAGAATTTCATATTTTGAAACAACTGTTACATATAATGACAACTTAAGATCGGCATTGAAGCCGTTATTTAATTTTTTAAAAAAAAATTTATTTATACTATTTTAAATATCAAAAAACTAAATTAGAATTATTTCATGCAAAACATATGTAATTCCAAACAGACATATTGAGAAACTTCAAAAAATCTTAAAAAATCAATGATACAATATAACATAAGTGAAATTTAATTTCAACATTTTTAAGTGATACAATATAACATGTGTTTGTAGCAAATATTATCAATTAATAAAGGCCAACACATATAACAATATAGTGACAAAATACAACTAAGTTGGTGATTCTCTTGAAGATATTCGTGTTGTATTTGCTGTAGAGCCCAGTGCAACGCACTATCACATATTGCTGTTTCTCTACAAGTCTTGTTGAGAAAGCCCATCAGATCCATTTTCAATAAATGTACTCTGCCATTTTTTATCTACCTGAAGCAATTGGTTGACCTGCAACAGTGGGAACCAGTTCAATTATTGGGTACATACATATATATATATATATATATATATATATCAACAATGAAAGAACTTAGCTCAAACAACATAAAGCACCAATGTCTAACTGTGTTAATCAAAAGAGCAATCAATCTAATTCGGAAAGAAGTACCGTTGAGCCAGTTAATCCATACAGAAACAGCATGCAAACTAAACTGAAAATCAAGCAAAATATATAAAACAGGAAGAATAGAAGAGAGAGGGGATAGCAAAGGCAGACAGCGGACTTCCTCCACCAATCTTACAGCCTCCCCCAGGTTTTCCCGTGAATCAAGGCCCAATTTAACAGTGGACTGAAATTTTCATAATGGGGAAACGTTCAGATATACCATGACAAATTCAACAAGGGAGAATCCATAAAAAAATTTCCACCTTGATTCCTCAAAGTGTTTATCTTGTCATAAATGTGATTAGTCACTTGTAGTGAATTTAGGTTATTCTATTGAAAACTAGAAACAAAGTAAAAACAAAAATTGACGAGAGGAACTGAACTCAATTTTAATGATGGTGCACTTACCCCTGCAAGCAGAGAGACTGTTTTCAGGATTTGAACCCGTAACCTCTAGGTCACAAGGCAGCAACTTTACCGTTGCGCCAAGATTGCGTACATCTACCCTCTCCAAACCCCACCAAGTGGGAGCCTCGTGCACTGAGCCGCCTTTTTTTTTGCACTTCAAAAATATAATTTCTTAAAAGAACTATTTGTCACTATTAAAATTATCAAAAAAAATATACTGGATAGATTATTCTATTGAAAAAGTCAACCATCAATATCTTTCATATAATTTATTGTTGCCCTTCTCTATTAACACAATTTCCTTGGTTCCAGCGAAAGGTAGAACACAATAAGGGAAACAATTTAAAAGAATATGAATTGAAATCACAAGGAAAATGATCTCACCTGAACATTCGTTGCTTGGAAAGGTCGCGCTGCAGGAACAAATATAGCTTCCCCTACTTTCTGTTCAAATGAACACGGCCCCACTCCTGTGTAGTAACATATTCATCACACTTAGAATGAAAAGATAAATTAAAAATATGATCCTTCAGAAATTTCTAGACAGACTCCATAGCTTCACATCATTTCAACAGTAAAGGCAACATCACTACTTAGATTTCCACTATAAACAGCATAGATACGGATATCAGTCACAGTTCACTACAATCTGGTCTTGCACTCTATTTTCCACGGAATTATTTTCATTTTCTTCTGACCAACCTTTGAAGAACATAGTGAAGTATAACCTCAGTGCAAGATATGTCAACTTACACTTCCCTTTCTAGATCTTAATAATTCATAAAATTAAAACATATTATCTTACCAATTTCTTCGTTCAACTTTCTTTTATGGTGTCTGTCAAGAAAAATAACTCCATCATAAAGAGGCCTTTTAACCTTCAATCCAAAAAGTATCATGAGCAATACAAAATCAAAGTAAGCTATATCGAAGCCAACAAACCAAACCATTAAAGAAGAAATAGAGTTGTTATACAGACTTACAAATTTCTTTACTATATTGTCCGACTTCCCAAATTCTTTCAAATGCATTGTCAGAAATTCAGTCAGCTTTGCAACGCCCTGCCGATTCTAAATTGTTAAGTCACTGATAATTATTAACAACTTGCAAAATACAAATGAGAAATTTAAACATGATATATACATAATCAAACATAGATTAACAATTAATTTGTATATACTCCAGCTCAACAATGTAAAAGACCGATTCTCAAGTCTTAGAATAGTGAGGAAGAATATACCATGTCACGCAAATTGAAGTGGAGATTGGTCACTGAGTCACCTGTACCAAGTTCCTGACTGACCCCATAAGATATATAACTCTTGGGGCCTGCATCATTTTGCAAGGAGTAATGAGGCAATTTAGCTGCAACATTAAGAAGGCCCCACTTGGAGTGAATATACTCAAGTAAAGACAGTTTGCTGATAAATTCAGGTCTTCAATGCAATGAAAATCCTTCAGATGCACTAGGTACAGGCCAATTCTTCAACTTCAATATTTGCGGCCAACCATTTTCATGGATAGGCCCATCATAGTATCCTTTCATGAATTGACCAAGTTCAATATCTATCTGGTAATAAAAAAGCTAGAAAAACAGAAATTGGAGTAGTTAACAAAAATGATTAATGAGTAAACAATTCAAGAAATAACCGATACAGTCTCAATCATCAGATATAAGTGTACCTCTGACCAGTCTAAGCAATCTATGGCCTTAACCACTCCGTTTTCATCTTTCATTTTTTTCATCTGCTGTCTCTCCAATCCCTCTCCATATGACCATTGGATCCCAGCTTGATGACCTATCTAAAGTTGGAGTTGACATGTTTTCAGGATTAAAAAATCTTATTATGTACCAAACATTCTTTAAGAAAAAAATGTTAAAATTGGAATGGAAAAAATTCACATTGCTTTTTAATAAAATTAATGTCAACTTTCTTTAAGTTATAATTAATTTTATCTTCAATTTTATTCAAAAATAATATTTTTAGTTTTTATTTAACACTTATGTAAGCTCTATAATTAATTTTATCTTCAATTTTATTCAATTTTATCTTCTATAAGTTATAGAAGACATTAACTCTTCACATTCCATATTAGACAAAACTTATTCAACGTTTTCTTAACCAACTTGAGAGTACCAAAATGGAAAAGAGTACAAAAAATTTAGTTGGAATAGATATTAAAATATAGTATACTATCTTCAGACCATTACACTTATGTAAGCTCTATAATATATCACATTCCATATTACACTTCACGTTGAAGCCAAAGAAGAAATTGGTGAATAGTGACAACTATTAGCTCTATAATTACATGGCTCAGTACAGAATACATATGCAGAGGCGCAATTGAACAAAAAGATAGATCTTCAATTCTTCATTATATTGCATATATAGTACAAGACAAGTTTGACAATAGAAATTACCTAGGGGTGCTCCTAATGGGTTATATGTAAATTATCCATCCCATGTTACAAGAATAAAATAAGAAATTGATACCAAGCCTCCATTCAGTTGTCTTCAGTTGTATTCATAAGTCATAGCTTCCTAATTCTGAAGAACCCAATATTTATTGTAATCCCTAATCAAAAAGTTCACTACTAATAGAATAAAACCCACACAGAACCTTATTCCCAGCAATGAATAGACATTGCCAGCATACAACCTTAATCTCTCCCAATTATATTAAGCAAATAAGTGTGTAGACCAATATTCCAATAAATAAGAACCAACTAACAAGATATTTTCATACTAGGAGGTTGGTCCATCTGCATCCAACTTCGTATTCATTGGTTTGGATGTGGTGGCTATAACTTTGGATACTACCACCTTAATCTCTCCCACTATATCCATCTCAACAGCAGACAGCAGAAGTTATTGAACCAGAAATTTCATACAGAATCACCCAAACAGAAAATCACCACACCCAAACACCAAGAGATCTAGAAACACTACTTCATATTATAAATTTCTCATTCAAAAATACACAACTTAGAACATCAAAAAGTGCCTCCAGCCACCATCTCACCCAGTTGAGACCAGGGACGTTGACTTCTCTAATGTGGGTCACATCCCAAGACAAGTTCTTTTTTCAACAACTTCTCTAATGTAAGGCCTCTCTACGTGTTTCAGCTAATGTCATTTTTTGGCTGGTATCCCTTGTGGATTTCCAAAGGGATTGAAGGTTATAATACCATATCAAGAATCAATATGAATTTTTTTCCCAACTTGAAATTTAACAAACTATTTCATAGCAAAGGGAAATAAAAATTAAAAAGCAAACATTTACATTAATTTTGCCCAAATCAACTGACTACATTATGAGAACGGACTTCATATGCAAAACATAGTTTCCACCTCTTCATAAACAGAATTATATTAAGCAAAAGAAGTGTGTAGACCAATAATCCAATAAATAAGAACCAAATGCACACCTCTGGCAAGCCGTTAATGCTTGAATGAAAAACAGAGCTCTGGCGCTTCAAAATTCTCGACGGCTCAGGGTTAAGAGCAAAGCTTGTTGGCTTGAAGAGAGATAATCGATTGGAATTGGGGGTGATAATATACAGAGGCTGAGAGGGTTAGGGCAGGAAATGGAAGAAGTAGAAGCTGAAGGGAGGCCAGGTCGCTGGGTTGGGGACTCGGGTTTTCTTCGAGGGTTGCGTTTTTGGTAACAGAAGGGAGGCCAGGTGGTTTTTGATTGCTTCTTTAAAAGTTAGGGCAAGAATTGGAAGAAGTAAAAGCTGAACTCTGAAGATGGCAGCTGATGAAGGGAGGCTAGGTCGCTGGGTCGTTGGGGACTCGGGTTTAATTTCTTCGAGGGTTGCGTTTTCGGTATAAAACCCACATCTATTTCTAGCTGAAGGGAGGCCAGGTCCAATTGTGGTTTTTCATTGCTTCTTTAAAAAAAGAAAAACAGAAAAATTAGCTTTTGTTCATATATAATTGTGGTTTTTGATTGCTTCGAGGGTTCCATTTTGTTAATTCTCACGATACTAGTTTTTAATATTATATTAAATTATTTATTTATTTTTACTTCCATGAAATCATATTAAAAATTAGCTTTTGTTCATATATTTGTTATCTTTTTAATTTATTAATAAAATAATTTAGCATTTTTAATATTATTTTGAATGATTTTGTGTTTTTCATTAGTTCATTAATTAGACCAATTTAATTAAATTAAATTAACTGAAATAGCATCAATTAAAATAAATTATTAAGTAGAGCCATATGATTAAAATAATTAATAATTTCTTTAAACAATTATTTTTGTAATGATTATACTATATATTTTTTTAATATAAATAAAGGATTTTTTACATATAAAAATACTTTTTTTTTGTGCTATTACATGGGACAAATGTCAGTTTATTTGAATGGCATAATTCTATCTTATTATTATTGCCTACCACTAGGATATATGCAGGAGATATAGTGCGTATTTAATTTCGCGGTGCATCAAAAAAAAAATCCGTTTGCTGCTGATGTAACTGTGATTTTTACAGAAACAACATTTTGTAATTTTTGCAAAAATTATGTTTGGGCAAAAATCACGTTGTCCAAACATAAAATCAAACACACCCATAAACCTCCTTGGTCTTTTTTATGGAAACCAGGACTAAATCAGAAAATATGTAAAAAAAGAAATTTTGGCTTTGATAACTCAGTATATGTGGATCTAGATGGTTCGGCATGTGGTATTGTTGTGCGATGGAAAGAAAATATTCACACGGAGGTATTATTTAGCCCCCATGAATTTAATGGAATGAAAATTATTTTTTCTTTAAAACTTAAAAAAATAAACTTTTTCATATGTATTTTGATTTTTTTAATATGTATTTTCAAAAGAAAGTTCAACAAATTCTTTTCTCTTTAAAGCTTAAAAAAAAGTAACTTTGTCATATGTATTTTGATTTTTTAATATGTATTTTCAAAATAAAGTTCAACAAATTATTTTCTCTTTAAAACTTAAAAAAATAACATTTTTAAACAAATTTTGATTTTTTTTCTTTCTAAATTTATTTTTAATATGTATTTAAAGTTTAATTTTTTTCAACAAGTTATTTAGAATAATTTTAAAAAAAAATTAAAGAGAAAACAAATTTAAAAAATAAAATAATTTTTTAAAATTTAAATTTATTAATTTACTTTAATAAACTTTTAAAATTAATTTTTTAAAATAATAATTTTAAAAATAATTTATACAATTAAAAATTTATATAAAATAATTAATAATATAATTTTGTTAAATGTACAGAGAATTAAAAAAAAATTGAATTTTTTTCTTTTAGTGGCGATCATAGGTCACCACTAAAATTAATTTTCGTAATTTTAATGACGACTTAATGGAATCGTCACTGAAAACAGACCTTTCAACAGCAATTTGATGGGATCGCCACTGAAAACGGACCTTTCATTGGTGACGTAGTAGAGTCACCACTGAAAGTCATTTTCAGTGATGAATTTACTAAATTATCACTAAAATTTTAGTTTTTCGTAGTGGGATCAAGTTAAATTTAAATTATTAACAAGTTGAATATGAGCAATTTAATTTATGTTTTTAGATCTAAAACAATGAAATTTTTAAAAAGGAAAAATTTTAATTAAAGGTGTTTGCTATATAATTGTGAAAATCTTTTTACCACTCAATACTATATTATTAAGTTTTAGAAAAAAGTGATTATATGTCATAATTAATTTTATAAAAAAATTAATAATAAATATTTAAAAACCATACCTAAATTTTTTTTTCTTTATAAAATAGGCAATAAAGTCTAAAAGGAGAGTTGGCAAAAAAGAAAATAAAAACAAAAGTCTAAAAATATAACGAGTTCGATGTGAGACTCAAATCAACGAAAGAATAATACGGACAAAGAAAACATACAAAATTGACATAATCCAGCGATATGTAAAATATTAATTAAATATTAATTAACTATAAACCAGAACAAGTTTAGCCACTTCACATAAGAAAGCACTTTATCCAAATTTTTCTAGGTTGTTTTCATAATAGGTATTTTAAAAAAAATTAATCTTGTGTTGATATTTAATATAATATTTTATTATTATATACAAAGAGTAATATATATATATATATATATATATATATATATATATATATATATATATATATATATATATATATATATATATATATATATATATATATACACACACACACCTATTTATGTGATAGAAGAGGAACTAATGCTAAAAAAATTTAATTAAATAATATTCTTATAAGGGGATAGTAAAGTTAAGATAAAATTATTGAGAATAATATTCATATTTACAATATCAGTATCAAAAGATCTGTAATTATCTCAATCCGAGTTTAAATGAGTAAGTTATGATATGATTAGTATAAAAAAGCATGATTCCATTTTAATTTGAATATTTTAATGCTTTAAAATTTTTATATAGATTAATGTCACTAGACAAAAAAATGTGCAAAAGATGTTATGTAAATGATAAGTTATAAGCAAGGATTTAAAAAAAAAATTAGTCAATGGCACCTTAAAAAATAAGTAAGATATGACGTGATAACCTAGGATCAAAAAGTGAAATTTTAGAGAAATAGATATAACTTAAATTTGTCTCAAAATGTTAATATAAGAAAATAGATTACAAGATAAGGAGAAAAAACCACCAAAGGTTAAGGATTAAGAAATAATTAAGAATGTCATCGAAAACACTAAAAATTCATTAAGTATCAAGGTTTAGCTTTGGGAAAAATTTAATGTAGTGACCATATATAAAAATATAATAGTTATTAGTGATGTGAAGTTGACTAATGTAATAGAGATAGATAAATATTTAAAAATAAATGAAGTTGAAATTGAAGATGACTAAATAAATGAAATAATTAATTTAATTAGGGAATTGAAGTTTGACAGCTTTAATTTTTGAGTTGGTATTTGGTATACCGGCGGTGGATAATTTTTTGTCCACCAGCGGTGTTCAGATCACGACACGTGGCAAAAATAATTTTAAAAACCATTATTCTCGTCACGTGTCGTGATCTGGACATCGTTGGTGGACAAAAAATTGTCCACCTCTGGTGGACCAAATATTTTTCCTTAATTTTGTACAAACTTTTGTCTGATCCTATACAAAATCGCCAGCTAGCCAAATAAAAGCCTCAATAACCCCACTTTCAGAGACAAATTATTTATATATTGAGGTTTTTCTTTTTAAAAAAATCATTAATCAAAACAAAAAAGAAGCTGTCGTTTACAGATTCTTCAACTTGAAAATGCGTAGATAAATTAAGTCTATTAAAGGAAAGGTAGATTTAATTTATTATATATATATATGTCAAAGATATATTTAACATAATCTACCTATATTTTCTGTCAACTTAAAAAAAAAAACAAGATACGACAAAATCAAGGCCAGATTTTGCTGCACTTTCATGTTTCTTCATTTGTGTTTTCCGCATCACTCACAATTGAATAATTATGCCCACCCCACTTCTTTATCCTATCTTCGGCAAGTGAGGCCTGCAATTCAAACACAAAAGTTAGTCATCAATTTAATCGTTAATAAAATATTTATATACACACCCTTCGTTTATTATCATCAAGAAAAGCCAACCTTTAATCTATAATCTACCAATGAAAACATTACCTCTTTATTCCAATTGGTTTTATAAACCATGAAGAAAAGAACGCATGTTTGTAAAATGGTCCCCGACAGCATTCCTGACCAGATCCCCTGAAAATCATTTCCATATATCAGATCAACAAAAGCAACATAGCTTTCTGCTTTTATAAATGCTATATATATATATATATATCTCTGCAAGAATATGAATTCACTACAAAAAAAATGGGGAATGACGACGAAAATTTAACGACGGTTACAAAAAACTGTCCTTAAAGCCAACTTTAACGACGGTTTTCTAACCGTCGTTAAAATTCGGTCATTAACGACGGTTTACAGAAAACCGTCGTTAAATACAGACGGTTAGGATCTAACCGTAGTGATCTGCGTCGATTTGAATGTAAAAAAAATAATTTATGGACATTACGACGGTTTTATAAAAAACCGTCGTTAAATGACGACGGTTTTATATAAAACCGTCGTTAAATGACGACGGTTTCTAGAAAACCGTCGTTAAATTCCAACGTTCGGAATTCTAACCGTTGCTTGATATTCGTGTGGTTTAACGACGGTTGTCCTGATAACCGTCGTTAAACCCATTTAGCGACGGTTTTTTTTTGATTTAACAACGGTTTACAACCGTCGTTAAACCACGCGTTCGCTTATAAATTCAGCAGCCCTCCTCATTTGTATTACAAACGTTTTTCAGTCTGGGCTCATATCAAGGTTTTGGTCGTGGATATAAATAAAATTTAAGCATTATTAGGGTTTAAGTTTTAGGGTTTAAGGTTTAGAGTTTTAGGGTTTTAGAGTTTTAGGGTTTAGGGTTTAGAGTTTAGGGTTTGATATAAAAAATTAAATTAATTTTATTAATCAAAAATTTAAAAAAAATATATAAGTAACGGCGGTTAAAAACCGTCGTTAAAACTGGTTTAACGACGATTTAAAAACCGTCGTTAAGCCAGTTATAGCGACGGTTATTCCCACGGTTGTTGAAACCGTCGCTATGTCTGGAGTTTCACGACGGTTTTAAAACCATCGTTAATGGGCATAACGACGGTCAAAACCGTCGTTATGCCCACTTAAAAACCGTCGTAATAACGCTTTTTTGTTGCAGTGATTATCAATGGAAATTCCTATGTATATGCATGTCTACGTACTTTCAGCCTCCTGCTTTGTCTTACTTTCCTTATTTTATGGTACGTACGTGTTGTTTCTACTTATAACAAACCAGCATTCCTTTTAGCTGTTCTCTAGCTACTGTCCGGTTGTGTTTTTTGGGTTAAGAATGCCCACGTGGCTAGTTGTACTTGAAGCAGTAGTCTCCCATTTTCATTGTTCAATGAAATCAGCCTTTTCGGAATAATAAAAAAAAAAACTCACTAAAATATATTATTTAAGAATTTTTTTTAAAAAAATAAGTTTATAATATATATGCAAGTCAAATACTTTTTAATTAGACTAACCTTCAATATGAAATTTTGTGTAGATCAGTCAACCTAAAAATTCCTTCTACCTCCTATTTCAAGCGATAAAGTCCAACTAGCATCTATATATATTTTGGTGATCAGTTTGTAGTTAACTATGTAAGAAGTGTATCTAAATTTCATTTTAAGTTCAAATATATATATTATGTATAAAAGGGAGGGGGGATAATGGGTGACGTACCATGACACCAAGTTTGAGCTTGTAACCCATAATAAGACCGAGAGGAACACCGAAGAGGTAGTAACAAGCGATGTTCACATAAGCAACAGCAGTTTGCCACCCTGCTCCAATGGCCACACCTGAAAGAACAGGCTGCACGTTGTTGATGACAATGCATAATGCCAACATGGGTGTCAGCTTCGATACTAGATCTTGCACTTTTGTGTCTTCTGCGAATAATGCAGGGTACTGTTCTCGGAAGATGATCAGAACAAGGGACATCAATAGACCGATCATAGACGAGGTTATTACGGCAACCACCAGTGAAAATTTTGCTGTTCTTGGGCGTCCTGCCCCCAGTTCATTTGACACTCTCACACTGAACATCCATGCACACAGAGATATCCATATTTTATTTATATATAGGCCTCAAATAAGCATATTTTCAAATGATGGTGGAGTGTGTCTAAGACAAACCTTACGGCTGCGTTCATTCCGAAGGATACCATCACAGTCCAACCCAGTATGTTCATGCTGCAAAAAATCATCAATATCACAATATCAGGCATGAAACTGAAAGATGCATGGATGCAAATTTTTAATTAATTCTCGTACTTATCTTTCTATGTCACACTAATTCACGATCGTGGTTGAAGAAATTAGGCTTTAAAAAAAAGGGGAGAATAATAAAATAAAATAAAATAATTGTAGTCCTATATATGATATTTCAGGCTCTGGCTATCCTCTATATAATATTATATTAATAACATCAAAAGTAAATGATAAAGGAGGGTGCAGCCTAAGTGCAATTATAATGGCCGGGCTGGTTTTAAGAGTTGTGCTCTGTAGAAATGAAAATAATAAAGATACAGATTTTGGGTCTATTCGGTGATAGACAAGTTATTTCAATTAATCTAATTGTGGGCCTGTATATTAAAGTGGGAGGCGCATTTTCCCATTTGCGGCACAAAGGACAGAGAGAGAAAGAGAAAGCTACGAACTAACCAAGACGAAGCGTCGATCGAGGAGTGAATAATACATGAGCCTATCATAACTTTTGTTTGTTTTTCTTTGGCCAATTATGAAAAGAAAACTGCAAAACACACAGGAACCAGAAAATGAAACAAAGGAGAATCAGAAAGGAGACAAACAACCCAGCAAATCTACTAGATTATACCGGCCAACATGAGCAGAACCTGCATCCAGAGCCAAAATCTTCGCGAAAGAGGACGGTGGAGAAAGCTCCAGACCAAACTGGCCCATAATGCTTAAATAAGAAATTATTTTATTCTTAAAATGTACGTGAACTTAATTACCATCTCTCAAGCATTAAGATCATGCTTAGTATATTATGCAGTCATTATGCCAACCTAATACTCTTATCTAAATTTTCGTTCAGTCTAACCACTTGGGTTTAGCTAAAATTAACATAAGTTTTTTATGTTTTAAATAAAAGTACGAAGTAAATATTTCTCATGAATAATTAATTTGAAGTCCTAGAATTTTGTTTCAACTTTGAAGTTTTGAATTTTACCCTACACGATGGAGATGACAAAGCAACTCCTGCCGTGGCTATATCAATTTCTAACATCCCCTATGCTCACATGCTTTCTCTGATGGAGCCAGCTTCTCGAAGAACTAAACCTAGTGGATAGACCGGAATGCACGCCGCCATCATTCGAATTCTGAACTATCAGGTGAAGTATTCAAATTAGACACGAGAACCTACATTACTACTTTTGTCGTCGACGCTAAAGTAAAAACAGTGGGGCCACCTTGGTGGGGCCTATACGTAAATAAGCAAAATGAGTTTTTTCAAGGCCAGTCACAACCAATAAACACTAATTACCAAGGGGGTTAGTGTACACTTATTAATACCACCGGCGGTCAATTAGATATCAAAATTTTATATGTTTTTTCTACCGAAAAAATTTATGAAATGAAGATATCCAAATTCAAAACAATGAATGATAATATCAATTAAACAGAATATTAGTAAATTTAATTAAATATAAAAAAAATTATCTTTCTTTATAAGATAATAACAAATATAGAAATTAAACATAGAAGATTAGCCTTTAATGAATTTTTAAACAGTTATTTAATGTAAAATAAATTTTATATGATATATTAAATGCAACATAAATGATAAATTGTTTTCTATTTATAAAAATTATCATTTAAAAAAATAGTAATAAAGTTCGGGGCAGAAATGCACTTAACTAATTGTTTGGACGAAAAAGAAACTAAAAGAAGCTCTCACCAAACAGTCAGCACTCACCAGATAGACAAGGCATCTACTGAAACTTCTGCATTCTTGAGATACCCAGCAAAGAGAATCAAAGCCATAAAATACCAAACTTCCAAGCTACACCAGAAATTTCAAAATAAATAATCAAATAATATTAGACGTGATATTTGATATATTATAGATAAATAATTTTTTATTTTCTATCAATATTTAAATTTAACAGTAATAAAAATAATTTTAAAAATTATTATTTTTATCACATATTTTGATTTGATTTGAATATTATTGTTAAATAAAAAATTATCTATTAATAATAAATTAATTATTTTCATAATATTAATCTAACTTTATTAACAAATTCAACTTAAACGTGGATGGTGGATATTGTATATCTATATATTTAACATCAAAATACGAATCATCAAGTGACAAGGTCAAACATAGATCCCCTCATGCACCATAAAATATTAAAAAGCAGACATTAATATTAAAAAATGCATACATGATAACTTTGATAAATAAAATATTTTATTCAGTAAACTGTAAACGCAAAAATTTGTTAATCAAAAGCATCACTGTCATTTTAATCACGGTATTTAAAATATCTTTAAAAATTTAAAATATTTGTGTTTAATAACCGAAAAATCAATATGTAAAATATTTAATGACATCTAAGATAGGTGAAAGCAAGAGAAACTTCAAAAATTATGAAATGTTCAAAATTTTTAATTCTACTAAATTTTATATAATATTAGTTGTATTTTGTATGAAATTTTTCTTGTCATATTAAGTATGAAAATTTTAAAAATCATATTATGTTATAATATTTTGAATGTAAGAAAAAAAATATGAATATGAAAAATTTTGGTTAAGTGAAAATGGTGAACGGACCAGAGCATGACGGCGGACGCAAGGGAGAGGCGAACGAACCCCCAGAGATTCTGAAAAGCTTTCAAGGAGAAGCCGGTCCACGCTCGACCACATGTCCCACTGAAAATATACACAAGCTGACCCAACACGATGAACCACCACGACCCGTTCAGCATCACGGCGGCCCCCACCAGACCCCACCCCACTTTCAGCATCAGCAACCAGCTCAACACCGCGTGCATCACCAGCGCCACCGCCGATATCCACGCCATCACCATTATCTTGCTCTGCGCCTGCAAGAACTTTTGTATCGGAAAGTTCATCGCGTACGCAAATAGCTGCGGTATCATCCACAACGCGAACACACCCGCCGCATCCGATATCGCCGCCGTTTGCCCTATCCCTTTTAAAATGGACTTCGCAAAGATGTACAAGAGGCTCAGAAATAAAGCAGCTGTGTTTAGAATCACCCATGACCTTTGCATATATATTCCTAACATATCAAGCTGCCCGGCTCCAAATGCTTGTCCGCACAGCGTTTCCAGCGCGCTTCCCATCCCAAGCTGTTTTTGAATTAGAAATTAATCAGTTCCTTCACTTTCACAGTTTCAATATGGGATCAAGCAAAACTCAGTAATTTCTATATTTACATTGTTAGAATCAGAGAAGAACCAGAAATAGTGAAGCGGAAATAAGAGAGAAAGGATGAAAGCACATGATTTTATAACTAATCACAACTATATATCTAACCACTTTTGAACTATCATCTAACATATACATATATATATAGAGAGAGAGAGTAAAGAGTTTTACCATGATGCCGAAGCATAGACCGGCGATGACGGAGTTTTCGACGGAGACGGCGGCGAGTTGAATGGTGCCGACATGGCCAGCAAGGAGCTGAGTGATGGCACCGAGGGAGTACTGGGAAATGGAGGTGAAGATGGCGGGACCCGCGAGGTACCAGAGCTTCTTGGACTCCACAACGAACTGTGCGAAGAAATGTCTGGTTGTGGTGATCGGAGGGATGTCAGAAGATTCAGCACTGAAAACTGCAGAGGCGCCTGAGGAGTTTTTGCGGTGTTCCTCTGGGGAAGGTGGTAGAAGTGGCTCCCTGTAATTAGCACTATCCTCCATCACTTATCCTTTTCGCCACACTGAGGAAGGGACCTCGCACGCCTCTCGTTTGAATATAGGCCAGGCCAATTTCATGACCTTTATTTATTAAATTAAAGAGAATTAATGCGTATTACTATTTCTAATTTGTTAAATTTATATAATCATATAAAGACTTTAAGTCAATTAAAAAACAAAAAAAAAGTTATTCAGAATTATAATTACGTAAAAGAATAATATTTTTATTTCATTTTGACCATGTTTTGTATTTTAATATGAAAAAAAATTCTTACTTAGCAAATTAATTTAATGACATAATATTTAAATTCTATTTTCATATGGCTATTGGTATGAAGACGTTACTCATTGTCAATAATATTCATGGCTTCATGCATATATGTGATTAATTTAATTTCATTCTACTTTCTATAGGTGATATATAATTATGAAGATCCCATTTGTTAATTATCAATTGAATTATGAATGTTGACCCGAAAAAACAATAGGAATGTAATAATTATGTATTTATGATGATTACGTAAAAACTGTAAACCATTTATGCTAAAAAAATTTAAGCGTGGATAGACTTAATTTGTAGGGATAAATACATTTTATATAGACGTAAAACAGTTTTTTTTTTTGTTAATTATTTCTGTACTCAATAAGACATGGTAATCTATAATGATGGTTTATACACCTCAATTTTTCAATAGTCATTGTATTTTTTTTATATATAAATATATTATCTAAATAATTACAACATAATAAAGACAAGTTAAATATAATTGTGTTATTATTAAAGCAATGTTAATATAATTATAACTACTAAAATTATAATTATATTAAAATTATTTTGTAAATAATTATCTTATAAATTTTTATCAAATTATAATTATATTCTTATAAAATTTAATATAATTTAGTGAGCGTCAAAGATGACTGGGAAATACAGTTGAAAAGTCTGCATATATTTTGTTATTTTTGAAAAATCTGTATAGGTACTGTACTGGATGTCCTTTTGCCACAGGAGCTGATTATTTTGCAGTAGAGGCTGTTCTAATTCTTGAGTTTTGTAATAAATATATAGCCTCAACTTTACATCACCCGTTTTTTTTTTTTTTTAGTAAACGATAAGAGTCAAAGGATTACAAGTAACATACTCGAAAAGATGTTCCTCCCCTGATATCTTCGATTAACAACATGTCCAAGTCATGCGGGGGACTCTCGAATATATGTAGACCAGGATTCAAAGTTAAGGATTTTTTGACTAACTAATCTGCCACTCTATTGTCTTCTCTGTATACATAGATAATAGTCACTACTCAGTTCCTCTCTATCAACCCATGGATATAGGAGACCAAACCAAAACATGGATGTTCTCTGTTGCATCCATCCAGGCATAAATTGACAGCATACAAAGAATTAGATTCAATCGCTAGGTCTCTGCACTCTTCCTCCCATGCCGGTGTCAGGGCTGTCAGAATTCCTCACAATTCTGCTTTGGTGATACTACAATTTTTGAGGTTCTTAGCGAAGCCTCGAATTCATTCTTCTGTAGTGTTTCGTAGAACCTCCCACATCCAACTTGCCCTGAGTTTAGGACGGAGCCATCCACATTAAATTTTAGTTGATTGTGGTTGAGGTTAATCCATCCTATCTCTCGGACGTAGGCTTTTCTGTTCTACAGTCTGTTCATAGGATTCAACCATCCCATACATTCCTTACTCTTTGCTATACAGCTCCAGAAGATGTCATGATTAGAATTTTAATTCGGCTGGAAAGTTACTTCGCACCTTCGTATCCATATGTTCCAGCAAGTGATCCCGAACAGTCTTCCATTCTAGATTCTTGAAATCCTCTCTTCCATACTTCTTAGTCAGATTTTGAAGTAGCCAGTCCTGTGTGGGTAGACCGAAGAACTCCTCCCATCTCCTTGGATTGATAAACTTCATCTATAGATGCTTGTTCTAGTTGCAGTCTCTAAGGCAATTCTGAGTTGTCTCCAGTTCTTTTTTGAAAATCTGACATAATCCAGATTCTTCTAAATGCCGGTCATACCTGAGTTTATTGGTAATTAACCCATTTTGACCCTCGAGCCACATGAACATGCGAATCTTCTGGAGGCTTGGCCATTTCCAAATTTGTTTTCATAGCACATTTTTGCCTCCCAAGAAGCCAATTCTGTTTGTGTATGCCGATTTAATTGTGAAGAGGCCATCACTATTAGGCTTCCAGCTGGCGATATCCTACTCATTTGGTTCTCTGGGTGAGTGAATATCTTCAATGATTCTAACAATCGAATTTAGGAGGTACGACCTTATGTGAAACTAATCCCATAAACCATCTTCAATGATCATATCAGCCACCGTTTTCTATAAAATCCTTTTCAAGATGGGCCTAGATTTTAAATCCACTAGTTTTCTCATATCAGATAGCCATTCATCTTTCCAAAACTTCTTGCCATTCCCCACCTTCCATCTAATGTTGCTCTCAACTACTTCCCAAAACTTCTTGCCATGATTGTCCCTTTAGTTAGTCCTTAAAGGTCCAAATGATCTCAATTGCGTCCTTTCATTTTCAGTCATAGTTTCAATTTTACTCCATTTTTTTATATTAAAATAAATTATATTCAATTTTCTTCATATTTAAAAAAAAAATTCACTCACAATATTTTTTTTTCAAATTAATTAAAAAAATTATTTAAAAATTTTATAAAATTTAAGTTTACACTCTTTTAAATTTTAAAAAATTTACACCAACTTCTGTTATTTTAATTTTTTATAAGTATTAATTTAATTTTTGATTATTCAAGTTAAATTGAATTAGATTATTTATAATTAATTATAATTTTATAAAAAATATATAAAATATTAATCTTACTGACAATTTTTTTATTGAAACAAATTGAAATTAAAAAATTTATAAATCTAATTATAAAAAATGTCAAAGAAGGGAAAGTAAATATAATATAATTTATTAAATTTTCGTATTTTCACTTATTTATAATTTGCGATTTGTATATATTCTTATTTATTAAAAAAAATCACAATAATAACAGCCAGTCAACCATGAAATTGTCCATTAATTTCTGCCACCTGAGGCTAGATGGTTTGGGTGGGACGGGGTTTTGGAATAGGTAGAGGGCTCGACCTCATAAAATGTACCAAAAAAAGAAATTGTCGGTTTCTCAAGGATCAAACTATCGGCCTCTCAATACAAGAATGGTAGATAAGTGTCACAATTATATATTACTCGTTTTACGCGCGATTGTGTTGTCTGGTCTTTTGGTATCAATGACTTGTCATGTGGGTTGTCGGTTTCTGAAATGTTGAGATTCTTCACTGTGGGGTTTTACACAGTTTAAAACCATACATGCCATGTTGGTATAATCAGCAAATAAAATTGGTTTATGGTTTATTAAGCATCTTGGGGGGCAAACTAGGTCCAAAGCTGAGTCAACTTTGGTTGGTTTATGTCCCGTTCTCTACTTCGGCCATATACCCTGCACTTTTTAGCCGAGTACAGAAGAAAGAGTGTGTTTAATCGGGAAGGGCTTTTCTATCGCTATTTTTATTTTTTGGTTCATAAATACTGGAATTGGATCACTAAATTAGCATCAGACGAACATGCGTACGTGCAATATAACTAATCATTATTTTATTTTGGTGGCACACGAGGGAGTTAAACAAAGATTAAATTCCCCTCTCTTATCCTGCAATAAAGTCTTTCCTGTCCTTGGGGAACTCTGTCCAGAACAATTAATACTGATCATTAGATTAAATGCATGCATGCATGAAGTGCCAGTGGATGGAGGGTTTGGGGTCAGGTGGGTACAATTAATTACATACATTTCTCAGCCGACAATTACTTAATTCCAAACCATGTTTTCATGATGAATTGATAGTATCTTGTCTCTATGTTAAAAGTTATGAATTTAAAATTCAATAACTTTTTATATAAAAATTAAGAAATAAAAGTTTGACTCCGAGTGCGATCCAACACATTACAACCCCATGTCTTTCGCGTGAATTTGCATAATTGGACTTCAAACAATTATTGAATTCAGTCCAGCTAATTGTTATATTATATTATATTATATTATATTATATATGTATATAATAAATATATAATTTAATTTTTAAATTTATTATATTTTTATAATTTAATTTTTAAATTTAAGTCACTACATAATTTAATATTTAAATTAACTAAACGTCAAATAATATATATTTTTTATTATCTTCACATTAATAACTTGTTAATGTAAAAGTGTCTACGCGTTAAATGTCAATTAATCTTATTATATTAGTATTGACTCAATTTAAAAAAAGAGTAAACACACAATTTAATCTTTAAATTTATTATGTCCCTACGATTTAATATTTAAATTTACTAAATCCTTTCAATTTAATTTCATACAATTTAATCCATGAATTTAAGTCATTACATAATTTAATTTTTGAATTTATTAAACGTCAAATAATTTAGTTCTTCCATTGTCTCTATCTTAATTATTTGTTGATATGACTCGTTAAATATTTACATGACATATTAAAGGTGAACTAATCATGTCACATCAATATTGACTCATTTATAAATTTTTAAAATAAAATTATTCCCTCAGCCTCATACACCGTCATTTGTCACAAGTTGTTAAACTAACTATTACATTCATTTTATGAATAATGAAAATTGTGGAAGTATTCAACGAAATGGGAGACCATCGTAAATGTATCTATAATTTAATATAAAATTTATCCGTTCAATCAATTATTTAGCAGTACAGTGATAATATATTCCACAAGTTAAAGTATATTTTTCTATCTCCAATGAACAAATGGAGTACGAAAAAGAAGAAAAATAATATTTTCAATAACCTTCATTTTTTTGTCTAAGGCCAAAATATCAAGTATTAAAAAGAATAAAGATTCACAGTGTCTTGAGAATAAGGCTTTAATAATGGTCTTTTGACAGTGTTATGTGCGATAGGGAAGGATTTTGAGGTTTTAGCAATGATTTTTTTATTTTTTATTTTAAATTGAGTCAACACTGATATAACATGATTAGTTAGCATTTAAGAAACTACAACAACAAATAGTTAGTGTAAAAATAAAAAAATGATTAAGTTATTTGACGTTTGGTAAATTCAAAAGTTAAATTGTACAATGACTTAAATTCAATGATTAAATTGTAGAGACCTAATAAATTTAAAAATTAAATTATATATTTACTCTTTATATATATATATATATATATATATATATATATATATATATATATATATATATATATATATATATCATTTTTCATGTTTTTTATTTATTTTAAAATTGTGTTTTATGATACCTCACTTTATTTCGAATGTTCGTGGTATGTACTTTTCTAAAATTACTCGAGGCATTGAAACTAATAATTTGAAAGCTCTTAAATAAAAATAACTAAACAACTAAAAAAACTGTATTATACCAAGCACTTGCAAATACATCGTTTTATTTATGCGTAGTGCATATTTATTAATAAAATAAAGTAATAATTTAATTTTTAGATTTACAAACTTATTTAATTTTAATTCATGAATTTTTTAAAGTATACAAACTAATTTTTATTATTATAAAATTTATTTTATATTATTTGATAATTTTATGATCTAATTTGGACACTCAAAAAATTTAAAAAATTTAAAAAATTTAAATTAAATAAATTAAAAATTTTATATACTATACTTTTATTACTATCAGATAATCAAAATTTATCACACTATACACGAATGAGAATGATGTGTGGTTAAATATTTCAAAACTATCATTATTATCTTTTGGGGGAAAAAACCATACTTTCTGTTCCTTTTTTATGGGTCATATCAATTATCATGATCCTTTTGTTTTTTAAACAAAATTATCATTTGATTCATCGAGAATAAAAGGAACATGATAATGTTGGTAATAAAAAAAGAAAAAAAGGAACGTGATAATTGGCATGACCCATGAAAGAAGGGAGAGTGTAAACTCACTGTGAATAAAAGGAATTTAGTCAAAAAGGACAAGCCCAGTATACGTTCAAAATGCAGATCATCTGTACCTGCTTCTCAATCTTCCACATATTATGTCCGAGTTTGTGTCTCTCTTGGTTGTTTTGGGCCTCTTGGCCTTTGTTATTTTTTCACACGAGCTTTGTCCAAAAAAGATGTCTTTATAGTCTGTCTTTCTATACATGTATATATATAATAGTAATTTCAGCAGCCTAATTTAGTGCGTACTATAAGAAGATTAGGTCAGATGTGATAAAAATTATTAAATAATATAACAAAAAATATTTATCTAATAAATTTTTATATTATCATATGTTTATTGTGTTATTTTATAACATTTTATATTGTATAATATAAATTTATTTTATATTTTATAAACAATGAATATGATAAAAATAATGTTATTTTGGTATAATTATATTTATATTAAAAAATATAACAAATTAATTAATAATTATTTTTTAAATAAAATTTTAATAAACTAGAGTTTAGAATGAATGGTTTAAAATTTTAGATGATTGAAATTTAAATTTAAAAATTTAAAATTTAAAATTTTAAAATTTTAATATTAGAGTTTGAAGTCTGGAAGAGTATTTAATTAAGTTTGAAGGCAAATATATATAAGTTTTGTGATTATTTTTTATTGGATCTCTTATTTAATCATTCTTTTCAACATTTATCTTCCCCCCACCCCTTATGTATAGATTTTAATCAGATAATATAAAATTTAACCAAATAATACTACACCAGCATAGTATAACACTAAATAATATAAAAATATATATATATTATCCTGCATTTTTTTATACATCACACCATATGGGGGCTCATAACTGATAAGGAAGACAGCTAAAATGCTCCAAAAAAGGGGGGGGTACAAGAATTTAAAATTTGTCTGGATTTTCTTAATTTTATACGATTTTTCCCTTATTTTTTAAACTTACATAAATTTATTGGAGTCAAGTGGTTGCTTCCTCCTAATTGAAGTCAAAGGAGAATAGCTGACTTTCTCAAAGTTTATATATATATCTTTCAATAAATACTAGTCAAAATATAGCTCAATACATTAATATGCGTTATCATTTTTTTTAATAAAAATCAATACTACCAACAAAAAAATTTAGGGTCTATTTGGTTTGTCTGTTTCTAATTTTTATTTTTATTAAAAATTAAAAATAAACATAAAAACGCGTTTGTTTACTGTTTTTTATTTTTATTTTCATAAAATACTTTTTAAATTTTTTAAAATTTTGAAAACTGACAAAAAATGTTTTTAAAATTTTTAGTTTTGTAGTGTATTGCAACGATGAAATTTTTATAATTATTTTAAATTATATATACAATATTTTACTATTTATATAATTATAAAGTAGTAAAAATGAAAATACAACAATATAATTAAAAAATAGTAAAAATAAAAATACAAATCAAACGTATTTTTAAAAATATAAAAATAAAAAATATTTTTAAAATATAAAAATAAAAAATATTTTTGCAAATTAAACGTATTTTTAATTCTTTTACAACATTAATAATTGATTTTTAATGTATGATTATATAATTACCATTACACATAGGAAATTAGTTGTTAGATATAATTATAACTAGATTTGGCTATTGCAACCCATAACTATTTAACAATCTTTACTCAGTTTTATTATTACCTAACTTAACTAAAATTCAACCAAGTTTAAATAAATTAAATCATTAAATAATAAAATATTTAACAAGCATTTTAGTGGGTCAATCCGTAATTAATCATTAATTAATACACCCTTCATTTTATTACTCTTTAATTACCCAAATTTTAAGATGATTTTTATAACTTTAAAATATAACGTGACGACTTAACAAAATTTAAAATATAATAATAAAAATAAAAAATGAGGGAAAAGATATAAAATCTATAGTTATATTATAAATTATATTTAATAAATTTTAAGAATAATAAATATAAGATACAATACGATAGAATATTATAATAAAATAAAATATATAATATTTAAATATAATTTAAAATATTTTGTTATACATAATATATATGTTGAATATGTTTTAAATATGATACAATTTTATTTGTGAAATATCAATGTTATATAAGAGTATAAGAAAAATAGACACCACACCTAATGCAAGTTTAAAAAAGTGGTAAAATTTGTATTTATTTGATTGAATCAATCAAAACGGAAATTTGACCAGTGATAAAATGGAAAGTAATAAAATATTAAAAAAAAATAGAAAAGTGAAAATAAAAATATATAATACTCTTATAAATGAGTTAATGGGTGAATTAAGTCATCAATGAATTAAGTCTAACTTTAATAAAAAAAAGTTATGAATTATTTTTGGCAAAGATAATTTAATTTTATTCATAGAAAATAAAAGAAGGAATGTGATTCTTGTAAAGTATATAGAGCTAAACAGTTAACTTAAGTATTCTAAGTATATATTCAGTTGAAATAATTAGTACAAAAGTTAAAAATAATTGAACAGTAAATACACACAAAAAGATACTCCAAAAATGCCAAAGAAAGTGGACCACAACTTCTAACCGTTCTTTATCATCATACATATTTTTTTTTATTGTAGTTATAAAACCTCTCCACCATTCACAATAAATTAAAGAAAGGAAAAGATCTGTAACCTTGAATCTAACAATAAATTAAAATAATATAATAAATATTATCAGCATCATTACAAAAGACAATATCAAAACATTTATTTTTATAAGATAAAAAATTAATAATAATTAAATTACTAAAGAATTAAAGAAGTGATTGAAGACAACAATATAAAT
Organism: Gleditsia sinensis; assembly: GCA_037074535.1. NCBI lineage: Eukaryota > Viridiplantae > Streptophyta > Magnoliopsida > Fabales > Fabaceae > Gleditsia > Gleditsia sinensis. The sequence goes on along the minus strand of CM073467.1, from coordinate 59,270,836 downwards.
AATTTTGAAATATCGAAAAAGTCTAACAAATTATAACCACTTTAAAACACTCTTATATTTTTTAACTTGAGTTAATTTTTTATTAAATACTAAATTTAAAAGGTAAAATTTTAAAAATCAAATTAATAATGTATATATCTTCAAAAATTCAAAATAACTATTTAATTTAAGAAAATGATAAAGGAAAAAAAATTATTGTATTGAAATAAATTAAAGACAAATTTAAAAAAAATTCAAATATATTTCCCTGAAACCCCTTAGCATATATCTCTTCAAGTATGAAAATTATATGTGTAAACAAAATCACCGAAAAGAGAAGCAGTTTTGGGATTTAAATTAAACAATTTACAAAGTTATTATACAATTAATGAAAGGATGATGAAATAATTAATTAAATTTAATGATTTTAAGCTTAAATTATTCTTTGTGGTTGTGCCTTTTTTGTTTTTGTTAAGAATGAACTTCGTAATTTTCTTTACATTTGATGTTTTGAACCATAATATAATTAATTATTTTAAATAATCAAATATAATGAACGATATCAGAATTGATGTTGGCGACAATATGTGTAAAAAAATTATTAAGTTTATTAATGTTATCTTTTAATCTCCTTTTTGTTCCTATCTCTCGATCATTTTATCTTTATTGAATTTTGTCTAATTTTATTCTTTTATTGTTAGAAAGTGTAATTTTTATTAATTTTTTTCATGTTAGATTACCACATGATTTTTTTCAAAATCGGAAGTTGAAATCAATTAAAAACTTCTCTATAGTAATATGAAAAATAAATAAAATAATTATACTTCTTTCGCCAATTAAAATTAAACTGTTGGTAGAAATTAATAGTGAAAATTCATTTTTTTACTAAAAAAGTAAGTTAAGCCTCTAAGAGAATGAAAGGAGCATATTAGAACTTACTAGATAGTTTTAATAAATAAATATATAATAAAGAAGTGACTTTACAATAATTTATAATCAAAGTTCATGCATTTTACAAAATTGAAGAAGTATTTTAGTTGAAAGAAATAAACTATTAAGAAAATTTTAAAAAATAATTGTTTTACTTATTTAAATATAACTAATTATGCTTAAATTTATAATAAGTTCATAAAGATATTTCATAACGTGATTTTCTTAAAATTAATTAAATAAATAAATAGTAATAAAAAATTACCACAAAAATAAAATCTTTAATTGATTTCAAATAATATTTTTTAAAATTTTAATATAATATTAATAATATAAATATATAAAATTATATTAAAATTAATTCGAATTAGTGTTTTAATTGAATGTATAAAATTTCAACAGTATTTAACAATAATGTTTCTTTTGCGTGTATTTTTTATCTTCTCAATTCTTTTAAAATATTTATCTTTAAGTTTTTATCTGTCTCCATGTGACTATTATTATATCTCTATTTTCAAGTATTTCTCTCAAGTACCTTATTTTCTATTTGTCTCTCAATTTATTTTTTTATTATTTTTTAAATTTCTTCTTTAAAATAAAGACAATAAAAGAAAATAATATCATGAGCATGAAAGGAGAGAGTAAAAAATTAACAAAAATGTTTTGACTTGTGAGAGAAAATCTGAATGATAAATAAGACATACTTGAACAACTTAGTGTTGAATGTAATGTACTGCTACTTTCATTTATTTTTAAATTATTAATTTTTTTTCTTTTCTATCGAAATAAAAGTATTTTTATCGAAACATCTTGTAATATAATAATTTTAATTGAAATGATATAATTTTTTAATAAATACTTTGTTTCGTTTCGATAACTCTATTTTGTTTTGGTGATTTCAAAAACAAAAATCTTTCGATTGTTTCGATGAAAAATAAAATAAATTTAATTTCTATCTAATCTAAGGTGGCCCACTCCTATTTTACTATGTTAATTATCGCTACACTTAAACTTTATTTTAGATGTATTTAGTTTTTTTACGTATTTCTTCATCAACTGTTGTATTTTACAATAAATATATAATTTTATTTTTTTACAGCACAAAAATTTAAACCCATATTCACTACTAGAAAAAGTGGATTTAGAGATAGAAATTAGATATGAAAATTATTCCGTCTCTAATAGAGACATATTTTTCAACTTAGAAACGGAAAGTAAATTTTTGGGATTAGAGACAAAAAAATTCCGTCTCTAATATTTCTGTCTTTAATTATGTCTTTATGTTGAAAATAGTATTGATAGAGACAGAATTTTTTTGTCTCTAATTCCATCTCTATTTTTAGAAACAATATTTAATTTAGTATTAGAGATGGAATTAGAGACAAAAAAAGTAGAGATGAAAAAATTTTTGTCTTTATTTTTAAGATAGCATTGTTAGAGCCGGAATTAGAAACGAAAAAAATTAGAGACGAAAAAAATTCCGTCTCTAATTTTGTCTCTACCTTTCGCAATAATATTTAAAATATTATTAGAGATAGAGTTAGAGATGAAAATTTTCCTCTTTAATTATTCCATCTCTAACAATACTATTTTAAAAATAGAGAAGAAATTAAAGATAAAAAAATTAGAGAGGAAATTTTCTGTCTCTAATTTTTAAAAATAGTATTTTCTATTTCTAATTATATCTCTTCTTTTTTAAATAATAATTAAATTATTATCATAGAGGAAAAAATTTCATCCCTAATTTTTTTCATAACTAATTTTATCTATATTCTTTAAAACGTAAATTAAATCGCCATTAGAGAAATAATTTGGAATCCGTTTGATTTGCAAAAATAACTTGATAATAATTACTAAAACGTAAAAAATTATATTACTAAAACTTTAAATTAGTAATATTTCAAAGTTAATATAAAATTTTTAAATTTTTTGTATTTATTTTCAATTTAACACTTTTTACAATTGGTGATTAAATATATTTTATTAATATTATGGATAATAGTTTTATAGTTTTAAAATGTAAGAAAAAAATTATGATGAATAAAGATATATCTTTCTAAAAAATATAGATGTGTCTTAATTTTAAATATAATATAATTTTAGTCTCAATAATTATATAGTGTAAAGTGTGTGTTTTTATATATATATATATATATATATATATATATATATAAATTAAAAATTTTAATGCCACAAAGAGGTAAATAAAATTATTGATGAAATACAAGTCTGTTTAAATCATAATTTTTATATTTTATCCCATTAAATACTTTTCAAAAATAAAAATACCATTTTTTCTCTAATTACCCTAAGAAAAAGACTAGACCATGGAAAAATTCCCTCCATTTAGTATTGAATGTAATGTGATGTTACTTTCATATATTTTCAAATTATTAATTTTTTTATTTTTAAAATTAATTTTATTTTTTTTCTATCGAAATAATTCGAAATAAAAGTATTTTTATCGAAACATCTCGTAATATAATAATTTTAATGAAAATGGTATAATTTCTTAATAATGTTGAATGTTTCATTTCGATAACTCTATTTTGTTTCGGTGACTTCAAAAAAAAAATTATTGAGATAAATTAATGTTGGCCAATTTAATTTATTTCCTATTCAATAATGTCTTCCAAATCATTTTTTTAAGATATAATGGTACAATCATGTATTTATAGTTATAATATTTTTGACTATTGCATAATGTTATTTTTCAATTGTGTTTGGCTATAGAAAGTTTTTTACATAATATTGTTTTGTTTGTATTAATTTTTAAATTATATTAATTTGTTACATTTAATTAAACAGGGACAACTTCCAATAACTTTTCCGAGTAATGCTTCTCCAACCATTGTAGCTAATACTACTAGAACTGCAACATCAATATCGCCAAATGAAACACAGAGTTGATTGTTTTTGTTAATATTTAGTTGTGTATTGCTTTCTTTTTACTTGACATGATGTTTCTTTTGAATATGGAATTGACATGATATTAGTGTATAATTTTTGCTATATTTGATATATGTTAATATTATCATTTTATCAATAATTTCATTTATCTTAAATTTTATTAAAGTTTTAATTATTTTAATTAAAATGATAAATTTATTAATAATAAAAAATTGCACTAAACCTATGGTGGCGACCTAAAAAGGTTGCCACTGAATCTTACATAAAAAAAATTTGAATATTGAGACATTTGATGGCGACAAAATCGCCATTGAAAGCTTTGGTATCGATTTATTATCGCCACGAAAAGTAATCTTTAGCGGTGACTTCATTTGGTCGCCACTAAAATTTAAAAGTTGAAAAATGAAAAATAAAATCTTTAGTGGTGACTCGCCACAAAAACCTTTAGTAGCAACCTTAAGTCGCAATCAAAACTTTTACCAAAATTTTTAGTGGCAACTTTAAGTCGCCATCAAAACCTTTACCAAAATCTTCAGAGACAAAAAGTAGTATCTGCAACGACTTAGCAGTGACAAAAAGTCGTCGCTAAAGCGTTTTAGCAGCGATTTTTAGAGTTTTAGCGGCGACTAAAATCGCCGCTAAAAGTCTTTTTTCTTGTAGTCTACGCTCGTCAAAAATAAAAAAATATTATTTTAAAATAACTATAAAATCTCAAAAATTAATACTCCAACTAAAAAGGTCTTGAAGTTCAAACTTCTTATCTTTGATATGTTTACTCAAAGCTGCAAGGTTTTATTTTCAAATTTTGAATTTTTTGAGATAGCCTTAGTCAACATATCAGCAATTTGGTCTTACTTCACCAAACTTTTCTTTAATTCTATTAAACTTGATATTTGTGTGCTTATTGTTTTCATTATAAAAAATTTGTAAAATTTCTAATTACTCGAGACGAATATCTTCTTTTAAAATATCATTTTTTTCATTATGTTTAGCTCCTCCCACATTGAAATTTTTCAACCAATTTTTTTTGTTGCCTTCTCGTAATTTGAGGATTCAATTGAAGCTTCATAAAATTCATGAGAGACTTCATTAACTAAATTTTTTTCAACACTATATGCATGACAATTTTCTTTCATTCAATTTGAAAATTCTTATCTTTTATTTTAATTGTCATTAACTCATAGCTAAATAAGTCGAATATGATCCATAACATATCTTGAAAATTTAGGGCATAATATTTTTCTAATATTTGTTTAACACTTAGCAAATTTTAATATATTTTAAGTACAAATAAGACATCTATATAAGTTTTGCACCTAAAAGAGTTTCAATGGCAATAAAACTCTTTCTTTTAATATTAACATACTTTCCATTATTAATTTTCACTTAAAATGTGTTGGCTTCGTCAGCCTAGCATCATGTAACTTGTATATATAGCCATTGTCAATAAGCTTTTTGATGTGCTTTCATTGTCAAAGCAAGTTGCTACAAAAAAATACTTCTCTTGATCAACAATAACTTTAGCTTCTTCTTATTACTAGTGAACCTCGCATACCTTTTCGTGTGACTTTCTTGATCAAATTTGTTACATTTAACGTCTAGTTGTCATGATCACGTATACTAAAGATGATTTATTTTTTTTATAATAAAGACAAAGTGGATAATTTCTATCTTAATATTTTTGTTATCAATGTTTGTTTTATATATATTCTTGCCTCCTTCATTGTCCTATGAATTTGCTAGGCACCTTCAAGAGACCTTTCTTCCCTAATTAATATGCCTCCTTGCTCCAATGTATGCAGTCATGTAAAAGTACTGTTAAGGTGATATTTAGTAGCTCCTTATTAGAGTTATGTAGAGCAGAGATTGTGGTTAATTTCACATTTCTTAGATAATGTAACTAAAATTTTATGAACTATTCATTCATAAGATAATTCCTTACCAAACAATCTCACACTGTTTGCTTGCTATGTTATGAGAAGCTCTTCAGTATCGTCATTGATGGTTTACGACTCTTTCATTCTATTCATTACAAATTCTCGAATAAGATTCATTGGTTATATATTCTTTACCCTTTCGTAGCCTTGATATTCATTTTTAAGATATTTCTAAATTGTTGAGGCTAATTCAAATTACGTATTCTTGGTGAAAATTAAAAATGAAACTGCTAAGAATAAGAAGATTTTGACTTTAGCTTTTCTCGCGATTTTTGAGTTGTGCTACTACTGGATTGGCTCTTACTTCAAGAACCTCATATTCTTCTACTGCCTTCTCGAGGTCCAGAGCTTCTAAATAAACACTCATCTGCTGAGACCTGAGAATAAACAAACTTTATCTTTAGTTTTCTCAGTCTTTTTTCAATTTAAAGAATAATCTCATAGTCATCTTCTACTTCCTCCTAGCTAGAGATCTAGTGTTTCTACATAAACACTCGTCTTGACTGCTTATACTTTAGTTTTCTCCATTAAAGATAGAGAATTTTAGCTTCTTTGATATCGTGGGGAGCATAGTTCTCTCGATTTTTTCTTCACACAGAAAAATAATAACAATAAAAACAAATTAACATAAAGCAAAGAAAAAAAATTAGCAAAAGAGGATATATTTTATTTACTGTATCTAGGCAAGATATCTCCATATTCTATATTAAGGCTTATCATTGCACGACGGCTTTGCAACAGTTGAATAAATAGACCAGTAATAAATCCATGGAATTTGGTGATAACTGATGAGCCATGTTCCAATCCAAAGGATAAAATTAATAAAACTTTGAAGTGACGGTCTAGGAATGGTTGCCGTCACAATTCTTATGTGGGTGTGAACGGGTGCCATCTACCTTCTCTCTCCTCATTTGGCTCTGCCTTTTGTCTTCTTTGGTTGTTTTGGAAATTGATGGCCTCACAATTTTCACAATGAGATTTTTTTTTTAAAAAAATTTCAGTTTATAAAATTAAATAATTATGAATAAATATTAAAAAAACTTATAGAAGAAAAATTTGTAGAAAAAATAAATATTAGCTAATTATATAATAAGATAATAAAAAAATATTTTTGGAGTGACCCACTTATTTTAGAAAGTTAATTACGCAGAAATACAACTAAGAAAACTTTTAAATGAAGAGTTTTATAAAATAACTCATTCTCTTACATATTCATATATCATGATTATTTTAATTTACCTATATTTTTTTTGTCGGAATCTGGATTTTTTTTTTTGGACAATAGTCGGAATCTGAATTTAAGTTGACCTATCTGTCCTTGTTTTGACCGCATGACCCATGGCCACGGCAACCGCACTATACATAATTTAAGTGGATGAAGTTACCAAAGCCACTTTCTTTCTATTACTTTTACTTTCGTCCTTCACGGGAAAGCAACGTCACTCCTCCCTTAAATTTGTTGAAAAGGGCTCTATATCTACCCGCCCTCTTTACTGTGCGAAAGAGCAGTTACACTTGTATTCGTCTTGATAAAAGTTAGAAACTTTCTGGGTTCTGGTGGCGGAGGCGGCGGCCGAGGCGGAGAGTGGAAGCAACCGTCTTGTACTGAGGCATTGCTGTATGTCAGTGGAATACTACAGTGGGATCTACTACGGCGGATACGGTGAGCTCGCTAACCCTTTACAATGGCCACAGCTCAGGAAAAAGCGACGCCTTGTTGCGGCGACAATAACAACCCCAATTCTTCTACAGCTCCTTTGCATGCCAAGGCATCCGAAGTCTTACGTGATCGGCCTGCCGCCTCGCCCGATCCCAGAGCGGATCCGATCCGCAACAGAGCCTCCGTCGCCACCTTGATTCCAGCTGTCGATTCCTTCCCTGATTCTCCTCCAAAAACCACTTCTACCAAAGGTTTTCTATTTTCTATCACTAATTTTAGCAACTTTATTCATTTTTTAAGGGTTTTTTTTTTTAAATTTCTGACTTGATCATCTTCGTCATTCTTTTGGGTTGCTGATAATTACATGAAGACTGGGAAAGAATCGAACTCAGTGGCCTTAGAGTTGTTGGAGTAGAATAAGCAAAATGTTCATATCAAACTATTGAGTCATTTTACTATCTTGTCTTCCTCTATCCTAATTAGCTGACTCTGACAAATCTGGTTCAAATTTGAATATCACTTTCCTCCTATACTCAGTAGTACACTCAATATCTAACTTGCTTATTTGGTAAACAGACAGAACATGTTCTTTTATCCCGGGTGTTAAATTTATACCGGATTTCTTCAATCAAGTGCATGCCTTTTCCTTGTTTAAGTTTTCAATATAGTTTGCTTTTAGCGAGTGAGAGGTGAGGTTACCAGAACTTTCTTCTTTCCTTAGCTTGTTGGTTTTAGATGTTTTTTCCTTGCTGATGTAGGTATCCCAGTCATGTTGAGAGCTCAAACCAGCCACCCATTGGATCCACTATCTGCTGCTGAAATATCTGTGGCTGTAGCAACTGTTCGGGCTGCTGGGGCAACCCCTGAGGTCAATTTCAAAATTATCTTTTTTCAATGGAGATTATATTTGTGCTCATATATTGATTAAGTTCTTGATCCATGTTAGGTGCGGGATAGCATGCGCTTTGTTGAAGTAGTTTTGGTAGAACCAGAAAAGTATGTTGTTGCATTGGCAGATGCATATTTCTTCCCACCTTTCCAGCCATCATTACTCCCCAGGACGAAAGGTGGACCTGTGATTCCAACGAAACTTCCCCTAAGGAAAGCAAGGCTAGTTGTTTATAACAAAAGGTCAAATGAGACAAGCGTATGGATCGTTGAACTTAGAGAAGTTCATGCAGCAACTCGAGGTGGCCATCATAGGGGCAAAGTCATTTCTTCTAAAGTTGTTCCAAATGTCCAGCCTCCTATGGTATTTAATATTCTTCTTCATAGTCGAAACTGTGCTGTCTTAGGACATCTAGTACCTTCGTCATTCCCAAATAAATGGATAACGTCATTACTTTAACTATTTTCCTAGCAATTTTTTTGTCGGCTTTTTCACCTTTCAGAATTTAAATGACTTCCCAAAACCTTGCACGGAGAATTTATAATAGAATTGCGGTCACTGCAATTTCAAATGGTTGTTTACTGATCCTAAGAAGTAGTTGGTACAGTCATTACAAGTTTGAAAACATGGATGAACTGTCCGCAATAGTTTTATTAAAAACTAATTATTTTATTCTAACAAAAACAAAATAAGCCTATCCATAATTCATATAAGATGCATGCTGAATTTCCTCATAGATTCACTTAAGATTATCTTTTCCCCTTTGGTTTCTTGTATGCGTGCATGATGCCAAACAAATAAGTTAGGACTTGGGAGCTTTTCCTTACATTGATCGTGACTGCAAGTACCTTCCTGACTCATTAGTTCTTATTTCCATCATTTGATTCATTTCCATATTCCAAGTGTTATTAGAAATTGGTCTTAGTCATTTTCTCTGCACGTTTACAGGATGCTGTGGAGTATGCTGAGTGTGAAGCTGTAGTAAAGGACTATCCTCCATTTCGAGAAGCAATGAAGAAGAGGGGGATAGAAGATATGGATCTAGTGATGGTGGATCCCTGGTTAGTTACAGTATCAAGATACTTGGCACCAACATTCTGTCAAAATTACTTCAGTTACATCTTATTTACCTTCTGATTTTTGAGATTCCTATTCTTACAGGTGTGTTGGATATCATAGTGAAGCTGATGCTCCTAGCAGCAGACTTGCTAAACCATTAATCTTCTGTAGAACTGAGAGTGACTGCCCCATAGAAAATGGTTATGCTCGTCCAGTTGAAGGAATCCATGTACTTGTTGATATGCAAAACATGGTTGTTCTTGAGTTTGAAGACCGTAAACTTGTTCCCCTTCCTCCTGCTGATCCATTAAGAAATTATACTGCCGGTGAAACACGGGGAGGAGTTGATCGAAGTGATGTGAAACCGTTACAGATTATTCAGGCTGAAGGTCCCAGTTTTCGTGTCAATGGTTACTTTGTTCAATGGCAGAAGGTGGTTATTTTTGTGTGGTTATTCTTGTAATTTCCAAATCAAATTGATATTCTCTGAAACTGATTTTTAATTGGCAGTGGAATTTTCGTATTGGTTTCACTCCTAGAGAGGGTTTGGTTATATATTCTGTGGCCTATGTTGATGGTAATCGAGGTCGAAGAGCAGTGGCCCACAGGTTGAGTTTTGTTGAGATGGTGGTTCCTTATGGGGATCCAAATGATCCTCACTATAGAAAGAATGCTTTTGATGCTGGGGAAGATGGACTGGGTAAAAATGCTCATTCTCTTAAAAAGGTTGGCATTTGCTTTAGTTCCAATAAATTTCTATTTACTTTTATTTGAATTAGTTATCTTCGTCTGCTCTAATAGAATTGATTTTTTTTTTCGTCCTTATTATTGCAGGGTTGTGATTGTTTAGGCTATGTCAAGTACTTTGACGCACACTTCACAAATTTTAATGGAGGTGTGGAAACAATCGAGAATTGTGTTTGCTTGCATGAAGAAGACCATGGCATCTTATGGAAACATCAAGATTGGAGAACAGGTTTGGCTGAGGTTCGACGCTCTAGAAGGCTTACAGTATCTTTTATATGCACTGTGGCCAATTATGAGTATGGCTTTTTCTGGCATTTTTATCAGGCAAGTTAATGTCTACATTTATTGAATGTGTTATGATGAGATTTGTAGAATCGAACTAATGAATTTGATGCCCAGCAATGTAAACTTTAGTTAAATAAATGCAAGGGAGTGTCTCTAGTTGTGGGTTCGAAGGTAAAAAGGGCCTGGGGAGTTTTTTTTTTTTTTTGAATAGTTTGCTATGCTCTGTATTCCAGCAAAGCAATCAAATCAGAAAGATGAATTAGCATCTCTAGCATGACCATATTATAATGGGGAGAAGTGGTCACTTCGAGTATTACAAAGCCCTGAGTTCTATAGTGGGGTTTAGCTGCATAACTATGGGACCTATGCATTTTCTGTTTTTTACTGTTGATGGTTTATTTGGCTTGCTATAGTCATCTGACTGTTTTTCTCCTGCTTCTTTTCTATTCAATCAAGCTGAACAAACTTTGAGCATGCTAGTTAATTAGCGTAATGAACATCTTTCTTCTTCCAGGATGGAAAAATAGAAGCTGAGGTCAAGCTCACTGGAATTCTTAGCTTAGGAGCATTGCAACCGGGGGAAAGTCGAAAATATGGTACAACTATTGCACCTGGGTTATATGCACCTGTCCACCAACACTTTTTTGTTGCTCGTATGGATATGGCAGTTGATTGCAAGCCTGGGGAAGCATTCAATCAGGTCACTATTTGTTCTTTTCTTAAATTTTTGTTTTTTTTTAATGTGTCTGTCTTCCTTCTCCTATGAATCCAATGGCCCTGATTTGTTTAGTTGACATTTTTGTCTTTTGTACACAAGGTGGCATTTCTTTTCCGGATTTCAAGTAAATTACTGTGATCTTTGACATTTTTTTGTGTGTGTGTGTATGTTTATTTGCTACATTGTACATCTTCGCAAGTAAGGGCCAAGAAAAAAAATAACACATTCTTATTGCACTACTGTAACTGTTGTCTCCATCCATCAATATGTTATCTATTATTGCGTTTCCATGACAATGTGACAAATCATTAATAGATTCTCTCTATCCCAGGTTGTTGAGGTGGATGTCAAAGTTGAGGAGCCAGGGCAGAATAACATTCACAATAATGCATTCTATGCCGAGGAAAACCTGCTTAAATCAGAATTGGAAGCAATGCGTGATTGTGACCCTTTATCTGCTCGTCATTGGATTGTAAAGTTTTTTCATTTGCTTAATTTTTCTCATTATAAAATGTCTGCACACTCTTTATCCATGGTGGATATTATAGGAGATGGAGCATGTCTGAAAATTTGGCTACTGCTTCTGTACTTCTCCATTCCTTATAATTAAGGATGGTTTTGTACTTTGGTTGTGTTGATGCTGCAGGTTAAGTTAAAGTTGTCAGATGAATCTGCACAAATTTATTTTGTACCACTAATGTTTATTGTAGCCACACTACATTGTTGCTAAACCGTGGACTATACCAATTTTGGTTGTTGCATATATCCTTCAGGCATATTCCCTAATTCTTTAGTTGCTAGAATCTTGAAATTAGGTTGCTTGACTGTTTGAAACATTCTTCCAATAGCTTCCACCTAATGTTGCTCAAGTGCATTTCCTATTTTAGGTAAGGAACACAAGGACTGTAAACCGAACCGGGCAGCTAACAGGTTACAAGTTAGTACCAGGTTCAAATTGTTTACCATTAGCTGGTTCAGAGGCCAAGTTCCTGAGAAGAGCAGCTTTCTTGAAGCACAACCTTTGGGTCACACCTTATGCAGCCAATGAAATGCACCCTGGAGGAGAGTTCCCTAATCAAAATCCACGTGTTGGAGAGGGTTTGGCTACTTGGGTCAAGCAAGATCGATCGCTGGAAGAAGCTGATATAGTTCTTTGGTTAGTTCACTGGAATCTATTTTTTGTGACAGAGGATATCGGTGATTACATGATATGTATTTTACAGCACATGTTCTTGACTATACACAGTTGCATTATGCATGCGGCACATCTAGTAAATTTTTGCATTGAGTACCTGAACCTGCAGAAGAGTATGTCATAATTAGCTGAAGAGAGATTATTGGATAGACCCCATTTATATTAATATGTTCTTATGTTTATTAATGATTAGTTTGGACTACTAATTTTTCGTAAACTGGGACCTAAGAGTTTCTCATGGCTGACATGGTGGCTTTTGTTGTATGTTCTTAACATGCGACATCTAACTAGGTGACAATGTTTCAGGTACGTATTTGGAGTGACACACATTCCTCGACTTGAAGACTGGCCTGTTATGCCAGTGGAACGTATTGGTTTTATGCTTATGGTATCTCACTCAATATCAACTTATACCTATACCATTCTTTCTATGCAAAACTTTTCTAGTGACATTCATATCCAAACATTCTGCTTCTAACTCTTAGATGCAATTTTTACGATCAACTTCTTTATCAAAAAATTTTAACGTGTGAACATTTTTTTTCCATTAGAGACACTTCATTGACTCCAGAAAACAATTGTGTGTTGAAATTTTTTTGAAGAATCTGATATTGAACATTTAAAAAATTGCATTTAAGTTTTATCCTAAAGCTCCATATCAAAAAATCTACACCACTCTCACAACTATTACAAATGACAGTAACCAAACTACTAATCACTTTCTATCTATATGATGCAGCCTCATGGCTTTTTCAATTGCTCGCCAGCAGTGGATGTTCCCCCAAGCACAGGTGATTTGGATGATAAGGATAATGGGATGCCTGCGAAGCCCATTCAGAATGGGTTGATTGCCAAGCTCTGAATGGACCAAAAACGACATTTAGGTTCTCTTCATGCCTTTATTGGTCATGTTTATCAAATTAATGGATATGTGGATCAATTTATGATAAATAAAATACAACTGCTTTTTATTAAGAGTTTACGGTTTTTTTTTTTTTTGGTCCATCAGGATATGCAAGAGCAGTCAATTATGTAACGTCGCTATTCTGATATTAATATTTCTATCTTCATTGGAGTGGGAAATAGTTTCTTGAATTTGTTATTTATTTGCATGTATTACGTTGTTTGTACTAGTCTAGTTTGGTGACCTAAATAAGACTTTATGCCTATCAAGACTTGGAACTTTTAAATTATATTTAATATTGATGTCACACGAAGATTATTAATGAATTAGGTCGTCATCATCTTTGTCTCGGAGGAACTTCGTTTCAATGAGACAAACGTGCAAGGAAGGACCTTCCTCTCATGTTTTGGATCTTTGTTCCAATGTTAGTTTTATTACCTATGACTTCCATTTGATGACCGAAGAGGTTGGGGGGGGGGGGGGCGTTGGTTATATTTCATCAATAATTTGTAAAGGTTAAATTATGTATAATTAACTAATCATAACATAAACAGTCTAGTAGTGAAAGTGTAGGTCATTTAGAATAAAATACTTATCATAATTATAACAAATTTTTTAGGTGTTTGGAATAAAAATAATATATATATATATATATATATATATATATATATATATATATATTAAATTTTTATAAGCAGTGCATTAAATTTTTATAATTTATTTATTTAAATAATTAAAAGAATTTAATTAAATTAAATTTACATAAATTTTTTAATATTTTATTTATGTTAAATTTAATTAATTTTTGATCAAATATTTTTTTTTCAATAATAAATATCGTTAAAAGTTTACCCAAGCATTAATTAGCACTACATCTAATAGACGTAGATAGTTTCCAAATTCACTAGTTTTCCAGTGGGACTATCGATATGCACGTTCTGAAATTTTCTATCGTTTCAATACATTCATAATTTTGATAGATAGTTCAAATAATAAATAAATTTTTATTATATTTAAAATTTAAAATTATAAAAAAATATTAATTAAGTATTTTAAATAAAATTAAATTTATATTTAAAAAAGTAAAAATATTTGTATTATAAAAAAATTAAATTAAATTAAATGTATTATTTATTATATATAATAATGTGTAAATAATATTTTGAAGAAACTAAAATTAATAAATAAAGAAATTATTAGATGTGATTTAATTAATTAAAAAAATTAAATTAAAACAAAAACTAATAAATACCTAATTCCTTTTTATATGATCCGCACAAATTGGAGTAAGGAATTAAATTTTTTATTTATCGAAATAGTCAAAACATTTTTGTTTTTTGAATCACAGATACGAAATAAAATTATCAAAATGAAATGAATTATCTGTTAAGATATTATACTATTTCGATTAAAATTATTATGTTTTAGAATATTTCGGTAAAAATATTTTTATTTTAATAAAAATACTTTTATTTCGATAAAAATAATTTTGTTTCGAGTTGTTTCAATAAAAATACTCTTGTTTCGAGTTATTTTGATAAAAATACTCTTATTTTAAATTATTTTAATAAAAAAATATTAAATTAATTTAAAAAATAAAAAAAATTGACAATTTAAAAATAGATGTAAATAGTATCATATCATATCTAACACTAAATTATTTTTTTCTACAAGTCACGATATTTTTATTAACTTCCTACTCTCTTCCTTTATTATCATGATATTATTTTTTTTATTTTAAAAAAAAATTACAAAAATAATTAAAAGAGAAATTAAAAAATAAAGAGAGATGCAGATATTTAAAAATAAAGACAGAATTATAATCGACAGAGAAAAAGACTTAAATATAGTTACCACGAAAGAGTTAAAAAAAATGAAGAGATAAATATAAAAAAAAAATTATTGTTAAATGCTGTTAAAATTTGAGTCAGAGTCTCTATTATAATAACATGTTTACTTATTATTCAATTATAAATATTAATTTAAATTAATTTTAATATAATTTTATATATTTATATTATTAATATTATATTAAAATATTTTAAAATTTTTAAAAAAATATTTAAAATTATTTTAAAATTTTTTAAAAAATATTTAAAAATATTTAAATTTTTTTAAAAAAATATTTTATTTTAATATTTTAAAATATTTTTATTTTAAAGCCACTGAAATTATATTTCAAAACAAAATTTAATATTTTGAATTAAAAGATTTAAAAAATATTAATAATTTTATTTTAACAATTTAATTTTTTAATTAGTCTCTTAATATGTTTTTAAATTTCTTCAACGTATATTTCCTTCGTCTTAACTATCTGACAATTTAATAATAACACTGATAAAATAATCAAATAAATGTTAGAAAATCTAGGGGTGTTCAAATGTTCGGTTCGGTTCGGTTTTGGACCTCAACCAAACCGAACCGACCATAAAAAAAAAAAAAAAATTAGACCCATTCGGTTCGGTTGGGGTCCAACCAACCGAACCGAACCGAACCGCCAAAAGGCGGTTCGGTTCGGTTCGGTTGGTTCGGTTCTTTTAAAAAAAAAAAAAAAAAATTTTTGCCAAATTTTTTTAATTTTTGGCCCATTTAAATTTTTTTGGGCCTAATTTTTTTTTAATTTTTGGGCTTATTTCGAATTCTTTGGGCCCATTTCAAAAAATTTTAAAAAAATTATGTAAAATATTTTTAAAATATAATAAAAAATAAATTTAATAATATAAATTAAATATATTAAAAATAATTTGGTTCAGTTCGGTTTGGTTCGGTTGGACCGTCCCAACCGAACCAAACCGGTCGGTTTTTCAAAAAAAAAAAAACCGAACCAAACCGATTTTAATCGGTTTGGTTCGATTTTTGATCGGTTCGGTTCGGTTTTTTCTGTTTAGTTCGGTCCGGTTCAATTTTTGTTCACCCCAAAGAAAATCAACAGAAAAAAGCGGTCGTTCCACACTGTTGGACGCTCCCTGCGGTCGAGTGCATTTCACCCTTATTTCGCTGGTGCCCTTCCTTGAGTTCCTTCCCTTCAATCCCTTTATAAGTTAAGCCCACGCGCTTTAGGATCATCCCACAAAGTACAATTCCCCATGAAACAATTTGCAAATAATGTTGTTTAGCCCCACGATGCGACAGGGTTTGGATTTGGACAAAAAAACATGCGCTTCAGTTTCAGAACAAGAATTAGAAAGAAGCATGACTATGAAGCCGTTTTCGAACTTGGTTTAAGTCTCCCGTTGACTCAACATAGACACGCTTGACTCACCGAGGTTATAGCCAGCGGAATACAGGGAGGGAGCCATTCCCTCTTCAAAGATCACGACTTGAAATTGCTGAGAGAAACCAGAGAAAAGCATCGAGAAAAGGGTCGAGTGGTTTTGTTTGACTCGGTAGCTGAGTCACTGTAACGAACTCGGCGGAGATGGCTTCAGAGGATAAGCGAATTGAAGATGAGCTTTCTTATCCGATTTTACTGTCGGAGCGAGTTCGCACTGCCATTGACGATGCCGAGTCGTTCAAGCCTGAGTGCTTAGAAGTGTGGAAGCGAGTTGATCGCCTTTCTCAAATGCTTCGAACCTTGGTACGGTTCGCCACCGCTACCCCCTGTCTCTATGAGCGACCCATTCGCCGCGTCGCTGCTGAACTCTCCAAGAACCTCGAGCGGGCGATGACCCTAGTCCGAAAGTGCAAGCGCCGGAGCATCCTCCACCGAGTCGTTACTATAGTAAGCGCTGCCGATTTCCGCAAGGTTCTGAGCTATCTGGAATCTTCTATTGGCGACATGAGATGGCTTCTCAGTATCTTCGACACTGATGGTGCCGGGGGTGGGGGGATTGTGCTCTCTCTTCCACCAATTGCGAGCAACGATCCGATTCTCTCGTGGGTATGGTCTTTTATTGCTTCAATTCAAATGGGTCAGTTGAATGATAGAATTGAAGCTGCTAGTGAACTCGCTGCGCTTGCCCAAGATAATGATAGGAACAAAAAGATTATAGTTGAAGAAGGTGGGGTTCCTCCATTGTTGAAGCTTTTCAAGGAAAGCTCCTCGCCCAGTGCTCAAATTGCGGCTGCTACTGCACTATGTCATTTGGCAAATGATTTGGAGAGGGTTAAAATTATTGTGAACGAGCTAGGAGTTCCAATTGTAGTGCAGGTTCTCGGGGACTCCACGATGAGGGTTCAGATTCGGGCTGCAAATTTGGTGGCCAGAATGGCGCAGCATGACCAAGTTGCTCAGGAGGATTTTGCGAGGGTTAATGCGATCAGGCCACTTGTCTCGCTCTTGTCTTTGGAGACGTTTATGGATGATCATACGGGTCAACTGAGTAAGCAAACTCTACATTCTATTGTCCAGATTAATAAGGAATTGGAGAAGTCATCGATTAGATCGAGTAGTCGTCCATTAATGAATTCATACTCAAGTTCATATTTGCATTTAGAGGGAAGTAGCCGGGCGGCGAATCATAGGAAAGAGAGGGAGAATGAGGAGCCTGAAGTAAAGCTTGAGCTGAAAGTTAGTTGTGCTGAGGCCTTGTGGATGCTTGCTAAAGGAAGTGTATTAAATAGTAGGAAAATAACTGAGACAAAGGGGATGCTTTGTTTGGCTAAGCTAGTTGAGAAGGAACAAGGAGAGCTGCAGTACAATTGCTTGTTGACAATAATGGAGATAACAGCTGCAGCTGAATCCAATGCTGACCTTCGTCGCGCTGCATTCAAGACTAATTCTACTGTTGCTAAAGCTGTGTTGGAACAGATCTTAAGGGTGATTAAAGAGGTGGACAGCCCATCCTTGAAGGTTCCAGCAATAAAGTCAATTGGTTCATTAGCCAGGACATTCCCAGCTAGAGAGACTCGAGTAATTGGTCCACTTGTAACACAACTGAGTCATAGAAGCCCAGATGTAGCAGCTGAAGCAGCCATTGCGCTGACTAAATTTGCTTGCTCAGATAATTTCCTATGTGTGGAGCACTCAAAGGCGATAATTGAGTTCAATGGTGTCCCAGCACTGATGAGAATGCTAAGGGGTAGTGAAGTTACTCAGTTGCATGGACTAATTCTCCTCTGTTACCTTGCACAGCATGCTGGCAACAGTGAATCTCTGGAACAAGCAAGGGTGCTGACTGCCCTTGAGGGTGCAGATCGAACAGTTATTGCCTTGCATCCTGAGTTAAGAGAATTGGTGCCCAGAGCTATTTACCACCTCAATCTGTACCATGCGGGGATTCATTCCCAAATGCTGTCATATTTGCCTTAAGTCCTTGACTCTGCTAATTTAACTAGTTGGTGGACCTTGTGTTTTTTTGGATTCATTGGTATACTGTTAAGTTAGTTGCATCTGGCTGACTCATTGGGAGAAAAGCGGGTTTATGGAAACAAAGCATATTTCCTGTAAGAAAAGTAAGGAGTATGAAAATGAAGATGTAGAAAATACTAAGCATCTTTCTTGCTTGGATGTCAACAGGTGAGGGCATAGAAAATGAAGAGAAATTTTGAAAATTTCGTGCTCGCCCTTTACTAATTTTAATTGAGATGGTATTTTTAAGGATAGTTATATAATTTTGAATACTCTGACCATATATTCTGTTTTACTCTGTAAACAAAGGTAATTTGACTTTCACCTCTAATTTTCATTCCTCCCAAAATTATTGCTCCACTTCCACTTCTTCTAGACTAAGTAAAATTTCTTTTTAATAATGTGCGGAGATCAAATTACATTGCATAATTAACTTTTGTTCCTATAGTTTTTGCTCTACCTTCCCTTTCAACAAAGCAATGTCTTACAGTAGTATGGAATTATGTGAGGTTTGAATCATTGGTAGATTATACTGTGGCTTTGCTGTTGACGTTTTCTTTACCTCTGACTTCATGTCTTGATCAATGGTCAACTCATTGATCGTATAATCCGTTAATAGCAATGTGCCTCCTTCATTTTTCTTTTGGATTTTGTTTCACTCTCTCTCTCTCACTTCCTGCTTTTCCTTTGACCGCAGGGACCCTACTTTTTGTAATATTTTATAAGACCAATAAAGATAAGAATCAAGATGCATCATTATATGCTTCATATGTGGTTACAAAATATCCTTCATTTCGCTCTATGTCCAGTTATAATTATGTTTCCGAATCTTCTCGTGCATTTTATGCTGAAGAAGCTCAACTTTGCTAAGACTTTGACTATCGGGGGGTTTAATTCTATGAAGTATGGTAAAATTATATTATTATGGATATGCTCGAGGTAGTAATGAAGGAACATTTCCACGTTTTACTGCTTGTGGAATTGTTTTCAATATATGCAGTTGAAATTGAAACAGTTCATTCTTTGCCTCCAAATAATTATTGTAGCCTCTCTGCTTGTGAAAATTCTGTGTCTTAGATTGCTTCCAAGTTCTGCAAAATCAAGCTTATTGACCATGGAAACCCATAATTGAGAATAAGCCTGTGACTATCAAGGAAGGAGTTGTGAGTTGATGGCTTGATTTATCTGTCTGTTTGTATCTGGTTATTAGGAACTCTTTTGATTACGTTGCAAACTAACTGCTTTTGTTTGAATATTTTTGTTTGTCTCTGTTTAGGATGATCTAGAAAGCTCGTAATTAGAGGAACTTGTCTGCATATGCCAGTTGGCTATGTTGTATTCCTCCATATACAAGAGATGGCTATCGAGCTTGACAAATCAAAGAGAATACTCATTTCCCAAGTCCTAGGAATGCTGGCAAGAGATGGCTATCGAGCTTGACAAAATCAAAGAGAATACTCATTTCCCAAGTCCTAGGAATGCTGGCGAGGGTCTTGTCTTTCTGGGTGTTATTAATCGGTTATTGGGGGCAGTTATTTTAGGTTGCACAAAGTGGTTTTTTTTCTTATACTATTACTATGTTATCCTGTCCTGTCTTGCTCTGTGGAAAATGCTTCTAATTGAAGGGACCTGTCCGCCTATACTACTAGGCTATGTTATTGTTTTGAGTTATCTGCTGTAATATTCTGGTTGAAAAGGGAATGTCATAGTTTGCCAGTAAACTACTGCTGCAGGTGTAACTACTACAAATCCCCTGTGGTCAAGATGTAAATTTTCCAATTTGTCTACAATTGGTGATAAATGGAATATATTGAATTGGCATTTATCTTGTAGTTCTGCGCCTGTATTTTTTAGTTGTCTGAGAAGGAACTACCACTGGCTGGAGATTTTCCACGGAAACTTGTGACCCGAAAAGCATTAATTTTAGTATAGATGAGCATTTTCCTTCCAGAAGTACATGAATTGGGTTTCATGATCCACTAAAGTATATGAATACAAGCTTCTTGGTATTCCATTTCACTGAAAATTAATGATATAAAATGTTATTATTAAAGAATTAATTAAACTATTTCTTGAGAAAAACTTTTGTATATGTCCAAAATGTAAAATTTTAATATTTTAAAGAATTAATTTTAAAATTTGGGACATTGACTCGGTTTTTTTGGAAGCATGTTTCATCGAATATTTTCTTCTGAACATTTTCTGAGGTCATCTTCAATATATTTATTCTTTGTTTGGATCTGAGAAGCCTCTGTACAGATGCAATAAATATCTCCATTAGATTTTAGAAACAGACATATTCCAATATAAAAGAAGCAAGAATCCTAAATCATTATCCACCACATCTGACACAAAATTCATTAACTAGATAATAAATTATAGTAAATGATGGTTATCCATTACTAGTGGGACCTACCCATAAAGGCCTTCTTGCCAATCTATGTTTGTGTGGCTCCATCTAATGTTTCAACAACTTCAACTCTCTGTTCTTTTCAGCCCAATCTGGCTACCGGTTTGGTCGGTCCATTAGCATATTTATCAAAACTTTACCATGGAAGTAGCTCTCATCATTTTTTCTTTTGTAAATTCTCTGATTGAGCTTTGCAATATAATTAGATTAAGTTTGAATAGGTTCTTATTCTTCTTGTTCATTTATCAGTTCTGTTTATGTTGTTTTACCATTTTTAATGTTGATTTACCCTCTCTATTTTTTGTTAAAGGGGTATTTAAATCAATTGTGTATTTTTCAAGAAATTAATAAAATTTAAATTTAGACTACGTTTAATTATGCCTCAAATATTCATCATTACAACTAACATAAGAATTAAATAAATTTTTATTTTGATACTTTTATTTTCAAAATTTTATTATTTAATAAATTAGTATATATTTATTAAATTTATTTATTTTAATTAATTAAAAAATTATATAATTAAGTGTCCGTTTAGTTTGGTTAGTAAAATAAATTTGTTAATTTTTTATTAACAAGGTTAAAATAGAAATATCATTAAAGATGAGATATTCTTAAAAAAATAAAATGAGAAAAAATAAAATTTAAAAATATACATTTTTCGAAAATCAAAATAACACAGTTCCTTCCTTCGGAGTTCAGACACGACAGTGAACATGTAGAGAATTAGAATTATAATATGCAGAGGGAAAAGACCCAATCTGCAGGGTGCACGTGCCAACTTGGAGTAGGAGACACAGTCAACATTCAAAATCTCAAAGCCTTTATTACTTGTTCACCAAATTTTGTACTTGGCTTGCTGGTGGGGGTCTTCCCAACCTTCCCTTCCAATTCCAAAATATGCACATTAACTTGTATTCCGCCAAACCCATCAAGTTTTTGGCAGTCGCCACTTCTGCCCCATACGTAGATTTCTTTATTTATTTACTTTTAAATTACGACGATGTAAAGTTCTGTTACATGACCAAAAATACTTGTTTTATCATCCAAAATCATTTTATCTTTACTTTCCCTAAAATTACTTTTTCTCCGTTTGAACTCAAACCATTTTCTCTTTCCTTTGATCTGAAGTCTTTTTCTATCTTCACTCTCTAAATCCACTTTCTCTCTTTTCTTCCCAAAATAACTTTCTTCTTCCTTTCTCTTAAACTACTTTTTTTTTTTATAAAAAAAAACATTTCTTTTATTTTTATAAAAGAAATTCAAAAACCTCACTCGCTAAAATAATTTTCTCTCATCTCTTTTTATCTTTTACATTAATTATAATCAACTTTGTATTGATTACTCCTTTTTTAAAATTGTTTGCAAATGAAACGTCATTTTAAATAATAAATATTGTTAAAAATATATACATATATAATTCCCAAGAGATCATTATATATTAAGAGAAAGACCCATGAATGTTTGACAAATTTTTTATACAAAAAGGCTTCATGCTCAACTTTGACGAATGATGGTGCAATGGGTTTGCACTAAACAAAATTTAAAAGGTAAATAAATACTTGTGTGACATAATTTTCATCATTATAATACTTTGATTCTCAACTTTCCAATAATTGTGTTTGAATCCATCGGTGATGGGAAAGCTCATACTGTAGCTAATAGCCTAATAATTGATTAATATTTTGTGCATTCCTTCTTTCATCATTACTGTCTGTATATGGGTGCAGCCAAAGTGGGTTATGCTGTGAACAAATCTACCATATCCCTCAACACAGTAAATTCAACTAAGCGAAAACGGTCAATACTTAGTCGCATTATAAACAAAATCGCTATACTTTTTTTTATATAAAAAAACTCATAATACCTAATTTAATGATGTATAAATTATTAAAAAAAATTAAATTAATATATAATAAATTTTAAATAAAAAAATTAATGTAATTTTTTTAAAAAAGGGGACGAGTGTATAACTTTAAAATTTTTAAAAAATAATTAATATAATTTGTATTCACAAGGAGGTGCTTGGTTCTAGAATGGCCAACCAATCCAAAATCTTCGACAAATTAAAATTATAATGTTAAATAAATGTGTTGCTACAATTAATGCATAGCATGTGTAGGCCAAGGCGATGAACTTAATTTGGTTATATTCATGTGGTGTCCAATAATGAGGGTGAATTAAAGAGTAATCTAAGCGATCTAATCCACCATGACCCACCACAAGCCAAAGCAAAATCTGTACTCTGCAGTCTTATTTAGACGTCGTGTTGGGGTGCTATTGCCTCAATCACAGGCTCCGATCCCCATACTCCATTGTTTAATTCTCAAATGTTGGGTGAACTTCCCTTGCACCATTCTCCCAGCCATATGCTTTCTACGCTTTGCTCTTTTGCACATTCCCCACTTTGTAAATTAATGGTCCATATATTATAAGAGAGAGAGAGAGAGAGAGAGAGAGAGAGAGACATAGGATAACTATGACTTTGACATTATTAAAATCATAGTGTTTCAATCTCTCAATTATTGGCCTCCAAAACGTGAACTTTTTTAAGTGCAAAATGAGGGCCACTCAACTTGCATAGGATTCTAAAATTTCCCTCCACATGTGCCTTGTCGCTTTACCTTGTGACCGGTCATGAGAGCTAACAACACAAAAGCACCACTGCACAACCAACAAAGTTTAGATCAATCCGTAAATTTGAGTTGCTTCAATCCAAATTTATCCTCATCTCAAATTTCTCGATATTTAAAATTATTATATTCGATATAATAATTAAAAATATCATAAAAAATTATTATTATTTTTAAAAAATTAACAAAATTAAATGTGTTGTAATATGAAATTCTTATTATTTTAAAACAGTATAAAATATTATCTAAAACAATATTATTATATAATATTCTAATGTTTTTTATAACACTCATAATTTTATATATCAGTTTATTAAATTTTAGGATAACACTTATCGTCCAAGATATTAACATCAAAACAACATTCTTTTTTTGTTGTTAGTGGTGGTGTGCTTTGTCTTAAAACTAGAACAGCTTACTTGTTTTTAAAAATTTTGCCCCAAAAACAAAAACAAAAGCATTACAGAGAACCAACCCACTACCAATATGAGTCCGAGGTGTCCCGCCCATATGTCTCCTGAACTCTAATATTTAGGAGGAGATAATTGCAGAGAATAAAAGTATATATGGGGGGGATGGGTCGTGTGGGGGCTTTGGTCTGAGTCAATGTACAATGAGAAGACGAAGCCGTGCAGCATCGGCCTACCCCATTTTGAAAAGGATTTCATTTTACTCCTACTACTCGCATTTGGCAACTTTGATTTTGACTTGGAATTTCTCGTTCCTGCGCGTGCCCATGAACAGTGACACATGCCCACATACATACAGAGACAGTCCAGTTTGTACATCTCCATGTATGGATAGTGTTAATAAACTCGCTGGCGGAGAGGAAAAGATGTCTTTTTTACCATATCAAGAGAAGCATAAAATTGAATAGAGGTAGCTTCTAATAAATTCTCTTGCTCTAGAGACCTTATAGAACTCAAGAACATGAAGCACGCAAGCTAATTTTAAGATATCAGTTTATTTATCTAGATTGATCTGTACAAATAGTCCTAATCTGCTTCCAACTACCGAAGCTATCTAGCTACTCAATGAGAACAGAAATTAAAGACCTTTAAACCAAAGACTAAGGTACACGAAAGGACCAAATACTATGATCAATTAGCCCTTTCAACAATAGGGCGGCGTATGAACACAGTTTCTAAGTCTGGGGTAGTGAAGAACTCTCGAGCCACACTTCGATAATTACACTTCAAAGAAGGTTTTCGCTTTCTGGGAGCTGGCGGGCATATGAATGGGGTTGGGATTCTTGCTTCTTCCCCAGTTGGCGTCGTCGAACACTCCTCTGTGTCAACGTCGTCTTGTGGTTCTTGATCCACCACAGGGATCGTATATATTGGCTTCAACGGCGCTCGGAGAGCAATTCCCGCGATGACCCATTTTCTACTATCCGACTCAAAGCCTCCGTCGACTTGCGCCTTCTCAGATAGCCCCATATTTAACCACCAAAAAAGGGTATCAAAGTGGTATATATGGCCACAGGAAATAAGGGAAGAAAGATGGGATTTTTTGTTGTTGTTGGATTCTTTTTATCTTTTGGGTGTAGATGAAACCAATAGGAAAGTGTTGACTGAAAGTGAAAAGTGAAGAGAGAAGAGAAATTAAGAAGAAAAGGAGGTTTGGTTTTTTGGTTTAATGAAAGAGTTTCTATGAAGCTTGTTGAAGGGGAGGGGACAGAGGAAAAGGGAAGGGGAAGAGTAGAGACTTGAGACTTGAGACTTGAGACTTGAGAGAGATGGAAGGAGGGGGGGGGGGGGGAGAGAACAGTAAGATACGCTTAATAGATGTGTGTTTTGAGCCAATAGGAAAAGAGAACCCGAGGAAACTCGTGACATAAGCGAAGACAATTAAATAAGAAAGAGAGAGAAAGCCAGAATGGTAGATGAGGGTGCCCGTGAAAATGACTGACCGTCGGGCAAGAGAGAGATAGAGAGATTGACTTGGATTTTGGCGCCAAGGATCAAAAACAGTCTCAGGTTTATTCTTATTCCCTCTCATTTATTAGTCTACTAAAAGCTTTTTGCAATACAATGCACTTTTCTTTTCCTTTTTGATTTTGGTGTTTGTTTTTTTCAGAGAGGTTCTCAAGATCCGAAGTGAAAACAAAAGTAAAGATGGAACTTACAATATCAGCAAAATCAATAGTGCTGATTTGGTATCAACATACCCACAAATAATACAGAGATTTGGTGTATTAGTATTTTTTATGTTTTGAATATTTTAATATTATAGTATAAAATATTATAATATTAAAAAAAATTATATTTAATATGATAATTAAAAATAATACAATTAATATTTTATCAAATTTATATATACCTAAATATTTCCAATAATTTCTATGTTTACACACGAATTGAAAGAATTTGACAATTTTTTCACCACCTTTATTTTGGTTATAGAATAATTCTCTTTTAAATTATTGAAATTATATTTTTTTTAGATTCAAATTTATTTAATACTTAATTTAACTACAAATTTATGAGTATTTGACAACTGTTTTTGTCTGAGAATTCATAATTTCCATGTTAGTTAGCATCACATAATTAATGATCCCATTATACTATACATAAATTATTAAGTGACGTTTTGATATACCTTTCTAAAGATACCGTACCGTTTTGGAAATAAGCTTTGAATTTGAAAAACTTCAACAGGGCAAGAGTGTGTATATTACCTGACTTATGATAATCTTAATTAAGATCAAAATATGTAGCCGTTCTTTTTTAATTAATTAAGTTGTCGCATTAATTTCTACGCACAATACTCGACATTGCTATGTATTTTATTTGTTCTATCATAAGATTCTTCGTTTAAGGATATAATTGGAGATTATTCTATTTTAGCTGAGAATATTCTTGTAAATTCAATCCGTCCAATCTCCAATGCTTTAAAAGGCAATGGCACGTATTTAAAAAAAGAAGAAGCATTAAGGTAGATTTTTTTAATGTGTTTATTATAAGAATTTACAATAAAAATAATGTGTGAATTTTATTTTTTTTGGAAAAATCAACTGTATAATACTGAGTGGTAAAAAATATTTACATATTATATTTTTGTGGTATAATTTTGTAAAAAATATTTTAACAACTGCATTAAAATCTTATCCATTTAAGAAATGTTTTAATAGTTTCATGCTTTCAACATTGTTTAATTTATTTCAATATCATAATTTTTATGATAGTTTGAGGAGGTGATTTAATTTTATAGAAAATTCAAAAACAGTCTTAACTGTAATTAAAGAAAAAAAAAAGAATCATCCATTAATGATTTTTTTTTATAGACGGTTACATAATTCGAATCAAACAATTTTTTTATTTTATTCATCCTAACAAAAAATATATATAATAGATTAGTCAATGTTTTAAAATTTTAATCATATAGAAATTCAAACAGTAATTTGATAAATTTAAATTATAAATTTAACTAAAGAAAATATTTATTATGAGTTATAATAGGATAATAAAAACATTAAATCTCATATTTATATTATTAATTATATCAGAATAAAAATAAAATTTTCCGCCTAAAATATAAATTAAAATAAATTAAGTGATGTAACTGAGTACAAAAAAAAAAAAAAAAAAAAGAAGAAGGAGAAAATCGGGGTTCACTTGCGCCTATATTAAGCTAATAACATCATTTTCAACGCTGGTGTGGAAATGGTATTTGGAATTGTTCATTTCTATCATGATCCACAAGTTTTTTTTTAATAAATAGGGTGTGTTTGTTTTTAATTTTTTTTTCAATTATTTTTAAAATAAAAAAAAATTATTTGATAATTTTTTTTTATTTTAGAAATAAATTTAAAAATAAATTATTTAAAAAAAATAAAATAAAATTATTTTTGTTTTATGTTTTTATTTTGAGAACACAATAAAATTAAAAATAATATATTTTTAAAATAATTTATTAAACAATTTTTTTTATTTTGAATAATAATTTTTAAAAATAATTTAAAAATAAAAATAAATAAATTCATAGAAATTTTTAAAGTGTTGTTTTTATATGAATTTGGATATTCTAAGATATTTCACACAATAAATTTAATATATATATATATATATAATTTAATAAAATAATATTTAATAAATAAATAAATAAAATTTAATTTAGATATAAGTCTTATAATTTGCATATTTTTTAAAAGATGTCAAGTCCTTTCACGTCAAATGACGTATTCCATGACAGGAGCGATTATAGAATCTAGAAGGCGAGGGACCAGAGGCAGAAACCAGGACTTCACAGTTCACAGTTTCATAGAACGATTTGTTAAGGTTGTTTGACCAAATTCATGCAGGTACATAACTACCAATTAAAGACCAACAAAGTCACCTAAAAACAAATTAAAGTGAATCTAAACCTAACAAACTTCTAGATAGATTCAAATTAATTAAAACTAATATATTTAATTAATTGTTAATAAATATGCTAATATATTACAACATTCTTTAATGTAATGGAACCACTAAAGCAATTTTACCTTACTAAAATTATATGCAACTTTACTCTTAATCATGTAAATGATTTACAACCCGTTGTCTTAAAAATCTTCACGCATTTGAAATCATTAATAATAGGAAAGTGCACTAGGCCCATAAAATATAAGGCTTAGAGGTTCTTAAATAAATTCATACTATAAAAAATAAGTAAATTAAATTAATAATAAATAAATTAGTATGTACCTTAGCCGTGAATTTTATTAAAAATTATAAATTACATTTGCCAAAAAACATTTTTTGCTATGCATTAAGATGGAACTGTCTTTATTTAGGACAAGTGTTTACTTATGCCATAATATAACAAAGCTTCAAGAGCGATCAAATACCCACAAGAGATTGACAGAGAGATTGTATAGAAGATAATGTGAAGTAAGAGAATAATGTCCAACCGAGACCTTGTATAGAGGAGGTTGTGTTTTAGTAAGTGTATGGAATGAAAAGCTCACAAAAGATTATATGGATATAATACAACTTCAAGATGGATTAGCTTACATCCTTGAATAACCTCTATGGTCTTCATATTGCTCCATGAACTCATCATTGAATTTCTTGAAACTAGACATGATTGCAGGCATCTCTTCCTCAGCTGGTAAAATAGTTGTCCTCAAATGGAAGACCCTATAAGCAGAAAGTTTAACACAATTAAATTAAGTAGCTTTAGAAACAGAATAACAATGGAATCTCTGTTTTCTTCTTCATATCCGCAATTGTTCTTGAAGGTTTATTTCTTATTACTAAAACTACATGGAGCTGTAGCACGAGATTTCTTTACATGTGATGGTGGAGACAATTTTATAAGAACACACTCTCATATTAGCGTGGTGCATTTAAGATTTTATTCCTATAGTACTCTTTAGAGGAATTGAACCAAGATTGACAAGGAAGATCACAAGTGGAATCCCTTTATAAGGCATACAAATATGAATTCTGAATTTAGGGATAAATTAGAGGTAATGAATGGAAAAAGTCTGTACCCTTCTTTTTGTCCAAATCCTGAACCAGGAACAGTGGATATGCCAGTGGCTTCCAGAAGCTTGAGACAGTAGAATACGTCTGGAACTTTTCCAGCTTGTTTAGCAGTCTCTATCGCCCTGGGCGGCAATCGTATTTGAGGGAATGAATACATGGCACCTGAAAACAAGTTAAGTAATCATCAATGAGTTACCAGGCGCAAGATGTTCAAAGATTGCAGAAGCACAGGAAAGTATCACATTCATTTTGAACATTGTCGAGTCCATACCTTCTGTAAAATTACAAACAACATTTCTGCAGCTGTTAAATCCATCAGTCATTAACCTTGCTCTTCTCCTCAGTGAATCAAGTATCCCTTTGCTGCTTATTATAGAATAATTGTTAATTCACTGCTTAAAGAGGCTGTCTTTTCATATGATTTTGGACAGGTGGTAAAGGGTGGAAGGGGTGCTGCATTTCTCATATTCAAATATGACCTATTGAGGAAATCCGAGTTAACTGGAAGAGAAGCTTGACATTTAGTAACTTGTTCTTAGCATTATTACCTTTCCCTAGCATATTGTTCATAAGAAATATCTCCAGGTTTGAGTGGATTGACCATCAGCCCCATCTGTATAACAAGGAGGAATTGCGGGAGAGGAAGAGGAAGAAAGAGGAGGGAGGTACACACAAATTATAATTTGAACAAATAAGAGTCCATAATGAATATCATGACAGAACAGTCAGCTTCAACTCACAAATATCTGTGCTGGAACGTTTGGACTGAGTGACACCGAGACCATTTTATAGATCTCCTCAACTGTCTGCAAAAGAAAGTGACACAGAAAATAATGTAAAACCTTGGAGCAATGGACCACTGATGTAAGTGACAATAAAATCTTGATATTGGTGCCTTCATAATTTCTTATTTATGTTCAGACAACTTTTCTGCCTTTCGAAGTTCCAACCATGTTAATCATTTGAAGAGCATACCAGGCAATAGGTGTTATAAAGCTTCATCTGAGTTTTACATGTTACCAAGTTGCAAGTAGTCCCAGCTTGAAACTCAATAAATGAATTAAAATTCAGCAAGAGAAGTTATAAAAATACAAACCTGTGGAGGAATATTGGTCATTTCAAAATATCCACCCCGCTGTCCACATTCACCCCAATATCCTTTTGACACACTGTGAAAAGAAACAAGCTGCACTTCCTTGCTTATAGGTGGTCCCATATCCATCAAAACCTGCTCGTGTAAAAAGAATATATAGTGAGTGCTCAACTTAACATCAGATGCAAAACATCAGATTAGCAGAACAAAGTACACCTTTTTAGCACTGATGAAGGGTCGTTCGTCCTGATATATATTCTGCTGGTAAACCTCATCTCCAAGCAAGGCTAGATTTTCTTGATAACAAAATTGCAAAACCTCTCTTAAATTAGCTTCATTAAGGCATTGGCCAGTAGGGTTTCCAGGATTTATTATCACCATTGCTCTTACCTGGTCGAATTGCAGATTATATGAAATTTAAATGCTTCCTTTGGTATGATAAAGTATTACAATAAACTAGATCATCATGGGGTGATTTGGTCACTAAAAAAAACAGTTCCAAGAAAGTGCCAAGACATTCTAGAATTACATTTGGCCAAATAGTTTGTCAATCAATCATTTAAATTTAGTTTCTTTTATTCCCTGGTCTCTCTGGGGCATAAAACAACCAGCCAAGTCATTTCAAGTTGTCACCTTAAGAAGGAACACAAAGAAAAACAACAATTGGTTTCACCAAAAGATTCATCGTCTTCATATGGATTTAGTGTCCTCTTCATTCAAGCATGTAACCATCTAGTTTTGTAAGTTTCACCCAATGAACAGATTGGATACATCATACAAGACAGGCCTGAACACATACAGTTATTCCTTTATAGCGAGCCTGTGCAACTGACTGACGAAGTTCATTAATATCAAGACCCCAATTTGCTGTCTCTTCAAGGTAGTATGGAACAAGAGAACCACCCAAGAGAGCAATTGTTGCCGAGTAGAGTGGGTATTGTGGGACAGGAACCAAAATCTGGCGAAGGAAAAGTGTCAGGGAATTACTTGGACATGGCACAGTGAATACAGAAAACAGACATACTAATAAATAGACTATATTACCCCATCCCCTTGACCTCGGATGATGGTATTTAATATCTGCATCACACCTTTGCTGGCACCATCAGTGAGATATATGAGCTCTGGATCACTGTCAATAGAGCAAGAAGCAATTAATCCATTTCCCTAACAAATAATAAACTAGGCTTAAGAATCCCTGAAAAATATGAAGTAGGAAAAGAAATGGAGCAGCATGGAGAAAAATTACCTTGGATAACCATCACGCCTCTGTATGAACTCTGCCACTTCCTTCCTTATTCCAGGAACGCCTCGGGAGTCACTGTAAGCACCTACAATATTCAATAAGTTCTGCAGTTCCTTAGTGGAGATATTCAGATTAAAAGTCCAAACTTTTGAATATGCTAAGAAGAGGAATTGGGAGAAACGCAATGATACACTTGAAATATGTAAATTTAAGATGTTGAAAGCAAGAAATATGATAAGAGACCTTAAAACTTCTAACTTTAAAGCAGTTAGTGTGGTTTGGACCTTGATGCAAAAAAATAAGATGCAAATGAAATACCAAAGGTGAAAGGTCATTTTAGGGGCAGGGGGACAGGAAGAGCTTTATGTGCTGGCAGTGTTATTGTATCAGTAATCAATTCTTTCAATTGCAGGCATATTCCCATGTTATAGGTTGCAAATGTATGACCACTGATTATATGTAAAATCTCGCTCAACTAAAATGTTCACCATTGTTCTGTTAGGGCAACCCACTTTCTAAAGCAATTTCTTCTTTAGTTAAACTAAAAATTTATCTATGCTCCTTGAGCAAGAAAAGTGAATGAAAATGAAAAAAAAAAACTCGACAGACTGATATAAATGATACCTTAAGAAAATAGGGTCATACTTTAGCATTGGATCAATACATCGAAAAATTCTTACTAGAAATAAAAATACCTTAAAGAGAAAAAGAAATATAGAATCCGAGTTCAATACCCAATATTTATCTTGCACCTTCTTTGAGAACAAAGTTTTTCAGCTTCCTTATTTGGAAAAAAACTTTTTCAAGTATTTTCATGTTTTCAAAGAATTCGGAAAAGGCCAGTTTTCTGCATTAAACACGAAGCAATTGCCAACTGTACTCTAACCATTTTTTTAGCAAAGAAAAGGGATGCAATGCAATAGTTTAAAAGAGAAGCAGTTTGTGTAAAACTCTACCATGTTTTGTATTTACAGTGATCTATAAAATATTAAATATAATTAAAGAAATATACCTAGACCACCCGTAGTCAATGTGAGATAATGTTTAGCTCTTGCAATTGCATCAGCAGGGAACAGCAGTCCTACATTAGGATCCTCTAGTAGAAATGGAGCCTGACACAAAGCAACAACCTGCAACAGAAAAATTGCTGTGGTTCAGCATAATTAAAAAAAATAATAGTTTGACATTTCAACAATATAATTTGATGAGGAATATGTTCTTGATATTATGATACTACGAGGTAGCCAGTTGAAGTAGAAATATGGTAGTAATATAGAACCTGACGAGGGAAGGTCAGTGGCTTCTGTCCCAGAGCATGTGGGTTGCCAACATTTGTGAATATAATCTGCCAAAATTTAAAAAGATTACTGACAATAAGATTAGATTTATATACACTAAATCTCTCAAAAACCACTTCATTCCAAACATTTAAGCTATCATGTGAAAGATCAAGAATAGTTTGATATCTCTAAAAATCTCATCATTGTATGCATTGTGCAAGTTCACAATGCTGTAAATATGACCAGTTTTAACTAAAAGCATATGGCACAACTGATTTGAGTTAATGAAAATGCTTTTCCAAGGATTAGAAAAATAATCTTACCATCATGATATTTTATCCATTAAGAACAAGAACTGGGTATTATGAAATACTTATACTGGATTTTTAAATAGAAAAAAAGTGTAAATATGTAACATACTATCGCAATGGCCGTATTTTAAAGGTCTAAGATAGGACTCCAGTTACATATGCAACAATTACAACTTGTTCAACATCGTGCAGAACTGCCTAATAAATATGACCATGTATGAACAATTTGCATTAACAAGAGTCCAGTTACTTCATAGCATGCATGCATAAATCCTCCAAAACCTCTAGCTTTATTTGATAAGAAATGAAAAAAAAAAATCAATAGAAGTAATTTAAGGATCTGGGCCAATTTAATCCTCCAACTAAGGATTACACGCAAAACAAATGCAATTTTCACCATAAAACTGGAAAGGAGATTTATACTCTACCTTCTTCCCTTCCTTCTGAAGCTCAGAAGCTCGAAGGTATAATTCGCCTCTAACAGCATATTGAGCCCTCTTCACGTTTTCATTTATTGACTCATAGTCTAAGGGCTTTGGTGGCATGATGGAGCAGAATAATTCTTGCAGATGTCACCAAATAAGAAAAAGCGAAGAAATTAGCAACAAATTAAGCCAGTTGCCAACCTGAATAATTCAAAGAGACGGGAAAAAATGAATATCAGTATGGCCACTCAGATCATCAGATATTCTACCACATGTAAAATGTTTTGATTTATGAACATACTTAATAACAGGACTCAAGCTAATTAGTGAAGTAAACACTGAAATGCAAGACGCAGAGGCCTATAACAAGAATTCCATTGAATTCTATTCTCTTTCTAAATCATAGCATCATCAAGGATTATAAATAGTTTTGTAGACATGGATATATTGATCAGACTGAACTCAGCAAATTTTTAACTGACAGATAAAGTTGTATATCATTGTGATAAATTACCATTTTCAAATTGCCCATATTACAGAACGACGTAAAATGAATTCCAAAACATAAATACATGATCACAAGAAACTAGAAAGGCCAATTAACAATGATATACGTCCAAAAACAAATCACAGTCAAATCATAACAGAGTACAGCTACTCCAATCCCGAAAGTTTGTGATATTAAAGAAAAATTGGAAACAAGAATCCTCCCGGTAAACAGTCCCTATTCACAAATACATACCCAGTTCAAATAAAAGGTAAAATGTTTGACTTTTAGCTTTTCTTATGGAAAATGGGTTTTGTAGATCGAGTGCAATTGAGAATGTTACCTGTGAAGTTGGATTTGGAGCGAGCAGTGTGCAGTGGGAAACCCACTGTAGTATAGAATGTTATTCGTGTCCGAGGAGAGGGAGACTTTTCTATTTGTTTATGGAAAAGGGCAGTGGCAGTTAGTGAACACAATGGCAGCACCAGAACCACTGAAAAGGGCTAAAGGGATTATTGAACTCTCTATTTTAAACCAAAGAGATAATGCTCGTGCAAGAAATGTGGCCTAGCTTCGGACTACAGGCTCCTGCTGGATAACAAAGCCTTGGCCTTTGGGGAAGTCGCTGCTTGACCAATACACGTGTCACTTTCTCTTAGAGGAGTGGTTTGTATTTGTTTATCAGATTCTCACTCTGCAAAGTTTGTTTCTGTTTTTCTTTTTTTTTAAAAAAAAAAAACTTTTTTTCCTCGTCGTCGTAAAAAAGAGGAATTAGATAATGCAAATTACGTCACTTTCTCTTAAACAAAATAAAAAAAAAAAATTGTAAAATATTCGGAGCATTGTTTAATTGTTGAGGTCCAACATGTTGGGATAATTCTTATAAATCAAATAAATAAAAAATAATAATACCAAAGATATTAATGTAAAATTTTTTTCTAAAATGAAGGTAAAAATTACGGGACCCGTAGATTGTTTAAACTTCTACTATAATAATAATGGGATTATAAAACTCACTTTTAGGTGGATCTCTTTCTCAATTTGTGGATTATATCCTCATAAATTGGCTTACTAATTTTCTCTCAAAAAATTCTCTTTCTAAAGATCTTTTTATTTTTCTCTCAACCTTCCTCTCTGAAGGTGTGAGGATTCTCTAAAAACTGATATATTTTGTTGAGGGGGAGAGGCTCTATTTATAGAGCCAAACCTCCACCTAATTACGCGTCTGCAGGAAAACTTTTGCCTCCCTTTTTCTCTTCAAAGTTTGCGGCAAAATTCGGTGTCTAACATTTGCAAATTTTCCTTAATAGGACCCACCATTCTTTGTTTTCTTTACAATTAAATATAACATGACCCCACTTGGAGGGATCCACCTATCAAATCTCCCCCTTATTTTTTCAACGCCATTCTTACTTGCCTTGTTTTTCTGTGACAAGCGCTTCAGCTTCAGGATTATATCCTTCGTCTTTTTGTCGAGATTCTTCGTTCAACATTCTATCTTTTATCATATCCATGGTAAGCTTGCCTTCAAGAGCGGAGTTGCTGACTGACACAACTAAAGTGTCCCAACTTTTTGGTAAAGAACTCAGCATCAACAATGCTTGTAGCTCATCGTCAACAGTCATCTCCATTGAGTTGAGTTGATCTACAATGCCTTGGAACTCGCTCATGTGTTCCGATACGCTGCTCCCGTCTTTATACTTCAGATCAACTAATTGTCACATCAGATTGGCTTTATTCTGTGCCGTTGTCCTTACATACATTTTCTCTAACTTTTGCCAAAGAAAATAAGCATCATGTTTATTAGCAAAATTTTGAAAAATACTCTTGTCAATCCATTGTCTGATTTGAGCAGTACATTTACAATTCAGCACAGTCCAGTCGATGTCTGATGAGCTGGTTGTTGCCTTACCATCGGCTTTATCATCCTTCGGAGTAGCCACCGCTTCCTCCTTCGCCATCACAATCGGTTTTCATAAATCTTTAATGTATAAAAGATCATCCATCTTTGGCTTCCAGATTGCATAATTAAATGCAGTTAACTTGATCATATTGCTGGTGCTTTCCTTCATTTTGAGCAATATGAACAGTATCCCTTTGTTGGAAGATTAGTACCACTCGTACAGCTTCCTTCAGTCAACAATAATTCTTAATAAAATCTTTTCTGATGTGGAAGATCAGTCAATACTACAATTACAAAGCATACTAAGAATTTTAAAAGAATAACCATCACGGCTCTGATACCACTTTGTTGGGATAATTTTCAGAAATCAAATAGATGAAAAATAATAATACTAAAGATATTAGCGTGAAAAATCTTTCTAAAATGAAGGTAAAAATTACAGGACCCGTAGGCCGCTTAAACTTCCACTATAATAATGGGATTACAAAACTCACCTTTAGGTGGATCTCTCTCTCAATTTATAGATTATATTCTCACAAATTGGTTTACTAATTTTTTCTTAAAAAATTCTCTTTTTAAAATTTTTTTTATTTTTCTCTCAACCTTCCTCTTCCTCCGAAGATGTGAGTCAACGCTCGTTATATGGATACAAAAATTTAATCAATGATCCTATTAATCTGTTATAATAAGTCAAGACGGCAAGAGTAAATTTATTTGAAACAAAGATTTGGATAAAACATGAAACGAGTGTAGAATAACAAAAATCTCCTTTATTTTAAATAAATAAAAGTCACAACTCGGTCAATTGAATTTATATATTATAAAACATGAAATGAGTGTAGAATAACAAAAATTTCGTTTATTTTAAATAAAATAAACTAACAAAATGCACAGATCCATTTGTTTTTAATTTGTAAATTTTTTAAACGCATAAATTGACTTAAAGTTATCAAATTTGTCACATATTTAATTTTTTAAAAATATTAAGATGCAACGGATTTAATATTTTTATTTTAAATTATTAATTTACTATTTTTAATACATGAGACAATTTGAGGCTGTACTCCACTCAGTAATTAATGATTAATGGTATCAGAATGATTAATTAATAAGTATTTTAATTTCCATCTAGTCATTGGGGGAGAATTCATGCTAGCTTAATATCATTCCCTTAATAGCATTCAAAGAAAATAATTTAATTTCAAGTAAAAAAGCAATGAAAGTCGAAGAGTAACACTACTCATAATATCTTTAATTTATAAAATCTGCATAAATGATTAATGCAATATCTAAATTT
The DNA here is from genome assembly GCA_037074535.1 of Gleditsia sinensis. Taxonomy (NCBI): domain Eukaryota; kingdom Viridiplantae; phylum Streptophyta; class Magnoliopsida; order Fabales; family Fabaceae; genus Gleditsia; species Gleditsia sinensis. The sequence goes on along the minus strand of CM073467.1, from coordinate 59,233,774 downwards.
AAGTATTAGTAGTTTTATTAAAATAGCGAAGGGTAGGCCATATTCGTCTAGTAGATCGGAGGGGTTAAGGCCTCCAACGATGCAAGTGAACCCAGAACTTTCCAAGCATATCTGCCTCAAGCTAGGTTTGGCATGCAATTTCAAGGAACTAGTGGCGTTGGAGATGGTCTTAAACTGAAGCTTAGGATAGGAAGCTAAACGAGCTTGGATATCAGAGAAGAGCAGTTGAAGCACGGAGTTAACATGGCCCTGTACTGGACAAGGAAAGATCAGCACATGGGCTTCACCTCCACACTTACCTTCTGCTTTCATCTTTACTTTCTTTATTGTTCTTCAATTCTGATCTGTTTGTTTTGTAGGTGTTTGTGTGGATTCTTGTTTTCTTGAGCAAGGACTTGGAACTTGGGAGATGTAATTGAAAGGGGGACAAAATTCGGCCAAGATAACCAAAGAAGACGTGCATTATATTAATTTAATTTTTTTATTCTATAATGAATCAAAATCATATTACAATGGTGTTAACATAATTATACAATTTAATTAATGTATTATCCACGTATTGTAATCATAAAAATACAACCCACTGCTGGTACTCTCTATCCTTCGTCCAGTTCTAAGTTCAGTTTGCCTTTCTTGTTCTTTTCCATGGCTGCTTAGTTTGCTCTATTGCTTCTGGCTACAAGATTGCGCTGCAGCTTCTTTTGCCCGATATTAATAGTGCTATTCAGAGCAGACGTAAGCTGGAATGGAATAATATTTGGAAAATGCTTATCCCAGAGAGAATCTCTGTATTTGTGGAAAGCCTTGAACGATGGATGGACTTGTACTCAAATCTAACCTCTTGAAGAGGATGTCAAGCTTAGATACGGGCTTCGCCCTCTGTATAAAAGTGATGAAGAGACATCAATGCTTTTATTTATTAACTAGTGTGTTACCCGTGCAAATGCATGCATAGATTAATTAGTTATTAATTTTAAATTATTCGTATACGAAAAAAATAAATGAATAAATCAATGTGTATATTGAATAGACATGTTCTGAATTGTAGTAATATTGAACTCATAATTATTAATTAAAGATAATCCCAATTCTCCCATTAATGAGAAAATGTCATAGATTTTGAATTATATAAGAAAATAACAATATTAGAATTAGAGCATGTTAGTGTCGCATAAACTTATTTTCAAAATTTTTTGTCTATGTTAATTAAATCTTTTACATAAATTCACGTGATAAGATTTACTCCTTTTCATAATGATGCTTATAGTGTTTCCAAAGCACGACAACAAAAGATGCAAAGTTTTCAATTAAGAAAACTTCATAGTAATAAAAGTGGATTAAGAACTCATGTAGATAACTAAAATCAACTTATTAGTCTCGTGAAAGTAGAAATTAGTAGGAAGTGTGATTGGCACGTTGATACGCTTGAAGAGCCTATTAGCTAGGCTTGCAAGCCACTCTAGTCAAGTTGTTTGTGGACGTAATTCATATTAACCATTTTGCCAAACTTTGCAAGAGTGGACTGCAACTCAGCTTCAGTATTTACAGTAAACTTACAAAATAAAAGTTAGATAAATGGAATTACATTTATTCTTAGTCAAATAGTTTTTATGACTAAATTTGTATGTAGAGTCCAAGGAAAATGCTCACAATTTATCTCATACATAATTAACATAGAAAGATTATAGTAAAAAAAAAAAGACCTAAGAGACTTTTGTTAGGCATGCGATATTTTCCATTAGGATGAAATGTCAAGTAGTTAATTCCATTAAGGCTACCGTCTAGTAACAATTATGTATTTCTTAAATTTAGTTTTCTTGATGTGAAATCTACCATCTCCGTATGGGTTTAAGAACTAGTGAAAATAGTATGTTTGTAAGACTGTTGTGCATAAAATTTAAAAAATTAAATAGTTGTAGTGACGACTTTTGTTTGAAAATAGCTTCAATTATGATTGTTGTTACTAAAAATCTAATTTCAGAAGCAACGGGACAAAGATTATCGTTGAAAATTATATATAATGATGATTTTATGTAAATAAAATTAGAATTTGACTTTTTGGTGATTAAAAATTTTATATTCAATGACGATTTTACAGTGACAAAACATAAAAGTAATCATCATAGATTTCATCACAAGATTTTTAATAACAATAAAAAATCGTGATTTAAAACTTCTAAGTGAACGCCACTGAAATACTTATTTTGTTATAGTGATTCTCAGGTCTTTTTTGTTTTTCAAACTTTGCCGTACCATTATATACTTTAAAGGTGGTTGTTTTGTTTGCAGAGAAGTATTTGATAGAGAAGCCGAAAGGTACAACGGCACCAATTTGTTTTTCCAATTTTTATGTTTCTATCTCATGGACAACTTTTTTCTTTTTTTTTAGTTTGTTATAAATTTTAAATATTTTATTTTTTACAAGTTTAAACAATCTTTTTTTCATGACTTAAATTTTAAAAAAAAAATTAAACTTAAAATTTTTAATATAACATTAGAGTTTACTTCAATTTTTAATGTACTCCACCCACATATGTTTATTTTGTAAATTTCATGCTTCAGATATTCAGCTTAGAAGGTGTATTAAAATTTTATATCGATTGGATATTTAAATATTATATTTTTTATAAATTTAAATAATTTTTTTTTATAATTCAAATTTTAAAAAAAGAGTTAAGTTCAAATTTTTAATATCATAAATTTTCAATCTATTAATCCAAGTAATGTTTATGGGTATATCACTTATTAAACTTCTTTTACTCCCCCAATCCATAAATCACACTAGTTTGGCTATTACTATATGTTATGAATAAATTATAAGAGGAATGTTTAAGAGATAATCATTTTTTTAATAATATTATTATTGTTAATATGTATGCAAATTAATTAGATAATCATGTATATTATAAGAATTAAGTTGTCAACTTTTAAATTTTTTTAATCAATTATGTAACTTATTTTCATCATAATATTTTTAATTATAAAATACTCATTATCTTTTTTATAATATTTTTAATCAAATAAATGTGTAATATTCTCTTTATTATGTTTAGAATTTTAAGTAGTCTTTATCTTTTCAAAGTGATTATAAGAATATATATATAAATTAAAAATAATTATTAAAAAAATTACACTTGAAATAGTTCTTAAAAAATTAAATTTTTTTTATAGTTTTAATTTTTCTTTCTATGTATTTTTATCTCTATTTTTTATTTTATTTATAACATAATACAATTTTTCTTTTTTGACTTTTTTTCTTTTATTTCCCAGATCCACCCTACCTTGGATGAGTGGAGCAACCATACGCTTGAATGTAAAGAATTAATAAAAAAATCATCACCTATTTTTTTTTAATAAATTTTTATTCATTTCTTGCATCATGTTGGCTACAACATTTATCTAATGTCATAATAATGCCACGTGGAAAGCAAGCTAAATTTTCTGCTCTGCAGTCCGTAAAAACGTCGATCACGCTGCAAGAAATCTAAACTACAAAATTATAAACATGTACATTTAAAGAGGTACGCTATGTTCCAACACAATAAATATGATCCAGACCACTATTACGAGATTAAAGCTTCAGGTACTGCTATTAACAAATCTGGAATAAAATACAGATGCTCCGCTATCGTAGCTTGAAGAACCATCAAAAACTAGCATAAAAATATCTAAAATCGACTATTTGAAATTTTGGATACTTACAAACACTGCTACAAACTAATTATTAGAGTACACAACCAATTCTTGTGGTTTCTCACCATTAGGTAAATTTAATACAAAGGTAACCTAGATCACAAAATTGAGGGGTAAAAGAATCATTTCATTACATTTCATTTCTTTTCTTTTCTCCTTTTTTATACTTTTCCATTTTCCTTAATTTGAATTAAGGAAGGTGTACCCATCTCATGATTTTCCTTCCCCCTGGAACACCATATCAAGTGCACTGTGAATGACGGGTACTTTACAATGCCTACCCGGCGTTACCACTTCGGACTAGCTCAATCCACTATGTGGGAGACCTTAATATAGTTTAAGAGCCGTTTAAGAGCATTACCACTGTCAATAGCCTCTCTGGCTCTATCCAGGGCTACAGATACGTCCTCAGCACCATCGACTCCAAGCAAGTGGTCCACCATACCAGCGTTTAAGACAATTCGATCATATGCTGGTCCCTTTTTACCTCCAAGAGCTGCTAAACCCAATTCAATGTTTTTTGAGACCTAAACTTTAAAAAAGGAAGGATTTTAATTAAGTAATAAAGCTTTAGCTCCTATTGCTAGTAAAAAGGCTACAAATACGTGAGACATCCTCTAGCAGTAATGATATAATATAAAGGATTAGTGCTGAATTAACATTTCAGTTCACACAAGAATAAGCTCTCAGCCAGTGTTTTCCAAAAATACTAGTTCAATCACAGGATACAGGTCAAAACTACTTGAAGTCCTTTATATATAATGCACACATGTGCAAGGAGTAAAAATTATTGCTGCCTTATATGCAAGTTATGTAATACAATTTGTACGTTTCAAAAATTGTGACTGAAGAAGAGATTCATAAAATTAGAATGGCCAGGAACAGTATTACTGCTCAGAAATGGGAAACATTGCATATTCATAACTTTTTTTCAGTTCAATTTCAATCAACTCCTCGCAATTCAGAACCATTAACACTCCTATAAATGTCTACGCTTACAATTTATGTAGTCAGTGGATAAAGGCCAAGTTAGAGCACATAGAGAAGCAAATATCACCTTCAATCAACAAAATGCAGTTGAATGACCTAGAGACCAGAAAAGGTATAAACTGTATAGCACGAACAGGAAACAAATTACAAATCTTGGCAAACTACAAGACAGAAACGGAGTTTCAGCAGGATGCTTCTGTATTTCTTTTAAAAAAATTGATACAAGTATCAGAAAGGGGAACAAAGATTTTTCCTTCAATAGAAGATATAATGAGAACATTGGAATTATTATATCATGTCTTAAAAAGGAACTCAATGGATTAATATTGAGTTATCAGACAGTCAGGTTTCTTATATTGGGAGTTGCTTTTCCTACTCACAAAATAACTGTTCAGGTTTGGGCACATACAAGGATTTCCATGTTCATGGATTTAGTATTTGATGAGTGGATTTTAGGATTTATCTAATTAATTTAATATTTTCTCTCCCTCTCTTCCAATCAGTTTCCTTCAAGCTCCACTACCTTTTGCATTATCTGCTTCAGTGTATCAACCACAGTTGCTTTGTTTATGAATTAATATCATATAAACCTTATCTAAACAATAAATCTGAACAATCTTAATTTCGTGATCAGCCTGATCATGAGTGTTTCAGGAACAGATGGCTACAAGTAAACCATAGTTATATAGTGAACCAATCCTGGCTCCCTCACTCTGAATAAAGGCAGGCAGGCAGCCCTTATGGTGACAGCAAAATTTCAAACATACTGCTAGAGAAAATGAATTACAAGCATATTTCTAGCTACATGCCAGATGGTGGGTAAATTAGAACAAGAAAGAGAGAAAACAATCTCAAAGGATCTCAAGCACTTTACCGATCTATCAGTTCTTGGTGTGTCTGTGGGTTGAAAACCATAGTCCTTGGCATTGACCTCAAGGCTAAAACCTTGACGTGACACTCCTGCAATAAAAAATATAAATGTTCCATGCATCAGTCCAAGATAAAATGTGGTGTCAAAGTATACTTTTATTTTACAACTCAAATAATTGTATAGTAACAATATTGTAAGGAGTTTTCTGAAAAGAAAATGAAAAAACTTTAAACAGACAGACATTCTAATATCTTAATTTTTCAAGTACTAAAAAAGATAAGTCAAGGCAATCAAATACAGACCATCAATTTCAGAAGAAGATGATATGTCCAGTGAACGGAAACCTGAACAATAGTTCACTGGAAGTCCCTTAGTTGTGTTAACTGACCGCAATCTCGTTGTCATTGAAAGGGCTCCTTCCTCACCCTAAAATATAAGCATAATCAAGGGTATGTAAAGTGGCTTCTATTGCTAAGGTGTCAAACCTCTTTTGAGAAAATATCAGGATGATTAATCACTTCTGATAAGAGAAAATAATGGTTTATAATTCAACCCATAGTCAATACATGACAATGATAGATGGAAATGCTCACAATTCATGATTTATAAAAGGCGAAATCCCAACCTTCACCACCAAGCCAGAATGAACACCCCTTCTTCTCATAAGCATTAACAATGGCTCTTCATAACCCTCGTGATAAAATCCAGCAACAATTGCTTCCTTACCACGAGCCTGTTGAAAAATAAATAAAATTAAAATATATAAACAAATGGTATTTTTCTTTCCAAAAAGAAGGGAAAAAAAGTTCATGCTTTATACGCCATTGATTTGCTCAGTTGGTTTATAACAAACATATCTTTTCAACTACTTGTGGTTTCAACCGTTAACTTCTTTCAAATTTAAACATCTATTTATGCCAATAATGGTCCGAGAAAGGAGTTTCTTGTAGTGCACCCAAAGTAAAAGGTATTAGCCATTATGTAGTCATAATATTGGATTATTAGTATAACTAGAGGTTTAAGGGTCAGTGTTCGTACACACCATTCATGAGTATTAGTAATATATTTTCTGTTCCCCCTCACTTTCCTCCCTAGTATTTCATCTCTTTATCTTCTCAACACAGTCAAAAGGAGTAACTGTTCCCATGGCCCCTTTATTTCCTTTAAGCAATCAATAGGTCCCATCTGGAGGGTGCTGCCCCCTTCCCACAGTCAATTCCCTTAAGGCCAGAAACCTTTACATTTCTTTAATTTCCAACATCAAATAAGACTTTAAGTGTCATAACTTGATAGCTTTAAATCGTCTAAGATATCTGATACTCATTGAAGAATTACATCTATGTAAAGTAATTCTTCTTGACGTCAATTTGTGCTTACTTATTACAAAGTTATTTACTGTATCATGTGGCAACTTCGATGCACATAAAATTCTTCTAACTTATGAATTTGGTATATAGTGTTTAACTGTAAGATCAAATTTATTATGAAGGAAGATTGACTATTCTCCACTGTGCATCCTTCAACAAATAATGATATTAGTAAAATTAATAAACAGACTATTACACAATGAATTTAAATGTGCGAAGACTTTTAAGTACAGAACATAACCTTTTTGTATCTTACGATATAATCCAGAAACTAAAGAACACTCGCATAAATTATTTATACATTACTTATTTTGCTTCTATGAAATTTCAAATTTTTATAATGTACTTAAATCTTGCCTTTCAATTATACCTAGCTCTAACACACTATTATACATAGGAATTCATGCCATACCAGAAAAAGAAGGATAACTACCATTGACATGTGTTCATATATATGGATTTTGGCAACATATGAAGCCAAGAATTCATATAGTCTCTAAAACATTATAATCACTATAACTTGTGTCTGCAATAAAGTAAGTTCAAAATGACATCATTTGCTTCCTAGTACTACATGCATGGTGCATCTACAAAGAGAACAAAATGAGCAACAAAGAACAACAGCAGATGTTTGCTAACAACACAACTAAAATAAGTCTGAATCCCACCTTCACAAGTTGTTGGACCTTTTCAGTCGTTGCAAGTGGAGGGCGTTTCTTTATATGCTCCCTTATTCCAATTAATGAGTAGCTGCAGACAAGACTTGCTTGTTCAACTAACATCTTTTCAATATCATTCTTATGGATATACAAATTCATATGAACACCATAATAAACCTTCACAATAATAGCACTCTAACTTAGTAGAGTATGCCAAATGTTGATAAGTAGATGAATAATCAGGATAGGACTTCTTTACAACATAAACAGTTATCTTTAAAATTTTGACTACGTGAGAAGAAACTTTCAAAGCATAGTCCAAATGTATTCTACATTATAAAGTTAATATCACAAGTGATCCATTACTCTCATCTTAAATGAATAGTGGTCATTGGTGCTAAATCTAATTGTTCAAAAACAACCTCACATTACCAGACAGGAAAGACACAGTTAATAACTGTATAACTGATTACGTGGCTTCCAAAACTTCATTTTCCAATATCAACCCTGAAACAATTTTCACAAAGCATCATATGCATTCTTCTTACAGTAAAAAAAAAAGTACTGACTATCTACATGAAAGTTAGACACAGACAGTTATATCTAACTACAAACGAACAGCACAAAAAAAGCTCAGACTAAAATATTCCAGTCAAATTCTCATACAGAGATGGGCGAGCTTCACGCTGACTTATGTAAGCAAAACCAACCTCACCATCCTGTAAAGAAGAAAGTACAAAGATAAAAGGTAGTGGTTAAAATAAGATAGTGAGAAAAAAAATTACGGTGATGTTAGGAAATATTGTGGAAGACCTCAAGAAGTTTCTTGGCCTGCAAAGGGGATAAGCTTGTATTTGCCCCCATAAACTTCAACATTTGCTCTTCAGTAACACCCCCCTGAAAAACAATCAATGATGGTGCACTCTGGAAATAAGAGGATCCTCTATATGAAACAGGGAAGCAGATATTACCAATAAGGAATTATAAAATTCAAGGGAAAAATTTACTTCAGTACAATCGGTAGTCAGTTAACCTAAACACCCTAGGAAGAAGCAGAATAGACACACCTTAGGTGGCATCCATTCTACTCCATGAAGCAAGCAAGATTCTCCATAACAGGATCTAACTGCAGCAACAAATAATGTGCTCCTGAAGTATCGTGTATTCCCATCATAAGGTTCACCATAATGAGTCAATGATGTAACGTCAGCAACAGGAGGGGGACCTGAACAATAGATAGGGGAATGTACCTATAAATACTTAATATGCCATGATTGACCACGAACCAAAATCAAATTGACTAATGAGATTAAAATTTATACCATTTTCATCATCAAATGCAAGGCAATATGCTTTTAGTTCACGATCCGTCTCCCTGTTCATACGTTGACCTATTAAAAATGCTGACAGCAATGCCTCACTTACTCCTGGTGATTCTCCTACCACCTTAGCGGGAAGAACTTCTCTTAATACTCCTTGGACTTCCTCATATCCAAGATGGCCTCCAGCCAATACTTCCCTGAGAGCACCAACCAATCTCATTTCACTTGTGCCATTTCCAACATATTGTGGTCCAACTGAACTTCCTATCCCCATTATTGATCCTTCAGGGTCAGCTATGAATAGTACATCAGATGGAAGTACACGAACCAGGAGCGGCCAGAATGTCTTTATTGCACGTGTTTCCCCTTCACTCCATTGGGTTGCTTCTGGAAAGACATTTGCACGGATTGTCATTGCAGCGAAAAATGCCCCCAGCTGTGCTTTAGAAACTTCATCTCCAGCTTTGAGTTCTCCCGTAGCTGAGATCAAAGAGAAGCATACCAAGCAGTTCTAGTATTAAAATAATTAGCAACAATATTATATGCGAGTTAAGTTTTCGATTCTTAAATCTTTAACTTTTGTTAACTCCTCTTGTACTAAAACACTGACATCATTCAAGATTCAATGATGACTTGACAGTCATCGTTGTCATATGCCTTTCATCAATCCATTCTGGCACTCTAGTACGACAAGCCTTTGCATATGACATGCGAAAATAAATTGTCCACGGAAGTATGATAGCATTGATTTTTCCCTTTTTTTTTTAAAAAAAAAAATACACACACACATACACAAATAAGGGGAATGACAAGATATATTAATAAATAAAATAAAAAACAACCTGATCTTAAAATTGTATCTAGAACCTTAAAAGCTTGCTCTTCTCCTAGCGGCCTGGTCTGTGTTGGCCCAGTACAAACCAAAGCTTGAGCTTCCAACACTGTTTGATTCGGCTTCGGCAATGCAGGACTACGATACGAAGAAGACAAGGACGGATTTCGAAGATCAAATTCAGGAATCTCTGATTGTTCGATGGTGACCGAATCTAATGTAGCTTTTACTGTCAATCGAAGTTTTCGCCCAATCCACCGATCACGATCTCTGAAGCGGAGTTTTGGAAATGGCCGAACCCAAGCATGAGTGAAACTTCGAGGTTTGTTGGATAAGATCGAATAAGAAGGGCAGATAGAAGATTCTGGATGCAGCAGGACTTTCATGATGAAAACTGGTTTTTCTGGCTTCTATGCTTTGCTTCCTTGGATGGGCCGCGAAGAAGAAGAAATGAAACTAGTATAAAAGCTGGTTAGCACGCAATTCGTGCAAATTTGCAAATATTTTAATTACAGTAACGAGCAACGACGACTCACAAGCTTGAAGAGAATGTTTTGGTGCATTCTCCCTCACAATAGTAGCGTATGATTTACACGTAGTTGGTTCCAGCGCGTTTTGTAATTGGTCGTGGAATCGTGGCATGATATAAGTGGAGGGAGGATTTGCAATGTTTCACGTCAAGCGTAGCGTAGCCCCGAACATTTCGTCGTTTTCATTTTACAACTTACAAGTGTCCAGCCATTTAAAGGTTCACCGAAGTCAGCGGTGGAGCGGTCGGCTTTAAGTTTGGGATGTAATCTGGCTGCATTTGAGGTCATTATGATATATAAATTGTATTTTTATTAATTAAATTAATTTTTGTTAATTCAAATAGAGTAAAATAATTTTAACAGTACGGAGATAACAATTTTCTCCAAAGGATTTGACTGACTACTGGAAATGAGAAAATAAAAAATATATAAGTTAGTAAAATTAATTTATTAGAGTCAAAATACATAAGAATCCTCCCACTCGGCATCACACCAGGCCATTTCCAAACCAATGATAACACCTCTAACTTCAGCATTATAAGGAGTTGGGTGGCCCATATTATAAGCAAAAAAGCCCTTTACTCAAGAACCATGATAATCTCACACCAAACCCCCACACCTCGCCTCCATTTCCTTTTGACGAGCACCATCCGTAGTATTTTATTATCAATCAAAGCTACCTGCCTTTTCGGCCTTTATGACCCATCTCTAATTTTTAGAGGTGCTAATGGAATTTTCAAGGAATATGGGGAGATGCATAATAGCATCTAAAGTGTTGCACGGTGGGTTGAGAGTTGCCTTGAAAAAATGGATGTGAACGACTGAACTTTAGCTGGCATTGAGGTTCCGCCGGGACCATTCAAGGAGGAAGAGGACAACTTGAGGAGAAGCTGTAAGAAAATTAAAGGAAATGAACTGAATGAAAGTGAACAAGATAAAGTTATGGAAGAAACTGAAGTGGTTGCTGCGACTGAGGAAGGAGTACTAAAGCTTCCTTCCACCAAAGAGATTCCCTCGAGTACAGGAGAGAAAAACCAGAAGGGGGTGGAGATTAATGCTAAAGGGAAAGAAATTCTGAAGGAAGGGAGAGGCTCCTATAGAGATAAGCTTATAGGGTTCAACGTGATTGCTAATAATCCCAAGGTAGGAGATGAGTCTGAGGAGGACTGGACAGATGAGGAATCAGAGGAAGAGATGATGGAGGATGAAGAAGAAGATGCTGACTATCCATTCATCGATATAACATCTAAGGAAAGGAAATCCTATTACAAGCCATGGAGGAAGTCTCTCATTATTAAGCTAATGGGAAGGAAAATAGGGTATAGATATTTGAAGGATAGACTAATGAAAATGTGGAACCCAACTAGAGAACTAAAGCTGATCGATGTAGGGAATGAATACTACCTGGCTACCTTTTCCAGCATAGAGGATTACAATTATGCCTTACATAAAGGACTCTGGATGATAGCAGACCACTATCTAGTGATCCAGAGATGGAGACCAAACTTCTGGCCACAAGAGGATAATTTCCATAAACTAGCCATTTGGGTTAGGATCCCATGGCTTCCAATTGAATATTACTTTTTATGGAGGGTGGGAGACAGGATTGGGAAAACACTCAAAATTGACACACATACTCTGAGGAACATGAGCTCCGATACAGGTGAAGAGCCAAGGGTAGAGAGAGGGAAATTTGCTAGAATATGTGTGGAAGTTGATTTGAGGAAAATGCTAGTGTCCAAGTTTAAACTGAGAAGATATATCTTCAATGTAGAGTATGAAAGACTGCACTCCATTTGCTTCGGTTGCGGTAGATATGGCCACTGGAAGGAGCTTTGCCCGTTGAACAAAGGAGAAAGTCAACTAGAAGCCCAGGGGGAAGACACAGTAGGTAATAACAAGGCTGACCTAATGGAGTCAAGCAGCCAGGTAACCCGCCTGAAGGAACGGGAGGAAAAGTTCGGCCCCTAGATGCTTGTGAAGAGACCGGAAAGGAGAAGGCCGGGGAAACAGACGGCGAATGGGGGCCAGTGCGGGGAAGATGCCCGGAATCAAAGGAAGAGGTACAGTGGAAAAGACGAATGTAGCAGATGTCAGACCTCAGCTAACCTCAAGATCTGAGGCCCTGGAACTTTTGGTAGAAGAAGAGGAAGTGACAGGGGAACAAACGGGAGTAGGTGGTAGTAAGCCCTTGAAATCGGGCAAGGAATCAGCAAGCTTGGAAATAGGAGGGTTTACGGGACCCAAGCTAAAGACAAAGGAGTTACCAAAAGGTAAGGAGAACATAGGGGTAGTATTTCAGAATCAGCTAATCAGCAGCAAGTTGGATTCTCCATCGACATCCTATAGGGGAAGCCTAGCGGGGCCAAACCCCAAAGGCTATAGGGAAACAAAAATACTGGGGCCAAGGAACAGTAAGGGCAAATGGGCCTTTAAGGCCAGGATTGCATTACTGGACATCTCAAAACCAACCTACCAGGCCAGGAAGTTCCTCCAGAAGGAGGAACTAATGTCACGAGTGGGTTGTTAAGACAGAGTTGGGGGCTTGCCCAGTAGAGACGGGAAGGAAGGGATGTTGGAGAAGGGGCCACAGGGAAGGAGTGAAGGGGAAGGGCCACTTAGGCCAGAACCCCCAGACCCCAACCCCATAGAAGCTCAAGTTGTACAGAGGTTAAAAATGGCTCAAGGGGAAGACCCAATGCTGTTGGAGGCTATAGAACCAGCGGGAGAGGACAACAAGGTGCTGTAGGGATACCGTTACTATGCCGGTTGCTTTTGTTGTGTATTTCCAAATGAATATCCTCTCATGGAACTGCAGAGGGGCAGGGGCGAGCTACTTCCCCTTCCTGATAAAAGACTTGATCAGATCAAATGATGTAGAGATTATAGCTTTATTTGAGACTAAAATAAGCGCAACTAGAGCTGCAAGAGTTATAAAAAGAATTGGATGGGAAGGGAATTGCATTGTGGAAGCGGAAGGTTTTGTTGGAGGGATATGGATTTTGTGGGATCCCAAGAAGGTCAAAGCGAAGGTGTTGAAGGAAGATAGACAGTTTGTGCATTTGGAAGCTACCTTTGAGAATGAGCACTGTTCTAACTTGATCACTTTTGTCTGTGGAAGCCCCCAACCTCACAGAAGAAGAGGTCTATGGGAAAGCCTGAGGAACTTAAACATTCCTAACAATAGAGCTTGGCTCCTATTGGGGGATTTCAATGCTTATAAATTCATTCAGGAGAAGGAGGGCAGTACTTACCACAATTGGAATTCCATCAAGGAGTTCTACAATATTTTTCTCAAAGGAAAACCTGATAGACATGGAGATTAAGGCCCCTAAATTTACGTGGGAGAAAGGGAAGGTGAAGGAAAGGATTGACCAGGCCCTAGGAAACTTTTACTGGCATGCTGTATACCAAGACTCGGTAGTCTTCCATTTGTCGGCCTTAAAATCAGACCACAGGTCCCTACTGGTTGTTAGGAAAATTGAGGCCAGAAGGAACCAGGCAAGGAAAACTTTCAAGTTTCATTCGGCTTGGTTACTCGATGATTCCTTCCCATACCTGGTTAAGAATGCATGGGGGAAAGGTAGCAGATGGAAAGAGGCCGCAGATGAATTCAAAAGAAATGCAGGCAGCTGGAACTAGAAATTTTTTGGCAATGTTTTTTAACAGAAGAAAGTGATCTTGAGAAGAATAAATGGGATCGACAGAGCACTGAGTTCTAAAAGGAATTATTTCCTATACAATCTTAGAGAGGAACTGTGGAAGGAATATGAAGCAATCTTTATCAAGGAAGAGGCCATTTGGCAACAGAAGTCTAGGTGTAATTGGCTGAAGTTAGTGGACAGAAATACAAAAAAATTTCATACATCCACCATGGTTAGGAGGAAAAGAAATAGAATTCAGGCCATGAAAAATAAGGAGGGAGAATGGGTATACGAAGAAGCAAGGCTAAAAGAGATGACTTCTGAATTTTATAAAAAGCTGTTCACACAAGATGATACAGCCTTCGTGGACCTACCTTTGAAAGGCTGCTTCCCCAGACTAAAGGAGGAGGAACTGGCCAATCTTAAAATCCCTATTACAAAGGAAGAAATAAAGAAAGCTATTTTCAGTATGGGTGCCTTGAAAGCACCCGGACCGGATGACCTCAATGCTATGTTCTTCCAAAGCCAATGGGAAACATTGGGCCCATCCGTGTGTGAGCTTATTAAAGACATCTACAAGGATCCTAATCTGGTGGAAGACATTAAAAAATCGCTACTTGTCCTGATCCCTAAAGTAGACTCCTTGAAAACCCTTAAGGAATTTAGACCCATTCCTTTGTGCAATGTCATCTTCAAAATCCTAACAAAGATCGTTGCCAACAAGCTGAAACCCCTAATGAGTAGATGGATTGGGCCTAGCCAAATCAGCTTTATCCCAAAAAAGAGCATCAACGATAATGTGATCATTACACAAGAGGTAATCCACTCCATGAGAAGGAAGAAAGGCAGGAAAGGTTTGATGGCAGTCAAGATAGATTTAGAGAAGGCTTATGACAGGGTAAGGTGGGAATTCCTAGAGGATACCCTTAGAGAGCTAGGCTTGGGGAACCACCTCATTAATCTTATTATGAGGTGTTCTAATTCAGGGGCTATTAGAATCCTGTGGAATGGGGAGGAAACAGAGGAATTCAGGATGTCCAGGGGTATCAGGCAAGGAGACCCCCTCTCCCCATATCTTTTTATCCTATGATGGAAAGATTGGCCCACTGCATTGAGTGGGCAGTAAGAAAAAAGAGATGGAAACCTATAAGACTGGGGAATAAAGGCCCAAGGTATCCCACTTGTTTTTTGTGGATGACCTAATTCTATTCACAGAAGCTGACCTAAGCCAATGCAGTATCATTAAGGAATGTCTTAACATCTTCTACAGGATTTCAGGCCAACTGGTTAGCATGGACAAGTCTAAATGTTTTTTTATCTAAAAACATAAATCACACCAGGGTAGGGCAGTATAGCAGAGAGTTGGGGATTACACTTACCAGCGACCTGGGAAACATCTGAGAATGCCGATCATCCATAAGAGGGTGGAAAAGAGAACCTATAGACATGTGATAGATAGAGTAAGAATGAGATTAAGCAACTGGAAATCAATTACATTGAACCTTGCAGGGAGGGTGACACTTACCTCAAGCGTCCTGAGCTGTCTCCCATTCTACTCTATACAAACACGGCACTCCTTCCGGTGGGTGTGTGTGATAAAGTGGAGAAACTTAGCAGATGATTCATTTGGGGGAACTCTTCAGGATCTAAGAAATTACACTTATTTGGGATAAAGTGTGTATGCCTAAGAAAGAGGGAGGGCTGGGGTTAAGGAATTTAAGAGTCATGAACGAAGCATTCCTTATGAAGGTGGCTTGGGGGCTGATTCGATACCCAGATAACTGGTGGGTGGATATCATGAAAGCCAAATACAAATGCAGGGAAGATCGAATTCTAGACTTGAAGGGATGTCCTAAAGATTGCTCAAACCTTTGGAGAGGAATCTAGAGGGTGTGGAAATACGTGAAGGAAGAGATGCAATGGAGTGTAGGCAATGGACGGGAGATCAGGTTCTGGCTGAATGATTGGATCCCAGGGGGAGAAATCCTAACAGAAGAGAATGATTGCAACATCCCAGAGGAAGTTTTGAGGTGCAAAGTGGCAAAAATGGTCATGGAAGAAGGAGAATGGGATTGGGGTAGGATCATCCCATACACCAATACGGATGTGAGATTTATTCTCGAGGCTTGTCCTACACCTAGACAGGAGGATGGGGAGAACACTATCAGATGGAAAATTCAACAGTGATGGGGAATTTTTAGTCAAATCGGCTTATGAAGCCAGGAACAGGAGGCATCAACAACAGAGACAGAGTGTTTGGGACAAGGTATGGAAATGGCCAGGAGCTCAGAAGATTAGAACCCTTCTATGGCTGGTTGGAAGAGAAAGCCTAATGACAAATGGATTGAGATTCGCACGGAACTTTGATCAGGATGGAATCTGTAAAATTTGTGGTAAGAATCAAGAAAGCACAATGCACTGTATTAGGGATTGTGATCACGCGAAGAACCTATGGCTAAGGTTGGTGGAATTGGGTAAATGGGATGAATTCTTCAGAAGTAATGCTCAAGATTGGCTTGATCAAAACCTCTCAAGGAATTGGAGTAGAAGAGAGAACAATTTCTGGGATTGGAAAACCCTGTTTGGGATAACAGTGTGGAGCATATGGACGCGTAGATGCGATCGGGTGTTCCAACCAGGGATGGCAAATATCAGAGACTTACTCTACACTTGCCTTGCCAGAGCGAGGGAATGTAAGGAATGGATGAGAACGAACTCAAGATTACATGGAGGAACTACTTTGAACAGAGAAATGGAGTGGTCTCCCCCGATCGGGACTTGGCTAAAATTCAACGTTGATGGTTCTATGAACGAGGAAAATCAGGCATCCTCTGGGGGAATCTTCAGGGATAATTTGGGAGAATGGATTCAGGGGTTCAGAAGGAGTTTGGGGATCTGTGGAACCGAAAAAGCAGAGTTATGGGGGATACTTACAGCGCTGGAAATTGGGAGGAAGATGAGGATCATGAAGCTGATGGTTGAGACAGATTCATGGAACGCAGTGGAAATCTGCAAGAATGGGTGCGAAAAATCCCACCCAAACGTTGGCTTGGTGATACGGATCAGGGAACTCATGAGAGGAGGATGGGAGGTGAACCTGGCACATGTTGCAAGGGAAGCAAACGAAGCTGTAGACTACTTGGCTCGAGGTGCTCAGGGGAGGCCCTCGGGAGTGGAGATAGTAGAGAAGCCTCCAGATGGCTTGACCACCCGACTGAGGAAAGATGGGATGGGTCGAGGACCCCCCAGTGAATGTAGTTAGCCCATTGGGCTCATTTATTACACCAAAAAAAAAGGAATATAGGGAGATGCAGCGTTACTAAAGTCGAATTATAGGGTATTGTTACAGTTTTGCAAATGACTTGGGAGAAAAACTTCAGAAAGGTTGAAGTAGAATTGGATTCAAAAATGGCTCTAAGGCTAAGTAGAGATGGATGCAAAAGGAGACATCTCTGCTCAAACCTCCTTGCCTAGATCAAGAACTTAATAGGAAGATATTGGAAAGTGAAATTGAAGTATACTCTGAGGGAGGGAAATAGAGTAATCGAAAAGACCATAGCATAGAGACAAATCTGCACTGTTTCATGATACCACCCGAGGGATTGGACCTAACTTTTGTTTGAGGATATAAGGGGAATAAATATTCCACTTGTCTGTTTCATTTAGCCTTTGACTCTCTATTTGTATCAAATAAAAAAAAGACATAGATTAAAAACAAAAATTGACATAATTATTTTTTTTAGTTGTTTTATTTTAAGCGACTATTTAATTTTTTTTATAATTTATAATATTTTTTTATTTTTAATAAATAAGTTAAAATAATTTTTATTGTCAAATTTATCATCTATTATGTGTTAATCTATTATACATATATGACATATATATTACAAAATAAAACGTGTCATATCTAACCATCAAAAAATAAAATTTATTAACAATATATTTAATGATATACACATAATATATATATATATATATATATATATATATATATATATATATATATATATATTACTAAATTTACTATTAATTAATTTTTTTTTTGTAATTTGGTATAACACATATACATGTAACAAATTAATGACAATATAGATAGTAAATTTAATAAAAAAAATTATTTTAATTTATTTATTAAAATTAAAATAAATAAATTTATATTATAAATTATAAAAATAGTATATTGATGCATTTTTTAAAATAAAAATACTAAGGGTTCATTTGATAGTTAAGATAGGATAAGAACATATATGATAGCAGATTAAATAAGAGTAGAATAAGATATGAGTTGATAAACTTTTATCCTATCAAATATTTGATGCATATTAGGATAGATATTATGCTATTTTGTACTAAAAAATTTACAGAGAATAAATTATAAATTTGAAAAAATAAAACGTAGGATAAAGATATACATAATTAGATATAAATATAAAGAGGTGAGAGACAACGAGTATTTTTAAGGGTGAAGAGGAGGAGCATTTATGATAGGTGATTTCAGAGTGAGGTAACAAAATATATTATCCTGTTCTTAACCTAGTTAGTCTCACATAATACAAATTTTAACTAAAGAAACAAGATATAATAGTAAACTTGATACTATTATCATATTTTACTGACTCACTAAACATAAAATAACAATAGTATAAGATAAATTATATTATCATGTGTCCCCTATTATGTATTCCAAACAAACCTTTATTGAGACTATTTAAAATAAATAAATTTAAATATTAAATCTATAAATTTTAAATTTTAATGAGCATAGTTTGAATGGTTTTAACAACGTAATTTAATATTTTATTTTATTTGTATATGTTATATTATTTATTTTTATTTATTATATTTTTTACTTTATAAATTGAATTCCTTAAAAAATTAAATATGACTAAAATGTACCTAATTTGATAAAAATACTTTTATTTATGAAAGTGATACCAAATAAATTATAAAAAAAAATTCAGTTTTTTTAAAGACAAAAATACCATTTACTTGTAAATTTTGTCGATTTCAATTGAAGGTTTTTTCTAAAATTTAAGTATAATTATATTTACATACAAATAAATATGAGTTAAGTTTCAATTTGACCTATCACTTTGATTTACTACTTAATATTTAATATTTAAGGATAGATATAAATCAAAATAAACTTAACTTTAACATCCAAAAACTTCTTAAAATTTGGCCTATACACCACCCCCAATAACTATAGTAATTTTCATCTTTCAATATGTATATTCCAATTTTATTCAAATAAAAAATCATTTCCATTTTGAGTCTAAGAAATTCCCAAAAAAACTATCAAGGTAAATTAGTGTGTCTTTTTTTTATTTATCATTTATCTCAACCTCCACCCCCTTCAATTAACGATAAACAGATATAATGGGTTTTTCTTCATTATAAAAACTGTTAAGCTTCAAATTAAATTGATTACAATAGTATATAGTTTTTTTTAAATGTAAACTTTATTTTCCCTTATTTCCCTAAATGATAATCTAAATAAGAAGAAAAAAAACCTTATTTTATGATGTCAAATTTATTACAAAACTTACAAACATAGTTTTAAAAGTTAAATACATAATATTGCCCTCGTTAATCTATTAAAGCACCTTCTAATTTGCTTTGAAAAATTTAATTTATGAATGAAAAAAGTTCACAACTCTTACTGTTATGACAAATATCATACCAACTTGCATTAAAAAAAAACAATACTATTCTGCATTTTTTTATTAAAAAAAATTAAAGTTTCATAATTCTTATTAACATTCAACTTATCATAATACAACTATTAATCCTTTATTTATAGTCACTCTACTAACTGATTAGCAATTATTAACTATCTTAACAATCTTCTTTTCTCTTTATTATTATTCTTATCATTTATTTTTCTTATTTATCTTTATTCTTATCAATGTACTTTATATTTAAATTAAACTTGAAAAACAGATACAATTATTAAAATAACAGTTTCTACTTCCACAGAAAAGAAAGCAGAAGAAGAAGAAGAAGAAGAAGAAGAAGTATGATTTCTTAAAAAGCTAAATATATAAGCTATAATTACGATATAGAACATTTTGTTGGCAAGAAAGAAAATTGCATTTATACTATACACTGAAGGAGCAAAAGATTGAATGGAGCTGAGTTGGTGGGATTATCAATCTGATCCAATTAAAATTTAGTTAAAAAAATAATACTTGAACTTAATTCAAAATTTTAAATTATTTAAAAAAATTAAATTAATTTAGATCAAATTCATAACGAATTGGTTAGGTTAAATAAATAAAAAAGTCACCTGACTCGAAGCCATGCCCAAAGCTATTTTTTTAATCGGATTGGATGGATGGGTGGTGTGAACACTGAACACCCCCTAGTTCAACTTCCCCCAATCCGGTTTGGGTTAATGGATCAGGGCACAGGGCGGAGTTTATATAAAACAGAGCGCGCCTCATTCGTTTCGCTCCTACATTCAAAGTTCAAACAGGGAAGCCAAGCGTCCGTAAAAAGGGACAGCAGAAAATGGCGGGCGCGCTCGCGTTGATACCAAGTAATGTCATTGCGAACTCCGTGAGCACCATTAGAGATGAGTGGGAGATCAACTTTGCTCGCTTCTTCACCTATCCATCGTCCTCCTCTACTTGTTCCGATCTTGTTCCTCTGACTCCTCGCGTCAGGAATCGTCGTCCCAGAGGCAACTGGATCTCTTCCTCTACCATTGCTTTCCTCCGGCTCGTCAACGATCACTCTAACTCCAATGTCATTATTACCGTCTCCTTTAACGACAAAGTCCTTGTAAGTTCTTGACTCTTTAACATTCGTTGATGCTTTTCATTTTGTTAGCTCTGATTTCGAAGAGTTGACATATTCTGGTTTGTGGCTCTCGAACGATTGTTCTGTTTCGTTGTTGAAAAAAGTGTGGATTAAAGTTCGAAGACATTAGTGTTATCCAACGGTAGCTGATCATGGTATTGCGTTGATTGCAGAAGATTTTCAAATGCATCAAATTCCAGTTGTGTAGGTTTAAGGACTGTGATACTGATACTTATCTGTTAGATTCTTTACATGGATTCTTCTTCCGTTGCGTTGTAAAAACAAATTAATTTCAATAAT
This sequence comes from Gleditsia sinensis, assembly GCA_037074535.1. Lineage (NCBI taxonomy): Eukaryota > Viridiplantae > Streptophyta > Magnoliopsida > Fabales > Fabaceae > Gleditsia > Gleditsia sinensis. The sequence goes on along the minus strand of CM073467.1, from coordinate 59,212,762 downwards.
CCATTGAGACTTGAGAGAATGCGATAATATTCCTTGTCGATGAAAATTTACTTCTGATTTTGTTTGCTTTGTCCTTTACTTACCGAGATTTTCTTGTGGAGGATTTATTTAAAGTTTCATGTAATTAATCTGAACGCCAAAATACAGATTTAGCCCATTCGAAGAAAAATATAATTGTACTGAATACATATTGTTCTGTATGTGCATGGATACGTTTATACGTGGCATGTTCTTAATTATGCAATGTATCCATGCATATAGACAGAGCTGCTCTTATTTAGAACAATATATGGCTTGGTCTTAGAGCGCTACTGCCAGTTCTTTCTTTTCCTTTCCTGCACCTCTTTCAATAATGAATATTGGGTAATGTTTGACAGGAAGAGCATTACGTTTCCAAGCTGCATTTTTCCTGGCCTCAGGTTTCATGCGTATCTGGATTCCCTGCCAGGGGCATCAGAACTGTACTAGTTAGCTACAGAGATTCCATAGGCCAGGTAAGATTGTCCTTACTACTTATCTCCTTCTATCCTTCCCTTCTTCACTTTTACCAAGCAGAACCTTAATTCATCTATGCAGGGTCCTTCCCATTCTCGGACACTATAAATTAATTAATTGATTAATAAATAAAATAAGAGAGCGAATGAGAGAGTTGTCTTTCTCGTTTTGTCTTCTAGCTACATCAATATTATGGACACTCTCAAGATTGAGTGCCTTAACTTCGAAATTAATAATGAATATGTTGGCATCTTAGCTGCCTAGAGGCATATGCAAAAGCTGAAGGCAAGGTTTTATTCCACTGTTTATTTTTATTGAAGAATCCCCGCAACCTGCTGTTGTATCATTAGTAACAAAGGTAAAGAACACTGACGATTCTCACTCTTCTAAGTCATCTTCAGTCTTCGGGTAAATATCATAGTTCTGATGCAAGTTGCTGATAGTTTTACCATTCATCTTAGTTGCAAAGTTGTAACACGCCTGCTTTCACTAAAATGCCCACAGATCTGGTTATACACATAACTCATTTGTAGTCTTTGACTCTGTTATCATACGCTTTGCTTTGCAGTATTCTAAAAGGCTCCTCTGACAGATTATTATGTCGTCTTTTTTTTTTTTTTGGTTTTTTGTGTTCCCCCCGCCCGGGGGGGGGGGGGGGGAGGGTGTTGTTGCGCATAAGACTATTAAATAGGGTGTTACTGTAAGTTAACCTCGTTATTTTACTTCTTGTCAGATCCAGAAGTTCGCTCTGCGGTTTCCATCAATCTATGAAGCAAAGTCATTTATAAATAGTTTGGAGGTGAGCGCATCATTGGTAATTATAACATACGCATGACCGAAAAGTACATGGAGTGGAACGAGGGACTGGACTTGCAATACCATGTTTCCTTTTCAAATTTTGATGTTTTGTTCCTTTTCCAGGATATCCTGAAAGATACAAAGGGACCAGAACCTCTAAATACTGACTTCGGATCTGAAATTTCTTCACAATCGGAGTATATGTCGTCAAACAAGCACTCCCACAGGTAAGAAGGAGTTTCGTGTGATTCATGTAGGTTAAAATGGGAGAAACGTAGAGTAATTACGTCTTGATATGTTGTTAATCTGCTTATAAATTATTTTTCACATCTCTCTTTATTTGGTTCTTTTTTTAAAACATCCTGAGTTCTTTCCCTTTTTTCTTTTTTTTTGTATTCCTTTTCCCCTTTTCTCGTGAGGAGATATATGTTTGTTGTGAACAAAAGTGTTGTGTTGTTGACATGTGTTAGAAAACATATACTGACGCTTGCTGTATTTGTAGAGCTTCTGAGGAACTGAACATTTTAACACCTGTTGACACTTATATTCCGCAAATGCCACCAAGTTTGAACAATGAAGGAGAGCGACATTCAGGTACCAAAGGAAATGAAACCTCAGGTGGTCACAACTTTGAAAGCGTGCTCCTTACCTTGCCTCCCAGTTTCACCTCATTACTAATGGATTGCTCTGAGATAAACCAGAGTACGTGATTTCTTTGGTAATATGATTTGTTCTGATTTCATACCACAACCTATTTCATTTGACTAAATTCATGTGTTGCAGCTCAACTAACTGTCTCCAAGGAAATTGATCTGAAGTCCCAAATTATGGTACCCATCTTGAATTTTTACCGAGAGTACGACCAAAGATTTTATCACCTGTATTGATGCAGTGCTCATTAGTATAGGCTTTATCTGAGATGACAATGCTTTGGAATCGCATCTTCTCCGCTGATGTTTGTTCTGCTATATAATATTGTTAATTTGCTAACATCAGTTTTTTTTGTTGTTGCAGAAGTACATGGAAGACTCTTCTTTCCAAGGTAGCTATCTCTTTTGCTTATTGCTTATCTCACATTTGTTAAACCTGATAAGAATTTCTTTTCTTATCCTTCCACTTTTTCCGACACATAGGGGAGTTACTTGAGGGAAGAATTGCGTAAATATCTTATTCTTCTTAGGCTTAAATATGATTATTTTCATGGCTTAATTATGAGTGTTAATCGCTATGCTCTTTATGCAATGTTAGAGGTCAGAACTTGAACATGCTTGTTGCTGTATCTAGTGATCTATTCTAGTTAACATTACGTGTTCTATTGTTTTTAAATAAAATTTTTCATGTATGGTTTTGTTTTTGTTAGATATGTTGGCTAAGGTGGAGAAAATTATCTGTGAAATTGGAGGTGATATGTCGCTGTAGTTATCCGTGGCTTTCAATATAACAGCCGAAGCACTTCAGCATCTCTTGCTGGTTACAAGAACATGGTGGCCTTCACATTCAACCCATTGTAAAGGGACTTTCTACTCTTGCCCTCTTAATGGCAACCCACAGCGTAACCACGTTGCTTGACTTACTAACTGGAGGCTAAATGGCATCTTAGCTTCTTTTGAAGGGTGATTAGCGAGTAGTAATTCCAGAAAAGAATAAAGAAAAGGCAACATATGACCGATCCTACTCTGACATTAGAAGTGTTTAGCAATTACTATAAAATCAGCTTAACAGGTTTTCATTTGAAGAAGTTTTGATTTAAAGTAATCTGATTCCAACCTCTCCCCCCCCCCCCCAACCACCAAAAAATAAAAAGAAGAAAATCTTGCATGTTCTGAGAATTAACATCGTTTCCCGACTGCTGAACTACCACCTATGAATTGTGTTCCTCCCACGTCTACTCAAAACCTCAACTAAGCTCTTGTATGTTCTGTGAATGAACATCCTCTCGGTTTTCATCAATTTTAGTTTTTGATGAAATTCTTTAAGTCCTCTTTTGTTTGAGTATTTTAATTTTTTATATATTTAAAATTTTATATATAAAATATTAAATAAAAAATTGATTTCTTTAAATTATACATAATACATAAATTTTAAAATTTTTATATATATTATACTTAAATATATTTAGAATAGATTTTCACATAATTAAAAAGCTAAAATTTTCATATACCAAACCCCACCTTAAAAGTACTAACATGTTTCTTAATTACCGTGTCATCCTTTGGCAATAAATTAATACAGTTTACGCACTGTCAAGCGCCCCAGTTTCCAAATTTTATTTACATGGTTATAATTTGTTTATGGATGATTTGTTTCGTACTGTTTCTTCTTCAATCTGTCTCCTAAATGCCGCTAGCTGTAACTAATTATGATAGAAATCCCAAGATGGAAACCAAATTATCAAACAATAATCAATCGGTAATTGGATATATCACTAAAAAATACAAAGCAAAAAGAATTCCAATAAGATCATTAAAACCCCTGGCCCGGAATTCCCAGACTATGTTTGGTTACGGCAAGTTAATTAGTGGCCCTACAAGTCCTCCTTATCTCTCCTTTATTCCCCGTAAGCACATCTAAAGCACTCATCCGAGTCATTAACTCAGCAAACCTCTTTGGAAACAATGCAGGATCCGCTGCCAACTTGTGCACAATTGGAGCAGTCCTGGGATCAAGGATCAAATCCTGATCCGTAGCGAGCAATGCCTTCCTCTTTACGACTAGATCTTTGTAGAAGAGATTATCAAGTTTTGTCGGTGTCTCATCGAAGTTCACAGTTGGATTGGCTCTTGCCTCCTCTGAGCCTGGTCTCGCGCATAGTTTACTGAGTTCACCAACGGCGGTTTGAGATAGATCAGGATCTGGTTTCCCAGAATCACTGTAGTTGTATATTCTATCGGCAAAAACATTACAGTGAGCCACCCCAAGCGAATGTCCACCAGCTAGAATCACCATTTCTTCCTCGTTGAAGCCTTTCCTTTTGAAGAGCTGCACCAGTTGTTCCACCGTCCAGGTTGGCGTAGGTATATTGTTGTTTACATTTATAGCAAGGGAATTTGTTCCATCCCTGCGACCACCCAGCTTAGGGCGACGTGGTAAACCAGCTAAAACCATAGATTCCTCAGCAGCAAATGCCAATATATCAGCACATGACACTGTTTGTGGACATTGCATCTCCAGCTTCTCTTTGATATCGTCAATATAATCAACACCTTTGAGGAGTTCACCATTCATATTTGAACTTTTCTCTACCTTTTCCTCGCTTTCCATGGAGTCTAACAAAATGGAGGCATCGCATCCCTGTTTAATTTCCCATATCCCCAATATTCATCAAGTTTAGAAAAACTTATCACATTAATAATGTACCCAATCTCAACGTTTGGGAAGAAAGCTTAAGCCAACAAAGCAGTCATGGAATAGAAGACGAAGGATGGCAGCTATTCCGTTTGGATTTGCCTTGAAAATCTGGGCCATTTCTTGCTCCACAATTTTTTCAGCATTTGGGCAATTCTGGTTGTAGAATCCTTCCTGAAGTGTATCGACAAGTTGTTGTGAGACAGTTTGTTCTAGTCCCGACATAGAACCAAGAGCAGGGTTTTGTCCAGCAATAGGTTGCGGTTGCCCGACAGCAGGTTGCTGTTGTCCTATAACAGGCTGTGGTCCGACATGTTGTTGTTGTTGTCCGGCAGCAGGCTGTTGGGGTTGTCCGACAGCCGGTTGTTGTGGCTGTCCAACAGCAGGTTGTAGTGGTTGTCTGGCTTCAGGTTGTTGCGGCTGTCCGACAGCAGGTTTTTGGGGTTGTCCGGCAGCCGGTTGTAGTGATTGTCCAGCTTCAGGTTGTTGTGGTTGTCCAGCAGCAGGTTGTTTTGGTTGTCCGATAGCAGGTTGTTTTGGTTGTCTAGCAGCAGATTGTTTTGGTTGTCCGGCTGCAGGTTTTAATGGTAGTCCGGCAACAGGTTGTTGGGGTTGTCCAGCAGGAGGTTCTTGGGGTTTGGTTGGTTGTTGTTGTTCGCCTGGCTGCCGTCGAGCAAACGAAGGAACGATGACCAAGTTAAATAACAAAGTAGTCATTATAACAAAACGTGGTATCATCATTTTTTGATAAACTCAATATATTTCAATGGCTGTTGGTTGCAGACCTGTTATATATATGAATGGAACGGTTCCAGAATTCCAATTTCAGGAATAAATAGTTCTAAGTTTTAACGATTCTGCAGCTACTTGATATACATCTAATGGATAGCCATTGCCTCTGCAACAAAGGCAAGAGCCGCTAGAGAAGGGTCAGTAGGTTTAGGTTGTGGTTGGAAGTTTTATATCGGAGCTGAGAAGAGGAGGGAGGCACGGCTTAGAGTCAAATACGCTTTATCTATTTAAGAATTTTTGTTATAATTGACTTGTTTTCTATTTTTACAGTTGCACTAAAAGGAGAGTTGAGAGGATTCAATATTAAGTAGTTTGAGGTTGGAATTCTTTGAAGGCATGCTCTTTAAATACTAGATCTCGATCTCTCTCTCTCTCAAGGATCTTTGTTCTTTCATTTCAGTACCGTAGCCGCTAAAATTATTTCAAGACGAAACAGGCTCGGTTTATGTAACAAATAAGTGAAGAAAAAAAAAACAGAATTCTTTTTAATGCAACAAATTTTTACAGCAAAAAACAGAATAGCCATGGAGATTTGACGATACAGCCGGAAAAACTAAAAAAATTATATGGAAAAAATGAAAATTAAACTAATATATATATATATATATATATATATATATATATATATATATATATATATCCATAAAGAAGAAAAAAAAATTGAAAGGAACTTTTGAAGATTTATGGTTTCATTGTGGATAAAATGGTTGTTACTAATAAATTTACAGCACTGCCCCTTGTCAGGAGTTCAGGAAGATGCAGCAATCGAAGTCCAAGCTAATCTGATTGAAGTAGCTTTGTAAAAAGAGGTTATATTTAAAATATTTTATTTTTAGGTGAACAATATTTTATTCATGAACAAAATTTAAAATGTGATGTATAATAAAAATAATTTTAAAAAATATTATTTATTTTATATTTTATAATTTAAATATTATTGATGAATAAAAAAATTATTCCTTAATAGTAAATCAAATTAATAAAATCAAAATAAAATTTATTCATAAGTTGTCGTCAATTGAACGATAAGTAACATTTATGATCATCAAATTTATTACATGAAAAGATAAATAGAATAAAATAAATTATAAATTGATATTAAAATATGTTATAAATATATTTTAGTTAATTACATATTTTTATGAAGTTTTTGTTCTACATATCTTTTCCAATTTAAGTCCAAAAATCCTTGAACATATATTTATAACTCGAGTGTGATTGGTAAAAGCAAAAAAAAAAACATGAAAGCTCCTTCCGAATAAAGATTAAAAAAAAAAAATTGCCATGAAAGTGTCCCATCACATGAGCTTGATATAGCATAGAGCATCTCCTTGTTCATGCCATACTTCGCTCATAGAAATTGGTTTTGCCTCGTCTGTCTATTCTCTATTCTCGGTGTTGTAAATATTTAAAAAATAAAAATAAAATAAAATAACATCAAAGCTCTTAACAACTTGTGATTACATCAATGAACAGCACCAAAAGTTTATTGGGGAAAACATAGCTAATGTGTATAACCAGACCATAAAACTACAAGTCTTTCAGTTCCAAGCCAAGTGTGAATTTGGCGTGTATTGCCGGCGGAGATCACACAAAGATGCCACCATCCTTGTTAGTTGTGAATTCCAGACAGGTATTAATTACATAGGCAGCACAGAATTGTAAACATCGAGCAGTAATTGGAAACCATCTTACATCAAATTTTGAGTTTGATTCCTCTATCTACAACCTATGATCACAAAAAAGGGTCACAAACTATATACATCAATCTTGACGACTTCCAACGTTTCTGTTTCTTGAAAGAAGCAAAAACCAAGTCATGACAAGGGAAGCAGAATATACTTTATGAAACTTTCTCATTTCAATCCTCATTCTCTCATGAAAACTTCATGACCACAACCATGGCCTCCCTTAATCTCCTTCCTTCCCTTATCCCTCTGCTAGCAAGTTTGTTTCTCAGAGTTTTTCCATTGCAAGTTTCAAGCCAAGAGTCTCATGTAGAACCTTTGAATTGCTCAGCAAGTATTATGACATGCAATGCCTCACTTTACCACATAAGCCACAATCTTAAGAAGGAAGAAATTGCCTATTTTTACTCTGTCAATGTGTCCCAGATCGAACCCATTATGCATAACAAGAAGGAAGATTACCTCGTAACTGTACCTTGTTCTTGCCGAAGTACCGGCGACCTTGGTGGATATTTTTATGAAACAACCTACAAAGTGAAGCCGAACGACACTTTTGACAATATTTCAGCGCTGATTTACAGTGGGCAAGCCTGGCCTCTTGATAACCATGTTTTGGTCCCAAATGAGACTTTAAGAATACCTCTTCCATGTGGGTGTTCAGAAAGTGACTCCCAAATTGTTGTGACCTACACAGTCCAGCAGAATGATACACCCTCAGGGATAGCTAGTCTGCTCTTTGCTACACTGGATAATATGCAGAGCATGAACAGAATTTTGGCTCAAAACCCTTCATTTATAAATGTGGGGCGGGTGCTATTTGTTCCCAAAGAGTTAAAGGGGCTTCAAACCCTCAACCTCAACAGTGACGGTAATTCCTTTGCTGATCCTCCATCGTTGATTGAGTATAACTGATATTCACTAGTTTTTGCTCTTCTGAAAATTTCACGTTGATTTAGTTTCAGAAAGTATCACTTAGCTTTGTGCTTCTATTTGGTAGATATTACTTTATGATAATTCATATCGAACACAAACACTCCTTTGATTCAGCTAGTTTTGAATTTTGGTCAACAGCTGAAGGTCAACAACCTCAAAAAATTTAAGGTTTATACCATTAATAAAACACTTAAACGCACTTATTATTAGATGTCTCGAATGTCAATACAATATTGTCACTTTATAAAGATAGACATGTCAAAATAAATTTTGTTTAGTTCAGATACGTGCCGAATACAACATATTTATGTCACGTATCGGTGTTGGTGTTTCATAGAAATACACGTCAACTTTATAGTCCAATGATCTACGTTAACTTCGTCAGATTATATGTTTATGATGGTTACCTAATTATTGGTCTCAGTAAATAATGACAAGTACCTTTCAGTCTTTCACCAATAGATGTTCACAGACCATGTAGAGTTCGGAAAAGATAGTTTGACTCAATAAAAATCAAACAGATGCATTTGTAATTGCAGGCAATCAAGATTTTTAATATTTTTTTTCATTTGATTTTACCCTCGTTGGCAGGTAAAAAGAGTAACAACAAGTGGAAACTAGTCATTGGCGTAACAGCAGGTGTGACATTACTCTCATTGTCCATAATGTTCATTTTCATTCTCAGGAGAAAAACCAACAAAGAAGATCCAAATGGTGCATCTAAGAGATCAGTTGCCAATAGAACTCTTTCCAACCACTTTGGTAAAGATTATATGGAAGGTAACGTAAAACCCATTTTGGAAATAAACTAGAGAGCTCAAGCTAAAGCTTTGGAGTTTATATAATTTTTTTATAGCTTTCGGGTGATATCAGTGGCTCTATAATCGAAATGCAGGGATTTAGTTCTTTATTTTTTTTTTTACCTTACCCATCTATATAACTCCTATTTTTTGAATCAGAAAGACAAGTAATATTTAGTCTTGAGGAGATTGAAGAGGCTACGAATAACTTTGATGAAACGAGAAGAATTGGAGTTGGTGGATATGGGAGTGTGTATTTTGGAATGTTAGGCGAGAAGGTATGTAAATGCCTCCTAAATCTTATCTGTTTCACTTGCTAACAAGAAAAACTTAGGAGAACAACAGCTAATTTTACTTTCAGGAGGTTGCTATAAAGAAGATGAGGTCTAATAAATCCAAAGAGTTCTATGCAGAACTCAAGATTTTATGTAAGATCAATCACATTAACATCGTAAGTAATGTCTCTGATGAAATGAGGTTCGACGTAGTCTTAAACATCTGACGCTTGATTGGGTTACAGAATAATTACTGTTGCAGGTGGAGCTACTGGGATATGCCAGTGGAGAAGACCACCTCTATTTGGTGTATGAGTATGTTCTAAATGGATCTCTTTCTGATCATCTTCATGATCCATTACGAAAAGGTATGTTGGACACAAGATCTATTTGCCTGGCAAGAATATGCCCGAGACTTGTTTTAAAAAAAAGCATAAACCAAGAAGAGCTGTAATGCCAAATTGAATCAGGTGCGTGATTAGTAAGCCTGATATTCCATGTACTGTCCGACACTTTAGACAGGGACAGTTTCACATTTTTTTGGTAAAGTGTCTATTTCATAAGTAACCCCACATAAGCCACAAGGCCTGACATCTAAAGTAACCAGATCATAGGGATGATTTTGTGATCTTCATTTTTCTGGTTATTAAAGTCATGGATTGATGACTTATGGCTAGTATTTATATAATGAATGAAAACTGGCATAAAAATATAGAATTGACAAAACTATAATGTCAAATGTTCATAAAACCTTGGTTCAAAAGTTTTTTTTCTCCAATATGCTACCTAAAATACTGGTTCAGGTAAACTACATTCTTGCTAGTATAGGAAAATTTTACATATACCAACAAATATAAAGCATGGTACTGGAACAGGTTATCAGCCTCTTTCTTGGAATTCTAGAGTACAGATTGCTCTGGATGCTGCAAAAGGTCTAGAATACATACATGATTACACAAAAGCACGATACGTCCACCGTGATATAAAGACTAGCAATATTCTTCTTGATGAGAAGTTCAGAGCAAAGGTACTTACCACTTGAGTCCTTTACTCTCAATTCTGACTAAAAATGCCAATCAATATCTTTACACTAAACATGCTAACTCACCTCTTTATTTTAGTTCTCATTACTTAAACATGCAGGGTTTAATAAGATGATCTTCAAGCATTGTACTTGTCTTTTTTAATCTTCCATTGGCTCTTCTTCTGATAGGAAATGCGGCTAGGCTTAAATTTCAGAAGTAACCTACTGCTGCAGACCAAGTTATTTTGCTTATTTGTAAATTTAAGTAGTGAAAGTAACATTTCATCATTTCTATGTACTTCATATATAGTTCACACCATCATCTTGACATTGATTTGTAGGTAGCAGATTTTGGACTCGCAAAGCTGGTAGAACGGACAAGTGATCAAGATTTTATTTCAACAAGGCTTGTTGGAACACCTGGCTACCTTCCACCAGAGTAGGTTATTTGCTTCTAGCCTTCTATTCTGTATTATAATCATAAGTAGACTCTTGCTGCACTTTTAGGGATAAACAATTTTTCTTTTGTCATTGATCTTACTAAACTCATGTAGAAAAAAAAATGGTTCCCTGAGTTGATTTTATTTCTAACATTTTTTATTTTTGTCCTTTAAGATCTATCAAGCAGTTTCAAGTGACCCCAAAAACTGATGTATTTGCATTTGGAGTGGTTCTATCAGAATTGGTAACCGGGAAACATGCACTGTTTTGTGACAACCAGGAGGCCAGTAAAATGAAATCCCTTATTACCGTTGTAAGTCAAACTCTTAATTGAGAAAAAAAGAATAAGAAGCATTTTGCCTTATTCTAGTTAGTAATGAGTTCGATTCCCTCAGAGAGTAAAATTCAAAATGCATTATATCCATATGGAGAGTGTGCCACGGAGAAGGGATTTACTCTCTGGCAAAGGCTAAAGAAACAAAAAAAATTCTCATCCTAGATCTGTACTGATAGAGGAGTCTGTATTAAGTCAAACACAATACGGCTAGTCATCATGGATTGAATTGAAACCATATGTTTGGGAAAGTTGAAGCTGAATGTCTTCTAAGTACTGTTTTGCATCTGAGTTCATACACATTCACATGAATACATGAGTAAACTACACTCATTCCACACAAATTTTACTTTGCAGTTTGACTGATCACTTTGATGCATGCATTTCATAATAAAGCTATGAAAGAAAGCTTAGTCTTCATTTCATCGCATTCAGGTGAATAAAGTATTTCAAGATGATGACCCAGAGACTGCTTTAGAAGATGTCATAGATAAGAATCTTCAAGGTGGCTATCCTGCAGAGGATGTTTACATGGTTAGCGTCAATATAATTACCTCTATCTTTGTTCATGACTTCATGTATCTGATGCAATATAATCACATTGTTTTGCTTTAAGGGAAACTTCAGAGTCAATCAAATAAGGCTGCTTTAATCTGAAAAAATTGCAAACAATCATTGATGGAGGAAAGGAAAATGGAGGCTTCTATGATGATATTTATTAATATGAAGATTGAATGCTTCTTCCCCCTATGCTTTATGAGTTCTAAGTGATACCTAGTGTGCATGCACATATTGCAGCATTTCCCATGTAAAATATTATTATCCTCTGATATTAAAGGGAATGTTGCAGATGGCAGAGCTAGCTGAAAGGTGCTTGCAGGAAGATCCAGTTGAGAGGCCTGAAATGTGGGAGATTGTTGGGGCATTGTCACTGCTTGTTACCTGAAACCAATATTTGCTGTGTTAATATGCCTGTTGTATTTAGTCAAATGCCACGTTGATATTAACAAAGTTATCTTAAAAAGAATAGAATATTAGAAAGTGCTTATAAAGATGCAGCTTATTTCCAAAACCACGGGAGAACAATACAAAACTAACTTCAACTTCTTTTTTGTTTTTTGGACATGGAAACTAACTTCAACTTGAAAGAATGTGTTTTGTAGATGACGGGTGAAGCCAAAATAAGCCCATCAACAGACAAATATGGACTATCGACACATCCAAAAAAAAAAAAAAAAATCTCTTTTGATAATGTTGTGACGTTTTAAAAGTGAAACCATTTAAAAATGATGTTTAATAAAAATTTAAAAAAATCGCTTTTAAAAACAAAATTGATTGATAGAATGTTTGTGGGGCTAATTTAAAAGAGTGAATCTTCAAATTATATATATGAGGAAGAAATTTATGATTTGTTTGATTTCTGTTTTTAAAAATAATTTTTGTTTTCAATTTTTTTAAATAAAAAATTTTGTTTAAAAACTTTTTTTTTTATTTTTATTTAAAAAAAAATTTGAAATTATTATTTTTAACTCTTGCATGATTTTGTTCTTCTATTCAACGTTGTAAATATAAAATTTTATTAATAGCAATGTGTAAATATAATTCAAATAAATTTTTCTTATTTTTCATTTTTAAAACATAATTTTTAAAACACATCTCAAAATAAATTTTGAAAATAAAAAAACAGAAACAATTTCAAACAAAGTCTTAATTTAAAAAAAAATTCAAAGACATCCTTAATAATAATAGAAACGTAAATGATTAAAAATTATAAATAAAATTAGAATAACATTGTTTATATTCATAACAATTTTTTTATAAATTATTAAACTCATGAAATTGTTGCATAAATTTATTGAAATTAACTTATTTTCCAAATAACAGGACAAAATTATCATTTTTTACACATTATCTATTTTTTTTAATAGATCACATCTAATCGCTTAATTAATAATAATATGCCTGTAAAATATCAATCCATGCCATTGAATTTGAAAGAAGTGATGCCTTTGTAATAATATTAATGCGTCTAATATGCAATTTACATAAATTACATTTTGTGTATATAAAACGCACAATGCATGCAGTTTGGAGTTTGGACTCGAAATTCCCCAACCACGAACATCTTGAAGTCCGTCGAGAATTGCAGAAACACGAAGGCATGCATTCCCTTTAGAAATGTTTCGGGCTTCGTCTACAAGATGGCGGGCTAAGCCGTAGATCTTACTTCTCCGGCTGATTCATTCCGTTTTTCCGATCCGATCCAATGACAGGGGCAGCCTCTGCTCTGTTTCTTCTCGACATCAAAGGTAGCGTTCTGATTTGGCGCGACTACCGTGGCGATGTCTCCGCCCTCGACGCCGAGCGCTTCTTCACCAAACTCATGGAGAACGAGGTTCACTTCTTCTGTATTCGAATTCATCCATACTTTTCTTATTTATTAATTCATGTCAGGTTGAGTCCAGTGTTTGATTCCTGAGAAACCACGGGATATGAAGCGCGCAACAAATTACTAATTTGACTTGTGATATGTTATAATGCATAACTTAACTGCACTCAGCACAAGTAACGCTTGAATTATGTGTGGTTGGTTTGTTGACTTTGTTCTGAAGAATTTTATTTCATTAATTTTTGTGTGTTCTGCTGCTACTGTAATTATCTGGCATTATCTGTGCTATGAATTGTTCAACATATTAGCTGAGTTTGAGTTAGTAGAGGTGGTGGAATGGGAGAATATGTAGCTTTGTTTGTGAATTTGCCTTATTCTTCTGTTGACCAACTTCTATAGCTTTTCTGTATTGGGAGGAAGGGCTAAATAGGGTTCCTTGATATTGTCTTGAAATGCTCCAGGGTGATCCGCAGTCTCAAGATCCAGTTGTGTGTGATAATGGTGTGACCTACTTGTTTATACAGCATAGCAATATTTACCTCATGATAGCAACCAGACAAAACTGCAATGCCGCTAGCCTTCTTTTCTTCCTACATCGTATAGTTGATGTAAGCATTATCAGTACTTATGGTTTTAAACCTTTTGCTTTGAGATTTTTCAAAACTTTCAGTGTATACAATAATATGATTAGGTTGATCCATTGCTTTGTGGCAGGTGTTTAAGCATTATTTTGAAGAATTGGAAGAGGAATCACTTAGGGATAACTTTGTTGTTGTGGTAAATTGCCAATGGACCTTCAAATTTATTTTTGTACTAATTGCATTCTTTTAGGTTTTACATATGTTTAAAAGCTTATGTGAAACCACTCTAATTTTTTGTGTCCTTACAGTATGAACTTCTTGATGAAATTATGGACTTTGGCTACCCCCAGTATACTGAGGCAAATATTCTTAGTGAATTTATCAAGACAGATGCTTACCGGATGGAAGTTACACAGAGACCTCCCATGGCTGTGACAAATGCTGTGTCTTGGCGCAGTGAAGGGATAAATTACAAGAAAAATGAGGTGGCTATTGGAAAGCAGAAAGAGTCATTTTGAATTGTAATTTTATTATTTAAGTCATTAATTTATATATTTTTCTCTTTTAATGTTCAGGTTTTCTTAGATGTGGTGGAGAGTGTTAACATACTAGTCAATAGCAATGGGCAAATAATTAGGTCTGAAGTTGTTGGAGCACTGAAGATGAGAACAAATTTAAGGTTTTTTTTTCTAATTTCCTCCATATTTATTGAATTTCAACCTATTGAGGTGAGCTGGTAGCTGACTAGATCAGCTGTGAGATTTAGAGTTTGATATGGCTAACTTTTACAATGGGAATTATTTACAAGTCACTAGAGTTTTAAATTATTTTTTTTTATAGAGAAAGAAATTGTATTAGAAAGAGAAAGAAAAACAGTACAAATGATAGGAGGATAAGAAACACTCACACCTGAAAGGCAAAAGAACAAAGCAAATACTAAGAAAACAAAACCCTAAAGGAGACAAATTAGTGTAAAAGATCTGTCCAATCTCTACATGTCCGAAACAAATATTCTCTTTAAAAAAACCATGCATTGAACACCAGAGAGAGGCCATGTGAACAATTTTGTCCCATAACAAATTTAAAGGTCAAGACACTCCCTTAAAGATGCGAACATCCATTTCCAGCCACACAGTGCCATAGAGTTTTGTTAGCCTTCTTATTACCAATTCCTTGAAAACGAATTTGAAGAAGCTAATCCAACAAACTAAGACATACCCAACTCTCACTAAAAATACCAAAAAGCTTATTTCACAAGTAACTCATAGGCGAACAATGGAGAAATAAGTGAGACATATTCTCTTAGTTAGATCTATACATGACACACATATATGAGGAGAGAGCTATGTGAGACCATCAAACTTATGTGTAGTGTTAATTCTATTAAGTATTATTGTCCAAACAAAAGATTTGACCTTAGAAAGAGTTTTAGATTTCCAAATTGGCTTTTCAAGAATAAATCTCATGCTTTTAGGAGAATGAATAAGGAACCGAAAATAAGATTTACAAGAAAAAGCTGCTGAAGAGTCAAGGTTCCAAATTCTCATATCATGATTAGAAGACAAGGGAGCAGAATCAAGCAAAACCAAAAGGAATTTCTATCATTCACATTTTTAAAAAAGTGAAAATTCCAATAACACTTAGAATTTTGAAAAGTAAGAAAACTTTGTATTGGAGAATTATGCACAATAGAAAGCCAATAAAGTCAAGGATAAGCCTCAATAAAAGGAATATTTTCCACCCAAGTATCCTCTCAAAATCGAACTTTTGAACCATCACCTAATTACAAAGAAACAAGTGGTATAAAAAATAAATATCCTTGAAAAAAAAATTCCAAGGACTCACATAAGTAACATTAACCGCAACATTAGCATCCCAACCATTCAGATGTAAGCCATACTTGTTTCGAATAACCTTATGCCATAAGCATTGACTTTTAAAGGAAAACGCCATAACCAGTTAGTTGACAAAGCAATATTCTTAGGCAACAAATTACCAAGACCCAAGCCACCTTCTTTTTTAGGCCTCCCACAAAAACCTCCCAGCTAACTAAATGCATTCTACTGTCTGCACCAAGACTTGACCTAAGGAAGTTCCTCAAAATCCTCTCAATCTAGTGAGCCACACCAACTGGCATCTTAAAAAGGGACATCAAATAGATAGAAATGTTGGACAAATAATATTGAATGAGAGTGATACAGCCACCTAAAGAAAAGAAGGCCCCTTTCCAATTATCCAATCTCTTAAAAATCTTTTGGACAACTAGATCCAAAAGGATGTAGCCCGTGGATTACCTCCCAAGGGCACACCCAAGTGGCCATTGCAACTCTTGACAACCAGCCAAAGCAACAAAAGAAGAAAGACTATGACTCTCAATATTAATCCCTGCAACACCACTCAGCCAAATTGAACTTCAAACCTAAAATCATCTCAAAGAACTAAAGGATATAGAGAACATGCATGAAGCTCTGCCTATCATCCTTTAGAAATAGTATAGTATCATCAACAACCTACAGGTGAAACACAGTTATACCCTTAGATCCAACTGTTAGCCCTTTGATCAAACCCTTATCAACAACTTTAACCAACGTATGACTGATAATATCCACCGCTAATGCAAATAAGAAATGGGAAAGGCGATCTCTTTGTCTCACTCCCTGCTAGCCTTGAAACCAAGACTTCCATTAACAATCACAGAATAGGTGGTAGTAGAAAGGCACCCCATAATCCACCTCCACCATCTCTCTCCAAAGCCATTCCTATCAAGCACTTTATCTAAAAAAACCCTAGCTCACCCTATCATAAGTCTTTTCAAAATCCAGTTTAAAGATTAAACCTTGTCCTCTTTCTCTTTTTAGTCTTCCACAACTTCATTAGTCACTAAGGCAACATCCAAAATTTGCTTTCCTAGGATGGAAGCACTCTGATTTTCTGAGATTGTTTCTGAAAGCACTTCACAAAGATTAGAGAGAACTTTGGTAATGATCTTGTACACAATGGTGACTAAACTAATAGATCTATAATCTCTCACCTATCCTTCTTAGGAACCTGTCTTTCTGACTTCCAATTTGATAGAGACCTAGATCTCCATAAGGGATTTTACTAACATAATAGAAATAAAATATTGAGATTATACTGAAAATATAGAAGAAATGTAGTAAAAGTAACCTCTAGCACTTGAAGGGGCTAAATCCTACCAAAACTCAATTCCCATATGATTTTTCATGCCTACACCTTTGCCCTCTCCCTTTTCACTAGCCTCAATTTCGGGTTCCATCTTCTATATATCATCCAATCCAAAATCTTTAGCCTGCAGCACTCCTAGCCAAGTTTGTTCTGACAAGAACTCAAAAAAAATTTCTCATCGCAGCAATAAAACCCCTGTTCCTCCTTTCCTATTGCATCAGCCTCCATGAAACACTGATGATGGATTTCTCCCTTGAATGATGGTGTCACAAATAGTTTACCAACCTTGTCCTTATTTGTGTGTTTTGAATTGGGGTTTTTTACTAGGTTGGGTAGACGGTATGATGGATTAGGTCTGAGTAACCTGAAATCCATGAATGATTTTGCCCTATTGACCCATTTCTTTGCCTTGTCGTGTTCCCCCTTCGCAATTGAGCTTCACGAGCTTTCTCCAAGATTTTGTTTCTACAATTTTCTGTGCTTGAGCCACCAATTCCTTAAGTGAATCCACCTTGCTCATATAAATCTCTCCCTTAATCTCATTTTAAGACCGTTCTTGAACGCCATCGTCAAGTCGTTGTTGCTGGAATTTTCCAACGAAGCAGAGAGAAATTGAAACTTCTCCCAATATTTGGCCACTGATGAGTTCTGCTCTAGCAGCTGTAACATGCCTTCCTCTCCTAGATTTCTTAGGTCTACTATAGCTTTTTTCAATTTCAGTAAGCCTTCTCTTATTTTGAACATATCTTCCTCCAGTTTTTCCATCCTTCCTCTATTCTTGCAAATAACTGACCTTAGATCATTGCTTTGGTACCAATTGATGGAGACCTAAATTTTTATAAGGGATTTTACTAACAGAATAGAAATAAAATACTGAGATTATATTGAAAATATAGAAGAAATATAATTAAAGTGACCTCTAGCACTTGAAGGGGCTAGAATCCTCCTAAAACTCAATTCCCATATGATTTTCCATGTCCACACCTCTGTCCTCTCCCTCTTTTTATAACCAAAATGCTAACGACCTACTTTCCAAGTGTCCTTACACAAAAAACCCCAAAACACCTCTTTATTTATTTTTCTTATAACCATGGGTTCCATCACAATTCCAAAAAAATCATTATTATGGATGTGGTTTAGTAACATAAAATGGGCCTGAAAAGAACCTTACCGCCGAGCCTTAGGAGCAATTGAGTCAGAAACTATTATTACGGGAACATTTTTATTCTTATGAAAAACACAGCTGCATTTCGCATCCAAATGACATTCTTGGCCATCTAAAACCTTCAAAAGCATATTATTATTAGCAATAGAGGATTCACTGGGACCATACAAACTGGCCTCATCAGGATGATGAAACTTGTCATAAACCCATAAATCATAATAGTCGTTGCACCAGCAGAATCATTAGGCCTCGAGCTCGCAAAGTATATGCTTAGCACCTTCTTCAAAGAGATGTTAGTTTCTTCTAATTGATTGCTATCTAGCATGTTGGATTATGTGCTAGTATAGGCTGCTGGCCTCAGGTTTCCAGTTTCTGTTTAATGTGCTTTTGTGTGTATTCTTATCAGTGAGGGGGCATGCATCAGGGAACCCTTTATGAACTGAGTTTATGTATCTAATATTTCTGAAAACTGTTGTTTTATTGTCTGACTAAATTTGAGAAATAAAAATGAAATCAACAATTTGGAGCATGTCATTTTCTGTGTGCATTACACATGATCAAAGAGTGCTTTAATCATTCTGTACAACTGAGGCCTGAGCCTTTCTTCAGGAGCCTGTGCTAAACAGGTATGCCCATTGTCCATCTGTCATATATATTGCATACAGACCCAACCTTTGGACTCACGTTGCACTCAACATTTACAACTGAGAATGGTTTAGAAATCTATATGTTTACTGTGAAGTATCTTTTAAGTTTTAACCCAATATACCTTTTTTTTTAAATACCTAATTGATTTTAGTGCTATAGATTTTTTAGCTAAGAGCTCAGAAGTTTCATTTTGGCTTATCCAATGCAGTGGTATGCCTGAGTGCAAACTTGGCCTAAATGATAGAATATTATTAGAGGCACAAGGTAGATCAACCAAGGGAAAGGCAATTGACTTGGAAGACATCAAATTTCATCAGTATGTATGCGTGACTCTCATCTATATTAGACTCACGAAGTGCGATTTCAATATAATTTCTACAAGAATGGCTCTATCTATTATTATTGCTTGTTCTGAAATTATGTGCCAACATTTGATGAAGGTGTGTGCGTTTGGCCCGATTTGAAAATGATCGAACAATTTCCTTCATACCACCTGATGGATCATTTGATTTGATGACATATAGGCTTAGTACACAGGTTCATCTTCTTCTCTAGAATTTATATTCCTTTCTTTTTTAAGGGTAATCTGCACAGCCATGCATATTCAGAGAGAGAGGTGGGCCTATAGAGAAGAAAAGAAGTTTGTAGCCTCCTTGTTGATTTTTACTATCACTGATTTCAGGTTAAACCTTTAATTTGGGTGGAAGCACTAGTTGAAAGGCATTCAAAAAGCCGGATCGAGATTTTGGTAAAAGCTAGGAGTCAATTCAAGGATCGTAGGTACTGAGATTTCTTGTTTTCTTATTTCTGTTCCCCCCGCCCCTATTTTCCTGGTGGAAGATGGGAGATTTATCTCCCTTCAATTTATGTACTAAATGTCTTCACTTTCCCAACTACTCATAGAATTTGATTATACAGCACTGCCACAAATGTTGAAATTGAGTTGCCTGTGCCTGCTGATGCAACAAATCCAAATGTTCGAACTTCAATGGGATCTGCATCATATGCACCTGAAAAGGATGCATTAATCTGGAAAATAAGATCCTTCCCTGGTGGCAAGGTACAAGTTCCGCTTGGAAGTGGCATTGTATTATTAATTAATGCCCATATTGATACCTTAATTTGATTGTAGTTATTGAATTTGTTTCTCCTCTTTGATACTACTAGGAGTATTTATTAAGAGCAGAATTTCGTCTTCCCACTATAATAGCTGAAGAATCAGTTCTTGAAAGAAAAGCTCCTATACGTGTGAAATTTGAGATACCCTATTTTACTGTTTCGGGGATCCAGGTATTGCTACATGGACAGGATTGTTTCTTATAATTCTGAATATTGTTATATGCCATTTTTTCCGGTCGTGGAATTAGCGTTCCCTTCCTTTCGTGCTTGTCTTGGCCTCTGAATGATTAATGTAGATAACAATGTTTCATCAATGTTAAATTTACTGCGCAATCCTTCACCCCCTTCCCCCCCTCCGTTTGCCTTTTGGTTTGCGTCGTTAGAACTTTAGAATTAAAATGTTGATTATCTAAGTGTAATTGAGTGTTCAAGTAGTGAACTAGATGAATCTGTTAAAGTTCAAATATTCTTTTACAGTTCAGTTGATTGTCAGATATTCACAGGGTGGTGCTTATGAATAGTAATTTTAAATAAAAAAAATTTCTAATAAGAGGTTACTAGAGGAGAATGAACATAACATGAGTAAAGGATCTGAAACTAATAAACAATTTTGTTTTATACCATTTCCATGATTAATGAATCTGTTAAAGTAGTTTGTTTGAATGGGCTTTTATAAGAACCACATGACACACATAGGAGTAGGCCATCCGAATAAAACATTAGTTACCACGATGGTTTCTGTCATCATTGTGAGGTTTACCAAATATTATGATGGTGATTTTAATTTACCTGAAGCTTTGAGTAATTTGATCAGCATGGTGATCGACGTGTCAATGTTTTGGTTTTGCAGGTAAGATATTTGAAAATTATTGAGAAAAGTGGGTATCAGGCTCTTCCATGGGTGAGATACATAACAGCGGCCGGAGAGTATGAATTGAGGCTTATTTGAGATCGTGTGTCTTTGGTTGGTATATAATTCCGCCAAATAATTGTGTATCTTCAATGATCAATGACTTCGAACTGGTGGATGGGTGAGGAAGCCTCGAGAATTGGGTATTTTACACAATCCGCTTAATGAGGAGTTTATGTCGCCTCCCACGACTATGCATGGTAATTGTTTTGAAAATAGTTTTACTCATTGTCTAGAAAGTCTATGTCAACTAAAAATCATGAATTGGTAATTGTAATTCATAACCCCTTTTAACTCCTTTGGCCAAATCTGTATCTTTTGGGAAAATGTTCATTTTTGGTTTTTTTCGGTTGTATTCATATCCTGTCTGTCTTTTTTCCATTGTCCCCAAATTGTAATTTGACGTTTGTATTACCAAGATTGATATCTCAGCTTTTGCAAGCGGTTATCCCCGAAGAAGAATCACCAAAGGGGAAGTGTAATTAACCCAAAATTTTCATAAAAATGTGTAAATACAAAACGTGATTTGTTACACTCAAGTGAGTGCTTCAGTGTCTGGGAGTGAAATCTTGCTATTTCTGTCAAGCTTTTCAAACGTAAGAGACAATCGAAAGTGAAAAAATTCACAATTTTTTCTGCATGCGAAGCTTGATCTTTGCCAGATCGAATGTCACATGATAACCAAGAAATTATATATCTAGTGTTTGAGAATCATTTTGGCTTCTTTATGTAGGTCCTAACAATTTTCTTATAACCTCTTGGAGAGATTTGTACACTGATCTCTTGCTTAATACATTATCTTCCTTTCGTATTCACAATGATTAATCTGAGTGAATTACTGCGTTTGCGTGAATTTTTTTGGTGAAGTCGTTCGCAAAAATAAAAAATAAAAAATGGAGGAACTCAACATTTCATCTTTATCTTTATCCATTATTGAATAATGAAACTGATGACTACAAATCTGTAGATTACTTAGCTTTACTTTAGTGAGAATCATCATATAATCTTTCTTCACAACAACAACCCTTTTCATGTTTTTTAGAGATCAGAACTTCACAATGCTATCTAGTTGACTAGCTTAAAAAGATGGGTGCCTTTTATTCTTAAACCTGTATGACATTTTCAATTTAATTTTTTTGATTTACAAGAAATTACGAAGCTAAGATTCTACCCCCTTCATTTCTCTTATTCCATGTACCACTATTCCAATACATCTAATAGCTAATCCCTTTCATATTTGACAATCTTTTTATGAATTCATCGAACTCATTATCCCTGCTTAACATGCTGAGTCTAGCATACCTTTGATGAGCACCAAATCGTCTACCACTTCTTGCAAGTAGTTTAAATTTCTTTTCCAGATAACTTTCACAGTCTTCGTTCTTCTCCTTGCACTCCAACCAGGCAAAAGCTATAGCATTAAAAACCAAAAATCTATTAGAAACATACCATATTCTATTTAACACAAACAAAAGAAAAGAACAATTGGTACCCAAAAAAAAAAAAAGGAATATATACCAGGGCATGTTTCAGATGCCTCATTGGTGAAGTTACAGTGGGCCTTTGGGAACTTTGCTAAACTGAAATTTCCATTTTGTTTGATGACTTCCCTCAGTTTCTCCCACCTTTCCATCATGAGGCGTTTGCTGTATTCAAAGAAAAGCTCGGATTCTTTAGACCCAAAATTCTGATAGCTATCACAGATCACTTCCATTATCTTAGCAACTCGAGTTTGGGATTCTTTCGACACTCCAATGGAGCTCATCTGTATGAATCTTGTCATCTTCTTGGCAATTTCTTTGTCCTTCACAATAGCCCACCTTCACAACAAACCCAAAATTAAGCATAAAAGAACATTAACACGCTATAGGAATAAGGATTTTTATTGCGCAAAAACTCATTTATCACTTCATTTCTAAGCTCCACTCGCAAATAAACAAGAGTAAAAAAAAAAAAGTATATTTTATTTGAGTAAAATCTTAAATATATTATGTCGACATGAAAGTTTTCTTTTATATAATTATTGAACCCTCTGAATCACGTATAACTTGCACAAAAAATTGGGGTAAAAATTATAATGGAATAGGGGATCTTACCCAATACGGGAACCAGCATGGCCAGTGCATTTGGAGAAAGTGAAAAGCATAATATCATGATCAGCCTTGTGAGTAATGGGAGTGTAATGGGGCCAGTAATAGGCAAGGTCATGAACCAGCTTCCCTTCGCCTCCAGAGCTCACCACAGGAACTCTTATGGTCCCATCTGGGTTATTTGGGGAGGTCACTACCTCTATGTAAGCTTCATTTTTATCAAACACAAAAGCATCACCACCCCATTTGTATAGCCCCGAACGCAGAACATCTACCTCATCTGGGTATTCCTGCAATGGATTCAATTAACGTAAACAAATTGTTAATTAACCCTTTACCCTTCTATTAGAAACTAATTAATCATCATTATTAATTGCCGACCAATCCTCAAAAGCCTCTGGTTTAAGTAAAATCACCCACTTCGAAACATTGAAAAAAAAAAAAAAGTTCTGAGGTTGACCATAAAAAAGAATAGTTAACAGTAGACACGCCCATGTTACCATGTTAATTTGCCCGTAGAATCTTAAACTTCATGTGTCTACGTCAATGTGCTTGTGCATGTTTCCTTGTATGTGTAGTGTCACCCAAAATAAAAAATGTTTGTCACTTTGCTGTCTCCTAGAAAAGACAATAGCCATTGACAATTGACAATGTTTCACAAAACAGGACCACCCCCGTTTTGAACAAGACAGGATGCTGATCTTGGGAGATTTTTCACTAATCTTCGTCTATAAAAATTATACAGATTAAGTGAATTACGAATAAATATATTAAAACTGAATCTTGTTAATATATATATATATATATATATGATTAACTTTGTTCATATATTTTTGATAGATTGGGTTTGATTAAAAGTTTTTTTTTCTTTACTATTTATCCCTAAATAGCAAAGTAGGCCAAAGATGAGACGCTCTTTGTCAGGAAAAACGGACGCAACCCCCACATGACCGCCCCTCGAGAAAATTTGTTTAAAAGAAAAAGTCATTTTGGTTGGGTGACTATAAAAACTTGAGAATCCTGAAGTCCTATCACTATTATTAATGAAGATATCTGATACTATTTAATATTTATAAACACTTATTCTCACAAATGTGCATAATTAATTTATCGATAATTAAACAGTTAAATGGTTTGTTCTGATTTATGAGGATAAAGTTTGAAACTTCTGCATTAATAAAGCCACCCAAATAAGATCACACTGTTAGTTTGTGCAGATCTTATGAGAGATAAAGTCCGAAACTTCGCATAACAAACAAAACTCAGATAAAGATCACCAAGTCAGATGTGGTCCACGAAAATCAAAGGCTGGAATTGAATCAAAAGGAGGAAAATTTTCAAATAGACCACAAGAATAAATTTATACGATTATAATAAGGTATGTCATATAAATATATTTCAATGAGATTTATATTTACGATGTTTATATATTTATACTATTGATTTTTTTATTTATCAATTAATAAATTTTAAAAAAAAATCATATATATATATATTTAAAGAATTTATACACCAAACTAATCATGAAAAAAATAGTCAAAACATATTTTTCATTTGGACTATTGTCTGTAAATTTTGGGTCTACCTCAGAATATATCTTACCTTAAAAAAAACCCATTCAAGTGAGACTCTTTTTCTTTTTTCTAATTAATTTACGGTTCCTAGTGCGACAATATTTCCCTGAATTCGAATCCTGAATTTCCGAAAGGAGGAATAGAGAAAAGCTCACCGAATAATAAGGAGAAGCAGCGAGCACGTTAATGGGGTGAGGGGTGGCGGAAGGGAATGATGAGGAGGAGAGAGCAAACAAAGCAGCCTGAAAGAGCTGCGTGGAACCCGTTCCCACCACGATGTGCTTATCCTCCGTCGCCGCATTGCCAACCATAGTGTGCAGCCTCGTAATGGCGTCTCTGAGTTGTGGCAACATGAACCAGCACACACTGCTCGAATCACTCAAATAGCTCATCAGCTCGCACCCCTTGATCACAACCGTGCACTTGTCGCTCATCTTCTTCCAGTACGACTCGAACACCACAGGATCGCCCCTGTTGTAATAATCAATCAAAATCATGAGGTGTCCATCAAGGATTTTCAGTGCGAGAATATTAAAGAACAGATCTTACTGGTCGAGATTGATCACGAAGGAATTTTGATGAGCCTTTGTGGTTTTATTGACAGGAACAGGAACAGGAACACCGCACACTTCTGCTACCATTGTTGTAGTATGATAAAGGCTTTTGTTTTGTTTTGTCTGTAACTGGAGCCTCGCTCTTTGTTTCTCCTATTCTTCTGCTCTTTGTGTTTGGAATCACTTCAGTATATATATATATATATAAGAAGAGTGGAAATGGATGATTCATGAATCCTAACGCCTCTTTCTGTTTCTGAGTAATTACTATTATTCTTTTCATTTAATGGCAATATCCAGGGATAAGATTTTTGGAATAAATATGGGATTTACCAGACCCCTCTGACCCTTTGTGTTTTTTACATTCAAGAGAATTTAATAAAATCATTTATATACATTAATTAGATTTGAATTTGAAACACAAAAGCCGAACTTAGCATAGAATATTAGTTCACATTTTCTGTTCCCCGCATTACTTGAATGATAATTTAGCATCTCCCCCTCTCTCTCTCTCTCTGCGTATATTCCAAAGCCGAGCAATCCATTATTATTTTCATATTTTTGTAAGACTGAACATAAAATCAGGCTAGGCTACAATGAATCATGAATGCAGTCAGTGTGCAAACCATATATACACACCTAAAAATGTATACAAGATACATGAGTAGTAATTAAGATTTACATATATGATCATTTAAATTCATTAAATAAATGACATATGTAATCAAGTAGCTAGTAAATCTATTTTATTTGGAAAATGTTAGATTTTTTTTAAATATTAAGAGTAGGGTATTTTTGAATGTTTTAATTTGTTCAGACTAAATTTCTTCTATAATTTTTAGATACAAGCATCTCCTTTAAGGTATTTATTTTTTTATATATAAAAAAATAGATTCTTAAGAATCAAGACCTGTGGATAAAGATAGTGATTAAATATTTTCTAATTATTAATCATATAAAATATGTGAAAAAAAAAATTGAATATATATAGAAAAGTTTAAAGTGTGACGATTCAGAGTCAATATCCACAGGACTCTTTGTTTGTAGTGATTGAACTCCACGAATACTTCAAAATAGACAATAAGCAACATCGTGACGGAGCGACTCCGACGTTCAAGGCACACCCTTGTTAGAGGTTTCAGGGAGCCAAAAGGATGAAATGAGTCAAGAGAGCAAAATAATCTCTCGAACTATATATATATATATATAGACTATATATGCATGCTGAAAAACCAAAAAATGGACCAACTCCACCTAAATGGTTTCAGGCTGATGACAGACTTTCCTATTTTTCTAATATTAAGCCAGGCTTAAATTCTTAATTTATTGTCACAAACCTTTAAAGTTCTTGTGAACTTTGGTTGGGAAGAACTTGTCTTTATATTGAGCAATCGTACAAATAATTCCGAACAAAGCAACTAGCCATGTTAATTTAGATTAAGGTTCTTCTGACATATGGCAGTTAGCATCATTTATGCTAATTATACGACACCGTTTTTAAGTGACGTGTCATATCACTTAAAAATTTTAAGACCTCGCATCTCTAATGACTCCTAATATTACAGGTATGTTTAGAAAATATTAAATGTATTTTTTTATAACTCTTAATATTTTATCTAATATAACAATTTTAATCTTTTATATTTTATTATCTTATATCATAATATTTAAAAGGTTAAAAAGTTTAAGAAAATTTGATTTTTTTTGTGTGGAAGTTTGTGTCAAAAGCTACATTTAAAAGTGAAGGCTTTTTTTAAAAAAAAAGAAAAGTAAATAAAAACCCTTTCGGTATTAGAATAATAGTATGAAAGTAGCAAATGAACGATTGTAATTTAGTGAAAATTCAGAAGTATTTTAAGAAACCAAAAAGCGTCACTCCAATAACTCTAGACAGTAGGATATGTTTGGGTTGTCCTTCATTGGTTATTGAGAAACATGTTTGGGTTGTCCTTCATTGGTTATTGAGAAACATGTTTGGCTCGAAACACATGACATTGTGTTGCGCAGAGAAAACAAGCTCATATAATGTTTTGACTTTCTGTCTAACCGAATCTCCCAGTGCCAACACCCATCATGCTCATGCACGTGCTGCTCATCATATTGCATGTGCTCCAAACTCATGTCACCTTGCACCACACTTCCTTTACTATCATCACGGAGATAATATTGTCGCCCTTTTATGTATAATATACAATCCAACCTTTCATATATTAGTGGCAGCAATCATTTCTGGTATTGTAGGTCAGGTGGTGGTTAATGCCTTGGTCTCCTGGGAAAAAATGGGCTCCGATATTGACGTCAACGACATGGAGAAACGAAATGTTGCCTCCTCTTCCTTTTGTTTTGTTTGTTTCGGCAGGTAAACACCCAGCCCAAAGCAGGCCACAAACAGCGAAACAGCCCAGCCCAAAAGTCCATTTGCTGGGAGAGAAACGAAAAGACAAAAAGAGGGCAAAACACCCTTAGACAAGGAATAATGTAGTTTCAACTTTCCAGGACGGATGATCCAATTAAAAATAATAACCTAGTTTCTATGATGGAAGGTCCAGTTTATGGACCTTATTGGGTCTTCAGAATTTTGGAGCCAATCTTTCAGCAAAATCCTTAGTGTGTGTTTGGATTGGTTTTTTTTTCAACGCAAACGTGATTTTGGAGCAATTTACAGAAGCAACATTTTGTTGCTTCTGGCAAAATTCTAGTAGAAACGGGCTTTTGGAGCTTTCCACCGCCAATCCAAACACACCCTTAATGGGCAAGCGGTGTGAATCACATTGGCCTTCAGAAGTGAGAGTGATGACATAGAGATTAGTCTGCTCCTTTTCTGTGGGGTCATGACCAGGATCGATTTAAAAGTAAAATTATTAAAATTAAAATTTAAAATTTTAAAATTTTAAAATTTTTTATTATTATTTATTTTAATAATTTTTTTAAAAAAAATCTCATTTTTTCAATTTATTTTAGACCTCAATCAAATTTTTAAAAATATTAAGTCAGTAGTGGTCATGACTCGTGACAGAACCATAGTCTACGCCGACGGAGTCTTCCCCTTCCATCCTTCCCTTTTTGGTTTAACTTTGATTCATTTTAAATGTTAGAACTCTCATCTCCTCATCAGACTTGTCTCCTTCGTTCATGTAACATTTTCCTCTTCAAAAGTGTTTATTTTTGTCAACTCGCTTGAAGATCCAAAATGTGTTGCCTCTACTGACGTGTCTTTCTGATACTTAATTGTATGACTTTAAATTACAACTTTTTGAAACGTTGCCTCCATTGTCTTCGGTTGTTTTATCAAAAGTAGGAGCCTGTTTAATTTGATTTGTTATCGCAAGCCCAACAATATTTTTTTATATATCCTTAGTTGTATGTCTGATATAATAATATTTTTCATGTAAAACAAAAAAAACGACTTTTTTTTTTCATATAATGAGAAATTTGTGCATACAATTTTGACAATCTATCCACTAAGCCTCTGATATATCTCAGAAACCTATAAATTACAGAAATTCGGAGCAGAACAACATTATGGGAAAAGGAACACTTATATTTACAAGAGGAATGAATGGCATTTTTCCTTTCACGTTTCTCTTTTAACTGTATACAAGGGTGAGAGTAACAGAAGCTAAGCTATTGATGGACTTCATTAGGTAGCGTTGGAGGTTTCGTCCTAAAAACGTGCTTCCTGCAGCGTTCAAATATACTATCATATATTAAATCAAATTGAACTCCTGCTCTCTCCCTGTTCACAATGAATAGTATGTGATCCCCCTCCACAAGCTTGTAGTACCTGTTTCATCAAATACCATAATTTTGTCAGTTCGAAGAATAATTTCCCAGAAGAAGATTGCATGTGGGAAGTGTGAAATAATACATTTCCCATCAGAATCTAAAAACAACTAACATATATAATGATAAGTTTACTTTCCACCAAACTAAATCAGATTACTCAGCAGAGGAGAGTAGGAGGCGTCAACCTAACTAAATGCCTTCTTAGCTTTTCTGATTTCAAAATTTAGCAATGGAAAGGGATTAAATCCAGTAAATGCCATATTAGTGGAAGATAAGTACAGCAATTAAGCGTTTCCAAATATCATGATAGAAAAAAGGATAGTAATGTTCATTATAAGATGATCTAATAATTTGTTAGCAATATATGTTTTTCTTAATGAAGGCAGTACTGCACTACAAGAATCTCTTCTAACCACTTCAGTTTGTCCAAAGCTTACTGTACAATCAACCCAGGTTAAATGGCATTTGGAAGCTAATAACTAGTTGATAATGCTGATTCAAGCTCCACAAGAGGTTTTATTCTATCAGTAAGTACTATTCCTAAAAAAGAATAAGATTATAGTGTATAAAATACCAGATGCCTGGTTGCAATGGTTGGCAGTCTGAATCCTTTTCAACAAAACGGCTGGGATGTTCGATTGGGAGGCGAGGATGAGTCATGGATATTGTGTTAAGTGCTCCATCATTGTCCTGCCAATCCTCATCCCTGCATTGGCAATAACATAATCCTTGATTGGCCATGCTTACTTCAAGTTACAACTCAGTAATGCTCAGAGCAAGGTGAAAATATTATCTAAGGCATTGAAAACTCACCTGTAACCTTTATAAGGGGGAGGGACATCTGAAGGATGACGCCACTGGCTCATCTGCAACACTCTGATGAAAAGCATAGGGTGAATTCCAAGTATGCTTGAAGGAACTGTGACACCCATGATCTTCTTAGTGTGCTTGGTAGCATAACTGAAGTAGTATGTATTTGGAAATGTTTGAAGACGGGAGTTGAGTCTTGAAGACCCTTGAATTGTAAGATCCGGGAGGATCCAATCCTCTGAAGCAAATGGACCTGCATTCCCCAGAAGGCAGTCAACAATACCCCAAATACCCATCTTTCTCCACGACATGTTGAAGTGATCGAACCCAAAATTGTAATAGGTCTTCAGCCAAGAAATGTCTAACCAGTCATAAATTATCACTCCAATGCGGCAAAACTGTAGCAGAGAAATAGGTTTCATTGTTCTTCCATCTTCTGGCCTAAAACAAGTTCAATTTGTAGAGACTAGTTTAGCACTCAAATGTTCTTCAATGTGGAATTTAAGTTAGGATATTAGCTAGATATTGACTATATGAATAATGAAAAAATTGTCCTAATTCATAAGCAAGCATCTATTCTACAAAAGCAAAGACTATCATTGTCACATCAGATCACGTTGGCTAGTTTACTGCTAATGGCAGCATAGACATAGATCCATCTTTTATGTCCCAAAGGATCATATTAGCCCCCATTTGTTTATCTTTTTTTATTCTTTTGATTTTTAGGAATGGTCATATGCTGTTCCAATCCCCCCTTCCAAGCCAATAAGGCAATAACATGAAGTTAAGACAGACAACTAAATTCTTAGGTTGCCATGTAGTATGTACGTACTATATATCATATCACTCTCCCGGGGTTGACTCTTAGGCCCTATATTCAGGAATTACATTATCCGGACTTCAAATTCTCCCTTTTAGACATGAACTTTGAACATTAAAAGTCTTAAGAATAATAACAAGTTAATAGCAACTTACTGCATGCCATCTAAGTAGGTTCTTGTAGTCCCATTAAATGCTCCTGATAAAGATGTTATGCTTAATACCCAGTTCTCTGAAGTGTTTTCATACCCCTTGAATGCCTGAAGACAAAGTGAACGTCAAGATGTCTACCAAAAATTATTTTTCACTGTATACGTAGGTAGAAAGCCATAGGGACTAACCTTATCAGCAAGCATTTGTTGCAAGAGACGAACAACCTGTGCTCCAGCTGAGTGCCCAACAAAGTGAATAGGGTGATCTTCGTCCCACTCGGGGTAGTGCCCTGTATCCCAATTTTACCCCTTTAGATAATTTAATGTGAAGACATTTTTTACTAAACAAAAGAAACAATATAAAAGGAAAGTACCAATAACGCAAAAACAACATAACAGAACAAGCAGATCTTGTAACCTTGTTCATAGATTCGTCCAAATTGCGAATGTCCACAAGCCTTGCTGTGGTCTTCACCGTAATCGACTTGCCCACCTTTTAAATAATAGAACAATTCCCGAGCCCTGAGGTAAAGTAAAACCCTTTCGGAACTTTTCCAAACAAGCATAGAACAATTGCCAAACAAGAAGGGAATGTTTCTGAAGCACTCACCTATCGTAGATACTGGTTAAAGACCCCAAATCAGGGACGAGAACCCTTTCATCTTTCTTCTCTGCCCCCGCAAAGTATGATAAACCCCCTAATCTCTGAAAATACGATTATACAAATAACCCCCAGAAGAAACATGGAATTAGATTCACTTGAAAAAAAAAAATCAAATTTTAATGTAGAGACAAATGAAAAAAGGGGCTTACCCCTTTGCCAAATCCAAATATTCCATGAACTAACACAATGGGAGGAAGATCATCAACGTTGCTTTTAACCTCTTGCATTTCCTCCTTGATCTCGATATTCATATTGGGCTTATAAAAATATTCATTGAGAGACTGTGAGAGATCTCCAGCAACAGCTGTGCTGAAAATGTAAAACCCATAAAGCATATGAACCATGGTGCTCACAAACAGCTCCGCCAATTGCAGATATCCTATCCATAATCTGAACATTTTGCAAGATCAACCCCAGATGAAAAGGAAATAAGAAATTTCAATGCGAGAGCCTTCTTTTTAGCCCAAAAAATAAAAAAGAAGGCTCTTTCCCGCAGTTTAAAGCGTGAAAAGCAGAAACCGTATCAATCCTTCAAGCTATTTGGAGATATACAAACAACAAAGTTTCACCTATTCTCAAGCATTAAAGGAAAGGAAATAGCCAACTTTCCGAAAAGTCTAAAACGCCTCTTATATTACGTTCTTTGCTTCAAACTTTGAAATTGCTTATTTCCCACATTTTCTTTGTTTCCTACCTCACAAATGCCAACGACCAACCAGAACTTTTGCCGTTCGTTCATCCAATGGGGCTGACAAAACCACAAATAATTGAAAAAAAAAAAGGGCTGGTTTGGTTAATGACACGTGTCATTGCGGGTACCTTTCGCTCCATAATGATTAGTATGGGCACCTCTTAATTGGTGAAAACTATATCAAAAACAAAAATTCCAAATTTTCGCCTATGAATTAGCGATAAAAAAAAAATACAAAAATGGATAAGTAGGCGATGTTTGAGATACGATTCCAGGCGTTTCTTTCCAGGTTTGGCGTGCTGTTCAAGAGCTGGCAGAATCCCAATTATCAAACCAACCCCCAACCGTATTTCCCTTATCCATTTAACTTTCAGAGACTGCTATCCGCAAATATCGTTAATTTAATGAAGGCAAATAACACCCTTCTACAGCGCATTCTCTCTTTAACGCGCCTGGGTGAACGTGGATGCCACCGCAGAGAAGTAAACCACGGTTGAAATTTTAAAATTTTTTGACAAGTTTAATAAATTAATTTATAATTTTTTAATTAATTTATAAATTTATTTAATTAAATTAAAAATATTTAATAAATAAAATAATTTAAATTAATTAAAAATTTATAAATTATATATTATTTTAAATAATATATAATTTATAAATTTTTAATTAATTTATAAATTATTTTTATTAAGAAAAAAATTAATTAAACATATAAAAACTTTTATTCTTTTGATGGCATTTGTTTCATGTTAAATTTTAATTTTTAAATTATATCTGACACATTTAAAGTATATGATTAATTAAAGTTTAATTATTTAATGTGAGTTAACTATTTTTTACTGATTTAAATTTTTTTAAATATTTTATGATTTAAAGTTTGTGATCGTAAATTTAATTTATAAATTTGTTAATTGACATATTATATTTTTACTAGTGCTTTTTTTATATTTTTTAATAAATTAATTGACTGGATTTATCAATATTTTTCAGAAAACGAATTTATTCAACCTGACTAATCTTTTAACTAACTCGTAAGTCGTAACCGGCCAAACCATGTGAATCAAATTGGCACGTTCTAATATGAATCGAAGTTTTTCAAATAGAAAATAGAATTTAAGAAATTTTAATTAAGTTCAACCGCAAGAAAATTTTGGAGCGTAAAGTGCACATCTTTAATGTGCAAGTGCAGTGAGTCATTCACTGTATCTGGGATGCATATGCATTGCTCGCTCCGTGGGGATTCTATTTATCAGAATAATTTAGATAATGTTCGGCGGTCTTATTTTAATTTTTTAAATTAAAATAGAAATTTAATTTAAATTTTATTTTTTTATTTAAATATATTTTTAATATTTAAAATTAATTTTATAAAAAAAAATAAAAAATATAAATATAAATATATGCGACATTTAATTTATTAAATTATTTATTTAAATAAATAACTCAACTAAAATTTTTTATAAGATTTTAAAATAATGATATTTAATTATTTTACTTAAATTGATTCAGCCAATATCTATATCTAAAAGTGAAATTGTCAAATGTTATTATTTTTTAGTGACAATAAAATTTTTTATTGAATAAGTTATTTGAATAAATATTTAATAAGTTAAATATTATGTATGTTTAAATTAGTATTTTTATTTTATTTTATTTTTTACAAAATTAATCTTAAACAAATTTACGAAATGTTAAAAATATATTTGAATAAAAAAATTTAAAAATTAATTCAAATTTCACTATAAAATTTTATTTTTTTTAATATTTAAAAATTATTTTTAAAATTATATGTTATGTATGATATAAATAATATATAAATAAAATATTTTAATTTTTACCAATAAAATAATTTTTTATTAAAAAAATTATTCATCCTTATCAATTGAATTAATTTTATTAGGGTCAGTAATAATCCTTTGTTTAGTTTAGCTAAAATCAACTGTTTTGTTGGTTTAGTCACGGGAAGTATGAAAGGATTTGGGTGAGTTTAAATAGTCGTTTAGCATTTTAAACACCGAAGTTGCCGTCGTATTATGGTGTAGTTTAGTCCTTAATTGAATCGCCCCCACGGCTTTGCATGTTTACTATTGAACATTCAATTAATTAATGGCGCAAACTCTAGCTCACCAACTTTGACAGGCCAACTTCCCTCCTTTAATTATACGGTTTTTGGTCAATGTGAATTGTCAAACTCCCCTCCACTCGACCTTTTCTCCTTCTTGTCAATCTGTTGACACCAATTATATTCACCTCAAAACTTCAATTCAATAATAATTGAAATCCACGTAAGGTTATTCAATCTCATTGTGAGTGCTTCACTTTTTTAGGACACCATCAGAGAAATTTCAGTATAATATTATTTAATTTGTTCAACATTTTTTATGAAATAAAAAATTTAAGATAATAATATTTTAAAAAAAATTCAATTTAATTTCTGATTTTATCCTTAAAGTTTAAGATAAAAAGAGTTCGATGTTGTTTTTTTTTCTAAGTCCGTTAAATTTATCAACAAAAATTGCTTGAATGAATTTTATGTGGTTTTATATTATAAGATGTATGCAGACATAAATAAAAAGTATAAAAGAGACACTAAACTATATTTCTTTATACCATTTTTTTCTTACTTCTTTTTTTCTCTATATTTTTTAGGAAGAGAGGAGAGTGAAGTGAGAAGAGTGAGAAAATGAACAAAAAAAAAGAAGAAAATATTTGCTGAAGAGAGAGAAATATTTAAAAAAGAAAAATAAATTAATTGAGTTTAAAATTTTAAAATTTAGTTATATAATTTTGTTTACGTTAATATTATATCTCATCAGATAAAAGTCATCTAAAATCCCCCTAAGCAATATCTATTAATAGATTTAACGGAGTTAAAAAATAACATTAAATTCTTTTTAAAACATTAAAAATAAAATAAAAGAGATGAAATTTAATATCAAATTAAAATTTAAAAATAAAAAATGTTTTCATCAAAATTTAAAGATCCAATAAACTTTTTTATCATTCACATAAAATATAATGCACAGCCGATCAAAACACAATCTTTTCTGTATACTCTTAACTTTGATTGAGGAACTAAATTATTTTTTTATATAGAAATAAATGAAGCGTTCCCACTTTCTAAGTCACTACATGAAATGAAATTATCAAAACGAAATGAAAGATTTGTTAAAAAATTATGCTATTTCGATTGAAATTACTATATTTAAAATATTTCAATAGAAATACCTTTATTTTAGTGAAAATTGTGGTGGAAATACTCTTATTTCGGTGAAAATACTTGTTTCAAGTTGTTTCGATAGAAACTCTCTTATATCGAGTTATTTCGATATAAATACTCTTATTTCGAGTTATTTCGATGGAAAAGTACTAAATTAATTTAAAAAATAAAAAAATTAACAATTTAAAAGTAGATAAAAGTAATATCATATCACATTCAACACTAAATTATTTTTTCCCACAAGTTACAATATCCTTATTAACTTCTTACTCTCTTCCTTTGTTCTCATAACATTATTTTTCTTTATTATCTTCATTTTAAAGAAAAAATTACAAAAATAATAAAAAAAGATATTAAAAAACAAAGAAAAAAGAAAATACCTGATGATATAGACATAATCATGGTCGATAGAGAAAAAGATTTAAATATAGATATTACGAAAGAGTTAAGAAAAAAGTAAAGAAATAGATGCAAGAGATATATTATTGTTGAATACTGTGAGAATTTAAGTCGGAATCCCTATTGTAATAACATGTTTACTTATTATTTAATTATAGATATTAATTCGAATTAATTTTAATATAATTATATATATATATATATATATATATATATATATATATATATATATATCATTAACATTATGTTAAAATCTTTTGAAATTTTAAAAAATATTATTTAAAATTATTTAAAATATTTCTTAAAAAAATTTCATTTTTAAAATATTTCTGTTTCTAAAATTATCAAAATGATACGTCAAAACGAAATTTAATATGTTGACTCCGACCACTACATTAATTGAAATAATCAAGCTATCAACTCTTCATTCTCTGTAGAATGTTACATTTATATTTAGAGATATCTAAAAAAAACATTTTATTTTAAAAAATTGTATAAATATTTAGGTTTTAAAAACTTCAAAAATTTTAATGGAAAAATTTGACAATTAACGCGGATGAAGAGGAGACTATAAACGCATGCGGTGAGTTGTAAAGTCTAGAATCTTCCTCACAACCGACCACCTCAAATTTTAATGGCTACCTATCAATAATCCTTAAAGGTAGGAGGCGCTACAATCATGGTTTCGTAAATCGAGCTTGGTCGGTCACCCATCACGGTTGTCACACATGCACTCTCTTCGTCACCCTAGCCTCCTCATCGTTTATACTTCAAAGGACGTTTAGTGCATACGATAATATTTTTTGTCGTTGAAAATTATATTTTTTTGTAAAATATAATTATTGACAAAGTACGTTTGATTAGTTTTAAACTTCGTTAAAAAAATTTAAATAATATTATTTAAAAATATTTATATATTTTTAAAAAAATATTATTTCACTTTACAAAATGAGAATAAAATTTAAAAAATAAATATAATAGTTGAATATAAATGTAAAATTATTATTTAAAAATATTTCACAAAGTTCAATTTTTAACCTTTTAGTTGAACATGTTTTTGTAAAAATTTATTTTAAAAATTATTCTCAAAAATTAAAATTTTCTAAAAATTAGATTTTAAATTTTAAAATCAAACGTAACAATTTTACATTCTTAAATTAATATTTTCAAAACTTTTAAATAAATTTTTTTACTAAACACTCTTTAAAGATTAATGTTAATAATTTTTTTTTATTAATTTAGCTTCTTTATTTTAAATAAATATATAGTTCCAAAAAAATTCCCGATTGGGCCACTAAAACAATGGTAAGGCTCAACTAATCTGAACCACGAAAGAGGCAGCTTAAACTAAGTTGGACAATTACCTGGAAAAAAATGATTAAGGTTGAAAAGATACTTCGTAAGAGCGATTTCCAGAGGCAAAACGAGCGGAGATATTTTGGGCCTTAAGCCCATGCCTCAGCCCGTTTTGTATTTCTGAGATGTTTGGGTTTGGTGGGCCATCAGATCCACTGCTTCATGCCCAATTCATTTCCGCAGCAAAGCGGAAAGCTTCTCTGGTCGTCGTCTTTGTTGATCTTCTTGTTGAGAGAACTAGGGTTTTGGGTTCTGGCTGAATGCTGATGCGAACATTTTCAATTTAGAAGGGGAAGCTGTAGAAAAGGAAAAATGGCTCAGATGCAGCCGTTTGGGCGCACGAAGAGCGTGGTGAAGCGCTCGAAGAAGTACTTGGAGGAAGCACTTTACCGGAGACTCTTCAAAGAAGGTGGGTCTGAGGTGAGTGTTCGGCAGCAGCTGAATCAGTTCATTAAAAGTGGCAAGCTCGTTTACAAATGGGAGGTCGGAGACACCCTCAAGAAGCTTCGTTCTCGCAAGCTCTACCATCCTGCTCTCAAGGTTTCCTCCTCCCGCCTATGCTTGCCTTTTATGGCTAACCAATCCTTCTTTCTTTTATTTTAATTAGTTTGAATTGGAAATGGTTGATTTTGGCATTTGTCAATGTTTTATTCCTTAGTGTGTGTGTGTATATTAGAACTCGTTTCAAACAATGTGCAATGTCCAGAATCAGAGCATGTATTTTGACTTTGCTTCTTTTTCTTAGGTATCATCTGGAGGATATCTGTGTTTCGATCTGTTAAGGGACACAATTTGTAACTGTTATTTTCAAAGGCAGTACTGGTGGTTGCGGAACAATCTATAACGGGGTGGCTTATGAATTATGGTAGTAATTGACTAGTTGGCACTAGGCAGGCAATTCACACAAACAAATGACTGTTACACTTCTATTACTATTACCAGTTGCTTGCAATAATTGGAAAAAAACATTGGTCGTTGTAAGGATAATGAAAGTAATAAAATTTAATTTTCATTCAGTAATAGTTCTTTAAAAATTCAAGTAATGAAATGTCCAAATCATGATTTATATGTACTATGTGTTGTTGATTATACCTGCAATTCCAGAAAAAA
Source organism: Gleditsia sinensis (assembly GCA_037074535.1). Lineage (NCBI taxonomy): Eukaryota > Viridiplantae > Streptophyta > Magnoliopsida > Fabales > Fabaceae > Gleditsia > Gleditsia sinensis. Next base: position 59,174,614 of record CM073467.1, on the reverse strand, counting down.
AAAACTACTTTGGCTATCAATTTTGATATCGCAGTTTGCAACCTATAGATTTGCACAATGCCTAATGCAAAGGGCTCTTATTCATTACAGCTATCAGAAACCATGGCAAAGAGGAATATGAACAGGACTGTCAGTGACCATGCTATTCACCTAGATCTGCTTGCAAAAGCTAGAGGTATTGCTGCTGCTGAAAGTTATTTTATTGATCTTCCTGAATCAGCAAAAAATCACCTATGTTATGGTGCCCTTCTAAACTGTTACTGCAAGGAATTGATGACTGAAAAGGCCGAAGGACTCATGGACAAGATGAAGGAGCTCGACCTTCCTCTAAGTTCCATGCCTTACAACAGCCTTATGACTCTTTACACTAAAGTTGGGCAACCAGAGAAGATTCCAGCCATCATACAAGAAATGAAGGCTAGCAATATCATGCCGGATTCCTACACATACAATGTATGGATTAGAGCTCTTGCTGCCATCAATGATATATCTGGGGTTGATAGGGTTATTGATGATATGAAGAGGGATGGTAGAGTCACTGGAGATTGGACAACATATAGTAACTTAGCATCAATTTATGTTTATGCTGGCTTGTTTGAGAAGGCTGAAATGGCACTCAAGGAATTGGAGAAGAGAAATGCTTGCAAAGACCTTACTGCTTACCAGTTTCTAATTACATTATATGGGCGAATGGGTAATGTACATGAGGTTTATAGGGTCTGGCGGTCTCTTAGGCTGGCATTTCCAAAAACTGCAAACATAAGCTATTTGAACATGATTCAGGCATTGGTTAACTTGAAAGATCTACCAGGAGCCGAAAAGTGTTTCCGAGATTGGGAATCTCGGTGCTCAACTTATGATATTCGAGTTGCAAATGCTTTGATAAGAGCTTATGCAAAAGAAGATATGCTGGAGAAGGCGGAAGAGCTGAAAGAACGGGCTCGCAAGAGGGGGGCCAAGCCCATCGCTAAAACCTGGGAGATCTTTCTGGATTACCATTTGAGAAAAGGAGATTTCAAGCTGGCAGTGGACTGTCTAGCCAATGCCGTATCAACTGGTAGAGGGAATGGTGAGAAGTGGATCCCATCATCCAAGATTGTTGGTACTATGATGAAGCATTTTGAGCAAGAGAAGGACGTTGATGGTGCTGAAGGTTTTGTAGAGATCTTGAAGAAGTCTCTGGATTCCCTTGGGGCCGAGGTGTTTGAATCTCTTATTAGAACTTATGCAGCTGCTGGTAAGACCAGTTCTGTAATGCGTCGACGATTGAAGATGGAGAATGTGGATCTGAGTGAGGATAGTAAGAAGTTGCTCGAGGCAATTTGTGTGGATTGATTCAAGCTTGTACTTTAATTCTTAGAATTGACTGACCGTAAAAGTCAGAACCAGTGTTCTGTCTGCAATTTTTTTTTTCTGGTTGACAGAGGAAAGTCTACAATTTTTTTTTTCGTAATAAAATCTGAAATTTTGACGAAAACATTTGGAAGTGACCCAAATTACACCATGGAGGGCCTCTTATCTTATTGAGTTACCAAATATTAGCTTGAGGTGCCCCATTTTTCTACGGCCTCAAATTTATATAACAGTTGTTTCAATTTTGGAGCAATGCTGCATGAACTGGCTATGTATCTGAAGTCCTTGGCAAGTTTGTCAAGGGAAACTACACCAAGTATCCTTTGCTGTCTTGTTTCTCAATTTGTTTTAGATTTTTCAGCTGTGATGGATTCAATTGTCGTTTCATCAGCGACAAACGACAGTTGGGATTAAAGACAGGATTGGCGTTTGTGATTAATCCATCCTGCGTAATCACTGATAAGACAGTTAATATGCAGTTTTGCACATATAATCAATTTTCAGTACGTGTGGCCGATATATGAAATCCCCAATAGTGTTTTTATTACTTCCCATGTTTTATTTTCTTGAAAGTGATAAATGGTGGAACTTCTAACTATTTCTTGGTTTCGAAATTGGCAACCTTGCTGTTCAGGTTCCTCTGTTCCAACTTACTTACAAAAGGGGGGGGGGTGTTTTTTTGCGCCCTAATTTAGTGAAATATAAATAATACAATTAATAAATAATTTTATTTTTATTTATTTGTATATGACTTTACAGTATTATATATTCAAAAAATATTATACGTTTATAAATTTTTAATATAATTAATTATATATATTAAAAGTACACTTAACAATATTATAGTAGAAGGAGGGATTTTGTTTATAGCATTCAGAGCATATTTTAAATTACAATAATATAATATTTCAAATATTTTGAGCTTTGGAAACAACGAAAGCTTACCCAAAAAATATAATACCTAGTTGATCACATAACTGTAAAGTTAACTTTTGTATCTTTATCTGAAAAATGTCGAAATATCGTGTAGTAAGTTTGATAATTCAGTGAGTAGATAACACCTCCTATGACCTCTCAGATCAATATATGGATGTACTCATTTATTAAAATTTATCACATCGAAAATTACGATTCAGAAGCACATCTATATGGGACCCGCATTTTTCAAATATTCTCAGTTCAAATCACATTCAGATATCTGTAATCATATATGATATAATATGATCATTAATCAAACATTGATATGCATTAAAAATATTTTTTTATAAAAATATTAGGAGGATTCTATATTAGAGTTCAATCCCCTCCAAATTTTGTTGGTGTATGATTTGTTTATACTTAATATATCAGCGAAGGTTTGCCCTACCACCATTCAAGAAGATATGGGAAGGGACTCTAATATGAGTAATTTCTCAAGCACAAAGTAAGAGAAGACAATTTACATCTCATATAACTGGCATCTCGCTCAGATAGGAGGCATCCTGCTCTCTATAACATAACATATCCCGTGTGTTGACCCTCACACGAGACTAGCATCACCCCTGTTAGTTAAAGTATCAAGGTGCACTAGCGCTAATATTACCTGTTGTTAGCAGACAGTGCTTCTAATAAGATTCCTCCACAAAATTATCATATGCACATATTCTATATTATTCAAAACATAACTTTCAGTATAATACAGAATTTCAATCTCAATACAGATCATCTGTCATAAATTACCCATTCAAGGTTTATCACATATACATGTACTTTCTCGAGGCAAACACATAGCTTTATAAATCAATGTTACGTGCATAAATATTCACTTTATCATTTAATGAGAAATATATGTGAAATCAGATATACCGTGAGTTCAGAAATCTATTTTCAAAATTATATTCTTCTCGAACTATATTTCAAATTATAAGCAATTCAGATAATTCTAATGCATTTCAGAAACATTTAAAAGTGTAAATATCTTATAAATATAATCAAATACACGTTTAAAGATCAAGAAGAGTATATGACAAGTCATAAAAAAAATCATCTACTCGCAAGGTTAGGGTACTAAGTTGGACAACCTCAAAATCCATATTTCTTATCCAAATTTGACAAAATACACCCCAAAATTGAGTCCGAAAGGTCCAAAAACCTTAAAAATGACTCTGAATTTACGAAATTTGACATTCGAGAACTCGGTTAATGCAACAGGGTTCGAATTCACGAGATACATGCGCTACCAGGGAGGCTGCACGTGGGCTTCACTCGTCGAGGAAGATGAGGCGTGTGGGGGCGCGTGCAAGGGAGAATGATCCTAAAATTTGAGATCCTAAAGTTTCGGCACTTTCTGGATCGATCTACGGTGTTAGTTTTTGCGTTTGAAAACCACAAATAAGAGTTTTGGAGATTACCTCCTTAAGTGATTTTTTTTCTTCATTTTTCGGTCAATCTCCTGCCAATTTTTTAGAAACCAATCAGATGAATTTGTAGAACTCTTCGTCCTAAGTATGTTGGTGGTGGTAGTGTCGAAATCCGAAATTCAGAAGAGGTAGAATCTTAGAGAAAAGTTTTAAAGTTTCGAGAGAAAAGAGAGAGAAATTCGATTTTTGCTACTTCTTAAGTGGCTGAAACCCTTAAAATATCCCAGGAGATCTTTTTACAAAAATTCAATTTTAGAATGAAATTCTTGCAAATTTTTCTTATTTACATTTTGACTTCTAAACTTTTAAGAAATTATATTTTGGTCTTGAAACGTAACTTCTCATATTTTCTTTATAATTCTTTAACCCATATAATAAATAAATATATTTTCAACGGTTCTTATCTCCATTTTAATCAAAAATACATGTGAAATTAGATATACCATGAGTTCAAAAATTCATTTTCAAAACTATACTCTTCTCGAACTATATTTCAAATTGTAAGTAATTCAGATAATTCTAATGCATTTCAGAAATATTTAAAAGTGTAAATATCTTATAAACATAATCAAATACACATTTAAAGATCAAGAAGAGTATAGGACAAGTCATAGAAAGAATCATCTACTCACAAAGTTAGGGTACCAAATTGGACAACTCCAAAATTCATGTTTTCAGTCCGAATTTGACAACATAAATCTCAAAAATGAGTTTGAAAGGTCCAAAAATCTAAAAAATGACTCCGGATTTGCAAAATTTGGCCTCCGGAAACTCGGTCAACACAAAAGGATATGAATTTACGTGTTACACGTGCCACCAAGGAGGTTGCACGTGGGCTTCACTCGCCGAGAAAGATACGGCGCGTGTGGGCGCATGCAAGGGAGAACGATCCTAAAATTTGAGATCTTAAAGTTTTGGCACTTTTTGGATCGATCTACTGTGTTAGTTTTTGCGTTTGAGAACTATAGATAGGAGTTTCGGATACTACCTCTTTAGGTATTTTTTCCTCCATTTTTTGGCCAATCTCCGGCCAATTTTCCATAGACCAATCAGATGGATTTGTAGAACTTTTCGTCTTAAGTCCATTGGTGGTGGTAGTGTCGAAATCCAAAGTCTGAAAGCGATAGAATTGTAGAGAAAAGTTTTGAAAAAGAGAGAGATAAATTTGACTTTTGCTGCTTCTTGGATGACTGAGACTCTTAAAATATCTCGGAGGACTTTTCTATAAACATTCAATTTTAGAGGGAGGTACTTGCAAATTTTTTTATTTACATTTTGATCCCTAACTTTTAAGAAATTGCATTTTGGTTCCGAAAAGTAAATTCTCATATTTTCTTTATAATTCTTTAACCCATGTAATAAATAAACATATTTTCAATAGTTCTTATCTCCATTTTCAGAATTCTCTCTTTTATTCAAAATTTTCTTTAATTTAGAATTCTCTATAATTTTTAAGGCTATTACATTCTTCTCCCCTTAAATAAATTCGATCTCCGAATTTCATCACCATAATTACAAATAAACACTAACCTCATTATTCAAACAAATGTGGGTATCTGGCGCGTATGTTATCCTCTCTTTCTCAAGTAGTCTTTTTAGAAGAGTGATTTTTTAATATTACTTTCACGGTAGGTATTTTTTTTAACGCAACTTCTTTACTTATCTGTCCACTATTGCTACTAGTTGTTCCCATAAGTTAAATCTTTCCGTAACTGAATCTTTAGACATTGTATAACATGTGTATGATCCGGTAAGTACTTTTGTAGTATAGACACATGAAAAACTGGATGGATATTACTCAATTTAGGAAGTAAAGTCAAACGATAAATTACTGGACCGATTCTATAAAGAATTTCAAATGGTTCTATGTATCGGAGATTTAACTTCCCTTTATTCCCAAATCTCACTATTCCTTTCATAGGAGATATTTTTAAAAAAATATGTTCACCTATGGCAAATTTCAATGGTCGACGTCTATTATCAATATAGGCTTTTTGTCTACTTTGAGCTGCTAATAACATTTTCTTAATTAATTTTACATTGACCAGTGCATCATGTACCATATCAGGCCCTAAAATCTTAGTTTCACCCATCTCAAACTATCCAATCGGAGAACGATAAGATCTACCATATAATGCCTCAAAAGGGGCTATTTTTAGGTTGAGTCAGATATTTTTACTCATGTGGTTTAAGCTGTCTAGATGCATATGCAATGACTTGACCATTTTGTATTAACACACATTTTAATCCAATTTTCGACGCATCACTATATACCATATATCTTCCAGTATCTGAAGGAATAACCAATACTGGTGTTGTAGCCAAACATTCTTTGAATTTCTAAAAACTTTTTTTATATTCATCTGACCAGGCAAACTTTATTCCATTTCTTGTCAATCTGGTCAAAGGAGCAGCTATTTTTGAAATTTTTTTAACGAATCTGCAGTAATAGCATATTAAATCAAGAAAACTATGAATCTCTGTAATTGTCGTAGGGCATGGCTATTGCTGCACCGCTTCTACCTTTTTAGGATTAACTTGAATACCATTCTTGGTAACCACATGTCCTAGAAAGGTAATACTACTAAGTTAAAATTTACATTTTGTAAACTTTGCATACAACTGATGTTCTCTTAAAATTTGCAATACTATTCTTAAATGTCTATCATGCTCTTCTGAACTCTTTGAATATACCAAAATATCATCTATAAATACAATAATGAATTGGTTCAGGAAAAGTTTAAATATTCTATTCATCAAATCCATTAATGTAGCTGGAGTATTTGTTAAATCAAATGGCAATACTAAGAATTTATAGTGCCCATATCGAGTCTTAAAAGTAGTTTTTAGAATATCTTCTTTTTTTATCCTCAATTGATGATACCCGAATCTTAAATCAATTTTTAAAAATATTAGGCACTCCGTAACTGGTCACATAAATCATCTATACGAGGTAATTGATACTTATTACTTACTGTCACTTTATTCAACTATCTGTAATCAATACACAACCGTAATGATCTATCTTTCTTTTTCACAAATAGAACTAGAGCACCTCAAGGAAAAATATTAGGGCGTATAAATCCCTTGTCTAACAAGTCTTGTAACTGAGTTTTTAATTCCTTGAACTCAAACGGTGTCATTCTATATGGGGGTATAGACATTGGTTGAGTTTCAGGAAGTAAATCAATACTGAACTCAATTTTTCATTTTGGGAGTAACCCTGGTAACTCATCAGAAAACACATCAGAAAATTCTCTAACCACTAGAACCTACTCTACTTTAGTGTACTTCATATCAACATCTTTGACTATTGTTAAATACTATCGGCATCCTTTTTGTAACAGTTTATGAGATGTTAAAGCAGAAATTAAGTTATTAGACACCTCATTATGATCTCTTTGTATCAAGAAGGAAGACTATCCAAAAATGTTAAACTTAATCCTCTTAAGGTGACAGTCTAGAATGACATGGTATGATGACAACCAATCCATTTTCAGTATCACATCAAAATATACCATATTTAGAATTGTCAAATCTACAAGAGTCTCCTTATCTTCTATCGAAATCTCGCATGATTTATACACATTATTTACTAATAAGAATTCTCCCATTGGAGTACCAACCATGAAAGAACAATGTAAATTAGTAGGATCTCTATCTAATTTCTTAGCAAAGCAAGGTAATATATAAGAATGAGTAGAACCAGGATCGGACATGATATATGCTTTATGGGAACATACTGATAATGTACCTGTCATAACTGCATTTGAGGCTTGAGCATTTTGTTGTGTCAAGGAAAAAACTCGAGCTTGTTCTCGGCCTCAACTTTTTGATCCTCCACCAGTACTACCACTACTTGCTTGAATTAAAACTGCTCTATTTGGTCGTGCTGCTACAGATGCAAGGGGTGAAGTTGGTTCTACTGATACTTGACTAAAATTTCATAATTGAGGATAATTCCTCATCAAATGACCCATTTGTCCACACTTAAAACATGCACCAGTTTCTTTGTGACACTATCCAGTATGAGGTTTGCCATAAATGGGACATAGTTGAATTGATCTTGAAACTTATTGATTAACAGTTCTTATATCCCTTTGATTCATTTTTTACTTATTGATATTAACTGATGTCTGATTAGAGCTACCAGATCCTATTTGAGTAAAACGCTGTGGATTTTAGAATTTTGATTCTCTGACATTAGGATTATTACTTGTCTGAACATTACTATTTCGCTTTATTTTTCTTCTCCTTAAACTTTCAATATCTGTTTGCTCTCATGTTTCCATTATTCTAGCACAATCCACAGCTGCTGAATAATTTGAAAAATGATTCATCTGAAGACCCACTGATTTAAACAATGGACGTATCAATCCTGAAACAAATCTCTTAATTCTATCTTTTCAGTAGGAACCAGATATGGTGCATATTTGGACAACTGAGTAAAATAAATGTCATATTCAGAAACTGTCATGTTCGGTATTTGTCTTAATTTCTCAAATTCTTTGTCCCTCTTGTCTCTTTCACTCATTGACAAAAAACGATTCATAAAAGCTTTTTTAAATTCATCCCACTCCATTGGTGGTAAAGTAACTGCTCTTCCTAGTATCAAAGTTTCAAACCAAACTTGAGTCACATCTGATAGTTGAAAAGACATTAGTTCAACAGATCTTCTAGGAGAACACCTCAAAGCTCTGAAAACTCGTTCCACAACATCAATGAATATCTGTGGGTTTTTCTAAACATCTGACCTAGAAAAAATTTAAGGTTTCAATTTAAGGAATTGTGGTAATAACACCTCAATTCCTGTAAACTTATATTTTTGCTCAGCTGTTCTTCTTAGTTCTTGCTCTTCAGAAGTATTTTCTGGTGACTGGCCATTCCTTCTACCATGGTCTACTATAAATCTAGCCAATATCTCTAAACTCTTATGTATACTAGTAATCATATCAGCTGTTCTATCATATGACTCCTGAGGGGGTTCTACTCTCTCCTCAAGAACTCTATCAGATATATGGGCATGTTCGTTATGTCTCGGGATTCTCCTACCCCGTGCACACTCTCGACCTCTGCCTCTTCCTCTAAGTTGGCCTCTACTTTGGCCTATTTATACTTAAATTGTAGATTGTACAGACTTTTCTGTAGATGGTGCATGATCTACAGTTTCTCTAGTAACCGCTCTAGTTCTTGGTGGCATCATCGACTATACAGAACAAAACACATTTTTAAGATACCATAATATTTAATCAAACCTTATGCTAAAAACTTTAACAAACTTGAAATGGAAAGGAAGTTAATATCCTATATAATCCCTTAGCAGCACCTGAAGTATAAATATGTCCGACTCATATCCATACTAAAGGTCTTACTAAAGAATCCTTTACTCTGATAGCCACAAGGAAACCTAATGCTCTAATACCAACTTTTCACGCCCCAATTTAATGAAACGTGAATAACACAACTAACAGATAACTTTACTTTTATTTATTTATATACGACTTCACAGTATCACATATCCAAAAAATATCATACGTTTACAAGTTTCCAGTATAGTTAATTATACATGTTAAAACTACACTTAACAATATTACAACAAAGTAGAGATCCTGCCTGTGGCGTTCAGAGCATACTCTAGATTACAATGACATAATATTTCAAACATTTCGAGCCTTAGAAGCAATGAAAGTTTACCCAGAGAATATAACACCTAGCTGATCATGTAGCTGCAGGGCCAATCTTTGTATCTTTATCTGAAAAATGTAAAAATATCGTGTAGTGAATTTGACAATTCAGTGAGCAGATAACACCTCCTATGACCTCTCAGATCAATATATGGATATACTCATTTATTAAAATTTATCACATCAAAAATTACAGTTCAGAAGTACATTCATATGAGACTCGTATTTTTTAAATATTCTCAGTTTAAATCACATTCATATATCTGTAATCATATATGATATAATATGATCATTAATCAAATATTGATATGTATTAAAAATATTTTTTATAAAAATATTAGGAGGATCCCATATCAGAAGCACCAAATCAGAGTTCAAACCCTTTCGTACTTTGTTAGTGTAAGATTTGCCTATACTTAACATATCAGTCAATGTTTACCCTACCACCATTCAAGAGGACATGCGAAGGGACTCTAATATGGGCAATTTTTCAAGCACAAAGTAAGAGAAGACAAATCATGTCTCATATAACTGACATCTCTCTCAGATATGAGGCATCCTGCTCTCTATCACATAACGTATCCCGTGTGTTGGCCCTCACACGAGACTAGCACCACCTCTGTTAGCTGAGGTATCAAGGTGCACTAGGACTAACATCACCTACTGTTAGCAGATAGTGCTTTTAATAAGATTACTCCACAAAATTATCATATACACATATTCCATATCATTCAAAATAGAGCTTTCAGTATAATACAGAATTTCAGTCTCAATACAGATCATCTGTCATAAATTACCCATTTAAAATTTATCATATATACATGCACTTTCTCAAGGCAAACATATAGCTTTATAAATCAATGTCACGTGCATAAATATTCACTTTATCATTTAATGAGAAATATATGTAAAATCAGATATACCGTGAGTTCAAAAATCTATTTTCAAAATTATATTCTTCTCGAGCTATATTCTAAATTGTAAGCAATTTAAATAATTATAATGCATTTCAAAAATATTTAAAAGTGTAAATATCTTATAAACATAATCAAATACACGCTTAAAGATCAAGAAGAGTATAAGACAAATAATAGAAAGAATCATCTACTTACAAAGTTAGGGTACCAAGTTGGACAACCTCAAATCTACGTTTCTGGTCCAAATTTGAAAAAATAGACCCCAAAAATGAGTCCAGAAGGTCCAAAAATCTTGAAAATGACTCTGAATTTGCGAAATTTGACCTCCGTAAACTCGGTCAATACAACAAAATTTGAATTCACAAGCTACACACGCCACCAGGGAGGCTGCGAATAGGCTTCACTCGTCGAGAAAGATGAGGCGTGTGGGGACGCATGCAAGGGAGAATGATCCTAATTTGATATTTTAAGGTTTCGGCACTTTTTGGATCGATTTATGGTGTTAGTTTTTGTATTTGAGAATTACAAATAAGAGTTTCGAAGATTACCTCCTTAAATGGTTTTTTTCTCTATTTTTCGGCCAATCTCTAGTGAATTTTTTAGAAATCAATCAGATAAATTTGTAGAACTCTTCGTCTTAAGTCCGTTGGTGGTGGCGGTGTCGAAATCTGAAATCCGGAAATAGTAGAATCTTAAAGAGAAGTTTTAAGGTTTTGAGAAAAAAAATTTAGAGAAAAGAAAGAGAAATCTGATTTTTGCTGCTTCTTGAGTGGCTGAAACCCTTAAAATATCTCGAGGGACATTTTTGTAAAAATGTAATTTTAGAAGAAGGTATTTGTAAATTTTCTTTATTTATATTTTGACTCCTAAACTTTTAAAAAATTATATTTTGACTCCGAAATATAAATTCTCATATTTTTTTTGTAATTCTTTAACCCATGTAATAAATAAACATATTTTAAACTATTTTTATCTCTATTTTTAGAATTTTTTTTATTTAAAATTTTTTTAATTTTTAATTTTTTTAAATTTTTAAGGTTATTACAACTTTAACGAGAGAGATACCCATCATCCGCTGCCCAGTAGGATTATTGCTGTTAAAAGTTCTTTGGAAGATATGTTAGAGTGGAATGAGGTATATGGGAGCATCTAGGCCCAAAAAACAAAAACGGGGTGGAATAACCTTTTTCTTGTCACCAAAGAAGTTTCAGAAGGCAATTCCCACTTGAACTAAGTTCTATTGGTTTTATTGTCTGCTACATGGAATGCCACTTCAAATGTAGAAGTAACATTCCTGGTGCCATAGTATTCACTCAAACTCTGCTCCCATTTGAGTTTGTGATTTGCGACTACTCATTCTCCACTTAATCCAACCACACTGGTTCAAGAATAGATGATTGTTTATGAGAATAGAGAAACTCTCCCTTTGCAACAAGCAGGGTCCACCCTCCACACACCCACCCATGAATCTACCCAATTGTCCTATTCCAAAACTAACTGATTGCCGAGCCTGCTATTAATGTAATGGACTTCCACACATGTCAACCCATGGCGTGTCAACTGAGTCTGTCCTAGCAGCCACCCTCTGTACATACAGGTTCTTATGATGAATTAACGGAGAAATTCTTATGACAGAATTCTCAGAAAAGAAAGTGCAGAAGAGCAGCAACTCGAATTTAATGTTAATTTAGCTGCAACACTCAGTAGACTCTTTTGATCTATACACCTTTAGTATATATTGTTTTTATAAAAAAATGTAAATTAAATTAAACATAAAAAAAAATGTAAATATATGAGATATATTTTTTAGAAGACTTATTTCTAATATATTTTTATGAACAACACTATATTTTTGAAAGCCTAAACTCTTTTATCATTAAATCCATTTCGAAATTTTTACTTTAGAAATTAAAAAAATCAGCATATAAATTTCTCTGTGCATCTAATTACAATACTACCTGTCACAGCACAAAATTTTTGTACCCCTGAAAGTGTTACTCAGACCCATATCCTCGGCATTCGCTTGCGGTTCAAGTTTAATATATGGCTGGCAGTGAGTGCAGTGAGTAAATAACTTTGTGCAGAATGAAGTGGGCCACCTACTTCCCTTCCAAATCAATTCTTGCCTTCATCCATTTTCATAATTAATTAAGCATCATGATGATCTCAAATACACTAACTTTTGATTATATGTACTACGTAGTTAACATTCAACCACTGCTACGATAAATAGAAGGGCACAGTTCCTCCTTTAGCTTAGAGTCTGCAAATTATGCAGAAACATGATTATGTGTGTTGCATTTATGAGGGGCCATTATTAGTAAAATCCCAGTAGAGTGATGGCATCAATATATATAGGGCCTTTTCCACCGCGTGAGCCTAAGTGCTATAATCTGCATGGAAGAATGATAGCGTAATACGTAATCTTTAAGAAAAAGATATCTAGTAATTAATGCAGACAAACATTTGGGTGAACTTAGAAAATTTCAACTGGGAAGCACTCTCATTCATTCTTCAAGCAAATATGGATGCCTAATTATCAATGGCTAAAATCATTGTTCTACTAATCATGGCTTTGCTTTGGTTTGTATAATTCTTGCATGTTATTACACTTATTTCTTTCTAAAATATTATTGCCAACTTATATTTTATACCGAGTAATAACTCACCTCTCTCTCACAAGCACATTAAATCTATTTCACCTGTTCTAGTTAATAATGAGTTGTAAACTTGAAGGCTTTTATTGATCATATAAACTTGAAACCTTTAAACTAGAGAAGTGGGAGTTCAATTAATATAACAGATCGTTTTCAAGATCTTCAATATTGGGAGACAAGAAAAGCATAGGAATAGAATTTGAACCGTTTAATATTAAGTTTATTTCACCTTAAAAATATATCTATTTATGGGAATTATGTTAATTTCTTTTCAGTGTTATGGGATATCTTTGGATTTTGTTTGAAACCGAGTTTTTTCTGCAAATAATTTCAAGAATGCACGTTGGAGCATTTAAAATTTCATTTTCAAAGTGCACATTCCTAACTAAACAAATAAAATCCAAATTGATAAAAGAAAAATATTATTTTCTCTGAAGTTTTAGACTTAGTTGAAAATTGTGTTTAGTGATAATGATATTAATTAAAAGGAATTGCTACAAATAGAATGGCACCTCAAATGGGTCAATCAGCCCATAAATTCATATGCTAACGAACCTTTATTTAGATATTTGTGAGATCTAAAGTCTGCCAACTACATTGGAAAGTTAGTTTATGAAAGTCATATTAATTTGTGTCCAACAAGCGTCATCATTCATTAACTTTCCACTCTGTATTACGTATTATTGTGCTTATGGTTATGGAACAAACTAAGATGATGTATGTTGGTGAAGGATTTGTAAAAATATAGTAGTTTGGTGAAGAAAGAAGAACATTTCTTCATACATGAAATTATAGGGATTTTATACCAATGCCCAACAAATGATGATTTTAGAAAATTATGAGTATATTTAGTTGGTGATGCTATTAATTCTTTAATGAATATATTTAGTAGATTCAACTTTTTTTTTTCTTCAGTATTTTCTTGTTTGCATTAACTTGTACACACATATTTATGGAAAGGGGATTCTTCAAAAAAATATTTTCAGCTTCAATTAAAAAATTATTACTGAGAATTTTTGGATTAACAGTTTATAATGTATAGTGTCTAGTAAAAAATATTTGAAGTATTAAAAAATTTCTTTAAAAATTATTACTGATCTTCAGAGTTCTTCTTTGTTATTTTCTCCCTTCATAGGATTTTTTTTTTTTGGTTGAAAATTTCTCTTTTCTTTAGAGTAAGCATTTTTGTCTTCTTGATTAAATATTTGAATATCTGCAGTTCGACTCCTCAAATTTTGAACAATATACATAAATCAAGATGGAAGAAAACTTAACCTTCAAAACAGATTAAGTAATGTATTACATCTATTTAATGATTAAGAGCCTATTTGTTTTTAATTTTTAAAAATTATTTTTTATTTTTAACTGTTTTTAAAATAAAAAAAATTATTTCATAACTGTTTTTTATTATTGTTTCAGAAACAAATTTTAAAAACAAGTTGTAGAGTTTTCGAAACAAGTTATTTTTAAAACAAAAAAATAAAAATAAAAAAAAAGTTATTTTTTATTTTATTTTCAGAACACAAAAAAATAAAAAATACATATTTTTAAAACAGTTTATTAAACAAATTTTTATATTTTTATTCTATAAAATAATTTTTAAACATAATTTTTAAAAATAAAAAAATAAAAACAAAATCAAATGATCCTTTAATTTTTAAAATTGAGTTTTATATTCTTTTTAAGGTCTTAGTTATAATTTTCAATTTTTTATCAGTCAATCACTTTTTAACATTTCTTATGATATTCTGTAAAATTGATTATGTTTTTAACACTTTTAAGATTTTATGAATTTTTTTTTTTTGGATGTATTTGGATTCTTCTCCGATTTTTATATCAATGAAATAAGAAAAAAAGAGCAATAAAAAAGAGACACACATGATATGCCAAGAAGGAAAATATATTTACTATTTCTCTTTCAAGATTTACATAAGAGTTGGTATAATTAATGGATGACTAGTTAGTCAAAATACAGAAAGAAAGAAAAAATTGATGAACAAAGAAAATAAAATTTAAATATAATATGAATGCCCCATGATCACTGTGAGCTTGAGAAGAAAACCCATATCACCCAAACCCAAAAATGCCAAAAGTAAAAAAGGGTTCGCCTCTATATGATCCCCTTCTTGTTAAGGGCATCTAACATTTTTTCCAGGTCCACCGTAGTAAAAGTAATTCCCCCACACATTATTAATCCCTCCTTGAATGTCATAGCAATTCGGGTGATCCGCCAACACCCGGAGATTCATCAAGGGAATCAAGCTATTATCCCAATCCACAATTTGCAAGTTCCGAAAATAAGAAGCTTTCCCAAAACCCTCTCCTGCAAAATGCCCACTACCCATTTGGGTGGAAGTGTGAGACCCGGAAGGATTTGAGTTCACAATTTCCCCACCAAATTGTACCATACTTGCATGATCCCTAAGGTGGGTGAACAGAAATGAAGGCCAGTACCCGACTAGGATACCGGATCCGAATTCAAGCCACCAGTTTCCATGCTTCGGATCCTGCACAAAAAAGAAGACATAATTATGAAGACCGGTGTGCTAGCCAGCCTGAGAAGTGAAACGGGTCAAAAAGAAAGAAAAGGTAGGAAATGGAGGTTGCATTTTTATTGGGATTTTGTTAAAATAATAGTGAAATGAGAAAAATAATGGAAAAAAGGTATTGAGCCGAGAAGGTATTTGGTGGGAAAAGAGAAGAGAATCTTAGAAAGAAGCAAAGCAGAAGGAGTTTCAGTTCATTATTCGAAATCACCAGTGCATGCGTGTTAATGTCCCAAAGTAGTAAAGTGAGTTAAAGTAGTGCATCTTAACTAAGACCAGACATTGTTCAAAAAATTGTGCGCTATGATTTTCTTTTTTTCTTTTTTAGCTGAGTGTTCATTTGACCATGAAATTTAGAGACTTTTCTGAACTGAACTTTAAAAAGTACATAAATCAGACGGCAGGTATTGGTCTCCTCTCATCAAAATTCAGATGGGACCACAAGGTCCCTACATTTAAAAAAAGAAAAATAAGAAGCAAATAAATTGGCTTATAATATTGCAATTGGTTGTTGGATTTCAACCAAAGAATTCTAAAAAAGTTAATGTGAACCAGGAAAGAATTAATCTCTTTAATTTGTTGTATATGATATGTGACAAAGCATAACTTTTCCCATCAATAGTAAAAATGGCTATAAAGAAGTAGTAAAAAAAAAACAAATTACCTTCCAAATGACTAAGCTAATATCAAATTGTCCACCATTATACGAAGAAGTTGGAGAAATTGCAGCTCCAATTGCAATTCTATTGTTAGTTTGAACAAAGCCCGAGCACAGTAAATTATAGCACCCAGTTGCTTGATATGCATCACTCTGCAAAATAATAACCCATTTTATTTTTCATAATTGAAGCACAAGATAATAACTTTCTTTGACTCAATGAATTTACTTACCGTCCAATAAGTAAAAAATCTGGGGTAACTGTCCCCATACAGTTCTGGGCTGACCTGCGTAAATAAAAATTGATTGAAGTTAGCTTGACTATGACACGAAATTTAAAAAAAAATTAGGTAGATTTAATCTTCAAAAAAATACGTAGAATAACCTAAACTTATTATGGAAAAAAATATTTACTATGAAAACATTAATGAAAATGAGAGGTAGGTTGTTGAGCATGATAACTGCCATTTAAACGCGTAACCAAAAATGAAGCATTTAAGAAAATTCCTGAAAGACAAAAAAAAAAAAAAAAGGTCAATGAAGAATTAATATGCAGTTAATGAACATGCCTGCCAACCAGCTTCAATAGTGTTGAGATCGTCCCCAAATGAACCAGAGATCACCCACATTTGGGACAAGCTGAATTCATATTGATTCGCCACACTTGGTGCCCACACGTTTATACTTGCCTTCGCTCCATAATATTGATCTCCAGTCACATACCCAACTGCATGCTGCACACAAAAAAGAAAATAAAACGTTTTAATATTTTCAAAACAAAGTTTTATCTCTGTGAATTATTGATCTTCAAGATACAATGTTGATGGAGCATTTGTGCATACGAGGCTTGACTTGTAGAAAAAAAATGAATGTTATCGATGAATTCTATCTAAGATAAAGATAGTTGCAGCAGAGTGATAAATGAAAAGACCTCTTGCTTTGGGTTTGGATTTAGTGAAACTACAGTAAGCAGAGGAACCATGGATTTCTGTAATCACCATAAATGGGAAAAGGATGATGGTTCATGATCTAAAGATTGGGAAAACCCAGCTACCCAAAATGTAGTATGTTTAGTTTAGTTTCAGAGTAAGAAAATAGACAGATAACTTTAAAATACGAAAGACGAAGAAGCAGCAATTTTTTGTCATGCTTTCTTCAGTTTTAATTAAATAGTTACTGCCATGTGCTTGCTTTACCAATTTCTATTATCGTTTGTTTATATAGAAAAGAAAAGAAAAGAAAAGAAAATATGGGTTTCTGTTGCTTTCTGTGTTTACTTTGTAGTACATACCTCGTGTCCATTTGTATTGGTGTCCCTTCTAACACGCCTACTTATTTTTCTTCCAAATCTTTCAACAGAACTAGCTCTTAAAATATCTTGTTCTTTTGTTCTTCTAATTGGAATCGTTCCTTCTGGGCATGATTCACCAGACAAGCCCCACAACTGGAAATTCTCACTTGACGCTCCCATTTGGTTATGGCCTCTGGGTCTTTCTGGAGGATCCTGCAAATGCATGAAAATTTCCACTTTTTCAGTCACAAATTCACTAGCTTATCTGCAGATAATAGATTCCGGAACCCATTAATACAAGCAAATTACCAATGGTTTATGTCCTTTCAACATAGGATGATCGAAAGCTGGTTGCTGATGAGATACGACACAGTCTATGAAATCACCATCAGGACTCTGCAATAAAAGAAAAACAAGACAAGACAACATATTATGTACCAAAACAGAGAAAGGAAAAACAGAGGAAGTCAGAGCTCGACATTTTCATGTACCTGAATTGTCTTAACAGAAGGCTTGTTGATCTGCTGAAGACGAGTTCTTATGATCCTCATCTTCTGAACCTCTTCCTCTGGCCGAAGGGTCTGATTGGCAACTCCGAGGCTGCCCATTTCTGATGAATGAACAGAGCAAACCAAAGAAGCAAAAAGAAGAAAATGTACAAGAAAGGAAATGATTGAGGAGCTCAAACACCAGCTAAAATACATGCTTGAGAAATCTCTTTCCCTTGTTTCTATTCCCAAATCTGTGTGTTTTTGTTTACATTGAGGTTGTCTTCTTCCATCAGCGAAATAAAACCGTGTGTGCCCAGATTTTGTGTCTGCCACCAAATCCATCCTACGCTTAACGACTATTCTAAGAACCTTGATTACTCTTTCACCATTTCCAAAACCCTGAAAGCCCAGTATGACGTCCTTCTATTTTATCGCTTCCTCTCTGTCTATCTCTCTCTCTCTAGAACTTGAACTCCCAGGGGCTAGCGGAATAAAAAAACACAAAATGGTGTTGGGGTTTTCTTAAAGCTTCGGGCATGTGGGTTGGAGTAGGATACACTAGAGTAGGGATGAAATGATGTTAAAATTTTAAATTGCGAAGAAAGATATGGCCCTAAGGTAGGGTGGGGGGAAAGAGTGAAGAGAGAGAATAGGATGTGTTTCCAGTCTCCAATACAAGGACTGCAACTTTAGCTTTTGTGCTGTTCATTTTATAGGGCAAAATGGTACCGGTGATTTCTGTTATTCTTTTGCTTTGGGTGCAGATTGGAATTACAGTTGATTCTCTGGGTTTTCAAACTTCTTTCCTCTGCTTTTTTCTCTCACTTCTCCATATGTTCCAACATCCGGTGCAATTGTTTTTGTATCAGGTTTTTCTTCTTCTTTTTTCCTTATCAATTTTAAATTCAATCTCATGGTTAATAAGTTACCAACAAAATATTGCATTAATTAATGCAGTTGTTGTACTATAAAATTGGCCTTAATCTAATACATATTTATTAATTTTTAACATTTATATAAAGCTAAACCACAACTTTTGGGTTTAGATGAGTTGTAAAAGGATGATTTTGCTAAAGGAAATATATGGTAGTGGATAATGTGTATTTAATCAAGGTATATGCCAGTCTTACATATTGATAAACATTATTTAGGGTTAATTTACACATATAGTTAATAATATTAGAGTTAATATCATTCAAGTGCTTTTAACGTTTAATGAGATTATTTCTTTAAAATATAGTATATTAATAAACACTAAAAAAAAAATTATAATTATAATTATAATTATTATTCTAAGTAGATGTAGATTCCTCATTTACGCTATGATAACACTTTTTATATTAACAAAAAGTGAAGTAATTCAACTAGAAAAATTAAGCTGTACTAATATGAATTTTAAATTTAATTTCCGATTATATTTATTTATGGATAAAAACCTACCAAATTACAAAATTATTCGCCTATGAAAATTTTGTTATAGAAAAAGAAAAGGAAAGGCGAGAGTGAAGGGAATTTGAATATGTTGGGCCTGCGTAGTGGGCACGCGCACTCATGCACGCTCCATGCGCATCATGGTTTGTCTATCGTTTGGGGGCTCAATCTTTTAGTTTGTCATTGTTGAACCACGTCAGGAGCACACCGCAATGCTTGCCTGTCCTTAAGCCACTAATTATACCAAGTAATCTATATGTCTTCAATTTTGTTAGATTTTTTTTTTTCACTTAGAAGCTACGAACATGTTTTGAAACTGTTTTTAAAACAATTTTTTTATTTTTATTTTATAAAAATAAAAAAAATATTTATCGTATTATTTTTATAAATTATTTTTAAAAACTATTTTATAAAAATATAACTTAAAAAATAATTTTCAGAAAATACAATTTTTTTTGTGTAAAATTATTTTCAATCATTTAAAAAAAAAAAATTATACAATTACTCTTCAGTCATCACGCAAATTACATAATTATATTCTCAAATATTATTTTTAAAATTTACATTTAAATAAATTTTTTATTTTTTTGTTTTTAAAAAATAATTTTTAACATTATTTTTAAAAAAAAAAAAAAAATACTTAAAACACTTCTAAACAAGCCCTATGTTTTTTATATTTTAATATAAAAAACATGTACGTTATATATTTCTTGACATATTCTTAATTTTCATTTATTAGATTATATTTATATTTTGTTTTTTCTTCCCAAATTCAACAACTTATTTTTCATGGTATTTTTGTAAGACTTAACAGTTTTTTTTTAAGTTTATCTCAAGTTTGGAGGGAGTTTTTCCATACTATTTTGGACATAAAATCATATAATAAAGTTGATCACATTTACCAAATATTAAATATACTAAAAAATGAATTACATACAAGTAATAGTATAGAATTAACTTATAGCATACCTTAACAAAAAGTTGACCACTCTTCATTTTGGAGAGAATATATATATATATATATATATATATATATATATATCATTCCACTTAGAAAAGAAAAAGAATGCATAAATTTAAATAACCCAATTTGTATCGTGGGTACAGTTGAATTGAGTTTTTCTGATGTGACTTCAAGGTCAGGTGGCCTTTTTTTTAAATATTTAAAAATACACAAAAAATTTATTTGTTATGTGTCATAAATAATATAAGGATACTGATTTTTTTCATATATGTTATAATCAAATTTTTTATAAATAAATTTTTAAATACTTAAAAAATAAAAATGTCCATAAGGCATATTTTAGTTGAAAACTGTGTTCACTTTTCTATTTTTGGTTGAGAAAATTGATATCCATATGCACGCAACTTCTTTTGTTGGGGATGTCAAGCATGTCGATAAAGCAATTTAAGGAACTAAATTTCTTATCTTTTAATTAAACCTGCATTTACACTTTTTGAGACTAAAGGGTTCAATTAATCATCTTAAGAGCACCAAAGCTGGAGTTGCCATTCACAGTATATTCCCCCAGTTTCTTCTTTTAGGGCTCTGGCAATGATGCCTACCACCTTGCCAGCGGCTCCTGAAATTTTTATGTCCACTTCTTTAACTTCCTACTTCTCAGAAAAACCTAACTTACAGTCACCAACTTCTGCAGCATAAAAATTGGAAAAGCATCCAAGAGAATCTGGTCCACTTGGAGTCACTCTCATTACTGGCATCAATAATTTGAATAATCTAAGTGAAGCCAGAATCCCATGCATGTTTCTTTCTTACATCCACAAACATTTAACAGTATTTTGTTATTCATATAATTATGCTGAAACTAAAGGTTTCAAACCATTATTTTTGTTATCGAACAAGGCACAAATACAAAAGCTCAGTGGGTTATTCAACATCATTAATGTTATTAAAATATAGGTTCACTAACTTAAGAGAAAGTGGAAGGGAGAGTTATTAAAGTAGCACTTACACCTGCACATATACATGGGTTTTTCACCTCTCGTTGTTAATATTTGTATGATAGAGGAGAGCTAAATATGATTCTATATATGAAAATGAATGGTCACATTTTTGGTCAGAGAAGAAGGTGTGACGTTCATAATTAACTCCATTACCATTAGAGATGCGTTTCCTTAGTTTGAGAGACCACAAGGACTGAAACCACTTACAAAAAACCCCAAATTAATCCATAAACAAAAAACGCAGTCTGCAGATACGAATCTTGGTTCTTTTTGGCCATGTGATCTTTAAGTTCAAGTACTGTACTACTGATCCCCAAACCCCTCAATATTCATTCTTGTGCACATCTGTTGGCTCAGTGTTTTCACGCAGACATTAATTCATGAGCTGACACTTTAAATTTTATTATATACACCTCAACCTTTAATTTGATTAATTTTTATCTTACTTTCATTGTTAATTTCCACATTTGGTGCTGCACAAGTGACCTATACAATGCATCATACCGTGTGCTTTGTAGTACATATGAAGGGGATGTTATGGAGCAAACTGCACTGGGGCTTGGTCATGGTGGCTTGCTATAGTTATTCCCTGAATGCTCGCATTCTTCGGAAATTCTTTAATTAGTAATAATCTCTGTTCCAATTTGGGGCTAGCTAGGTGTAATGATGGTGTCTCCCAGTTGAAGCTGAGAGATGGATGACGTTGAAGGGTGAAGCATATGGGAAAAGAAAAAGGGAGGCGGAAGGGGCCACAATGTGTGGTATATATGTTGACATTTCAGAGTGGGAGCCTATATACAAGTTTCTCTTTATTCACATTATTATTAGCAGCTGCTGCTTGCATTGACTCTAGATTAGGGTTGAATCACTCACTTTGCTTACCATCTTGTCTGCCAATACTTTTTCATGTTCTTGCTGTTCTTCCTCTGCACATATAAAGTGTATTAGTTTTTTTTTTAAAATAGAATACGTTCCTTTCATAATTCTACATAATTGCATATATACGTGGTAAAATTTAAGATAACCCCAATTAATTATTAAATTATTAATATTTAAATAGAGTTATTTGTTCTGATTATAGTGTTAAAATATAAAAAAAAATTTGTAAATAATATTACAAGTGATATTTAATCTATCAAAATAATTTGTTGTCTATTAATAATATTTATATATTGACACATAATAAATAAATAATTTTTTTAAAAAAATTATTTTTATTATATATTACGATATAAATATTATTGATCGATAAAAAAATTATTTATTAATAATAAATTAAATTATTTTTTATAAATTAATTATTTAAACAATTTTCTTCAAAATTATGTATAATTATACGTCAAAGGAAAAAAAAGCTTTTATGATTACGGGATACCACCGTATTCTTTTCTAGTGTTATTATGACATGAACCATTATAAAAATATTTGAGATATCATAGCAGAAATTGATGTCTCATGAGACAGCGTTTTATTAGAATATATTAAGGTAATAATTTTCTACATAAATAAAAAAAAAAAACTACCTTAAATAATCTAGCTACTCACAAAATGATTGAAACTACAATTAATTATAAGTGCATATGTTGCTATATTTGATTTAATTCGAAAAATGTTTAATGGGGTCAATATGTGTAGTTACATTCATTTATAATCATAATTGCGCAAAAGTAACATTATTTAATTAACTGTATTTACCTAACGTCTTAATTATGGTATTAAGAATTGTGCAGTAATGTTTCAAATGACTTTTGCTTGGTTGTCAAGTTGATGACAGAAGCAAAATGGTCAGAGAAGAGAAAGAGAAAGAGAAAGAGAGTGAGACTGAAAGGAAAGAGAACTGAAAAAGAAAAAGCTCAAAAGAGTTTTACACAGAACTCTTTGTCGGCAGTGACCCGACCCATGAGACCACTTTGTCTCTTGGTATTACGGGTCGTGCTCAGTCCATTCCAATATAAATTCAATCTGAATTTCATTCAGGTCAGCACACACCCATAACTCCTTAAAAGCTGGTTGACCATAATTTGTACTAACCATGGCCTTGACTACGACCCATTTGTTCCTAACTTAAGGGCCAGTAACCCCAAAAAAGTGCCAAGGATGAGCTTTTCATGGGTAAATTCTTAGAAATCTGAAAAAGGAGCTACACACAGAATTTGAAAGAATTGACATTTTGTGAAAACAATAGTTTTTACTGATTAGGGTTATCACGTATGATTTAAAAAATTCTACAAAAGAAAGTTGTAGTTTTTTTTTTAATTACTGTATTCCACCCATTTGTAGGTAGATTCTGAAACATATAGGTTGGGTATACCTAAAAAGAAAATCTGTAGAAGAATACTATGACTTTCATACCCGCTGGTTGGTGGTTGTGGGTTTTCATTCACATCTACCGACAGAATAGAGAAGTTAAAGCAGAAGTAGTCTGCCATTGTGAACATGGTTCCTTGAGTTAAATCACTTGAATATGTATACATTAATTCCAGTTAGTGATGATTCTATTTATTGTATATATAATTTGAGCTGTTAATGGAGATTATATTCCAAGTCTGAAACAACGTACTGTAACAATCTTCTGCATTATATATACTTTATCTGACACCAGTACTTGAGAGTTTAAATGGAAAACGTCTTGAGGGAAATACTATATTAATTTAGGTTAATTAGAGGAAGTTGAGCAATTCCCTCCATTATTTAAGGTAATAAGCAAAATATAAAGCGCCGGATAATATATCATATATAGATAGAAGTGAGTAAAAATATTCTATTCCAATTTCCCTTTCTTCTCACCTCTTTCCGATGCGATTAACGTCCCATGCTATGATGGCATCAACTATCAAGGCATCTAGCTTTATAAATGTATCTGCTAGAAAAGTGGGATATTAGTAAAGGGACCTTATGAAAAGAAGGGAAAAGAATCATGAGAAAGAATGGAATTAATAGACATAGCTTGGGCTTACATGATGAACGTAGAACACAAGTGTACTTTTTTTTTAATTATTTAAGGCTTCCAAGCATGGAACAGTGCTGTTAAGCGATGATTTTGCTTGAACATTTATGATAAGCTTTTCAATGATTCTATAGATTATTCTTTCTCTTAAGAAGTCGATTTTTTTTTTGTCGTTTCACCTTCTAATTAATGAAAAGAATTTAATTAAAAATTATTAAATGAAAATTCATAAATAATTTCATTACAACTTTTAAGTAACAGCGAAGAGACATAGCCATTGAAGGATGTTGCGAATGCCAACCTAAAGCCATAATCAGGGAGAGAGGCAATGTCGGAAAGGAAGGTTTACTGGTGATTGTGTGTTGGGGGGGGGGGGGGGTTGTATTGCATGCTAGCATGATCTCATAGCTAGGGCTGCACCTCTCTTATACATCATCATCTATAATTCTATATCATGATGATGTTGCTCCAACCATTTACATTGATTGAAGGGGAAGGTGTTTGGATTACTAGTTATGGGGACAAATAATAATGATGATTGATCGCGGGCTCCAGTATCCGTCCCTGCACATGTTCTGAGGACTGAGATGTTGATGTTTGAGATCAAAGACAGAGATACAAAAATTTACTTTCTGAATCATATTACAATATCTACACACTTCGGTATTTGGATTGCATTTTAAGGTTTGCTTTTTTAATGCTCTGAACAATTTGTCGTTCATGCCTCTTGTCTCTGTTAAGTCGGTAATCGTTTGTCCACTCACAATGTTATAATCTGTTTGGGCCTTGAAAAGTGGGCTGTATGGAGCTATGTAAAAACAGTAGGCCGCGTATGAGAAAAGGTGAGGCCCATTAGGTAAGAATTGAAGCAGAAGCCCAACAAACCTGTGGACCATCGAATTGAACCTTACCTTCTCTTTTACTTGTTTTTAGGTCTCGTTTGGTTAATGACAAAAAAAAAAATGAAAAATGAGAATTAAAAATAAAATAAAATAAAATAAATTTAAATGAAATAAAATGGAATGTTGTAATTAAAATTGTATTTGGTAGGATAATGGAATGAAATAGAAAAAAAACAGTTAAAAAGACAAAAATATTCTTAAAATATAAAATTAATAAAATAATATTATTTTAATTTAAAATTTTATTTAAAAATAATATAAATAAAAAAAATAATTAATAATATAAAATTTTTATTAAAAATATTAATGATTTTAAAAAATAATTTAAATATTATATTTTTTATTTTTTATCAATAATAAATAATATTTTTTAATTTATTTATTTATTTTAAAATTATTATTATTTTGAAAAAAAATATTTATGTATTATTTTGCAAACAAAAAGTCAAATTTTTTCAAATTTTTTTTGTGAACATTTTTTAATTAATTAATTTTTTTAAAAAATATGTTTATTATTTATTTAAATTTTAAAAAAAAAAAAGAAAAAAAATGGTATTTAATTTTGGATTTTATTCTATTTTGCCTGATTCCTTCCTTTTTATGTAGAAATGTATTCTCCCACCTCTAAAGGAATCCATATTTCATGGGTTGTCATTTCTGACAATCACACACTCTTTTTTTATAGAATGGTTCTATCACCTCAACTCTATGTATCAAAAGAGACCTTAGTTGATTTTTTTTTTCTTTCTTTAAAAAAGATTTTTTATCTTCTTTTAAAAGAAATATTGAATTTTTAAAATTTTACATCTTTTTTATCTAGATTTACAACATTATGTTTAGATTTATAACTCTAAAATTATATTTAAGTAGAAGAAGATTATATGAATAATTTTGTACATGTTATTAAATAAAAAAATTGAAAAAGAGTTGACTTTCAGAATAAATTAAGAGGTATATTGTTTCTCAAAAGATATTTTTTTTAATGTTGTATTGGTTTTGCATATATAATTTTTAGGTGTAATATTTAGTAAACTAAAATTTAAAATGTGTGTTACTTCTTTATTTTTTAATTATAGTACTTTTTTTATACTTTCAAAAATTATAAAATTTATTTAACATGTCTTTGTCTTTTATTTGTTAGTATTATTTTTTTATATATTTATTATCATGTATGAAAAGTGATAGTTCGCCTATCTAAAAAAAACGTGACTGAAACACTTTTAAATTTTCCAATTTATTATCACTTATTGTATAAGATCTTATGATATTTTACATTTTTATATTTGGTACAATAGTAACATTTGTCCTTGCAAAAATATGCATGGCATTTATAAAATTGATCAAAGTTAAAAATGCATTCAAAGTGCAAGAATACGATATCTTAATTATATTTAGATGATATAAAATATGATTCAAAATACTATCATTTTATACCTACTACTATTTAGATAACATTAAATTTTTTAAAAATCAATGTACAAAACATAAACATCTTAAATGTTATTTGACATCCAGGGTCTCAATGACAAACGCCTTGTTATTACTTTACTCACTTTCATTAGTGTCATTTGCCCCATTTTCCTTTTCAGATTTCAAATCTGGCCGGTATACTTTCTTATCCTCCAAACCATTCTTTAAGTGCATTGCTTAATTCATGTCATAGTTTATTTAAGGTTGTTTCATTTTGCCCCATTAATGTTCGTAGACGGAGAATAGCTAGGTTGAACTTCCGGTACCTTGAGATCGAGATTTCAGAAATTGATAGTATTAATTAATACCCTCACAACGAATCTTTGACATGTCAAAACTCTAGTGACTTTCTAGTTGGGAGGATAATGCATAAAAAATTGAAAGTGAAGCGTTATTGATGTTGGACTAAACCCAGTAATGATGGATCAAAAGCACTTAATCAGATGTAGTGGTCCACTTAGGATTCCTCTCATATTTTTCTGTTGGTACGATGACAGCAAATGGAGTTACCATCTTTGGATTTATTGCTGAACTAGGAAAGCATTTGTAATGTGGGTGTGGAAGTGTTCCTTCAGAGAAGCAGAAGAAGAAGAAGAAGAAGAAGAAGTGGGAGACAACAAAATCAAGTTGTGATGGGAATAATCCTCAAGTTAGTTTATGTGCTCTATCGATCAAAAGGAGACTATTTATGTTGGAATTAAAAATTCACAAATTTTCTTTTTGCAGTCTTGCCTTAGTAAATTAGTGGAGCTAGGATTTAAAATTGTAACACCCTCCTAACTACACACTACATGCTCGCCTCCTCAGCTACACTAACTCTCTTGTATTTCATTCTACAGTTTATGTGAGTTGCCGTAGAAAGCCCAGAAAAAAAAAAACTTCCACTTGTTGTTAGAGCTGGCTCTGCTAATTTAAAGCCAGGGAGAGGTTCAAAGTTGAAGTAAGAGTTCAGAGACTCATAGTGCAGAAACAAAAGGGAAGGAGAAGATGGAAGCGCCATTAATATTCTTGTTCTTCTACTACGTGTCCTTAGCAATGTGTTATAAATTCGTGGAAACCATCGAATCTCCCAATTACATAGTGGCAAGGTCTGAATCAGATTTCGAGATCAGACTTTACGGTGAATCCTCATGGTTGTCAGCTCCTGTAAGGGGAACTTATTTCAACCAATCCACCAAAAACGGCTTTCATAGGTTTATTCTTTTTCTTTGTTTGGTGGCTGAGAAAAGTAAGACAAAATGTTCTGCTTATTGCGAGTTTTGCTATATTTTTAACTGGTCATGCATAATGCCAAAAGACGTTCCGTAGGATTAATAGACGTGCTAAAATATAGAAGGCAAAAGATGGCAGAAGAAGGCAATAAATGAGAAGCCGTTGCTACAAATCTTACTTTTAGAGAAATTGATCAGCACTTAGATTATCAGGGGTAAATGAGGATCATTAGAGGGAGTTGCTGAAAGATTGAAGAAAGAAAAAGTATGTAGTCAAAATTGATAATCTGTATAACATAACTTTGTGCATTGGGTGATATGATAGTCTTAACTTAATTGTTTAAAATTTTAAGTTGAAGTGGCAATTACTTTGTAGTAGAGATAAATATGTGATATATGATTAAATATATTTTTACAAATTCAAATTTTAGATATGTTAATTTTTAAGGGCCAAACTGCAAATAATTTTTTTTATGCATTCTCTTGTTTTCACATAAATTGTATGGCTTTGATTAAACTAAGAAAGTAAATTAATTTATATACGTTCAAATTAGTTTAAATATTACATGACCACAACACAAGATAAGATAAGCCTATAATTTGCCCAAACATAAAGTTTAAAGAATTTTTGCATGAGTTAGCCTATTAGAGATATTATATATAAAATCAATTATAAACTTTCACTTAAAAATTTTAATTAATTTTTGAGTTAAATGGTTCTTTTAGCTAGGTATGTACTTTTACTCAATAAGTTTTGTCTTCTGCATATTATGATCTTCGTTTAGTTTGATTATGTGACACTATCTTCTTTATGTGTCATACGCACCAGGTTGTATCAATATATTCATGGTGATAATCTGAATTCTTCTAAACTTGCTTTTACTGCTCCTGTGTTAACAAGCATGATCACCTCATCAACGTCACGCGGGCATGACTATGTTGTAAGATTTTTTGTTTCTGCAAGGTATGAAGGGAAACTTCCACAGCCAAATCCTGAATTGGATTTGCAGCTAGATAAGTGGAGAATTCATTGCATAGCTGTGAGAAAGTTCAGTGGGTTTGCCCAAGATGATAACATTAATAGAGAATTTGAAGCTCTTGTAAGCAGCCTAAGCAAGCACCTTAGTGGGAGTTCAGCAGCTATACAGGAAAAAAGTTCCTATGCCATTGCCCAGTACAATGCTTCTCATCACCTTTATGGGCGCTTAAATGAAGTATGGATCAATGTGTCAGAACCAACTTCTGAGAGTTGTTCACCTTTTTAGTAGTGTCTTGCTTTTGATACAGTCAGACAGGGCAAAAAAAATAACACAAATTTACGAAAACATATGTATGTTTCAACACTACCACTTAAAATATCCATTTTAGTGAATTTTCATTGCCTCCTACAAATTTAGTGTTGTATGTTGGCGAATCAGTTTAGAAACTTGAAAACCTGTTCTCTACTAATTTTATTTTGTGAGAAAAGCCTGCGAACATCTTTTGCGTGAGACTTCTTAAGCTACAATTGAATAAATGAAACTCACCCAAATTATAGATAATTAAAGGGTAACTTACTTTTTTAAGTTGTCCAACAAGGTTTGTGCTGAGAGTTCTTTCAATTGTTAAGTAATTCATAGCACCGCACACTCCGACGAGACCCGTTTATCAGAAGTATAGAAATAGATTTAATATCGTCATACTGTACTAATTACCAAGCCTGACTTGATCAGCATAAGCTGAAGTTATATGCCAAAAGGATAAATACGCAACATCAGCTGATAGGATTGCTATAACAGTTGAAAAGGAGGGACTACATTAATTACATTTCACAGCCCATGACACTTCCCATCCTGAGGTTGTCATGCTACAGTGACAATGAATGAAAATCACGGTACTGCCAATGCCATGTAATGATTTTCATATCAAAACTCAAAAGGATGGTAAGAAACAAATGCGAGCACGAAAAGTCAGAACATCAAATTTCATAAAGCCCTCAAATGTAGCAGTATATACATATGTGATATGTTAAAACTTTTACTCCAAAAGGTGATTCCAGTAATATATATATATATATATATATATATATATATATATATATACACACACACACACACATAATAAATCCAGCCACATATTATTGAACATAATCGTAGAACTCAGTAAGTAAATCTTGAACCGAAATTTTCTTTAATTAGGAAGAAGAAATTTGAAATAAAGTAAAATATAGAAACATTAAAGAATAGGACAACATAAAATTTCTTCGATTAACATTATTACACGTATAAATTACTTATTTTACTATACCGCTAACATTGAATCTTTAAGCCAAATTTGGTAATCCGCAAACTTGCAGATTGCTATCTCAATTCTCGCCCATCTTTAAAGCGCCAAATTGCACAGGGATGAACATAGTCGGGGTAGGTGATTTAGGTGAATGGGTCTACACGCTTACATTTGTGGTCTGGTCTGGACAACATAGACCTTTCCATCCCTGATAACACCTTCAATGTCTTGAGGAGAGCCATACAACTCTTCAATAGCACTTCCTGCACGTGCAATGCTAGAGAGGATCGAGTGGCGGAAACTACTATCAACTATCAGGGGGTCAGATGAGTAATCAATCACAACTTTCTCTTCTTCATCCATTGGCACACTGTAGAAAGAAAACCCAGTTAATCAGTACCCAAACATGTAAAACTTAGCCCTCAATCCATACATTACGGAGAAACTGAATATTTTATACAGCGATTCCCATGATACTGAATGCATCTATAATTGTTAAAGTTGAAGCAAAATAGAAATGCCAGCTTTTCAATTTGTCATGTCAGGACTTATCGGCCTTCATTTATTCTTTATTGGCCCAATCATTACAACTGATCAAAAAACACATGGCTAAACGCCAACCAAAAACCAACCGGCTTTTAAAAGTTGCTAGGAAAGGCCAATGTAATAATTTTTTATAAAATCCTTATGAATACCACTGTTAATTATAAAAATGAAATTAGAATATTGATTTCATTGGGTTTAAAATTAGAAATTGTGGATAATCAAAACTATAACTTCTTTTTTTCAAGAATCAGAGGCTTTGGCAATTTCCTAGTTTTCCAGTTTCAATTAATAATGGCTTTGGCATCTCCAAGGCTGCATTCTAAGAGCATGTATGGCTTTAATGATGTAGAGGAAGGAGCCAAACAAACAAACAAACAAAAGCAAAGCTTTTTTTACCGAACATGAGCTTGTAACTTTTAATAAATCTGCAAGCACCTGCCTAAAAGCTATAACATTCACAAGAGGACCCCAGTCAGATTTTCCACCATTTAGTTTCTAAAAAGCATAAATATCAGTTCACTAAAGTTGGGTTTATAAAGTATCAAAACATGCATTAATGTGTTGATTTATTACTAGTTCACTCCTCAACGTTCTTCCCAACTTTTGCTCCTTACGAATATAAAGTCAAGGGAAAATTAAAAACAAAAAGAGAGAAGATATTTATCACCTATGGTTTTTTGATAATATAGGAAAATAGCAAGATCAAAATGTGAAATTGACTGACTCCTTGCTGTGTTCAAAATGAAGATAGAAATTAAGAATGTGCTCTATATATACCAGTTTAATCTTACTCGTGGAATTTTTTAGCAATAGACAAGGTGTATCAACTTTGTTTCATGTCCAATTTATAGGGAACCAGAATGCTACATTTGTAATCTTATTTTCCCCTCATTTTGGTCTTGTATATGAGAGCAAAAAATGCTGAAAATTATAACCACTACAACTCAAGCGAATAAAACAAATGAATATAGCTTGTTCCCAAAATTTCTGTTCTTGAAAGGATGTTCATTTTAGAAGAAATATGAAAAAATTTACCTGTCATAAAGGCCAGCGCCAGCATAACCTTCCAGATCTTCACCATTGGAGTCAGATCGGAAAATAATTGACCGTTTTATATAGAGG
The DNA here is from genome assembly GCA_037074535.1 of Gleditsia sinensis. Lineage (NCBI taxonomy): Eukaryota > Viridiplantae > Streptophyta > Magnoliopsida > Fabales > Fabaceae > Gleditsia > Gleditsia sinensis. Next base: position 59,142,759 of record CM073467.1, on the reverse strand, counting down.
CCAACAGTTTTGCTAGGATAACCCAAGACCTAAAGAAGTCCAAAATCATTAGCATAATAATGGAAAATTCATGGAACAGATGCAGTGCTGGTACAGGTAATTTCATAAGCCTATTATCTAGTAGTTATATATACGTAATAATAAGAATTATAATCAAGCATACACAACACTTTGAAACAAGAACAGGAACTAGTTAACGTACATATACAGACGTTACAAAATATAAATGACATAATATAGTGATTACCTGAGGGGAGTTCAGATCGTGTTTTTTACAGATGAAACTCAAAGCACGACCAGGATAAGCACCAACCAGAGTTTCTCCGAGTCCCTTCACAACCTATGTCAAAAGAGTATCACACTCAGTCGTTTCTTCTGTGCAATCTATCCATATGGTGAAAACATGGCACCTGTTTATAATCATACCTCAGCATATATTTCAGACGAGTCTCCTGAGGATGGATTAGTCGTGTGAATGACAAAAGCATAGTCAGCATTTATAACTTCCTGAACAAGGACAGCCATGGCAAGATAATCGTGGTCCAGTTTCACTTTTCTTGTGCTGAAGTATGCTCTCTCGTTCCACTTTGAACCCCAAACCTTTTGTGAATCCAACATGACAATTCATTGACAAAGATGTGATAATTATGGAAATATTCATGAACCATAGGAAAACTATACAGAAGTGCCACAGAGAAACTACAATTTGAAGCAAGTTATAAAACCACACATCTCAAATAGGCTATTTTGCAAGACATCTGATTTTTGTTCAAATATTACCATAATTTGTGGGATAAATAAGGAAGATTGAAATGCAAAAATAAAAAAGGAACAAGGAAGGCCAAGAAGTAGAAAAACTATTGGAAAATATGTCGTCTAGGAGGACTGAACCTTGTACGGAACACAATATCAAAAGAAAATCACTGTTGAAAACTTCAATTTGTTTTAATGTTCTTTTAACCAAATCAATATGTAGGATTAAGGCTTGCTGTCATTGTTTTGCTTATGGCCCAGCCAATCAGCAATTCATTTAGCAAAAACATTAAGTACATAATAGGGTGACTCTGGACATTAGTATCTAAAGAACATGAAAATCCCACAACATATGTAAATTGAAAAAGAATAAGTGATGCGCAGAAGAAAACAGAAAAGAGCATGAAAACTTCCGCCTCTTAGAATGCCTCATGGAAATTTGTCATAGTAACATAGTAATTTCTCTTGACCTGTGGCAAAGCAAGTGTAATAAAGTGTGGCCAAAATAATATAAGAACAGAAAACTCTCTCCTTTGGACCAAGATGACAACTTTCAAAAGCCAGGTATCAAAATCATGTTCATGCATTGCACTTTATAGAGATATAAGTCTTACCTTTTTTATAGCCTTCCATGCTAGCTCCCATCGTTGTTCCCCTTCATCACCAGGCCACGGCATTCCAGAGTTTTTCATCTTAGTTTTTAGCTCCTCCACCTGAAAATAAGATAGCCCATTAGCTTTCATCTATCAATTTCTACATCATATTACATGTAGTGTTTTAAACACTTCATTGAAGCAGCAAAAACTTTATTGCTCATATCAACTTTTGTTTTTCCACTAAAAAAGGGAAAAAGGCATTTTTGAAGGATAAAAGAACTGCATTATGATGCGTGCAGGAGACCCAACCTAAGGGCAAGCTTCTTCTGTGAATGACTAAAGAAAGAAGAAATTTGAAATTGCACCAAAGATTATGTCACCCTTAACATTTTCCTTTCTTTTGAGAGAGAATGGGGAGTATTAGGGGTGAAAACACCAGGAACAAAATACCCTAAAGATATAATTATATTCAAAGGTGCAATAAAATTTCACGTGACTACTACTGGAAAGAACATACCAACTGGGGTGGTGCATTCAACTGTAAAACTGTTTCACGAATCTCTCTGAGGGCACTGAACTCCCCCTCTGCTAACTTCGTTTTCAGAACTTTAACCTTTTCAGCTACTGCCTGTTAAATAAAATGCAGTAAAAAATTCCATTAAACTACAGAAAATACTCGCATAATTGTAACTACTAAAAATATAAAAATTTGAATAATAAAAGACGCCACGTTCATTTAAACTATCTTAGATACTGAATGAAAGGATAACTAATTTTTAATCAGAAATTTGCCTCAACCAGTGCCTTATTTCAATATTCATTGATTAAGTCCCTAAAACAAAATAGATTCAACATTCAAGAAATTTCAATTTAGAAGCACCTTAAAATAATTCAAGAAAGAGGTTGTTTTATGTATAAACTTTGTTATGATAGTTGGATTTGGAACCTTGAAGTTCAACTTATGTTTAGAGATGGCAACGAGGCAGAATGAGGAGGCCTTCCCTGCCTCCCCATTCTCAACCCCATTCCCCACTACCAGGAATAAATTCCCCCCATCCCCATCCCTCATGGGGGTATGCGGACCCACAGGAATCTCCATATTTCTATAATTTTACAACAATTAAGTAAAATTTTAGGGAAATTAAGTAAAATTTTGAATACTTCCCTAAAAAATAAACATATATTAGAGTTCATTAGTATAAATTATAATGCACAATTACTGATATAGACATGTTTATACTATATTAATTGAATAAGTTAAGGGTATTATAGTATGTTTCATATAACGAGATCTCCACTGGGTGGGGGATATGGTCCCGGTCCCTGTCCCCATATTTTGGGCTGGGGAAAATCTGTCCCCACTCCATGAAGGGCTATCACTATGAATAGGAATAATTGTTATTCCTACTTATGTCCCAATGACAAAGTAACCCATGTAATTGTCTACAAATCAAAAACTTAACCTAGACAGACTAATTTGGCTAGAATCAAATGCCAATGCGTGTGTATATATATTACCAAATTAATATCCTCATTGTGAACAAATAAATCTAACTAATTGAGACACTGGGTAGATCCAACAAAGATAACCACAATGAGTTACATATCTCATTATGCACACTTCATGACAAAAGAATACGGAAATATGATGTTGGACCTGATTTGCTTTATCAGAAAGAACATATTCAAATACTCCAAATGGTATGGCAACTGAGGTAGGAATTCCAATCCAAGATGGCACTTTTCCTTTTAAATGAGAGATATTACGTGATTTAGCTCCAACCTGGGAAAACAGAAAGCCTAAGCAAGTTATGCTGAAGTAAAGAGAATTTTACCAACACATATACAGTAGTTGGCCAAACTCAATATCTAAAAAGAGAGAGAACATAAATGGAAAAACTCAATAAAATAGATCCTAATTTTGAAAATCTAACCATTTCACTTGTGAATTCCTCAGATGATATGGCATATCTACCAGTAAACTGCTTTCTGACCAAAGCTAAAGGTGGCACAGAACCATCTTCTTGCAGATGAGTTGATTTGGCATCAACTAGCTCACTCTCCTCTACCACACTGAAATAATTTTCCAAAAAAATGAAGAAAAATAGTAGAAAAAGAAAAGGAAACAAAACTCATCAATTCAGGTTATACAACTGAGGTAAAATAAATGTTTTACTGAAATGTCATTTCATCCCACGTAGTGGGATACAAGTATAAACCATTTAGACATCTTTAATACATGAAGATGTTACCTATAAACTACATCAGCAGATGTAGGTTTTACACGCAATAGCTTTCCTTTATTTGCTTGAAGGTTAGCCAGGATATTGGGATCAAAGCAAGTAGCAAAACAGACCTGGAAAACTTGAAAACTTGTAGTATTAGCTATGTCAATGCCTATGAAAGTATGATTAGCAACAATAACAACAACAACAATCAAACCTTTTTTCATTAGGTGGGGTCAGTTACATAATAGATCAAACGACGCTACAATAACCTATTATAAATAAAATAAATAAATAGATTATTTATTATTAAATTTTTTTTAATAGTTTTACCTATTCTTTTCTTTAGCATTTTAAAAAAATTATCTTGTGAAATAAATATACAACAACAAACCAAACCTATACAAATTATCCATGACTATATTTTATATTGCCAAACCCAAGTCCGGATAAAAAAGAAGAGTTGTGTTAAGACTTACAACAACTAATGTAAAATTTTGTCAAATCTACATGAGCATGGATCGTGTAATAAAGTATACATTAAACAAAAATCCCCTGAGCTCTACAAGTCTTTAATCAACTTTTAGTTATAATATTATCATAATCTCAACTCATAATATCTCATTAGTTGGATATTTAATCTATGGTAATCAAGCCCCATCTCAAGTGGAAATGTATCAATTATTTTTAAGATATATCATTTTATAAATTTCTTTTAAGACATAGTTGCTGATAAAGTATGCCAGTTTGTAGCTCACTCATGCATCAAATATATCATTGCTTATGGAGTGTTAGCACGTAGTAGTATGATCATATTCTGATCACGGACCAAATTAAATCTAAACAGGTCCATCATTCAACAGTAGCAGCCTTAATATATGCAATAAAAGGTCTATTTAAATTGTCATACCTTGCCATTTCTTGCTCGTACAGAAACATGAGATAGGACATCTGGCATATCAGGTGTCAGGACAGCAACTGTACCATCTGGAATTTCTTCCTCTCCTTTCACTCTCTTTGCTACCAAAATTGTAGGCTGCTCATATGATTTGTTCTGAACAGCAAGCAAGTCGTCCACAACCTCAACATATCCAACAGTTTCAACAGGACTAATAACCTGCCAGCTGTTTCAGACATGCCAGAGTTGGGTAAACAGGTTATCACAACAACCAAACAATGCTATGACAGTCTAACACGCTAACTAATTAAGGATGACCACAGAAACTCTAATATTAAAGTTCAATAAACATGATCAGTTCCACCTTCCAAGATTAGCTGTCTTTCGGAGGACTGGATCCAGTCGATTAAGAAGAGAAGACAAAGAAGCAGCAGATCCAGCACGGATAATTTCTTCTGTGAAAATTTCTACCTGCAAGAGGAAATTTTCATGAGAGAAGCAAGGTAGAAAGGTATGGTACACAGTGAATGTCAGAAAAAGGACACACAGCCCATCTGTCCACCCCAAGCAGTGATCCAAGGTATTCTGCTGATGGTTGCAGGATTTGTTGGTACCACTCAGCCTTGTTTGTAAGTGCAAGGCGTGTTCTGTCAAGGATTGATTTTGCATACAATGCCCAATGAGTGTCTTTACTCTTGCACATGCTTAAGGCAAGATTCCATCCCTTCAAGAGCAAAGAAAGAAATATCAAATCAGACATTTACTTCCATTTAGGTGCAAACATGTTCAGGTGATATATCACAAATATAGGCTTTATAGACCTGACTCAGCATCTTACAATGGCGACAGATCTAATGAGCAAGAAATTAGCAAGGCCATATTCACAAAATAACTATACCTTCAAGCAGTAGATGAGATCTTCATTGTCATCTGATGAAAGTGCAAGATTTTCAAGAACCATACAGATGAAGTACATTATTTTCTGCATGATAAATTGATCAGCCGATTGCATATATTAAATGGTATTAAAAGAACTTTGATTTAGAAATAACATAACTTAGATAAACTAAGCATAATCAGACCCTTGGAACAGGAATTACCTCAGTTCCAGCATTATCTAATTCCTCGTATCCCCTTTCCACTGCTGTTCTTACAGTAGAATCGAGGGAAATATCCAAAAACAAAAGATCTCTAAGACGATCCTGCTGCTTACAAAGCAATGGTCGGATTTCTTGCCGAGCTTCAAGCAAACTCTATTGCAAAAGCAGGGAAAAGAAAAAATAAATATAGAAAAAGCTAGGACATATGTGCAAATAAAAATGATGACTTTGTCAAAGAAGCTTAAACCTCAAGAAGTGGTTCTACATCCTTAACATCAATGTGATTCAGGGCAAATTGAAGTAATTCCTGCTTGGGAGACCCATCAAACGATTGATTTCATTATTCAGAAGACATAATAACATCATAAACAGCTCCAAATAAAGTTAAATAGCATTACCGGAAAACCAGATGGCAAGCCATTCACCGGATTTATCTTCACCCCAACCATGAAGCCTTGACCCTGAAGGATAATAGAATATAAAGTAAAACATACAAAGATCTATTAATTCCAGGTACAAAATGATGCCTTGGGCAACAGAATCCAGTTACTCTCGTTACCTCAGATTTATAGCCCATAATATTTGAAATAGCAGACTCAAGATCTGCACCTGAATGAACTGCCTACAGATGAAGCAATGAAACCAAGATTATTCTTGGCAGAATATAATTCATTATACAGAATTAAGACCACAGAGATCTATGAGTCCAACCTTCAAAGTCCTCATGTAATTATTGAGATCACGAAAAAGGCCTTCCTTTTGATCTCTCCTAAAATTTGGTTCAGAATGGATGCCACGGTCATAGCTAAGAAGTCGTTCCTTTGTTATTCCATTGTCATTCAATGTTTTCCAGTAAATACCAATATCCAGGTCACTGTTTATATAATCAATCAGTGCCTGGAGAGATTTGCCCAAAAAAAAATCAAAAAGATGAGGCTTATGAGTTTAGCCATAAAAAAGTCCAAAGGAATTTACAAAATTACCTGGCATATTATAACATCATCAGGACTAGTATTGTTGTGCAACTTCTGATGCCATTCCTCCATCATTCCACCCTTGCAATCATTTGCTCTCTGCAAATCATTTAGTAATTTTCTGTGAAATTTAAGATTCAAGCATGTGGAAGGGAAAGAGATATGCAGAGTTGCAGACACAAAGGAAAAGCAAATGACAAATCATATCCACCTGGATAACAAGGATCTCATCCCGAATCCGCTGTCCCACATCACCTTCACCGCCTCGACCAACAGTAGACATGATCATCCGTACAAGTTCCCTATGCTGTGGATAACTTGTATATACATTCTGAAGCAAGTCTGTAAGTCTTTCCTGTGCTTTACTTATCTCACTGTTCCAATTGGTTTACATAATTAATACTTGTGATCAGAGGATGGTCAAGCATGGACAGAAAGACAGGACATGATCACAGAATATATTAGCAAATAAATTAGCTTTTTCATAAAGATGATAAAATTAGCCAAACCTAAAGCAGAAGCTTAAATTATCTGTTATTCTTAATGGCAAGTATTTATGACCCAAAGGATAACAAAATCTAATTTGTCCAGAAGTCCGTACACCAAGTAATGACTAAAATTTATGGGGAGTTTACCGTGGCTTCACATTATAATTTTTGTTCCATATGAGCTGCCTTGTAGCCATGAATCTCATCCACACTAAAATACCCGCAAAACCCATTTGGCCAGCATCTTTGGCTTGATCTATCAAATCTGCTGCAATATTGAATCTGAGAAAAAAAAAATCTATGAGTGGCCAATCTAGATCCAACTAAACAAAGTATGATCATAATAACCATTTTGGTGAGTAAATGAAACCAACAGTGATGCTTTGGAAGATATTGACAAAGAAGAAATTTTCAACTTCCATATTGTATTCATTATTTGACAGGGAATGTAAGATATGATAAGTTGACAAATGAAATTCCTCCATATGTGTGTGTGGGTATCTGTGATTGTGTGTGAGAGAGAGGACATAAAGAAAATAAAGCTCAGCTCAGATTTAATAAAATCTAGAAAAAATTTCCACGTAGCTGAATACCACTAAGCTGTTCTACACACAAATGGAATTGAATTATTTCCCAAGTCCCCTCCATAGAACTTCCATAGTTTATAAAAGCCTGGTGTTTCTTTTTATGCATTTCGTTCATATTCAGCAGAAGGTTTATTTTATCTTTGTCTGGTCAAAGTTTAAAGCAGTTCAAAAAAAAAAAGCTAAAACCTAAAAGTAATAGATCAAGCCAACTTTTAGATGGGAATTGCTCAATATAGCAGATGTCCTAAATTTGATCATAAAAGAGGCATCTGCCATGCCTAGATCTAAGAGAGTAGATTAGTGTAACCATAGCAAGAAGTCAGCAACAAGAAGGTAAATATTTATGGAACACTAATTAATAAAAAATCAAAAGGATGAATCATCCTATGGTAATTTAACAATAGCTTTTTAGTGTCTTTGACCTTGAGCAAAATTGGAGTTCTGGGCTAACAAATTAATTAAGTGGATTTAACTAATATTCATCCTTAGGTGTTGGCGACTTAATATTTTATTTCTTTCTTGTATATAGCAAAAGCAATAGCAATAAATAAATACGCACACATCAATTAGAGATGTTTTGAAACAAATACAAGAGGTTCAAATATTTTGTATCGAAAGCAGATATTTCAAATTACTAGTGTCAGTATCTATTTCTATTTGCAGAACCATCTATGATAGGACCCCATTACCAGTCCCGGGGTCTATTTCTGGCACTCCAGCAGGGGGTCCTATTCCTGGAACTCTAGCAGAGGGTTGCGGGCTGGACTTTAATGGCACCAAGCCCAAAACGTGGGTTGTGTACTCCAGGAGGAGAAAGAAAGAAACATGACCTATAGGCAGTTACAGTAGTGGTTATATTAATCTGTTCTAGGGTAGTTATTTGTCAGTTATCTTAGTTGGGTGTGAGGTAGGTTTTAATTCAAGTTAGTGACTAAGTTTAGGGGCACATGCTTTGCTAGAAAGGTATATCAAGCAAATCAGGTTTACTTAAGATCCTGTAGGAAAACTTTTTATATAGTAGACACACAGTATCTGCCATTGGTAGCTGGGCACAGTAAGTTCAATGTGCCTCCATGTCTACATCTATTAACTGGAGACCCTAGGCTGGCTGATCTTTAAGCCACATGCTTTGCTATGAAGGTACTACTAGCAAATCAGGTTTGCTCAAGATCTTGTAGGAAAACCTTATCTATAAAAAATAAAAGTACAATAGCATTTTACGATTGACAACATTAATACGATAAAGCAATTGATGCTTTCAAGAGTTTACTGACCGATGCATAAAGGACTTTTGTGCCTCATCCTCTAGTTCTGCTATTTTATCCAATAAAAACTTGGCTGTACCTTTGCCATCAGCATTATCCTTTCAAAGGACAAAATTTGTCAGTGGATAAATTAAGATGACATAAGCAGAGGAAAATTGATTAAAAGGAATCACTATTAAATTGTGAGATATAACCTTTTGTGTCTGCTTCTTTCCACCGTCAAAATCTACATAAAAATCTGACCCATTGTTCTTAATCCATTTTTCACCAGACAGAAGGACAAAAGGCATTCCTTTAAAAGTATCTTCTTCAACTTCTATATCTAAGGACTGGACCTGAAATTTATTTGAGACTATTTAGACTTTTGACTGTAGAACTCAAAGACCATAATTCATAGACAACATAGAACAGAAGTTCGGATTAATTTTGTGAGACACCTCACAAGACGGATCAGATGAACTCGTTTTAAATTGTGTTTCAGCAGCCTTATCCACAGCAACAGAATCGGGAGGCAAAGTACTTGGATGTGGTACCTGAGTTTGCCATTATGTTTTATGTAACTAAGACGCCCATAGCAATAAGAACGAAACAATGAAATCAATGTTAGCATCCAAATTCTTCCTGTCAATTTTATCCACTCACCAACCACTCTCCAGGCGTTGTTCTAGATAAGGCCCAGTGAAGAGTAACAGGGTTTTTAGAATCTGTAGCCAGATGAACCTTTGTCTTGTCAGCATCTTTTGTAACAAGGACCTTAAAGATATGAAAGATTACTAAAATTAGAATAGGCCCAAAAAAAAGAAACCTACCAGCAGAAAAAGATAAGATGTGAAGAAAACATCAATAAGATGTTATTTCCTCACCAGAAGACCATTATCACCAAGCTTGTAGATTTTCTTATTCAAAAGAAGACCCCTATCCTGTTCTTCTCTTGCCTTGGCATATTGTTCAAGTATTGTCAAGGCTCTTGGTGCATGAGCAGCTATATCTTGTTGGGTTACATCTTTGGCAACATGTCTGTTGATAAGCTGCATCAAATCTCTCCTTTTGCGCTGGACTCTTTCAACACGAAAATATTTTTTGGTTTTCAATTGTTTGGCAACCTTAGTTTGAATCTCTCCTTTGGTAATCTTCTTCCGTATCTCATCTATAGAGGTGCCTTTCTCAAGCTCAGCTTGCAATTCTTTTCTTGCTTCCTCAAATTCTCTCTGTCATAAGAAATAACAGTAGTAAAAAAGGCAATGAGTCAATGACAGCAGACAATTTTCATTAAATACTTAGAGAAGAAAAACGGGCAATATAATTTTGTCCATCTAAGTAATTGTCAACAGAATAAGGGAAATCAAAAGATATTTATAAAGTTACAAGTTGTTGATCTGGAGAGTAGTTAGGCTTCCCCGCTTTTTCCCAGCGTATAAATGCTTGTATTTGTACAAGTTCATCAGGGATTGTCTTTATTTGAGAAACAGTAGGAGTAGGTTCCTTTACTTCAGTGGAACTAGTTTTATCTGTTAATCTTGCACGAAGGTCTTGTACAGAAATACCCCTGGCTACTTCCTCCAATAATTCATATCGAGCTGCTTCATACTCCTCCTGCCAAAATAGGGGGAAAGATAATATATATATATGTGTGTGTGTGTGTGTGTTATATGAGTAGACAAATGGAAAATTCCTGATATATATAGTGACCCAACAGCTCTGTCTCCACAAACTACAAGATCACACAATTTGATGAAAGCTATTTCCCATATCATGTTAAAGTATATACACATGCACCATGCATGCTGTCATCATAAGCCTGACGCCAAAGGCAGGTATTGTAATGATTGGATTTCTACAAAAATATTTGAACATATGATATTTTTTAGTCATAAGGAGTTGAGAGCAGGAAAAACACTGATGTTGAACAAATAATTAAAGAACCGTAGGTTTCTGTAGTTTCTATATCATGTTAGACATGGGAAAAAAAGTTGCTGCTCTTGCTAGTTTTAGTCTTAATCCACTAGTGATGTCCTTCTCTTTTCTCCACTTGGTATTATAGGAAATTAGCAGACAGAAACCAGGAAGTAGGGTTTTAGACCCATAATGAAGGATACTAAAGCAGCTGAAGTATCAAATATGGATTACATATAGGGTAGCGGTAAAGCTGAAGAATACATATGCTTGCATAAGCATAGCATTAGTAGGAGATTCCATATGATTAAGCTCAATTTCAAAGAAACTGTTTGGCATGTATAAGCAAGGGCTTATACTTAAAATATTTCAAAATATCAAATTTGTGTACCTTCCAAAGACAAAGCAGCAAACCAATGTACCAATGAAATTTGGGAGGGTGGAATTAAATGTAAATACAGAGAAATCATTCACAAAAAAGAAAAAGAAAAAGAGTTGGATGAAAGAATTAGAATACAAACCAAATTGAAAAAAATTAAGGCTAAATGCAAGACTTGAACAACAATTGATTACTGACCTTTTCTTGCTCTGGAGTATACATCTGCTTACCATTTCGTTCCCACCTAAGGTATGCTTGAATCTGTACAAGGTCTTCAGGAATAGAAACTTGAACTGGCCTCTCTTTTCCACGTAACTCAATGTGAAAATTCTCACCATTGTTTTTGAACCTGTAATAAGAGGGGGAGTAAACAAATACATATCTTCAAATAAACCATATAAATGTGCATTCAGTTGAACAACGTTAATGAAATCTCACCACTTATTCTTAGCTTCATCAAGTATGAGGAACTCAATAGCTTGTGCAGCAGGATCATCAATTTCTATTTTAAGAATGGATCCAGAGCCAGACTAAAAAAGAACAGAAAAGAATCAAAAAACAGGCAAACAAAAATCAATTCAATTATTACACTAAGTAAGTGATTCTATGAAGAAACCTTATTTTCCTCTGAAATTATTATCAGAAACTTACTGTCATAAAAGGAGTTCTAAGAGCTCTGTTTTTATGTACTTTAGTTCCTTCAGGACAACGAGAAGGAAGTACCCACTTCCTGGAAATAGAAATCAGATAGAAGAAGGGAAAATCTTTCAATATACATGGGAGATCACACTAATAGTTAATTCAAACTCCTAACATTCTTGAGGAAAATAGAAACCACTTAGAACAACTAGTTCTGACAGAACATACGCTTGCCTATCACATATAACTCCCCAGTGCAAAATCAGAGAGCCACTATTATTTGAAACCTGAATATCTACTTTTGTTGTAGACCCCGGTGCCAAAGAAATAACACCAACCTGTCACATTGTATACCAGTGTCCATTAGTTCATACTTCATAGATCACTACTTTATCATGTAAATGCCTAAAAACCACTAAATATTTTGGTCCAGCTGTATACCTGCAATTCTATATCCCCATCGAGGTTGAATTTCCCTGAAAGCTGCTCCAGGGCCAAATGCAGTCAATACAACATTCAAGGTAAATTTAATATTTTAAACAGACATGATTAATATTTCTATATTAATATAAAAATGCAATCTACGGAAGAAACTATAGTGCATAGCTCTTATTTTGAACCTGTTGATTGAACCATGACCACGACCACAACCACAAGGTAGCATGTATATAAATAACAAGTAAATGCGCATACTAATAGATCAGATATGAGTATTTGAAGCCTCAAATAGGTTCTTGGCAATTTTAAGATTCAGCCTTACTCTCCTGTAGGGGTCAAATGTTCATAATAATTTACACTCCTACTGTTTACCCCACAGAACAGAGAATTTTAGCTGGACATCTTGTAACATAAACAGAATTACAGTGCAGGTTACCAGATGCTAATAATATTTTCTTAATGGCATGAAATTAAATATTCAAAATTTCAAAAACTAATCATAATCAATATTTTTCAGTGATTGGAGTTTACCTCGGAAATGTGATCAGTGGTTAACACAGCAAGTGGAATACCTGAAACTCGTCCATTCCTTCCCATGGCCAATTTTCGTTTTCTTACATATAAATTGTTCCCACAAAAATTTGTAGAAAGAAGAAAATTCTGTGTATGTGATGGCCCTTGGTTGACACTCACAGCTTGGAATAGAGTGTTTGCAGGTATGCCAGAAGAATTAACCTTGCTTTGATATTCTGCGGCCGTTGGACAAAGCAAAGTCGAGTGAAATATACCTTGGCTGACAGTATTACTCATATTGGTGAACTAGTCCTTATTCTGAAAAAAAATAAAAAGAACGAGCATGTGGCAATTAATATTGTTTCTACAAGAAGATGAATGCAAAACAATTAAATCCACATTTGGGAATCGCCAGTCATAAAATGCTCAAATTCATGATTGGCAATAGCATATTTTAACCTTATTCCGCCCAATTCATAGTAGCATGTTCTGTATTCTTATCCTAAAATCCAATCAACAAAACAACCCAAACTTCCAAAAATCCGAAATATAGTTTTATTTTCTGCTGCTATTGTCCTGCACCCAACCGAATTATGATACAAAAATAAAATACAATAAACACATTCATCCTGAAATCCATCTGCAGTTTCAATAAAATCCTATAGATTCGAAAATGCGCAAAATCAGCGAAATTCAACCTTATTACAATCAAAAGCAATCCAACTTCAGAAATGAATTTCAACAGAAAAATAAACTTCAACCGGGGAAACTACCAGTTCGAGCTCCAGAACAGCACACGATCAAAATCTCAGAGAGAATGAGAATGAATCACGAAGAGGAAAGCTACTAGCAAATGAAGAAATGCGAGAGCTTCGTGGTTTCGAACTCAGTGCTATACCGTATCGTTTTGCTTCCACCACACTCTGTAATTGGAAGTGAGGATACATCGGCAACATGGCATTTTATCAACGTCGTTCTACACGTGGCGCCATATGATTTGGCTGCGTCTCGAAGAGGCCTCGATAGATGGAAATAGAAGCTTGCACGTGCGATATTCCATGGCAGGATGCCGATATTTTGAGACAAACCCCCGGGCCCGTGAATGGGTACTCTCTGATTTTTAAAGACTTTCTTCTTAAATAAGCCCTTCTTTTGGAGTTTATTTCAACTTTAGCCTTCCTCTTTTGATATTTCTGGGTTTTCTTTTTTGTCAGTTTGTGTAAAAATTTAAACATATTTAAGGTATTTTACAAAATAATATTGTAGTTATATTATAATTTGAATTTTTCTTATAAAAATGTGCTAATAATATGTTGAATATATATATATAACTACAATATTATTTTATGTGTTTTGGTTTGACATGCCATATTTAATTAAAATAGAAAAAATTCAATCATCAATAATTTTTTTAGTTATCACTAATATAAACCGTAAATATTACAATTCATTATTTCATAATTACTTAACAATTTAAAATATTTATAAAGTAATTTTATTTTATTATATATAAAATTTTATACAATTATATTTGATCAATACGTATATAATATGTGTTGAGAGAGACGGTAATATATTGAAAGTCCGAAATGCGGCAAGATATTTAGAATTTTTTATTTTTGTTTATACTAAGATATTTATAAATAGAAGCTATTTTTCTAGTGTACATTATTGATTTATTCAGACCTCCTTTGCACGTGGACGTAAATACTTCTCTCGAATCCAGCTGTTGTATCACATATGCCATTTATGTAATTTCACTCGTTTTACCGGCTACTTCGGTACATTCATTAGTTCGCTTTCCTAGATACTGTCAGATCCGAGATGCAGGATAGGGATAATATATTTAATAACATTAAATTTATGTCATAAATTCTGTATATGATTAACTCATGCTAAGTCTTCAATATCTTATCCTTCATTACATAATTTACATTCTTTTTCTTTGTCCGAATTTATTTTTTCTAATTTTATGAAGATTCACCGCATTCTTTAATGCCACGTAGGCAATTTTGCTTTCTGAATCATGGTATTTTTTATTTTTGGGTTATAAGATTTTTAAAAAAATTACTTTCCATGAAAATTAAAAATTAAAATGGGTAAAATAAAAAAGATAGACAAAATTTCAACCAAAGGCCTAATGAAAAAAGTTGAAAAAATATAAATTAATAATGCATTCTTTGATACGAATAAGACTTTAGAAAAACAAGTCTTTTTTTTTTAAGAATCTCATGGTTAATATTCTTTAGTTATTTTATATACCTTTGGCATATAGTCAAATTTATATAAAATAAAAAAATTTATATTATAAAATCATATCTTGTTTTATTTTGGAATCGAATAGATTTAAATATTCAAGGGCTTGATTGGAATGATGAAATGAGATGGTCTATAATAGGTTGAAAATTTATTCTAATATTCAAACTCTTCTAAATTGAAAGTATTAGACATGTAATAATAGATAATAAGATAGTTAGATTAAGTCGATAAAGTAGTTAGAACAAACACGTGACTCACGTGTCATTCATGGAAGATATTATATATACGCGCATGTACTCAGAAAGGATTGATTAACAGATAATACAATTTCATTCGTTCTGTTTCTTGATATGGTATCAGAGCGCTCTATCCGTGCGCATTAAGAGTTTTTTTTTCTTTCTTGTTCATTCTTGATTCGTTAATGGCAAATCTTGCCATGGATGAAGTTCTAAATCCTTTTTTCCTTCATTCTTCGGATTCTCCAGGGATAGTTCTAGTTTCTCAGTTGCTTACTGGTAGCAACTATCATTCATGGCGTCGTGCCATGAGCATGGCGTTAATGGCCAAAAATAAATTTGGCTTTGTAGATGGTTCGATTCATGTTCCTGATCCAAGCAATACATAGCTTTATCTGGCTTGGCAACGCAATAACAATATCGTAGCATCTTGGCTACTTAATTCGGTTTCGAAGGAGATCACTGCAAGTGTTATATACTCAGCATCTGCAGCAGAAATATGGAACTATCTTTAAGAAAGATATCAGCAGAATAATGGGCCTAGAATTTTTCAGTTGAAGAAAGAGCTTGTTGCATTGTTGCAAGGGTCTATGATGGTGGAGCAATACTTCACGAAGCTAAAAGGCATTTGGGAGGAGCTTGGTGATTATAGACCGGTTAGTACGTGCAATTGTGGAGGAGCAAGACCGCTAATCGAGTATATGATGCAAGAGTACGTATTATGTTTTCTCATGGGATTAAATGAGTCTTTTTCACAAGTTAGAGGGCAAATTTTGTTAATGGATCCTCTTCCACCCATTAACAAAGTATTCTCACTAATAGTCCAAGAAGAAAAACAGAGAGAACTAGGAAGTTCAATAAGTTATGTTTCTGATGTACAAGCAGCATATGCAATGTTACAATCAAGCTCCAGAAATATCTATGATGGAAGGCAACGAAATGTCAAGAAAGAAAGGCCATTATGTGCTCACTGTGGTATTCTTGGTCACACAAAAGATAAATGCTATAAGTTTCACGGTTATCCCCCTGGATATAAGAAAGAACAATATCAGAAGAAAGGTAGAATTTCTGGTAATGTAAATCAAGTATCCAGTGCAGCTGTGACAGAAGAGCCATCCATGCAAATAACATCTAATCAATATCAGCAATTGATTCTGTCACGGCCCCAAATGATGGAACACATGATCGGCACGGCATAAGGGTTTTCTCCTAACCGCAAGCCTAATGCATAGCCCATACAAACATCCAGTACACAATCTGTATATATATATATATATATATATATATATATATCTCTCATGAATCCAACATTTGTGATTCAACTTGGCCCATGGCCTCATAATACAAACATAGTTGTAAATCATAAAACTGTTTTTCCAAACTACACATCAAAGTACACAAGAAGCGAGAATCCTGCCTGTAAGTTCATGGAGATACATTAGACATAACTAAACTAAACAACCAGTACAAATGGAGCCTTGCCCAAACTGGAGCTCACCAATGCTATATTCAGCCTCCTACGGAGCTGTAGTTGGATCAAAGTTTCTTTGACTATCTGTGGGGGGGAAACAGAAGAGGGGTGAGATTACTACATCTCAGTGAATGGGTAAATCATACTATAACAGAAACAGGGCAAACCAAGTACGAGTGTTTCACAATGAGTTTAATAATTGATACGTTAAGCATTTAACCATAATTTATTGAAAGAAAAGCTAAACAATTCAAATGTATGTTCAAAAGATAAAACATGATTAACTAAGTAACCGTAAAGCAAATCAATTATGCATGGTAAGTAAGAAATGAAGTTATTTATGCAATAACAATGATGAATGAGAATGTTTAGAAACATTTAATTTTTAAGAAAAATGCACTAGTTTATTGGAGGTCTTTCCTAACAGATCTATCATCTCCCCCAAGCACACAGCAAGGGTAGGGTAATCACTGTAGGCGTAGATATAAGTCCACCCTAAATTTCCCCAAGCACATAGCAATGGGTATGGCAATCACTGTAGGCGTAGACATAAGTCCACCCTAAATTCTCCCAAGCACATAGCAATGGGTATGGCAATCACTGTAGGCGTAGACATAAGTCCACCCTAAATCCCTGTGTCTTAGGCAGTCATATGCCCGTCACAGTATCCTAGGCCGAAGCCTTAACATGATCATGGTACACCAGGGCTAGCACTACCTGTGGCTAGCTAACAGTGATCTAAAAGGGTCCCTCCAATAGAAAACATTTGAAATATGCTATTTAAAGAGTTTAAAGTAAAACATTTCAATAACTTTACAATAAAGCTATAATTCTCCATCTAGCTCTTTTCATGCATAAAATTTCGTTCTAAAATATATCTCATCCATGAATTCCTATGGAGACCTTTATATTCATAAACTTTTCCTTTTAAACATAAATCGTCCGTAGACGTCACATAGATGCTTATCATGCATCAAACATTTCATGGCTAACTTAGTTCATTTCTATGACTAAGTTCGCATTTCTATAAATCTAACTCAAATGGAGAATTATTAGTCTAGATGCTTGCCCTGCTTACCTAAGGTTCAACTAGGATTGAAATTTACAATTTCTAACATGGTTGGAACATATTGGTTTTCAAAGCGGTAAAACAATTTAGTATACATTCCAACTAGTTAAAATCATATGAAAGAGTTATAAACTGAATTCATAAAAAAAAAATGCGCTATAGTATGAAAAACTCACTCACCATACTAGGAGTCCAACAACGAGAATTTCACCTCGTGGTGGCTCAATAACCTAGAAAACATAGACATAACATGAAAATTAAATAAATCCTAAACGACACTATTCATGCCAGAAAATACTATTCACTCACCGAAAATACTATTCACGCCGAAACCTAAAAACCCTATATTCTAGCATAGAAACTAATTTTAAGACTATTTATGGAAAGAATTTCGGTAAAAACGAAGCCTAAAACGCGATTGGACGGAATTTACCTTGGAGGTTACTATTCATACAATTTTTCGGCGACAATCCGGCGGTTTTCCGGCGAAACTGATCGGTGGGGTTTGTAGCTCTCCTTCCCACGAGTTCAACGGTACCTTGCTTGCTCAAATCGAACGTCCGGATGATGAGATATTTTAAAGAGAAGGTAGAGAAAATTTTTAGAGAGAGAGGGAGAGAGTCAGATGAAATGAAGGAGGAGGCTGCAGAAAACGCATAAAACAGCCCGAAGCACGGCCTGGCCGTGTCCTAGAGCACGGCTGTGCTTTGGAGCTACAGTTCCTCCTGTAAATGGCCGAATTTGACAAAACATCCAACATGAAAGTTGTAGCCATTTCTCTTAGCTTTCATTAGGCACTTGAATCACCTAATTTAGAGTTCATATGAAGGAGTTATGCATAAAATAGTGAGCAAAGGTCTAGACCACACTATGCTTCGATTTTTGTCTCTTATCATTATAATATTCACGGAATTAGCAAAAGTTCCCAACATCAAAGTTGTAGATATATGTCTTATCTTTCAACAGAAAGTATAATCACTTAATTTGGATTTCATATAAGAGATTTATGCTTATATGAGTGAAGACAGGTCAGAAAAAAGGTCAGAAACGCTCTAAAATTTTACATTGTTCTCAATTTCCTTGTTTCAAATGATTTGTACTTAACCTTCAAAGGTTTTATTAGTTGAGGGTTATTACAGATTCAACTGCTTCAGGCACAATTATCAAATGCTGCAGTTCCTGATGCAAACTCGGCAGAACCAGTTCACTGGTTCTGGTATGATTTTTTCAACAAATATTTTATCAAATCATAATCTGTCGAAATCTTGGGTTCTTGATTCAGGAGCCACATCTCATGTTTGTCATTCATTGAATTTTTTTTCTTCATATAAACCTTTAAAAAATCATTTTGTTAATTTACCAAATGGGTCAAAAGTTTCGGTTGCTGCTATTGGAAAGGTTCAGTTATCATCAAATTTCATATTACATGAAGTATTGTATATCCCTTTGTTCCATATTAATCTTATATCTATATCTGTGTTATTCAAGAATTCTCATTATGCTATCATTTTTCATGAGCATTCGTTTGAAATTCAGGACCCACAGAAGCTGAAGATGATTGGCAAGGGTAGGTTATGTGAAGGATTATACATTTACCAAGAAGATGCAGATATTAGTTCTACTGATATAGGACCTAGTAATGTCATAAAAAATCAGTCATCCATTGTAATAAAGTCACCTACTGTACATTCTGAACAAATTGCACATTGTAATCTGATTTCATCTAAATCTATGAATGCAAATGTGTGGCATGCTAGATTAGGACATTTGTCTGATAAAATGTTGAAGATAGTAAGTAATAAAATCCCATTTGATCTTTCATCACACTACTCTTCACACACTTGTCAAATTTGTCCCCTTTCCAAAATGAGAAGATTGTCATTTACATCCTTCAATAATTTATCAAAAAAACCGTTTGATTTAGTGCATTGTGACATATGGGGACCATATCATCATCCCACGTATGATGGTAAGCAATTTTTCCTTACAATAGTTGATGATTGTACAAGATTTACATGGATATATATGTTAAAACATAAGTCAGAAGCTACAGCTTCAATAATCAATTTCTTCACCATGATTGAAAATCAGTTTGAAAGGAAAATAAAAAAACTGCGATTTGATAATGCCAAAGAATTGATGTTGACAAATTTCTTACAAGCCAAAGGAGTTCTACATCAATTTTCATGCCCTTACAGACCAGAACAAAACTCAGTAGTAGAAAGAAAACATCAGCACCTTCTGAATGTAGCAAGAGCATTGATGTTCCAAGCCAATCTACCTATACGGTTCTGGGGTGAATGCATTAACACTGCTGTTTTTCTGATAAATAGAACTTCATCTCCACTTCTAAAAGTCAGTCTCCTTATGCGTTACTTTATCAGAAGGAGCCAACCTATGCAGCCTTAAAGGTATTTGGGTGCTTCTGCTTCGTATCAACACCACTACATGAACGAAATAAGCTTACACCTAGAGCAGTTCCAGCTGTCTTCATGGGCTATCCATTGGGGTACAAAGGTTACCGAGTATACAACATAAAAACCAGGAAGTTTCTAATATCCCGAGATGTTATTTTTCATGAAAATATTTTTCCATTTCAAGTATTGCCAAAAATAAATGAAACTAATGATTTGTTTAAAGATGCAGTCATACCCAACATGCAAGAAGATCATGATTATGCAGTATCAAATCTTACAGAAGTCTGTCAAAATCAAACAATAGATGAGCACAACGAAATATCAAATAACCAGGCACTTGTTCATGAAACAGAGGATAATCAAGAACAGTCTCAAAGGCTCTCTCTCAGAACATCCAGTAGAGTAATTAGAAGACCTTCTAATCTATAAGAATACATTTGTTCAACACATGACAGCGGTAACGTAAAATATCCGATACAACAAGTATTAGCATATGACAAATTATCATCAAAATACAAGGAATTCATCATGCAAATGTTTGCCATCTATGAACCACAATATTATCATCAAGCCGTGAAATATCCTGAATGGAAGACTGCCATGCAGGAAGAGTTGAAAGCGCTGGAAGCAAATAACACTTGGTCAATTGTGCCTCTCCTAAAAGACAAGAAAACAATTGGCTGCAGGTGGATATATAAAGTTAAGTACAAAGCCGATGGATCCCTGGATAGGTATAAAGCCAGATTAGTTGCAAAGGGCTACACTCAACAAGCTGGCATTGATTTCCTAGACACTTTCTCTCCGGTAGCAAAAATTGCTTTTGTCAGGTTACTCTTATCAGTTGCAGCAGTTCAAAAATGGAAGATGATACAGCTAGACATGAATAATGCATTTTTAAATGGAGATTTATTTGAAGAAGTATACATGGAACTACCTTTGGGTTATCACAAGAAAGGGGAGAATTTAGTCTGCAAATTAAACAAATCACTATATGGGTTAAGACAAGCTTCAAGACAATGGTTTCAGAAATTCTCAGGCACGTTAATGCAGCATGGTTTTACTCAGTCCCACAGTGATTATTCCCTATTTACGACTGGACAAGGATCTAGTATGGTAGTTTTGCTGGTATACGTAGATGATATTATATTGGCAGGTCCTAATACAGAAATGGTCCTTCATACACAGAAACTCCTTCAAAAAATATTCAAACTCAAGGTATTGGGTAATCCGCAATATTTCCTTGGGTTAGAGATAACACAATTAGCAAAAGGAATATATCTTTCCCAGCGAAAATATACTTTACAATTATTAGAAGATACAGGGTTCTCAGCATCAAAACCACTTTCGGTTCCTATGGACCCTAACATAAAGCTCACCAAACAGGATGGAGAATTATTACCTGATGCTGCACTTTATAGAAGATTAATTGGCAGATTAATGTATTTGACTATTTCAAGGCCAGACATAACATACGCGGTTCACAAGCTCAGCCAATATATGTCAAATCCTAGAACACATCACCTAAATGCTATTCATCACCTTCTACAATATCTGAAATCTAGTCCGGGACAAGGATTGTTTTTCTCAGCTAACTCATCACTCAAAATAACAGCATTTGCTGATGCAAACTGGGGTAGCTGTCTAGATACCAGAAAGTCTACAACAGGTTATTGTATCTTCATTGGGGATTCTCCTCTTATTTGGAAATCAAAGCGCCAACCTACAGTATCTAGATCCTCTGCAGAAGCAGAATATAGAGCGTTGGCTAGCGTCACCAGTGAATTACTATGGTTGAAGCAACTATGCAAAGTTTTTGAAATTTCAATCCCTTCTATAATGGTTTTCTGTGACAACCAATCAGCCATTCACTTAGCCTCCAATCCAATGTCTCATGAGAGATCCAAACATGTAGACATCGATTGTCATTTCATCCAAGAACACGTGTTATCTGGATTCATCAAACTTGTCCATGTTTCTTCTCGACATCAGCTTGCTGACATTTTAACCAAGCCATTGCCAACTACTCAGTTTCGCTAGTTATTAGCCAAGATGGGAGTATTAGACATTTATCTCCCACCTTGAGGGGGAGTATTAGACATGTAATAATAGATAATAAGATAGTTAGATTAAGTCGGTAAAGTAGTTAGAACAAACATGTGACTCACGTGGCATTCATGGAAGATATTATATATACGTGCATGTACTCAGAAAGGATTGATTAATAGATAATATAATTTCATTCGTTCTGTTTCTTGATAGGAAGGATTGAGATTAGTTGAATAGTTTGAGTTCTTTTTTCTTTTCATTCTTCTTGCTTTTCAGTTATTTTAATAAAACATATAAATAAAAATAATATTAAAAATTTTACCAATTAAATTGACTTCACCTCATTAATGAGATAATAAAATTAAAACAATGAAAACTGAATTTTATTTAATTTTTCATTAAACTTTCAAATAAAGAAACAAGAAGAACTCTCGTCCTTCTCACTTCATCTTATGCCATTTCGTTTCAGTCTCTCGAAAATATAAGTTCAGGCGTTGGTATAGGAGAAAGGGGTTCGCTGGAGAACTATAATTAGAAGCTTTTTCAAAAAATATTAATGAAGTATTATCTTTGCGCTATCACGGAAAAGATTTGAAAGGAAAAAGATTTAGGTGTACACTGATAACGAAATGTAAGGTCGAAAATGCACACCCCTTCGTCCAGTCACGAGCTACTAGGAAACAAAATAAAGTTGGTGAAAAGAACGAGAATATAATACGGTTAGCCACATGAAAACGTAACTCACGCAACCATGCAAGTAAAGCCTCACCAGCGCAACCCCTCCCTCTCTTTCACGGCATAACATGGGTCGCCAAAGACATCATAGGCAGATAGATTTTTCTCTTAACAAATAATGTGAGACAGGTTAGCGTTATTTGGTTTGTGGGGCCTATAATTCTATAAACTAGAAGATAAGCTCAAGAAGAAAGGAATACACATTTTTGTTCATGACTATGACGTTGTGCATATATTATCTTAATGCAAATAAAAACTACGTGATAAGGTTTGATCTTCAAGAAAAAAAAAACTACATGATTTAATCTTAAAACAAATGCTTAATTACACATTAAATATTCATTTTTACCATTAGACTAACCATTTTATTAGATGGTAATTTGTTATGTTATTATACTTGATTCTAACGTCTATTAATATTGTTTCATTTTTTTTAAATACAAATCGTATAATTTTTAATATGAAATACATATAATTTTGTTGAGAAGTTTTTTTTTCATTTTAATAAAACACTCAAAATATTAAAACTCTAATAAATCTTCAATACTCAACTACTAATATTTAACCTCTGACTTTTTCTTTTTCTTAGGATCAGAAGTATAGCTCTGTAAATTGAATTTTTTTTTTCTGGACGATGTCAATTTTATTTTTGGGGACAAATGAATAATTCAATTCAAAACCTGACAAGCATATTCTTAGAAAAAAAAAATTAGAGGTCCAGACTCCACTCAAAAGCCCATTTCAAGCGGGGGTGGGCTGGGCAAGGCTAGGGCCCAAAAAGAAAACAATGCGACGAGAGAAAAAAATAATAATAAATAAACGAATTCTAGGGTTCTAGTCTTCAGCAAAAGGGCAACGGAGCAAGGGGTTAACAGAGAGCAAGTGCAAGAGAAGTTCATCGGTAAGTCACAGCAGCTTCAGTGAATGGCTTCCGCTCTATATTTATAAAAAATAATTTTCTTCTCTTGTATTATCGTACAAATAATTATTAATGTTCCTTGTGTATTTGTTGATAGACTGAAACTGAAAATTGTAACTAGGGTGGTGGATTGATATATTGTTTCACAGTTATATTTATATTTCATCGTACCCAAACATGACTTTAGATGAGAAATGAATGAGTTAATCTCATGTTTGTGTCGGTTGTGATTTAATGTTCTGCTTCCAATATTTAGTTAGAGTTCGTTACTGACAGGGAAACCAAATGGAAACAGAGTTGTTGGCGATGGTTTTTGGTCATTAAGAAAATGGAGAGAAAATAAAATGTTGGAAGTTCTTGGCAATGTTTGGGGAAGCTTTTGCTGGAAAGGGTTTTCTGAAGTTATTCAAAGTTTTGGTTTTAGCAACAATTAAACAGGAAATGCAGATGACATTGTTTATGTTCTGTGAATTCTTTTCTTTATGATGAAAGGATATTGGAAACATGTTTTCCTACTAACAGGTCCCTTATTTATTTTCTCAGTTAGTCTATCTTCGTATTTCAGTATATCACATTTACATATGACATATAGATCCATTTGACTATTTTATATTTTATAATTGTATTTTGTTGTTACTTCTTATTAGTGAGTCAGTGTTCTTATTGCTTAATACTTATCACTGAGCCAATGTTCTTATATCCCTAATAAAAATATCTAATTATGGATCTTATTTCAAGTTCTCTTTTTTGTCGTATACAGATTAATATTTGGCCAAAATCTTACCTATTTCTTTTTGGCAGGGTGAAAAATCAGTGAAAATGTATCTTCAGTACTATATAAATGAAAATGGTGATAAAGTTTACACCACCAAGGTAATTGTCAATATTTAGTTTCCCTTGATTAGTTCCCAAAAAAAAAATGTTTACTGCTATATTGAAGTTGCAGGAATTGAACATAAAATTGGTCGTGCTCTTCTTCATTTAAAAAAGCTGATATTCTACATGTGTCGGCTGGCTCCTGATAGAGAATGACAATTTGACATGCTCAAAAAGGACTTGTTAAAATAAAATCACTAATTGGTAATTATCAAATGATGGGTTGCTTTTCCTTTTTCTTTTTTTCTTTTTTTCCCGGGGGGGGGGGGGGGGGGAGGAGATAAAATTGACTTTGTCTGAATGCCGTAATAATATATCATCATTAAAAAAAGAAGAAAATGTGATGTATTTGGAATTGGGTATATATATTAATAAGATACTTGTAATATTGTCAAAACATTCACCTTTTATTAGATATAAATTTTTAGTTATGTCAATATAGTAAGTGCTTTCCCTCTCTAAAATTGTATCCTTATTTTTATTTGGCCTACAAATTCAAAGTTGACCTATATAAGTGCAACCACTGTCTCTTTTTAGTGGTTTGATGGGTCTCTGTATGCTCTTGAATTCTATTTTTCCCCCCTTCAAGTAAAGCTTTGTTTATTTATTTATTTTTGGTTAAAAAAAAAACTGGATGCTTATGTGACTTATTTGAGGATTATATTATTGTTCTCCTGTAAGATTTCTGCACAGTTAATTTTGGAACTCCATTGTAGACCCAATCCAATGAAGAATTTTAGTTGTTATTAACTTTTAGCTGCTCTGTGCATGCAGAAGGAATCACCGCTGGGTTTGGCTACACAGTCTGCTCATCCAGGTAATATAGTTGAATTGTTTCCTACAATTATACTTTTTATCCCTTGATTTCCAAGAAAGGTAGCCACTTACTTGTTCTTATGATAATTTTCTCTTCTGCAAACAAGAAAGCTAAATTTTTAATCATGTGAGTGACATTGTGAGAGTGACACCATTGGAGAGAAAGCAGGATAAGTTAATTTCTGTAGACTCTCATTGCCTTGAAGTTAGTTGCATGGGGCTGTCATTGGTTTATATATGTTAACTTTGAAGTTTTCCATTGACTCAAATTTTTTTCTTTTTCTTTTTCTTGAAATACTAGAATTTGGATTCTGTCTGCGAAGATCCAACTTGTTATATATTGGAATAGAATTGAGGAAGCCAGTCATGCTAGCAATCTGACTAGTTCTATTTAGAATTGACTTTCTGGGATAAATTTTCTTGTTATCTATGCATACATATGGTATTCAGTTTGGGACTGAACTGTGGGAAATGAAGATGCATCTTTGTCACTAAACATTTGATGTATTGGTTTAATTCCTTGTGCTTCTGTCCTTGGCTTATTAGTAGCCAACTTTTGAGGCTTTCATTTTCAAATGAAAACAGATGCAGATTGTTTCTGTTTGAAATATATAGCACAAAGCCCCACCCTCTCTCACCCACCAATCTGTCTTCATTTGTTTTTAAAATTAGCAATACCTTATTGATCTTGGATAATTGATATGCATCCATTCTTTGTTGTTCATTATGCAGCGCGCTTTTCACCTGATGATAAATTCTCCAGACATAGAGTCCTCCTGAAGAAGCGCTTTGGTCTGTTGCCAACTCAGCAGCCACCTCAGAAGTACTGAGTTAATACGTGCTTCATCTTTTGGAGATTGTTTCTATATCTGTACTTTCCTTCTCCCCTGTGTCGTGCTATGATGATTTGATGGAAGAGTTTTGTAAGGCAGATATTCATGGGCAAGTAGTGTAATGGTTGAACTTGAATTGTTGGACATAGACTCTTAAGAATTAAATTTAGCCATCATTTTATCAGTTTTTATGTGAAGCGGTAGTTTTATGATGATTTATCAGCAAGAGTTCTCTTCATCTTGCTTGTTATAACAAGAATCCCATTTTTGTCCCATCATATGCTGGAAAGGCAAAGATGAATCCCATTTCCATATCAAACAGAGAAATATCACACTGAGTGACAATTAATAGTACACCATTAGAGGGTGCTGACAGAGGAAAATCCATAATCCCGTGATGGTGATGGTGAATTCTTTTTTGAAATAATAGAATTCGAGGGAGATGATATCCCGTTTCTTGAAGTTTTCAGTCATTGCGTATATGCCTCCAACAATCTTGATGTGGTTCGCCGGGAGGAGATACGCCAGATGCGGAGAGTCCCATTTTGTTTTGTTTGTTCTTGAATTTTGCCACTAACGTTAATGGGGTTCTTCCACGTGGCACAGTCAGACAATAGCGTGTATGATATTTGAAAAGTATTTATAATCAAGGTCTATAATAAAATATGGTGTTACATTTTAACATTACACTTAAAAAATTCTCTATATATCATTTTTTATTGTAAAATTTTATCAAAAAAATTAATCTTATGTAAGTTTTTTTTCTTTTTAATAATTCTTAGATTGGTCTTGATAGTTTAATATTTAAAATTGAATATTCGGATCCAAGATAATATCGCCCAGATTCCATAATTAACATTGAATATTCCCTCACCGTTCTCACTGATATATGACTACGAAAATGGATCTGAATCGACAAAATGACTCATATACCCTTCACAGCCTGTTTGTGCTATGAAGAATTTCCCTCCGTCCATCAGCCAACATAGTTATTTTTCTCCGGTGCTCTTCCTTGAGAAGAGAACACCAAATAGGGTAGACAACTGATCTTAAGAATACAACTTAGTGGTGTTTGATAAAAGATACTTAAATTCATTTCAATACCTCTTAGGTAAAACTCATGAAACTGAATAACGAGAGAAAGCAGGTCTGAGAGATCCTAAATGCTATAGTCACAAAAGAATAATTACAAATTTAATTTTAGACACAATCAATCAATGAATTTAAACACAGTGAGTTAGTCATAAAAAAAATAAAACTTTTATATATTTAGTCTTTCTAAATTATATGTGACACCAATTTATTAATATTGATTGGATTGTGACAGTACTTGTTCTATAATAAAAAAATTAATATAAAGTTGAATAATAGTTAAAACACAATATTAAATTAGTATAATTAAATAAAATAGTTATTTCTAACAATTATATTTTTTTAATTTAGTAATAAACGTTCGATCTAATAATTGGTATCATGTGTTTGATTTTCAATTTGAGTAATTATTGAAGAAAAAATTGTTGACCGTGAGAGCAATTATTCCATAATACTTCTGTAAACATGATAGTAAGATTCACAAAAAGTGAGCCGGCCAGTATATTCTTTCAAATTTCTTTAATTTTCTTTTGTTATCATCTACGTTGTCTTATCTCTCTTGTTTCTACATATCGTTCTTGATTTCTGTTCGTCAGAAATATTAATCCCCACGTAACAATTGCCCACAATGTTACAAATAATTAAACACTACCTACTTTTTCTGATTAAATCTTATCCTCCCACGTCCAAATTAAAAGAAAAGAGTATAATTAAAATACGGTTAATTTTCCTGTGATGGAAAGTTGAGAGCTTCCAATATATCCGATTATTTCACAATAATCAGCTGGGAGAAAAAGTATATAAGAAATCTTTCCCAGTGAATAAAATCGATTTCCTCAATATCGTTTTCTTACTGAGCTCTGCAAAGTCAAAGCATGGGAAATTTTGATGAAATTTTTTGATACGACTATCAAATAATTTAAAATTATTTTTTCATTAAAAATACTTAGCCAGTCTATTTAAAAGTGACGTACATGTTTATTGTTTATGCACAATAATTTCTCCAGATTGTTTGTAATTGTATGTATTTGATTTGGCTTGGAAGTCAAGTTTTGAACTTGGATCGATAATGCCAACCAATCCCTTTCTCTCTTGTTTTTGGCATCCAAGCTGGTTCACTCTTCCGCATTTGAAACAAAGTAAAAACAATGAGACTCAGCATATATCAGAGGTTGTTCTGAGCTTCCAACCATGTCTTTCTTTGCACATGAAAAGTCATCTGTCCCACACACAATTCTCCAAGTCTCAGCTTTTGAGCCAATGTGTTTGTGGAATTTTCAAAAGACAACGATTTCCATATTTTTATTAGCTTAACTATGCTATCTGCCGAAACTCCGTCACTAAGTATCACTTCTTCCAATTGGTTAATTTAAAGGAATATCCTTGTTAGTTTCTTAGAAAAGAAAAATCCAGAAATGTTTTTTGTAACTAAAAAAGAATCGAAAGATCCCCTCACAAATCACTTCAAGACGTTTAGTATCAATTTTTATCAACAATTTTCTGCAAAAAGACGTAAGAAAAGGTTGATTACCGAGGTGTGCATTACAGTATAGAACTATTTATCGAAGAATTATTTTAGTGGTAGACCAGCATATGATATATTATTTAGCGTATTGATGTATATACAAATCGAAGGAACTAGGCCAATTTTATAGGCCGGGTTAGGTCACAAGAATTTATAGTTTTATAAATTCTTTAATAGCAGCATGGATGACTTATCATTAATCCGATGGGAGAAGTAAATTGAAACCCTAAAATAAATAAATAAAAGTTGTATACTAAGCATTTGTTGTGATATATATACACACAGTTCTTACCATTCTCATATATCTACAAAACTCTGATCATTTTTGCTTAGGCCAATCCAAGTTCCAAATGGAAGGGACAAGCATGGAAGTCCCAGACTCTCCCAACGAATCCGACCAAAAACCAAAGTTCACTCTTCCTGTGGATTCTGAACACAAGGCCACTGAGTTTAGGTTATTCTCAGTAGCCAAGCCTCACATGCGTGCATTCCATCTCTCTTGGATCTCATTCTTCTCATGCTTTGTATCAAGCTTCGCCGCACCACCCCTCGTCCCCATCATCCGCGACAGCCTCAACCTGACAGCCACCGACATCGGAAACGCCGGTGTCGCCTCAGTTTCCGGAGCAGTCTTCGCTCGAATAGCCATGGGGACAGCCTGCGACTTATTCGGACCCCGTCTTGCCTCTGCCTCCCTCATCCTCCTCACTGCACCAGTAGTCTTCTTCACCTCCATCATCTCTTCCCCCACCTCCTTCCTCCTTGTACGCTTCTTCACTGGCTTCTCCTTAGCCACCTTCGTCTCAACCCAATTCTGGATGAGCTCTATGTTTTCTCCTCCTGTCGTTGGCTCAGCCAATGGCTTTGCAGCTGGGTGGGGAAACCTCGGAGGAGGAGCCACCCAGCTCATCATGCCTCTTGTCTTTGACCTTATTGTTCACATTGGTGCTGTGCAATTCACAGCCTGGAGGATTGCCTTCTTTGTTCCTGCACTATTTCAAATGCTAACAGCGTTTGCTATATTGATATTTGGGCAAGACATGCCAGATGGGAACTTCTATGGATTGAAGAAATCTGGGGAGAAGCCAAAAGATGAGTTCTCAAAGGTTCTATATCATGGGGCTACGAATTACAGAGGGTGGATTCTGGCATTGACTTATGGGTATTGCTTTGGGGTGGAGCTTACAGTGGACAATATAATAGCTGAGTATTTCTTTGATAGGTTTGATCTGAAACTTCGCACAGCGGGGATAATTGCTGCGAGCTTTGGGCTGGCTAATGTGGTTTCTCGACCTGCAGGAGGGTATATATCAGATGCTATGGCGAAGAGGTTTGGAATGAGGGGTAGGCTATGGGCTTTATGGTTGTGCCAAACCTTGGGAGGGGTTTTCTGCATAACACTTGGCGTTGTGGGGTCTTTAAGCGCATCCATCATTGTAATGATCATATTCTCAGTGTTTGTTCAAGCTGCATGCGGACTTACGTTTGGAGTGGTTCCTTTTGTATCGAGAAGGTATGCTTTTTGGCCATTGTTTTTTTTTTTTTTTGGGACATTCGCCATTTGTTTAAGTGAAATATTAAGAGGAATACATCAACTATCAAAGGCTAGTAACAGAAAATAAAGACATGTAAAATAATAATCCTAACTAATTTTATTTTGCACTTTCTAAAAATACATATAATCACATTTACAATTTAAAAAGATAGAAATAGTATATTTTATAAATATTAATATATTAAATATTATATTTTAATAACTTAGATATATAAGTAATACAACAATAAAAAATAACAAAAATAAAAATACATCTTTAAAAAAATAACACACTTTTTAATTTTTTCTGAATATTAATTCTCTTTAATTTTTATTTATTTATATGAATGTAGAGTTGTAGATCTAGCTATAAAAGATTCAAAATCTCTTTTAACGAAGAGAAAAAAAAATTCTTAAAAGAAGTAATGAACTCTCTTAATAAAAGAAAAAGAATTCCTTGAAGAAAAAAAATACAAAAATTATCTATAAAAAAAAAAACAATGGAGGAGATGGCCTTATCTCCATAAACTCTCGCTTCAAGCCTCTCAACGCCTAGGTCCTTAGTCGAACTACGAACCAATAACATTTGTCTCAAATTAATGAAAGAAATTTTTCTAGTCAATTAATATACATGGTGTTGTAAAAAACGGGAATGAACAGCTCGACGCAACTCTAATTGTTAGCATGCAAGAAGTAGAGTTAGGTTGATCAGCTGTGGCCTGGGTTTTGACTCTTGAATTAGGTCTAGCTCAACCCTTCAAGGATCACAGGTCAAGTCAAGTTGGTCTAAACTTCATAGGCCTACAGGAGGTTGGGTTGTGCTAATTCTGACCTCAATTTTGTCATTAAATTATAGGCCTAATCCAGTTCTTCAAAGGTTGTGAGTTGAGTTAGGCTTAATTCTATCTTAATTTTGACCCTTGAATTATAGGTCTAGCTCAACTCAAGTCATCAAGTCATGGGATGAATCAAGTCGAATCATTTTTTTATACAGACAATCTATCTCATGTTTTGATTTTTATATAATATTTTTAACTACTTAATATGCATGCAAGTAAGATTGAAAAAAAAAACACTTAGTTTATTTATGTGATAGAAATCAATACTACATTTTTTGTTGAATAATATTATCAAAACATAATGATAAAATGAAGGTAGAAAGAATAAAAATAAGGGCAAAGTTTTATTTTAGTTTTTTAGATTTGCAATGAAATTCAATTTAATTTTTTTTAAATTCATATATATCTCTAATGTTTTATAAATATTTTTTTAATCTTTAAGGCTAATTCTATAAATAAAAAAATTAATTTAGACGTATGTTATATTTAACTTGTTGAATTATCTATTTGAATAATTAATTTAGATAAAAATTTCTTTGTCACCCTAAAATAAATAGAGAATTTATGAGTTAGACTCTATTCAAAAAATGAGAAAATGCTACTATATATGCATGCATGTATATGTAAGCAAATTATTATACTTTTTAGTAAACCTACTTCTAGCATGTTTACATTTTTATCCCTAATTAGTTGATAATCAAACTAATTCTCATAGACCAAGTTAATCTAAGAATTTCTCTTCACCATTTGCAAATTAACAATATCTTTAAATAAATTAAGTTAATTATGAATAAATATATAAATATATTAAAAGTAGGTCTCATTAAAATTATGTATGCTAACTTATTTAATTTATGATTGATTTGATTTGTCTATTTTTGATTGACATAATATACTTAAAAATTATTAGTAATAAGGTATGGTTATATAACATATATTTCATGTTCAATGCGTCATCTTTTGGCAATCTAGCATGAACATAACTTATTAATGGTTCCAATATCTGATTGCTTATTGATTTCTGAAGATGTTGATGAACTTCAATGATCTTTAAGCCTATGAAGCTCTTCTCCTTAAGGTAGTCAAATTTCTTTATGAATATTGATTCTAATGATTTGCATCCATATATACAATTTCAGGTCATTGGGGGCGATATCTGGAATGACAGGAGGTGGAGGGAATGTGGGTGCAGTTTTGACACAACTAATATTCTTCAAAGGATCCAAATTTTCTAAAGAAAGAGGGATAACCCTAATGGGTGTGATGATCGTCACCTGCACCCTCCCAATATGTCTAATCCACTTTCCACAATGGGGTGGCATGTTTTCTGGGCCATCATCTAAAAAGGTCACAGAAGAAGACTATTACCTTTCTGAGTGGAACTCAAAGGAGCAGGAGAAAGGCTCCCATCATGCAAGCTTGAAATTTGCTGATAACAGCAGAAAAGAAAGAGGCAGGACACTGAAATCTTCAACGAAGCCTTATGGTCATGAAGCCGCACTAACCCATGTCTAAAATTAAACCCCTCAGCTAGAGGCCCTAATAGCTAATCTTTTTATATCAAATATCTGTTTAATTTTTGCTGCAAAATAGTTTTCCAGTAGAAAGTCGATTGGTGCAACCCTATCTGCGGGGTTGATGTCTCAATGTTCCTACGCTCCAATTCCACAAGGTTTATGAATATTTCTTACATGATCTTGATCTTAAACAAAAATAACCCAATTCGTTACATCAAACGCGCGTTCTTATTAGGCTTGGGCCAGGCCCTTGTTAGTACTTTACTTTCGGCCAGGATGAAACCCTTTCTATTTGTTTTTTAATGTTTCCTCTGACTTACGTCCAAAAAAAAAAATGTGTCCTCTGACAATGGTTGTTATTAGTATTAATGGGCTGACAGTCCTGGGAAGTTGTCTCCTAAGTTCCATTTATTTGATGTTTAAAATAAATATTTTATTAAATTTACAATAATGCTCTTCAAATTTTTTTTAAAAATATCTTTAAAAACTTAACTCTTAAAAAAATACTAATGAGTGTATTATTTCTATGTATAAAAATTATTTATTTTTCTTATATTTTTTAACAATTGTTTTTTGGTTGTGTTCAAATTGTGATTTATCGTAGAGAAAATTTATAAAAATTCTTTTGAAAAAAATAAATCAAATAAAAAATAATTCGATAATTAAAAATAGAAAAAAATTAAAAAATAAATAAATAAATTTATTAAAAAATATTTAATAATTAATAATCTATTTACTGATTTCACTTTTAATCACTATTGCGTCATTTGATTAATATAATCGATTCGTCTAATAAAAAAAAATTTAATTATTATTATTATTTGAATTGCAATTTATCTCTTTATCATTATTTCTTTTATTTTATAATTGTGAGTTTGCTTTATTAATCTATGTTTAATATACACATTGTACAATGTCTTTTAATGTCGCTAGCCAATGTGCTTGATGTATGATGAACCTTAAAAATAAATGTCCAAAAAAAAAATTGTTATGATCATCTCTCACTTTAGCCTTTACATTTATTTAATCTCTTCTGCGTCCTAGAATGTAAGGAAGGATCGTGCCTCCCACAACCCTAGTCTGCTCCTTACCATTCCACCACCCTACTCTTGTAGCAGCACTTTTTGTTCCTTTCCCAAGGAAAAACTTTATTTTCCCTCTATTCAAGAGCAAGACAAAAGAGAAAAAAAAGACTAACCCAAAATACTTTGTCTTTATCAATACATTACAAAGAGAGTGAGAAAAAAAACAAGACTAAACTAAACCATCACCTTCCCACAATAGAAAAAAAAAAAAAAAAAAAAA
The DNA here is from genome assembly GCA_037074535.1 of Gleditsia sinensis. Classification (NCBI taxonomy): domain Eukaryota; kingdom Viridiplantae; phylum Streptophyta; class Magnoliopsida; order Fabales; family Fabaceae; genus Gleditsia; species Gleditsia sinensis. The sequence continues at coordinate 59,108,522 of CM073467.1, read as the reverse complement.
AAAAAAACTTCAGTAGAAGGGAAGCTTCCATTACATAAAACTCAAATCTAAAGTTCAAGTCTTTAGTAACATACACTATCATGTGACCTAGCAATCCTCTTGATGGAATCCCCACCACCTCTCAAGCAATAATCAATGTTTGATGGTAGCAAGGGGCCTCGTGATTTCCCGTAAGAGTTCCAACACAAAGCTCGTTGAAAGCCTCTATAATTGAGTGAAGGCCTCAGCTGGATATCAGTTAGATCAACGTCAGTGCAGGGTATGGAATTGCTACAAGCTAGATGGATAGGTTGTACTGCATACGTTCCAGATATTTGATGAAACTTGACTCCAGAAATCGCCACGTTTTTGGTCTGGTTCTTGCAGACATGCTTGTCACAATAGTATTGGTCTATCATTATTGGAACCTTCACATCATGGACTTGGATTCTGGAGAATGAAACATTCTTTACCATACCAATGCCACCCTATTTGAATAAAAGAAGTCAAATCAATACTAAGAATAAGTTACCAATGACAATAACCAAGCTTAATTGTAACTAATTAGTTCAAATACCTGCCACGTTTTGATCCGTACTCCATATAAAGTGTTTTGCATTGAGACATCATTAACCATGATGTTGGAAACACATGCCACACTTCTATCTTTCCCTAATCCACCTAAGCTATATTCAGCAAAAAATAAAATGGTAAAGATATGTAGTTTGCTAATAATCACAATTAGAATGTGATTTCACAAACAATATTTTGAATTTGGATCGTCGTGCATCTTACACTTTAGATGAAAAAGTGCATGCAGTTAATGAGAAATTCAACAGCTTAAGTTATTACAACGTTTTGATAAAGTAGGAGCCATGATAACAGTCGGATAATCAGTTTCTTGATTTTCTCATCAATAGTTACCCATGGGCATTTTAGTGGAGCCGGATCCTAATATTTTTACCTTATACCATGTCCTGGGCCACAGTTAATGTGGTGAACATGAATATTAGAGCAACCGGTTTGGATGGATACACAGTCATCTCCTGTTAAATTATATAAAAAGATAAGCAAGTTTCAATGTTTTAAACTTCTGATAAAGAATGTAAAGTATCTGAGTAATTAAATAGAGAAACTATGTACTAAATGCAATCTGTATTCAGCTGGATACCTAGCGCGCTTACAGAGTTGCAGAAGATAAAGTCAGTTCTGTAATTAGTATATATTAAGAAGCACGTTTCAAAAGGTAGTTGTGGTGACAGTTTACCGTTTAAACTTTACAAGGGTCTCTCAGCCAATCATTCTCTCGTCAAAGTAGACATTATGGCATGATGATAAATAATTTCCTAAAGTTTCTACTTTGCCAGGTAGGAGTGGAATGTAAAGTCATCTACGGTCTCTCAGCCAATCATTCTCTCGTCAAAGTAGACATTATGGCATGATGATAAATAATTTCCTCAGGTTTCTACTTTGCCAGGTAGGAGTGGAATGTAAAGTCATCTACGGTAAAACTAAATGGCATACCACTTCCAATATCAGAATGTTGAATTTCTACATCATGTGTGTTCTGCAAGTGAATGCCATCAGTATTTGGGCTATTCTCTGGGGAAGAAATTGTAATGTTATTGACTTTGATCCCTTTTGAACCGTCAAATTTTAGATGACATAGGGGACTGCTAATGATTCTGATGTCACGAACTGTTACATAGTTGCTGGAATAAAATCTTATAGCCTGCATATAGGGACAATGAAAAACAAAATTGATGAGAAACACTTGGTTTTTAATTGAGGAGAACTTGAACCAAATTATGCACAGGGAAAAGGATCATCTTACAGTGGGTTTCATGCCTGGAATTTGTTTGGAGTATCTCTTCTATGAAAATTCATGGAAAAACAAAGTCAGGTTCTTGTTTTTGGATCACTTAACTTTGTCGCAGATAGTTGACTATGCTTTTGCTGAAATTTTACGTACCTGCATATGATAAATTTGTGAGGAGCTCCACCAGTTATAGCCTTGGCCATCAATGGTGCCAGAGCCTTGGATGGTGAAGTTGTGGACCCATTTGAAATTTATCCACTGAAATAAACTGGATTTTGCCCAGGAAGATGCTTCAGAAGGAGCCAATAGAGTCCCATCTATCTGTTGGAAACCAATTTGCATTAGCTTTATTTCTTTGAAACAAGGTACAGTTCTTCGGTCAACTAGCAATAATGAAGAGATACGTCAACATATCAAACACATCTTTTTGTGGGACTCACCTATGATATGGTTATATGTCTTTTCATAATTAGATTACTTTATAAATTTTTTATAAACCTTGTCTATATGAGAATAAGGGTGGGAGATCATGGGCTCAAGTCATGAAAATAGTCTTTCTGTTTGTAGAGATAAGACTGCGTACATCTACCCTCCTTAAATCCTACCAAATAAGAGTCTTGTGTACTAGACCATCATGTCTATATAAGAATCTCTCATAAACAAATGTAACTGTCATAATGTGAGATATACTCTAATATTATGCAATAGAATATACTTTCCCTCCTAGTTTTTGTAAAATATTGCTTCTTTAAGACTCAATTAATCATAATAAAAGCGAACCTGAAGAGTAAGTTGAGGAATACAAGGGCCTTGTAGAGTAATGGGCTTGATGAGGAACCTGAGTTCTGCAGGAATTTTCACTGTAGCACCAGCAACTTTGCAGGCACCTTTCCATGCTGCTAGAAGAGCCTGGTTCATTAACAAACATTCCCAAGAAAGTTAGAGCTCTAGCTGTCAAAACTCACTTTCTATCTAAATTCTGGCACTTTTTTGCTTTACCTTTGAATCATCAGAAACTCCATTGCCCTTGGCTCCAAAGGAGACAACGTCAAAAATGCTCATTTGGGTTGGAGCAGGCGCAGGACTTGGAGAATAATCTGAGCCAGCAGGAGCACGGCCATTGTTATTGTCTTTCTGATGTTTATGATGAAATTTTGTCTTCTCATTGTTGTGACTCTTCCTTGCCTCCACAGAAGTGATAGAAGAGGTGACAAAGACAATGATCAATAAGAACAGGAAAAAGAGTAGAGAAGAACTAGTGTTTCTCTTCATTTCTTCAACCACTATCAGAAAAGATACTTAGCAGCGAGAATTCGAGGAACCTCAGGTGGTGTGAATAAGGTAGTTATAGACAGTTTATATAGGGGAAAATTGCAGAAACAGTGTTGTTTTTGTTCTAATTTTCAAAGACATTTTTCTTACAAGTTGCTATAAATAACTAATTTACAAGAGTAGGCCCATTTCTAATACAATATGAAGATTCCCTTCAGTTTAGTTGGGTTGTGTAGTGGGCCAAAACCATATTATTTATGCTTTCTTTTTTCATCTTTTTGAAGGGTTCATAATTATAAAACCAGAATCTATTGATTATCTATTGTTGAACGATGGTCATCAACCAATAACCCCCCATAAAGCATTGCAAAGATGACTTCACCATCTTACATTAGTATATTAATTTGATTACATACTAGGTTATATCTTTTGGTATGTCAGAAAAAGAAATTACTGTTTCCACTATATTTGTCTATGTTCTTAATCTGGTAAACATAAAAACAGTTAATGAGAATTTAGATATAAATCTTGAGAATGTAATTAATAAAAAGAAACAAGACTCGCTAAAACCTTCTTGCCATGTGACAGCAACATATGAAAACAAATTAAAACATTCCCATTTCTTGTATTGCTGACACAGGAACTTCTACGTAGAACAAATATCTAGAAGGATGGTTTCGTTTCAACGCATCAAAACAGATACTCTAGTCTCAACTTATGATGGCAGCACTAGTTAAGTGGACTAGTTATAGTTAATTACCATTTTCTGATGTTAATTATTATGGCTCTAACCATTTTAAGCTGCAACTTCATAATGTAATATGCATTATTTGATTTAGTGGACAGTGGATAAAGAAAGTCCCTTTCATTTAAGAAAATATTTTTAACTTATTGGATAGCATAGTTTAAGGTTTAACTTTATTCATTGCAGAGGCTGCTGGAATTGAAAGGATAATAGGACGGTTTGGTGCCTTTTGTGACGAAGCAAAAGACAAACATTACCCTAATTAATCCCATCATGAGTTCATATATAAGCTTGTGAAGGATAATGCATGTAATCATTTAATTAATTATAAGATAAAAGCAGCTCACCCTACATAATGAACAAAAAGTAATCAATGTTACATTCACAACTCTATATTTATAACGAAACATATAGCTTCATTTAAGCATTCTCATTTAAATTATATACTTTATACGTCAAATTCGAATGGAAACCCATTTTATTAACAATTGCGAAAGTAGCATTATGCAGTGAAATATTTTATTAACGTGATTCAGAGGTTTTTTCACATCAAAAGTTAGAACTCTTACCCATTTATAAGCAGACTCTATAAAGTATAAACGACATGGTAGGCATGAGTTTACACATAAAAAATCATTATGCAATATAGTAATCGATAACCAAGTCACTAGCCAGGTAAATAAAACCCTTATCTCTCTAAAGCATTGATGGAATGGAACTAAATGATCATGAGCAGAAAGTGCATAGAAAGGTACCTTTTTTTTTCGTCTTCCTTAGGTGTCCTGGGTATTTAAGTTGTAGACAAATTAGAGTTGGCCACTGAAGCACTCACTATTAAGGGCATAATTCTTTAATTCATTGAAGGAAAGCAAAGGCAGTTTGTGTGGTTATGTAGAAAGAAGACCCTCCCAAACCCCAACGTTGGTTTACTTTAAGGGTAGCTTTATGGATGTATTATAAATGAGAAGGTGGTTTACACGTAGAGATGATTAAAAAAATGGGGAGGTTCTGGCTGTGACTATATAGAGTGAGCTTAAATTGGCTGTATGTGCTATTAGGCTGCAAGGGATAATGTCCAGATACTTTCTGTGTTTTTGTCTTGTTGTAGCACGCGGGTAGGGAACAAGTGGGACCAGTCGGTGCCACTCCCGCTGCTCTTATGGGGTCTCTCAGTCTATCATCTCTGCAAAATCTCACTCTTACCCAATAGGAACCCAGTGTCCATCCATGCAGGGCCAAGCAGTGCCACTTCCAGCACTCAGAGCCCTTGGTTTGGTTTTAAAATTTCCCACGCTAATACGTGTTTTGTTCCAGTAGGGTTCCAACTTCCAAGCTTCACTAAGGAAATATCTCCATAAAAGCGTAGAAGTGAAGTACATTCACTTTCTTCGTACTTTTAAAAATTAATATTCACATCCTTTCAATTTTAATTTATACTAAAATTTATTTTAAAATTTATAAAACCAACATTTACATTCTATTTAATTTATACTAGTTTTTTTATCATATGGGGTCTCTGGCTCTCTCATCTCTGCAAATCTCCCTACCCACTACCCTCCAAAGGACTTGAAATATAACTAAAAAAAAAAAAAACTAAAGGAAGTTGATATTAACATAATGGAGGAACAGTGAGTCATCAGTTTTCAAGTGTTGGACACTGAGAACAGGTCCAAGAACAATACACCACATGAAACTCTTGAAAGACCACAAATTACTTTCCAGTGAGCCGGGAAGAAAGATCAGGTTCAATTTATGAAGTAACTTCTGGTCTGATCTATTATTATAACTGTGGCAATTAAATTTTTGCTCACAGAATATCTGACTATAATTTTACGTCGATATAGGGAGCTCTGCCAGATGAAAATATTGCGGTGAGGTAGTCACAGAAGTTTAGCTTTAACACCAAAACTCAGGTGGCATCTCACCTCTACATTGGCGCTAGGGTCCCAATACATGGGCTTGGATGTCCCATCCTCCCGGCTTGAATAGGCCCTCTATGGGGTCTCCCCTGAACCACAAAAAAAAATAAGTTACATTAGGTATATCAGTTCTTCAATGAGGTCTATTTGATTAGTGGCATTCACAAAAAATATTGTAGAGCTTTTGGAATGCAGAATGACAGGACCCGTAAGCCTTCTAGTTCACTTTCTGGCTGTCATCCTATATCTGATATTTGGTACATTTCCTTTCGAATTACATTACTAACGCCTCCTATTATCTGCTCCAGATAAAACATAAAGAAAATGTCAACCGTTGACATGGGAAATCAGGCACAAGATCATATTGATAAGCGTTGACCTTCTTTCCAGCAGATGAGAACCACACTAGCACTGCCATTGCTAGCATACTGTAAGTGCATGAACTTCTGTCGTGGATTCCTTCTGTTAACTATTGTCACTAATTGTCTAATATTACATACACAAGCTTCTTCCTTTTCGCATCACTAAGCAAGCATGTATTATATTCCAATATTATTGATTGATGAGCGTTTTCTCTCTGTTCCAAAGTTCAAACATGATTACATGACATTGAAAAACCCTATCTTTTGAAGGAAATTCATTGATTGAAATCAAGAAATAAATTGGGTCAAGAAATTTGCATACAATATCTTGACACTCCCATTCGTTTCCAATTACTAAGCTGGCCCAAACTCAGAAAATCATTCAGCTGCCCAACCAACAAAACCAGGAAGATGAATATGAAAACAAAATACAAGTCTCAGTTTTTAAGAGTTGTGATTATTATGTTAGACCGAGTTGGTGGGAGTGAAGCAATTGGAAGAATGAAAATTGGACGAAGGCGTACGTTACCATAGGCAGGTACAATGCCGCCAAAAACGCCCTGGAAGAAGGAAGTGCTAAGAGGAGTTTCCTGAAAGGAGCACACACCGGATTCGGGGCGATTTGATAAACGCTTTTCTGCTCAAGGAACATATTTCTTGTAAATGGGCTGGTCTATCTTAATTTGGTCCACTATCAGAAAGTTCAACTCAATAAATACCAAAATTTTAACGGGACACGATCACAAGACCCAAAAAAAATAATCCAAAGAAATTTTGGACCATCTTTATAAACTGAACCACACAATCTTTTACCACAAAAATAGTAAAGGTGAGTAATTTTTTTTCTATTACGATCCAATAATGCCCAAAGCAATTCTAAAAACAGATTGAATTATTCATAAAAAGAATAGAATACGAGAAGAAATCCTATATTAAACTTCAACTAACACTTCCAAACACGCTATGATCATATCCTAAAAAATCAAAGTACAAATTTATATTCGGCGGAAGGAATAAAAAAAAACATAAAAATACAATCATCGAAGATTTGCCTAGCAAATCAACAAATGGATGAGAAATTTAGTTTCTTAGGAAAACATCTAGCGTTTAAGCTCGGTACCATGTTGGAACTAAACGCCACAAATTTTCCCCTTCAACCTCTCCATCTTCTCCTGCACCGTTCTATCTAATTCTAATGTAGGAGTATAAAATGCTTATTCATCTACCTCTACAATATTGATTCATCAAAGAAAAACTATTCAGGCATTCCAGTTTATTAAAAATAAACAGAACAAGTAGATATGAAAATATACTAGAGATGACTCCCACTTAAAAATGTGTTTTGACATACACATACTTATATCTATTCATAATCGACTAATAAAGAATCTCTCTGCATGAAAAATGCATAATCGCGCTTGCAAGCGCAAAAAGCAAGACAATGAATCAAAGAGTAGCATTTCATTAACAATGCTAGTGGCGTTATTTATCAAGAATACACATGAAGCAAATAACTATTTCCCATTCTCTTTTATGGGAAGGTAAGCATTTTAGTGTCTGTAATCCTGATTTTAGAATTTACAGAAGAGTAAGCGAGGCAATAATTAATCAGGATATACATTTTGAAAATGACATGTACATGCAATACACCTCATTCATCAGTATAGAACCGTCCAGTCAGATTATCCATAGCAGAAAACTGCATGTAATTCTCAGATGGTTTCCAGTGGCGCTTTCTCTGGTTAATAAACCAATTGTTAATTTGCTTCTGGTCTAGACCCGTTGACTTAGCCAGTGCTATCTTATCAGCTTCCTGGATGGAGTAACCAAAAAAAAAAAAAAGATTTCGATTTCAAAGCTTAGTCTAAAGTTGAGTAATTCATGAAAGCTAAAAAATACAATAGTATAAAAGGTTTTAAAGTAAATTAATGTTTTAGTCCTTAAAAGATGTAAGTTTCCACAATTTGATCCCTCCTTTTCAATTCCTCTCAATTTAATATTTCATAGTTTTTTCAGTAGAAAGAAAATTTAGGTTCGGGAGATGGTGCCCTAGTCTAGGTTCAAAACATAACTTCCAGTTTAGCGAGCACATATTGAGACTTACAGATAACCCACTATCAAGAAACAAGTGGCAGAGTCTAAACTCCAAAACTCGAACTTGCGACTGTCAGTTGTGAATCCGTCAACTTACCATTTGACCCACACTTGGTGGCTAACGTTTCACATATTACTTCTTCATCAACTTAGTTCTTAAGCTCGCTTGAATTATTTCTTTTTAGTCAAATTATTCACATAGATTAACAAAATATGCACATGCCCATTACTTGATATGTCGGAAAAAAAATCAGACTATGCCAGTAATCTAACTAAGGTCATTTGAGTTGACAAAAAGATCAAATTGGAAAAAAAAATAAGTTAAACCTAGAAGAAAGATTACAACCACATTAAAGTAATGTTTGGTATATGAGTACCTTACTTTCCTATGTACTTGGAAACCTATATATAAAAAAATTAACCTAGAGATTAATAAAACAGATAAATGTAAAAACTTTCATATTTACTACACTCAAACATCTTAAAAATAGAAATCCAAGTATTTGGGAAACTAAAATCTTTTTATACCAAACACCACCAAAGAGTTTGTAGATTTCAGGGACCAAAACATTAATTTACTTAATTTTTATAACCCCAATTTCCACTCCCAAAGGTATACACAATTGGGAGTGGTATAACCAGGCACCAAGGAAATTGTTGAATCATGAATACATAAGGCATCTCTTAATACAAAGATACCAGTTTGAAATTTTGAATAATCAAATGCTTACCGTTGGGTAAGGCCATTTGTAGTGAACACTCCACCACTCAAGCAGAGATTGCCTGGCTTCTTTCGGTAGCTTACCCTTCTTCTTCTTCTTTGAGAACTCCAATTTCAAAGTACTAATGCGACTCCCAAACTTACGTAAAAGCGTATCCTTAAGTTCTTGATCTTCAACCCTCACTTGAGCATCTTGAGTGTCACCATCTCCAGTGCTAAAATCTTCTTCCGATGACACACCCCCATCTAGCCAAATAGTAGCAAAACCAAAATCATGAGAATGCTACTTTTAGTTGCTCTAACAGATGACGCAAAAATAAAATAAAAGATAAAAATAATTAAATGAAAGAATGCATTTTGAAAAGTTGTCCATCATCTAAAAATAAAAATAAAATAAAAGATAAAAGATTAATCCATGCAAAGTATGGGGTTTCTTTGTCCTAATCACAATTCTGTTACCTAACAAAGCAAGCTCGAATCTTTAAATTTACTTCTAGAAAGTCTTAAGTTGTAACATTTAAAGTTCAACACGCTGCAAATCATAGAGAAAATGTTTGGTAAAATGAAAATTCATACATACTAAGCAAGATACTGGTAACATTTCAAACAAGTTATTAATAACTATTTTTTAGAAGCTCTACCAAAAGAGTTGGAAGATAAATGAAGACCAAGCAATTAGGAGAAATGTTTAAGAACACAAGTCTCAATTTAACAAATCTATTCAAGTTTGCAGGCAACCTTATGCTCTAACTTGAAATTTTTACTTTTTAAGACTCAAGTGGAGCTAACTGTTGAAGTGATTAGATTTGTGAATACAAAGAGTCATGCAACTAGCCGTGCTCCTCACGCGGTCATCATGATGTGATAGAAATCTGGGAAACAATATTTTAATAGCAATTTGAACTTCTTCGGTCTAAATTTAATGACAGTCAAACGTTGGTCATACAAAATATTTTGGTGAGAATACAATCCTTGGTTTTTGATCTGCAAAGCAAAAGAAAAGTAAACAAAAATTATTTTGCAAAACAATTTTTAAAAACAAAAAAATAAGAACAAAATCAAACAAATCACTAAATTCTTGACCCGCTATTCAAGAACAAATAGAAGGACTGGTAGTGGCGTAACTGGGGGCAAGCCCACGAGCACCCACATTTTATTTCTCACAGCCACTAAATCCGACAAGGACTAGACCATCGCATGAGAGTACACTGTACACACCAGACCTAGGTTGGAAAGCAAGAAAAGAAAAATCAGTGTCTCTGTCTGGTTCCGTCGATCGTCAGTCACAGCCAGCCAGAGACCCAAAGTTACAGTGGCCAATACGGTAGGTACGGCCACAACCAAATTAGGCAGATAAAAAAACTGTGTCACGCCCATAGCGTTCAATCTTAAGGACCCAACATTTAATTAATAAATAAATAAATAAATAAATATATATATATATATATATATATATATATATATATATATATATATATAATCTTCTTAATTTTCCTTTTCTTTCACTTCAATCACCGAAATTGGAACTAGGTTGTCCATTATTTCACGTGATAAAGAGATAAACACATATAAAGACCAGCTAATATGTGAAATAGTGCTGTTCAGACTTGTACTTGTACAGTAATCTTTTGAGTGAACCTCTAATGGCAGCCCCAACATGCCATTGGCACTTTGCCGGAGAGTTCCTTCCCGTCCTACATTTTCTATACCAAACAAAAAATATGTGAAATGGTAAAAGTTAATACCAAAAATGAAAGTACAAGAATAAATCTATTTTCACATAAACCGAATCACCGTTCACTCAATAAGTTAATTTGACCACAGAAGACTACCTATTATCAGTTTTTTTTTTTTTGAAAATTTTCTTTCAGATCAAAGGGCCTAGCTCGGCCCATTCAACCCTAGAACTGAATAGAATCAAACTAAAAATTTCATTTTAAAAATGAACTATCATTTCATTAACTTGACTTTATATTTTTAATAGGATTAAACGGATTGCCTCAAAAAACTTGACCCATATTGATAGTTCTAATGCCATATCGATGGTTCTAATACTAATCCAATACACAAGTTTTAAAAGTAAAAGTGGTACAAAAGAATAAAAATTGCTTTGTTGCAGGGGACCCATGTTTTGTCTGGGAGGTCAACAAGTGTTATGCAGACAGACAAGGCAGGGGCCCATGACGGGCCACAAGAGAACAAATGTCCATGGAAATGACTAGGCCCTGAGCTAGCTGTGGGAGGATAATTAGACAATGCATTGAACGTTCTCTTGAGAGAAAAAGCTGGTTCACATCACAGCGAAAACTGCGGGAGTGCATGTGAAAGTATTAACTCTTAGAACACCCGCTGCACTCGGGATTTCCTATAAAGTTATATTCACCAAACATTTATTATCGAACTGCCCCATAAAAGGGCCCTCACGAGTTCTCCTTCACAAAATTCATGCCCCTACAGTATTCAAAATCCAAGCTTTGGAAAGGAACCATACGATCTGAAAAGTTCAAATAATTCTGACCCCAACGCAGAACTTTGTCAGCATGTTAGAAACAAGGACTTTTTGCGTAAGAGGGAGCATTAAAATATAATGCAAAATAAACTGAATGTGACTTGCTTCTTTTGATTTTAAAGGATGTCTTCGATGCTAAGACTACTTACCTAGGGTTCACTTTTGGCCAAAAAGAAAAAAAAAATCGAGTTTATTAAAATTTTCAACATCAGTTCTCCATAAGGAATTTAAACACAGCATTAAAGTTCCAGAAAATGACAATGCTCCTCAAATCTAAAATTAAAAACTGCACAATATAGAAGACTGAATCTAGAGGGACACTAGCACCCCCAAAAAAAATCTAGAAGGTCACTATTCTACCTATGATTTAATCATTTTATTGTCAGACATCCAATCCACTGAATAAGTCAAAACTATACCTAGTGTATGGTATTGGGAGGAAAAAAAATTATTTATAGTAAGCAATGATGAAACAAGACTATGGCTAATGAACAGGACCATCAACAAAGAAAATCAAATATATCTGTAGGATAACATATAATTTTTTTCACAACACTGTGCTTAATAAACAGGCTAGAGCAGTGCAAAGCAAAACCTATGAAGTCAAAGGAAATTCGGTGATTCCATTTCCATCTCCACGTTACATCCATCAAGGTGGGACTCTATAAGATGAATAAAAAGATACAAAGAGCATAAAAAGGAGGCACAAAATTCAAAAAATAATTAATTATGATCCAAGCATTTTCCTCGATGTAATCAACTTCTCAAGTAATGACTTCATATAGCATTTGTGTAGACTTCAATTACTAATGTAATGTCTTCATCAGATTAACAAATAATTGTATATTGTTTCAAAATGAGAGCATTCCGGTAGCCTTACATTATACTATAATGGTGTCATCTAAAACCATTGATCAGTATGCAGCATTTTACAGTATTCAAGTCCTCAAAGTATTGACAGGCACCTAATGAATATTTAAAATCAACCTAAGTTTCAAGTAAAAGACACAAAGTGACACGAAAGAGGTGGTGGCTGCAACTTCATGCAATTCCATCCAATCAAAAATGAAAAATATTCATAATCCCAAATAGATTGAATAAATTTCAAATTCACAGACAAATACATCTTTTCATTGAAAAGATCATTTAGGGATCAAATCACATCAAGAAGCTTCATGTTCGAGATAGTCAGGCCATTTACGATTATCAGGAAGTTGATTAAAATGAAAAACAAGGGCATAAATGGTGTAAACAATGATTAAAACAAAACTGCATCATCTATAATAAGTTCAAAAGAGCAACCAGTCTAGAACAAACAAAACCAAGAAAAATGCCCCAATAATGCTAAGATAAAACATCAGTTCGCCACATATATAGGAACCTTAAACAATCCAAGCAATTGAAAATATATGCGTTGACTTAACTACTAAATCCAATTTGATGCCTGCAACGGTTTCAGTACAGAGTAGAAAACAAAGAAAACTAAAATAAAAAAGAACAAAGAGCAAAGAAATCGAAGAATTGCACATACTGTCCCTTTTGCTATTCAGGAACACACATTCAAGGAAATATAGATTTACACAAAGGAGGATAAGGGTGTACACGTTAACATGAAATAAAATGTCATTTAAATTTTAAAACATCACCGCTTAAAAGGAAATCTGTACTTTCAAACATAAACAATGATAGTTGCCAACCAACCTGACCACCCTTTGCAGCACCACATTTATAAATAATTATCAGTAATCAGAACCCACTCTATCCCAGCGTCCACAGTAAGCAAATCAGCTCAGCAATTACAAAAGATTTTGTAGCTTAATAAAAAGAAAAAAAAAACTGAACAAATCAAAGTTGGAACTCAACAGAAGAGAACCTGATTGCAATGCACTAATTAAAAACAACTACTATTTTGATTAAAAAAAAATTGTCGATCGTAAAGATGCCACAGAGACTACAACTATCTTTATTTTCATGCTTATAAATTTTATTCACCCAAAGAGACTTTCAATTTTATATATTAGAAAAAATCTGACATTTCTTTTGCTGCAAACAGACTACCAACCCCTTAGACAATTCCCTATGAGCATTTTTTTAATCTCACAACCACCTTCATCACTAGTGCTCTATTGGAACTTGATACACTACTAAAGTACAAACATCATTACATGCCATTGCTGTCAGATCATGTTATGTTCATCTAATCCAAATTGGGTAGATTGGAAGTTATAATAATATATAGGATATTACCATAAGAAGACCTTTAGACATGTAAAGTCCTTATGTGCAATAACACAATAGAATGAAAAGTCCCTATCTACATAATTATATATAATAATGAAGCATGAACATATCTGATAATGATAAAAAGAAAAGATACTGAATGTGGGGTGCGTTTAGATGATGAAACAATCACACTGCTAAGTAAATTACATGTGATGATAAATCATCTGTAGGATATGTTCTATTTAGTGTCCAATATCAAAATTTACATTGCATATTTTCTGCATTCTTACACATCCATACAATAATTTGATCCAAAGCGTCTACTATTTTAGCCTCCGCCATGTTAATTTTGAAGTCTCACCCAAGACTTTCATAATACAACTTAAATTTAACAGATACAAGTCAACTCCAAATTATTGTACAATATTAGAGCAAGAAAAGCTATGTTATCATCTTCAACATATTCACTAAAAACGGCATTTGTTAGTCCGACTTGAATAAGGTGCAGGAAAATCAGAACTTCAAAAAATTGGTGACAGCAAGAGTTAACATGGGAAACAAAAGATAACTATACGTTATTGTCTTTAATTCTTGTGACGTGAAACTATCTCAAACTATTAGCAGAATAGAAAATAAGTCTTGCGCCAGTATATGACAAGCATATTATAATAACTAGAAAGTAGAAACCCAGCAAAGCCATGAATTTTCTGAGGGTACAACGCATCACTTGAATGACTCTTTCCGTTAAAAAACTTATAAAACAGAAACTTGCTTAAAATCAACATACACCAATCATATAGATAAGCATGACATTATGGACGCCAGCCTGCAGCCTGCCTTACGAATTTCACAATCCCATAATTGAGGCACTTAGTTGACAAACATCAAAAGATCAAGTGTAAAGGAATACAAGAAAAAACCATTTGAAGGGTAGTAGAGGTGAGATACAAGAAGACTTCTTTAAGAATAGTGGGTCTTAGGGGAAGAAGAATATTGTTTCGTATAATTTGTTTCAATTTCAACTATCAGACTACTATTTAAGATGTCATCGAGGAGTTCTGCAGTGTCAAAAGTAAAAACCCAGATACAAAAGTCCGTTGTTGGTCAACCTACATGTTCACTAACAGCAATCAGAAAAGAAATGGAAAAATGAAAAGGAAGAAAATGCCTGCAGAACAAAACAAACAAGTCAAGTCCAAAGAAGCAATTAATTCAATATCCATATAAAGAAGGAACTGAAAAAGTGAAAGGTTCAAACAATGTTGCTAGCCATCAATGATCAAACAATTCAAACTTTTCTCCAATAACGATAGAAGCATGGAACACGGTCAAACAGTGAAAGCAAAAATAAACAAAGGATTTCTAAATATGTATTAAACTGCAGAAAGCAGTGGAGTAAGCACATAGATATTTTTGATTCTTAGGGTCTTTTCCTTATTTTAGTTTAAAGCTGTTTAGTATTGTTTGTGCCATCTATTATTGCAAGCATATAATTGCTGTTAGCGAGTTAGATTATACGGCGAGTATTATTTATGTTGTTAACCAATGGTTTTCTTTGAGAAAAAGCGAAGGTGATAATTAAGAACTTGCAAGGACCAGGAAAGCAATTATAGATGATGTTCCATGTCGGTTCTCTAAGCTAAGCTAAGACTGGGTATTATTACAAGTTTACAAACCCCACAAAGGTTATTAAACTAGTACTCCTAGTGTTGTTTCTCTTGATATAATGCACTACAAGAAAGAGAGAGAGAAAGGGAGAGAACAGCACAGATATCAACGAACATCGAGTTCCTAAATGATATTACTACCACATAGGAAGGTGGTCGAAGGGGGAACTGACCGGAAAGGCTTGGAACGGAAGCACCAGTGGAGAGGTTGCTGAGCTGCGTTTCGATGTTGTTAAGGAACGAGGTTGCTTCATCAAAAGGCCGCGAAAGATCAGATTTATACTTCAACAGCATGTCGCAGTAGGTTTCCTAGAAGCGCAGCGCAAAAACCCAATCTTTAATAATTATATTATGGTTAGCAGATAAGAACGGAAATCACAGACACAATCTGCGACAAAAGTAGTATTTTGGTTCTATATATATTTATATGCGGTTGTGAGTGTATGCGTGTGCATATGAGAGAGAGAGAGAGAGAGAATGAAGTGAGAGAAGAAGAAAGAAAGGGAAGGGGGGACCAGGACCATAAACTCGTCGAGCTCGGGATCGGCTCCAAAGCACGTGGAAACAACGTTCCTCTTACAAGGGTCATTTTCTCGCCGGATTTCCTCTAACAAACTCGCTATCTCCGGCGGCGCTCCTACCTGCATCATTCCAACAAATATTATAAGTTTTAGCTAACTAGAAAGTAAACTTTCGGTTCAAAAATTGGAGGAACGAAACCAGAAACATAGGGTTCAAGGGAAAGTAAAAACAATGTTAACTTTCAAAATTGTTAACTGTTCTCTTGGTTAAAGCGACGTGTTAGAGAGGTTCAGAATTGAAAGGTCAAAATTCTGAAGCTTTTGGCCAACTAGAAACTTGAGAATTAAAGCTGCGAAGAGATGATGTTATATGCAAAAGCAGCTTAACTTGAGCTTCGGTATACAAGGCACTCGCAAATCTCACTGGCTTACCTTCAACTTGTTCTCGTTGGGTTGGTTTCACCTTTTGCTACTTTTCTCAAACACCATAAGAACACACAGAGAAAGACACAGGAAAGCAGAAAACGATTCACCTTCTGGCAGTCGATGTAAGCTTGAAGAAGACGAGGATAGTGAGGATGAGAGGCAATTTTGGCTTTGATGACGGAGGAGGAATCCTCTTGAGGCCGAATTTCGGGAGTGACGACGGAGGCTTCAGCGGCTTCGGTAATCGCGGAGGCAGCGGAGAGCATCTCGTAGGATCCGAACATCGGAATCCGATCACGGAAACCGCCGGAAGACATGAAGAAGCTCTGGTAGTCGGCCGGAAAGATCAGATTCTCCTGCGTCATCAAAGCGTTGTCTGAGTACTCCGCCGCGGAGGGCAGTCCGTACATTTCCTCCATAACCACGATCACAAGCACAACGTTGCGTTGCCTATCTTGGGGCTCCGCCACTACTGCTGCCACACTTCTAGAAGAAAAAATGATAGTGTTAACTACTTTTTCTATCCATGAGCACCTGTTACTATTACAGGAGAAGATTATCCTAATTTTTTATAATTTTTTACAATAATTTAATCATTCCCTGGTATCACAGTGATTTATTGTTGAAATTATCAAATTAGAGTTAAGAATTTCAGAGAGAGAGAGAGAGAGAAAGAGGGGTGTGAGAGTTCTTGGGGAGTGTGATTTCTGAAACACTGAACCGAAGCCACAGGAAGTGGTAGTAGGAGACTAAAAGGACTGGAGGAATGTGAACAAACTACTTGAAGAGAAAGCAGTGAGGAGGAGCGAAAGCAGCGAAGGCCGTTCCTTCCTTGCCTTACCGCAATTTCTTTTTTTTTTCTTTTTTTTTTTATAGAAATCTGGTGATTGTTTCTGCAAATTTAACTGAGGGAAAAATCAGGTGCGTGGGGGACTTGAAGAGAAATTTGGTACTCTGTAATATTATTATATTTGTATTATAATTAAAAATTAAATAATGTGATTAAATAATGCAAAATGCTCGTGATATAAAATATCACACAAAATTATATTATCTAAAATATTAATATATCAAATATAAGCATATAAGATTAGTCTATGTAAGATGCGGAGGCCAGTCTAAGAAAAAAAAAATGTAAGATGTTAACTTTGCACTTCTGACAATAAAGAATACGATAACATTTAACACGTCATATTAATAATTACAAAAAAATATAATTTAAAAATAAACTCTTCAATATTTTCGTGGAGAGGGAACACAAACCATCTCTATTAGGAATTTGCAGATTTAACGAAAGGATAAACAAAACCATGCGATGGCCTGCTCATTTAGTCCAAGTAATTTAGAATTTTTTAATAAGATAAATAATTTATAATTTATTTATAAATTTATTTAATTACATTTAAAATATTTAATAAATAAATTTATTTAAATAATTTAAATTAAATAAAAATTTATAAAATATATATTATTTTAAATAACGTATAATTTATAAATTTTTAGTTAATTTATAAATTATTTTTGTTAAATAAAATTTTAAGTATTTAATAAACGATAAAATTTTTATTTTTAAAAAATTATTATTTTTAAAATATATGAAATATATTTAGTGGATTTTAAATATTTATTTTAAAAAAATTATTAATACGTTTAGTTATAATATAATTTTTTAAAAAATTTTAATATCTTTTTAAAAATATTTTTATTTATTTTAGAGTAAAAGATAGAAAATAAATGTATATATAATAAAAAATAATAATAAATATAAAAATATAAAAAAAATAAGAGATAGAATAAAAGAGTTAAATAAAAAAATAAGTGACACATTAAAAAATATTATTATTTTTATATTTAAAAAAAATTATAAAAAAGTTAAATTTTTAGCTCTTTATATAAAAAGTTTTTAGTAGAAATACTTTTAAAAATTTATATTTATTAAAAAGAATTATTTTAAAAATTAAATATAAAAATTTAATTTTTAACAAAATTTAACAAAATTTCTGCAACCAATCACTCCCTGACAGAATAACTCTCGCCTGCCTTTCGAATCGTCACTTGTCAGCGTCTGTCCTATTATTGCCTCTGAAGAAAATATACTTTGAGACTTCTTTTCACCTTTCTTATTATATCTTTACATATGTATCAAATAATTAAAATTCTATTTTGGTGTCTTAATTTATTATTTTAAAATTTATTTTTATATACTTTCATTTCTGTTTATAACTTCTTTTTTTAATGAATCGATTGATACTACCTATTTTTTTAAAGACTAAAATAGGATTTTCATGCATTAAATATTTTATAGAAAACTATATTCTTCCCTAATAATATTATTTATGATAAAGACAAAATAAATAAAAAACCATTATGAAACATGCATCATAACAAAATACGACGCCTCCAAGGACATTATTTTAGAAAATGATACTTTTTTGGATAAAATTAATAATTAAAAAATATATATAACACATTTTATATGATAGTTATAGTTATTTTTTTATATAAATAAGTGACTATATAAAAATGTAATTTTATACAAAAAATTAACTCTATATAAAAATATATTCTTATATAAAAATATATATAATAGTTATGACCATTATTCTTTAATTATAAATATATTTTAATTTATAAAAAAAAATTGAAAATATGTTTTTGATATCAAAACTTTTAGTCTACAAAAAAATTGATAATTATTCATCAAATACATAGGTTAAATTTTTAGATAGATTAGACAAATTTTTTTATATAATGATTTAGTTTATAAAAAATATAATTATTAATTGGAATAAAAATGTATCAAACACTTCCTAACATTTAACGACTGGTTTAGAATAATAATAGAACACAAGATTCCTAGGAATGAATATAAATATCTTATGCCTTTGCTTCGTTAACATGGCTATTTAATATTTTTCATATAAATTTGTATATTCCTCTAAGGAATTTAACTCAAAATGTTGGAGAAAGTATAAATTAAATAAAATAATTTTAAGTTTTTGATCATAATAAATAATTACTTCACGAATAATGTTTGATGATAATTAAAAAAGAGAGGAGCAAACATACACTGGAAACTAAATATAATTAGCATAAGTTATACTCCACAAATCCAATTTTAAAACTGTAAAAAAATTACTTAATGATACTAATTTTTATTTGTTAAGCTAAAATTTTCATTTTGAAAATCAAGTAGAAAATTCAATTTTTCGCCATTAAAATAGTTAAATAAACATACCTTGAGCCGAAATTAAATAATTCTCCATTTCTCCTGTTTTGCAGAATCTTGATTCCCTTGTTCTTTTCTTTCGTGAATAAATAATTAACTGGAATCTTTAGTCGGTGGCACACAATAAGGTTTCGATTCAGTCGAAGCCCTGCTCCTGCACTCATAAATATTTATGGAAAAAGAAATAACTCAATAAAGCGAAGAAAGCACCTCCCCATATCATCTCAAGATTATGTTCTCCTTCTCCCCAGGGAAAAGGAAAAAGAAAGAAAACGAGGTATTGAGTTTAATAATACATTAACATTAATTGGAATCTTTTCTATTAAGTCTCTCGCTATAACAAAGCTACGCTTCCATTATCTTCCCCTTCGCATAAGCAACTCTTAGTTTTTTTTTATATATTATTTTATATTAATATTTGGCAATCGTAAAAGATGGCTAACGTAAATTGGCAAATCTGCATAAGAAAACATATTCTTAGGGTAACGAGGAGAATATTATTTTTTCTATATTTGTTCCATTTTAAAAGAGTACTTAAACATATATTATTTTCCATATCAAACGTGGGAGTAAATAGCCTGACTAAGATCTTACACTGAAAATGTAACATACAAGTGTACGAAAAGATTTATGAAACTTTTATTTTATTGTATTTTTATTATTATTATTATTATTGTACAAGAGAACCATTTGGTACACACTAATTTTATATTTAGAGTTCTAAATATTATGATATAAAATATCAAAATATATAAAATATTAATAAATGTACATATTTAAGAAGTCCTTCGTACGTTAATATCTATATTCGTAGACATTGTGGGATTTGAGTCTTTTAAAGCCATAGGAAAATGAAAAGATAATAAAATAATTATTCTTCGACATATATATATGGATAAAGTTTTATTTTTTACTTTTGAATTTATAGTAAAATTTACTTTAATTTTAACATATTTTTTATTTGAATACATATTTAATATTTTATAACCATCTCTTTTCAATCTCTAATATTAACTCAATCATAAAAATTAAGAAAAAAATTAACTTAAAAACACGTAACATTTAACTTATTAGTCTGATTATATAAATAGTTTACTTATTTAAGAATTTTGTTGTAGCACTTGGTCGTCGTACACTTTTAATGAAAAAGCTTGGTTGAATCATTTTAAAGAAAATATTTAAATACTATTATTTTAGAATGATAAATTTTTTTAATTAAATTAATTATTTATACGTATAGTTTAATAAATTAAATTTAAATAGATATTTAAAATAATAATTTTTATTAAGGTTTTAAATAAATTTAATATTAGAAATTTAAAAATTATTTATAAAACATTAAAAATATATTCAAATTTAAAAATAAATAATTGAATTAAATGTTACTGAAAATTTAAAAAATTAAGATTGAAGTTTACACTTACTTTTTGGGAATCTAAACTGCACAGCGTACCGAGAAATCACCGTACGGCTTCTTGACCTGGCGGGTCCAAATGACATCGAGGTACAGCATCGCATTTAAAGATTCATTACTAACCGTTCATCTAGGTAACTGTAATCTACGGCCACTGTTGAGAGTTTGTCACTGGCGTAATCACTCATCAGCCTTCCATTCTTTTTTCCAAACAAAAGGAATAGTTAGGAGAAAAAAACTTTTGCAGGGTTAAGGCAGTATAAATAATAAAAAGTAGTGGCATAAAAATTAAAAGAAAAAATAATTAAAAATATAAAATAATATTTTATATACTAAAAGTATTGGACAAAAATTACAAGTGCTTAAATAAGTGAACTATGGATCGTTGGTCTTGCTTCCAAATTGGAGTTTGGGGCACACACATTTATTGAACGAAGCCTTTAATCCGCGGTTTGTAACCTCTCCCGTCTGGGTCCTCGTCACACCGGCCTGCTTTCGTTTTTGATTTTGGTATAAGAAAAATCAAACTGATGGCTTATTTGGAAAATCTGGGAGTGAAACTTTATTGGAATGAGAATTGTTATCAATTTTGATATAAAAAAGAAAAAGGGTTAAAAATTTTGAGATGGAATAAAGATAGATTTGAAAAAATTAGGAAATTATATAGCGTTTGATGATAAGATACAATTTTGAATTATGTGAAGTTTGATTGAAAAGAAAAATAATTTAAGAGTTTGGAAAGAAACTTAGAAAATTAAAAAGAAAATAAACCCGTGTTTGTTAATAAAATAATAATATATTTGATAATTCAAATACATTAATTTATAAGTTTATTTAATTTAATTAAAAATATTTAATAAA
Organism: Gleditsia sinensis; assembly: GCA_037074535.1. Classification (NCBI taxonomy): domain Eukaryota; kingdom Viridiplantae; phylum Streptophyta; class Magnoliopsida; order Fabales; family Fabaceae; genus Gleditsia; species Gleditsia sinensis. The sequence goes on along the minus strand of CM073467.1, from coordinate 59,086,761 downwards.
TAAATTAATTTAAAATTTATACGTTATTTAAGTAGGTATAATTTATAAATTTTTAATTAATTTATAAATTATTTTTATCAAATAAAATTCAAATTTCACAAAAGTCAAATGTCAATTTTTGAATCCCATAATAATGATAAAATAAAAAAGACAAATTCTTTTTTGAAAAAATAAATTCGTACTATTTTTTAAAAAACTAAAATAGTAATAAACTTATGAAAAATAAATATGATAAGAAAACATATAAATATTAATCATTTTTTAAAAACAATTGGATAGTAGTTAGTACCTACTTGATACATTAGTATCAAAATTGTTGACGTGAATTTATTTTAAGTAATATTTCACAATATTTAAAAATATAAAACTTTTAATGTTATTAATTTTTATAAAATATCAAATACCATATAGTTTATTGATTGAAATTGAGTTGATGCCATGGTAATAAGAGTTCAGAGTCCTGAGATTTAAGGGTTTATTTAATTATATTTTTGTATTTAAAAGTTATTTATAAAAATTATTTTGTAAAATAAAAAATATTATTTGATAAAATATTTTAAAAATATATTTTTTTATTTCTGAGAACAAAAATAATTATTTTATTTTTTTAAAAATAACATGTTTTCAAAATGAAAAATAGTTTTTAAATAAATAAAAAAATTATTTTTAAAAAAATAGGAAATAGCTTTTCACCGTTTGATTTTATTTGAAATTTATATATATATTTTAAAAAATAAAAACACAAACTTTAAAAGAGATCAGACCATGAAGAGTTCAAAACCTCAATAATAAAGCGAACACGGGCGAGTAGTGACTTGACCGCTCATCGCTTCAGCAGAGTCAATGTGTTGGAGTGTTGATGTTTGGCTCGGGCTGTTGCTTATCAGGGTAACCAAAGGTCACACTGTAAGTAAAGTAACCGTTGCCTTCCTTTTTCCTTTTTCTTTTTTAACCTTTCTCTGATTGATTTGATTGATGGACTTGACTCGCCGATTGATTGCTCTTTCCCTCTCTACTTTCTCTCATGCGCCCTGTTCGGTGCCGACGGTTAAAACCCCCTCCAAGAGTAACTTACCATGTCCATATCACACACAGCCAGAGTGAAAGAAAATGGGTCCAGAAACTTTAAGCTACCCCTCGTTTAAAAAAAATAAAAAAATTATTATTATTATTATTATTTATAAATATATATTAATATAGTTGTTTTTTAAATCTTACTTTTCATATATTTATTTACCGTATATAATTTGTTCGACTTATTTTTTTAAATTGATTCTATTTAAAATTTATTAAAATAAAAAATAAATAAATAATTTCATTTTTTAAAACAACTAGTTGAATAAGAAAGCCTTTGTTTATCTTTGTTTTGGTATGTTAAAGGTTAGGAGGTATTTAAAATAGAAAATATTTTATATGTAAAATATTTGATGTCATTTAAAATAACACAAAATAGAAAATAATACAATTTTAAATAATATCTGATTAAATTTGTCAAAGTGTGTCAATTCTATTAAATTTGTCAAAGATTTTATATGTCAATTAATGATTAATAAAGTAATTGTTATAAAGGATATTTTTTACATTTAATTTTAATATTTTATATTATGATACAATTTTATGATTTGAATTTGAAAACATATATCATCTTTTATAAATATTCTTATACAACATTCAAATTTAATAATAATTATATATATATTTTTAAAAAATAAAAATAGTTAAATTTTAGAATAAAATAAGAAGTTAACTTTGTATATAAAAAATATAATTTATTAATATATTATTTTATCAGAGACACTTGAATTAGTAGACTAAATTGAGGCATCTCAATTTAGTATACAGAAAAATTGAGACTTTTAAAAATGTCATTTATAAAAATAAAAAAATGACTTGTGAGTCAAGTCACATCAACCTTTATAACTTGTAAATTAAGCGAAGCCAATCAATTTTGGCCTGGTTTAAAATGGATTGTGAATTTTGCAATTCAAAACCTTTTTAGGTGGTTAAGCGGACTCACCTTGAAAGCTCTATATTTTGATACCACTCAAACATCATAATATTATATCTCTAAGTTTTAGATTTGATAGTCTTTATAAATTATCAATCATATTATTTGTACGGCAACTTCGACTTCTAAATGTATAATATAGACAACAAAATATCAAACAATTCTTTTTTTTAATATATATTAAAGTGAATTTTATTTTAATATTTTAAAATATTTTTTTTCAATTTGATTTCTTGAAGTTTAATTTTCTCATTTATGTCCTTCAAAGATTGTCTTATTTTAAAAAATGTCATCCTCTTAACTTTGTTAATAGATATTATTTACTTACTTAATCTAGCTAAGTGCTTACTTAATTTAACTTAATATATTTAATATAAGTTAAATTAGATAAACGCTTAAGAATTAGTTAAACTCTCGATTAAACTTAACAATCAAATTTATTAACTGAATTAATATAAAAATATATTTTAAAATGAGAAGGAAAATATTTCCCTTTGGGGCTATTGATATAAACTACAAATAATTTTTTTAAATTTATCTTCTACTATAAATTTAATAAAATCTTTCAATATATTTTCTTTTAAAAGAGATTTTTAATTTTTTTTTCTAACTCTTATTAGAGTAGACATTCTAGGCTTCATTTAATTGGCCTTTTAGTGGTTTACTTTTATTTTGGCTAAAGTATATTATAAAATTTTAAAAAAAATTAATTTAATTTAATAAATTCGTGATTATCTCATTGCACCATCAATAATAGTAACAATTTTTTATATCAAATATTAAGAAGTCAGTTAAAATTTTATTTACTTTATAGTTCATCAAAAAATTATAAATATTCATAAGTTATTAAATATAAATTTTTTATAATTATTATAAGTGTCACTAGACTTTATTTTAAATAAAATATTTTCATTTTTTTAAATAAAATTAAATATTAAGAGATTAAATAAAAAATAATATATCATTCTAGAATCATGACTACAATTCACTCAATAAGTTAACAATGTTGTACAGACACTAATGACCTGCTACAAATATTTATGGTAGGTCTAGGAAATATTCACACATTTATGAGCAAAAGAGAACGTTTTCTCCAATTCTAAAAAGCATACCAATAAATTCAGGAGAGGGGGAAAAAAAAGAGGAACTAACTACAGAACTTTTGAAACAGGAAGCGTACCTGTGAGACGGGCAATCAATGTAATGTACACTAGTTGGGCGCAGCTTTAGCTTTGCCATTAATGGTTTTGGTAAATTCCAAGCTTACTCTTGACAGGAAAATGGGATCTATGCTCCTTTATTTATAACGTTTTCAGAAATTGAAGCTTTGCGCTTTGGGAAGGATTCTGGGGCGGTGGAATGTCGCCATCTATGCTTTTGATGCCATCATGTAAAATAAGTTATCATCTGCATTTATCGAATCCAAATCTATATTTTATGAATCACTTCTTCACTTTCCACCCACTGCTTTCTAAAGTGCGTCCCCCTTGTTTCTATTCCCACAACTTTATAAGATTTTTAAATTAATTTCATTTTCAAATTTTAGCATTATATTCTTACAATTCTCATTAATTAATGTGATTTTTTCATTAAATTTAATTAAATTTCATAAATAGTAACTTGCAATTTGTCTTATATTGATTCTCACGTGTCAAATATAAAAATGACAGTTAATCAGACTTAACTCAATTGATGAACTTTGATTCTATGTTAACAGAGAGAATGCTATTTTATTTTATTTATCAATTGAGCTAATTTGTTTAGTAGTTAATGAAGAGCTCCAAATTGCACTAAATATGTATACTGTAAAAAACTACTAAAAATGTACATGTATCTTTTCTTTCATATTGTTACCATATGCACTCAATCATTTTTCAAACCACGAAAGTACTATTTTAAATTTATAATTGACAGATAAATAAATTCTTAATTTAATTATTTATAAGTTATTTTTTAATTAAATCTTTCACATATAAAAATATTTATAATATCATTATTTAATTAAGACATTATATAAAATTTAATGGCCAACTTAATTCATATGTTCTCAAATGGATAAATTATATGTCAAATTAGATAAATGTAAAAAAAAATTATAATATTTATGGTAAGTTAAATTTAAGATTATATTTTAAATGATGATTTAACTTATGAATAATTTTGTAAACACTTTTGTTTATAAAAAAATTAAATTAAAATTTTACTTATCTATTTTCTCTTCCTTGAATCATTGACATAAACATGGAGGCCATAACTAACTTTATTGCCGATAAACTTGTCTTTTTGGGGTATATGCACGTACAAGAAAATTTTTATATGAACCACGCGAAATTTATGGAAAGCATCCAGGGGAAAAAGTTTAATGTGCATATATTACAATAATGTAATCTTTTTTCAAGAATTACGGTCCGCCTAGTCTACTTTAACTATATGTAAATCAAAATTATTGTAGGGAAAAAGCTCTATAACCAAGCACAGTCCAAATAAATTTATATAAGCTTAAAGTCTGACTCAAATTCTATAACATATTGATTATAAAAAAGGAGATTCTTTTTTTTCAAAATACATATTATTTAGTGGAGTTGAGTTTAGGCCTCTTTTGAACTAAGAGTCTAATCTTAACTTGAATGAAAAAAAATAAACTTATCTAAGTATCAAATTTGAAATTCACACACAGATATATATATTTTACATTAGCTTGGTCCAATTGGATGAATTACTCGTCAATGATAAAGTTTAACACAAATTGCTAGATAAAAAAGAAAGGAAAAAGAATTGAACATAAACGAAGAATCGAAGAATAATGTCTTTAATACTTAAAAAGTAGAAAATGTAAAATAGTGCATGCCAAATATGAAATATCTTGGTTGGTTTCATATAAATATTAGTTCATGGACTTAAAAATTAGATTCATAAATTTTTTACCCATAATCTCAGAGATTTAAATCAATCCATAACTCTCTTCGTTGTTGTTTTCTGATTAATGATACAAGGTTTTGAATTAATGATCAAAAAAGGTATCTCTCGGGTTTCATGCACGCACAGTTAATATAATATCTTACATTATGTGTCCAAACTCCACGGTCTAAATTATTTAAGCATTTTAAGTATGTGGTCAATTATGATAACTCTTTTTGATCTCTTTCTCGTGTGAACTACTAATTTGGTTCCTTTTCAAGAACCCACTTTTCATCTGATTCCCCTCTTTTACTAACTTTCTTGAACAGTCATGCATTATTTTTTCGAAGGATGAATCAAACAGAGTTGTATTAATTATTAATTCAAAATTAATATAAAGACATGTATGTTGTGCAAATCAATATATTGCTTTACAATGACAATGACTTGATATGTTAAAGATTGTGTTGTCGCGAGTAATAATAATTTGCAAATTGATTCTTTTGTTCTGACAAACTGGAGGTCGTAGAATTTTCATATTCACCCAAATTTCAAATTATGAGATTCTTACAATTATTTGAACTAGTCATGAATATATAAAAAAAATGAAAAATAAAAACAAGAATTTTGTTAATTGTACAATAATTTCACTATATTTAATTAGTTTTAATTTTTTTTTAACGTAAAACATTTTTGTTAGGGGATCGATATGATAAATTAATGAGCACACAAAAGGAATTAAAAGAGATGTTTTACTTTTTTTAGGTTTACTAGGGGACACGTGTTTACAAGATTACCCCAATTAGTGGTCAAAAGTTCATTCGTTTTCACAAACTTTTTTCTGATCGTGATATTTTCTTCGGCCAAAAGTCTCATAAATTAAATAAGATTATCATGCTGATCATGTTCTTGAAGAATGCAAAAGTCAAACACAAATGAACTTAGCTTAAGTAACCTACAAAGTTCCTAGTTAGCAAATAGTTTCGAAATGGTATAAATATTTTCGATGTGCATATTATCGTCGACATATTGGCCATAACTATATATAAGCTGGCCGACAAAGTGCTTGTGCTGCATGTTAGAGTGGGGTTAGCTATGTTAATGAAGCTCAATTATCATGCCGATTAAACGCAAGCTTTTCTTAGGGATAATGCAAAAATTCCAAAGCACAAACTTTTGGAAAATGATTGTTAATTAAGGGATGTTTTAAACTTTCTGCTAATGAAATCTGATATGCTTAACTAAAGCACAACAATGAGAAGATATATGCTGGTTTTATGAAGTTATGTCATTGTCTTCTTTAGTTTTATAGGGTTGTTGGATGGTCAAGTTGATTTAAAGCAGGATAACACGGGTGGGGTTATGAGTTTGAGGGCTATTGGATGACCTGCTCTGACATAAAATTTGATAATATAGTTTGAGTCCGAGAATGATTATTGTTTATGGTGCTTTTCTTTGCAAAGAAAGCGAAAAAAGAGAGAGAATTTAGGTTATCGGAATATATGAACACAGGATCAATGGAACAACATGAGTTTGAGGGCTATTGGATAACCTGCTCTGACATAAAATTTGATAATATAGTTTGAGTCCGAGAATGATTATTGTTTAGAAAGCAAAAAAAGAGAGAGAATTTAGGTTATAAGAATATATGAACACAGGGTCAATGGAACAACCTGTATACAACTCAAATAGGGAGAATATTAATACACATTGAATGTCAATCTCACAACTTTTGTGATTTCTTTCTAATGTTTATTGAAAGGAATCTTTCAGTAACGTTGTAAGATTATTAATAATAGACAAAATATAACTCTTCGAAATCGAAAGTTTGGGGTGTGTCGAAACTTGGGTGTAACAAAGCTAGCTTTTTTTGTTGTTGTCATTTTTTGTTTGTTACATAAATTGAAACGACATATTAAGGAAGAGCGCATATATATATATATATATATATATATATATATATATATATATATATATATATATATATATATATATATATATATATATTTAATTTTAACATTCGAATGCTACTCTCAATCTATTATTATTGGATATTTGATGTTTATTTTAATCCAATTCCCAATTGTCGATTCGAATTGCTGTCCATATCTATAAAAGTGGAAATAGAAGATATTGCAAGTGCAGAATGTAGACAAAACAGCGTCTAGGGACAAGTGCTTCGCATAATTCTGCTAAGCTTGGCAAAAGGCCTTTTTATATATTTTTTGTTGTGGTCAAACAAGTGGTAGGAAGTAGCAGCTTCTCGTAGCCATTTTGGGATAAAGAAATGTTTTAATAATGCTTTTGGGAGACAAAAATAGAAGGAACTGTAACATGGAGGGCTTTCATTCATGACCCTATCTCTATCATTCATTATGCCAACAAAATTGCCATCATCGTTTTTTGACCTAACCCTTCATTTGATGGCAGAATATAATCTCTTACTTAAATGATCATTTTTATTTATAAATAAATTTGAGTTCAACAATTAAAAAATATTTTTATAATCTCAAAAAGTTAAATTTAAAAAAAAAAAATTTGTGAAAAAGTATAATTTTAATATCTTAAACAAAAATAAATATATTCTCAACATGTAAGGCACAGAGCAGAATTTCTCATTTATGGTACTAAAATTATTTGGCTATATTGCTCCAATCCCTATAAGGTTACAAATTTAGTCGCCGGCTTGAAGAAAGACTAGTAAAATAAAAGTTATTGAAAGCTACACAATGGTCTCAATAAAAAAGCAATCCATTTATTTATAAAAATATATTTTGGAGCATAGAATATGATTAATTGAGCAATAAGCCATTCGAGACCGCGAGAAAGCAATGCAGCTGAGCCAAGTGACATTTCATCGATCGAAGTTAAAATTTTTTAGAATATGTATCATGCCATTTTATTTTTGTCAGTGTCATATTAAAATATTATTTATAATTATTTCAAACAATTTAAATAATTATATTTCATAAAACAGACACTTGAGGGGTGTTTGGTAGAGAAAATTTTATTGAATTCTTGAAAAAGTGAATTTGAAAAAAATTAAATTTCTATGTTTAATTCTTAAACTTTTAAACAAAATTTTCAGGAATCAATGATTCATGGGAATTATTTTTAACAAAGATTCTCACCAAAATTTTTCTATGTAAAGGAGTGGAAATCCAAGTTTTTTTATAGAAGTGAGAATTCTGTTAAATAATAAAAAGGTAATTTTATCTTTTATTTTTATCTTCCACCTCTATCTATTTTTATATTTTTTCAATTATCTATTTTGTGTATAAATATTTTATATAAATTATTATATTTGAAGTATTAACATTATACTATGTAAATATTATTTTTCATTTTGTAATATAGTACATCATGTAATTATATATGTAAAATTATTTATTTTTAAAATTTTACACATATTTTATCATAAAAAAAATATTTTTGTTATTTTGAGAAGACAATTATAACTATTTTTTAATAAAAAAATAGATAAGTTAATTTTTTTTAAAAAAAATTAAAAAACATTTTTTAAAAATTACTTAAAATTTTCAAAAAATTTAAATATAACCAATCAAAAAAATAAAAAAAATTTAAAAAAATATTACTTTAAGATTTTCATCAATCTTAAAATTCAACCAAATACATTTGATATATTTTTAAAAATTATTATTTTTATTAATTATATTTTTTAAAAAATATAATTTTTTTTAAAATTTTTTTTTATCATATACCAAACGTTCTCTTAAAATATAATATCTATAAGGACACGTAAACTCTTCATTTTATGCTGATATTATCTTTACAATCTTCTCTTGATTGAAATTTTCAATGCACCGCCCAATAATAATATAATATCTATAAGGACACGTAAACTCTTCATTTTATGCTGATATTATCTTTACAATCTTCTCTTGATTGAAATTTTCAATGCACCGCCCAATAATACACTTATAGTCTCGTCTTTTAAGATTGTCTTCAAATTATTAGGATGCCAAGGTTAAAATATATACTTATTATGTTTAAATGATTTCTTGTTCTGACACAAGTACTTTTATAATTTTTTATATATAATTAATTTTATTTAAAATATTAAAATTATCATTTTTTATAAATTTAAAATTTTAATATTGAAAAAGCTCTTCAATTATAAAATTAAACAATAAGACGTTATGTCTTAGAATATGCGGGTTCCAACCTGTGATACCATTGTGTTTAAAGTCTTTAAAATAAAATCTCAAACTAATTTGTGATAAGAGTATGAGGTTGAATTACAAGTATTTGGTTTAATGTTATTTAATTTGAACTCTAAAATTTGTTTACTCGTTCATTTATTTAATCTATAAAGCTTATGGAGTTTATTGTGTTTTTGTGAACTTTGTGCAGTTTCTATGATATTTTAAGCTGTCGTATCGATGTATTTAGTTTACGCAGTAATGAAATATTTTTGTTAATTTTGAGAATATTTTTGTCTCATTTTCTATTTTGGTAGGTCTCAAAATGGACGTCTTCTCTGAAAAATATTGGTCTCTTTGAATGGGCCTCTGGCCCGCATATAATTAATTTGTTTTGGACATACATTGGTCCACTATTGAAACATCACGATGGAGGATTAGTGGGCCTGATTGGATCCCCTTTGAACATTTATAGCGCTGCTTTTGGGCCATTAGGCCTATCCATCTCAACAGAAAACAAAAAAACTAGACACGTCTTTTGTCTAGGGGTGAGCAACTTGATAATTCGATTTAACCTGATAAAAAAAATCACTTTAGATCAATTTGAATTAGGTAAATGGATTAATTTTTTTAAAAAATTTGAATTTGAACATGTGAGTTGAGTAATTTTTTTTAAATTCGATCTAATTAATACGACATAATTCAATCAAAACTAATTTAATTTAACTTAAATTAATTCAAAATTTTTAAATAATTTAAAACTTCGATCGAATTCGAGTAATTTGTTTAATCCGATTTTCATCGGATCCATTAGTGTAATATATAAAAATGACGATCACTTGTCTAAATAGATTGACCAGAGAAAAAAAAAAAACTTGTTCTGAATGGAGTTTTTTGCTCCGTTTTTGTCTGTATCTAGACTCTTATCGTTTTTTGGACGTAGTCTACTTTTAGTGTTGTTTCGCTTGCTTCCCTGAACATGGGCTGCTTATTGACTCTTGGGTTGGAGCCGTTGGGCCTGTGTTGATGTGTTCAAAACATAGAGAATAATGAGCGTGGCCATTAATTTATTAGTTCATTGTCCAAAAATAAAATAAAAATAAAAAAATTATTTATTAGTCCCAAAAAAACAAAAATTAATGGTCGTGGTTACGTCATTCCTTACGTGGCAGAGAACAGACATTTCATATGCATCAATTCATATACCGAACAATAATTATGGGGTCCTTTTGTTCTTGTCTTGTTTTCCATGTTTGTCCATATACCCCTTTTGTTTGTTATTTCTTGCAAAATTACAATGTTCACAGTCGGAAAAACTTGCATTATAGACACAGTGACAATAATAATTATTATCATAGAAATGTAGAATGTGGCAGCGAAGACAATTTGGTTGGGTATTATAGCTGGGTATTGAGGGTATTTTAATTATTTCACTTTTTTATATCAGTTAAAAAAAATACTATTTATTTTGGGAGTAAAAAATTCACATATAATAATTTGTTTAAGTGAGTTGATATGAAACGAATAGTGTAAAATTCAGCTAGTAATATTTTAATAATTATTTAATTCACCATTTTAGAAGTAATACTATGAATTAAGCAAGTAGAATAGAAATTAAGTCGAATATGAAATAACCCAAGAAAAAAAGAAAAGAAAAACAAGGATTTGCTTTGATTTAGCCTTACACGGCAATGTATATATATATATATGCCTTCCAAATCAGCAGGTGGGGAATTAGTTGCGACTTTTGTTGAGCTTTTCATAAAGTTATTAGACCCAGCTAATCTGTTGTGCGTAAAGTAGTCTTAGATGGTCCCCAACCCTACTCATAAGCACAGCACCTTTCGTCGGTCATCTCAACCCCAACACGAAGAAGAAACATTAATGAACTCCGTCGACATTTCTTTCATTTTACAAAATCAGACTTCCTTTCGACCCTCTCGTTTTCATTAAAATTAACGAACTCAATGAATATGACTTAAATACAGTAGTGATATTCATGGTCGAACCACAAATTAATTCTGAGAAATTATAAATTATATTTATCCAATAATGGAAGGTGGAAGAGACAGCGGTTGGTGTGTGCTAGTTAATTTTAAGCGAGACGTAAATCTAAATCTAAATCAGAATCAGAATCAGAGAAGACATAGAAAGGGAATATACGAAATAAACGGAAAAGTGGACTGAAAATAATGAGAAAAAAGAGGCCCATAAGTTTGATTCCAAATTGAGTGGAAATGTCCCCCGTCCTATAAAGTCCTATAAAGTGGATCACAAGCTTTATAATTACTCCCATCATCCCTATCTACTACCCCAATCACCCTTCTGCCTTCCTTCAACCTTAATTCAACTCAACTCACTCAAATTCTGGATTACTACGGATACTAAAATTCATTGCAAATCCAATAGTTTGTACCAAGAAACGAAAAACCAATAATTGACTAGTTACTATTTTTTGTCCGGAGAATTTAATTTGGCCATTGAAACCACTATTTTCTACGGTTTTAATTCTCCTTAGAGTTGCTTTTCAATCTCCCCGAGATAAGAAAATTCTTCAATTGACGCATCGAGACGAACTTGAAAATGTCTCGCCAAGTTGAATAATGGAGGGGTTTTGTTTTGTAGTTTGGATAATAATGGGCACGAAGAAAAGTAGAGAAATACGGAATAGGCAAAGCTACTACTGGCAGGCATCTAACGGTAATAAATAAATCAACAAATAGGAAAGTGAGATTCTGAGGGGGAACATAAAAGCAAGTCCCTGTTTGTCTGTTTGCTTAAAGAAGAGGCAAGTCAAAAGCTGGAGTGGATAGTCTAGCTGCTATCGCTATTATTTTGTGCACTTCTGAGAAGGAGATCACTCCCTATCCCTTCAATACAAGTTTCGCGTTATCCTTAAAGTGGCCGCGCCAAAAACATATCCCTCTCCAATCCAATGCATCTTTTACCCATTAACTCCTCCTTTTTATTAAAGTGATCATTTTTAGATAAATCAAATGCCTAAATTAATTTAATGAGACATTATAGTCTCATATTAAAAAAATAAAAGAGTTATTTAAAATTTTTTAAAAAAGAAGTTCATCAATAGTTATGTGTTTTTCATGTTTAAAAAATTATCAATTTTTAATAAATTTTATTAAAAATATATATAATTAGCATATTTATAAGTTTTTACATCAAATTGGCTTAAAACTTTTTCATCAAACAGGAATCTTGTGATGATGTAATAAATCTTTTTGAGGAAGAAAGTTAAAGGGAGGCATAGCAAAATATGATAGGGGGTGAACAGTTTGATCAAACCAAATCGGATCCATACGGGGGAAAGGGTTTTAGATTTTGAGTTCTTAAATCACAAGCCGTGGCGTTATGACACGTTACATTTAAAATAATAAAAAAAGGGACATTATTATAGCATAGCTTTGCTGGCATGGCTGTCACAAATAGTGGAATTAGTGGACAAATATCATTGAAAAAACCAAAACCAACAAAAAAAAAAAGGGTGGGATAGGCGTCTCTTAGTGGATTCACTGATGCAACGCGTAAGCCTCCAACAATCAAAAGTCAAGCACGAAAGAAAAAATAAATAAAGAGTAGAGGGTGGATATGCATCTTTTTATAATTTATATGTACAGACAAATTTTTTTTTAAAAGTAAATTCAGATTATATTAAATTGATTAATAATAAACGTATAATTTTATTAAAAATATATCTAATATAATTATACATATAATTTATTTTTTATAAATTTAATTTATTTAAAAAATTTCTTAAAGTAATGTCCTTTTTGAAGACAGAAATTTTTCATTAGAAGTCTTATCTGGGAAGATTGGATATGATTCATTGTTCCATATTGATTTCCCCCACATGCCTATATGTGAGAAAAATCAATATATAAAAAGGTAAAGTGTGTAGTTGGCTCATAATATTTAGAGACCTTAGAAAATTAATGCTAATTAAAAAGAAAAGTGGAACCAAAATTTAGATCTTAAAAGGATAAATTGAATTTAAAGAAAGCAAGTTAGGGTAGATTAGGATGATTAGTGTCAAATTGAGATATTGATAAAGGTTAGGTAATTAGGTTTAGGCTCAAATTGTCCTGTAAATCAAAATTAGTACTAGCAAATAGATTAGCTCACGGCTCTTGGGGCTAAAGAGTGGGTTAGAATTTTCAAAACTCATTTAAATAATTAATGACCGAATTGAACCTAATTAATAGTTCTAATGGAAATAATACTTAAAACTAATGGCCACTATACAAAATTTCTTTAATCATTTTTCAGTATTGCAAAAAGCAAAGAGGTACTTGGATAATGAATAGACGATACCACTTGTGAGTTATCAATGATTAGCTATTTAAAGCTATAGTGAGAGAGTAATTTCTCCACTTGTTTTCTGGAGAAACCCTTTGGAAAATCTTCACAATCCAATCCATTATCGAGTGCGGAATCTGGTAGGTATGAAGCTGTGTTGGCAAAAAACCAGTCATGGGTCTTGAAGAAGCATGGAGGGTTAGTGTGAGGAGGGTCCTAACACCTGACTCTTCACGCTCCTCCATTTACAACAAGTTCGCTTGAGCTTAGCTAATGGCCTTCTCTAATCGGTAAAGGCATGTATGGAAGAAAAGCATTCTCTACGAGCAGCAGAAGCAGAGAAAACAGAGGCTTTAGCAGGAGCCAGGCGAACCGGCAAGTCACAGAAAGGCAATGGACTCCATTGAAGGGTCCTTATGGCTATCTTAATGCTCTATTTCTAGTTCTTCTTTTTTGCAGTAGGATGTAATAAAGAAAGAAACTGGTTTTCCTTTTAAGAAAGCCAAATCTCTCAATTTGCAACTCACTATAATTTCTTTTTCTCTTCAGTTTCTGCGGATTCGTAGGTAGGTAACTATGATCATCTTTTTCTCCTTCTTTTTCTCTGTTTGTATGTGTTGTGGTGTTTTGAGCAATAAGAGAATTGTATCACTTTAATCCTTGGGAATTAGGATTCTACTGCATAACATCTGATCGGATTCATGTGCTATTGGAAGAAGATAGATTCTTCGGCATACACAGGTACAAAGATATATTTGTTCTAGTATTGACTTTGGCTTTACCTTAAAATTTTTCTCTGGATGGTGTATAATGAAAAAAATAATATTAATTTCTCAGAAAATATATTTTTAAAATATTTGAATGTATTAAGAAATTTATATGTCATATATTATTTAAATAATATAAAAAATTTATTTATATTATGTTCAAATTTTTTATATATAAATTTTCAGGTAAATTACCAAACAATACCTAACAGATTGTTAAGAGAGTCAATAACGAACATGCCCCTTGAGTCTGTTTCCTCCCCTTTTCTCTGACGTTTGTGATTGTGCCGACATTGGAAGGGCCTCTGGTTTAGGAAACTCAATGAAATGTAAATTATCCACCATACTATATGCAAAATCCGCACAAAAGGAATTGTTAAGGTCACATCTCTGGTTGTGTAAATCCGTTGAACAGTAATGTTTCAATGTTAAACAGTTGTAGTTGACCAACAAGATTTTATAATCAAACGTTATAAGTCGCAAATTGGGGCAAAATTTGATGCTTTTTTGGGTTGAGAGCGGAATTTGAGTTGAAACTTCTGATGTAGCCCACTTATAAAGGTGCCAACTATGCCATTCCCTGTCAGAAGCTATGACAGCCAATGAGTGATTTTTAATATGTTAACTCGATATCTTTTCGGTCATCAACTCTTCTCCATTACAAGTGACAAATCACTCGTTTACACAAGTTTGATCTTCCATTTTCTTTAGCCGAAGAATAATATAAATTCTTCAACTTTGACAAAAGGGAGGGGGGGAGAAGATGAATACAAAAAAACATACCAAATTGGGAAAACTTGGCAATATACAGGTATTGGAACTGCATCTGTATTAAGAATCAGAAACTGGGTAGGGAAAGATTTTGAGGAATTTTTAGTTCTGATTTTTCCAAGGGCCCTTTCCAAATTTCAAGAGAGAAACATAGAGCAATTCATTCCAAGTGTCTGGTACTCCAGGCAAGCACCAATGGCTGCAATCTTGGTATCGCTCGGCGGAGTTCTGTTCTTCCGCTGTCTTATATTCCTTTCTGTATATAGAAGGATGCCCATCTTTCCTGTAATCTGTAAGCTTGCTTACGTTCAAATATATTACTGGGGTTTTCATCTTTGGGATGACATGATCTAGAGCTCTCATCTTTGAAGGATATTTTTGTAGGTAAGTTTCATTGTATATCGGCTCCGTTTCTTTGTGGCACTGTCCTCCTGAGTTCCATTGCCCTCCCCTGCAACCACGTCAGACTGCATTAAAAATTTATGATTTTGACATACCAGATTTATATGAATCAGTAAAACAAGTACAATTTTTACAAGCAAGGAGAAGATTCAACCAAAATAGGAGGAGTTTACAACAATACAAATTTTGAAGACAAGCCCACATATTATGGTAATTGGATACATGAAGTAGATGCCTATGTTTGATTGGCTGTGATTACACGGTGCCATCTGAGATACCAAATCGGTATCACATCACACAAAAAATGACGATATATAATGATATCCACCCCGGTATAAAACTGTAAGTTATTTTCATAAACCACCGATTTTTCCCTTGTCTAAAAGGATATATTTGGGAATTCAAGTAAATAAGAATGATGAATACGTGCAAGGGATCTGAGATAGCATGGTATCTCATACCACGTTATTTAAGATATTACGAAGGTTCATAAGAACCTAGTTCAACAATTGTAGAGTTCATGAGAATGATCCATGCATGTTCGTTAATAAAGTAAGCTGATTTGGTAGAAGGAAGACAAGATAACATAGAGGAGGTCAATATCAGATTAGATCAGATCTTGGCAAGTTTCCATATTTTGTTTTAGATAATACATGAAATTTCATCCATAAAATGTTACTTCAGCTGTATAGATTAAAGATAAGAAAACAAAGAATTGCAAGTTCAGATGCAATTGGAGTATGAAGGCTATTTAAAAGGAGAAAATTACTTGAAATGGGTTACTGAATATCCTCTGAAGACAACTTGAGTTCGATTGCCATCAATGTTTCTGTCAATCCACCTAGCCCAAGTGGTCAGAGCCCTCGTATATGCATCCAAAACCTTGAGTCTTGGGTGTACGAGATTGCCTTCTTGATAATAATCTTCTCTGTAACAGTACCAGATGACAGCAAAATCAACAAGCCTTAGTCCCAAATGCTTAGGAGGAATCCAAAAAGTCAGCAATACATAACACAAGATCTATGAAGCACAAATACTGTCACAGATACGGATAGTACATGGGTCAAGATTCATTCAAATCTTAATTTTTAAGATTTTCAATTTAGTGATCTACTTCCAAAGAAAGACACAATTATTCAAGAGATTATTTTCCATAAAATTCTACTAAATAAAAAAAAAGTAAACTATATTATTCAAGCACAACAAAAAAGATTAGGAAAGAAATTATATTGTCATTTTCTCTCTAGAAAGGACTAAACATGTCCAAATTGAAAAATACTTTTTTCTTATTATGACACATTTTGTGTGTCAGACATTTCAGTATGTCATGGCATTGTTAGTGTTTGATTTGGTCCAATATGCTTGAAAATAGATGTACGTGCTTTATAGCACAAGAAAGAAAGAGAGATCATGAACATATAATGATATAATGGTATGCATGAATCTAGATTATTTATCATGCTAAAATTCTACTACAATTTCTCTTTAAGAGGCAGGGTTTCCAACCTAAGGATTTCAGACAATTTTTAAGGATGGACAAGACAAGACTAGGCTTCAAGAGCAAAGGGACTGAAAACTCACCCTCTAGATGTTTTCTCATGGGTCCACCAATGGCCTGTATTGAAGACTAAGATATCAGCATCATGATACATTTTAGTAGTCGTGTCCATCAAATCCAATCTTAATGTCTCCAACGAACCATTTTTGCCTTGGAAAGTTGATTCTCGGACGAGGAATGGTGAGCCAACAAAGTCCACTGAACAATTATAATCCTACAATTGCATCAAAAAGAAATTCCAAAATAAGATTACCATTACTAGCTTTATACTTACCAAAATCTTTAGATGTAGTACCAGAAACTTGCCTCAAACATAAAAGCATAGAAACCTTTCTTCTTAAACTCCTTCCTTCCTGAGATCTCATAAACACGTTTCTTGTTTCTGATGCTTTGTCGAAGTATACAAACCATGGATTCCCACATGTTCCTGTTCAATGAATCCCCCACAAAAACAAGCTTTTGTCCTCTCAACCTCTCCAGAAAATCGGTCGCATTCAAACTGAGAGAAGTCCTCAATAATCAATAATCAATCAACATAAAAGAAAAGCTTTCATATTTTAGACAGTTCAAGTAAGCCTTTAACACTTACTATTCCTATAAACATTTTGAAAAATAAGCAACTTTTTCTTCTAAATTTTACCATCCAAGTCATCCACGATTTGAAAATAAATTACATGGCAAAATATTAATGGCAGTAGTAAAAATCCCGTCAATTTCCCACTTCAGATTCATAGATTCTGATTGAAGAGTATCCTTTTACAGGACAAACCAGTGAAACCCATAACATCATGAATTTAATTAAAATTTGAAGTTTCTTGAACATTGTTAATACTTCTAAAGGCTTAGACAGACGAGACCAAGTTGCAATTTTGTAACCTGCATCAATTTTTATTTCGTTAGGTTTTGACCACAAAGAACCTTACTCGTTCCATAATTTCATATTAAATATAAAAAACTAAGATAAATGAATTAAACAAAGAAATTTCTCAGTGAAAATCATACCTAGGAATGTCGCACCCATTTGGCTGCCATTTCCATTTCACATATTTCTCATCAGGCCTTCCATTACGGTGGCAATCAAAATCCCTATCGATGTGGGGGCAAGAACCTAAGGGATAGTATGGCTTTGAATAATCTCTTACCCACTTACCATCAAAGATGTCACACTTCTCATAGAAACTAATCTGCATTTTCGCTACTGGAGAATCATTATGAATCACAGTCACGTTATTATTTTTCTCAATCGAATCCCCTTCAATTTTTTCTCCCATATTAGTATTGAAACTGGAATTCTTCTGTGGTTCTGGTTCTATAGTTTTCTGTGTCTCCTTGTTTGCTTCACCCAAAAGACTTGTATTTGCAGAGGTTCTTCTTTCTTCACCAAGCAGGGTTACATCTTTAACTGTCTGGGAAGAATTCTCCACACGAGTTATCCCTGAATCTATTCCTTTTCCATTAGAATCCAATAAATTTCCTTTCTCAGAAACCAATGTACCATTTGCTTCATGGATTTCCTGTCGAACCCGTTGTTCTTCAGAATGCAAGCTTGCATATTTATAATTCTCTGTAAAATTCCCCAAATGGGTATTCTCTGATACATTCACTTCACGAATTTTACCCACAAGACTTCCTCCTTCACTATTCTGCCGAGAACTCGCAGAATGTTGGGATTCTGGAGTAGCAGCAGTAGCATTTCTCGCAGAGGAAGAAGAAGGATTAGTGGAAAATGAAAAGGGCCAAGAAAATGAAGAATTGGAACCGGAACTACGGAATCCTTGCAGAAAGAGTTGAACTTTGGGAACCTTGAGGGAATTATTAAGTAAAAATACAGTAAAAATAAGAAGAGAAGCTCCAACCCCTAAAGTAAACCCAGAAATCACCTTCCTTCTCTGTGATAGAAAGGGCTCCGAAAATGCAAGTCTCTTGGAGTCCATGGAAAAGAACATGCACGCCCTCTTAGGAACAAAGTGAAGCTGTATTGCAGAGAGTGGATCCAAGGCATAGAAGATGTGAAGAAGAACGCGTGGAAGGCTTCAGAGACCAGTGACAAACAGTATCGTTTTGAAGGGAAAGGTCAAGAGATGCAAAGAGCGGTAAGGTGGGTGCAACAGTACTGGGTAAAAGGTTTGTCCTGCTATTACTCATAGGCGGAGTGGAGAGAGAAAAAGGAGAGGGAACTGCGCCCTGCAAGAGTGCAATTACAATACACCCTCCCTCTCTTTTATTGTAGTGTCAGCGACCCTTAATCATACACCATTCTAGCATATATTTTTTTTGTTCTGCGAGCGTGTTCTTCCGTAGAATTGTACCTCGACACTGAAAATATGCTTCTTATTTATGTTTTATGAAGTTGAAACTCTGGGTTGATGGGATTCTATAACTGGGCAAGTTAAAATGACCCATAACAGCTACCAATTCCAAGCAAATGATAAGCCATAGAAGTGATATTTCTTGAATCAACGAATTCATAATTATTTTCTGACTTTCGGTAAGTTATCATAAGAAATCTGGCCTTTTCTGAATTTGGTCTTTGTGTCTACACAATTTAAGAAATGGGTAATTTGCAAAGTAACTTGCTTCTCATACAAATTTATTGCCATAATAAAATGGCTTTTTACACTGCATATAATTTTTGTTTTGAAGTTTGAACTGTGCATTAATTTTTTCTTAAATTACATTGAATTTGTTTCAACTAATGAGGAACGTTTTTGTCAACTTTTGGGATAATTAAGTTCACAATTATAGTTTTGTTTCCCGAATTGGAATTGGGTGCACCATAAATGTTGGAAAGTGTAGGGGCAGTTTTGTAAGTGCAAATATTCCTCGAACGAGCATTGGGTTCTCCCCGGCGGAAAAGGTAATATACCATGAACTAAGGACGAGAAAAACCAACAGTCCAACGCTGATTAGTTATCTATTAACTGTCACCAACAAACTACGGAAAACCAGAGTCTTCTTTTTTTAATAACAAAGGAGAGAGAGAGAGAGAGAGAGAGAGAGAGAGAGAGAGAGAGATCATATCTCGCCGATATGCTGGATGACACGTGGCAACATCAGAATCGAACAGATTTTCATGGGTTTGTCGGGGCCACGTGCATGTGTTGGTGTTCCCCACGAGAGTATCGGTGCCATGTTAAATAGCACCGCCAGAGCTCATCCATGTGATGGTGACACGTAGCGTGCTTGGACACGCAGTGCACTTTTTTGGGGAGCGCCATGATTTCTGTCGCAGGAGCACGCTGGTGTGTGAGCACACATCCTAACTTTCCCCTCAAGCCATCTGCTTCATACTGCCACGTGGGCACGCTCACTGAGAGATGCGGGTACACGACGTTGTCAAAGATCCGTGTCCTAGATATCTAGAGCTCAATTCAGACGACGCTGACGCGGTGCCATGTGTATAGGTACTTGGTGTCGGGGTTCACTATGGCAGTGAAGTGAAGGGCAGACGTTGAGTTCAAATGTAAAATATTAATATACAGAAAATGGTAAAATTATTATTTTTTTAAAATAAGAATAAAAAATTTATGGGATATAACTATGTATAAATTAATTATAAACATTAGTGAATTTAATTAAATATTATCTCAAACTACTTTGACGTATGTAAATCGTGTCAGTCTAGTAGTGTCTCTTCGAATAGTTACACAAAAAGGTCCATATTAAGTCTAATTTGTTTAATTATTTAATTCGATTGAATATTAAAATTAAAATTTTGAAATATTAAAATTTTAAATTATTTAAAAAATTTGAGTTACATTAAATTGAGTTTAAAAAAAAAATTACACTATAAACTCGACCAAGGCAGAAGACCCTTTTTTTTTTTATTTCTTCAGTCAGAGAGTGGACAATGTTTGATGGGCTGTTAGGCCTTATATTTATGGGTCGGGCTTTTCATGCATTGTGGGTGTAGGCCTCTCGGGGTAGGGGAGCTTCGTTTAAAGAGTCCAGCCCAAATTTCATTTAAGCCCAATTATGTGATAGTATGGATAAAAGATTATAATTTATATCAACTTACCAATTACTTCATCTAGCAAAATATCATACTACCATTCAACTACAAATAACAACACAGCATCTTTAAAAAGTAACTCCATTTTTCAAAAACCCATAATGAACTCTAATTCAAGTCAATGTTACGGTGATCCAACAAGCTGCATTGAAATGGGAGCGTATAGTTTTATATTTACTTTATGTTGTATTATGTTTTATGGGTGACAATAAGGTAGAGAAAATTTCCTACACAACATTAACACAAGAAAGTTATATAGACCAAACTATATATACATATATATACATTTATATCAAACGCAAATCTTACTAAAAAATGTGCTTAAGGGCAACCACGTACAAATTTCTTAAAATTGATTCAAAAATTTTCTGAACCAACTAAATTGTCATCCCAACAAATAACAAACTTGTACATGTTTCCCTTTTTTTTTTTACAGATGAATACAACCATTCCATAGCTATTGACACTAATAATAACATATAATCTCATTTTTAACCGCTTAAACTAATCCTTTTTAAACAGGGGAGCTATAGTATAGTGGAAAACCAAGATGGCTGTCACCTGGGGCCAGAAAGCTCCATAGCTTCTACTATGAGTGAAGATTCTTCTATAAAATCTGAATATCTTTGAGGAGGGTTTTCACAAGACCGGAACCTCGGCGTCTCAATCTTCTGTGAGGCCTCCTCCCATCTCTCGGCTAAGCCATCGCCTTCCAACATCTTTAATACTTCGGACATCTTGGGACGGTGGGAAGGATTGAATTTTGTACATAAGAGTGCTACCTGAACTATTTCCTCCAATTCAACATGGTCAAAGTTTCCCTTTAAATCTTTGTCCACCATTTGGCTTAATCTTCCATCCTGATGGAGCTTCTTAACCTGAAAGTTTGTTGGTTCACACTTCACATCAAAACACAAGGGTAGACATAAGGGAATGAAGGAGATTTGCAATTAAAGCCTCCTTTATTTACATATAAAATCTTAAAAAGAACAGAAAAGTTATCTCTAAGGGAATGAAATGAGAGGGAGGGAGAAAATCTGGAGAAAGAGAGTACCCAATCAAGCATTACAACTTTCTGGTTTGCTGCTCGCCCAAAATCCAAGGCCTTATGACCTGTGATCAGCTCGAGAAGCAAGATTCCAAACCCAAACACATCAGTCTTTTCTGATGACTGACCTGTACATAAGTATTCCGGAGCAATGTGACCAACCGTGCCACGCACAGCTGTGGTCACGTGGGAATCTCTGTGATCCAAAAGCTTTGCCAAACCAAAATCACCAACAACTGCTTCAAAGTCTTCATCCAGCAATATGTTGGCTGCTTTGACATCGCGGTGAATAATTTTTGGATCGCATTGCTCGTGCAAATAAACCAATCCTCTTGCTGTACCTAAAGCTATTCTCTTCCGCCTCACCCAATCTAAAGCTGGCCGACCATGAATATGATCTGTTATAAAGGTCCAAAACCAGAGCAAGGGTTAGTAATACAGCCTCAGCAGACTGGCATGAATAATAACTCGGCAAAAATGGGCTTCCCTCAAGAAAGCCAGTCATAGCAATTCTAAATATGCTGTAGCCTGAGGATAATTTATGAATTTTCCATGCTAATAAGGATCAAATTAGAAAATTAAGAATGTAGGATTTAGGTAATGGGTCATCCCAGGATACTGTCTGGGCTGGCAACTAGAAGAAATAAAGAAGTGTCGACTGAACCAAGCAGCACTTTAGAACTGGCTGCTAATAAATCCAGAAGTTGCAGTTTTTGGTCAAAGAGTGCCACCCCAAGTAAAGTCCGTGGTTATCCAGCGATGTTGCAGGTTGACACAACAATACAAAGTTGGAGTGGTCAACAGCAAGTGGTCATCATAATATGAAATATGGTGGAAGCCGTAAATTTAGTTACTTGGTTACTGGTGATATAAACAACAGTGTATAATTAAATGGGGCAACATGAAAGATAAAACAAGACTCGGCTGATAAAAAGTCTGATGAGCTAACCTTTTAATCGAGAGGCTACACTGCCATTGGGCATATATGGATAAACTAGGAGCCTTTCATTCTGTGTACTGCAAAACCCACAAAGCCTCAGTAGATTCCGGTGGACAGCCAAACTTATTGTCTCAACTTCTGTCTGAAATTGGATCTCACCACCAGCAGCATTATAGTCCTTCAACCTTTTAACTGCCACAATTGATCCATCATTCAAGCACCCCTTGTAGACTATTCCAAAGCCACCCCTTCCTAGAATATTCTTTGAATTGAAATGGTCTGTCGCTGCTCGAAGTTCTTTGAATGTGTATCTTTTTAAATGACCAAGGCGCACCTCTGGGTCATATTGCTCTGCCAAGTAACAAAATGTTACTAAAAATGCATTGAATATTTGGAGTCACAAAACAGAATAATACTGTTTATATGTATCAAAACAAGTATAAAGCAAATACCAGAAAAGGAAAGAAATTGTAGAAACGAGGGCTTTACAATGTGTGGAATCATATTATATTATTTTATGCTGTGTTCAACAATTAAATTTATGCTACGCCAATTCAAACTGCTCAACCTTCCTTATGTCTTTGTCATTTAATCATAAGACATACCAAAGCAGCAATGTCAGCTCGGCCTCACATTCTACCTTGAAAAATACTGACTACATCTTCCCAACAAAAAATTAGGAACAGGCCTTCCAACTTATACCACCAAGTTTACAGATAATGTGTAAAGATAAATGGAGATAAAAGTATGAAAGGAAAAAGGAGGGGAAAAGGTTAAGCTAACACTAACCATTAACATCAAAGAATATCTGCTGATTGTGTCTATACCGCCACCAAACAAGAAACCCGATAATAATCACAATAGCAAAAGCAGCACCAAAACTTGCACCAAAGGCAATTGCCACACGTTGGCTTTTTGTTCCAGAGTCTGATTGGGTTAGACAACCAAGACCACAGCATTTAAACATGTCATGGATTTGTTAGAGAAAAGTAACTTGAAAGTAGATAATAAAATAGATGCCATTAATACCTCTTAGACCATCTGGCGGGAAGGAAAGTGGCTCCGGCAAAACATTAGAACAGTTACTGGCCCTTGAACCACAAATTAAAGGGTTACCCACAATCCTGGAAATACAAAATTGAGCAAGAGACTTACTACATCACTCAGCCGTAAACTTGTAGATAGAACTAAAAACTATAAGAAAAATGAAATGAGCTTACTTGAATGTTCTTGCTGTTGTTCTTGGCAAGGAACCACTCAGATTGTTATAAGAGAGGTCCCTGCAAGGATTTCCAACATATAGTAGTTAATATACCAATTTATTGGAGAAATTGATGCTTTAAATTTTCCTTTGAGGTCTGTATATGTAACAGAAAATAATGGGGTAATAAGGCAACAAAGACCTACACAAGGGTTAGACCTCCAATGTTGCCAAGGGACTGAGGGCAAACTCCTGTAAAACTGTTATTATTTAACCGCCTAGCATGCCAAAAAGACAGTTTAAAAGGTGTAAGAGATAGAATTTCATAAGTAAGCATCTAAGCAAGGTTCAAATTCACAATTTCTCCAACAGGTTAAAATACGTACGATATGTACACCTTTGAAACTTACAAATAATTCAGGTTCTTGAGTCCTCCCAAAGAACTGGGTATCTCACCACCAAATGCATTATTGGAAAGATCAAGTGTCTGAAGCTTTTCCAGCTTTCCTATTGCAGCAGGAATTGGACCAGAAATGTCATTGTTCTGAAGCAACCTGCACATATGTACAAGAAAAATTCAAGCACTAACGTGATGCCCTTCCCCTTATTTGCTTATAACTCTTCGAGAAGCACAAGCTTGAAAAAATATGGAGGCAACCGATAAGATACTACACATTGTTGCCTAATCCAACCAACACTGAAAGCAAAACCCAGATATGAAAGACCTTATGAAATTAAATAGCAACTTACAGATATTGCAAGTTTGTCAGGTTTCCAATCCAAGGAGATAGTGTACCAGACAAGTTCTGACTAGGCAATCCCCTGATATGAAGAAATCGTCCTTTGAGTGAATCCCAAATTGTCAAATGGACGAAATTACTAGGTTTATTTTCTCTCATAAAACTTTAAGGGAGTATGTTTACCAAGTTGAAACCATTTTAAAATCAAAACAACTTACAAGGCAGAGACGTAGCCATCTGCGGAACAAGTAACCATCCTCCAGCTACAAGGATCTACAGAATTACTATCCCAACTCTCCAGGACATTGTGGGGATCAATCAAGTCACTTTTTATGGCCATCAGAGCAACAACTGTTCAAAGAAGAATAAAAAGGGAGTAAGAACTTTTATGTGTGGAACTGAAACTGATACAAGAGCAGCCCCGTCCCAGGTCCCAGGTCCCAGTCCCCGAGGGGGAAAAACCCGGGAGGGAGAGGAGTCATATTAGGTTATCTAATACTACGGTATAATAAGTAGTATTTATATTTTACGGAAAAACGAAAGGGAAAAAAAGCAAGCAACAACTACTGTGGTTGGTAAGTTCTAGCATAATTGAATAGCCCAATTTGTTCAAAATTGTCTGCCTTAAATTATCGATTAACCATCTTTCTCCTCATAAGTTCTACTAAAGATCCCGGTGAATAAAAGTAATAAATTTCCGAGAAATATTAACCTTCAAAATTTATCCCAGAAGGGGAAAGAGCGCCAGAAGAAATCTCCATCAATGGCAGAAGCAGGAAACCCAATAGCCAGAAAATCGAACTAATGTTTGCCATGCTGTATTCTCAGTTCGAAAACTCTTCTTCCTTTAAGCAACCAGTAGCCACTGCTCAAAGCCACTATAATTCACCATTGGACAAGCCATTCTCACACGAAGTTAAGTCTGTATCGCCTTATCCAAACAAAAAAGGTGCTCCCGGAATCAGATTCTTATAAAGCAAGCCCACTCTTACCAAAACAAGAACTTTACTTTCACATTGAAAGCCAACTCAATGACCAGTAAATCCACAGACCCAGATACAAAAATTGTTTTTCGACAACAGAACCAGCTCGAAAATTGGAGAATTTAAGTGGAACCGAGAGGCATGAGCAGAATATGAGCTCAGACAAGCACCAAAAAGAGAGAAACTTTTTGAGAATGAAGAAAACTTCAAGCCTGAAATTCTGAGATCCTTGAGATCTGAGAAGGCAGTGTTTGATTTCTATAAGCTTTGGACAATCCCCACAAATTCCATGTGAGTTTGTTGTTGGTTCCTAGCCCTGCTCTGTTGGTTCCCGGTGATTCCAGTATCATTATCTTCTTTGTTTTGCAATCCCAGAATATAAAGAGCAAGAAATCAAACACAATCACACCAAAAAGAAAAGAACCAAACACACAAGCCAAAATGCCATGGTGCACGCAGATTCAAATGTAATCCCAATAACGAAATTTTTTTTAAAAATAAAATAAACTAAAAAGGGAAAACTTTGTTTAAAAAGAAAAAAAAAATTTCTTTTAAAATTGAGTGATTGGAGTGAAGGGATGTGTGGGATTGATCAGATACAACAAAGTGATGTCTATGCAAAAGAAATTGCAGGAAAGTTTTTGACAGGTCACGTGGTTGGATTGTCTCAGCCTTTGTTTGCTTTTGGCTTGAAAATACAACTTTTTTAGAATCGAGGATAAAAAATGAAACCATCACATTCTGTTAAAGGCTTAGCTTTCAGGAGATGGTCCACCGCGCTAAAATGCGCCGGCGCATAATTCAAACACCAAAGTTGTCTGTTTTTGTCGAGAATGATTGATCATACGTCAAAGACACAAACTTCGTTATTTTAAATAATTAAATAATAATAAATAAATAAATTGCAATACTTTAAAAAAAATGTTTAATATTATTATTCAATGAGTAATAATTCATTCTAAATTGTTTTTATTCTACCAATTTGTTGGAGGCATGTATTTAATTTATAAAAAGTTCAACTATTTTATTATCAGATTCAAAAGTTTAAGCATTCGTATAACTCAAAAATAAAATTATTGTCTTAGTTTTGCTCATTGTTTATACGTAACCAATTTTTAAGCTAAGCTTTTTTTTTCCTTAATCTATGGCAATAAATATATCAACAAAAATTTGTAAAATTTAATTTTCTAAAAGAAAATAAGACTAAGTTATTTTAGTGTCCCAACGTGAATTTGTCTGGTAAAAGTGACAAAAAAAACTATTTTAGCATTACATAACTCCGTGCTCTTGAAGAATAAGAGAATTTATAAAATAAAATAAAACAAAAAATATGTCTTTTAAATTTCAATTAACCATGTCTCGGTTCCTTTCGTGTTTAATTTGAATTAGCGGTGCTAAAATACGCCGGGGGCGACATGTGGGTGAAAGGGAGCACGGGTTTTTGTAATTTGTACCCTGCTTATTCTTCGTTGGATACCGTGAGATGGAATCTCTAAAATGCACCCGCCGCGACATCCGCTTCCTGCCTTGCCCTACCTATATATAGTCCTATACTGCCGTTCTTTCCCAAAATAAATTAAAATTGTTTCATTTTTTAAAATATTATATTAATTTAACTAAATGTGTTTTTCACCACTAATCTTTCTCAAATAATTGCTTCTTTTTTTTAAAACAAAAAAAGAATTAGTTCGACCATTTGAATTAATAATCAATTCACGGTTCGACAATGACATAATAAGCTTTCGAGCTCTTCACTCTTAATTAAAAAAGAAAAAAAGAAAAATGTGAAAAACCCTTTTATTAATTAATCAAATTGCAATTTATTTTACTCTCAATCTCTCATCAATAATTCGTTGTTTTTTTTTATACCAATTTTTAAAATTAAATAAATTTAGAAGCTTTTATTATGACATACCTTATTGTCGCGATCAAGATCCATCAATTTCTTCTATTTTTACGAGAAACCAAAACAGATGGAGATAAAAACATTACAACGACTTCATAGAAACATCCTTCTTCGTGTCTAATTATCATTGTTTAATAATTTAGGCACGTGAATTTAATTAGAGTTGAATATTCTTTTGACCCCTCCTATTTTCAGTAAAGTGCCTCTGGTTAAATAAACCTTGATTTCTTCATTCTTTAAACAATCTTAACCTTCTTCTTTTTTCTTACCTAAGATCATCATCAAAAAATGTTTTAAATTTTACGCCAAGAAATAGATTTTTCCAATGCTGGGTCTCCTTCTCGCCGGAAAAGCAATGAACTTTAATGGTTACACGTGCAGACCGCAGAGAGCAGAGGATTTTTTTTAGGGTTTAAGGAAGAGAATTGGGAATTGGTGGGCAAGCAGGAGTGTCATTAGGTACAGCCTTTAGTTTACTAATACCGAAGAGAGACACGTTATCTTATTATAAAGCATAATGCTTAAAATGTATATTACTTTATATATCTCACTCCAACGCTATCTTTGTCGCATTGAAAACCTGAATATTCTCGTCTCTCCATTGTTCATTTATTTTTTTAATTTTAACATAATTTTTAATTACTTCTTTCAATATATCCTTATATTATATCTATAACCCTTTAATCGTTTAGTATATTATTATCATATTTTCTAATATCTTAAATATTATAATATAAAATATTATAATTCTTCCATGAATTTATTTATTTATTTTTATTCTATTTCATCTAAAAAAAAATGTTAAAGCAGTAACTTTTTTGTCAACAAAATTTACAGTAAAAATAATTTATTTTATTATAAAATTAGAATATACTAAAAGTTTTAATTAAAAATTATATATTATTTACTAAAAAAATTATTAACAATAAAATTAAAGCCTAAGGCTTAATAATTTTATTTTACAAAAATAATTATTGAATCTAACATATTCATTAAAATTTGACAACTCAAATATATTATAATTATTTCTAAATTAGAATCAAATAAAGAATTTACTTAAAACATAAAAAGCAAGAAAAACAATATTTTTAAATAATAAAAAAAGAAGATGGTGCGAAGTCGAGGGCATCGCATGCTTTTGTCCTTGTGTTAACTGTTTAGGGTTAACTCTTCATAATTGGAGGCTACGGTCACACTTCGTTCATTTAGCTGTGGCGGTCAAAGGAAAATAGTTGCCCGTGGTTTTGTGTGTGGTCCAATGTCTTACGCCACTTTGACAAGTTTCCTTCACTCGCTCTCTCTCTCCAATCTTTTAGTACACTGTCTTTGACGAGTGATCATAAGGGGTCATAAGGGGACGACCCCCATATGGACCCCTCCCCCATCTCATCCTTACACCAACTTAATCTAACTCTTTTTCATATCAATATTTTAAGTTGTTTAGAAAATCAATTAAGAGTAAATTAATAAATATCTTTTAATTTTTTTGAATATATAAATTAATTTTTAAAAATATAAAAAATTTTATAAAACATTACTTTTATAAATTAATTTGGAATGAGTTTAATATTTTTAATAATGAGTAAAATAATTAAAATACGATAAATTAATAATTTTAAAAATTAATTTGTAGACTTAAAAAATAAATATAAAAATTAAATTAATAATTTAATATTATTTTATCACATAAAATAAATTTTAATATTTTTAATTAAAATTAAGTGTAACCCATTTACACATTTCAATTAATTCGTCTTTTAACTGGTTTAATAAACTTTGATTAAGATATTACCATTTTTATTTGTAGAGTTTATATTTTTTTCTTTGATTATAATCCTATTTGGTAATTAATTTTTTTCTTCAAAAAATAATTTATTAATTCATTTAGAGAAATTAGAGAGACAATCTTTTGATTTGGCTTATTTAAAATTTTAAGCATGTCACTCATGCCCTAAATGATAAGTTTGGAATAATATATATTTGTTATTATTTTTGTTAAATATCAATAACAATAAATATTAAATATTTTGTTTTTATTTTATTTTATTAAAAATTAGGCGATTCACTCAAATGGACAAGAGATTGACATTGATGAAAGGATTATGTAAGGGGCAACAAAGATGTTCCACTTGCATGATTTAGTGGAACCTTTTTGACTACTTTACGACAAAAGGAAGTTTTGGGCAATCAAAAAGCAAAACTTTAAGCGCCCATTAGGTTATCTCAATTTTGATATGAAAAAATAAAAAGTATAATTTTTTAAATATCTGTCACCAAATTATTTAATAAAAATACAAGGGAATGAGTTTTATCTTGTGTAAGACAAAAGTTTTCATTTTAAAATCCAGATATATCAGAAGGATGAACACAAATTTATAATGATATTAATATATTTTTATTCTGAGAAAATGCTAATATTAGAAATTAAATTTACACTTTATAAATAAATAAAATATTTATATTTTTATTAATTAAATCAACATTTGTTGGTGTATAAAAGCTCATAGTCATATAATATTATTGGACAGTAAAAAAGTTATTCAATTGTAAAACTTAATAGGAAACATATTAAAAATTGTATCAAAATTCTATTATTTTTATAATTTATTAATATACTAAATAATGATACCAAACTAAAGTTTAAAACATTTTTATGATTACGGAATTATGAAACTAAGTACAACACCATTAAAAATAGAGAGGATAAAAGGTTTTACACATTAGCAAAAAATATTATGGACTTAATTTTGTTAATATGTTTTGCATTTGAATTAGGCAGAATAATTTAAATAATTTAGGATTATAGTCACACGAAGGATTACTTTTTTTAAAAAAATAATAATCGATTAAAATGTTAAACCCCAATTCTCTCCTTCCCGAATTCATATAGCAAAAGTAGACCAATTGAATGTAAAACTAAGATAAAATTTTTTTTTTTTTTTTTTTAATAAAAAAAGGGAGGGTGGGGGAACAAATGAAAGAATCTCTATTTTTCCCACCACGGGGAGTTTTTTTTTCTTTTTTTTTTTTAATAATTTAGGGTAAAACATCATCTTGCGAAATTATTGAAGGAATCCCCATGGACCATAATGAGGCACATGAGATGTGAGTGGAGCGGTGGGGCCCTGGGGTGAAGTCATGTAACCTCAAAGGGTGGTCCAATTGGCAGACACCAACTTTGGCGTTGGTTCACCGTTCCATTCTACTATTTATGCCATTGCTAGATCCTTCCCCTGCCGTCAAGGCATGGTTTAGAATTGGAACAGTCTGGAGTTATTTTGAACAAGTTAGTGTGGCCAGACAAACTGAATTTATGTAAAAATATTTAATTAATCTTATATGATTCTTCAATTAGTTGCCCTTCTCAATTCATTCTTTATTCAAACTAAATCCTAAAATGACTAAGTATTAACCCATCACGTGTTTACTTAAATTCACCATCCACGTTCAAAATGTGTTTGATTTCTTATGATTCGAATTTTATTTTTTTTTGCAGAAAATTAAATGGTTAAATGTAACTATTTTTAACTAATTTTGTTCCATGCCAATCAGAAAGTATAGTTCAAAATGAGTGAAATCGTGCTCCATCCCTCTCAATATTCATCTTCGTTTGATGTGAAACTAAAACATTAATAATTGAGCAGTAAATTTCAAGAATGTTCTCAAGAACGACGACGGACGGCATGGCCAGCATCTATCCAGCCTTCCCTTTGACCCCAAATTTGCAAGAGTGTGAGAAGTATTGTTGATTTCTCGCGGGATCCACTCAATCCACAAACTTCCTTCCAATTTACTTCTCTAAATTAGATTAGGGATACGGTCATACGGCTAATGCTTTAGATCTGCCTCTTTGAATTGCAAACCTCCACTAAGTTTTTGCAATCTAACCTAATCATCAATCGGTTTAATTGCATATTTCTGACTAAACTTAGGCTTCTTCCATAGCTCTACATTCTGCCTCCTAACATCGAGTGGGCCAAGCATCCTTTAACGATGCCAGCGAGCAATTTCCCCCCTAGCATCTCTAGCAATTACTGCCAGGTAAGTCTTCAAATTTGTGTTTGAGAACACACTGCATCGATGTTGAATTTAATCCATCCCTCCTCTAAAGGAGGCTTCCGCTGATTTGTCCGACTAAAGCCCCTATTACTATTTGAAACTGTAATCTTACTCTGGTTTTGGGATTCTGCTAGATTAGCCATTAGAATTTGTGTATTTTGAATGACTCTGCTCGCCTTAGTTTGTTTCTAATCACGCACAAAAGCATTTATTTCCTTCAACATGACAAGACACTTCGCACTGGCTTCCCTACCATCCACACCTCTGGTCTGATTATACTGATCTTTTTTTGTCCAAGTCCACTCACTTAGTCTATTTCACCCCCGTAAATTAACAAAACTTTGAATGTCAGCCCCAAACTAAGTAGGCCTGGTCCAGCTGCATTCTAATAATAGGTGTTCTAGCGTTTCTGCAGTATTGTTGAAAATTGGCAAACAAATTTTCTTTGCTAAGAATTGTATTACGAAGGACCTTGTGGATGAAAACTTTAATCTTCAGAGGAACCGGAGATCCCCACATTTGACATAGGCTACATAAATTTATCTTGGGATTTAGCGCAGGGGATAGGGGTTGCTAGCACATATTTGATTAGGTGTCTAGGCATAAATTCTCTTACAATTTCAACGTTGCATTCCTTAGAAGAATGGTCAGTAAAGAGAAGCAGCACTCGCCGATCTACTGTTCATTGAAGAGAGAGGTTAGGGTTTGAAGTTGCTCCCTAACTTAAAGGTTGGGCCTTGGCCTACAGGGTAGAACAAGTGCACTATTAAGGGGAAAAAACGCAGGCTTGAAGCCCTTTACAAAGCTCTGTGGGCCTCAAGAACTGAAGAACTTTCCTGCACATCTGACCTTGTTCCAGTGCCGTTTTTTGACGTCAAGAACAACACTACAGAATACGAGTGAGCAAACGAACCACAGTAATATTAACATTCAT
Source organism: Gleditsia sinensis (assembly GCA_037074535.1). Lineage (NCBI taxonomy): Eukaryota > Viridiplantae > Streptophyta > Magnoliopsida > Fabales > Fabaceae > Gleditsia > Gleditsia sinensis. The sequence continues at coordinate 59,054,060 of CM073467.1, read as the reverse complement.
AGTTGTATAATAAAAAATAAAATTCAACCACGTGATAGAATTTAGTGCATAATTAATTTATAAAATTAGATTAGCGGTGGAAAATAAAAGGGATCGTTTTCGAGATTTGAAGGGAAGGAAAACGGGTTAAGTTTAATATTATTACATGGACTCCTCCTTCACCCCCGCCTCTTTCTCTTCATTTTATGGACCTTAATACCTATATCAATTAGAGTGAGATTATTTTAAGTCCGTAAGAGTTATTATTATTATTATTATAGTTGGAATGCTACGGATTTTAGGCAATGACCTCAAGAAAAGAGGTCCCCAGTAGGTATACTTTACGTCTTTATCCACCATACAAACTTTACTATCACGGAATGCTTTAATGTCTTAAAAGAATTTTCATATCAATATTATTAATTGAAACTTTTAATTTATTCTTTACGTGAATTTTTGTTGTATGATAAAAATATTTTTGAATCAACTTTCATTTTAATTGAGATTAAGTTTCTCTTCAAATAATATATAATATAAAAGACGTATTTCTCAAAATACACCTCGTTCACTATTAAAATAATCTCTTTGAATTTTTGCATTAGTTTAAATTCATTCAATTGTTCATTTTATTATGAATACCACCACCCATACATTATGAATATTATAAATTTTTTCTTATAAAATATTAATAAAACCATAAAAAATGATTGCTTTCTTTTATCTTTTCAAATTAAGAAGGCATGGAAAATGTTATCCCAAAATTTATTGTGTAGTTTTTTTTTTTTCTTCTTTCCCTTCGCTTGATTCTTTTTGAAAGAGGAAAACAAACTATGAAGAGAACCCTTTCACAGGCCGAATCCAAAATTTAAATACAAGCAATTGCAAGTAACCCCATTGATATAATTCACAGAACAGTAAAAGCGAAACATACCGCCTGTGAAGCATATACATTTCACATAGTTTTACCATAAAGAGCTCAAACTTTTATTGTCTGAATTTTTTTCCTCTACAGTAAAAGCCCATCGCAAAATAGTCTGATTTAATGTCTGACATATATTAAATATTTCGTTTTAATGTCAAAACAGATTTTTTTTAATTTTATAGAGAAAAGATTGGACAAGTAAATCCATCGGTAACGTAATGGACTACAGGTCCAAGCTTAATGGACTACAGGTCCAAGCTTCACTGACTACCTTCAGAGCAGCAGATTGCGAACAAAAAGTTACCGTCATCATCTACGCAAAATTCAAATCCTACGCCACCCATTTGTCAATTCCTCTGTAGCATTCGTCTCTTCTCAAGCTTTAACCGATCACTTTTGTTTCAGAGCAAATCTCCAATTCTCCGTCACCGCCTTCTGCAAATCCTCCATACCCACATCACCACACCCAACCACCATTCTCTGCATTCGAGTTCCATCATTCACTGCTAGGTTTTCTACGCTCTCCCATTTGCAGACCCCATTCACAACCTCGCACACTATCATCTCTTCCGGCTCCGACGGGTTATGCATATACACAAAATCCCCCATTGACGTCATTGAAATTGACGACACATAATCTCCCTCCCCCTTCAGCTTCCTGACCATCTCCTTCGGCATCTCACCCATTTCCTCGCACCCGTACTTCGATTCCGACCCCAATTCGCCCCTCACTTCCCACAATTTTACGCTTTTGAGATCCTCCGCTTCCCCCACTAGCCCCGCCACGATCAAACGCTCGTGGAGCGTTCCGGTGGCGCTGGAATACGCACTCTGATCAGGTCGCAGATCGTACGGTCCGTCCCAGGTGTTGGTGTTCGGGTCGAAAGAGTATGTCACGCCGGAGATCTTCTCCGTCACGTGCATCCTGTGCTCGGCCACGGCGACGGATAGCCATGTGGACGCCGTGGAGCCTTTCAGGATCCCCGGCATGGACTGGCAGGTGACCCAGGTGCGCGTCTGCAAATCGTACATCTCCACCGCGAGCGGGTCCTCCTCGAATTCACACGCACCGCCGGCAACGACGATGCGCCGGCCAACAAGCGCCACGATCGGGTCCGTTCGCCACACGCGCGGGGCTTCGGCGTGGTGCCAGGTTCGATGGATGGGATCGAGGGAGAAAGCGAAGGTGGTTGGGGAGAGCATGTAGATGAGAGTGGAGTTGGAAGATCGAAGGGCTGATACGGGGTTGATGGACGGTTCGCGTATCTGGATCCACACGTGAGAGCGAGGGTCATAGGCGTGCGTGGTTATCACGTGCGGGGCCCTGTTACTCTGTGTGTAGACCATTAGCCAGGGCTTGATGGGGCGGAGATGAGCGAGGGAGGAGGAGACGGCGCGCTTCCATGCCTTTGACACGTGAAAAGCTGGCACAAGGTCGATGAGCGGCACTTGCGATAGTATGGCCTCTAAGATATCTCCATGGATGGGAGATTCTCTTTCTTCCTTTTCTTGAAACTTCTTATCAGCGGCCATTGCAGAAGCCTTTGTGTGTTTCGACTTTCAATGGGATGTTTGGCGTTTTACAAGGAGTGAGTTTGAGTTTATATAGAAGTGGGGAAAAGACAAGTGAAAGGGAGAGGCTGCATGCTATCCAATCCGTAGGTGCCACGTGGATTGATATTTTTGTTAAGAGCTCTTGAAAATGTTTTATGGTGGTTTGAGTACAAAGTATTTAGTTTTCAATTAATTTTCAAGTTATAATTTAACTAACCTGGGATTTTATTTTTTGGTGTAAAATCATTTAACCCGGGGATGGAATTAACGCTGAATCGGATCAAAATTCTTTTTATATAAAAGAAGAAATTCAAATTTAATATGATGTAAATGACGTTGAACTTATATCCATAAATATTTGATTTTAAAATTAAGCAATATTATTTTGTAAGATTCATTGAACGTGTTTAAAATATTATTGGATAAAATTAGTTATAAATATATTGTGTATTGATTAATAAATTGTTATAAAGTTTAGGCATATTGAAGAAATGGTTGTCTAAAATTTTACGTGTGGAGCTAGCAAATATAAGTGACTAATTTTTGAATGAATATAGTGAACTACTCGATGTAAATGCAATAAGAATGAACGTGTTAGAAGAAAAGTGGGATGGGGCACCTTGTAGTTCAGTTTTTGAAGCACAAAATTCGTTTATGCTCACTAAATTACTAATACGTATGAAACACATCAATTTTTGGCAGTTTTTCCCTTTTACATAAAAACTTTTCGTCCGATTATTGAACAAAATATTGATGAAATATATTAGCATGATATTGATAAATTTTGTATTTTTCGTAGAAGACGCACTCACCCATTAGAAGTATATCTATTATATATATATATTCTATTATAATCGGTGATCTCATGGCAATTAAATTTTGCTAAATATGAGTGGGGCGCCAACTTTAATTAGGTGGGGGATAACTTAGTTTTGTTGTATAGCCTGCAATAAATTAATAATATGTAACTTTTTATTTGATAAAGTACATAAGTTTAATATAATACGTAATAAAATGCATATTGTAGTAAGTTTAAAATATTACTTTTTTTAGCTTAAATTGCATGTAATAAATCAATGAATATTAATTTCATAAGTGTCAACTAATTTTTGTTTCCATTAAATATTATCATTAATTTGAAACGAAGTGCTCAATTTGTTTGGTTTGCAATCTGAAAATATCGAAATTAAAACAATTGAAATAAGTTCTAACAAACCGACGATAATCGCCAACTATATTAGATTGAACTAAATTTACGATTGCTTGATTAATATATATTAGCTTCCAAATTAATTAATAATATCCCGAAAAATCAAATTTAGAAAATGGATAATCTACGCGTTTTTCTCTCGCAGGCACCTATTTTTAACTTTGCGAACACACAGCCACTGGAGTTTCGGCAAATGGATAATCATTGTCAACTTAAATGAAACTCTAGATTTGTGTATTTTGTTATGCATGTGAGATACTACTACGTACGGCAATCCTTAATTGGACGGTGAGTGTGTTGCAAGTATTGAAATGTTTGATCGAGTAATTGCGTGAAGTACCAGTTGATTTGTGAGGCATCCAATGAAAACGGAAGCTAATTAAAACGGAAGCTAATTAAAAAAATGTATTTAAATTTGAAATTAGAAGTTTAATTTCTTGTGTACTTGCATGGTTTGCTAAATAAATAATAATTTATCAGTAAACGACTTACATCCTCTGGGCTTAGATTGAGATCCAGTTTTGAAAATCGGTGGATTTAGTGATTTAGGGCAAAAACAAATATCTACCGTGAGAGAATTATTTTTTGGTAACTTGGTCTTCGTTAAAAATAAGCATTTGATATTAATTATAGTTTAAATGGAAACTTTAATTTTAAATGACAATTAAAAAAATTGCTATTAATTTTTTTTTAATAACAGCAATATAAACATGAATATTGTTGTGATTAAAAATTACCATAATAAATTTTTAGATTTTTAATAACAACTTTAATCGTTATAATATAATGTGTATTTAATTGTTTGTATAATTTAAATTTTTATGTTTGAATGTATTTTTTGTTCTTTTAATACTTTAAAAATCTTAATTTGATGGATCATTTTTGTTGTAATTGAGTCAATGTTATTCTTGGACGCGTGTAAAAATAGTGTAATTAAGTATTTCCATCTTTATTCTATCCATATTGTAAACGATATTGCACTTAATTTGTTCACATGGTAGATGTGATTTGGACCACTCGAATTCTCCATGGGACAAGTAACCAAGCGACGTGACACTACGCTTAAACCACACGAATCCCACTTCCTCAATCCATTTTTATGTTAGATTTTACTTCAATTTAAAGTAATCTCGCTTAATTATTATTTAAAAAATATTTGGCATACAGAAAATTTCAAATATTATGATATTTAAAATTTTTGTTTGCATTTAGTATAAAATTTAAAAGGTAACAGAATAAAAAAAATTATGATGTGAAATTTCTATATAGTTTTAGAATGATATACAATAATTTTAAAATAACGTTATTCTGTTATATTTTATTATTTTAAATAATACTCGTCATTTTAAATATTAATATATAAAATATTAAAATTTATAATAATATTTGTCATCTAAATTATTAATGTCATGATAAAATTATTCAAAACGCAATTGACTTAACATAAATACGTAAGAATTTGTTATTATATTATATCTTGTTAATTTAAATGACATCCATCATTTTGTATTTTAGTATATTAAATACTAAAATTTAAGTCGTTGTTCAATCTATTAAAGTCAAGATAAAATTATCAGAATCACAATCTACTTGACATAAATTATGTTTATGGAAGAAATTATTTGCAGAGTTATACCATATCGGTAGAATTAAGATGAAAATAATTCAACTGATCAATTATACAGCAAAAGAAAAAAAAAAGTAAAATTTAATGATTAAGTTGCACACCAATAATTTAATTGACGACTGAGGTGTGTATGATAATAATGGTGTAGGCCAACCAACTCACAAAATCAAATCTAACATCCACAAGTAATAATTACCCTCGAGAATGAATGGCAATTTTGGAAGAAACAAAAATGGAGAGAGAGGTTGACTCTTGTTGTCCGTTTTTGTATATATATATATATATATATTAGATTAAGGAAAGAGCATCTCCATTTATGATCAAAATTCAAACAAGCTTTCCTTTCAAGTTGTTAGAAATTCTTGTGTTTAATGTTGGGACATCTAGAAAGTCGGTACTTGATGCAAAAAAAAAGGGTGACCACAACTTTATTAGGCATTAAACATTTAATACATATGGATTTTATTATTGATAATGTTGCCCCACAATTGAAAATGAAAAAGAAACGACAAAATTAAAATCCCCCAAATTCTTCTCAACACTAATTATTGATAACTCAATTATAAATTGCTTCAAATAAAAAATATATAATTTTTACATATTTCTTTTGCTTAATTATATTTCATTATGTTATACTATTTATATTAAAATTAAACGAACAACCAAAAAAAAAAATCAACTTTGTGTACAATTAATCACAGTTTTTTTTTCTAAAAAAAATAAAAATGATACTACCTTAAGTTTATCTCAGACAATTTAATATATTTTTTTGTTTACATTTAATCGTGTTTCGAAGTGTGATAATTAATACTTATTTTGAAAGCAGTATAATAATCATATCATAATTCATGAAATTAAAGGTGTCTTAACAATACGAGAGATTTTTGTAACGTGAAAATTTATTAAAAAAAATTAAATATAAAAAAAAAAAGAGGAAGAATTTTTATTATGTTCTAGAAGGGACACAGTACTCCCGTCTCTGTATTATTTAAGGTGGGGTTGGTAATGTGAAATAAAGGGGCGAAACGCTTGTAGTAGGAAGTAAATGAAGGGGAAGGAAATTATTTAGATAGAGTCTGGGGTGTGTCGTGTGTGGGCAACCTAATTTTTGTTTGAAGGCTTTTCTTCTCCATGTGTTTGAAAATTAATCCTACCTAACTAAACATATCGTCTTGACTTTGTCCCTTAAATCTTTACTAATCTCCCCAGCATACTCGCTCTAATCATCTTAATTAGAATATAATATAATTTTTAACTAAATAATTATTTTAAGGATTTGAATTCCATTGTAATATATATTTTTTTAAATGAAATTTATTTACATTATTAATAAAAATATTATATGATAAAAACATTAATTAAAAGAATGACATAGCATTTTCTTTCTAATATATTAATTAAAAATACATAATATTATAGCGATTTAGTGGACGACCTGTCCTACATCAATACGACGGACTTTTCCCTCAATTTCCACCAAAAGAGAAACCCACTCTCCCCAACTTCAATCTTACCAAATCCCATCGTTTTCAAGCTTCGTAAAAAGCAGGTTATATTTTAAAAAATTACTAACAAAAATCTTAATTTAATAATATAAATAATCAAATAATAGTTTAGAATTTTTATTTTTATTTTTAAATAACAATAGATCGAGTACTATAAATTTTTTTAAAAACTCGAACCCAAGCCAAGCCATCCTTTTCGAAAGAGCATGAAGCTCATGGTTTTAATATTTAAATTTGGTATTAAACTGGTGCAAGAATCAAGTTATTGACTCCCTAATTTAATTATTATATTATTAAAATAATTAATCATAATTAAAAAGTAACACATATGTTTAAATTAAATTAAACAAGATATATATTTAAAAAAATGATGTTAATAATATAATATACTTTACTTTGATAAATAATATATTTAAAATTTAAAATTATGATCAAATTTATCAATAAACTAAACACACTCATATAATTTATGAATGTTTAAAAATTTATTTTCTAATATTTTTAATTAAATATAACTACGATTAATTTATAAACCCAATCAATTTTCGCAGATCCTGCAAGAAGGTATGTGCCAAAGTTTTGTTTGTTTGTTTGATTTGGAAAGAAAGTGAAAATAAAGAAAAAGGGGCAATGGCGTGGCATGCTTCGCACTCAATCTGGAGCGTTGAAGGCATGGATTGCGATAGAACAGAAGGCCTTCTAGAAGTTAGGTCTATGAAAGTTCACGAGGTCAAAAGCTCCTATTTATTGATAAATACGTTTATTAATTAAATAGTTAGTCTGAAAAAATAAAATAAATAAATTTGTCCAATGATAAATACTGTCAATTAAAGCAAATTTGCTTTTCGATAAATAGTTGGATTTTCAAAATGAAAAAAGTGTGTGAAGATTGCCGTGTGTGTAAATTATACCTTTTTTTAAAATAAAAAAAAATTGTTCCTTCTAGAAGCATCCTGGCCATCACATCATAATAAAATCAGATAGAATTTCTTGTTAAAAAAATTCATTATTTAAAAAGTTGGATTGTTTATTAACATTATCTCAACGTGAAAAAGAGAAGTTTAGAATTAATGAAAATTTAATTTAAGTTTTAATATTATTTTATTCCTTTTATTTCAAAATAAAAAATAATTTAATTTTTTTTTATATTAGCCATATGATTTGGTAGCTCCAGGATAGGGACACATAAAATACCTACAGAATCAGACAACAAAAAATAATAATAATTATACATGCAAATACAAAACTTAGTAAATTATCACATCCATAATAATTATAGAATGCTATTTAGTTTTAGGTTAAGATGATTTTTTTTTTCAAAGAAAGAGATAATAGAATAAAATAATGTAATAATTCATGACAATTATAATTAGTTCATTTTTATATAATTTATAAAGCATTCGATTTAATTTTTAATAATTTAATTAGTTATCACATATAATTTTGATAATTTTGAATTAGAAATAAAGGTACCAATAATGTTGAGAAAAAAAAAAGGATGATTGTAGAGGAGAATGAGGGACCACTCATGAGTCATCCAATGGGAGGGAGGGAGGGAGGGGGGGGGGGGGAGCTTTTTTAATTTACAATTATGAAGTGTATGAAACAACTAAGATATGGTCACAAATTGGCATCAAAGATTTGGACTTTCCGTCAATTGCCTCACTCCCTCCATCTCGGATCTTGGACCCATGCCGTTTCATGTGTTCCTCCAAAAACCTGAGTCAATTATATGAGGAAGGAAGGGTGTAAGCATATATTTAAAACATCGGGATGACCCTAACATTATTATTTGTTTATTTTATTTCCTCACTCCTTAACTAGTCTTTTCCTTTTTCAACATTGCTAGAGCCTAGAGGGGCGGTGGGGGTTTCAGCGAACCATTTTCTTTTCACTCCTGGCTAGACTAGACTAGTCTAAACCTAGGCTAGAGTGTCTGCTGGCTAGACTAGACTAGTCTAAACCTAGGTTTTGTAAATCGTTTGGATTTGTTTCTCTTTTTGACAAGTACAAAAGCGAGAAGCTGTCAAGGCCCACAAAAAAGCTTATTCTAGAATAACCAGCCCACTAGCCGCCCACCTTTCTTGTGTCGGTCGGGTGTCTGCTGGCCCACCCACCATTTTGTACAAGAGTATTTAAATCTTTTCTAATTAGTAATCAGTTTTTCTTAGCGAGGTATCAAGGCCCAAAAAAAAAAAAAAGAGCTTCAGCTGTGTTGCCCGTACTAGTAAGTCCCCAATCCTTTGTCCAAAAAAAAAAAAAAAAGTCCCCAATCTTATATGGATTGTGAATTTGAGATCCAATATCAAGGTGAGGACCACCAAGAAGAGGCTGGCTGGGAAATTTCAGCTTTTGTTTTTTTATGCTGGCCTTTCTTGACCCTTCTTTGGATAAAACACTTAAAATAAATGATTTTTCTAATGAATAACTTATACGCTGCTATAAGTACAGTGCAATGTGTAGAAGGAATTTCGAGAAATGCTAATGTAAATGAGGGAAATTTTGTTCTAAATTATTGTAAAATCAATTTAATAAGGAAGCAAACGCGAGTCCCATGAAAAATGCACCCAGAATAAACATAAATGAATAACACTGATCTCTTTATTATGATAACACTATCACAAGTATGGAGGTACAAAACATTCTTCACTACTTTTTTTCTTTGGATGTCCGGATTTGTGCAAACCTCCCCTCAAACTCCCTAAATTTCTGAATTCTGGTAATGGCAAATAAGAATCAACAATCATTTTTGGAACGTGTAGAAGAAGGCAGTGAAATTAGAATGGATGGATGATTAAGCAGCTGCAGTGATGTACTGGATTGCCTGTTTGCATATACCAGTCATTGTTTCTTCTGGTCCATAAACCTGTAAACAGACCCAAAAAAAAAAAAAATTTTTGATCAGAGCAGGTTCCCCAAAACTGTTTTTCTGATCAGGATCAAGGGTTGGTAATGTTATTAATAAAGCTTTTAGAGGACAAACACGACTTGTGTAGTTCCATAGATTTTTGCTATCGGATTCTCCAATAAAGAATTAGCAAATGGATTGTTTTTTTACTACTCATCACCATATCATTGACTCCTCCAAAAAAGTTCCTCGACATGTCATAATATTATTGAAGAACTTGATAGCAAAACCTTAAGAAACTAAACCTAAATTTTTTGTTTTAGAGAAATAGTTATATAACCTCAATAGGGATGCCAATCTCCTCTCCAAGTGCTCGCATTTTTGCTAGACCCCTCTGGAAGTTTGGACCTCCTCTCCTCACGTATATGTGCATTCTGGCTGCTTTTAGTTTTGATTCCTAGTTTTAACAGCTCAAACAGTCAATTAACTCAGCTACAATTGATCAAATTAACACGATAGAATTGAGCAAAGTTCGACGACAATGCACTTACCTTCTCCTTCAGTGCTCGAATTATGCCACTAAATGTAGCAGCAACATCAGTGAAGTTAGCTATTCCTCCTCCAATCACAAGTGCTCTCTTTTGTCCATCAGGGTTTGCAGTTGCACACTGCAAATACAGAATACCTAAGGTCTTAGCTGCAAAGTTAAGGTATATTTTATAGGATATCTTTGGATTCTCAAACAAGGACTAGTTGATCATATGAAGTAACAACATTGGATCTCTAAATTCATAGGTAGAACAAAATTAATATGGAGATGGGAATTTCTTACATCAATTACAACTCTGGCATACTGCAAGACCTCCTCTTCATTGGGTGCTCCACTGTATTCTGCGTAGTTTCCAAGCTCAGATGCATAGCCCAGATCTCCAACCTGTTTTAATAATTATTTTTGGACACTTAGTGCTATGATAGAACAGAGATTAACTAAGTTTCATTTTAAACTCAAGGGAAACCCACCGTATCAGCATAGATGACACTAGCACCTCCCCCTGCTACCATGGTCCAAATTCGGCCCTCTGGGTTCAACACTGTGAATTTCAAAGATGCACTTGTCTGCTACCATTATATAAGTAAACAAACGTGTTAACCTTATCACAAACAAAATTTTTACAGCACATGGTAACTAGAAGCAATTATATTATTGATGAGAAACTAAAGTATTAGGAGTTTAAATGACCATGAAAATATGCGGAACTAGAAACCTAAAAAAAAAAACAAATTTGCAGCATTCCGAATTACACAAGATGATGTGTTCTGCGGAAGAATTTCAGCATTGGTACTGAATTATTATATAAGAGTCGAAGAATTATACTTCTTTAGTCTTATTAAGAAGTGAAACAAAAGGTAATAAATATCATAGTCTTCTCAATGACAGAATTATAACCATATTGAATAATATTGCAGATACAGGTCAAAGGCATATTTATGCACCTTTTCATCTAATCCATGAATGAAACTCTCTGTGGGACTCATAACCCTTCCAAATGGCATTGGAAATTCAATGTTCCCCCATCTGCCAAAAATAAGAAAATGCAAGATAAGGTTTATGGGACAAAATGTTCATTTAAAAATATTGACTGCATATATTGTTCAGTTTCACATGATGAATTGGAGTTAATAGTATTAATCTTCAAAAAGAAGATTTGACATTCATGAAAGAGAAGGAACTCACTTTTTGAAGTTCTTGAAAGCAGCAGTGTCATCTAGCTCACCTCTCATATCCAAAGGATACGGCTTTCCATTGACCAATGTGAAAGGATTCATCTCTAGAAAAGTGAAATCTAGGTCTGGTATACAAAAAAGGAAAAAAAAAATGAAAAAGTTAAAATTCAAATTCATATATAAGAATAAAGTTGTCTGCTCAAGACTGTTTAGTGGTGCGAAAATATATTCTCATATATATACCTTGAAATAAAGTGAAAATCAACTTGAGAAATTCTTCAATTTCTCCCTTGATCTGTAAGCATGAACAAAGTACTAATAAATGAAATTAAGTGTCTAAAAAGATTGCATCTTCGTGAAATAACATATTACAAAGTTAACTGGATTTACCTCCAAGGGAAGGGTTGCAACAAGTGGGGCAATGCTTTCTGATGTAAGAGACACTCCTGTTGGAATAAATACAGTCTTAACCTGAAATGTGAACAAAACACTTTGTAGCTCATGGGATCATAGGGGAATATTATACGAGCAAAAGCAAAACTTATGTTGAATAATTAGTCTGTAAGGTGAAAAATCAGCACCGTAGTACCTTGTCCCAGTTCTCTTCAATTTCAATTCCTCCGCATTCTGAAAAGCTTATACTGTTCCCAAGTCTTTCTGAGACAATATTAAGGTAAAACTCTTCACTGTGTGGGATGAAAGGTTCAACAATGAAAGTTGTTATGGGTCCTTTGCATCCACTCATCTCAACCTACATATTAGAGAAGGATATGAACAAACAGTTCAAGGGCATAAAGAAAAGTACACAGGAAAAAAAAAAGGAAAAAGGAAAAGCATGTGTGAGAATTTAGCAGGGACAGAGGGGAAATAGCACCTCTTTGCCAAGACGTTCTTTCACAAAAGAAGCAACTTCTGCCAAATCTAGATTTAAGGCAACCAAACCGCTTTTGCCTCGCTTTCCAAATAACATGTCAGGTTTCACAACCAATTTTGAAGATGACAGCCACGGTTCCTTCTCTGCTAGCTCATTTAAATCAGTGGACTCTGAAACCTAAGGTATTAAACACAGAATATATTCATTATTAAAGTTTGATATGCATGCTACACTCTGTATGTAAGATAGTGCAGATTATTGGTTTATTAAAAATAGAATTTAACTGTTATAAGCATTTTGGAGTCCTATAGCCCATAGACCAACGAAATTTTGCATATGGGAGTGCTACTTGCTTGATTGGATTAGGGAATTTTAGTTGACAGATATTCACAAAAGATCTCTTCAGATATAACAAACTCATACATAAAATGCATGTGGTAAAACCATGTCGAGACTTACTTGAGCAGGGAAAGAAAACAGAAAACGATAATGGTGCTTATTATAAGCTTGTAAAATCCAGGAAAATTAAACCATTTGTTAGCCACGAGATTGTTGTCTAACTACGGCACTGCAATGAAGTCATTGATAGACAAGCGGAATCTCATGGAAGTTCAATTGCTTAAGGCGAGCTCTGGATTTACATATTAGCTTGATTTAAGACAAATTTAAGAGATGTTTTGAGTTTATATTGGATTCAAATAAAACTGGGGTTCTAAGTTCAAGCAGAAAGTAACAATCTCAAGCCCAAATTAATTATCAGCTTAATTTAACAGAGTTGGAGTACAAATTTGACATCGAAGCATACCGATAGATGAAGATGTATAGGTCTAAGCACAAGAACTACAGAAAGAGATGGTGAGAATGCATACTCGTGCAGACTTGACAGGTAACTCATAGCCAGAGAGTCTCTTAAAATGCTCCTTCAACAATCTCTTGGAGTCGTACTCTCTGATCTTCTTGCGCGCCATCTCTTCTTATCCTGTTTCTTTAACAAAAAGGAAAGCCAACCGAATCAACAAATGATTATATCGGATCTAAACCAACAAAATGCCCGAACAAGAGCAAAAATCCCGCTAAATGAGCTATAATTTCAGGAAACAAAATCTCATTCCAAGCCACTCACAATCTAACGAAATTAAACGTGAAAATGGCACAGACTGAAGATCAAGAAATGGCGACCAGAGGAATGCATTTACCGTTTGAAAGAGAAGTGGAATGGGGAAGAAGCTGAGGCTGGTGAGCAGTTGGATCCAACGAACAGCTGAATGATGTGAGTGTTTGCGGTCTCTATTTATAGCTAAAGTTTTGATTTTTGAAAAAGAAAAGAATATATTAAAAATAAGAATTAAAGTATTAATTTAGCGGGAATTTGAAGGGGAATCCGCAGGAACACGTGACGGTACTTCTTCGGCTTGGACCAACGTTTCAAGCACAGCGTCGTCGTTTACTTGTAGAAACTGTGGAGCAGGTCATTTCTATGGTCCGGTACTTTTTTTTTTTTTAAAAAAAAAACTAAATTAACAATTTGCTTTTTAAAAATTGTACACTTATTTAAAATTAATTTTTTAATATATGAATTATTTTTAAAAAATATTAAATTTATTGTATATGATTAAGTGTCCAAATTCAAAGACTAATATTCAATTAATTTAATATTTACAAAAATTAAAAAGATTAATAATTAAATTAAGTAAGTCTATAAATTTATTAATTTATTTCTTATAGTTATTATGTATTTTCAAGTTTGTTCTGTAATTAAATTCTCTTATCCGAGGAACTTAAAACTCTACTCCTTATTTAAGATTTTATTTTTAAAATATTTGTTAGAATGATAATATAATTCAGTAGATTTAACATATATACAAGCTATTTAAACAATTTTTTTTTTATAAAATTACAATACAACACCATGCAAATATTTCTTTATTAATAATCAATTTTAAGAAACAAGTTTTAAAGAGTGTCAACAATGATAAACTCAACCTTACTTACTTTGAACTTAGATTTCAAATTTTCATCGTAGTCTTAAAAAAATCAAATATAGTAATTCATATATATATATATATATATATATATATATATATATATATATATAGAGAGAGAGAGAGAGAGAGAGAGAGAGAGAGAGAGAGAAGTGAGATATTGAAATCTTCTCTTTCAAATTAGTTTATACATTAAAACGTAAAGTTGACCATTTTTAATGTATAATTTAGTCGCGGGAGATTTAAATAATAATTAAAAAAAGAGTAATTAAATGTATAAATTGATTATATATAATATTATAGCAAACGTGGCACAATGTATTGAGATTCCATTTATTAGTATTATACGGGACTCGTGCAAAATGAGGAGTGACATTTACATTAAATTCATTTTTTTTTCATTTATATATTTTTTTATTTCACTCTAATTAAAATTTGAATTCGAATATTCCGACCTTAAAAAGATAATTTTAGTATTCAATCAGTTCATTACAATTTGTACCCATGGTTTTTTTGGTTAATTGAGAAAAACAAAATTTTGTATTTTGCTTATTCATCAAGAATAAGCGAGCACTGGAAGGTAGCTAGGAGAGGTTAATCAACTAACCGCTTCTTTCTTTTCGTATGCGTTTGTTGCAGAGCATCATCCCTAACTGCTAGTTGTTCAACAGTCGTATTTTTCTTTATATAATATACTAATCAATATTAATAACTATATATAACGACAACTAATGCCATTACACCATGTCACTATGCTGAGTCTTCGTCAACCTGCAAATTTTTTGCGTGTAAGAAAAAGAGGAAAGAAAGGTCCACTTTGAAAATAATGCTACTTAATATCACAATAAATATTTAAAAACTTAATTATATTTTTAATCTTTTTATTTTAAAATAATTAATTTTATATTTTATATTTTTTAAAGACATTATAATTAAATTTATTTAAATTTTTTTTAAATTATTTATTTATTAAAATTGTCGGGTGTTTTAATTTCTGTTACAGAATTTTACTGTTTTTAATATTTATGATATCATAATGAAAATGATATCTTAAATGCAGAAGTTGTGGTCGCAGCTCGCCTCGCGGAACACGTGCGTTATATTTTAAGGAATTGCCATTCCCGAGCATCCACCGCCGAGTAGTAAACTGCAACATGCAGCACGACTAAAATTGTCTGTTTGTTCTTTTTTAAAAAAAAAAAAAAATTAAAGATATTTTTTTATAAATATTAATGTGAGATTAAATTTTTTTGGTTTAATTGATTTTTAACTCTCTCCATATAGCGATATTTTTAAATATTTAAATCTTTAATCTCCTCTTGAAATCATAAATCGATTATTACTACAATTTATCAGTTATGAATTTTGTTTATTTTTTTATTATTATGATTAAGAGTATTTTTTAACTTTCTTCGAAACAATTTTTTCAATTTTTTTTTAAGGGTTTCATACATTTAAAATTTTATTTTTAAAACAATAGAATCAAATCCCTAAAGGCGCGTTTGGTTGGCAGGAATGGAAAAGAATATGAAATGAAAAGTAAGATTCCATCGTTTGGTTTGATGGAATGGAACATTCCATGGAATGCTTCATTCCATCATGTGATGGAAAATGGACTCCTTCCAATAATAGATGGAATCCAAGATTTCATCACAAAATAATGCTAACTTCATATTTTTTTTATTAAAATAATTTAATTTAATTATTAAAAAAATTAATTTGATTATATTTTGTAAAGATTAATTTGTAGGAATTTTTTTAAAAAATAAATCTATTTTTTTTAATTTTTTTAATTTTTTTAATTTACAAAAATTAATTTAATTATTTTATATTAAAATTAATTTAATTATTTTGCTTATCTTATCTTTCTATTCTTTCAATTTATCTATTAATCAAATAATAAAATATCACATTACCTCTTCTTTTTTATCGCATACCAAACAAAGTAATGGCATTCCATTCTCTTTTCCATTCCTTCTTCCTTTTTTTTTTTATTCTATTAAAATTTATTCCATCTAACCAAACAGGCCCTAAATAAATTAAGAGATATGTCCACTCTTGCTGACTGGGCTCATTTAATTTGCCTCATTTCACAATTTCCAACAGACTGGCCTGGTTTCATTGAATTCAAACTATTTTTACTGAAGAGATGAGATTATTTTTATACTTTTTTTTTAATGAATTCTTTTAAGGAATAATGGAACTTTTATTGCTCTAAATTCTAAAAACCGAAACTTTTAAATCTCTTGTTGCACATCAAAGAGTTCATTCAATGAAAAAAAGAAGGATAAAGGAGCTGCCATAACAATCAAAATAGACATGAAGAACAGTTTTCATGGAAGTATGTCGCCATTTTTGCTGTATGTTACTTTTCTTCTTTTGTAATAAAAAATTTAAAATGAGCCATTTTAACTTTAGAGTATGCTGCAAATTTCAATAATAATTTACAATAAGAATCGCATCCATATTTTATAAATAAAGTATTTTAATTTTTACCAACTAAACCAAGGTTACTGTATGTCATTATTTATAAGTAGTAAGTTTTTTTTTTTCATATGATTACTCATGGGGTAACATAATGTGCGTTTGCTAGAGTACTGAGGGAAGACTTGAATGTACAGAAAAAAATCGGGGGTACAAATTTCGAACCATCAAACATTATAACCATGAATTTAAGGGGGAAAAAAAGTGAATTATGAATTCAATAATTGCTCTAAAATATGAATATCTATCCCCAAAATTGCCCCCATAGCAAAAATGGCGTTCTCCCCTAAGCATACCCCTTTTGTTTTTGAAGAGAGAAGGGGGAAGGGACGACTTGATATAAATAAGACCTAGTATTAACAAAATTATTCTTCAAAATCCTTTTGCTGAGCAAAGTGTTGTCATCTTACAAACTGATAGGACCCTGCAAATGATCTTGACAACCACAAATTCTTCAACCTCACTATCAAAGCGAAGATGCCATAGCATGGAATATGCAGCAGTCCCACAGCGAAGTACCTGAGAGTCCATGAGACTTATGTAAGCATTTCTGAACCAGCAGACTCAATTTCCTAAGATTCATTACATTAGAGAAACATCCGAGAATTTTTTAAGTACACTCCTTGCGTGGTACTAGGAGCCAATGAAAAAGATGGATCAATGAACCCCACTATTTGAAACACCCACTTCAATGGATTTTCATTGACTTGTTGCACTACCAGATCATACACTATATGGTTCCTAATATCAACAAATATCCTCACATTTGAAAGGATGAGCATGGTGTCAAACAACGTTAAAATTGATTTTTAGAAAAAAATTCTTATGTAGACTCGATCTATAAAAATTAAGTAGATTAAGTTAATCATTAATGAACATGTAAGTTAGGCACCATTTTCATAAGACTTAGCTTTGATATACTTGTATGTTTATTCATGATTAGCTCGGTTTACTTAGGAATTTCTCCACTTTTAGTAAGTTGTGTTGACTATTGGACCATGTTCAATCTTTGTATCAAAAATTGCTTCACTTAATGGGGAGACAATCATCTGAATGATGAAGGCACAACTTACCATAAGGGTGCATATGGGGATGACAAGTCAAGGAAAGGATAAGGCCACCTGTAATGAAGATAAGCAGCAAATTATAAACAAGAAGACAATCTTATCAGTTAAAAAGCTATGATCAAGTGAAGGGAGACAAGTGTTTACCAGAGTGAAACACAAGCATGAATGATCCACTGAAAAATAACAAATATACCGGTCCACAAGATAAAATATCCAAACCGAAACAATGGAAATCTCTGCACATGTTCACAAGAAATTGTTCAAAATTCAAACTTGATAGCCGAGAAAGAAATTTAAACCACGAAAAGCGAAACTCACCAAGCAATTCAATAATGTGTCACCAAGGAGGAAAACAGCATTAACGGAGTGCATACAAACAATCAACTGTGATTCAAAGGTACAAACATTTTCAGATGAAAGTTTAAAAAAGAAAAACCTACAGATAGCATAAAGAACCAACCCGTGAATGTGAAAGGCCAACACTATACTTTGACATTTTGAACGTATATTGGGGTATAGAACTTCCCACCAAAAAGGATAAATGATAAGCCAGGGACAATGTTGATAATACTTACAAAACCCAGACGGTAATCTTTGGCCATAAGAAATGGATAAATGATGAGCCAGAATACAGAGTCAGTGAGTGCTACAGCACCTGCACAAGTCTATTGTATTCCAAAGAAAAATAAATTTCAATATATCAGTGTCTAAACAATGATTAAGAGCAGTTCAATATATCAGTGTTTAAACGATGGTTGGAAAGTTTGCAAGATGTACAAGAAGAAGGCATCTACGAACTCGACTATATCACAGCATTTTGCAAACTTCTGTTCTACAACAAGTTATTATCTGGATTCTGAAGTTTTGCAAACATGAAGGTAAAGGGCTTTCCTGGAAACGATGGTATAATTCCTGCTCAAATATAAGTATCTAGTAGAATTGCATTTGGTTGAAGCCTGAAGGAATTTGCCTTTCCGGCTGTGAAAGAAACATTATTATAGTCAAAACTTTCTTACTCAGGTTTAGGAAAAGAAAATACTAGTTGATTTTGACCCCCTAAGGTGTCTAAGTATGAAGTTTTTTAAAGTGGTTTCCTGACCATGATGAACAGATGTCTGCTAGTATTGTTGTGATTAATTGTGGAATGGGGACACAGAATGACGTCTTTTGGAACCTTGGAAAAGTCATCCAGAAAATGTCTTGAGGAAAAAAAAGGGTTAAAAGATGAGTGCTTGGACTTATAGCTGCTGCCAAAGATAAATTATAAATTGGGGCATTGGATTAATTGAAATAAACATCTTAAGATAAAAAATCTACAGCAATAAAATCATGGAAAAAGTTACCTGAAAAATTATTTGAAAAATATAACCCCATAAACCAGCAGTTTCCCAAACATGAGGTTCCTGATGAGCATCAGAACTCTTCAGCAGGTTAGAAATATCTACACTCCCCTCAAGTGTAGGAGGCACATAAGAGCCTTGTTCTGCATCTATACGAGCTCGATTGGCCATGTTGGCCCCAAATTTATTGCGGTTGAAGCAACATCCATATATGGATAAAGATGATCCAAGCTGCAAGAGAAATTGAGAGCATATGTCACTTGAAGAATACATGAACTGGATATTCTAGGAATTTCCAAAACAACCTAAGAAAAAACACTAGAAGATTTACAGATGTAAAATGTTTACCCCAAAGTAAATAGTGACCAAAGAAAACGTCCACCTGTTAAGCACAAGGAGAAAGAAAATTACACAATCAGCATAGTTTTAACCAGGAGAGATGGTTATGAAAGCAGTCTTTTAATCGTAGCAATGAATCTTAGACCCTTTTATTCCCTTTTTCTAACTCTATTTTGGCCCAGTTAGTATTAAAAACCTTAATACGTGCAAGGTATCATAATAAGCACAAACATTTCAAACCAATGCTTTCCGTTGACAAAGAACTTATTGTCCAAAAATCCTAAAACTGGATCTAAAAATATGGATTTACTCTTATCCAGCTTATCATTGAAGAGATTAATACAAGAGTGGAATGTATAGATGGGTGACTTACTGAGTGTAGAAGTAAAATATTTCACCTCCATTGGCAACCGCATCAGAAATGAGCAATGCCAAAAGCACAAGAAAAGCAATTACTCTATAAACCAGAAGCCAAGCAGGATGAATTCCTTTGAGACATGTATTCCATGCTTCATCCTCATATAATGAGCCGGCTGCTTCTTGGTGATTCTCTCCCCTCTCACGTCTTGATTTATTGAATCCTTCATACTTCCATATTAAAAGTGATCCTGTCACCATAGAGATTAGAATCCATAGTGCACAGAGGAAGAACCTCCAGTTCAACCAGTAACTTGGAGCAGTAGTATCTGAAGTCATGATAGGCTGCCCAATATGGCTTGAGGATCCTGTTTACTTGTACTCGCTTCTGTAAATATGTGTTCCTGGTGAAAGCTCCAAGCCATAAGTTTAACCTTGAGAATCCCCAATTATGCATGGGTAATGGGATAACAGTTAAAAAGGAACAGTTCAATAGATGCCATTCATGCAGATGAGAAGGGTAGAGAAAGAAAACTGTATATTGGTGTTTAAGTATTCCTGATAAGAAGTTTGGGAATGGAAAGGAATGAGCATTAGTAAGGAGAACCTCAAATTCTCAATTAACTCAGTTCAAACAATCACTACAGAAAAAATGGAAACTTCAAATATTATAACCTAAGCAAGAATTCCACCAAGAACAAAACTATGCATCCAAAAATTACTAACTAAAAATCCCAGGATTGTACGAAAAAGAAATGCAATTTCAAACTTATATCACCGCATTACAAATGGAATCAAAATCCATAACTTAAAAGACAATAAACTAGCAGAGGTAAAAAGCAACGACGATTCCCAATGAAAAAGAAAGAAACAAAGTGAAGCACTTACTCTTCAGATACAAAACTCAGAGGGTAGAGGCGTTAATGCGAAAAGAAGAATCTTTGTTTTTTTTTTTTTTTCCTTCTGGGTACGAAGTCGAGCGAAAGAAAGATGGGAGGACGAAGGTTGAGTGAAGAATAAGGAGTTAAAGTTAAACCCACCAAGGAATTTGCTTCAGAGAGAGGGGTGCATGCTTTAGCTTTGAACCGTAGATTTGTATGGATCTGATTCCAAATTCTGGGACGAGAGATTCAGTTTCTGGGAAGAGAAAGACAGGAAACAGGCTCGTCCTCGATCTCATTATTTACCTTTTGCATATTCTTATTTATATATCTTCAAAAAAAAAAACAACCTCAAATTTTGATGCCCGCGTCGTTACGTGACTGCATTGTAATCGTGGGTTCGTTTATTAATTTTATTTTGCCCGACGGAAGTCAAGTTCAACTAAACTACCTCAACTAAAATGTCTCTTACGACCGTCCAACAAAAAAACAAAGAAATAGGTGCAATTTTTCTATATGCCAACAAATTATTGTCAGTTAAATGATTGTATAACTAAAATACGTCTCATCATTAACAAAATTTTGCTAAACTAAAATACAAATTCTAAATAAAATAAATAAATAAAACTAATTACATATATAAATATAAACATGTTTAATAAAATCTGTCTAGCATGTTTATATAGATTTATATTATTTTATATGCCTTTATATATTTTTTTAATGTGATTATAAGAATACGATAATGCTCATAATACACAAATAATTTAATTATTGAGAAATAAAATAACTCTCAATTTAATTATTAAGTAATAAAATAATTTTTCCGTACACCCAATGCCCTTTGCATTATCTCACATATACACAATATTTTTTGAATTAATTTAAATATTAAATATAAATAAATTTCAGTACAATAGTATCTTTAATTAGTTTCACGTATTTATCATTAAATCAGGTTCCTCACCGAGCCGCGTAAACAACTATTAACTTTTAACATAGTTCCTACAAAATTTCTGGGAACATGCACTTGCTGCATCGCCCGATGTGGACTCGAAGTTGTCTTCAAATAAAAAATAAATAGCAATTATATCTTTTTTGGTTTTTGTTAGCACCGCCCAAATCAAATGTAACCTTAATCATTCAAAACATGATTATGCACTAAACTTTCTCTAGAGGCCAAGTTTGCTCTTGTTTCGCAAAATTTCAAGGAAGACAAAAGAGAATCTTCGCAGAACTTTGCTGAAGGAAGGCTGTGAGACACCCCCTTCAAAAGATTCTTCAAACATTCAAAACCCCCTTCTGATTTGATTGACAGAATTAGAGAGATGCTTGAAAAAGACCGAGAGATCTAGTTTGTGCATATTTAAAGAAAAAGAAATTGAATGACTGGTAAATTTAAATTATTCGACGATGGAAGAATAAGTGTTTTATACCTTTTGTGTTAATATTTTTTAAAAATAGCTAGTTTTCTGTCTTTTTCACCCCCAAAAAAAAACACACCTTAAAATTAACTGAAACTGACCTCAGCTACGTATGAACAAAATACATATGAAAACTGTAATTTGAGGATACATTAGGAATTTGAGGTAGCTGATACTTTTGGCATTGATAGTTTGACATATTCGTCACATTTTTTTAATATTTTTAAAATTAAGTAAATTAATTTTTTTAATATATAAATAATCAATTTATTTTTAATTTTTAAGCTATCACCCATAAACGTGGATTATCGTGTGCCCGCTCCCTTCCAAACCCTTTAACCCTAAACCCACTTTGGTGCCTCCTCTGTATATAAATCCTCTTGACAATTTTTCACACCCAAAAGTCATCAATCGGTGACGGTGAAGCCTGTGGAGGGAGGGCAAGCATGCAGATCTTCGTGAAAACCTTAACGGGGAAGACCATAACCCTCGAGGTTGAGTCTTCGGACACCATCGACAATGTCAAGACCAAGATACAAGACAAGGAGGGAATCCCACCGGACCAGCAGCGCCTCATCTTCGCCGGCAAGCAGCTTGAGGACGGCCGAACCCTAGCCGACTACAACATCCAGAAGGAGTCGACCCTTCACCTCGTGCTTCGCCTCCGCGGTGGTGCCAAGAAGCGCAAGAAGAAGACCTACACCAAGCCCAAGAAGATCAAGCACAAGAAGAAGAAGGTCAAGCTCGCCGTGCTTCAATTCTACAAGGTCGACGATTCAGGTAAGGTCCAGAGGCTCAGGAAGGAGTGCCCCAACGCTGAGTGTGGGGCTGGGACTTTCATGGCCAACCACTTCGATCGCCATTACTGCGGCAAGTGTGGCATGACTTATGTATACCAGAAGGCTGGTGGTGATTAGATATCGTACTTTTTGCGTCATGAATTTATAACTTTCTGCGACGTTTTTATTAATTTTTTTAGAATAGCGCAGCAGTCATTTTTGTTTTCCAAAGGATTTGCCTACAGAGTATTGATAATTTATGCTAAAATTTGCTATTTTTGCCAAGTTGAGCCCATCATGCATGTTCTCTCGATATCGCCAATAGCTATTTATTTGCGATTCATTATTCCATTCTATGTATTGCTACGTAGCTGGCTTCTTATAGGCTTTTCTTATTCATGGGATGGCTTGCCTCTGATAGATAATCTATGTTTCCATGTTAATTTGTCATGCCTTGTAAATAATTCGATACTATTGCTCTGTTACATTTTTTAGCATATGCACTTTTTCTTCTGAACCAATTTTCGAGAGTAAATATATCACATAATTGATAGGAAAGAATGAAACTTGTCAAGTAAAGCTCTCTTAAATATCCTTTAGATTTCTCTGACAAGTAGCCTACTAGCTTTGTAGTGGTTCTGCGTAACAATACCGGTCTAAGATAAATCCCTCTTTTCCTAGTTGTGAAAAGAATTTGTACCTTGTCTGAAAGGGAATTGCTGAAGTACCTTTTCATTCGAATTTGTTAGAGGGGAAAGTAAAGGGATGGAACAGTCACGTATACCATGGGATTTATAGGTAAAATACAGTAGAGATTCATTATAATTATTGCACTTGGTCACTTAGTCCTTTTCTTCACCTCCTAAACCAGCAAGACAGGGTGGATCCAGCTCTGTTTCTTATTTAACATACAAATATGGAGAAGGTAAGTAATATCTCTCTGCTAGTGTTTACCTATCCAGCTCCTTTAGAATCCGTACTCGTTCCATTTTAAATTCTCAATGATGCTGTAATTCTATGCTTCACGATTCCTTGGGCAGTATGTAATCGGTGTTAAGACATTTGATGATGAAACCATGGAGTTATCCTCTGGCTAGTGATTTAGAGATGCTCAATTTGAATGATGACCTGAATACCTGATGCCCTCCTTTTTCATGATGGTATAAAGAGGTGCATGTGTTGCTTTCTTCAACTTTGGACGCACTTAACTTTCTTGTGTGCCTGATATCCAGTATTCTAGTAAAATGAGAAGGCCACTAATCTTATCCTGTAGGTTGCATGAAGGCTGAGTAGATTTATGCTTGTATGATATACTATTGGAGATACTTGTAGGTTTGCTCATGCCTTCAAATTCTGTCATACTGTTCCAGTATGTGGGGTAGATGTGTAATCCTTGTATTGGGGCCAAAAACTAGCATTATTCACTTGTATAATAATATAATGTTATCTAAGCATGCATTAATTTAAATTTCCTGTAGTGGATAAGAACATACTGTGGATTTAGATTAATGCTCATTCCTGAAGCAGTTGTTCTCTCCGGAACTCTTTGCCATACTGGTTCAGTCTGATCACCTGCAATAGAGCAGATGCCCTTGCTTTATAGTTAAAAACTAACATTATTCACTTATACAGTCATCTGAGGAGCTGAAACTTGAGGTTCCCTCCCTACGGCTTGAAACATGTATCTAATTTTCTGCATTATCGAATTTTGGAAACAAGCAAGTCGTTGGCAGTTACCAACTAATTTGGTACTTCTGAACTTCTTACTAATGCAGTTTATTTTGCAATTAATATTGAGTTCAGCTTCTCAAAGTTGAATTAAAACGAAGTCAACTAGTAAAATAAATATCCATATACAGATTTCACCGGCTGGTGTCGTCAGTCTTAGGCCATGGCAATCTTTTAGAAACTCTACATTCCTCATTCCAAATGCTCAATGGTGGAGTCCTTTCGTTCTGAATCTGATTGTTCTCTAGGTTTCCTAGTACGTTTCATAATCCCAAGTAATTAGTCATGGGAATAATTTTTGGTCATACAAATTATGGTTAATATTAACTTTCAGTTGGTTTCTGATTATTGACTTGGGTTTGGTGGTAAGGAACTCCTTATGGACCCAGATAGGGGGTGAAGGCCAGATTTAATTTGGAGTATTACTTTTTAATCTAAAATTTAGAACATAACTATTTGCACAATAGTTATGTTACAATTAGGCACAAATAACACGTAATTTTAGTTTAATGAGAAAATTAAGTACCGCCACCTGCACTAGTATTTAAGTGACATATTTCTTTAATTTGGCAATCGAATTTGCCGAGAGAAGTTTGATTTGGTATTTGATTGGTTGAGAGATGATGAAAAGGATTTGTGTTAACTAAACTGACTAGCACTTGGAAAGTTGGTTGACCAGGACTACTCAAACTCAATAACGGCAATGGCAGATATGGATGTGGAATTGAAAAGAGATCCGTGCATGTTATTGTCCCACTGATAAATGATGTTAAATTAATTTATTTATAGAGTCTTTTCATGAATCAAAGAGATCACAGTTCATCTCCTTTCATCAATATTTACTTAATTTATTCTAATATTGTACTTTTGTATTTATATTTTTATAAATGTATCAATTTATTTTTATTATAATTTGTAATCTAATAGTTTTTAAAATAATTTTTCTATTAACTTTATTATCTATTTTGTCAATAATATTATATGTATATATATATATATATATATATATATATATATATCATATGTAAATCGTTAAATGATATATATATATATATAGCATATTTAATTATTTAAAAATATATTAATAATAAATTTAATAAAAGATGTCTAGCGTATATATAACAAATTAATGATAAAATAAATAATAAATTTAATAAAAAAATATTTTAATTTATTTATTAAAATTAAATATATCAAATTTATATTATAAATTATAAAAAACTTAACGTATTTTTATAGATTGAAAATATAATTAAGTCTATATTAAACATATGACTTCCATCGTACCTAAACTTGATAACTAGAATGTCAACTTGGGACGGTATGCTTAAAATTGAGTATTTGTTCATCTTCTAACTTAATAAGGAGGAACTGCAACTTCTACATTATTAAAGAGAAACTGTTGTAGTTTGTCTTGTTTAAATGGAAATTACTACTTTTCAAGTTTAAAAAAAAAATGTTTGCCGATAAATCTTGCAACACAAAAGACTGTATACTCTTTCTACTACTAAATTGTATAATATAAATTTTATGTTGTTTTAGCCTTCATGGCATGCCAGAAATTTTCCTGCTTGCCTGCTACTCTCTCTCCCTGTTTATGTAGCAGATATTTTAGCCTTCTATAGTGAGTGCTTCCACTCTCCAGAAGAATTGAACCCAGGTGCCATCTCTTATCAACTCTTAAGAAGAATCGAACCCAGGTACCATTTTTTTTTTCTTTATCAGTTTGATTAACTCTTTTGGGGTTGTTATCTTCTGGTTGTACGAAAGTTTGTCGCTAAAGAGAGAAAAAAGGGCGCTGCGGGGGGGCTGTGACAGTCTCTTGGCATGAATAGATTGGTATTAATTTACATTATTTCCTTCAAAGTGATACATTAAAAGCACACCCGAACCGTATTTCTCATGTTACACCCTAGTTTTGAGTACAGAATAACAATGTTTTCAATGACAAAGTGAAGAGTAAGTGGTAACAGAGTAGGTGAAAACTTTTGGTCTGACTTTTAATTCATAACAGTGACACCTCAGTGTGTCATTACAAGGCTTAATGATCTGATATTTGAGTCACCCTTTCCTTTCACTTCGAATGCTTGTCCCTTTCTTGAGGTTGAACTTCTACATCCCATAATTATGAGATAACCCTATTTGGGGTTCTGAATTGTGTGTTAAATCTCAATTTACTTTGTTGTTTTTTAGTAATTTATGCCATTAAATGGGTGCATAGCTTTCCGTTGTACAGTTTTCTCAGGTTCATGTAGAAAGCAAAAGTTTCTGAGTCAAAGACTCCAAGGATTTCCCTTTTGTGCAAACACAGCTTTTGAGTGGAGTTGTCTTGTGACCATATGGTTTCCTACCAAAAGAAGATAGCGCTTCTCTTTCTGAGTGGGGGCTAGGGTCAAATCTCTTGCCATCTTCAGGTACAAGCCATGGGGAAAGAAGGTTGTTATTGCAGATACTCACTTTGTTTTTTGAAAGAAAAAAATTTAAGAAGGGTCACTGGCAAGGATTGAACCATTTGCTTCAAAGCAACTTAATCCTTACTATGTTAATTTCTTGGGGTTAATCCAGAAAAAAAATTCTTTAATTTTTAGTTTCAACACAACTGATCTGCTTTTAATTAGAGAGTATTGATGGATTAATTAAAGTGTGCGCAAACTGACATGAATATCTATTAATTAAAAAAAAACCATCCTAACAACTGGGTTAATTTTATTCGAATTGGCAATAAATTAACTGACTTGGGAAAAAGAAACTCATGGTGTGGTCTTAAGTTCATAACTCATAACTAGCAAATAAGTCTTAGAGCATTGATAAAGGTTGGGTTAGGTAGCCACTTCAGCAAAATGTTGCTCTTTGTTTGAAAATTAGATTTCCAAGACCTTAATGAGTTGGTACAACCGTAAATGAACATGATAGTGGAAGGATAATTGTCTTTGCCCCTTAATTAATACAAGGTTGAGGATAAAAATGGAAGAAAACAGGGACCATCATTCAGGACGGGGCCAAAATCGTCAAAATAGAAAGGCCAAAACTTAAATCTTGAAACAATCAAGAGTACTCTAAGAATTTGAGCACTTCTTCATATTCAACAAAAATGACTCTAAAATTAATGCAGCCACAAAGAGAAGTATATTTGCAGTTCTAGATTCCTACCAACCACGAAGGCAGCTTTCATGACCATTATATTTAACTCAGCAAAATATTTTCCCAAAATTGGTCCTTCTTGGTAGGAACAAGTCCTAGTCACTCCAGATCAAACGCAGACATGGCCCCATAGTTGTAGGATAGCCAACGCTGTAACACAGCTAGAAAAATTTTCTTTTTAAGATTTCCTTTTGTTAATGCACAAGCCAATGGACGAATACATCTCAACTAATTTATATTTAGTCAAAAACTGACCATTCACATTGAGACTAAGAGTGACAAAGAAATTTCTTGCAGATTGACCCTAAAAAATTGATGCAACAAAGATTTGAATGCGCCTTACTACATGATACATGCTTGCCTTCATCATCAAGTTAACCTTTTAAAAAAGGATGAACTTGTTTACCTCCGTGTATAAAGAGGGTTATTAGTTTTAACAAGAAGGTTTCTGGCCTGCACTTCCAAAGGTCATTGTATACTTGCACCAGTTCAGTTTTGTTGCAGTCACATGGGAGGGATTTAAGGAAACAGAAGAAACAGTTTGAATGAAATTGATAAGTGGCTAACACAGCATCCTAGCTCCATGTGAAACAAAAAGAGATAGAAGCAGTGACAGCTACCAAGAGAGCACAGAAATTAAGTGGGGATGGTTCTTTTTCAACGGTTAATTAAATTTGCTGTCTTTCAGGAAAGACAAATCCTAAGATTCCACTTTTCCTTCTCTATGCACCCTTCTGTGAAGTCGCCCTTCCCTTTATTATGGAAAAATCTCTGCACTTTCACTTTCATCTAAGACAAAGAGAGAGAGAGAGGTTGGAGTGTCCATAAAAGAGAAAACAACAGATGAAACAAACAAGTTCTTAAGTCATTCTGCAAAGTACCATAGAACTTTGAGCTTCTGCAGCCTATAAAGAAGTTTTCTATTGATAGTAGACTCGGTCTATTAAAGATAAATAAACTAAATCAATTATGAAAAGACAAGTAAAAATGTTAGATTTACTTTCCAAGGAATCTCATATTTAACATGTTTATATGTCAGTTCATAATTAACTTAATCTACTTATTTTTTTATATATCTAGTCTAAATAATAATCTTTTCTAAATAGTGTGAGAGGTTTGGAAGAAATACTCTCCCCATCTTTAAGGAAAAATGAAGATTGATTATGAGTGTCCAACTTCAACTATAAAAGCTTCCTTGTGTAAAAAGGGGTTGCATCTTCAGTCTTTCTCTCTCTTTTTCTCTCCATACACACACCCACACTCTCACACTGCAGCCATGTCAACACTTAACCATCTTTTTGGTCTTCCAGAGCAAATATGCTACGTACAATGTGGATTCTGTACCACCATTTTAATGGTAATGAATCCTCCGGTCTTTTCTGAGTTCATGAGGTTTTAATTCCTTCTTCCACACTGCATTTTTTTCTGTCTCCAACTGAAATTTGAGATGCAGGTTAGTGTTCCATGCAGCAGTTTGTCAATGGTGGTGACAGTCAGATGCGGGCACTGCACAAGCCTCCTCTCAGTTAATATGATGAAAGCTTCTTTTGTCCCCTTCCATCTTTTAGCTTCCTTTAGTCATCTTCAGGTAACTCATATATGCCAAATACCAGATATAGAATTGCTTACCCTTTGCAATTCTAAGTCGATTTTCCTTTAGTTGTTCTCTAAGAAGCATTGACACTAACACTCATAAAATCTAAAGTGTACATTTATAATTTAAAATTGTCACGTTATATTTAATACGAATATCCTTATACAACTATTTTTTTTATATGTTTGTGCTTCATAGATTATACTTGTGATTCCATTGATCTACACATATTTATCTTTTTCATGGGATATAGGAATTTGTATCGTTAATTGACTCACAAACTTCAAATGCATTTGTGAATGTCTCCAGCCAAAAGAAGGCAGTCCAGAAGAGGATGCAAACAAGACCTTGGAAAGCCATAATGCATTCAGGATGACCTATTCTGATTGCGAGGAAGAGGATGTAATTCCCATGAGCAATGTCGTAAATAAACGTACGTAAGGTTATAGTAAAATTTGATAATAATGAGAAAAGATAGTAAATTTGAAGCAAGTTTGGTTGACCTGTTTGTCCTCTCTTGTTAATAGCCCCAGAGAAGAGACAGCGAACACCATCAGCTTATAACCGCTTCATCAAGTAATTTTTCACTGTAGAATTTGCTTAAACTATAAAGTTCAAATTATGAATTCTAATTCAGGATTTGAAATTTGATACAGAGAAGAGATCAGAAGGCTAAAGGCTCAAAACCCTGACATGGCTCACAAGGAAGCTTTTAGCACAGCTGCAAAAAATGTAAGGTTCAGGTTCAAACCACTAGTATTTTGTACGGAGGATACTATTATAAACTTAAATCGAACATTATTAGTCATTTTCAGTGGGCCAATTTCCCCCCAACTCACTGCGAAGAAGATGAAAAGAGCAGTAGCAACAGAGAACAACTTGTGGATCTGGAGTCCCATTTGGACCCTCATGAAGATGCTGAGGTAAAGGCATATAATTACTTGAAAACTTGAGTAGTTTCTTCTCGTTATATAACTTAAATAAATTACTTTAGCAAACTAAAGCTAGCAACTAGTGGTCGAGGTTTTCTGGTTTGGCACTTTTTGTTGTGCAGTTACAGTGTCAGTACCCCATTAAGATTAAACGAAGATGTACAAGTTGTTGTAGTTCACCAAGAAAATTTGAAGTAGAGGACTTGACAGTAGCAGCAAAACTTCATTAGATAAGACAACATAGTAATACTGATGTGAAATATTAATCTTTGTAATATCTGGTGCTAGTCACTTTCCAGGATTAAGGTAGATGTACCATGAAGACAACTTTAAAGCAACCATGTTTCTGATGCTTCAGGTTAATGAAGAAGGCCAAGGTTTCCGTGAAAGAAAGGTTCCAAGGAATTTCATCTGGGCAAGGACACCGTTTGAGTGAAGAAAGCTACCATACAACATAGCAAGAAAAGATGTTTCTGTTTTGACATTAGAGTTTGCCTTCTGCAAAAAGATATCTTGGGAATGAAAATCGTAGAGGGAAGCTGACAGTACGAGACTCTTAACTTTCAGATGGTGCATATTAATAAAGAATAGTTTTTATTTTTTCTGACTTCTGTTATTCGAGCGTTCAAGCTCCATTTATCTGGAGGATCACAGATAGGTTTATGGTTAGGATTTTTCTCTCTCTTCTTTTTCTCTCCTCATAATGGGATTCAATCTAAGGTGAAGAAGATCATAGTCTATATAGAGTCACGTTACACGAAGACAAACACACAAATTACAGAGTGTAGGTAAAGAAGATTCTAATAACTTGCTCATTATAACAAGTAATCATCATCATTCTAGCAACTAATTTATAAGCACTTAATCCAGTGATTATCTCAGAAACCCTGATGATCCCACTATAATAACCCCATTAATTATTTCCACTATTTCCTTCTTGCTAATCTCCGTCCCCTTTGAAAATATCTACCTGAAAAGTACAACAAGAATCAATAAATCGTCCTTCATTTTGTTTTTACTTTTCCAAAACATAAAATGCATGCACGGAAGCCTAAATGATCATAAACTGCATATAAAATTCGTAGTTCAAAGTTCAAACGCAACTTACCCATGGATGGCCTGGGAGAGATAACTTGAGAGTATGCTCTAAAGAAGTCCTTGTTCTCCTTTTGTAACTCCTTCCACACTGCACAATAAAGAATAAATTTGCATAACACGTTCAGTTGAACCTGCAGGCACCATATAGGTTTATATAATTGTACCTGTAAGGGTAACAAGTGGGGTAATCCTAGCATGCTCTTCCAATGCCTTTACGCATTGGTCTTGGCTCATGTGAAGTAGCAAGCATCTCTCTATAAGATTTTGAACCTGTGATATTTTCCATGCATGAAAAGAAAGTAGTGTAAGTTTAGGATATTAAAGCAAGAATGTTGGAAGATGGAAGAGCAGGACTGAGATAGATTATTATACCGTCCTAATATAGTTATGAGGGTGGCAATACAAACAAAGAAGGGGGTTTTGGTGAGTGTGATGCATACTGTGGTCGATCATCACCAGTAGTAGTAGTGGCTAGCTGTGGACAAAAGAGATAACAGAAGAAAGAAAACAAAGGGGCAAAAAGTGCATGTGGGAGAGAGGGTAGATATTTTGGTAGGGGGGTTCGTATATGGCAGAGAGCGCAAACAAATGAGAGCCTCATGGTGTTGTTATCCACACATATCTTTAGTGAAGGGCCTAAAATAGCTCCAGGAATGCTAACATTAGATTCACCTCATCTTCAAATAGATAAGAGTAGTTATGTTCCCCGCGCTTCTCTCCATTTTTTTTTAAGGGACCGAATGTTTTTGTGCCGATTTAGACATTAAAGTCTCCATTTGGTGCCAGTCTCATGGGTCCTACATTCATGAAATGCCATGAATATGGAGTGGTCCTGCAATGCAGAAAAGAGAAAATTGAAATGGAGTAAGAAATCTGAGTAACAAAAAAGGCCGGAAGCTAATCTTTATCAGAGCCAGGTTACTATCCTAGCACCTGTAGGTTATGGGGGCACCACGCTTTCGCTGCTCCACTGTGATCTGTTACTTAATTGACAAATTATAGTAAATTTATTTATTTCCTTATATGGAAGACGAGATGAAATATAAAATTCAAATGCTACAAAAAACACAACCTAGAACTAGAAACGTGGCGCAGTGGAGAAAAATAAAAGGAGAAAAGGAAGCACGAATTCGAGGGTGGGAAACCATTAGGAATGGAGCCTATCACCTAACCCTCTAATCTCTATCCGCCAAAAATAAACTCCTACATGGAAACCAACCGTAACCTTACCTCGTAAATTACTCTACTTCATCCAACCCTTCTATCACATTTACGCCTTTGTTCTGGACTGCCCATAGCTATTTTTTTATTTATACAATATAAAACCAAGGGTTAGAATCTTTGTTACTGAACCACTATTGATTTTGTTCATAATTATTCTAAACGCACTAAGTAGGTACCTTTTTTTTTCTCAATTAAATCATCCCAAAATCAACTTTAGAAGTCATCTACCTCTTGAAAGGTAATATTCACAGCTATTTTAGAGTTTTGATAAATTCTACTTGTAAAATACTTCTCTCTCTTTTTTAGTATAGTGATGTTGTGAGGACACTCCTTTATTTTTTCAAAATATATACCTTAGAATTAAGAATATTTTAAAAAAATACTTTAATTTTTTAATTATTAAACAATTTACTTTTCGTTTTTGAAGTCTCCAATATTATATGCCCTCATTTGCACCGATTCTCAAGCCTCCTTTCAAGTTTCTGTAATACTTTAGAATCGTGAAGAGTAGCTCATCGCACAACTAGCGACGCCGCAACACCGCAGTCCACCACTGCTCAACGACATCGCTCAATACCCCCACATAGTACCATCTCGCACGGATGCTTGCTCCGTCTTACCAGCTTGGCCTGAGAAATTCGCGACGCCGAGCTGCATTTTAGGAAGATTCGTTTTGCAAACTCACGTATAGTTCTCTTTCTTAGCAATATTGGTTTACTCTCTTTGATTGACTTGGGATAGGTCCGAAAGAGTAAGCAGAAGGAATCACCTTTATCTGTGCCAGAAACCGCGAAATCATGTGCCATAAACCGCCTTTTTTTCTGAATAAGTATTTGGCTTTTCTAGATTTTAACTGCAGATAGGAAACCATTCTACTATAACCCAAATGGATAATATAGCCAAACTTTTAGTGCTGTGTTCTCAAATGCATGCTGGTGACTTATGTTCTATGGAACACTTGTTTCATGCCAAGATTAATTAATAAACTTTATTTGTTGTCGATTAAGCATAATGTCTTGTTACCTATGAATCCTTTGTTTGCTTATGC
The DNA here is from genome assembly GCA_037074535.1 of Gleditsia sinensis. NCBI lineage: Eukaryota > Viridiplantae > Streptophyta > Magnoliopsida > Fabales > Fabaceae > Gleditsia > Gleditsia sinensis. The sequence continues at coordinate 59,020,398 of CM073467.1, read as the reverse complement.
ATCTATGTCACAAGATATGGATAAATTTGTGAGACTCCCAATAAATAAAATTTAGAGCATAAAATTTTAATTTCAAGGTTTATATTCAAATTGAAATGTATAAATGGTTTATATTGATTTCGTGTATTTGCAGTTGAGTTACGGCTTTTGATGAATTATATATTGTTAAGCCACTGCTTACTTATCCAAACCCACCACCACCCACTCGCCCAACCTCTTTCATTGATGGTTGTGATGGGAGTGAACCATAGCTGAAATATTGTTTACTGACTTTGATGAAAATTATGACAAAGCTAATGACCGTGAAGAAAGTGATGAAGAGAGTGGATATTTTGAAGAGAAAGATGAAATTTCAAAAGAAGAGAGTGGATCAAAAATTAACCTTGAAGATGGAGAGATTTTTGTAGTTGAAAATGACCCAAATGAGCAAAAAATTATAACTGTTACTAAGAAAATTAGAGAAAAAAAGTTCGAGTATTATAGTAATGGGAATGTTCACTGGGAATGCTTTATGTTCTTTGTAGATGTTAATGAGTTTAGAAGTGTATTGAGGGATTACATAATACAAGAGAATTTTGACATTATTAGGGTGAAGAATGAGCAAGTTAGAGTGACACTCATTTGTGCATAAGATGGTTGTCCATGGAGAATTCATGCTTCTCCCACCCTTGATGGCAAGACATACTTGATCAAGAGTTACAACCCCAAGCACACATGCATCAGGCAATCTGAGAAGACAAATGCAACATCCACCTGGATGATTGAGAAGTTGAGAGGATCTTTGAGTGCCAATCATAATATGAGCTATGATTTGATGTCCAATGAATTCAATAGCAAGTATGGTGTTGAAGCCCATCATATACAATTATAAGGGCAAGAAAAAGAGTAAGGAAAGAGATTGAAAGTTCATATGCTGAGAGTTACAAGAAAATTCCAAAATATGTCGAGTTGTTGGAAAAGAATAAGGTTAGCATAATAAAGTTGAATTACCACGACAAACCCAGCTTGGCCTTATCTCCAGTTTTTAATAGGATCATTGTGTGCTTGGATGCATTCAAAAATGGATTCTTAAAATGTTGTAGGTCATTTATAGGGTTAGATGGGTGTCACTGAAGAGGACCATATGGAGAGGTGTTGTTGTATGCAATTTCTCTTGATGCCAATAATGAACTATTTCCAACTGTACTTGCAGTGGCAGAGACAAAGTACAAAGAATTTTGGTCATTTTTCTTAGATTGTCTTCATCAAGCCCTAGGAAGTGATATTCAATACACAATTATGAGTAATAGGCAGAAAGTATGGATTGATTGATTTATTTGTTTATTTATTTGTTGCTCTGCAATTATTTTTCAATAATTTGGCACTTTATGCATTTATTTTTAAATAATTCATGGTATGCATTCATTTTCACAATTTTATCACTTTATTTAGAGACAATTTCACGAATTGTAGGGATTGTCACAAGCAGTTTGAGATATTTCCCAATGCATGACATAGGCATTGCAGTAAACATTTATTGAACAATTTTAAGGCAAAAATTCCATTTATTATATTACATGACTTTTTTTGGATGGCTATTAATTTCTATTTAGAAAGGCAATGGAAAAAATGAAAAGCCTAGATGAGAATGAATATAGGCACTCGATGGATATTTCTCTGCGTACTTGGTCTAGATATGCATTTGACGAAAGATCTAAAAGTCAACATATAACTGATAATGTGTGTGAGTCATTCAAACTAAATTGAAAAACATAAATGTGTTGAACTTAGCGGATGGACTGAGAGCAAAGATTACGAGGATCTTTTAAAGGAGCGTTGGTAGAAGATTTTTTTTTTTTTTTGATAAATTAATCTCAAAAAAGTTAAATTTCTATACGTAGCTTTTTAATTTTAAAACAACATTTCCAATAATCATAAATTCTTAAGAATGATTTTTGAAAATAATTTTTATTAAAAAAAAATTATGTAAAGGGATGGAAATCCAAACACGGTGCAACTGCAATTACATTCATCAGAGCAAAGGTCCAGGATTATTGTGATGCATACTATGATTTGGAAATGTACGAGACAACATATAGTGGTTTGGTCAGCTCATTGTGTGATTTAAATTCCTCCTCCACTACGTAGGCTTCCAAGAAGGCCAAAGAAAAGCATAAAGGAAAAGGAAGGAGCTGCCCATATGATGCAAGAAGACAACTCTCTACAGCCAAGTGTACTAATTGTCAAAAGTTAGGACACAATAAAAAGGGCTATCAAGGAGCATCCATTAAAGCAAGAAAATTTGGATGTGTTTAATGTTCATTTAATTTTTATAAAAATATTAAGTAGTTAATCATATAAATTTCAGGGAGCTACACAAACATCAATTAAAAGAGGGAATCAAGTATATGCATTTGCATAGGAAATTGTGAAGAGAAATCTGATGGATAAACAAATAAAGAGAATAAACTAATTATCTTACACATATCTGTTATATCTTTTCAAGATTCTGAAATAGTAAACTAAACTTCTCTATTTTTTTAATTTTTTTTGCGTTGAAGAATATTAGGGAAGGTAGAGTTGCTTTGAATCTTGCTTCAAATTTAGCAATACAAGAAAACAAGTCTACAGAAGACACCAACATTAGAGCTGCTAAGGTTACTGAAAGAACCAAGAGGCCTTCCAAGGACAAATTAACACCATCTTGAAATTTATATATGATAGCATTTCAAGTCTTTTGGACTATGAGACATGAATAGTTTTTGAATTTTTGTCTCTGCTTCTTGAAAAGTAGCATTAATATTGTGTTAATGGGGTAGATTAGGGAGAATATTATAATGTTCCTTACCCATGACTGGTGCATTTTGCCACTTGTGTCTGGCTTTTATGGGTCCACTTAGATTGACATGTGAATCTACTATCAACTTTTCTTGTTTTTTTTTAAATGAAAATTAATCTTTTAAATAGTGATTATTATTTTACATTGTGATTAATTATGGATGTAGAAGTGTATTACATTTTACTTATCTAGGTGGAAACGAAAATTTGTAAGAGAGATATTATGCTAATCTTCCTTTAAGATCTAAAATTCTATTATTTCCTTTCATAAATTTAAAATTCTTAAAATTATTAACTACAATAATTAACAATATTTTTATATAATTGTATCTCTTAAAATATATAGATAATTTTTATAAAATAATTTAACAAATAAACCAACTAATTTATTTTTTAAAATATATTTAATTACTTTCTATACAATCAAATAAATATATATTTTTTACTATTAATTAAAAATAATATTTATATTATTAATAATTAAAATATATTTAAAAATAATCAAATTATAGCATTGTTTTTAATAAAATTAGATAAAACAAATACAAAATTACCATCCACTATCACTTGCGTTAAAGTTGTATTATTGAAACTATCCAAACCAAACGCAAAAAAGCAAAATCAAAATCAAAAGAAATACAAAATATAATATTATATAAAAGTATTTTGATTAAAAAAGAATAATTGGATGAATTTTGACCAAAACGAAAACTTTAAAATAAATTTAGTTGTAATATGTCTTTTAATTTGAGAAGAAATTTGTGTATATTTTAAAAATAAAATAGAATAAATCATGTAATAAAAGTATAAAGACCAAGCAACATAACACTTAATTGAAATAGCTTCCGAGAATCCCTTCATAAAACCAAAGCACTTTGGGTGGGTGCTTTCCCAAGAGGTATTCCCCTATGTTTCAGGATAAGATTTAAGCTGGAGCCACTAACCATAATAATGCAGATGGTAGGACCTTAACCCCAAGATTTTGACCACCTGCCCATGATCCTATGACCTAACATAAAATATAACTCTCAACAGAAGGAAGCTATATATTCCCTGATGTAAATTACAACACGTATTAGTATCAATTTCGACTTCCATAGACAGTTGAACATTTTCATAAAACTGCCAGAGTTTTTGAAGAGTTAGTCTTTCAAGTCATTGTATAATACATTAATATCAAAGACAGCTTCACATTTCACAGACGAATAGTAATAAAGTACCTAATGTAGTTGTAACTTTTGATAGTCACTCTAAGGTAGATATAACACAATTGACCTGATCAAACGTACAATTTGAAGAAGGAAAAGAAAGCAAAAACATTGGCACGTGACCAGAGGACATACAGAACAGCCGACATCTGGGTCATCTGTAATTCCATGTGCTTTCTTAACTGGTATCAGACTTCTCCAGAGCTGCAGCCAAATGTACCACCAGTGCAAACTAAATTAAAACTTTTGACAAACATATAAACACGGGAAAAAAATAAAAAGGAGATAGAGGTTACAGTTGTAGTTCAAAAGTTTCTCAATGAGGTCAACATGGGTCATAAGCATTCGTCTACAGCAATAACGGACCAACCCCAAAGCATCCAGTGCATCTCTGCATATCCATCATTAAATATAAATATATAATACCAAAATTAATACCCAGTAGAAACTAGACATTAAAATGTGATCATGCTATATAGTATTCATCAAGGGGCAGTTTGTTGCAGCAGGGAAAAAATGATTTTATATGGAGTAGCTGCATTTTGAATAGTTTTCCAAATGACAAAATATTGATTCTTGATATTAAAAATAACTTTTTTCTTGAAAATAAGCTGCAGCAGGTAGAGCCTAGGTTCAATTTTAAATTTTAAACTCCCAAAACACTAAATCAGGCATTCTACACCTCTTTAGCTGTATGTGGCGCAATTGGTGAAAATATTGATGACGTGATGAGTAAATATTTTATTGCAAAGCAGCTAGTAATTAAAGTTATGGCCATTGCAAGGCAACTACAACACGTTTATGGCAAGCAAATAACTTCTGAATCTCCCTATAAACTCTGAGATTCTGATACCAGACACGTTCCTACACAACTTTTGCTTTCATATATGCCTGAAATAACAGGGAATCATGTTCATCCACATGACGTACTATGCCAAGCGCATTTAAGGACAAAATTATAAGAGAGTCAGAGACTAATGCTACTACAATAAGGCTCATGTACTGTATGTTCGCCGTATCATGCCAACCACAACTGGATTTAAAAAAATAAAATGGTGAGCCATAAACAACATATTAATTTGAGGAATTAAAAAGTACAACAGCTTGACAAGCACGAAAATGTCTTTGACACCTGTCTCTCTCTCTCTAAGAAACCATAGAATCGAATCCTAAGTAGCTCAATCCTATGTTCAATTTCAGCAATCATAATAGCTCGTCAGAATCAACGACGGTCATGTAACATACCCCATAAGTCACTAACAATACCAAATAAATAACCTTCGCCAATAGGAGGAAGAAGAAGCTAAAATTTGGAACTCTGATCAATATCCCCAACAAAACACAGAAAATTGGAAAATGGAGAGGTAAAGATTACTGACCCTTCGCTGTAATCTGCCTGCAGAAGATCCAAATAAGTGTCCCATTTGTTTCCGATCACCTAGAAGAGAAAAAATCAAACTTAGCGTCAAATAATTTAAACCCTAAACCCCGCGTCTCAAAACCAGGAAAGCACAAACTTTCTTTGTACTTGCAGTGAAAAGGAAAAAAAATAGAGCATGAAGTTCACGCTGTGTAAAGTACCTTTCCGCAGGTGAAACAACGAACAGGGATGATCATCCTGTACGCTCAACTCTCAGGCTTCTTTGGGCGTTGCTGCGTGCCCTGCGTTCCAAACTCGAGAGGCTTCCCTTCTCTTCTTCGAGCTGATGGACCCCAAAACGGCATCAAAAAGAGCAGCCATTTGACCCGACCCACCTGTCTTGGGCTTGTCTCGGCCTTTTCCTGGATGAGCCCAAAAAGTTGCTTCCCCCCCATATACCTTTAAAAAAAAAAATAGAAGCCTCTCTAATATCTTAGATATTATATATGAGATATTATAATATAAAATAATAAAAATATAATATTGCTCTAACTAAAATTACAAAAAGATTAAACTCTGCTTATCACTTTAGTTTAAGGACAATATTGTTAAGATGGAACGAAATATTGAATCATCACTCCAAAACCTTAGAAATAGGCTCATAAATGTTAAAAGTTAAGAATTACAAATTTGGATAAGTTTCGTAAGATGCTTTTAGGCTATTTAAAATATTCATATTTAACATAGTTGTTGAAATGGTGTGATTTTCTATTTGAATTATATGATTCCACTTAATTGAAACACGTAATGATTTATTTTATATTTTAAATTGTTTTTTAATATATTAATAAATTTTATAATTTGTTATGATTTATAATTAAAAAATAATCTATTTGATTAACAATTTAAGTTATGATTTAACAATTATGATGTAAAATAGTTATATTTAGTTGCTCATTCAATTGAAAAAAATTAATTGTTCGTAATTTTTTATATAATACCAAAATAATATTCGAGATAGGGCAAAGGTAGAAGGGGGGGTTGTTTGGTGGGAGTATGATTAGATGAAGAGAGGCCCCTTTATGATTTCTTGGGACGAAAGTCAAATGTTGGGGTGGCATAGAGCATAAACCAGCGTAGGTGTGCTACCGAAGAGGATGCGTGTGGGTGAAGGCCAAGAAAGGAACTTTGATGGCACCCTCGCCCTATTCTCAAGAAAGTGGCCACCGTCTATAGCTATCTTGGTTTATTCATTTAATTAAGTAGTCCTCGAAGTTCTCTCCGTTCAAACTTCCCCTCTAACTCTCAAGTTCATGAATCCTTATTCTAAAATGTGGAATTTGACCATAATTGGCTCGTTAATTTGGGTCTTAGTTATTAAATTCAATCATTCTCAATCTTATCCATTTTCCATTATAGACAATTTCGTATTTTTTTTAGGTTCTTGTCAAAATTATTAAATTAAAAATTAAAAGTTTGTTTGATTTTTTTTTAAGAATTGTTTCTAAAAATTGTATTTAAAAAATTATTTTGTAAAATAAAAAAAAATCTGTTTGTTAAATTATTTTGTAAAATATTATTTTTGCTTTTAATAATTTTTAAAAAACAAAAGACAAAAATCACTATCCGTTATTTTTAAATATGAATAAAAAATAATTTTTTATTTTAAAAATTATTTTTAAAAATAGTTATCAAGCTCTAAATTTTTATTTTTTTGGTTGTGTGGAGTAATACATGATAAGAATATGTTTCTCTCTCCATCTCTAAACTAAAAATAGTGTGAACACAAATTAAGACATTGACCAGTTTGGATTGAAAACACGAACACGGAGCAAGCCGAGACTAAAATTAAATAATTCAACTTGCATTTAGCACGTCAATAAGGCAAGCCAAATTGGAGTTTAGGCGCACCCACTCTTAAATTGACCACACTCTTGTAATTGGGGAACCTTGTGCGTGTGATGTGGGAGGACCATTCAATTCAAAGGGTTAGGGGAAGATCTTGGTATTCGGGAATAGGATTTACATAAACAACCGCATGTTAAATGCAAACTCATATTCCTCACACGCTTTTGGTCAACCATTCCCAATACGAATTGTAGTGGCCAACGGATTCCCTCGTTCAATGCTTCCAATTCCAAAATTTGGACTTCTCACACTGCCTTGCCCTTCTATATTTCTTAATTCCATTAACTATTCACTCCAGCTAAAAATATCAAGAATTTGTTTTTTAATTTTAATAAATCAATTTGATGATAAAAATTTATGATAAAATCATGGCTTTATCTTTATCGTATTGTTGATTATTTTATAGAAGTAAAAAATTATCTAATGAAAACAAAAAATCCGATCATTAATTATTATTATTTTTAAATATTTGAGTTATTTTTTTAAAAATAAAAATTTAGAAATAAAAAAAGATACAATTCTTTGGTATATATGTAAAATTTGTTTGTGGATATTTATTTATCAAACATAATTTATATATCTTTCTCAAAAGAAAGAATTGTTGATAAGTGATCGCATTGGTTTTGCCTATTTGACTACAATGTGTACACCTAGTTATTGTCATATCACCCGCAACAAAAGGTGAGGATATTTGATGGCTTTTTCTTTGTATAATCTTTACGAAGAAAGAGTTAATTTATATATTTGGAAGACAAAATAAGTACTATTTTTACTGAAATTAAAAATTACATATTTATTTTATAAAAAAATTAAGTTCAATTATATTTTTAACCCACTATTTAATTTTGTTTGAGTCATAATTCAAATTTTTTACTACTAAATCACATCTAATAATTTTCGTGTCTAAAGGACATAAATGAAAAAAAAAATCTATTTTAAATTACTTGAATATAAATAATTTCCCTGTAGCTTCTAGATTTTTGTTCGTTATATATATAGATAATTTAAATAAAAACCAAAGATATAAATTTAATCTGAATGATTTATCTCAAATAATGAAATAACTAAAGCAACAAAACTATTGTTATTAAAATACAAAAAAAAAATTATGAATTATTATAGATAATGATAATGATGTTAAAAGAGAAAGGGTGGTGATCGGTTGGACCAAAATGATGGAGGTTGAGGCGTAGGATGGTTCGGCTCTGCTTAGTGGTTACCCGCCAAACAACACAACCACCATGGGTGCGGCATCCGTAGGACCCACCGTACCATAACAACGCTCACCCGTGAACTGTGTATGCTCTCATTCTCAACCCAAAAAAAAAAAAAAAAAATTCAAATAAATGCTCTAATTTTTTATTATTATCAAATTTGTAATATTTGAATGCTGAAAAAACTCAAGTTATTACATTTCAATATTTAATTTCACTTTTGCCATCTTCAAAAAAATAAAGTAAAAGAGGGTTTGGGTTGGGACTGCGGGACTTGATTTTGGTGATAGGGTGTCGAACCGAAAACTGCCACGTGTCCCCAATGATTCTCGATAACGCCGAACACTTTCTCGTCCATTTTTATCATCTAAGCTGCGTTTTGACCAAAATATCCCTTATACATTTGTTAACCATAAACAATTCTTTTATTTTGGATACATTGGTATTATTTTTAGGTAAAGGATATTCATTTAATCTCCTTCCTGATTGAACTTAGTATTTTTTAATTTACGTTTTTTTAAATAAAATTAAAAATATTGCGCCTTTTCTTTTTTAAAGTCGTATTGATTTAATTTAATATTCTATAAATTTGTTAGAATATAAAATAAATTCTTTAAATTATTCGAGTAAACAACAAATAAAAAATTACTTTATTACAAAAATTTAAAATAAATGAGATTAAGTAATATATTTAAAACTAAAAGATTATCAATGTAAGTTGTATAAGATTTTTAATAAATTTTAATATAAATTAAAACTAATATAGATATAAAGTTTATAAACCTAAAGATAATTTACTCTTTATATTTTTCACCCTTTCTCCATATATTAGAAACAATTATTTATTTTATATTGTATACCTATACATGAATGTTAAGGTAATGTTTAATAAGGAAATATATTAATATTTTAAATATTTAAAAGATATAAATTTTAAAAATTTTATATGAAATATAAAAATATTAAATATTTATATAATTTATAGTTAAAATATATTTGATAAAAAAATAAAGAAATTCTAAATAAATAAAAACAATTAAAATGTTTATATACAAAACGGCACGTAACTGTAACCAGATCGCCGTTACGTATGGTACGAAGAATAGCGGGATTCCGGATACAGTGGGGTATGTGCATATTTCCAACAACGTGAATAAGAAACAAAACGAAAAACAACGTAATTTTTTTTATACACCCATGCTTTTGGTTTTTTGTTGAGTTTGGGCTGAAATGAAGAAAAGAACGGAAATTTGTTTGCGTAACCAACCACTATCACCGATTGGTTTCAACTTTCAATACTAATAATAATAATAGTTTTTCTCAATTTCCCAGTACCCACTTCCACCCCACCATCTCTATTCCACATCCCCATTTCCATCGCATCTTCATCTTCATCTCCAACCTCCTATAATCATTGTCATCTTTACTACATCTTTCTAGATCTCTCCCGTAGCTCTTTCTATTTCACTGGAAAATTATTTTCAGACCATTCTAGATGTACCAGCTTGATACGTTCTATTTCCCTTCGATTATCGTTTAGAAAAGCATTTCTTATCAATATGGAGGTATTGTTTCCCTCTGTTGTATTTTTTATTTTGTTTTGTTTTGCTCTTTCCTAAAGCTTTGTCCTTTGATTGAAATATCTGATTTGCTAGGTTTGAAGCGGATAGCATTGTGGGTATTTTCCCGTGAATCCAAAAGAGTCAGGATATCAAGGTAAGCGTGTATATCATATGCTGTTTCTGCTTCTCCCATTTGATTGGTTTTGGCTTTCATAAAGTAGTTTCCATATCAGTCTTTTCCAGGTTGGTGTGAATCTCGGAAAAGGGCTATTTTTTGTTTTTTCATTCAACATATATCATTTTAAAACTGAGTCAAACTTCATGGGTTTCTTTTCAAATCACTGCTCTTTCCATTCTGAGATTAAGATTCTACTACCATCTCTGATCTGGGCGAAACATTTTTAAGTGCTTTTCGTGTTTATCTGTTCCCTACTCACTTCTGATCTTCATCGTGTTAGTCTTCTGTTGATAAAGGTTATGCTTGGTAAATGGAGAATGACAATATATTTGGACACGAGAAAGTTCTGATCTTTTGCCATTTTCCTACTCTCCATTTCTCGCTTCCCATTATCACTTCAACCAGGCATAGCCTAAATATTCATTTTTGGTAATTCATCATCTCTATATAATTTCTTGAAGAGAATAATTGGCGTTTTGGGTATCACTGGCTTCTTCTATTCTTTCTTGCGTTGACGTTTTTAATGGACATTGATTAGTTTTATTTGGAATTTCTATTGCTTCCGTTTCAATTCCTTCACCTTATCTCATGTTGAATGAAATTAAATAAGTTGTTTGCTTGCAATTATTTTCTTCTATCAAATAAACATTTTTTGGCGTCAGGAGAGATCCTTTTCATGTTGCCATACCATCCCCATATCCGTACTTCAGCATTTGCAGCTGATTGAGTTGAACCTTTTATTTCCTGAAGCACATTTGTATCAGAGAACTTGCCCAAAGACTTTTTCTGCATAGAAATGATACATCTGTCTTTTTTGGAGCGAGGTCCTAATAGTAATAATAGGTTATCAATTGAGGAATGTTTGTTGTTGGGATCTTGGCCCATAGGCCGAGAAAGGTGTCCTATGGTCATTGGTCATTAATTTCAGTTCTTTTTACTCAAAATTGTGGTTGAGTTGAAATTTAGCATCCTTTTAGTCTGTGTTTGTGAATTGTCCGAAAACATGGTTTATTTTATATGGTCAACATTTGACCTTGATATTCCTTTGGGTGGCTATGAATCATCAAAACCTGCTTCCAAGACCTATTAGTCAACTGCAAAAACTGACGATAGTCTGCTTTATGAGACAACCAGCTCCCTTTCTCACTCTGTACTCTGTAGTCTGTGCTTTAAATTGTTGTATTGAATGTGATTCTCATAATTTTAAATTTGATGTTAATTACTCTTTTTTCTTCTTGCCTGTAGATATTTGTTGGCATTTGACAGCTTCTGTGGTATTTCTTAAAAGCTACATTAATTGAGCTAGGCAAGCATTAGTCCCGGGATAATGTTGGGGGCCAACAATGGTAATCCTGTGCTTCCTGTTTTCTTGGATGAGACTCAGTTTCAGTATCAAAGTAATGCAGCAAATCAACTGCAGTTGTTTGGAAACTGTGAGTTTTCTCATGCTTTCTGTCATGTGATAATGAACATGTTCACCAGAATATATTTTCATTTTGAATATTGTTATTTCACGTGGTATGGTATCTCTACTTTGTTGGTTGAACGTATGCTTTTGATTGGAGTATGTTTGTCTTTACATGTTCACTGATTTAAAAGTTACTTGATATAGCCCTTTTTTTTGGGTTAAAAAAAGTTTTAGGTGAAGGTAGGTTGCACCATTTCAAGATAAGAGCATGCCACAAGTTTCAGAAAGGGCTTATAGTAATACTTGATATAGCTTTATTTGCTTGGTTGGGTTTCTACTTAACTTCCTTTTTCACGATTGTACTAATTACTAGACTGCCTTCCTTTAGTTCCTATTCTTGCGACAGGAATGCTGATGGCTTCTCCTGTTCTGTGTGAGAGAATTGATGGAGGAGTACAAGATTTGGGTTTTAGCTCGTCTTGTATTTTGCATGTATGCATGTTTTGGCTTGTGTGCATTTCATTTGCATGTTTGGGTCCTTGTATTGCAGGAGATGATAACTGCATATTTCTGCACCTTCTTATTCTTCATGCACAACTTCAGATGAAAATGGCACTTGTGATGGCATTTCTATGTACTGATTTTCTGTTTGAATAATATACCATGTCAGACAAGATAGATAAACACTGTTGATTGTTTAAATTTGCTGTTGCTGGTTATGATATTCTTATTTTTTGTTGTAACTTTAAACCCTTTGCATATTTAGTTCGCATTGTTATTGAGGATTGCATTTCCTTATATAATCATTTGAAGTAATTTATTCCTTTGATACTTCTAGTATTTTGTCTGTGCTTTTCCTTACCACTGAGTAATGAATGTGAAATATCTCTTGCAGTACAAGCTGGATGCAGTATGGATCCAGTAAATTACTTTGGAAATGAGCATATCAGTTCCATGATTCGACCTAATAAACGAAGCAAGGAAATGGAAGATATCTCAAAGCAGCAAAGGCTTCAGATTTCCTTGAATTATAATGGCTGTCAAGATGAACCTGATCGATCAGCAAGCATTCCAAACCCAAACCCTGTGTCAACAGGATTGAGGCTATCTTATGACGATGATGAGCATAACTCATCTGTTACTTCTGCAAGTGGCAGCATGACTGGCGCCCCTTCAATCATATTATCCCTTGGTGACAATATTAGAACTGAGCTTGATAGGCAGAAAGAAGAGTTGGACCAGTTTATTAAGCTTCAGGTAATGTAATATCTTATAGCTCTCTGTTCTGTCATTCCAAGGTGTTGGTTTATGTCTTGTGGGTGCGAAAACAATTCATGTTACACCCATGCTTCCATATGGCAGATGTTTTTGCTTTTTAATTATTATTATCAATCTACTACTGGTTTTTCATATTATGAAATAAGCTGTTATGCAGTCTCTTTTGGTTGTTCGCCATCCTTTTGTAGTTTTTTTGGTAGATAGTTACTCTGTTGAAGAATTATTGCTTATGAAACACTATCCTTAATGTTTAAAATATTGGGTGAGTCACAAGATCAGAATGTAGTATTTGAAAGCCTTTGATAGAGGTGTATGAAATGATTGCACTTACATAGATATATCATAGACAAAAGTGGTACTTTGGTTATGGAATTATTAATGGTTGGGTTACTTATGTTTGCACTCGTCTGAGACCTTGTTCTGATTTCTTTATACACAGAAGGAACAATTGTCAAAAGGAGTGAGAGACATGAAACAAAAACACATGGCTTCTCTCCTTGCTGCCATTGAGAAAGGTGTCAGCAAGAAGCTAAGGGAAAAAGATGTGGAGATAGAGAACATGAACTGTAAAAATAGGGAACTAGCAGAGAGAATAAGGCAGGTGGCTATTGAAGCACAAAACTGGCATTACAGAGCAAAGTATAATGAGTCAGTTGTTAACTTACTAAAGAACAATCTCCAGCAAGCAATCTCACAAGGAGTTGAACAAGGGAAGGAAGGGTTTGGAGATAGTGAAGGTGATGATGCTGCTTCATACATTGATCCCAATAACTTTTTGAACATCCCTGCGGTCCCTGTGAAATCAACTTCCCAGAACAAGCAAGGCATGGAGCATCTGACTTGCAGAGCATGCAAGGCAAAGGAGGTTTCCATGTTGTTGATGCCTTGTAGGCACCTGTGCTTGTGTAAGGACTGTGATGGATTCATCAATGTTTGTCCTGTATGCCAAATGATAAAATCTGCAAGTGTCCAAGTGTATCTGTCTTAACTTACAAAGGGTAAGTATTACCAAAAAGAAAGAAAAGAAATTGAAAAATGCAATGGAAATTACATCATTCTGCTGTTCTGTGACTTTGTGTGATATGTCTGCCTAAGTTAAGAATTTTCTGAGTGAAGTACTTGTCACTATAAAAATTGACTTCTAAGGATATATCTATCCAAGTTTCATTGTTAGAGCACTCCCCTACTTTTCCTCCACCCCTCCTTTTTTTTTGTTCTTGTAAATACAGTTGTGGTTTTCGAATAAAAATGTTACATGAGTAGCACTGTTCTTTGAGAAACTGTAATAAATAGTGTATAGTTACATCATTCTTAAACTATGAACAGATGATAATATATATGTGCAATGCCTCGGGTGTTTTTTGTTCCATTTTTTTGATAAAATAATGATATGGGAATTTTATTTTTGAAAGAATTAACGCAATGATACTGAATTATAAAATACTCAAGTATATTAATTTTTTTTTCTTTTTAAATATTTTAATATCCATTCCAATTAATTGAGACAGTTAGAATACATGCATTTGTAACGACTATGTGAATTTCATTAATTTTTGTATTATGGCGAATGCATCTTCCCGAAAGGTAGACCTAGATGGCTGGATATAGCATTTCAAACGGTGGGAAGTCATTTTTTGGGTCTTAATAAAGCCAGGAAAAGAAAGAGTGATATAACTCTGCAAGCAAAGAGACTCAACCAAAAATAAATAAATAAAAGGAAAGAAAGAATGGGAGGCAAATGTTATATATTTTGACAGTAACTTTTACACAATTATAACGCAAGTAATGATGCGTTTTACAAAACATATTCCACAAGGACGTGAGTTCGAATCCCGCTGTCGATGTGAGGATCTTGTTGGTGGGCGATCAGTAAATATCTCTATAAGCGCCTTTTGAGCCAGGAGACATGTCCTGGCATTTGTAAGATACCGAAATCTAATTTATCTAAACTTTTCTGTACCAAAAAAAAAAAACAACCCCAAGAGAAGACAACATTATTTAAATACAGCCACATCCACAGTCGTGGACTATTCGTGGTTGGAGAAAGGTTACAATAGTCGCTAACTTGTAACAACAATTATGGTCCATAATACTACTACCGAAATCACTTGAACATAATAAGAGTACATTTTAACAAACTGATAACTCCATATTATTACATGAAGCAAAAGCATAATATAACTGAGTACGAAAAAGACTCAGTCAGTTGCAATAGAGGGCGAAATGGCGAAGTTCATCATGATGCACCATTCGCATTCCAGAAACCCTCGGGGCTCATTATGGTCTTCAATAACGGTGGGCTAACTTCTCCTTCTCCTTATATTGTTGGACATATCTGCATCCAGTTGCAAGAAGAATGTACATAAAGTCATAAATCCTCTCTTTGGATGCAAACTTCAGGAAATAATTTGAAGTTTCAAGTATGACAGCTTCCTTGGACCCTGTACTTTGCTTCTTTGACCATTCTGAGAGTGATGTATAGATCTTATTTGAACTAGTCTTGGATCTCTTCAAAGTTCAATAATTGCTATTGCCACAAGTAGTTCAAACTTCATACACACCTACCAAAATCCTCTTCCTTTATCTAACTTCTACAGTCAACTTACGGATGAGCAATTAATTTTCCTCATCAGAATTAAAAAAATATTGTATTTTATGTTAAAGAAATACAACCTTCTAGATTGTTTAGGACACTTAGTGATGTTTCCATTTCACCACAAGTTCATCTATAAACCACAGCAAGACCTTTCCTCATAAAGATCGATGATTGGATCCAGAGAAAAGTAAAATCCAAGCCTGAATAAATGTCAATTATTCAATAGCGACGTTATTATGCACACCCCCCAAAATATCACAACCACAACCCCCCCCCCCCCCCCCCCAAAAAAAAAGAAAAGAAAAAAGTCTTCACATTCAAGAGGAAAATAAACCTAAATAGTTAAATCTGAATTTAGTTTCACCGTTAATTTTAATCAACCAACAAGATGCAGACTAGTAAGTAATAGTACTGATATCCTTCGACCTAAACATGCCATTGGATTCGAAGTTTTGCAGAATCTGATCTTCCGATCATAAAAACACTTGCTTTGTGATCTTTGAGAGATTCTTAGTTGGTCTTAGTTAAACTCGGCAGCAGATCAAATAATCATGTTCAAAAAAAAAAAAAATTATAAGCATGTTGGTACACTTTTAAGTATAGCCCACTTTTAAAATATTCACATGTTAGATGCATTTTATGATTATTAGTTATCTTTCCGCAATTTACTAAAAAAAAATTGTAATTTTTCCCATGCTAAGACGTGTATTATCCTATTTGGCAGCTCTCCGGAGAGGCCAGAAAAATATTAAATCAAAAGTCCTGGGAAGTATATCTATAGATTCAAACTCTTGGACCAGAATGAGAAAAACCCAATAAATGCTACATCAATCTCCCATCTCATGCTCGCACCTTTCCCCATGGACTACTCAACATCTCCAAGAATAATAATATTAGCCTTTTTTTGTCCTCAGCTGGGTCCCTTGAATGATACTACTTCTTGCTTATTCAACTCTATGATCATTCACCTCATAATTCGTAAGTTAGAATCATGCAACATTTTTTTTTTGTCGAAGAAAAATCTAGCCACGTATTTCATTGCCCAAACTTTTTTTTTTTTTTTTAAATTTATAGTAATGAAGAAAAAGAAAGGAAGAGTGTAACACTAACGAGTGACAAAAGAGAATCCAGAAGGAGCAAAAAGGAAAAGAAAATTACGTGTAGGTGCCGACGAGAGGGGCGAGGAAGAGGACGGCGTTGAGCCAATTCTCCGAGACTTTCTGGTGGATCTTACCGGGAAGGTCCTTCCACAACCCACTCATCACCTTTTGCTGAAACGGCGAAAGCGAGTACACAACGGCCTTCATCCTCGCCGGCTGCTTCCCCATTGTCTTCGCCGCAATTGCCACCGCTAACTCTCTCCCACAAATTGAAAATGCGCCATTCTCCAATCTCCCATCTGGTTTTTATTAATTTCTACTTCTTCTCTCATCTGGTTCTAGTGTAGCTCTAGAACCTACTGCAGTATTCTCCAATCTCCCAGACGCATGTCTCCCCTTCGCAATGTCACACGTGTGCCTGTGCCTTCTGGTTGTCGCCGCCGTGCCAGTTATGTATTTGTGGCTCCCAGTCCACAGAGCCTTTTCTATTAATGCGAATTTACCCATAAATTTTAAAGATAAAAATGCTAGTTATCCCTTTAATTTTTTTTGAACTAAAAATTAAGATATTTTTAATCTAAAAGAAATTTAAAGGATAATTTTTTAAAGTTACTTTGTCTTTAAAATTTATAAATAAAATTACATCAATAAATCAAAACTCATTTAATACTCTTCAACTAATGCCCTTAGCCAGACTCTAAAAATTGTTAGCAAATAAAATGATAATTGATTCTATTTAGATTTCGTTTAGTTAGTAATAACAAAAAAAATAAAAATAAAAATAAAATAAAATAAAATAAAATATTGTGATTAAAATTATATTTAATAAGATAATAAAATAAAATAAAATAAAAATTAGATAAAAATATTATTAAAAAATAAATTATTATAATATTATTATTTTAACTTAAAAAATTATTTTAAATATTATAAATAAAAAATAAAATTATTAATATAAAATTTTGAATTAAATTTTATTAAATAATATTAAAATTTTTAATTTAAATATATATATTTTTAATTATAAATTTTTTTATAAATAAATAAAATAATAAATAATATTTTAATCTTTTTTATTTTTTTCTCTCGTGTTTATATTTTATCTATTTTTAAAAATAATTTAAATTATATAAAAAAAAACAACATTTCATAGAATTTATATTTTTTATTATTTTCAACAACTAAAATAAAAAATAAAATTTCTATTATATTCTATTTCTATTCTTTTATTTTGATTTTTCCTATTAGACGGAACCTTAATTTTAATTTTTGGTATTTTTTTTTATCAAATTTTATTCATTAAATTTATTACATATGAATTAAATTTATATATTTTTAAAATTATTAAGTTTGTTACACATTAATTTATGAATACTTAATCTAAGGACTAAGGAATAACAAGTTTTTAAGTTAAAAACAAGTGAAATTATTAATTCAAAATAAAAATTGTAAGCTTGAAATATACTTTAATTGCAAATTTAATATATTAGCTTAAAAATATAACAAAATACCTACTTAATCTTTTAGAAAATTTTAAAATATTAAATTTGCATAACTTTTAACATTCAAATTACACATGAAAGATTATGTGATCTAATATTAAATACCCATTTTTTCTCTTTTTAGCTATCAGAAATCTAATTTAAAGAACTTCCATAAAATTGAAACAATTTTCTTGAATATTAAAAGTGATTGAATGATATTAGTGTCAAAGTTTAAGTAAAAAAGACAAATAAAAATAAAGCTCATATATAAATATTAAGATAAGAGACTCTATATACTACATGTATAATTAAATAATTTTTTTAAAAAAATTATATACGTAATTTTCAGGTTTTAATTTATATTTTTCCTTTTACAAATGATTCGAACTTATAAATTTTTTGTGCATTGTGACGCCAACGACCGAAGTAGGTGTGATAGTCGTCAAGAAGACATGATCAGGCAACGACGGAGCTGAGAATGGACGGTGCATGGCGCTGCCACCGTCTGGAGTAAAGAGAAAGACACCTATGAAACGATTGTCGTTTATGCGTCCAGTCAACACTGCTGTGTCAGAACAGCCAATGACGTATATCCCCGCCAACGCTTATCGCTTAGGATATCCTAGTCAGATGTGAATGCTTCAGTGGCAGAATCGTGATTAATAGACGACCCAATGGCATTTCTGAACTACTCCCTTACAAAACTCGGCGGCCCAATTCAAGTGGCAAACGACGCAACTGATGATGCGATGATTTGTTCTCTTTCCTCTTCTTCCCCCTCAATTCTTCGACATTAAGGTTCTCCAACTCGCACAACAGTAGCGTCTTTTCTAGGTATCTTTCAGTATCTGTTTCTCGTCTGATGTACGCTATTTCTGATTGTAATGCGATTCTTTATGCTATATGCAGTTCTGTGAAGCTGACGTTAAATTCATTTCCTACTGAACATGATTATATTTACTTAAAGTTATGTTTATATATGTGTTCTTGGTCATTGTATATAAACTGGTGAAAAGATGGGTTTTTTTCCATCGAATTTTATTATCAAGTTTTGATTGAAAGTGGGTTGAAAATTAAAACACGTTTGTTTTTTGGTCTAGAAAAGCGTGTCTTGAAAAAAGAAATCTATTTTTTAGAGTTTAAACATGTAAGTTATTCTTATACCGATAAATTTATGATTCCACTTAAGTATGAGGTTTTAGAGGAACCCAGATGTCAATGGCATAATTTATGGGGGAATATTGTTTGATACTAATTATTATTATTATTATTTTTAATCATTGCTTTGGTTGGCACCAACACAGGCTAATCGGTAGAGTTCATCGAAAATTGGGAACTGCATCCGCATCCAGAACGAGGAGATGGGATCTGAAGGGCCAAAGGCCATTATTATTCATGTAACTGGATTTAAAAAGTTTCAAGGTGTTGCTGAAAATCCGACAGAGTCTATTATTAATAATCTGAAGGATTATGTTGAAAAGAGAGGTGGTCTGCCTGCTGGTGTTACTCTTGGCAGCTGCACTGTGCTTGATGTAGCTGGGGTAGGTGCACTTCCTCAGCTTCACCAGATAATGGAGTCTGGTATTTCAAAAGCAGATGCTGCGAACAATGCACAAGTTGTGTGGGTTAGTTTTGTTCATTCATTTTGTCATAATATTTGATATATCTCAATTGAATTCTTGATTGGGTTGCCTGTAAATTTATATTTCATTATTATGATTTGCGTAGCATGAAGTTATGACTTTCTGAAAACAACAGTCTTTTAAGAAGTAGAGTCATAGAAAACGGTCAGGGACTTACTGGTTTTGATAAGAAATGGAATTGAAAATTATTTATCCTCAATATTCAGTCATTATTGAAAGCAAGCCTTGTGCTATAGCAGCATCTTACCATATATTGGAGCAGTAGAATAATTTACACTTTCTCTTTCTATTTTCTCACATGTCCAGTATGATCGTCTCAAATTGTATTTGTTTATGTTAATTGTTTACCAATTCAGCTGCTGTGTACTATGAAATGGGTTATTCAACAAAAAAAAAAACTTTCATTCCATTTAGTCTTTTGCATTTATTGGTTTAACCTTAAAATCGTAGTCATGATAGTAATATCCTGGCTTTCAGAATGATTGCTAAAGTAAAAGTGGTAGGCAACGTTGTCAAAAGCGATAAATACTTGACAGTACACAGTTAGCCATCTATTGGTCTTTTTCATTGTTTTCTTTAAACTTAGAGGCCACCAAGTAGCAATCATCACTTGAATGCTCTGCATTTGCTACTAGACATAGTAGCTTATAGCAGTTGCTAATTGCTTGCGCTTTTGCGGCTTTCTTTCCTTTATTAATTTTTTTGGATGATAACTTATCCCTTACCTTGTTATGACTTATATAGTTTCACTTCTTTCTAATAAATTTTCTTATCCAAAAGAAAAAAATTGTTTATTTTCTTCAGTATTCTATCTGTAGCAAGGCAATCTTGTTATGACAGTGAAAGTAGTTGACTTTGGTTTATAAGATCATTTTTCCATGTCAGTGGAAAACCAGTTTTCAATAGACTTTTGAATAAAAGATATATATATATAGTGATATTTAATAATACTGTCCTGCATTTTCTGGATTGGTTTAATTAAGGGGCTTGTCCTGCATTTGTGCTTCAGCTTCATTTGGGGGTGAATAGTGGGGCTCTAAAGTTTGCCGTTGAGCGGCAGGCAGTAAATGAAGCCACTTTCCGTTGTCCAGATGAGGCAGGATGGCAACCTCAGGTGAATCATGGTTTTGCGTCTTCTGTTATTGTAAAACAGTAAAAGCTACAAATGCTTCCATAATATTTTGCTGAAATATCTTAAATTCCCTTCATGGTTTCCTTTACCCAACTCTTCTGGTCTCTCTTTTTGTTTTTTCCAGCAAGTCCCAATTGTACCTGAAGATGGAGGAACTTCCCGAACAAGAGAGGTATCTTGTAATATCTTTTTCAAATTGTATCTTGTGATACATACCTTGTCAAATAGCATGCTACATGTGCTTATCTGTGCTTATCCAATAACTTATTCCATGCTTTTGTAAATACTATTGTCGTTTATTCTAAAATAATGAAAATTAAAAGATTATGCTGGTTCCTATTTGATCTAGTAAATGAGGAAAGCTTTTAGTTTTACTTAAAGATGTTTCATTCCATTGAAGAAGTAATCTCACTCAGGTTACTCTCCTCCCTCGCTCCAAAAAAAAAAAAAGAGTAAGAACTAAGAAAGAAAGTACAAATGAATAAAAGGGGAAAAGAACCCCAAGCACTTGATTTTTGTTTAGAGATGCAAGGACCCAGGAGACGAGACATGTAAATGGTTGTTTTAATGATTTTGTTTCTTAGATCTGGAGTTTGCCTTATGAATTTAAATATTCACCATTGATGGTAAAATACCTTAAACCAATACGAACAAGCAAAATAAATACCTTGATTCAATGATTTTCTCCTTTAAAACCTGATCCGGGGGAAAGAATTGTATTGTAATAGCTGTGTAATATCTGTGATTAAATGTTTGAAATAGTCATATGCTTGAACTCTCTGTAATCAGAAAGAAAGCATCTTCATAGTCACATGATATTGTAACAACTAACAAACTTCTGAGCTCTTTCTTATCCTTTTCTTTCCTAACCTACCTGTTTTTTGTTGAAGACTTCTATGTCTGTTGAGGCAATCTGGAAATTCTTGAAGAAGGAGGGTTATGATGTGGTTACATCAGATGATGCAGGACGCTTTGTTTGCAACTATGTTTATTACAACTCCCTCCGATTTGCAGAACAGAAGGGCAACAAGTCTCTGTTTGTACATGTTCCCCTCTTTTCAAGAATTGATGAAGAAACCCAGATGCGCTTTACAGCCTCTCTATTGGAGGCCATTGGTTCTGCAACATCATGATGCCACTGGTTTAATATTCAAAAGGGTTTGTCGTGTCCTGCTGTCGTGTGCTCGTGCATGTAAATCAGCTGTCTGGATATCAATGTAACTGTAAAATAATTTACAAATGAACTAGTGGTTTGCTGCTCTGTCGTTTTTTTTGTGGTGAGAGATATGGTTGTATTTCCTACTCAAGGCAAGTCAACGATGTTTAAGACTTGATTATCTCCTACGTTCCATAAGTTTCTGGTATTTGTTCAAAATATTGTCAACAATTATATTTCCGTTTTTCACTCTGATGTCTAAATGTTATGTAAAGGGCACTGGTTGGTGAAAATAGCATATGTTGTAAAAGGGTGGATATGTGCATTTATAGAAGCTTACTTTTTTCAAAATATAATAGCACCTGTAAACAAGCATAGTCGTGGAGGGAATGAGTATTTCTGAGTATCATTTACTTGCTTAATCAGTACGTAAAGGGTCATTTAGTACCCTATGGAATTAATCAGTACAACAGTTTAATGATTTTAGGATGTATTATCTTTATGATATTAAGAAAGTAAATAATTCTTTAGTCACTTCTTAACAGTTACAACAAATTAAAAAACAGTAAATTATACAGTCAAATATTCAATAGTACCCTATGGAATTAACTTGCGAAGCTAGAAACTTTCAGCTGATTTATAATCCTGCAGAAAAATGTATACAAATCCGCTTTAAAATGGAGTAAAGGCTAATGGGGTTCATAATGGGATTACTGATCTACTACAATAGATACAAGGGCTAACAGAAGCATATACTATAACTTAAAATCTCGGCTATAGTATGATTAAAATCATAGTGCTCCTTTATCAATTTTCCCCAGTGGCAGAGCCATGACAAAGTTCACAATACTCTGGGTGTGGCCGCTGTGGGTTATTTTAGCATGCTCTTTATCTCTATGGTGAAATGGGTTTACTCAGGATAAGAGGAACTGCATCAACTTTCTCCTCTGTTATAGTTGTTCTGGTCACGCACCATTCTGCAGATTGCCTTGGTTCCAAGGACAGAAATGCTGAACTTGCAGAATCAACTATAAGTTGGCTCTCTGTTGATACACTATAATTAATAACCTTTTGCTACTAAATCACGAGTTGACTTAGTAGTGGATTCGAGATTAAAAGTACCGTCAAGAGTTTGAATCCTAATTCATCCAGCTGGCAATTTGAAAATTCACAAAAATTCATTCCAGTAAACAGAAAACAATGGCTGATGCAATTTAAGGGGTCTTAATTTTTTTTTTAATCTTCTTACCAAGCGATGGGAATTTAATCTATAAACTCTTCTTCCCGTGATTGCTCAACTTGGATTTGATTCAAATGGGCCTTTGTCAAATTCATATTCATGCCATAGGTCCAATGTAAGACCCTCTGCCCCTTCCCATTGGAGAAGTGCAAAAACCAGTTCTTTTCACATTTTATTCTTCTCCAATTGAAGTTTGAGAGGCTATGATAAGATTAGGGTATCAGTTAAATACAGACAAGAGGGGACCAGGGAGATACTCCAGTCCAGTCCATAATTAGCATTAAATCTATTACTTAATGGCTACAGACGTAAACAAACAAGAACCTAACTTCTACTAATAATGTTCTTGCTTGGCTTCATTCCTCTCATCACAAAGCGACAAACGTATGTGTTCTGCAGAGCCGTTTATTTTCCTGCAAGACATTGACATTGTTGTCCAAATGATCATATAATAAACTGGAACCAATTTTGATTTACTAATTTAATGAAAAAATCTTCCAATCTACATTAAAAGTGGAAAAGAACAAAGGGGGGAAAATTGGGTTTTCTCCAGTTTCTTATATAGCTCTAAGAGGGTGAGGTGCAAGCTTTTCTACTAGCATGTTGATGTAGAGAAATTTTTGTGTGCGAGCCTCTAGCATTATCTAACTATTTAAATTATTTTATACTTACAGTAATGTTTGAGTATCTTCTTGTCACAAGAAAACTACTTTATAAGCTCTACGCCTCTGTCTGTTTGTTTGGACAACATGTTCCTATGCTTCTTGTGCACAAATTGTCATGTCAATTGAGCCTTCTTAGATTGTCTATATCTTAGAGAAAACCTATCTAGAAGGTATCTTAGCATCTTCACTTAGATCATATTGGATAGACATGACAACAAAAACAACAAAATCATATTCCATTTGTGGATTCAAAACATAATACAGTCATAAAGCATCGATATCTTAAAAATAGAGTTTGTTTTATGTTTAACACTCATTTTAGATATGACACAATATTTTAAATTATATTTAAATACTATATATTTTATTGTGTTCTGATATAATATTATATAGTATCCTATATTTATGTTAGTATCTGTATTTCTTAGAATAAAATTATCTATTAGTGGCAAGTGCATATCTTCTTCTATTCTTTTTTAACTGCTAATGCATACCCTCCAGTCTCTTAAGCACAGCATTGTCCAGCTTGGTGGGAAAACAAACACTCATGAGCTCATTGAACTGAAATGCAATATTATCAAAATCCAAACACTCTGGATCCCACATGTCTGAAGTGAGAAAAGTAATACTAATAGCAGTAACCGGAATCTGCCACCTGGTACCAAAATACATGCCCGGTTTATCTTTTTATCTGGAAGTTTTGGTTCCTGTCTGTGTTACGTTTCATTAACATGCCACTTGTAAAGCTTATGGTCCCCTTCCCTTTTCTTTAATAACACACAGAGACAGACCACTACAGCAAAGTGCTATTTCTGAGACTTTTTTGATTCTCAAGAAATTTGTATTAAGAAGCATCCATGGAATTGAACTGACTGATTGTTAGTGTCATATCTGTCATCAAACAATATCTGATATGTTCTTAAAAGACAGTTAATATTATTGCAGCTTCTTCAACATGTACGGAACCCCCTTCTTCCGCATAATTTTTGTACATCTTGTTATGAAACTCATGCTAGAAGTTAATTCAGAATATTTTAAATTTGGTGCATTAATTATGATATAGAAAATAAGGTACTAGCCATAGTTTAAAAAAAATATAATAATGGTTATTGTAATGGCTCTTAAGACTCTTTGTATTATTTGATATGACCAAGTATCACTGCATCTTAGTATAATTTTTTTTAATCTGTTAATTTTTGCAATTGATTTTTCTGTCTATCTTGCGATATTACACTTTGACTCTTAAAGTCTAAATTAGATAATAACTTTAAGAGTAATTATGTGAAATTATTAAAATAATTTTTTAATAAAGAAGAGTACAAAATAAGGTATCAAGTAAACGGATGAGTATTTTGATAATTTTGCATAACTATTGTTAAAATTAATGTTTAATTTAATCAATAAAGAACAGACTGCAATGAAACAAATAGAGTGAGGGATTAATTGTAAAAATTAATAAATTAAAGGAGAAATTGTAATTAAAAATAAAAATTAGAATTAACAAACACAATTTTTCCTATTCTTAATAAATTCGAACAATTAAACGTTAACAACGTACCTTTGTTGCTTGCCTGTTTGAGTCTGCTATTGCCTATTTTGATATCAGACCAACTAACAACTTATGACAGCTTTGATCTAAATGACACAATGAACATTTTCATAGTAGCAAAAACAAAGAGTGCACAGAGGAAACTAATCATAACCAAAATGAATTTGTTGTCTGTGTGTGGGTGTGTGTGTGTGAATGTGTCTTATAGTTATTTGCCGTGAGATAAGGGTCGTGCATGCGCCTGCATTATAGGCCAAGAAGGAATAGATAAAGGAGGTGTAGGGATCCTCCAAAGAAAATTATTGACAAAGCAAAGAACCTTAGGGCCTCAAAGCAATCCGTGAATGCATATTGCTAAAATGGATTTTTCTAGAGGCCATGAACTCAAGGGAGGACCATAGGATACAAACAAAAGAGATGGAGGCAAATACACTTGTTTGTTCTGTCTTTTCTCTCTCTCTCTCTCTCATTAATTTAAGAATTAGCTAGAAAAATTGAAGGTCACACAGACAGGAAAATGGGTCTTTTTCCTACTGAAAATTCACATGCCATCCACAAATATCCACAAACTATAACATCATCACCCCCACCACCAACTCCGAGAAAAGCCTCAGCTCAGACTGCATCTGCGTTTTTCCTTGTGAATTTCCATTTTTTATAAATTATTTTAGTTTTATTAAAACATGCTCATCCTCAAATATTAGTTTGTAAAAATAGATAAATCAAGTTACTTATAAATTGACATATTAATATTTTTGAAATAAATTTTTTTAGGTAATTAGCTCAGTCTATATATAAAATGACACATAAAAATATCGTACGTGAATTTTATCAAATACTTACATGTCTCATGATTATTTTAATTTTGTAGATCAGTTTGAAATTTTGTTCCTAATAGAGGCGAATCTTACCAGTCCTTCAAAATTCTAGAAGGATCCGTGATCAACATAGATCTGTGACTACCTCAAATTTAGCAGAATTTCGTTGTTGAGGTGATGTGGAATCTAATTGTTGTTAAAAGTGGACTAATTCATACCCTTTTTCCCATTAACTAGAGGGCATGGCTCCAAAAGCAAATCGGCTTTCTTCTTAATTCTTCTATCTTCTTCACGAAGAGAATGATATGACACGCACATTCTCATGTATTCACGTTCAAACAAAGCAGCCCAAGCAGTTGAAAATTGGGGATATGCTTAGATTGTTCTTGACTAGAGACAAATTTTTGAATAAATTTTTTTTTATAATTATATGAAAAGTGAGGATCATATTTTGGTGGAAAAGGGGATGAATAACTTGGAAGCATGAAATATTTTACGCCCACGCCCTAGTTGGCAACTGAAACAGGCTCAAAAAATAATAATGGAGCAGAAACAACCCTAATTAATCATCTGTGACTACTGTACGTGGGTGCATGGAGTTCACGAGACGACTTAAAGTTCACAAGCACATAACAGCCAAAATAAATAAATAAAATAATAAAACCCGAACAGATTAAAAAATTACATTGGATTTTGCATGTCCCCAAGTTCAGGAGACATGTTATGAAATGCTCAAAAAATTTTATTTTTTTTACGATAAAAATATAAAAAAGTTTTTAGCATGTTGGGATTGATTAAAAGATGTGAATTCATGATAACATGCTTGCTTTCACCTAAAAAAGAAATAATGTTCTCTGTGGAAGCAGCAAAACTTGTCCGCCACAGAAAAATATATTACAAAATTAAGTATTAGAATGGTTCAACCAGAAACCATTATTGCCTCTGCCTTAATATTAAATACTAAGTTATATGCATTTATCTTTAACTTGAGTTATTTTTCCTTGGTTATAATTTAAATTGTTAATGATATCATAATAATCCTAATTTAATATCGAGTTGCGTAAACATTACTAGTCCTTGATATATTGGTTAGTTTATTGATTATTTAAGCGTTAATTTTTTTAATTGAATAATTGAGAAAATTGCTAGGTAAACAGGCTATATATATCACCATAGAGTCCAGAAGGGGTGATTGATTTGAAGGGGAAAGGGACAGGTGGAAGAGGGTCCCATGGACTTACGGATAACACAGTTTGGGAAGTGGAGATGAGAATGAGGAGTGGCTTTCAGTGCCCGTTTGGTACACTGGAATAAATTTCAGTGAAATGGAAAGAAGAAAGGAAGAGGGAATGAAAAAGAGAATAGAATGTCATTACCTTGTTTGGTATGTAATGAAAAGAATTAGGTAATGTAATATTTTATTGTTTGATTAATAGAAATTGAAAGAATAGAAAGATAAGATAAACAAAATGATTAAATTAATTTTAATATAAAATAATTAAATTAATTTTTTTAAATAAAAAAATTTAAAAAAAAATAATTTTTTTTTTAAAAAAAAATTTTTACAAATTAATTTTTACAAAATATATTCAAATTAATTTTTTAATAATTAAATTAAATTATTTTAATACAAAAAATTTAAAGTTAGTATTATTTTATGATGGAATCATGGATTCCATCCATTATTGGAAGGAGTCCATTTTCCATCATATGATGGAATGGAGCATTCCATGGAATGCTCCATTCCATCCATTCCATCGTACCAAACACTGGAATCCTACTTTCCATCTCAGATTCCATTCCCATTCCTGTGTACCAAACGGGCACTCAAGCAGTGGGTGGCATTTTATGTAAATATGAGGTTGATTGAACCACCATCACCACCTCAAAGAGAAACTCTGAGTGAGTCAAGTGACCAACATAACTCAAACCCATATAGTTCATGATTGCTTATCACCCTCCACACTCCACACTCACGCCCATCCTTTTCGCCATAAATTCTTTTTCAAAAAGAAAAAAAGTATTATTATATAGATTTTTTTGGTATTACAATGAAAGTGTCATCGAATTTGCTCAAGGTTGAATATTTGACATAATTTTAAGGTTGTACTTTCTCACATCCACTGAGGTGATTCAATTATTATATATTTTTAAAAAATGATTATAACCTTGTCATTATTTTTAAAATTATTAAAAATTATAATCACATTATATTTAAATTTTTAAAGTTTATAAAATTTTAAAAATTGATGTAAAAATTATCATATAAATAGAGATATATAGAATACCATGAGATTGAAGTTTTCGCTGTTTAAGAATTGGTGGGGAGGGTACCTTCGTTTGTGGTCCGTCACGTCCAGCAGCAACAATGATTTAAGAATCATTACCCAAATCCAATTCTCAATCTGTTTCTTTAAAACAGATTGTATCTGTCAATCAGTCATTAAACGTCTCCATTCCCCAACCACACAGGCATTTCACCTAATAATCTTACAAATAAAAGCAAATTTTCACGTTCATTTGTTGGATTTCTGTGAATTTCTTTCGTTGTAATGTTCTACTTTTCTGGGGCCTCAACAGATTTTAGAATCGTATGCACAGAAATGTTGTACAGCAGAAACATACTGTTGTACATTTTCCTTTTGTTTTTATTCTTCATATCCACAGAAAAATGGTGTCCTGCATAAACATTAAACAATGCTGCAAATCTGTGGGCGCATGGAGGGTTTCAAGATTTTCCCTGTCAACTAATAAAGCATTTTTTTGTGTGTACTTTTTGGTACTACAATCACGTAATGTTCAGACCAACTTTTGCATTCTTCTCTGATTAAAAGTAGGTCATCTACACCGGAATTAAAGTATTTACAAAAAGAAAAAAAAAAAAAAGCTTTGCTACTTAACGTAAAAAATTTGACAAAATTAAAGTTCAGAATATTTCATACTCCATATAATTATATATTATATATATATTATGGCCAACTCCAATAAAGGGCAACTCCTTGATACTTACGGAGAATTTAGATTAATATTTTTTTTTTTCTGGTTATAGTTAGATTAACTCAGTTTTCCCCCTTGCAATCATTTCTTTTTTCTGGGGTGGGGGGGATCGCTTGCAATTTTGAACTTTTGGTCCAACAAGGAAAGAGGGACAAGAAAAGCGAAATTAGAGGGAATAGGCTAAGGGGTGGCTTTCTGACCATATGGGAATGGCTTAAGAAGACAAATTACATAAAGTGTTGGCCCGTGAAGGCTGCATGTGATCGTAGAGAGCTGTTACAATCAGTGCCCTTGACACCTTATAGACCCACTCACGTGTACCGTTTTTGGCTTCTGCATCAAATCTTAATTTGTTACATTATTAATGGAATCTCATTTTTATATACACAATTTGTATAAAATGATGATATCAGCAGAAATGTGATCCATCTTTCTCACCATTGGCAAAAAATAGGGAAGACTGCAATTAAGCTAGGTTGTGGTGCATGCAAACTTATTTGGAATCTCATTGCAAAACCTTAAAATAACAAATTTGCACATACAACAAGGTTTTCAGGACCATGTACTCAATTTGATTATTTACATATGAATTGTTTGGTGTGAAGCAACGAATCAAGAATGCTAATGATGGATTAAACTAGGAAAATGAAAAGAGAGTTGGACAATAGAAAGGTAGTTTTGGCCCTTGCTCTCATCCAATGGTATAATTAATGCGGGGCATGTATGGATAGTTGAATTGAATGACAATAATAACCCCACAACCAATTGGATTAGTCACATGTGATTACATTTTTCTTTTGATGTGTGGCAATAAGAAAAACAAATCCTAACCAAAATTCACAAAAAGAAAAACGAAAAAGAAAAAAAAGGAAGAAAGGAGAATGAAGCATAAATGCATGGCATTATCAGGAATATTTTATTCTCGTGTCTTCCTGCATAGTTTTGAGAAGCCTTCAAATGCTCTCCTTATTTAAACATGTCTGTCACTTGTTTTTTGGCAATACAAAGAAGCTCTCTGTTTCTCTCTGCCTCTCTCTCTCTCTCTCTTACCTCTCATTTCCACATAATTACAAGAAAATGAGTGGCTTTAGTTTCCGAGGCTTCACATTTATGATTCTCACTGCATTTCTTATTTGGTCTTTCAATTTTGAAGCCTGCATTGCAAGAAGAGGCAAGCATTGGAGGCAAAACAGAGCAGTCTCTGCATCTCTGTACAAGAAGGGAAAGAGTCATGGCAATAACCACAATTACCATGCTGGAGGAGGGTCAAAATCAAAACCTTCACATAAAACCACTCCACCATCACCAAAGGCTTCACCACCAATTCCTAAGCCAAAAAATGGCAGCCCATCAACTGAGCCACCAAATGCTTATAATGGTGGCAATTCTTCTATCTTTAATGTGCTAGATTTTGGAGCTAAGGGCGATGGAAAAACTGATGATACAAAGGTAACTCTTTGAATCCCATTTTCGCACAGAAAACGGTTTCTCTGTTTCTTTTGATGACAAGGTTAATGTCAGATTAAGATTTTCCATTCTATCACAGAATTCAGTGTTTTTATGATAATTCAGGGGAATGCAGGGAAGTTTCTGATTATTTTATGGAATTTTACTGGGGAAGTGAAAAGGAAAGGAAAAGTTTTCTTTTTTACATAATTCAGTTTACCCATCAGAATTCAGGGGAAACCCACTTGAAATTTTGAGAAAAAAACAAGGAACTGACAGGAAATAGCATTGTAAGGATAATTTTGGGTATTGGTAATTGCACCCATGTTCTTTGACCCAGAGGCCGTCGTCCAGTTTTGTTGTTGTTGGTTTTTGTTTTTCTTAAAGGGGGTTCAGAATCATAAGCCTGGAGTCTTTTTTCTTCTTAAATCTCCAATGAAGAGGATTCATCTACCCAATTTGGTGGTAGAAAAATAAGCCAAGAGGCCATTAGGGGCATAAGAGTTCACTGAGTGCTTTCCTTTTTCTGTCTTTTTCTCTTTTAGATGTGACTATGGAGTCAATAATTGCCATTAAAGAATCACCATCAACATAGTTTAATTATAGATGAAAGCTGAAGGGTGAGAAATGCATAAATGTGAAGACAAAAGAACAAACCAAAAGAGGTAGGGCACACTTGAAAAATGATTCTCGTTAAGACAGTTAGGTCCCGATTCTTAAAATAATTGAAAATACACACATACGTACAAACTGACACCTAACCTTGTTACTATGACTAAGAATACAGTTTACTGTTACTTGAATAGTACTTTAATAATATAAATAGCTTTGGTGCAACGCAGGCATTCCAAGACACATGGGCAGCTGCTTGTAAGGTAGAGGCATCAACCATGCTCGTCCCAGCAGATCATGTTTTCTACGTGGGACCCATTTCATTCTCGGGTCCATACTGTAAACCCAGCATAGTTTTTCAGGTAAAATACAACCTACATAGAAAAATAGCAGAAAAGAAAACTCAGTTACATTGTGAAAACATAAAACCACATATCTCAATCTTCACAAGCCAAATATCATTCACCAAACGACAATAACATGCATATGTCTTATTGCAAATTCAGAAGATTACATAATCAAAAACAGTTACGATGTTGTGGCTAGAAAATCATGCATTACCCATCAACTCTTTCGTTTTTTCTTGCCTTTTTTATTATAACAATTTACCCTTAGAGTAGACTACTCTACAAAATTTTAAAGTAAATTCAATTTATAAAAGATAAGTAAACCAATTCAATTGTAAAAATATATGTAAGCATATTGGAGATGAGCTTCACTAAAAGTGAAACCTATCGTGCTTTTGGTCTCTTCACGATTGAGTACCAAGTCTACCTAAGAATGTCTCCACTATCTTTGGTTCTACCTACCGTAGCAATTTGAACTTCAGTTGTGAGGCTAATAAGGTGATATTTTTGTCAGCTTGATGGCACAATTGTTGCTCCAACAGAACCCAAGGCTTGGGGCAGGGGATTGTTTCAATGGCTAGAATTCTCAAAGCTGGTGGGAATCACCATTCAAGGAAAGGGAATCGTTGATGGAAGAGGCTCCGTTTGGTGGCAAGACCACCCATTTGATGATCCTATAGATGATGAAGAAAAGCTCATAGTCCCCTTAAACAACACAATAAGCAGGCCTCCAATGCCGGTAATTGTCTTTTTTGGTCTCTGCACTTTACACCTTACATGACAATATTTCTTTCTCAACTGAAGCTAATATATATATGATTCTGCAATTGTACTAGATTCAAAGTGAGCTGGGAGGAAGAATGCCAAGCGTCAAGCCAACTGTGAGGACCAACTTAAACTTCATAAAATCAATTCTTTGATTCGAGTCAAGTTCATGCTGTAACATGATGATCATTGTACTGTTGTTGCACAGGCGCTGAGGTTCTATGGGAGTTTTAGTCCAACTGTTACAGGAATAACAATTCAAAATAGTCAACAGTGCCACCTCAAGTTTGATAGCTGCAATGGAGTTCTGGTTCATGATGTGACCATATCATCACCTGGTGACAGCCCCAATACAGATGGAATTCACCTTCAGAACTCCAAGGATGTGCTTATTCACAGCAGCAGTTTAGCTTGTGGTAATACTTAAATTACAGATAAGCAATTGCACCTTTCCATGTTCATTTAAACAAACGGGGCCGAACCCATGAGCTGATAGGTCACACCAGCCTCAATCTTAATGATTGAGGTGTTCTATCTCTACCCTCTGCTCTTTCCTCTAATAAAAAAACAACAGGGCGAGTTAAATGATTGACTAAGAATATAATATTCCTGAGCTTAAACACTGATAACTTGTGCAGGCAATGTGGTAGATAGAGACTAACAGTAAAATTAAAAAAATAATGTAAAACAGAAAAACAGAGCTTAGATGCATGCTGCACAATCCTTGGAAGAACTAGATATTATCTTATCCTATCCATTGCTTCACAGATCATAGCAATTTACTATACAGGTCGTGTCAAGTCTAAAGTCCCCACTGCATTATCCAATGTTATCTTAATCTTTTTATTTTCTACCATTAATATTTTGTCTTTGTTAGACTTAGAACTTCTGCTTCTCATTCCTCCTTGCCAGCTTGTTAATTGAGGCCTGCTTGGCAGAGCATAGGATGAACACAAAAGAAGGTCCATTACAAGCTGAGCCAAGTTCTAAATTGATTGCATCTGGGCAAAATTCAAAAGTAGAGCATATAATGTAGACTCCTAGGTATGAATAGTTTTGGTGGGCTAAGTGAAGCTTTACATTTTAACTGTTGTGCAGGAGATGATTGTATTTCCATTCAAACTGGATGCTCAAATATATACGTACACAATATCAACTGTGGGCCAGGGCATGGGATCAGCATTGGAGGTCTCGGAAAGGATAACACTAGAGCTTGTGTCTCAAATATTACAGTCAGAGACGTCATCATGCACAACACAATGAATGGTGTCAGAATCAAAACATGGCAGGTAAACGTATGCAACTTCATAAAGCTGAATAGATTTTTAGTTATAGGATTATAACAAAATAACTGACCGACAAGTTGAGTAGTATATTGACTTCCACAAAATCGTTTTTTATAGCCAAGTTGAAAAGTAAAAAAAAAAAAAAAAGGATTATTAGCTACTAGAATGGATTGGTACTCTCCTAACTGGATTGAACGTGGAACTTTTGGAATGAAACTAAGTTCACTAAAAGTCAATTCGTAACTTATGACCACTTTTTAAATAATGTTTCGGGGTGATGAGAATTCTTTGAACTTCAAACTATTGTTGAGATGCAGGTTTAATATGCAGTAATAGTATGTGCTGTAACCTATTGTCTAATCACTAAAACATTTCTGTGTTTTGCTACCAATGCTAAATCACTCCCATCACTTTCAAGTCTAGAGTTTGATGAACAAATTTGATCACTTACAAATTATAAAACATATCTACAGGGTGGATCTGGCTCGGTGCAGGGGATACTGTTCTCAAATATTCAAGTTTCTGAAGTCCAACTCCCAATTGTGATTGATCAATTCTATTGTGATAAGAGAACATGCACAAACCAAACAGCAGCTGTGGCTCTTGCAGGAATTAATTATGAAAGAATAAGGGGGACATTCACAGTTAAGCCAGTACACTTTGCCTGTAGTGATAACCTCCCATGTGTAGATGTTTCTTTAACCTCCATTGAGCTAAAACCACTTCAAGAACAATACCACCTATATGATCCATTCTGCTGGCAGACATATGGTGAATTGAAAACTCCTACAGTCCCACCAATTGCTTGTCTACAGATTGGGAAGCCATTGAGCAATCGAATTCAGACTGCTCATGATTTGTGTTAATCTCAGAGATCCCTTTACAGTTCACACCATTACCCAGTTAGATAAAGCATGTATATTTTAAAGGTCCTACTTTATAGGAAATTTTCTTCATTAGGGTAACATTGATTTACCATCATGAGAGTATACTGGCCCTACTTTTAGCTACAGGTCAAGAGTAGTGTGTAAGGCAGCCATGCATCTATGGCATATTGCCTGAGTGTTGAGATATTATAACAGTGCTTGTATTCATTTATGCAATAAAAATATCATCGTCCATACAAATTCAGAATTATGGAATTCTGATAAAAGGAGAAGATAAAAGAACATAACATGGTGCATTATATAAAAAACACATACACATATCAAATTTCTGAATTATTTGCAACTTAAACAGTGATCAAATTTGACCATGCTTCAGAGGGAAACATAGATGACATAACTACGATCAGGAAAAGAGATCTGGTATGTTAATGTTGGGACTTCCGAGACCTTTATAAAGAAAATATATAAACAGCAACGAGAAAAAGAAATTAACAACAATCTGAAGTATAACAGAGATATAATTGCAGCCAATTCCACAACAATTACATGAAATTCGTAAGAAATAACAATTAGATCTATCTAGTTTCTAGAATATATTTGAAAATTTATAAGAAAAATTTGGAGAAACACCTCCACGATTTTCATCATCCCTTTCCAGACAAAGGCCAAGAGAAACTCCCAAACTAATTAGCTTTAGCATATTGCTATGAGTGGTTAAGTTATACCTGGCAAAAACATATGATCACTCCTATTCACCAAAAAAGAAAAAAACAAAAGGATTTGTCCCTTCAATGACAATAAGGAGAAGAGGTCACAAATAATGATGGATAGCTCTTCATGATCTCAAAAATGAACCTTAGAAGTTAGTTTGTATGCCTTCCTAATCAGACTCTATCCCAGTTAATTACAAACCACATATGCTTTTGTTCGTTCAAAAAGAAAGCAAGAGGAAGAAGGAGCGGAGTTGAATATTCAGAATCAGCAGGCTTTGACTGTTTCACCAGGACTTCATTCGAAGAGGAGGAAGTTTCAAGTGTGTGAAACTAAACTAAAAGGAACCAGCAGGCCACCGGTTAGTAGGCACTAAGACTTAAGGATTTTCTGGAGAGATCACACACTCTCTGCATTGGACTATCTTCGATCAGCTCATCCTTCATACAGAGTACTGCATTTTACCAAATGTCCTTTCATTAAAATATAAAAAGAAAAAAGCTTCATGGAAACCAAGGATAGAATTGAATGATCGGAGGCATTCAACCTCCAATTTATGAAATACTGGGTGGTAGGTATGGCCATGGAAAGTTCAACTATGGCACAAGGTTCCCCTAATAATTGTTGACTGCAGAAACAAAAATAGAATCAATTTCTATGTTTTATGTACAAAATTCATCATGACAATAATAAAACAAGAAAGTAGAAACGAACCACAACTCGAGTTTCAAGAACCATCACCTTCATTGGAAAGAGAAGAGCATGCTTCCTTCCACACCTTTTTCCCATTTTGAAATTTCGGCAATTTTTCAATTTTTTTTTTCCGGGCAAGCGAACTCAGCGGCAACCCCAGTGAACTGAAAGAAATACTTCCCCAAGTTTCGACTCGTTTGTGGAAACGGCATCCGTTTGGTCAAGTGACGAAACGCGTCGTTTCTCTTCTTTCAGTCGCGGCCTTTTTCTACTGTCGGGGCCAACTGTTCAGCTCCCCTTATCTTATCCAAATCGCCACGAGTTAGAAAAATGAAATTCCATGGCCACCACCATCTTCACCCTCTCATTAAATTCAATAACGAACGTGTTGTCATCTCCTCCCAAGTTCCCACCTTTCAACGATACTCTCCCAAATATCAGACACTCCCATTTACTAATTACTCAAATCAAGTGGGCATTGGTGAACTGTCATAGCCCGAGCTCCAATGGCAGAGAAGGACCTTGACACCACAAGGAGGAGGGTGGCCTCTATAGCCAACCACCTTATCCCCTCCCACTTGGCGCCTTCGTGTTATGGGGCATTGGGGATGTGTAACACTTCCATGAATGATAGCTACCACCGTGTTCATGGTGAAGTTCCCGCCCACGATGTCATTTGGAGGATTGCCTCCGATGACTCTGACAAGGAATTTACTGACATTGTCTACGAGAAGGCTGTAGGTGATGCAATAGCAAAGGTAGAACCTTTTTGGCAGATATTTGACATTTGAAGTTGTAATTTTCATCTAATTTGGCAACTCTTTCAGATTACTATTAGTAGGCCAGAGAGAAGAAATGCTTTCCGGCCCCATACCATCAAGGAGCTTATTCGTGCTTTCAATGATGCTAGGGATGATAGCTCTGTGGGTGTCATCATTCTTACTGGGAAGGTATGTCAGACATGGATTTTTTCTACATTGCTCTTGATTAATTTACGGCAGTGCTTCTTTGTGAGTGACTTAAAGAAATAGATTCTATGTATATATTGGTCCTACTTCGTCAGCTATTGAAGCCATATACGTCTCTCATATTGTCAGAAAGAGCAAATTGAGGTCTACTATATTGCAAGTTTTATTTTGTAGAAACCAGTGGTTCACCATCCACACATTTTGATGGAGACTAAGTTGTCTTGATGACTTCTATATAGCAATCAACTTGATATTAGACCATGTATACCATTTTGACAACTGAATTCTATGAACCTATTCATGCACCAGGTATTCTTGTGCAATCTCGGTTCACATATGCTCACCAATCACTATTTACCACACATGATTCAGGAAATTACACCATATTAAAGTCACTGTTTGCCACATACGATTCAAGGGATTTCACCATATTAAAGTTGTAATTTTTCATTGTTGAGATTCATTAATTTAAAAATTGAGATTTAAGTATGAAGTGCCACACTGAGCTTAAACAAGAAAAACCCATTCATGTACACAATTCATGTGCAGACCAGTGTGGAAATAATGTTGATTTATATGTTGCAGGGAACCAAGGCATTCTGTAGTGGTGGTGACCAGGCTTTGAGAACTGAAGATGGTTATGCTGATCGTGAAAATATTGGTCGCCTTAATGTATTAGACTTGCAGGTAAATTTGTTGTGGACTGTTAATTGCATCAACCCCTTTAGGTGTAAAGATGAACTTTTAAGTTTGCTTGTGTGTTTATTGTTTGCATGATCTATACTGAGATAATTAAGGTTGTTATGTTATCATGTTATTGGAAAAACCATATGTCCCTTCCTCATTCTTCTCTTCTTTGCAGGTGCAGATCCGCCGTCTTCCAAAACCAGTAATTGCAATGGTATTCTCAATACCACTTTGCACGTCCATTCTTAATCTCACTTCCTATTATTCCTAACATTGAAAACAGGTAGCAGGTTATGCTGTTGGAGGAGGACACGTACTACATATGGTCTGTGATCTAACCATTGCAGCAGATAATGCCATCTTTGGCCAAACTGGACCTAAGGTGCTTGTATACTTTTTCTCTTCCTTTTAAGACTCTTAGTTTGTATTGGATAACTAGAATTGACCAAGCATCTAAATCAGAAGTTACGCTCTTTATAATTATAAGAATAAAAAAAATTATTGCTTTCCCACCCTTCGGTAATAATTACTATTTCATGAGTTTGTAATGTCTTCTCTTGGCAGGTAGGAAGCTTTGATGCTGGTTATGGAAGTTCCATCATGTCCCGTTTGGTAAGCAAAAAGTATTTAACCCTTTCTGTCCCTGCTCACCAATCAGCCCGCCAGGCCACCACTACACTGTTGATAGTTGGTGGGTCTTTTTTTTTTTTTTTGCTGTATTATTTTGCATTTAAATCCTTAAGATAAAAAATAAATTTGTTTAAACAGGTCGGACCCAAAAAAGCACGTGAAATGTGGTTCCTTTCAAGATTCTATACTGCTCTTGAAGCAGAGAAAATGGGCCTTGTCAACACTGTTGTCCCAGTAAGTTCATTTCCATCAGAAGAGTTTTGACTCTGCAATGCTGATTTCTCTGCCTATAAAAAAATGTTAACATTAATCAAGGTTATCCTGAATTAACCAATTTATTGAGAACAGACCGCAAGAAATTTTTGTGTGAATCTTCTAGTCCCAGTAGATGGCTTGCAAGCTAGCTTGAACGCCAAGTGATCGCAATCGCAATACAAAAAAACCTCGTACGCATAGTGAATGATATGGTTTCAATTTGGTGCAGCTAGAGAATTTAGAGAAAGAAACAATAAAATGGTGTCGGGAGATACTGAGGAACAGCCCAACCGCTATCCGGGTTCTCAAGTCAGCTCTAAATGCAGTGGATGATGGCCATGCAGGACTTCAGGTATTACAAAATCCTATGCTACCTAA
Organism: Gleditsia sinensis; assembly: GCA_037074535.1. Taxonomy (NCBI): domain Eukaryota; kingdom Viridiplantae; phylum Streptophyta; class Magnoliopsida; order Fabales; family Fabaceae; genus Gleditsia; species Gleditsia sinensis. The sequence continues at coordinate 58,981,420 of CM073467.1, read as the reverse complement.
ATCTTAAATGGATACTGTTTTGATAAGTTCTTCTTCCTTCCCTCCATTGCAGGAACTTGGTGGAAATACAACGCTGATATTTTATGGCACTGATGAAGCTAGTGAGGGAAAGACAGCTTATATGCAACGTAGACGCCCAGACTTCTCAAAGTATCATCGGAGACCTTAATTATATATTCCCATAGTTCATGTTAACCTCAAACATGGACCTCCAATTTTTTCCATTTTGTTAAAGAAGAGTACTCGGTACCTTCTAAGTCCTGATCATATGTGTTTCTTTTAGTTCTGTTTTGGTGTTGCTGCTTGTTATAGGATGAACATCTGCCTCAGCAAATTAAATTGCGACATTGGCAATTATTATTGATATTCAAAAATCAATTCCGAAGGCAAACTCACCTTGCAAATGAGCAATATATAATTATTTTATGTAATTTATTTATGAAACATTTTCATAGTTCTCATTTTTTATTTATTCTTTTAATTTTTATAAAATAACATATATTATTAATAAATTAATTGATTTAGTATTAAAGTGTTCTGAACATATTTGAATTTTAATAAGAATTAAATAAACCAAAAAATATATTTTGCAAGCAAAATGATTATTAATATTGTTCAAAAGTATTTTCTCAATATATATAATAATTTATTTTATTTGCATGAATAATTTTTTATTTTTTAAAATTATATTTATTAGATATTATAATTTAAATATTATTAATATATAAAAAACTATTTATCGATAAAATATATATATATATATATTCGGAAGCTTCCAAACAGTCCTGAAAGTCACACGCTGGGTGATTTCGTTATTTTAAGCAAAACGCGGTCAACATTTCCGGTACCCCCGGTTTGCTGTCTATAAAATCCAATCTCGTTGACACGTCTAACCCCCATTGCGCGTTGGGGCAAAGCTTCCTTCTTCTGTCTCACATCTATCTCTGATTTCTGTTACTGGATCTCAAAGCGTACATCTCCAAAGGTAAATTCAAACCTGAGATAAGTTGTATTATCTCTTCAGATGCATTCATGGAAATAGATTCGAGATTATTTTGAATTCTTTTTTCCTTTGGATTTTCACATTCGATCAGAGTTTCTAACGTTTTGCAATGTTGTTTGCTACGATGATTTCGAGTTCTTCGTTGAATTTATTTTGGAATTGCGGTTCAATTAGGGTTTTTATTAATGCTTTCGGTGTTTTGTTTGTTTTTGTTTCTTTGAATACTTTGATCTGAGGATTTCGGGATCGAACTGTTTAGATCGTTTCGGTTTTCATGGTTTGTCTTGAATCGGATTGAAAACCCTTGAAATGTGCTGTTAATTGCGTAATTTTGTTTTTGTGCACTCCATTTCCGTTGTCATGAAATGGTTATATGGTGATGGATCAATTAGCATGTAGTCGTTTTCTCATTTAGCTCTAGATCTGGCCAAATCCAAAGGCGTTAACTAGTTCCTTTCTTAACGATGTTATTTGATTAGCTTTGGCGGAAACTTATGGATTATTTATTAAGTTGTAGTTGGGTTGTGTTTTATAAAATAAAATGTATTGGTTGGTATTTTTCTTCACAATAAACGAAGACCAACGGAATATGAATATGCAGGGATCCACAGGCTGAAAAAGAAATGGGGTTGACATTCACTAAGCTTTTCAGTCGGCTTTTTGCCAAGAAAGAAATGCGAATTTTGATGGTTGGTCTTGATGCTGCTGGTAAGACCACTATCCTGTACAAGCTCAAGCTTGGAGAGATCGTCACTACAATTCCTACCATAGGTAAGTTTCTGGACTTTACTTTCAGTTAGAGACTTAGAATGTTGTTTTGACTAAAGAGGTATAATAATTCCTTCTTTACCTAAATTATGTACTTTGATTTCTTATTATTTTTCATTAATTTTAATTATAAGAATATGTAATTACTTGTATATTTACTGTTGATTCTTTGTAACATCTTATAAACCTTTGTTAATCATATAAGACTCATTATAACTAATGTCTAAGGCCATTATGTAAACGATCCTTTATGATGAATCATGAATCATACATAGTTAATATGAGATTTGGGATGCAACTTGTTGTAGTCATTATGTATATATTCTTTATAAACCATAATATTACTTTTAACAATCTTTCACTCATAAATTTGTCACGGATCATTGCATTAAATTTATACTACACTCATTTTGCTTCATTTTATTTGTTTTTATTCACCTTTGGTTTAGCTCTCATATATGGTATAAGCTGAATAATGAGTTTTCTAATTCCGATCTGATCCTTCATGCTTGAATGCTATATTGTTATGTTGTAATTATGTAATATATTCTCTTGGGTCTTATGTTAAGGCACGAAATCAATATACTCAGGTTAGATTCTTAGTTTATCATGTAGAGACTAGAGTGAATTTTGGTCTCTTAATTGAATAATGTCATTGTTAGACCTCTGGAAGAGCAAAGTAAAATAATAAACCATTGGATCTAACTTTATCCTTGGTTTCTATTCACATATGGGCACATATAATTTTATGTAGAATGAGTTTTTGTATAAATGCATGATTTTATTTGAAAATTGTTATGGAGAAGTAAGTATTTAGTAGCCTTCGTCATGGTGGAAGCAACTTTGTTACATGTTCTAAATGCAATGAAGATAGCACTTAGTCCATTATTTATTGAAGGAGCATGGGAGTCTTTTATTTTTTTAGTAGAGAGTAGAGCTTTATTGCAGCTTCTTAATGAGGCTGCAGGGCTTTTTTCCCCTGATCTTCCTTTCGGGAATATAATGTTATTGTCTTGATTCCTTTGTTTTCTTAATTTTTTTTGTTTTATCTTAGTATACTATGCTATTGGATTGAATTATAGATTGTCAGGTTGCTGACATTTTATGAATCTATTATGTTCATCAATAGTTAACTTTTCTTTTTTGCCAAGGCTGACTTTTAGGGACATAATGCCTGTTCTTTCAGGGTTCAATGTGGAGACTGTGGAATACAAAAACATTAGCTTCACTGTTTGGGATGTTGGTGGCCAGGACAAGGTATTTTTATTTTTATTTATTCTTAATATTACTAGAGTCTGGTAATCATTTGTCTTTCACTGCAAAACAACTTATGTTTTTTCATAAAAGAATTCTGGTTCTCAGATATTTGTCTTGGAGGTCAGTGGCTGATTACATATGTTCTCTTTTGCAGATTCGTCCCTTGTGGAGGCATTATTTCCAGAACACACAGGGTCTTATATTTGTTGTAGACAGCAATGACAGGGATAGAGTAGTTGAGGCCAGAGATGAGTTGCATAGGATGTTGAATGAGGTATTTCAGTCAATTTAGTTTGGGTTATATGTCTATGTAGTTAATTCATATTTGTTCATGTTTGATGAGGTTCGGGATCATAGTGGCCTAAAGGAGTTGTGATTCTTGTGAGTTATGAGAAGAGATCTAACAATTATTTTGACAAGAATATTCCTTCCTGATAGTAATTAATAAAATATGCATAAATTTCTTATTGGGATTTTCTGAAAACCATGAAGCGTTTCCAGCAGAATTTTTCACCAAGTTTCTGTACCTACTATTAGTCTGAGTGTCTCATTATGCTGCAGACAATGTTCAGTAAATGAACTTCAGAAGTAGGTTACATTATTCTTCCTAGTTACTATTGTTAATCTGTTTTTGTATGTTTGTTGTACAAGCATTTGACGGATTATTATCTCCTTATTAACTCTTTTATTCAATGTCCAAATGGATTTATCATTTGGGAGTTGAATAACCATTTTTTTTTTACTAGTCAAGCTCCTTTCAAGGGTTGGTTTCCTTTGCACCACATAATTTAGACAAGAACTATGTTGTAAATCAATTGCCTCCTATTCCTTTGCTTTCTGTTTTACATAATCAGCGATGAAACAAAACAAAAAAAGTTTAAATATCTTCCTTCTTTTTTTGTCATCTATTTTAGGATGAACTGAGAGATGCAGTATTGCTTGTATTTGCTAACAAACAAGATCTTCCTAATGCAATGAATGCTGCTGAGATCACTGACAAGCTGGGTCTCCACTCTCTCAGGCAGCGTCACTGGTAAATATTTTAATCATTATGCCCTTCTTGTACAGTATTGATAGCGCCTATCCTGAAAAGGTCTAACATGCTCTTTTGATCCTTCCAGGTACATCCAGAGCACCTGTGCAACCTCTGGGGAAGGCCTTTATGAGGGTTTGGATTGGCTTTCCAACAACATAGCCAACAAGGTAGCTATTGGTTTCTTCCTTCCTTTCTTTTGTAGATATTGATTGTAAAAATATATTATATATGGAAAATTTAAACATTTAAGTTCATTAGGAGTGGCAGCAAAAGTGCACTATGCAATATGCACCTGTATGCTTTTATCATGGCATTTATCGTTAATAGACATTTTTATTTAATCATCATTCAAACTCTTGCTTTGCGCTTCTAATTCTGTTAATATATTTACTGATTTTTCTTTCATTGCAGGCCTAATGCTGTTTGGGAGTCTTCTTTTGGAACGGCTATTCTGGATGCAGGGGTGAAGATTATCTAGTTTTTTTTTTTGTCCTCTTTTGAGACAAATTGGATTTGTGTTTATGTCTGGTTTAGGACTACTCGGTGGCTAAAATTGTAGTGGAAATTTATTTCATGAGTTATGTAATACTTGAGTTTTTCATTAGGTTTGGATGCAATATTCATACCTGTAATTGATACTAATTCGATGCGCCTTCCCAATCTGAGATTTTATTTTATGCATACCCTCTACCACAGATGAAATTCGGGGCTGGGACTCTTAACTATCATGCCTCTCCCACAGCGTTGGAGGTTGAACTTGGTTTTCTGTTTGTGTATTTGAAGTTTGTTTCATTCTTGTGTGCGCGCCTTTCAAACCAAATCACAATTGAAATTTTGTTTGGCAAAAGTATTTTATAAGTTAGTTTACAAGTTAAAAGTTAGTTAAATGTTTATAAGTATATTATTTAAAATAATATATAATTTATAAATTTATAAATTGTTTAAATTATTTAATTAAGTTTAGTTATCAAATATTTTTAATTTAATTAAATAAATTATAAATTAATTTGTTTAATTTATTAAATACATTTTGAGTCTGTTAACTTGTTCCATTGAGCCTCCAAATTAGGAGGCATCCATTAACTTTCCGTTTAGATCTGTTATTAGAAATATGAAACATAAAGCACCACCCTTCGGAGTCCAGAAACTGACTGAAAATAGCACAATGATTTCGTCTACATGAGATCATCCGTCTAAAGTGTTCGAACTTAAGAACAAGATTTGCCGACTTTCTCACCCCCGCTTGTTCATGAAGTTGCAGAAACCCGATTTTGTTCACTCAAGTTTCTACTTGTCGAATATGGTCGTTTATCTCGCAGGTGGTTCTGAAATCGCTCATGCTTGTTCCTTTTTTCTTCATCCGCTGCATCATTCATTCCCTTCAAAACATACAAGATAATTTGGCAGCATATTGATGGGAATTGTGTTCAATAGGAATTCTTGGACAAGCGATATAAATTTTATGCGAAAGAATTATACTATGTATAAAATATATTCTATTTACTGTTCTAGATAATTATATATTCTCACGGTTTTGAAAAAAAAAAAAAAAAAGTTCTCTTAGTTACATCCCACCAAAAGGGCACAAATTCCCCTTTGAGTATCGAACTTCTATTCCACCCTTAGAATATATTCGTTGTTGTTTTGTAACAAATATGGGGGCACATTTGAATCCACCCAGTGTGAGTAGCTGCAATACTCTTATCAAATCCAATATGTCTTGGTCAACAATAAAAAAAGATAAATAAAGAAGGCATTATTGAAGAAAAAGACAACACAAGATGCGTAAACTCAGCGTAAGAAGTAAGGTTTCTTTCTCCCAATTCACAATCTCTCGATTGCAGCCTTATTCCGCTGCCACTTTATATCTGCTATTGACCAAACCGCTGTCCAAGTCAAATTACTCCGTTCTTTTCCTTAAAACAAAACAAAAACTGGAAATCAATAATGTTACAATTAAAAAAAGAAAAAAGAAAGAATCAAGCACAAAAGCATGATGCAATTTTTCCGACTTTGTATCATGCCTAGAGTGGCATCCATTACATTTTCTTTCCACCATTCTTTGTAAATAACTCACTGATATATGATAGACAATGCTCAATCACAATATTCCCTTTCGAAGCAGACCTTAAAAGTAAATAATTATGTCAGTTGCCAGATGAGGGAGGGATTCGGTGCAGTTCTTAGAGCGGTTGCCATATAAAATTCTGGGTCTAACATAGAGAAACATAGCAGACCCATTTATAATAATTACAGCTAAGAATATAAGGCGTTGGTAACGCACGTTATGGATCCCAGAGAGGTTGAAACTGAAAGAAACTTGGATCCGAACCATTCTGATCGTATATATCATCTGGCTGTTGATATTGGGGGTAATTCTTAAGCTATCTCTTTTTCTTTTGTTGTAAGTTTCTTTTTTGCTAAGCTCTTTATATTGGTTTTTCATAATTTAGGTTCAATTTTAGAATCTCTGCTTCACGCATTTTTCTGGGTTATAGTCGTTTACGTGAAAAATTAAAGCTTGATTCGAAGTTTCTCACTTGACTGGTTGGTTTTCAGTCTGTGATTGTTTACTGAGCCTCGTCTTCATTCTAATCGTCTATCACGTTATTTTGCTTGGAAATTCAGCTTACTCTATGTGTTGAGTTTCTCAAGTTGATTAAATACAAACCCAGTTGGCTCTGATTTATCTACTTGGGGAATTGAAACTCTGAAAAAGTGGGAACGACACTAAATAAAATTTTCCCAATATTGCAAAATTTGTGGGGATTATGTAGTAGCGTTGCTACCACTTCTGTTGATCTATCTTGTTTATTGAGAAGGGGGATAGCTCAAGACACTTTTTAAGAGAAGTTCTGCTACCCTCGCTGCTTCTTGCCTTCAGTAATGTTGTCTGTGTTGGCAGGTTCTCTTGCCAAGCTAGTTTACTTCACCAAGAACGATGATCATTCCGATGATGGTGAGGAAGAGATATCTCCTAAAATGGCTTTGGCAAAATCTGAAGGTAGTAATAGCTATCCTGTTCTTGAAGGGAGGCTCAATTTTAAGAAGTTCGAAACAAGCAAGATAAATGATTGTATAGAGTTTCTCAAGTCCATGAAACTTCATCTTGGAGGTTTGTACAGAATTGTGTTTACTTGTACTTGCAACTCTAAATGGTCTTTATCTCCATGTAAGGATATTTTGAGTT